>CM073207.1:2416968-3866365 GCA_037042885.1 Auricularia sp. M12
TAGTATGATCAGAAACTGCTCGGTGTTCAGAGCAAGCATAAGAGTGAACTTCTGGTCCTTGTCTGGACCTTCTGTCAATGCTTGTGCAATTTGTGCAAGAGTCCAAAAAGCGCGGATTATTTGAATGGCTGTTTTCTGCAAGACCATCACCCGAGTTCGCCCGACGTATCGTGCACGCCCGGGAGCCCGCAGACGGACAGACGCCCTGACATTTCATGGACGTCATTTTGGGTTCAGTTGCCGTTGGAAACTGTGCAGCTGCCAGACGCGTCAACGGTCAAGAACATGAAATCATAATCGGACTGACCAGGGACGCCAATGCGTGCCTGGCGACGCGATGAGATATTCACAAGCTTGACTGACGGTGGCCCGCAATCTCCGTTACGCGGAGATGTGGCAGGCCATGACGTCTGTGGAATCCGAATGGCGAGTACGGCGACTGAGAGAGAATATGGACAGAGGCGTTGAATAGCGGCAGAATTTTAGCAGAATATCGAGGGAGGTCACGAGGCTTAGATGACCGAGGGAGGGGCCTGGCGGAAGGGGTGAGCGGACCGCCGTCGCCTAGATTTCACGATGTCGTCGGATGGTCCCGGAGTGCGCTTTCGCGACTTGAACTCCTCCCAACACCTCGTCCGACGACCTACCCTCTACCATGGGCCTCCTTGACATAGTTAAGGTGCAGTCTGCAGTCAGAGCGCCGGTCTGCAGCGTGCTGAGCTTGTGTGCCAGCCTGGCGTGCTCACCGGCGACGACGTCCGCAAGGTGTTCGAGTACGCCCGCGAGCATCAGGTGCGCAGAGCCTTCCCTTGCAATACCCACCGCTCATCCCATCTGTTCAGTTTGCCATCCCCGTACGCGATCCCCATATATGCTTTCCCGCGCCCGCAGACTGACACGGTCGGCGACGCCACAAGGCCATCAACGTCACCTCGTCCTCCACCGCGAACGCGTGTCTCGAGGCCGCGCGGTAAGCCAGCCGATGGTACGATTCGGCGGCGGCTCACGCCATAAAAAATTGCATTCAGCGACGTGAAGGCGCCTATTATCCTGCAGGTCTCGCAGGGCGGCGCGGCGTACTTTGCGGGCAAGGGCCTCAACAACGACCAGCAGCAGGCGTCCATCGCCGGCGCCACGGCCGCCGCGCACCACATCCGCACCGTCGCCAAGGCCTACGGCGTGTGCGTTGCCAGTGCATTATACTAGCGCGCGCCCGGGAGATCTGACGCGATCGCACCAGGCCCGTCATCCTGCACTCGGACCACTGCGCCAAGAAGCTGCTGCCGTGGTTCGACGGGATGCTGGACGCGGACGAGGCGCACTTCAAGCAGCACGGCGAGCCGCTCTTCTCCTCGCACATGCTCGACCTCTCCGAGGAGCCCAAGGACGAGAACATCGCCACCTGCGTCCGCTACTTCGAGCGCATGGCCAAGCTCAACCTCTGGCTCGAGATGGAGATCGGCATCACCGGCGGCGAGGAGGACGGCGTGGACAACACCGGCGTCGACAACTCCAAGCTCTACACCCAGCCCGAGGACATCTACGACGTCTTCGCCGCCCTCCGCAAGATCGGCCCCAACTTCAGCATCGCCGCCGCCTTCGGCAACGTCCACGGCGTGTACAAGCCCGGCAACGTCAAGCTGCACCCCGAGCTGCTCGGCAAGCACCAGGCGTATACGAGCGAGAAGCTCGGCGGGAAGGACAAGAAGCCGCTGTACGCACCCACTCCTACCACCACTTCCTCCTCGCCCTTACACGGTATCATCGCAGCTTCCTCGTCTTCCACGGCGGCTCGGGCTCGACCAAGGACGAGATCAAGACGGCCGTACAGAACGGCGTGGTCAAGATGAACGTCGACACCGGTTCGTCTCCGTCTCTCCATCCCTCTCTCCCTTTCCCCTCCCCCACAGCCTATCTTATCTAATACCCGATCCCGCACAGACACCCAATTCGCGTACCTGTCCGGCATCCGCGACTTCATACAGAAGAAGGCCGGCTACCTGCAGACCCAGGTCGGCAACCCGGAGGGCTCGGACAAGCCCAACAAGAAGGTAATGTTGAATGTTCCCTGTTTTGCCGCCGGCTGACCGGTCCCTGCAGTACTACGACCCGCGCGTGTGGGTGCGCGAGGGCGAGAAAACGCTCTCCGCGCGCGTCAAGGAGGCGTGCGCCGACCTCGGCAACACTGACCGCTTGTAGTCAATGAAGCTGCAAGTTGGAGGGCGGATACTGGTACTGACAGCCGCCGTCATTTGGGGACGAAGTAGAGAGGCGAGATGTAAACTGTAGCAAGTAAATTTTCGAAATCAACGTATAAGCCTTCCCAATTGTAATCTTCGTGCGGGGACGCTTCAAAGTCGAGCTGCCCTTGCATAAATCGCGCGTTTGGCTCGTGAGTCTGGGCGTATAATCGTAAAGATACAGTGCGGACGCGGGATTTAATTGTACAGAGGCTGCCACTGGTCATGAGATACAGTAGATATATAGATTATCACCTATCTTATGCGCGAAGGAAAGCGCGGTCAGGCGTCATCCTTGCCTCTGTTGATAATGAAGCGCTGCAACTGCTCGAGAAGAGCAATAGCCTCTTCGTCGGAGAAATCGAGAGCCTCTACCTCGAGGCCGTCGCGCATATGCTCGGCGGACGTGGACCCGGCGAGCGGCACGACGTCCAAGCTCTGCACGAGCTTGAAGACGACCTGCTGCGGCGTGCATCCCTTGAGTTGCGCCAGCTTTTCGACCGCGGGGTGGGCGAGGAGCGACGGCGAGGAATGTAGCGTCCAAAACGACCTGTGACGCGCGCAGAGTCAGCAATAAGTATTAAGTATGCAACGAATGGAGCAGCAAGCATACGCACTGGAAGATAATACCATGCTCCCTGCAATACTGCCACACCTCGGCCGACCACGCGTTGCCCTCGTACCATCTGTTCTGCACGATGTCGACCTTGGCGCCGCTCTCGTGCAGCGCGCGCAGCGTGGCGACGTCGTAGACGTTGCTCACGCCGACCAGGCGCGCCTGGCCGGCCGTGCGCAGCTCGGCGAGCGCGTGCCAGGCCTCGAGCGTCTGCGCGCGCGAGGGGTACGGCCCGTGCAGCAGGTACGCGTCGAAGACGCCCGTGTGCAGGTTGCGCGTCGACGCGGCGAAGGACTGCGCGACTTGGTGCGCGATCGACGCGTCTTTGCTGTACGGGATCGGCTGCGAGAGGTCGTGCCCACCCAGCGGTGTGAACCTGCAGCAGGCGAACGCGTTCAGTCTTGGAATCTGTCGTTGGGAAATGCTCACTTGGTCTGGATGTAGAAGTCCTCGCGCTTGAAGCCTTCCTTGTACAACTGCTGGAGCGCGGTGCCAACCAAGTTCTCTTTGTAATGCTGCAAATAGGGTGTTAAATCTCAGTGATACAGCTCATCTGCTGGCAGCACGCACCTTGGGCTGGCCCGCGGTGTCGATGGCGCGGAATCCCTGCTTTACGGCGGTGACGACGAGGTCAGTAGTCTTGGCCTCCTTCCAGGCCGTGCCATATATGATCTTGGGATACGGAGAGGTCATGGCGGTAGACAAGGAACGCGCAAAGCGGGCTCGGAGCATCCCAAGACCTTGTGCAGCCGCTTTATAACGTGACCCGTGGCGCGAATGTCTCAGGTTCCAGCTCTTGTTCGACTTGGCCGGGTGCGCCCGAGCAGCTCGAACGCGCTCTCTCGCAGTTGCACGAAGCCGAGCCTGGGTCGTTGGTCGCACTTGGAAATGCGTGGTTCTGTGGATTACGAGGACAACTTGCGACGTCCGGCACGGTCCGAATTCGGTCGTATTGTAACTTGACTCCCTACCCTCACCATGCAAGGCACGTCCGCGCCCGCCTCGAGCCATAACTGCGAATTGACGCGTCGGATGCAGGGTTTAACAAGTATTATCCGCCAGATTATGACGGCGAGAAGCATGGCAGCCTGAACTCGTACAGAGGTTCGTATCCGTCTCTGCGCCGCTGCCACAGGGTCTCCATTGGCGATATATATGGCCATTCTGCACTATTCTGCTGCTTGCGACGTCTGGTCTATATACCGCGCGAGCGGGTGGGAGGATCAGAAGTGCGGCATACTTGTCATGCCACATTTCTGATCCTGACCGCTGCACCACCCGTCGCTACTGGAATAGGCTGCTCTCTTGCTTCGAGACTCCTGCGCTTTTTTGCCTATGCTTCCGGCTTTGCTAGAGGTATTGACCACGTCGCTCTGTAGGCAAACATGCTCTGGGCGTCCGCGCACGCAAGATCGACCAGGGCATCCTCATCGTCCGGTTCGAGCTACCGTTCAACATTTGGGTACGCTCCTCTCTTCCTCTGTACTCGTCCATTTGCGCATGACTAACAACACCGATAGTGGTACGCCCATTGACAGGCAACTCATCGTGCCGTTACTAAAGCCTCGAACCTCCCAGCGGGCACTGCAACGCGCACATCGGCATGGGCGTGCGCTACAACGCTGAGAAGCGCAAGATCGGCGCGTACTACACAACGCCCATCTACGCCTTCCGCTGCAAATGCCACCTGTGCGACGGCTGGTTCGAGATCCAGACGGACCCGAAGAACACGCGCTACGTCGTCACCGAGGGCGCGCGCCAGAAGATGGAGGACTGGGACCCCGCGGAGAACGGCGGGTTTGCCGTGCACGGTGCGCTCGTTCTCATTCAAGTTACGCGCGACTCAAGCTTATCATGATGCGTGTGCAATTCAGAGAACGACCCTAGCAAAGCTGCGCCGGCAGACCCGCTCGCTGCGCTGGAGAAGACGGCCGAGGCGGCGGCGCATACGAAGGCCGTCGTCGCCCCGCGACTCGAGCAGCTGCAGGCGCACGCGGACCACATGCGCGCGGACCCGTATACGCATTCGCAGCGCGTGCGCAAGCAGTTCCGCGCGCAGAAGAAGGACGACTTGGAGCGCAAGCGGCAGGACGACGCGTTCAAGGCCAAGTACGGCCTGGCCGAGGAGTTGCAGCTGGAGCGGGACGACGACGCGTCGTTGAGGGAGGAGGCGCGGCTGGAGCTCCAGCGGGAACGAGAACGACGGCTGGCGGAGCCACCTACCCCTGGTTCTGCGCTGCGAAGACTAAAGGCAGCCTCTTCATCTTCGTCGTCGTCGTCTGCTTCTGGCGCGGCGGGGCTGAAGGCTTCGCTTCTGCGCAATACCTACGCGAAATTGCCGGTACGACCTAAACCTCCAGCAGCTTCGAAGCCATCCCTCGTCGTGCGCAAGTCGTGAATCCTGTACATAATAGAAGGCTCTCGTGTATCTTGTATTATTAGAGGCTCAGTACTCTGGACAATTACTTCAAGTTCGAGCATGGAACAATCGGGCCCGACAACACGGCGCACGTGCCGACCGGCCGGCGCCGATGAACAACAACGACTCAGACAATGGCCACCACGGCGCATCGCTTTCTTCACGCGTCTGTCTTCCTCTTACCACCACCACCGCTATCCTTGTGCGTTCTCTGGCACTCGTGCTCGCTGTTTGAGGCTCACTCCTGCTCGCAGATTTGCACCGTTCACGACCTCGACATCATGACTGCTCGACTCGCTCTCCTTACGCTCTTTTCCGCTTTTGCAGCGCTGGCGCTGGCACAAGACGATGCAGCTTCCCCAGCGTATACTGGTCCCAGTGCGTGCTGTCTTTTGTGTCGTGCACGCAGTGATACGGTACTCATTTGGTGGCTGCACAATACGTAGTACTCGATCGCTCTCTCATCCAGATGGGATCGTTCTCAGATGGCAAACTGGGACCGTTGGATGGGAAGGCGAAGAGCAAGACCTCGTATAACAACTTGTGCGCGCACTCCACACAATCCACTGCCATCCTCGCTCACTTCCGATTCGTGATTGCAGCATCAACTACTGCGGGACGCGAACCGACCTCCCACTGACTAACGGCATGCAGATCGAGTCCGGGTCGTGCAGCGCGACGCCGCAGGGCTTCCTGGCGCCCAAAGCGACGATGCCGCACGCCAAGTTCGTCTTCCCGTTCAACACGGCCGTCCTGCCCGTGAACACGACCTTCACTGTGCGCCTGGCGATCCGCAACCTCCAAACGGGCTCCTTCTCCAACCCGGACACCAACTTCCACGCCGCGCCGCAGGACCTCACGCCCGCCGGGCTCGTCGTCGGCCACTCGCACTACGTCGTGCAGCGCATCCCGAGCCTCGACAGCGTCGACCCGCTCGACCCGCAGGACTTCGTGCATTTCAAGGGGCTGAATTTCCCCGCTGATGAGAGCGGGGAGTTGACGGACGACGTGTCCGGCGGGCTCGATGTGGGCTTTTACCGCATCGCGAGCATTAATTCCGCGACGAACCACCAGCCGGTGCTCGTCAGCGTCGCGCAGAGAGGCGCGCTGGACGATATGGTGTACTTCGAGGTGCGGGAGGGCGTGCCGATGCCCACGCCTCCCGCTTCGCAAGCCGCACCCGCGCCGCCTCAGCGCCGCCGCTGAACGAACCGGCTCAGGCTGCCGAGTAATTGCTCTAGTGCGGCGGTCAGAGGTGTTCTCTTGATCTTGGCGTCCGATGTACATGTCCTACTGTATTGCTAGCGTTCTGGAGACCTGCATTCCTACTTGACATTTATCATAATTCACTACTTGAACCCGATCCCCAGAGTCGATATGGCCCTTCTGACTCTGCGCACCTGACTCTTGCTTCCCTCAATCTGTCGCAAACCGAAAATCTAGGCGAAGATCTGCTTGTGCTCAGTTTTACAGTAGATCTCGTCAGAGACTTCAATCGTAACGTCAACTCAGAATTCCTACATAATACAGATCGGAGCGCTCTGCGGCCTTCGAAGGATCGCGCAGTCCACGCGTGCGTCCCTGTGGCAATCGAACTGGATCCCCAGCGATTCGATCCGAGGCACGTTCTTCAAGTTTTCTCATTGATCTTCAAGTTCGAGTTGCAATGTCCAGGATCCGCATCGCAGTACTCCTCGGAGACGGGCCTAACATCGACTTGTCTCAATGTTTGAAGATCTTAATAAGGAAGTTAACGGTGAATCATTGGTGGTACCACTTTGAGCGTTTCTTACAGCAACACTGTTCAAGCAGCGCTCCGGTTGCGATACATACAGGTTGGATCTAGTACGTCTAGTTGAACATGGGCAGGCATGGGGTGAGCGGATGGGGACGATGATGCAAAATGCGGGGGGTCTCGACGCTCTCGGTCATGGCAGGCGGGTCTTCGAGTGCGTCTCAGTGCACGCCGTTCGTGTGGCCGTTCGTGAGCTTGCGCTCCAAGATGTGCTGCCGGCGCTGCTTGACGGCCTGGCGACGATGTCAGCCACACGGTTCCCGATTGAAATGAATACAAGCGGATGGGCTCTCACCTCGTTCAACTTGTCGAGCATGACAACTGTCGTCTCCCAGTCCACGCACGCGTCCGTGATGCTGACGCCGTACTTGAGGCCTTGTGGGCCTTCTGGCGGGACGTCCTGCCGGCCCGCGTTGATGTGCGACTCGATCATCACGCCAGTGAGCGTCGAATCGCCGGCGGCAAGCTGCTCGCAGATGCTGTCCAGAACCTTCGGCTGGTTCTTGTAGTCCTTCGACGAGTTTCCATCTGGCGACGAGGCGGGAATGTGTGTTAGAATGCTAATGCATCGCGGGGGGGAGAAGGCACGAGCAACGTACGACTGCAGTCGACCATGATGGCGGGGTGCGATTTTGGCCGCGACTTCTTGACGGCGGCGGCGGCGGCCTGCACGTGCTCGGCCGCGTAGTTGGGCCCTTTGGACGAGCCGCGCAGGATAACGTGCACATCCGGATTGCCGCGCGTCTTGACAATGGCTGCGAGGCCCTGCTCGGTGACACCCTGCGATGCGATGCCGCCCAGGCGTCAGCCAGATTGAAATTCAGATGACCGCGCGAGACACGAACCATGAACGCGTGCGGGTTGGACGAGGAGCGCATCGCATCGACGGCGATTTGCACCGAGCCGTCAGTGCCATTCTTGAAGCCCACGGGGAAGGAGACACCCGACGCGAGCTCGCGATGCAGTTGCGACTCCGTCGTGCGCGCGCCAATGGCGCCCCAAGAAACCAAGTCCTAAAGACGCGCGCATGAGGTCAGTACCGCTCGTTGCAACGAGTGAAGGCGCCTTGAAACATGGCACCACATACAGCGAGGTACTGCGGCGATATCGTGTCCAACAATTCCAGTGCCACAGGGACGCCCATGTCGGTCAAGTCGCACAGCAGTTGTCGTGCCATACGCAGGCCCTTGTTTATCTTGAACGATCCGTCTAAATCCGGGTCGTTAATCAGGCCTTTCCCTGCACGTCATTCCTGTCAGACAATATCCGGATGGATGGAGGGGTGGGTACTGACAGCCGACGTTGGTGCGGGGTTTCTTCAGCGGATGAACGCAGCGTCAGTTCTATTGGCTGTTGAAGCACATTTACAAGGACTGACTTCGAAGTAAGAACGCTGAAAACGATATTAGCATTTGGTGTGCATTTATCCGCCGGCCTTGCGGCTTCCCGGACAAGGCTGCACGTACCATGATGATGAGGAGGCCGTCCCACTTGGGCATGGCGTCCTTGAGCAACTTCGCGTAGGCCATGGCCTGCTCGGTCGAGTGGATCGAGCAGGGCCCAACGATGACCACGAGCCGGTCGTCGTGGCCCGCGATTATGCGCGCGGCGGCATAGCGAGCGCGCGCGATGACCTGGCGGCTGACGTTCACTGACGGTTAGGACAACCAAAGCAAGCGATGCGCACCTCTTGCGCGTGCTTCGTCGAGACCACCTCGTGCTTGAGGAGCGCGGGCTGGACGAGCGGGTCGTACTACGACGCGTCGGTCAATGCGCGCGGACATTAGCCGACGACTTACACCCTGGACGCGACGGTCAGAGATGTAGCGGGCGAAGGCCTCAGCCTCCTCGGGCGGGGGAGTGGTGCCTGCAGAGTTCATGCTGTATGAGATGCGCCGGGGAAATGAACGAGCGGTGGGTCTCACTCATTGAATCTCCAATGAGCTTTTTGTAGTTGCAGGACAAGTGAGCACCGGCGCACGCCGGAGTTAATTCGTGACTCGGCTGCTGATGTCAAAGTGCCATTGCACGGCAACACCGTTACAAACGCTCGCGGTGACACGCTACTTGTCACGCCGCCCGGTGACAGATTTTCTGCGGCGTGGATTCTCACCACCGCGATGCTGTTCTCTGACCGATCCCCTCCGCCTGTCACTCTCCCCTGCCATTGTCGCTTTATGACGACTCCTGCGCTCAGCACTGGCACACTCTCATCGGTGCCTACCCGTCGTCTCGGTACCAGGTACACGTGTCCCGTGGGACTTGTAAGAGTTCAAGCGTTCCCCTTGTTCCCGAGCGAGGGAGTCTACCGACTAACACTCCCCGGTGCTTCCCTTCGTCTCTTGCACTTCGGCAACAGATCTCAGACCCAGAAGCCGTTTAGCAGCCCACAATTCTCTCGGGAGGCTTGCAACATGAATTACTGGTCAAACGTGCGATTCCAGAAGCAGCGGTAGTCGGTCCGGCATCTGAGGAAACCTCTGTCAGTCATTGAGACCGCCGGTTGCGTCAATGGAGACGAAGTTTGCATTTACGCAGCGCTGGTGAATCCGACATGCGAGGGCTGTCTATAGCGCGCATGGTGTGATTCTAGGCTGTTTTAGACGCTCGCATCAGTTTGACCTGTGTGATGAGCTGTCGCTGGGCGAAACTTGGAACTTGGAGAGCTGTCGACCGGCGGTGCATTACCAAGACGCCGGCATCTTTTTCTGTTTATTTTCTCACAAAGGAGTGGAAATCACGACGTCAGATGCATGATTACGGGATTATAAGGCCTCGACCGTATGCCACCGATCGACCGTTCGCGGGTTCAAATCTGACCCTACCCCTATCTCGATATGGTGTTTGCGCGTCAATCTCACCCATTGGTAGAGGAAACGTCTGCTGCGAGCGCAACTCCACGGCGGTCGGGAATACAGACAACTCGAAATCAACCCCTATATGATTATCTGTTGGTTGTGGTACGATGCGAGAGGAGCGCGTCTCGCCGACGTTGATAGCGAGTCGGAGCGTAGGAACCTGGCTTCCAGATGAGGCCACCGCCCATGATTATTCAACAAACTTTTCAATAGAGCGCCTGCGGACAATCTTATCAAAATATCCTGAGCTCGGAGCGCTCACAATCGCGCCCTGCCGGTCGTCAGTAGGAGGGCAGTGACAGATCACTTTGCGAGGTCAAACGTGCGCTGAGCTGACGTCTGGCAGCGCACAGCATAATCACGATACATTGTGGCAATACCACAAGGCCGTATCCCCATTGAGCCGGATTCTCGCATTGAGATCACTCTACTGTCTGTACCTGCGTCGGGGGGGAACCCCACATTTCCACTGTCCCACAAAGCCAGGCTTTGCTTGAAGTTAAACGCTTGCCTGCTGGTTGCCGTTGCCTGCATGCAACGCCACCAGCGCAAACAGACCTTACCGGTCCGTCGCACTGAATGCAGCGAGCTAACAATATTCAGTCAGTGTTAGCTGTTTGCTACGTTCTAGACATGCCTACTCAATGACGCAGCTTGTCGTGCTCTCAGAACCCGCATAGTAACCGTGAGTCTCGCAGTTTCAGCAGACTCGCACGAGCGGGAGGACGTGTACTGCGACCTGTATGACTCTCGTATTGCTTGAATAGAAAAATGGTAGCGCACTCGGGAAGTCGTTAGTCGCATGGGACCACGCTAGCTGCATGCGGAGCGCCGGCTGGCGCGATAGTCTGAGCGGGCATGAGTCTGCAAGTCACCGCACCCCACTTCCGATAAGGATGCCTGGAGGGCGGGCAGCAACACGATAGGCTGTCATTCAGCAAGCACGCCAGGGAAGATAATCAGAACGCATAACGCTCAGTCACACCGCGGCGCTTCCCAATGCGCGCAATTCCGAACAGCCACAAATCCCACCCAGGAACGCCAACAAATCCTCAGCGAAGACGACGCGGCCCACCAAGAGGCCGCATACCGGAGCATCCGTTGTGCGGTCCACAACCCACAGCTCGGACGCCGCACAGTGTGCTGCCGGAGATATGGCCCAAGAATCCGGACAGAGCATCCCGAGGAGAGCAGCCAATTTCCGAAAGCCACATGGGGAAGCAGAATCAGAACTTGGAGCCTGCTGTTCTGACGCGCGCGCACTCGGACTCGTCCCGACCAGTGCGGGTCATCGCATCGTGCGGAAGGGAGAAGGGGGCGGGAGCTCGTTCGGGACACCCACATGACGACCCTTGCCACTGCAACCTAAGCGCCTCAGTAACCGGCTACTGGTTGAGGCGAGCTGGTAGGGCTTGCCTGCAGTATGTCGACCGTCTGCTGTTTCATTGCTTGCCTTCCCTATCGCGTCTGCCGTCAGTTGATAACCTGAGGTTTCAATAAAATTCATCCTAGGATCGCGATTAGTCTCAGGGCAACTGAGCCGGGCACGTACCTGCGTTGCCACACATGTTCGATGCATGCCTGGGTCTTCGGATGCTCAGTGGATGCGCTCGATGTCTGTTAGGGTTGGAGATGCGTTCGAAGCCTCTCCCCAGGTTGTACCCCACACAGACTTCCGCACGGACTCCCGACAGCTCCTTTTTATGCTTAACCATGACGTCCCCGCCGCATCCAAAGACTACAATGACGAGATAATGACGGCTCCCCAAGTGCCAAGGCGGGGCCACAAGCGTCGGTGGATACCTTCTCGAGGATAATGGTCGGGCTCTCTGCGGCGGCGCAGACTCACACTCGCCCCAATTCGGCGCAGCTTGCACAAATTCCTCACGCAAGTTGGCGTGGACATGCACGGCACGCGTCCGGCTCTCCTGCGCACCCAATCCACCATTCGCGCGCGCACACCCGTGACTTTTTCGGGTCGTCGGGACAATCGCGTTTGTTGTCGTTCGCGCTTCGCGATTCGTGCCTGCCATCCCGCGGAGGGGCGTCCCATTGAGTCGGACCAGCTGCCACTGCACCCGCCAGCGTGCCGATCATACTGAGATGCCTCCCCCGCCGTGGCCACCGAGCACCTGCTTCACCGAGACGCGCCTGACGGACTCGACGTTCAAGATCGTCCACGACGACGCATACGACGAGAACCCATTCATCTACCTCAAGCTCTTCGCCGATGTGCCGCTCGCGCTCCTGCTCGACACCGGCTGCGGCATTGACGGGGCGCGCGACAAGACGGTGACGATGAAGGGTCTGCGCGAGTTCATCGAGTGGTACCCGCAGCCCGACTTCGGAGACGCCCCGTTCAATCCCCAAGGCTACAGGAAGTACGTCGTCGTATGCTCGCATTGTCACTACGACCACATCTGTGCGTGAGCATGCCATGCCATGGCAAATCCGAGAATCGTGCGATACTGAAACTTCTTGCACGCGAAGGCGGGATCGAAGAGTTTGCTTCTAGCAGGAGCACTGATGCAGTCCTCGTGGCCTCCGCAAACGGACGGCAGTTCATCGAGTCCGACCTGCCCGCGCACTCGCTCTGCAAGTTCCTCGACATCTCCACGCCCAAATACACCATCACGCAATGGGCCCAGCACATGCAGCCGCTCCGCGTGCGTAGACGGGGCAGCAGTCGGCGTTGGCGTTGCATGCACTAATAACATTTGTTTGATTTGCTTGATATGAATGAATGAATGAATGCAGGCACCAGATGGTACGACGCTGCCCGGTCCGATCCTGAGCCTGCACACGCCAGGGCACACGCCGGACTCGCTCGCGCTGTACGACGCGGGCGAGCGCATGCTCTACGTCGGCGACACGTTGTACGAGTGGGCGCCGACCATCTTCCCGCGCGAGGGCGACATCGTCGCCTGGCTGCGCAGCGTCGAGATGCTCGTCGAATTCGTCAAGGCGAAGTCGAAGGACCGGGAACTTCAAGAGAACATGTGCTTCGCCTCGCACCACTGCGGCGGCGATATACGGATTAGCTGCGGACACGTAACGGCCGCCGGCCCCGCGCTCGAGATCCTGGAGGAGTGTCTGGACTTCATGCGCGACGTTCTGGCGGGGAAGGTGCGAGTCGCCAAGGAGATGGAGGTCCGTGGATATAAGGTCGTAGTGTATGAGCAGCCCGGCACCGCGCGATTCGTCGTGCTGGCGCCGGTCAAGTTGATCGAGGACGCGAGAAGACGGTTGCGGTTATAAGAAGACTGTACCGACAGCGATGAAGACGAGCCAATCAATGCAATGACCAAAGTTCGATGAGAGGATAGTTCATCTTCCTTTGCGTAGCATCTCCTTCTCCAGGCTGGCAAGAAAGTTGTCTGCCTCGGACTTTGGCTTCGCCTGCTTGCTCTGATTCTCGAGCATCGCGAACGGGTCGGCAGGTAGCGCAGCAGCAAGGGCATCTGCCTTCGCCATCGTAGAAGAGGGGCCTGAAGCCGTCGACGAAGCATGCGCTGTCGTACCAGACGGCGTGGCAGAATCAGCAGATGTCGCCGGCGCGACTTTGCGCCTCTTCGCATCGAGCACCTTCCGCCGCTCCTCGATTTCGCGCTTGCGCTTCTCCATTGCGCGGCTAGGGGCGGCAGTGTTGTCCGTTGCATTAGCAGCGCCGGTTTCTTCTCGAGCCTTCTTGGTGTCGTCTCTTGATGCCTTCAGTTCCTCCATCTGCCGTTGTCGTTCCTCTAGGTCGGCCGAGAGGTTGTAATGGGCGGCACCCTTGTTGCGCATATCCTTCGAAGCGTCGTAGTGCACGTTCAGGGGAGTCTGAATCAGTGACTCTTCTATCTGCGCTTTGCGTTCTTCGGTTTGTTGGTACGTTGGGAAGTAGTTGATTTCGCCGCGCAGGAGATATGGGCTATAACGGCGGGTGAGCCGCTGAAAGGAAAGGGAATCTTTGCAAGGACTTACTCATCATCTACAGGAGTCTCCTCTTCCTCTTTGTGGATGAGATGACGAGGCACCTCGCTTCGTCTGGCCATGCGGGTTCGTCCGAATTCATCTTCGTATTCTACTATCGGATCGTCCTGAAGGCAGATTAGACATGATTATATCGGGCAGTTAACACGCACTTCAGTAGGTCGCATTGGGACTGTGCGACTCTCGTCTTCATCGTCGCTGTGTGACGAGTATCCGTTCTCTTCTGCCTTGGAGTCGAACTGAACAAGTACTCATCAGCACGGCATGAACGGCAGCATAGCAGTACGCTCACATCCACTAGCAGCGTTGCGTACTGTGCTTCGTCCAGACCTCCGCTCTTGCCGCGGCGTAATTGGTCGTAGAGCTTCGCCTTGCGCTCGAGCGCTTCTCGGGCAGAGTCGAGCGTAGGCTTGTTGATGGCCATTTCAGCGTCTCGTTGAGCGCGTGCGGCCACGCCCTTGTTCTGCCGCTGCCATACTGTGGGTTTCTATCATACAAGTTAGCAATGAGCAGGCAATTGCTGAGGCGGCTGCGGCGCACCTTGTCTGGGCGTTTAATACCGCCAACGACATAACCCTGGGCCTTGCCAGCCTCCTTTTCCTTGGAGAATTCGAGCTCCTTCTTCGCGAGCTCTGCTTTGAGGTCGAAGAAGGACGAGACGGAGATTCCTTTGCCCTTGGACATTGGGTGGCAGAGGCAAGAGTCAAGGCGGCGGCTGCGGCCGGCGCGTCAGCCAGCCACTTGCCTTTGAGCGGCCAAGGCATGGACAAGGACAACAATTCCAAGGACTTTACATTCGCCAAGCTCAGCGACCTCAAGTTACCAGTCACATTCCGCATGTAAAAGAACAAAATTAGAGCCTCTGCGCGGTGTTGAACTGACGCGCCGCCAGCTCGCAATTGGAAGGCACGCGCAAGCCACGCTCGTACACTGAGCTCCTCGAGCACCCCGAACTTCGCTTTGCCGGTGTCCAGCTTCCGTGCGTCGTCTGCAGCAACGCACGCCGGCCGTCTGACCGAGAGACAGCACGCTTTCAGATCTCTATGTCACCGTCCAGCTCGTCGCAGACAACAAGCCGTTGACCATCCCATACCGCACCGCGTTCAAGGCGTTCAAGAACTCGTACACGTGCGTGTGTTGACGAGCGTTTGGTTGTGGAATACGCTGCTAAAGGGTCGCATGCATCACTGCAGGTGGAATGAATGGATAACGCTGCCCATCAAGTACTGCGACCTCCCGCTCAACTCCCAACTGGCAATTACAGTCTGGGATATCCAGGGCCCGCGTACCGCCGTCCCAGTGGGTGGTACGACCTTTCGCTTGTTTGGCAAGAAATGGTACGCTGCTGGCCGCGCACATCCACAACATTCGGCAGTTATAAGGATGTCTCGCCTCGCAGGACATTACGGCGCGGCAAACACAGGCTGCTGCTATGGGAAGATCAGGAGGCGGACGGTTCTGTCGACACGAAGACGCCGAGCAAACTCCAAGTTCGCGATGAGATGGGCAGGTTAGAGAAGGTGTGTCACTCGCCAGGCGCGCGGTCTCCTTGCACAGGCGCGTCGAACAATCTACGTACAGACCCCACGGCGGAGAGAGATAGAGCGCTCTTATTGGGACGCTGTTTCTGTCTTCTATCTCCAGCCTAGCCGCGTCTGAGGCTCTGCCGCCTGCATTTTGCGCGCTTGACTGTCTGCAGAGTGCTCGGCGTCAACGTCGTGCACTTGTCCCACGGGGTTTCTCCATACTGACATGGGTGTTGCTTTGTTGCATGCAGTTGATGAAGAAGTACGAGAAAGGCGATCTTCCAACTGTGGAGTGGCTCGATAAGCTGGCCTTCCGGCGCATGGAGGAGATACATGCCGTTCGTCCCCAATTTATGCCATTCCTAAATTTCTCTGAACCAGAATATTTTCGTAGGAGGAGACAGCAAAATCAGAGCATTTATTCCTCTACATCGACCTCCCGCGGTTCGACTTCCCCGTCGTCTTCACCGAGCCAGTATGTACCACGTGCGTCCTAATGTGTGTGCAGTGCTAATGTTTTTTCGTTGCAGGAACCGACGCAATCAACGTCGACAACGCCGGCAGTATCGGTATCTGTCCCCGCAGCGGCTCGCAATGCAGCAGAAGCGCCGGCGGCGTCGATGCAGGCCATCTCGAGCGACACGGCGCTGTGGCAGATCATCGACCCCGAGATCGCGCGCGAGAACCCCGTGGAGGACAAGCACCGGCGCCTCGTGCGCTCGCATCGCAGCGGCCCGCTCGACCGCGAGCTCAAGCCCAACGCGAAGATTCGCGACGAGCTCGGCGTGCGTCTTCCTTTCCCCTCCCCACGCTGGCCCCGTAGCTGAGGTCGACCACCTGTCGTGTTGCAGGTTATTCTGGCGTACCCGCCAAGTCGCGTCCTGACGTCCGAGGAGAAGGACTTGATATGGAAGTTCCGGTTCTACCTCACGCGCGACCGCCGCGGATTGACCAAGTTTCTCAAGTCGGTCTCGTGGCGCGACGCGAGCGAGGTCAAGCAGGCGGTCGAGGTGCTCTTACCGATGTGGACCGAGATTGATATCGATGACGCGCTGGAGCTCCTGGGACCTGGTACCGTCGACTCGCGCGTGCGTGGGTATGCTGTCAAGCAGCTGCGGCGTGCGGACGATGAGGTACGCCTTGTCGCTGATATGTATCTCTTGCTTTCCTTTTTCTGATGTGACGCTGTAGGAACTACTGCTCTACCTGCTGCAGCTCGTGCAGGCGCTCAAGTTCGAGAGCGCGGCGAGTGAGCATCGGTCGTCGAGGGCTGTGTCGTACGATGACAGTGGCCTGGCGGACTTCCTGGTCGAGCGCGCTGTGAAGAACCATGTGCTTGGGAATCGCTTGCATTGGTACCTCATGGTCGAGATCGAGGACGACAAGGTCGGGCAGGGTGCTGGACATGGCCAGATGTACGCGAAGGTCGCGTACAAATTCATGACAGAATTGATGAAGGTGCGACCCGCATATGCGACATGAACTATGCTCGCTTATGCGCTTTATCCAGCTGGAAGAAGGCGCGGAGCGGCGAACCATCTTACGGCGACAGGGCGAGCTGCTCACCACGCTCTCCACACGGGCCAAAGAGTTGCGCGTCCTGAAAGACCCACGACCCAAGAAGATCGAGAGGCTGCGCGCCTTCATCGCGGACCCGAAGAACGGCCTGGCGTCGATGGCGCCGCTGCCGCTGCCTTTGAACGCGAAGGTGACGATCACGGGCATCGTCGCGGAGAAGGCGAGCATCTTCAAGTCGAACATGCTGCCGCTGCTGCTGCACTTCACGTGCACGGACGGGTCGGAGTACCCGGTGATGTTCAAGAACGGCGACGACCTGCGGCAGGACCAGCTCGTCATCCAGCTCTTCACGCTCATGGACCGCCTGATGCGGCAGGAGAACCTCGACCTGAAGCTCACGCCGTACGACGTGCTCGCGACGGGCGTCGCGGAGGGCATGATGCAGTTCGTGCCCAGCAAGGCCATCGCGGCCATCGTCGCCGAGCACGGCACGCTGCTCAATTACCTGCGCGCGCATAATCCCGACGAGGGCAGTGTCGGCACGTACGGCGTCCAGCCGGGCGTCATCGACACCTTTGTGCGCAGTTGTGGTGCGTACCGCTCGGAGCTGCGCGGGTTTGCTTGCTTGGCTAACCTGGCGCGCGTCGTTCGGCAGCTGGGTATTGCGTCGTCACGTATCTCCTCGGCGTTGGCGATCGACATCTAGATAACTTGCTGCTTACCCCCGACGGTATGCGCTTTGTCACACGTTTGCAACTGAGAGCTCATTCCGTTTTGATACCAGGCCACTTCTTCCATGGTCGGTTTCCCCAAACCTCGGACCACAATGTGTACTGATGCGTTCCGTGCCGTGCAGTGGACTTTGGCTACATCCTCGGGCGCGACCCGAAGCCGTTCCCTCCGCAGGTCAAGGTGTGCAAAGAAATGGTCGAGGGGATGGGCGGCGCGCAGTCGTCGCACTACGCACGCTTCCGCGCGCTGTGCTTCACGGCCTTCTCCATCCTGCGCAAGAACGCGAACCTCATCCTGAACTTGGTCGCGCTCATGGCGGACGCGAACATCCCGGACCTGAAGCACCGCGACGTGCACGAGCAGCTGCAGGACAAGTTCCGGCTCGACCTGACCGACGAGGAGGCCATCAAACATTTCGAGGCGCTCCTCAACGAGACGTCGTACTTTACGGTGCTTGTGGACCGGATCCATGATGTTGTTCAGTATTGGAAGAGCTGAGGAGGATTTTCGAGGATATTTTGCAGGAGCTGTAGAGTAGCGACTCTGTATAGTAGGATGAATGAATGATGTCCGTGGAGACTCGCAGGAATTCCGTATTACAGTGCACGCTGCCGTGGGTGGGAGCGGCAGTGACGCATTGGCTGTGTGACGCGCGCCCGCAGTTCGCGTCCGGCCGCACCGCCAAGTCTCTTCCTCCTCTCCCGCCGCCCATAAACTCGCCGGCGCGCCGCAGTGGGCCGCAAGTGCTACGATGGCCCTCCTCGACCACATTACCGAGACCGTGAACCGATTCCTGCCGCAGAAGCGGGAAAAGATACCCCAGCCTATCAACACCGCAAGCGGCGGCATCGGCCATGGCGTCTACAGCCAGGGCGAGGACGTGAGTGGTAACAGCGCAGTCATTGCAGGCCGCAGCGTGCTGACTGAATTCTTGTGCGCATACTCAGATGATTCTGTCGAAACCTGCGATCCTGTTCCATGCCCTCCAGATATTCTTCGTGTTCATCGCCATGTGCTGTTTCGCAGGCGTCGCCTCGTTCCAGGGCAAATGGATAGGCGCACCGTGTGAGTCACTTGGAGCGCGTTCAACGTTCGGATGGCTGGCTGGCTGCTGACCGATGTCTACGCGTAGCTGGCCTGACGAGCTTCGTGCTGTTCGTGACGCTGCTGGGCCTCTTCCTCTCCATTTTCCTGGTGACCGTGCCGGTTGTGTACGATAAATACGACAAGGGCGTCCGGCTGGCGCGCGCCCTGCGCGAGGTCCGTGTGCAGTTCATCCTCACCAGCGTCGGCATGGCGCTCGTGCCGCTTGTAGCGTGCGTAATCCACCCCCTTACCTGCACGCGCCCGAAGGCTCACAAGTGACGCTCATTTCCAGCATGATAACGACAATTTCTGGTGAGGCTATCAGTGCCGAGCCGGTGCCTTCGCGTGCAGCATTCTGACATTTGTCGTGCAGCCTGGACGCAGCCTGGCTGCAAAAACCCTGACAAGGACCCGCACGAGAAGCTGGGAGATGACTTCAAGAAAGGCCTTCCGGGCTGGTGCCGCACCAAGCAGGCAGGCGCCATTTTCCTCTGGCTGGCAGGAGGTCAGTCTGCATCGGCACGCTTGCTTCAAGCGTGCGCGCAATCATGGGACCCATGCTCAATTCTGCCGCAGCGGCGTACATCGCGTCCTTCGTGCTCGTGTTCTACAACTGGCGCCGCGGGAAGCACACGTACAACACCGCGCGCGACCCGCCGTTCACGCATCCGGAGGAGCCGTCGCACGACTACGACGAGGAGGGCGATCCCTACACCCACCCTACGCGCGTGACTGACGCGCCACCGCGCATCCCGGACGAAGTGACATCGCCATTCGACGACTCGAACCGCTACTCGGGATACAGCGCCCCCTCGCGACAGAGCATGGACCCCTATGGCGCCTTCAACGATGACGCGCCGACTGGCTACAGCGCACCGCCGCGACCCACCGTCGCGCCCGCGCCCGCCATCCCTGGCCCTGTCTCGCCCGGCGGCATGAGCCGCACGATGCAGTACGCAGACCCCTACGCCGCCGTGCGGGGGAGAATCGCCCAGGGCTCTTCACCCGCGCCGCAAATTCCGCAACCACCATCGTACGAATACCCGGGAGGCTACCGCTGAGATGTCAACTTATTCGTCACGAAACATGAAACTGACTGGGACGCTATTTTCCTCCTGCTCCGCCCTGCTCTGGAACGACTCATGCACGGTACATGTACGAACGTTATTTTTTTCCGTTTCTGTTCCATTCTGTTGTTTTCCCAGAATCTGAGAATGAACCTGTTTCTCACGTACCTTTTTCGCCCCGACTCGGCACGTTGCACTGGCTTCAGGGATAGGGCAAGACTCCTAGGATGAGAGCGCTGCCCCGCTCCGATGGTGCTGCTCTGAGCCATGAGAGAGCAGGATGTTGCCGCTTTAGGTGCGTACTGGTCAGCCAGCTGCACAACGCCCACTCCTCGTGCCTTTAATTTCACGATACGTACAAATGCAAAGCGAACGGAGCAGGAGCAGCACTCGTCTTGCCTTTCGACCACCACTTCGCACAGTCTCAGCAGTACATACCGGGGATGTACTCCAACCCGCGATCGACCACGCCGGATAGCGCCGCGATGCTGGCCTCGTCGCTCCGCCACGTTCAGTTATCAAGACAACAACAACTTGTGAGGCGGCCGTCGTTTGCGGATTTGGGCGACCAGGACGAGGACTACTGGGACGAGCAGGACGAGCAGCGCGAGGACGAGCCGTTCTACTACGAGTACCGCGACGACATGCGCACTGGCAGGCAGGGTCAGCGCGGGCCGTCGCCGACCCCTCCGGCCGAGAAGGACCATATGAACCGCTTCACCACGCGCCGCGCGCCGGAGCCGAAGCCCCAGCACTTCGTGCCCGTCGAAAGCCAGCACTCCGGCTCGCGCCCGGGCTCGGTGAAGGCCGCCGTGCGCAAGTTCCAGTACCGCGCGGACGCGAACGCGTCCTCGTCGAGCCTCATGCTCCCCAAGACGCACTCCACCGGCGGCTCGGCGCCCATCCCGATTCTCAGGCAGAATACCGGGCAGTATCCCTATCGCGGCGCGAGCTCTGGGAGCGTGCCGACGCGCATGGCGCTCTCCGCGCCGACAACGGGCGGCTCGGCGATGGCGATGGGGATGAACCCCGCGATGAACGACTCGCGCGACTCGCTCCTCCGCACGAATCCGCATCTCAAGGTCGTCGACGGCGAGCTGCGCATGAGCGTCTTTCCGGAGCGCAAACGCAGCATCGACGCCGGGATGCAGCTCGCGCACCGGCGACGGGGCTCGAGCTCGAGCCCCGACTCGACTGAGGCGGACATCACCGAGATGGCGGCGCGCGACAGGATGCGCATCGAGGAGCTCGAGCGGGAGCGCGATAGCCTGCGCGCGGAGGTGACCGGCGGTGGTGCGGCGAGAATGCGGGATGCTGACATTGCGTTCCAGCTTGCGAGACGTCCGCAATCGCCCGAGCCTGCGCCTGCGGCGCCGTCTGCTGAGAAGCGACCGCAGATGGTCCCGCGTCCGTCTGTGCCGTCGATGGCGCCGCCCAGCGTGACCAAGGTACGTTCTCACATCGCATTTTGAACGATACCGTCACACGCTGACACTTTGCGTTTGACAGGCCGTATCTTCGACATTCAGACCAGCTCCAGAGCAGTCCTTCACTGCGAACGCCTCCGAGTCGAAAGCGCTGGTCAGCCCCAAGGCGCTCGTCGCGCGGAACTTCGTCGCGACCATCGTGAGCGAGCTCAAGTCCTCTGCCCAGCGCCAGAGCCGCCCAACTCCCCCGGCTCCCCCTCCCGCCGCCACAAAGCCAAAGCCTTCTTCGTCGAAATGGGCGCCGGTCGATACGAGCGCCGGGCTCAAGCGCAAGTGGCAGCCGGGGAGCCACGTCCCTAGCACGCTCCGCTCGTATGTCCACCTGCTCTCCGGCGGCCCGACGCCGCATGTGCTGGGACGCATGGGCAGCGCAAACTAAGTAATCCGACTCGACGTCTTCTTCGCTCATGCTCGACGAGACTCATTAATTATTTATGGCCCGGCTTGGGTGACATGCGCTTGCCCTCCCTCCCACAATTTGACCTTCCATTGACACCGCACTTGCATAGAACTGGATACTTCTGTAGACTCCGTTTACGATAGCATATGCCAAACACATGCATTATGACCTTTACCTTGCTTCAACGATCGTCTCCAGATTCGAGGCAATGCTTGGTGCATGCCGATTCCCAAGTGGAGAGGTAGTATTGCCAGTGGTACACACATTGAGACTGCAATCGCAACAAACGAGGGAAAGCCCAAAGCGCGAGCACAACGCAGCCGGCGCCCACAGCACAACAAGAGTTCATGCAGGGCACCGCCGGGCAGGGCCGCACAGATTACAGCGAAAGCGTCAGAGCACCGTAGATTGAATTGGTGAATGTCAATGCCATCCGTCGAGGGGAGAAGGAAGAACAGGCGCGCCCGACTGCCTCGTGTATGTGTGGCCGCGGCGGGGAGAGGAGCGAAACGTGGGGTCTGGTTTCGCGGCTTTTTAGACGGCGTCGATCAGGTTGTTGAGGATGCTGTCGTTCCTCTGCGATTGCGGGACAGGTTAACTGTTACGTCAAGGATAGCTAGTGGGGGAAGGGAAGCGTACCAGCGGGTCGCCGAGCTGTACCAAGACGAAGACGTTGCCTGTAGAGGTGCGATTTTAGGATCCTGAGTCTAGCTGAGGTTAAGGAGAAAGGACAGGTACGCACCGATAGTAACGTTCTTGATGCTGATGTCTCCCAGAGTGACGTTGATATTGCCGACTCTGCAAACACAATCGTTCAGACATCAAAGCGGAAGAGGGGACTATGGACATACGCGATGGTGATGTTACCGACGCTGGCGTCAACGGGACCCACACCGATTCCGATGGGGTCACCCGTCACGGTCGGGGCGGGGAAGTCGCTCGTCGTGGTCGGGCTGTCGCCTGGGGTCGTTGTCTCCTCTTGCTATGGACATAAAGATGTGAGTGGGGGAAGCTTTGCCATTGAGGTAGTGGGTGCGCACACGACGGTTGATCGCATTGAAGAGGTCTGCGCCGGGCGTGGTTTCGGCTGTGATGGTCGAGGTCGTGGCCGTGCTGACCGTCGATCCGCCCGTGCTTGTCGAGGATGAGATGGACGTTGCCGAGCTCTGAGTCGGGCTTCAGTTATGTCTGAGGTGTTTGGGTATTTTTGGGTTATACCGAGATGGTTGTTGCAGTAGCGGGCCCAGCATTGCCACCGTTGAACGCTACGGAAACACTGAAGACGAGTCAGCGTGTAGGTCATGGAATTGGACGACGGATGGTACGCGCATTACGGTTACGTTGCCGATCGTGATGTTCTCCAGCCTTCAGAGGGCGTGAGAGAACGTACTGATCTCGAGAGAACGGACGCACTCGATATTGCCAGCAGCAACGCTGACCTAAGCAAACATGGACTCTCGTCAGCACGTGTCCAGCACATGCGCCGCACGTGCGCAACACACATTTCCAATCGAAACGTTGACTGTGCAAGATCAGGCTACATTACCAGTGGAGTCGGGGAGCACGACGTACCATTACCGATACCAGCCTTGACGCCGCCAATAGAAGCATTCACGCCGGGAAGGCCGACGGTGGGGTCTCCGTCGGCGCGGGGGTAGAGGCGGAGGGATGGGAAGGGCGAGATGGCTTCCTCGAGCGGCGTGCGCTTGCAAACAGCATGGTCGTCGGGCTCCTCGCGGGCCTCAGACTCGCCTTCCTTGACGGGGTTGCCGAACGGGCTCCGCAGATGGAACGCGGCCGCTGCCAGGCGCGCCGCCAAAAGAGCGTAGATGAACACTGCGAGCGAGCCGAACAGCATTCTGGGAGGCGGGAACTGAGAACTCGGAGGACTCGAACGGTTTGCTGCACGAATTCGGAACGCTTTTTATATGGTGCCCCAGGGATGCTGCCATCAGAAATTATATTGCTTGCGCACGGGCGTTGGATACGCCGTCGCGATGCGTCATCGTTCCCACGCGTCCTCAAGCACGCGTTCGCGGCAAAACAGGCGACCACCCAGCCCGAAACGACCAGAAAACGGTAGGTATAGTACCGGTAGCCATCTTGACGCGTACAGGCCTTTAGATGCCATCGACGAGGACGTTGGAGCGGGTGCACGAGCGGAGCGCCATGAACTCTGAAGCAGCGGAGAATAAACTTTGACACATCACTGATCCCGACGATCCCCGCTTTCTGACTCTGAGTGCTTGCACGACGCGCCCGGCAACACCGAGCAGTCACAGGCTATCGCTCGCCAGGACGCGCTCAGACTTCGATATGTGCAGGCAATGGCGTGTGCTTGCTCGTCTGCTCACGTGAAGTTGTACGTGGTACTCTCTTGCCCGGCATCGTAAGTACCTAGAAAAGCGGCCTCGAATGACGTCTTTCTTGGTCGCGCGGCCGCCGCACGCAGCATCAGACACCCAAGAATACGTCGTGACGCCGGTATTGCAGCTGCTAGGCGCACAGTCGAAGAGGCGTACTTGAGCTCAGGTTCCGTCTTTCAGCTGCCACTGCCTGCTTTACCGTTACCCGTCCGTACACTGCGCCACAAGGACAATTGGACCAACACAACGACCCCATGGTGTGCTTGATGACGCGCTGGCCGTTCCCTGTATCGGGCTTGACATCGTCGAGTATTCTTATACCAGCAGGCCTGGCATATCCTACTTCTCTTGCTCGAATTTTGCGTCGCTGTCCAAGTTGTCAGTGCCATGAACATCTAGCCCCCCTCGAAGTACCACTGTGGCTGCCCAGCTTGTGCAATATGATCCTACATTCTGTGCAGTCTGCTGCTCTCAGATTCACAGACTCACCTCACCGGTTGTGGACTCTTGCAGCAAGTGCGACGACCGACAACGTGAAATATCAGTTGCCAACCCTTTTGGTGGTCTGCTATCGTATACGCTCAGGACGGACTGCGATGCAGAACACTGCAAGGAGTTGAGGGACCCGACTCTTCTGAGTGCGTTCGAAAAATCTCTCCGAAATGCTTCATACACGCCCCCAGCCTTGTCAATGAACTTGAACAGATACAATCAGGCTCCAGGAGACTCGACGTTCCACGCCAAGGTGCTGGGCAAAAAACGTCGCGATCGTGCATCCTTCGAGTCTCCCCATTCGAATGGCTATCATTGAGTGAGGCCTTCGTGGCTTGTGCGGCATGACCTCAAGCTTGCTTTCGCAGATTGTTAACAAGAAAGATATGTCCCTTCATGACGATTTTACCACTTCCCTGAGGACCCTGAGTGACCCGAAGGCTGTTCGAACAGTCGGTTGAGATCAATTCAGTGCGTTTTTCACATGCGCTGGATCCACTGCCGTCGATGGTCATGACAGGTGCATCGCCTCTCTCTCCGCTATCATCTTGATTTTCTGGGGCAGATGCGGATCCAACTTGAAGCACTCCGCTCATATCTGCGCTCTCAGGTAGACGAAACTAAGCGTACAAGCTGCTGGAGGATACTCGGGCTCCAGGAATAGCAATTCAAATAGGAAGGCTGGCTGCTATTGCCCGCGAGGTTGTCAGCCACCGGCACTGCTGCGTGTGCGGCGACCAACAGCGAGATGTACGATGGCATCACATGGCCTGCGGGCCTCGCACCATTCCTCGACATCGCATCGCCCGGGACAAGGCACGGTCACCGGGCCATCTGACGACAATTATAAAAGCCCAGCTGGCAGCTCGTGCGAAGGCAGGCTAGCGTCCCGCGCCCGCGTTTCCCCCTTCCAATGCGTCTTCTTTCTGTCGCTCTTTGCGCCGCCGCCGCCGCGCGCGCGTTTGTCGCGCCCGAGGCCCATTTCAGCGTGGGCGCCGGCCACCTCGTGCGCCGAGCGGCCGTCGACGACTACGTCGCGCGCGAGGGCCCCATTGCGCTGCAGGGCGTGCTCGACAACATCGGCCCGTCCGGCGCCAAGTCGCAGGGCGCGAAGGCGGGCATCGTCGTTGCGAGCCCGTCCAAGACAGACCCCGTGCGTTTGAAAGTTGTCCAATTTCATTCTTGTTATTCCCTGACACTCTGCCACAGGATTACGTCTTTGCATGGATCCGCGACAGCGCCCTCGTACGCCATTCCACACTCATTCCCCGCTGCTCCCGCCCGTCTCATGCTTGGACGGCTCGCTAGGTGTTCAAGGCGCTCATTGACCGCTTCGTGGACGGCCGCGACGCGTCGCGGCTCCCGCTCATTCTTCAATACGTCTCGTCCCAGGCTGCGCTCCAAAACATCGACAACCGCTCCGGCGCCGCGCGCGGTGCCGGCCTGGGCGAGCCCAAGTTCGAGATCAACCAGACCGCCTTCACTGGCGACTGGGGCAGACCCCAGGTGCGTCTCCCATGCAGCAGCAGCGACTGAAAGCCCCAGCTCACCGGGATCCACCTGTCTCGCAGCGCGACGGCCCCGCGCTCCGCGCGACAGCGCTGATTACGCTTTCGAACTATTTCCTGTCCAAGAACAACGCCACGTTCGTTACGTCCACGCTCTGGCCGATGATCGTGCTCGACCTCAACTACGTCGCGACGTACTGGAACCAGCCCACGTTCGACCTCTGGGAGGAGGTCCAGGGCCAGAGTTTCTTCACCACCGCTGTGCAGCACCGCGCGCTGCGCGAGGGCATCGCGCTCGCCCAGACGCTCGGCAGCACGGGCGACGTTGCCACGTGGAGCACGCAGGCGACCAACGTTCTGTGCTATTTGCAGGTGCGCGGGAGCGTGAGCGTGAGAGTTGGCGGGAAGATTGACGGATTGCTTTGAATAGTCGTACTGGACGCCTTCAGGAGCCTTCATCAACTCCAACACCAACGGAGGGCGTTCAGGGATCGACGTCAACTCCATCCTCACGTCCATCCACACCTTCTCGTCCAACGCCGGCTGCGATGCTGTCACCTTCCAGCCGTGCTCAGACAAGGCGCTTGCTGGTCACCTCGCTGTTGTGAACTCGTTCCGCGGCAGCCTGTACCCCATCAACTCAGGCATTCCTGCCGGCCAAGCTGTTGCCATCGGCCGCTACAAGGAAGACGTTTACTACAACGGCAACGTGAGTTCAGTCTCACTAACTCAGGGAGGACAGCATTAACGGTGCTCTTAGCCCTGGTACCTCGCAACATTCGCGGCAGCCGAGCAGCTCTACCTGGCGCTCTACACCTGGAACGCTCAGAAGAGCATCACAGTCACAACCATCTCGCAGCCCTTCTTTGCGCAGTTCATCCCTAACATCGCCGCGGGCAACTACAGCGCGAGCAGCTCGCAGTATGCGACGCTCACGAGCAAAATCCGCGAGTACGCAGACGGGTTCATCGCGGTGAACCAGAAGTACACGCCGGCAAACGGCGCGCTGGCCGAGCAGTTCACCCGCGCGAACGGCACGCCCATCAGCGCGGCGGACCTGACGTGGAGCTACGCGTCCGCGCTCACCGCGTTCGACCGCCGCGCGGGCATCGTGCCCGGCGCGTGGCCCGCGACGGGCCTCACCGTCGCGCCGACGTGCGCCACCGCCGGCCAGGGCAACAGCACCATCACGTTCGTCGTCAACGCGCAGACGACGTTCGGAGGTACGCGGGGTGGCTGCGGGAGCTTGTGCGGCAGCTGACACATTTGACACGTAGAGAACATCTACCTGACGGGCAGCATCAACGCGCTCAAGAACTGGTCGCCCGAGAACGCGTTGGGCCCGCTCGCGAACCCCAACTACCCGCTGTGGCAGATCACGGTGACCGTGCCCGCGAACGAGGGCATCCAGTACAAGTACATCCGCAAGGACGGCTCGGGCGCGGTCGTGTGGGAGAGCGACCCGAACCGCAGCATTGTGTCGCCGGCGGCGGGCGGGAGCGTGACGGTGAACGATGTTTGGAGATAGACGCCGGCTTGTACACACATATTCCCCATACTGTTGTATACCAATGTGCAAGCCTTGTCGCTGTCTCTGTGGGCGTTGCGTGCTGACTGAAGTGGTTGCTGCTGAGCTTGCACTGCACGGCGTTGCCGAGTGCAGGGGGACCACGCCAGCGTCAACCTGGGCACGGATACAGGAGCCAGAGGCCAGGCGATGGGATTGCGCGGTGCGCTGGGCGCGCACGGCGGGCAAGATGAGAGTCGAAGGGCAAGCTTGGGCTCGGGCATCGGACGTACATTGCAGCTCCGACCCCATCCTTCTCTCCCTCCCAAAGAGAGCATTGACAGGCTCAGTCTCTGAGTCTCACTCCGCGCGCGCCTCTCACCCCGCACCCGACGAGCGATATGCCAGTGGCCCGGGGACGGACCCAGAATATCCTTCTTGCCGCGGACGAGGTCAACTGCTTGATCTATGCCTACCTGCTCGACTCCGGTGCGTCCGCCGCCGCGCCCGCGCTCTCCGCTCACAGAGACCCCAGGCTTCGAACACGCTGCGTTTAACCTGCGCGCAGAGGCCCGTCTCGACGCGTCGCCGCACGCCAAAACCCACATCGCCCGCGGCACGCTCGTCGAGCTGCTCGCAAAGGCCCTGCTCTACACCGAGGTCGAGGCGCATTGGTGCGCACCCTCATATGCTCTACCATATGCCTACTGACAATCATACTCCGTGCGGCAGGAGAGAGGACGGCATGGTCGACAACTGCCGCGCCAGCTTCTCGCTCATGAGAAAACACGTCTGCGCCTTTGGAAAGCAGTCTCACGGCGCGCCCGCGGGCTTCCTCGACGGCCCTGTTCCCAACGGGGTCGCCTATGGCAATAAGCGCAAGGCGGGCGCCCTGGCGCGCAACGATCATGCCGGGAAACGCATGCGCACAATGGATCCAGACGTCATGGATATCGAGGGTGCGCCAGCCTCACTTGCACTCCCAACCGAACGAGCACTGACAGGAATGCCTCTTATGCAGAGGAAGAGGTGATCTCACGCCCGTTTGGTCTTGCGCGAGTGTTTCTCATCTCGGCACTATCTAGTTCTACGGGATTCGCGGGTTCATGAACGGCACCGGCCGCAAGGGCCGCTTTGGGCAAAAAGAGGCGTCTGGATGGGCTATCGAGCAGGATCCAGCGGTGAAGGTGCTCCCCGGGCTCAACTCTGAGGCAAGTCACACTGCTGAGAAAGCGGAATTAAACTCCGAGCTTTGCCACTCGCTGACAACATTTCCGGGACATCCAACACGAAACAGGTGTTCGTGTGCGCATGGAATAAAAGCGAGCCATTGACTCTCGCCACTGGCTCGAAGGATGCCTCCGTGCGGCTGTGGGACCTCACAAACACGCCGGATCCCGCGGACTTTGGCACGGCGCTCGTGCTGTGGGAGCCTCCGGCCGACGCGGGCGATGAGCAGCGCGACATCAACTGCATCGAATGGAACCCCGACGGATCGTTGCTTGCCACGGGCTCGATGGACATGAACCTCCGCGTGTGGAACAAGGACGGGACGGAGTACATGAATCTCAAGGCGCACGAGGTCAGTACCGCCGTTTCCCCCCTGCGTGTTCCCGCCAGCCCGCTGAGAGACGCGCTTCTTGCACGCTTATCTCACGCCCCCGCCGCCTTCTCTGCCCCCATTTGGTCTGTTATGCGGTACGCGACGCCAGGGCCCGATATTCAGCTGCAAGTTCTCGCCATCCGGCAACCGCATCCTGACTGCGTCCCTGGACGGGTCGACGCGCATCTGGGATGTGGCGGAGAAGAATCTCTTCAAGGACTTCCAGCTGCATAAAGGTTTGCCCCCTCACCACTTTGCATCTCAGCAATTGCTCATCTCACGTGGTGGGAAGGATGTGTGTTGGACGTGGACTGGCTGAACGACGACTCGTTCGCGTCGTGCGGGAGCGACGGGCTGGTGCTCATCGTCTCGCTGTTCGCATCCGTCCCGATCCGCACGTTCGTCGGGCACGCGGGCGAGGTGAACCAGCTGCGCTTCAACGTCTCGCGCGAGCTGCTCGCGAGCTGCTCGGACGACTGCAAGGCCGTCGTCTGGGACACGCGGTCCTTCACCGCGCTCAGCGCGGCGAACCCGCTCCCCGTCGGGTTCAGCGACACGCCCGCGGCGAGCGAGGAGAACGGCGCGGGCGGGGGCGCCGGCGTGCCCGTGTGGAACGGGACGAGCAGCTGCGTGGCAGTCCTCCGCGGCCACGCGCAGCCCGTCTCGCACGTCGTCTGGTCGCCCGTCGATCTGGAGGGCGAGAAGAAGGTCATCGTCACGTAGGCTCGCCCGTCTCTCCCGTCCCATTCTTCGAGAACTGATTTTGCGGGGTTCCCCGTTCCCGCAGCTGCTCGTTCGACTGCACGGCGCGGTTGTGGGACGCACTGACGGGCGCGTGCATGAACGTCATCGCGGGCCATCTCAGCAAGTGCTACTCGGCGTGCTTCAGCCCGGACGGCCGGTTCGTTGCGACGGCCGCGGGCGACGCGTCGTTGTTCATCACGTCGGTCTCGGTGCGTTATCTCCCTCCCGATTATGTCATCAATGTGCTTTTCACATGAGAGACTTGGACTAACGTAAGCCGCCAGACCGGCCAACGGGTGTGGGAATGGCGCGACGCGCGCCGCGGCGCGGTCTACGAGGTCGCGTGGCAGGCCGGCGGCGACCGCTCGCTCATCGCCATCTGCCTCAGCAGGCAGGTCGCGATCGTCGACACGACGCTGCTCCCGATGCTCGGGCCCAACGCGCCCCCGTCGCTGTAGACGTCTTTTTTGGTTCCCAGGTATCAATCAGCCGGCCGCTCCTTCAAGTTGCCTTCCGTTTCTTTCTTTCCTTCCTTCCTGCCATCCACTCTGCCCTCCGGTGAAAGTATACTATGAGATCCAGACTCTGCACGTCGTCTGGCATGTACTCAGTACTGATCTTTCCGATCTTGCGCCGCGCTCATACCGAGCGTCTGTTGAATGCTTTGCAATGCTATTACGATGTCGAGTGACGAATAGGTATGGCCCGATAACATAAGTACTCTACGATAATCCCCAGGTTAGATGTTATGAGTGATTAGTAGCGGCGGGCTAAGTCGGGATGAGGTGCGTGATGTCACGAGGTTGCTCCTGCGTGTCGTGGGCCGGCTGGGCGTGATATTCGTTGACTATCGCGTCGATCATCTCTTCGAACGGTTTCTGCCGCGGCGCGAAGCGCTCGAAGGTCGGCGGGCGTTCGTAAGCGATTTGTGCGGTGAGAAGCTGGGGCGTGTGTAAGAGATTGATAAAAGACTCCCGTGCACGCACGAGAATATCAGCAGTAAGGCCCTTAATGGGACTGTGCGTCGTCCTATTTGCGTCGCGGTGAGATCATGGCAGAGATAAACGACTCAGCCATACCTGAAGCGATGCATGCGGTATTGCCAGCCGTAGAGCCACTCCGAGTCGCTCGTGTTGTACACCTCGTCGTTGTACGGCCAGTTGTGGCTGCCCTTGTCGGCGAGCTCGATGCCTGGCTGATTGGCGAGCCCGGGGTCGAGGACGGCCTCGAGCTGATGGTAGAAGAGCGCATCTACCTCGGAGACGGAGCGCTCGAGACCGGCGAGGAGATTATTGTCTGTGAGGAGCGCGACGACCGGCACGACGAGCAGCTTGTGCAGCGATGGGAATGGCGGGAGGCCGCAGAGCACGTAGACGATTGAGCCGAGCGTCGATGGCGGTAAGCCGACCTCCTCGTGTGCCTCGCGGAACTGCGCCCGGGGTGAGATAATGCACCTGGATGCAGCGAGATGGGTACGCACGGCGGTGAGGACGGGCGTCTCCTCGTCCTCCTCAGCCTTGCCGCCCGGGAGCGCGGTCTGGCCGGCGTGGGTGCGCATGCTGAGCGAGCGCGTGGTGAGCAGGACCTCGAGCTCGCCGCTGGCGCCCTCGAACAGCAGCACGAGCACGGCGGCCATCTTGCTGCGCGGGTAGTCGACGCTGCGTCGGTCGGTCAGCGGGCGCCGGGGCCATGCGAGCCGGACCGCGCGCACTCTGGCCAGGATATGGCATCGGACCCGCCGTGCTTGAGGCCGTAGGCGAGCAGGCGCTGGACGCACTGGCGCGGGCGCGCAGAGAGGCTCTGGAGGGCGCTGCTCGGGATCGGGCTCTGCGACGGCATTAGGTGGCGCGGAGGGAAAAGGGACGGCGAGCGGAGATTGACCCGCGTCACCTTTTGCACCGTCGCGCCCGCCATGCCGCTCGCCATCCTCAACGGCCCGCCGCCGTTCACGACGCCCGAGCAGCACGCTCAGCTCACCGCGTCGACGCCAGAGAGCTTCGAGTCCATCCCGCCCGTCCTGCGCCATCTCGAGCAGGCCGTCGTGCTGTCGCTTGACCCGCCGCTCGACGGCGTGCAGTGCACAGACGCGCCAGGAGCGTTATATGTCACCGAGCGGTCAGTCTACGCGTTTTTATTGAACAGCGCGCATACTGTGCTCATATCCTGCTATAGTGTCGTTGCGTTCGTCCCTGCAGACGGCAGTCCTGGATTCAGCGTCGACTACCCAACATTAATACTGCACGCTATATCGCGCTCCGAAGATGGCCCGATGCTCTACTGCCAACTGGACGAGAGCATAGGCGTCGAGGGCGCGAACGAGGACGACGACGTCGACACGACGCGCGAAGTCAAGATCGTCCCCGCGTCTCTCGAATCGCGTACGTCCCCTCTGCACCCAATATATCCCATCCCATCTCACCTGATGACCATGTACACGAAGTCGAGCCGATATTCGAGGCGATCTCGCTCTGCGCCTCGCTGAACGCCGATCCAGTCGACGAGGACGACGAGGACGAGGCATTCCTCGACGCGGAGGAGGACCGGGAGGAGCTCTCCGAGGTCGGCCGGGTGCGCAAAGCTCCTTCCACCGATAATCGTTTCCAGCCGTACTAGAGCGCGCTTCTCAGGCCGCGCTGGCGCACTTGGACAGCATCATCGACTGGGACCATCCCGCCAGCCAACCGCGCCCGGTCGCGACCAACGGCGTTTGGAAAAAGAACGAACAGACCAAGGACAAAGATGAAGATGAAGCTGAAGAAGTCGAAGAAAAGACGGAGCAGGGCGCTGCGAGCTCCAACTAGAGCCGGCTATTCGAATATCTCATGAGGCTTGCGATTTCTGCGTTTGGATTTATCGTGTACGCTCGTCATAAAGGCAAAATTCCACTGAGAGTTGAGGACGCAGATCCGTGCTCGAGCTTCCATCCGAATCGCCTCGCCTTCGCTCACGTTGAGGGTCAAACGCCCTCGCCGCCGTCGCATTTCCAGCAATTGCAAGCCGCCGTCTCTCCCTCTACACTAGCCACCAGCACGGATCATGAGCTATAACGGGCGTACACGCACACGCCAACAGAGTTTAGTGTCGTGCATCGATTGACTTCCTCAAACAAAGCAAGTGTATTCACCTGCAGCCTCTCTGAAATGTATCGCACGCCGCCGGAGGCGCAGGAAACCTACCCGCTCGATATATCAGAGCTGGCCAGTGTTTGCGTCCCTTTGCCGCTTCTGCTTTCGTCTCTCACGCCACGCCCGCCATGGTGGTCCTGCAGCCGGCCGCCAGCGTCGTCAAAATCGAGTTCGACGAGACTCCTTCGCTGGTCTCCGTATCGCCTCTCACCTCACTCTACGGTGGCGATGATGACGACGAGAACCGCAGCATGTCTCCGGACGTTCTTGGACTCAAACGGGTGCGTAGAGACTCGGACCAGCGTGGCTGTAAGTGGTGGACTGATCAACGCACGCTGGCACTGGCAGGAACTCGAGCACAGCGCGAACGGCTCATGCGATGATGATGGTGCACAGACTGAAGGCGACGCGTCCGCGGGGTCTGTGAACACTCTAGGACTGAAACGGGTGCGTCTATCCTTTGGCGTGTCGAGCTTCGGATGAACTGCCCGTAGGAGTCCGCGCCTGACGAGCTCGCGAACGACGGCACCGCGCTCGGCGCCATCGTCTCGTCTCTCAATGACGTCGTCGCCGCCATCCTGCATTCCAACGCCACTACCGCTTTCTCGGAGAAAGCGGCTAGCTGGCGCGAGCGTCTTGAGATGTGAGCCCTGCGTGCATCCGCGCGTGACGGTCGCTATTGGACTCACCGTCCCAGCATCAAACAGAGTGCGGCTCAGACACCGAAGTTCTTGGTTGCTGTTCTCGGAGGTGCGTAACTGGTCGCGGAGAGTACTTATTTGTTTTGTGCGTGCTCATTCATTGCATCTTCTCTTCAGCTTCGGGCGCGGGCAAGTCCTGGCTTATCAACGCGCTTCTCGGGGGTGCGTGCGTGAGCCGCGGTCTGTCTTGCCTTGAGCTCATCCCTGGTGCAGACCATATCGTCCCAACGTCCGGCGTGAAAGGTCGGTGCCCGCGCTCACTCGTTGCCAAGAGGACTTCTTCTGATGACGCTCAGCATGCACCTCGATGCCGATCGAGGTTAAACAGGCGAAATGAGATTGCACAGCTGTCGTCGGATTCGCCGGCTGAGAGGATACCCTTGGCACGGACAACACAATGGTCATTCCTCTCCGCGGAGTTGCTGGTGTGTCAGCTCCGGCTGCCCACCGAGACTCCTAAGCACTCGAAGGATGTCATGCACGCCTGTCGCTGCATGCGGGAGCTTACCCTCTTGCTCGAACTCTCAAATGATAATGAATTTTGCACACTTTCTGTCCGCGCGTCTTCTCACCCCGGCGCCGGAATGCTGACATACGCTGCGCCTACATACGCGCACGATGCACCTTCACTATATTCAAGCGGCATGAAGTCGCTTCGAGTTACGCTGCGCCACGAGCCTGGTGGACGGGAAGCCATGTGAACGGCAGCGATGTTGCAAATGGCAGGTATCTCAAGCAACCTTCTTTATAGTGGATGAAGATATCTTATGTATGATGTTGTCTGAGAACAAAGATACACGGACTAGTTACGTGGACCAGTTGAATCTGAAACCGCGGAATAGCGCGGGAACCAATTGAAGTGCATACGCGAATGTTTTTGGAAGAAGCGATCGCCGATCGAACATCCAGAGCCAGCGGTAGTTGAAGCTCGGACGGTAGAGCCACCACCACGGGAGCACGCGGAGTTGCCTCTCAATCCGGATCAGCGTCTCCCTTGCCGTCAGACGCAGAGCGGGGTCGTCGTGAGAGCATTCACGCCGGACGGCACGTATCCAGGGCGTCGTTCCCTCCTGCGCGGGCGGCGAGCGTTCTGTTAGACTATGCAGTGTCCGACCATCGGTGGGGCAACGTACGGGGTCTATCAGCCCCCATATAAAGCCCAGGCCGTAGACATCGGCGCGAAACGGAGAGTACGGCTTTCCAGGCGCCACGTCAAGCTCGGGCGGGGGGAGTTTCATGCCTTGAGAGAACATCGTAAACGTGTCAACGTCCTCCGGCGCGATCCTGCGCGCGAGCTCGAAGTCGATGATGTAGACTTGAAACGGCGGGCCGCGGGGGGTCATAACAATATTTGAATAGTCCATGTCTCTGTGGTAGATCAGCTTGGCCTGCACTGGCAGTGAGCGTATTGCCATCATCGGGCGGCGTACCCGTGGTAGATGCCCAGGGAATGAATGAACGCGACAGACTGACGGAAGTCAGACTGGTGCAGCAGTAATGACAAGAACTTACGCTGAAAAGCCGGTGAATGACCTCCGCGCACGTCCCTTTCATCAGGAATCTTTCGAAATCGAGGTCAGCTAGGACAGGCATGACGATGAGATGCGCGAGGTAAGATCCGTCGGCGTCGAGCACGGTCTTGACGCTCGTGGACGGAGGCAGAGGGTTGTGCGGGTTGTCGACGTGCGGCGGACTCGTGAGCAGTTCGCATATGTCAATTTCGGGCGATCTCGCGGATTCCCCTCTGACGGATGCGATTTTCAACATCACCACAGAGCGTGTTGCAAGGCAGTACGCGGGCAGGACCCTCCAATGCCTAGGCTGGAAATGAAAATCAGTGAGTCAAAACGCGTGGCACGTGACGCACAAGGCGATGGCCGGCATCCGGCGCGCGGGCGTGTGCGGGATAGAGGGTATATTGCGCAGGAAGCACGTAGCCCATGGCGAGAAGACGCGTTGAGAGCGCGACCCAGAGCATCTCGTTCACCCGTATTCGTCTTTGGCCGCCCCGGATGGACGCAAGGACATCGTCGAGCACGGATCGCGACTCGGAGAGCAGAAGGATGATGGCCAGGTCTAGATACGCAACTTGAGCCAGGGTCTGAGGATAGTCGCCGCCAAACGCGGCCAGAACGAGGCCCAAGTCGGCCACATCCACCTGCATGGTCAAGAGGAGCCCGGCCAACTCCGGCATGCGCACCGCTATTTTATGTATTTACGTCCGAAGCGGAGGTCTGTCAGGACTATCTACTACCTACCTACCGATGCGGACTCTCAGCAGTACAGCTAAAACTCGATGTATAAGGGAAATTTGGACCAAGATACATCACTCAGGCGCTATAATGGCAGAAGAGGCACGATTCGATCCCTTACCTGGGTGCTGGTAAGAGTGTAATTTCGCTGACAATCCGCCTGAACCACACTTGTCTGGCCTACATTAGAGTTCTGAAGACCTCAGTCTCGGTCCCATTTAGACAGGACATGAGTTCGAATTTTCATTTCTTGGTCCCGTTCAGATGGGACAATGAGCCTCAGGAGGCCCGATTTTCGGTCCCGTATAGATGAGACCTAGTATACCGAGAATTTCCGGGGAATTCTGTGTAGCTGTAGAGATAGGTATTCTCGAATCGATACACCAATGACATCTTCCCCAAGCTCGCGCATTGCTAGAAATATTACAAGGTAAGCCATACTACTACACGATTATTACATCCTGCTGTCCATGAAAAAATCGTCCACGCGGGCACGCAGCATCTCCAACCCAATGCCATGCTTCACTAAAACATTCTTCAGCCGCAACTCCTTCAGCTTGGTCGTCTTGAATTCCACGGCCTGATCGAGCAGCTGCAAGACACTCTCCGCGGACACATCGACCCTCTTTCGTGCACGCAAGGTCAATTTCCGTAAGCCAGGACAACGGAGGGGCTTCTTGGCATCGAGCACAGGCTTGAGCAGAGCGTTGAGATGCCAGAGCGCGGTATCCGGTGCCTCGTCCGGTATGTCGATCTTCAATATGCCGAGCGCCGGCGCCTCCTCGTCGAGCGTCTCGAGGAACGGCGCCCAACAGCGCGCGTCGACGGTGAGCTTGCGCACGTGCTGGAGCAGCAGGCCGCCGGGGTTGAGCGCGCCGCGCGGGAGCGCCGCGAGCGAGTCCTCGAACGCGACCTCGCGCCCGGCGTCCTCGCGGTCGAACGCGATCACGCGCCAGTAGCGCCGCGTCGGCTCCGAGTCGCGCGCGGACTGCCGCGTGGGCCACCCCTCGACGACCGCCTCCGTCACGGGCCCCAGCGTGCCGAGGATCTGCTGCAGCAGCCCCAGGTGGCTCACGTTCTTCGACGTCTGGCCCGACTTGATCTTGATGCACTCCAGGTCGGAGCAGTCCAGGTTCCGCAGGATACTCTCGACGTTGTCTGGTACGAGGTCAATGAAGACGATTTGCTGTAGGTTTTCAAAATGGATGAGCCCGCCCTCCGTGGCCATGCGCGACGCGTAACCCTCCCAGCCATGCAAGGTAATGTCCTCCACCAGCGGGCACGCGACGGATATCCGGTGCAGGGTATCCACGGTGATGCTACAGCGCAGCATCTCGAGCGTGCGCACGTTCGCGAACGCCTTGACGAGGTTGACGGGCGAGATGTGCGACAGCTCGAGCTCGACGAGCTTCGGCGCGACGCCGTTGAACAGGTTGCCCGGCAGCGGGTAGCGCGAGCTGTACGCCGTGCACGAGAGGCTGAGCGACGTGAGCACCGGCGCCGCCGTCTCGCACAACTTGCGAAACAGGTTCTTCCGGAGCTCGGCGCTGAAGCTGACGAGCAGCTTGCCCATGTGCGACATGTGCGAGACGAGACACGCGAGCGCGGCCGTCGCCTGCTCCTCCTTGCCCTTGATGTCGACCAGGTACAGCCGGAGGTCTACCGGCTGCGTCTTCGCGCGCGCGAGCAGCACGGGCAGCGCGGGGAGCGTGCGCGCGCTGATGATGGTGATGCTCGTCCAGAGGCGCGGGTCGTCGAGCGTGAGGTCGCGCCAGTGCGAGCACACATGCGACAGCAGCACGCTGGTGCGCGTGTCGGACTGGCCGGCGACAGTAGACAGGATGTGACAAAGCAGCTCTGGCGGGAGACGGTTGACGGGCGTCAGGCGGTTCACGCGCCGGCGGATTCGTAACATGACGCGTTGGAGCGTCTCGCTCGTGTGCTTTGTAGCAGCCAGCACGCCCTCGAAGATCTCAGCAGACTCGGCTGGGCGATTGTTGGAGTAGAGAATGTTGGTCTCGGCTTCATCCAGCAGCTGGTGGATGAGCGCCTCGAACGTGGTCAGCCCGTCGGTCAGTGACGAGAGGCAGCTCATGGAGGTACGGGTCCGTGGTAACTGGGAAAAATATGAGCAGCGGATTATGAAGCGCCACAAAGGCACGCACCGATACAGACAGAGCGATAGAGGCAGCAGAATTAGCCAAGATAAGTAGTGAGATGAATGTGGAACGGGAAGAGAGAGCTGAAGTACGGGTAATCCCGCTGCCCGGCGCCAACGGCTCATATCCCTGTCAACCAGGTCTAGACGGGCGATCGAGCTCATCGTTAGGCGCAGCGGCGTTGCCAACGTAGGCTGACGGGGATCCCGAACGGAACACTCTCGAGGGGCAGTCAGGCTGAGAGTAAATTGCAGAATAGCGAATTACACCAAGACACCAGCCGCGAGACAGTCCTATGCAGGGCAAGAAGGAAAAGTACCCGTAATGGATTGCAAAGAGGACAGGTTGATATGCAATTTGCATGCAAGTGGTCGTTGTTGGGCAAGTGGCATCTCGGCCGCGGCCGCTCCTCCTCATAGTCGGGAACGCTACATTCCGGCTCTTAGCACATCTTGCTAAGTAAGTGGCGCCTGGAGACTGCAGGGTTTTCATCTGGGCATGTCGCCAGCGTATTCAAGCTACAAGCAGTAATAGTAGCGTATCCCCACGTTCCACTTGCAGGGCTGCCCCTTCAGTCGCCAGCCATTAGCGCGACTTCGTTGTAATATCCAAGTGACAGTTGCATGAAATATGTAGCTTGACGAATTCAGCCCTCGCCGGCTACACCTCTTCATGGACGTTGACTATATAATCCACGTGCACGCTGCCCTGAGACTTCACGAGTGCGCTCAGTTTCGCGGTCGTTGCGCGGTAGCACATCTCGCTGGTCCATAGACGAATAACCATCTGAAAGTCCTGCAGTACAGGCATAAGAAGCCTTTGTACAGGCTGAAGCAAACGACGCCGAGCAAGCGAACGTCGTGGTTGTGGGCGAAAGCGCGTCTCGGCAGAGGCCGTTTCACTTTGTCCTGTAATTTCGCTGCTGCAGTCATGGACGGCGGCCCACAAATTCCCATCGCACTGCACGTGCCTCTCGCGCAATTACAGCAGTACAAGCCCGCACAGGGCACCAGCGCTGTCCAGGCGGCAGTCCAGGACGCGCAGAGCCGCAAATACGACGTCGTATGCGTTCCACTGACCACCGACGCGTGGAAAACGCGCTGGCAGGAAATGTGTCTTGCCTCGACGACTGGCGATGAGAGCCCCACGGCCGCTCTTGGCCAGCGAGACGCGAAACTGGACGAGCGCGCCGAGAAATGGCGCGCCGGCGAGGGATTCAGACGTGACGAGGTCACCATCACCAGGCTCGGTGCGCATTCATCTTCGTTTATTGCTGCTGGTACTCATAATTTACTCTAGACGAAGCCGAGAATATTATTGCAATGGCATCTGACTGGATAGAGCTCGACTCGCCCGACGAAGGCCTCCGTTTCGATTCTGAAGTGGTCCGTACAATCATTGTCTCGTAAATCCAAGACTAAAGCACCATCGTACGAAAGGCTCTGCGCCAGGAAATAGCATATGCCGCGTATCTGAACGTACACACCTACATTCTGCCACCACCGAGACACCGAGCGCACACCGCCGACTACGCGCGCGCGGTCAACGCGGCGTTCGCGTCGTGCGGCGCGCACTCCTTTCTCCAAATATCCATCCGCATCCCCATCTTCGACGCCGCGGCCTTCCGCTCCTCGACGTCCAACGCTTCCTCGTTTGTGCATGTCTCGTCGCCGGGCCCGCCGACGACGCAGTCCGTGCACGGCACGCCCGCGGGCGACCTCAGCGCGACCTGGGAGATGTGGGACCTCATACGTACCGCGTGCTCGTACAGCACGCGATTATCCGTCAGTATGTCTACGGAGCGTTTCTGTCTCTTCGTGCCTGTGCTGAAATTTTGCCTTTTGCGCTAGCTTTGGACCTCACGCCGCCGCTGCCCGCGACGCTCGGCGTGTTGCAGCGCTGGGCGGCGGAGCCCACGCGGCACATCTTCCTCCCGGCCTCCACCTTCATCCCGAACGCGAAGGGCTATCCCGTCCTGACGAAGGCGACGCAGTCGTTCCTGCGCGACATCATCAAAGTCGGTTTTCCTTGCAGTCCATCCGCGCGCCGCCTACTGATCGAGCCTTCTAGTACCGCCCAACCATCATTCTGGCCAACACATTGTCGGGTACGCACACAAACGGCGGCGAATCGGCCTACGCGCAGTATGTGCGCCATCTGGAGAAAACAAGCCCTGCGCTCCAGGCGATGGAGACGCCCGGCACGCTGGAGAACTTTGCAAAAGGCTACATGGATTATTTGCAAGCGCCGCTGCAGGTGCGACTTTCTGACATCTGCCACGATGCGGGATCTGACGTGAGCGCGTAGCCGTTGTCGGATAATCTGCAGAGTCAGACGTATGAGGTGTTCGAGAAGGACCCTGTAAAGTACTACCAGTATGAGGAGGTAGGGGTCATCTTCCAGTCATCTGCCGCAGCTGAGAGGTTGTATAGGCTGTATTTCGTGCGCTGTCGGATCGACGTCCGGACGTCAAGATGTACGTGCGAAGTGTTATGCTGCATGCACGCGCTGACGTGCTCGTGGCAGTGTGATCTGTGTAGCTGGCGCGGGACGGGGGCCGTTGGTGTCGCGGTGCCTCAGCGCCATCGAACGCTCGTCGCGGAATGCGGCCACGATTATTTACGCCGTTGAAAAGAATGTTAATGCATTCGTGACGTGCGTCCCGACATTCATTTGAGATGTGCCCCCTGAACGTTGTGCAGACTACAAGAAAAACGCGACACGGAATGGGGAAACCACGTCACGTTGATATACGGCGACATGCGGCAGGTGTCGTTGCCCGAAAAGGTCGACATCCTTGTCACGGAGCTGCTGGGCAGCTTCGGCGACAACGAGCTGAGCCCAGAGTGTCTCGACGGCGCGATGCGATTCCTCAAACGTACGACCCTCTCCCGTCTCCGTTCAATCCTTGTTTCTGATACACGCACAAGCGGACGGGATCAGCATACCGGCGTCGTACACGGCGCACATCGCGCCGCTGAGCTCGTCCAAGCTGCACACGGAGGTGCACATGGCGTCCGACCAAAAGTTCGCGGAGACGCCGTACGTCGTGCTCTTCCAGGCGATCAACATCCTGAGCGGCGACGGCGGCGGCGTGCGCGGGTCCTGCGGCGCGCGTGTGCAGGAGTGCTGGGAGTTCGAGCACCCGAGACGCGACATCCCCATCGACCCCGCGTCGGGCCTGCCGTGGTCCAACGCGCACAATACGCGCTCGGCGGTGCTCAACTTCCACATACCCCATGCTGGCGTGCTGCACGGCTTCGCGGGGTACTTCGAGGCCGTGCTGTATGCGGACGTCGGGCTCAGCATACACCCTGACCGTAAAGACCACGTGTCGCCCAATATGCTGAGCTGGTTCCCGCTGTTTATCCCGTTACGAGTGCGTGCATCTTCGTTCCTTCCAATCTTTTCCTCGTTTTCTGACGCTGATTGCTTCTTCCGCAGGACCCGCTGTACCTCCCATCCAACTCGGAGCTGCAGGTGTCCCTCTGGCGGCTGACGGACAAGCGGAAGGTGTGGTACGAGTGGTTCGCCGAGGCGTTCCTCCCGAAATCCGCCATCGCCTCCCCGCTGCCACTCTCATCTGCGGCAGGGCCCGGCGCTGGGGCTGGGATGTTGAACGGACTGGGGCTGATGTCGCCGACGCCGGTGTCCGCGTTCCCCGCGCCGTCGCCGCTGCTCGACGCGCCGCCGCACGGCCTGTGGAGCGGGAGCAGCATCGACCGCCCCGGGTCGACGTTCGCAGACCGCAGCTCGACCGCGACGCCTAGGCTCACTGTCGAGCCGACTTCCATCACCGACGTTGACGGCCGCATCAAGATTGGGCAGACGACGCTGCATAATCCGGCGGGCAGGAGCAGCTGGATTGGGTTATAGGTTGTATGTATGTGGTCGAGGAGTGTGGGCTCGACGTTCGGCTCAGTATAAATTGCTGTACTCATGCGCTTCATGATGTCTTCTGTAGCGCATGCTGAGTTCGTTGAGCCCAGAGAGGTCCAGTACATGTAGTGGGCAGGACCGGAGATTGGGCGCAGGCTGATGGATGCCAGGACGGAGCAATCCGACGCTGCTCTTCACGTTCATCTTCTGCTTTGCACATGGCGCTCAACCACGAAGGCCCGTCGAAGTCGACTTATGATACCTCGTCGTTGAGCGCGAAGAAAAACACCGTCCTGATATCGCATGGCCGGCCGCCATGGTCGGTCTCAGGCTCGCATCGAGGCCGCGCCAACGCCTAACGGCTGTGCAGGTATGGCATCGACGGGCGCCCGTTATCGGACGCGTTCGTCATTGGCATTGGCGGCGGGTCGTCTTCTGGAAAGGTGCACATGCTATCGCCGTTGTCGCGTGAGCCGGCCTTGACGCGCGAAGACCTATGTCGCACGAGCCATCCTCGAGGCCATGGGTAGCATCCCGTCGGTCGTTATCGTCTCCCAGGTACGCATACACTCTTCCCACTTTCTCTGCGCATTCTGAGGGTCGGCTGCAGGACAGCTTCTACAAGCCACACGGCCCAGAGGAGCTCAAGCTCGCGTTTGAGAATAAATACGACTTTGACCACCCGGACTCGCTCGACCTCGCGCTCTTCGCCAAGGCATATACCCAGCACACCCGTATCTTCGCCCGCTGAGCCACCGTGCAGTGTCTGGGAGACCTCAAGGCGTGTCGGCAGACCAACATCCCCGTCTATTCCTTCGTCGAGCACCAGCGGCTGGACGAGACAAAATACATATATGGCGCGGCTATCATCATAGGTTTGCTGCCTCTTCACATCGCGCGCCATGCAGCCGCTGATTCTCGCGTGCAGCCGAGGGGATTATGGCGCTACAGGACCCTGCCCTGCGCGCCGTGTACGACCTGAAGGTGCGCTATTTCCGCCATTCCCGCCGTCACGTGAGGAAGGTGCGACTGCTACCGTCCAGATCTTTGTGCAATGCGACTCGGACCTCATGCTCGCCCGGAGATTGCGGCGCGACGTCAAGGAGCGCGGACGCACTGTCGATGGCATCCTGGACCAGTATGTGTGCTCGGCGTGCATTCAGGCGCCAGGGACCTCTCACACTCCACCAGGTATCTCCGTTTCGTCAAACCTGCATACGATAACTTCGTGTTGCCCAGCTCGAAATACGCGGACATCGTGCGTGCGAAGCGAGTGCATACAACCTTCGCGCTTTGCTCACGTTTTCACGCAGATCGTGCCGGGCGCAGATAACCATGTTGCAATTGACCTCATCGCGACGCATGTGAAGCGCAAGCTCGCGGAACGCAGTGCGCATTTCCGCGACCGGCTCGCCAAGCCAGAGGTCTTCCTTCCCAAGATCGAATGCGCGGATGAGTCCGTGGAAGAGTCGATTAAACGACTCAACCTCTGCGTGCTGGATGACACGCCCCAAACCCAGGTAAAAGTCACTCTTGCCGAGTCATTACCCGTATTAATGGGCTATCGAAGGGCATATTTACGATATTACGAGACAAAACGACATCCAAGGAGGATTTCATCTTTTATGCAGATCGGCTCACTTCGTTGCTGGTCGAGCGCGGCTCTGCAGAGTTGCCCTTCAAGCCAGTGACCATCACGACACCAGTCGAGATTGCTGTGGAAGGCAAAGTGCTTGCAGCCCACGTTCGTCTTTCCCTGCTTTTGCCTGTCTCACCTTGATAACACGGATTGCAGAGCGTATGCGGAGTCTCCCTCGTTCGGTCGTACGTTCTCTCACTCCACATCCGCAGAGCTCATTCTGATGCACGCGCCACACAGAGGTACGGTGTTGGAACGCGGTCTGCGTAGAGTCTGGCAAGACGCACCGCTGGGCACGCTTCTGATCCAGTCAGACCCATCATCTGGCGAGCCGCTGCTGGTGCACACGATGCTCCCCGCATGCCTCCGCACTCGCTGCGAGGCCGAAAAATCGTGGGTGTTCTTGCTGGATGCGCAGGTAAGCCCACACCTTAACCCTCCTCCACCCTCCCCGTCCAACGTCCGCTGATCTTTGCGCTTTTGTAGATCGGCACGGCCGCAGCGGCCATCATGGCGATCCGCGTGCTGCTGGACCACGGCGTGCCGGAGAGCCACATCGTCTTCCTCACCTTCATCGTCGCGCGCAAGGGCGGCATCCGCGTCCTGCGGCATGCGTTCCCGCAGGTGCATATCGTGTGCGGCGCGGTGGACGAGGGCCTGCGAGAGGGCCGCCTGCCGCCGTCCGAGGGCGAGAAGAAGGGACGCAAGATATGGATGATTGAGCCCGGCATGGGATCTATCGGTTCGTCGTGCACTTGTACCATGTGGGAGAATGGGTACTCATCGTCTTCGTTTTCACAGGTGACCGATATTATCTGTGATTGGGATTCGTGCTTGATTGAGGGTTGGTTCTGGAAACTTGCCAATGTTTCCTTGGCAAGTGAGCACTGGGGCGCTGTCTGTGGTTGGATTATGGGTTCAGCGCGTGGACTATTATCTGCTATTCGGACTGATCTGCGTCCTCGTTTCACTAGACGAATGTCGAAATGAAGCATCGTGATCTCAAGAAATCGTTGTGAGCGACGACTTTCGTATATCACAAGCACGTGGCTATGTCTCCTTGTACATCGCAATTTGACGAGAGATGGTGCGCAACTCGAGGCGGATGGTAGAGGCCTGCTGCTCATGAAATGCTGTCTCCGCCTCCTCGCGCTCCCACAGCAGCGAAACCTGGGACTCAACCTGAAACGGTACGCTGAAGACCAGCTCAATGCACCAGAAGTACTAGACATCTACTCACCATGCCCGGTATTTCCATCATTTTGGCTGAATGTTCCTCTAACGAAGCTTCGAGGCTAGAGCGCAGAGCCCTTGAAGTCTTGCCCATGGTAGAGGTGAATAGACGAGCGGAGCACTCTTCGAGACCTTCGCGCATGAAATCCTTCCAAATGGAGATGAGAAGAGCCAGATCGCCGAGAAAGGATTACAGAACTTGCCATTGCTCTGGCCTTCACACCCCTCCCTGTCATGACCATAGCACCATGGTAAAGTGGTTGTAGTTGGGTTGCAATCCCTCGGGCCATGGTGCGAGATATATCCTGCTGATTCTGTTGGATGGAACGCTGGCACTGAAACGTAAAACCATCAGGACACCCAGCGTCCGAGTCGTTACTATTGGGATGGCACCTACCTCCTGAATTGCATCTTGAATGTGGGCCTTTGAACCAAATCAGCTGTCTCGCATGATCATGATCAGTCTCGGCTTGCCTGCGCAAGTTGTATGGCCCTGTCAATGCATTGAGCCACCCTGTTATTTCCAGGAGTTCCATCTCGCATAGGAGCCATCTCGCGGTTCAAAATCTGCTCGATTGCTGCTGCATCTGCCTCGAGACGCCGTGCACTCAGGATACGTGCCCATCTGCAAGATAGTTATGTAGAGTAAGAAGATGGTTCCCGCTTCGCCTCACGAAGCGGCTATACGCCGTTGAAACAGCTCGACGGCGGCTGAGTTCCAGTCGTTTTGCTTCCAGACTCCATTCCGTCGAAATACTGAAAACTGTCTCGATACCAACAGCGGCGCGCCGACAACAAGCACGTACTCGCTTTGACGGTCTGCCAGTATAAAATCCTGCAGCCGAGCGTGTGAATACGGTCTGCCACTTCCTCTCCGGCCTATCAGCAGAGTTAAGGTGTTAGTCTGACTCGTAGTTGCCTCAAAAGTAACGTACGTCTTCGGCTGCCTCTTGCATACGCGGTATAAGAATACCGTTCAAATCTCTCATCATCCTTTCTCTAGTCTTCCTGCACGTTCTGCGAATTTCCTATGCAGTGAACAAGCTAAGTCAAGGACATCTCATGTGACAGTTTCTATGGAAGACTTGCCAAGGAAATGCACTTTGTCACCGATCGCGTTCGACCCACGCCCTAAAGATGGCGAACTTGTAAGACAGCCTTGGATGTAGCTGCCCTCACGTACATTGCCGTTTTCATGGTTTGTCCACAGAGCCTTGAGGGTTTTTTGCTCCGTTGCCGAGTGTACAGCGGACCGGCGAGGGAACTGCAAGCCGATGTCTTCAACGACATCGGAAAGCCTTGCCGCATATTTCTCTCTAGCCTTCTGGGTTCTCTGAAGTGTGAGCTCCTGGCAATACTGGCTGACAGCCGGTAAAGCTGTATCTTCGACCGATTGGAAGGTGGGTTTCCCGTCGTCGAGCGACTTCCCTGTTACCGGGCGAGTAAGCAAAGTCCGCCTGCAAACACATATATTTACCGATAAGTTTTAGATAATCATGTGCAGACACCGCGAACACGTTGATGTCTCCTGGACGGGATCAGTTTGTGCATTTCTTGCCTCGGACAAGATGCATCACGAACCGACGTCCTCCGTATCGCCGTCCTCTGGCAACTCAGCACACAGATCGTCCAAACCACTCCGAAAGTCGTTTTGGATTTCTTTCCGCGACCACTACCGGTCAGCGGTCAGCATCGTGAGTTCGTAGCTGCCACCTCGGAAGGCGCCGGTCATACATACCTCGCCGCGTTTCCGCGCACAGAACACCTTTCGTTTGCGCTCCAGGTTTGATTTGGAGCATTCCAACTGATCGCGCTCTGCTTCCTTATTCGAGATACTCAAATCCAGCCGCATTATTGCCTAGATCGTAACGAATGGTCAGGTATATGCATGCTATCCAGAACTCTGATTTATTTACCTGATTTTTTGACATTGCGGAGGTCCGCTTGCTCGCTTTGACACGCCTCGATACGGCTTGAGTTTCGAGCACTAGCGGTACGAGTTTAGCTGGATACTAAAGGGACGAAGCATGCACGTTCCTGTTTTCTCATCATATAGAGCACCGATATCACGCTCGAGCTCCTTGATTCTTTCCATGATGGCGTGATCCTCTATCGCCATGCAGGTCCATTCGTCGTCCCATTCGAGTTCCAATTTCGAAATTATCTCCTTGCACGAGATGTCATCGTTGCTTGTGGCAATAAATGTGACGCATTCGGCCGTGTACCTGGGTAGGAGATGTTCAACGGTACATCCCTCGTTCATGCGAGAACATACTTTTGGTCTATGCGTTGTGGCCACTACGATTCAGCGCAGAGATAGGTAGTTGAACTGATGGTCATACCCACTGGGAGAAGGACGTCGTCAGGGGGTACTCACATCCATGGAGAGAATGACGACATACTCAGAAATTGGGCCTTGAACGCTCTTCCCAGGAGCTCTGGAATTTAAAGTGAGAATTGGACAGTGGGTCTCCAATCAACCATACAAGCATGAGCCGTACCTTGCGCAATATGATCTGTCGCCGCACGCTTGATAGGCGCAACGATGAAGGCGTGGTCACACGATTTGAGGTACTCTTCGTAAATGGAAGCTCGAGCCCGGTTAGAGTCAAGTATGCCTGGGAGATCAACGAGGGTTAACCCCTCCTTGAGGACCGGAGCGTTGCACTGCACAACCACGCGAGCGATGAGCGGCCACAGTTCGACGTCTTCCCTGTGCGTCCTCGTGAAGCGTTTCAGTTCGTCTTTAAAGTCGACAGGCAAAGAAGTAAACGAGATCGTCTCCCCAAGCTTTCCTGCGATGTACTGGTCACTGCTGAGGATATCCTCCGCGGAATATATCAAGAGATCCTCCGCCTTAAGTCTCGGATATACAACACGTATCTGGGATTGAGTGTTCACACGATGATACGAGTGTTCAAAGATCGCATGCGAGCAGGACGCACCCTCGCCCATGCCTCCTGGCCATCTTCGACCAGACGATCCGTTACACCGCGAACATCCTGGAGAGCGGAAGTGAAATGCTTTATCTCTTCGAGCCAGCTCTCCCGCGATATGAACACAATTTGGGAGTTTACGAGTTCGTGGGGGTGGTACGACACTTCGATGGGCATCGACGTACATGCTGTGGGCCGTCATAAAAAATCCCTGAGTATTTTTTGACACCAACCTTCCATGCCAGACGTTGGCACGATGTGGTCTGAAAATGAAGGGGCTTAGGCTTACGCCTGCCGACGTGGTTCTAGTAGCACACACCTCCCAGTAATGCATTGATTAGATTATGATTTACCCGCTCCCGAAGCTGAGAATAAGTATGAGGAGAAACGCGCATAGTACGACAGAGCCATCAAGTCTAACGCACCGCCGAGGACAGCAACAAGGAATGTTGGTGTCCGGGACGCATTCTGCTTTATCCTTCATGAAGTTCATCGCCTCGCATAAGTCGTGAAGTTCCTTGAATGTGCAGACAAAACTACGCACGACTTGACTCGCTGGCGCCAGACGGCCGCTTTCCCAGATAAGGCGCCGTTGGCGCGTACGGCTGTGGAAACGACTTCGTTTAGGGACGAGAGAATCCCGTCGAGCTCGGTCCCGTCGTTCGCGAACTCGCCGCTCTCCTTCAAGGTCCACAAGCTTTGACAAAGAGAGTCACGAAGTTTCGTATGTTTTGCGCACCAGTTCTGCACCACGAGCAAAGTTTTGAAAGTTGGCGAGGCCATCGTCGGGCTCGAGTTTGACCCTCATGGCAGTCACAACGAAGGTGCTGAGCGCAAATTGATGCAAACAGAGAGCCTGTCGTTCGTGGGAGACAGTGCTACAGAGTTAGCTGCCGCTGAAGTCGCCGTCAATCGTGCGGGCAGGGTCATGCGCAGCGGCAGTAGCTGTTGAACTTGAGGTACTTGACAAAATCCGGGGTACGGCGCCAGATTATGTGCTGAATCCGTTGTTCCATGGTAATATGGCTAGGTATATCTCGAGGGATATCGATAGCAAGTGGGTGCAGCGGAGGTAGTCGGTAGGGTGCGCGCCACAGCGTGAGCGCTTGAGCTGCGGCATCGGAGTTGCTTCGCCGGGTGAATCTTGAGTTAACCGTTCAAGTCGTCCTCCACTGTTCTCAGCTCCCCTGTCCGAACACTCCCATCCAACATCGGGATGTCTGCTATGACGCTGCTTGTGAACGATGTGCTGCGATATTCCTTGGCCTTGGAGCAGCTCTGCGATTGTCAATCAGTTTGTCGTGACTTGTTGCACTCGACGACGCGTCTCCTCGTCACTTCTGTGGATCCCAGTCCCATACCCCCCGGGATCTCGATTTCGGGTACCTTTCTTCCTTCTTCTAACGCTTCGAGTCGTCGACATCGTCCGTCCGGTCCGTTACTCAGCAATGGCTTACAGCGCCTAGCAGCAGCCTTGGACCAACCCTAGGTCACCTATCCTGCCGGTATACACGTTCCCGATCTGCCTGAAGGGTTGCGCGGTGCTCTGTAGATAAGCCATATCAGAATTTCTACGTCTGACACCTTGCATGCATGACCGCGTGGCCTTTGTCTGACCGCTCCGAACTTGCGGGCGCTCGACCTGGAACTAGTCGCCTCGCTGCTTCGAAGGGGTCTGAGTTTGGGGCGTCAATTGCAACGTCGTCGCGCGCTGCCCAGATGTCATGCGTCTGACCTTTGAGGTGACTACAAGAATGTCGGGAAGATTAACCAGGGCAAGATAATTTGGGACCGTAGCCAGCTTTTACGCAGGGTGGAAGCACAGATTTCGCGGCGCCATATCCCCTGGTTTTTGATGCTGAAGTTGATAATGTCGTCGACCCTGGACCGTTTCCGATGTTGCACCCATCGAAACCTTGGTCGGGCCATGACTTGCAGGAAAGTAGGAAGTTTTGCGCCGTGCTGCGTCGTGCACCGGTCCTGCTCGTCCTGCAGCGCACAGTGTACAGTCCATGTGGAAATTGACGCGCTCATGACATCACCGACTCCTAAAAGGTTTAGACGATAGTCTATGCCTTTTTTGGTTGTCGGTTTTTCATGGGGGGGTGGGTCGTTGAAACAGTAAAAATCCCGGGCCGGGCGAGTCCGCACCAATGGGGGACCGTCCATGGGCCTTTATTTGCTACCGACGGAGCTTTTCTTCCATCGTCATCCAATGCCCTCCACATGTGTGCCACGTTAATGAAACAAATTACATTATTCTGACGCTCTGTATATAGCTGCCAGTTTGGCCATTCAATATTCAATGCTCTTCGGCGACCGCGCGTAGCCGCGCTTTCACTCCGCCCGCGGATTTTCCCGTCTGCATCCGAAACTGGTTGCGCTCTTGCCATGTCGCTGGAACAGGCCCCCGCGACCTGCCTGGCACGCTGCCACTTGCCCTGTACGTCCGAGTGCTTCTTTACAGAAACCTTGCTGACGAATTCTTTCTTTTCGCGTTGATCATGATGCTTCTGCTTGCTCTGTCCTTCCGCTGCCGCCTGGCACTTATCCGCATTTTCCGCTGGGTTCTACCCATTTTCCGCCTGCTCGTACCACAGAGCCTACTGTGCATCTGCATCTAGAAACTGCTGCCATTGTGCCAACCTGCTTTGACTCTGCATACTCCAACTACAGTATCTGCTCCAAAATCAACATTGCGTTTCCCGTCGGAGTCACCAAGGCCGTTCTTGCAGCCCGTGTAATACCGCGAGTTCAGTCTATTTTGGACGACGTAGTTGATGCCGCATGTGACGGGGCGCAGCGAACTTTTCGTGCCGTCTTGGGCCCCCTCGCTCCGCTCGTGTTCCGAACAGTCAAGGATGATCATCTGGACCTCGTCGTGCACTGGTGCGGCAAGCCCGTACGCATTAGCGTTCTCCGGGCCTCGCTCTATAGATTCAATCTTAATACCCTTTGTGCATTCGGTCTCTTATGACTGCAAACAGCAGCTCCGACTTGCGCGTTGACGAGAATACTTAGAAGTCGTCATTAATCATTCTGCTGACGAGTTTTAACTGCACCGCCGCGTTCTGCTTCTCGCTCATGCCCAAGCGCCCAGGCCGACGTCAAAGTGCGCTGCTCGGATTTTCATCTGCTCGCGCAGGCTGCTACTTGCTTTTGATGTTGTCAGCCGCGTGCTCCGACCTCTTGCTGCGCCTGTTCCCCGGCACAGCAAAAGCTAGATCCACAAACCGGGATACCGCGATCGCGCGCGCTCGTACTTAGATGAAGCGGCTGCGACAATCATGCATTCGCGACACATGCATTCACCGTGCGATCAGCGGGACGCGCAGCGTCCCGCATCGCGCCCGAAAATCAGCAAATCAGCCTCCCTGCACCAGCTCTGGTGACGAGCAGATATATACGGCATCATACTGTATTAACACAGAAATTCACAAGAGAACCTCAGCTTCATGACACCAGGAGTCGGTGACTGCCGCGGCTCTAGCGGCGCTACGGTTAGCATTGCGTGAGCCCAGAACCGATCTTCGAGGAGCCTGACGGTGTGCGGTGGAATAACACTGAACCTAGCTATGTAGGCACGAGTCTGACAGGAAAGACATCATACATAGCTAGTGCATATAATCGCGTAAATTCAAGGTCTTGCAAGGATTTCGGGGAGGTAGGAGCTTTCATATCATGCTGGCCAATCACAGAATGCCTAAACCGCCATCAACCGCGAGCATAGCCCCAAAGAGCGTTCCCGGGCACTGCATGCCCCAGCGAAGAGAGAGGTTTGCTGGCTTCGAGAGCGAGACATCTTTTCCGGCCGGAGGTCGAGCCCCGCGTTCTGGCCAGCAAACGCGCGCCACATAAACCTGATAAAGCCAGCACGCATCGTGCACCCGGCCACCCACGTACCCAGCTGCCATCGCCATGTCCGCCCTCGCCACTGCCCCCGCCGCCGAACGCATCACGCGTCCTCTTCGCAGAATGGCCGTCGCGAGCACGACAACGTGCGCAGCGTCCGCAAAGGCCTATGGCGCCTGCGTCGCCGCATCGTACCAGGACGCGCGCAAGGACATGTGCTCCGCAGAGTTTGCAAAGTTCAAGGACTGCGTACAAACAGCGGTGCGTATCGTCCACCGCGCCTGTCACTTCTGGCTCACATGTTGGCGTAGATGAAGCGCAAATGGTGAACACCAAGTTACTCGCCGCGGCTTGTCATCATCCCGCCTGCTTTTACGCACCGACGCGAACAGCCTTCGAGCACATCTGCTGTGCTTGCGGCAGCAGCTTTGCCGTCCGTCACCACGAGCTGTAGAAATTGACCCATGCCTGCTATGTACACATACTGTATTTTCTAGAATATTAGATTCTTGGGATTTATCAGGATCTCAGTCAGGTCGTGCGCGACGTGGATTTGCATTCTATTCGTGACACATGCATGGCTGGGGACACGGTGCGGCAGTACATTGACACGTCGGATACATGCGTCGATCGCTTCAAATCAGAGCTGTTGCTCACCATCCTCGTAGCTTTTGATAGCTTTGTTGATTGCCTCCAACTTGGCCATGACCATGGCCAGGTCTTCTTGAAGAGGGCCGTCAGACATCCCGTCCTTCATGACCAAGATGGGCAACAACAGCGATTCGACCTAAGACAAGGGGTTAGCGCGCACGCTCTGCCAATGATAGGTCTCATGCGCCTCCACATACCAACTCTGCAAGCTCTTGCAAGGAAGTATGATATTCACAGAGCGCTTCTTGCGCCGCGGAGCGTAGAGCATCGATACTCTCGTTGACGATGGATGTGAATATCTCCAGGCATTTATCATCCATGGCCTGACAGACCAGACTCTGGTTTGGAAACAAATGAGCCATCGACACAGTCTTATAAGTGTGTCTCCAAATACCATTGATTGCGCCATAACTCCTAAGCCAGTGAGTGCGGAGGCGCGCTGATAAGCGGCGCGCATCTGGGCGGTGAATTTCGTATCCATCGCACGCGAGATTACGGCCTGGCGGGAGCGTATCATGGTCCTGCACTGTGTACACACGTCTTAGAAATGAGTGACAAGATTCGATTGATTGTCCTCACTTTGTCGGTTGCACGCTGGGAACAGGACTGTAGCGAATACCTAGTTAACTCGTACGCATCATCGCTCTGGAAAAACTCGCCTTCGCTTGGGCAAGAACATTAGCCTTGTATTTAGCAATTCGAAATTGCGTGTCTGGTGGAAAGGAAGCATCGAGCGCGTCGATGGATTTTAAGATAGCACCAGTGTTGTCTCTCAAACAACGACATGCAAGCTCACGTCGCCAACTATTCGGGAGCTTCAGCGCATTCGTCCGGATTAATAACCTCTCACCTCTCAGCAAAGTGTACTGTCATTGCTGCGACGGCTTGTCCATTCCAATTGTGTTCCTTCCAAGAGCCGTCCCTTCGGAGTACTGATGGAACCGAGCATCAATAAAGATCAGTGCTAGAATAAATCAAAACCAGCAGCATACTAGCTTTGAGCGTGCGCCAATGTTTGACGGCCTTCGCGGCCTTCTCTATGTGGGCACTAACCGCGGGCGCCGCCTGCATGTTTTTGTCAGCTCGGATAGCACACGTAGAGAAGAAGTTTCAATGCACCTCTGCTGGTGCGGCAGCCATCTGAGGGAAAAGTACCGACTCGAGACTGTGCATCATCTCTGAGGATGTAGTATCTGAGATGTGACGAAGGCTCTGGACGGAAGTCTGTGCGCAAAGTAACACGAGAGAAAGACTCTCGACAGACAGCTGCTATAAGATGCGACGCAACGCTTTTCTGTCATAATGCAAAGGGCCAGTAAGGATATTGCATAGAAATCCGTAAGTGCCACGCACCAGTTCCTGTGAGGCTATGTCGTCCGAGGCATCTTCAGGGCGTGAGTGCTCTTCATGCGCTATGCAGCTCTTCTTGGACACATAGGATTCGAGCTGCATGACCATGGCGGAAAGCTTCATCGCCTGACGGTGCTTCGCCATGCGCGAGCCTTTCTGCCCAACATTACGGCAGAACTCGATGACGGCGGGGATACCAGTCTCTTCGGCCGTCTGGAAAGTCAGCGGTGTATGTCCATCCAGTGGGGATTTGCCTTTGAACGTCCCACGTTACGATCCAAGTAATGCCTAGGAGCGGGCGTTACACACCTAACAACTTGAGGTAATCGCGCGCGGACACGGGAAATACACTGATAAAATCTTCATCTTCTAATATGAGGTGAGTAAGTTACGAATTCGTTCAACGTCTTGAAACGAACCTGCGGGCTCTGAGAAATCGTCTGCGCCACACAGGGCAAGCCGACCCTCTCTGAACTGTTCTTGGAGTTCGTTGCGAGTCCACTGCAACTCCCAGTGAGAAATCGTACAAGCGTGAATTATGCCGAACCGACGTCGCTTCTGGTCTTTGCACAAAATTTTGTGCACTCCTGATTGAGGGCGTTGCTGGTACAACTGAGCGCTGATATCTCGGTCTTTTTCGCAGCTATCGCGCTGGCAAGGCTTGCTCGTGTTGTGGTCGTGGGCATAGTGTTTGAGAATGTAACGTCCGCATGAGGATTCCCACTGCATTGGACCTGTAGCAAAGCCGGATCGATTGGACCTGCTGCAACAATCATGCCGTCCATCTTTTGCTTCTTCGTCGGCGATCGGCCTGACACGACCGCGTCTGAAGAACGCTTCAAGGTCTTGTTAGTGCCAGTGTGCGACTGAGCTTGGTCGTCCAAATGCTGCACTATAGGTGCATCAATCGGATTAACGCTTTGCTAAGATGCCGTGGCAAGGCGTACTCTGGTTCTCCAGATCCTTAAGCTCCGTGCTGGCGGCAGTTATCTGAGCATCTACGGTCTTCAGTTGGTTTTGAAGACGCGCCCATCCGGAAACCGCCTCAAGCGAGAACTCTGAGATGATTTCGGAGCACAATATGTCGTCGTTGCAGGTAGCTATGAGGGTGACGGAATTTGCGCTATACCTGGGGTAGCGAGTTGAGCAAGCGGGGGTAGCATGCGGCATGGTCATCACTCACTTTCCATCTACATTCAAGGAATGCTCGCGGTCAGTCAAGATAGAAATCATCTGTCACACTCGCACCCACTGTGCGAGACGATGAGCAAGTCTGAGCCCAACCCTCAACCGTCTACTCACTCATCAACTGCGTTTTAAAGGCATCTCCCATGAGGTCTGCGAGCCCCCGCGTCATTAACATATTCATCAATGATTCTCAAAGACGGGCTACATTACCTCGGGCAACCTGGTCCGTGGCCGCGCGCTTGATTGGGGCGACCACGAAGACGTTGTCGCATCGCTTCATGTACTCGCCCGCGACGGCCGCGCGGGCGGCGTTGGAGTCCAGCACGCCGGGCAGGTCGACGAGCGCGATGCCGGACGCGAGCACCGGCGCCCTGCAGCTGATGGCGATCTGCGCGATGAGCGGCCACAAGTTTCCGCCGCCGTCGTCCTTCGAGTTGCGCCCGCGCGTGTAGTGCTGCAGCTCGTCCTTGAAGAACGCCGGCGCGGCGGAGAACGCTATCGTCGTGCCCAGCTTGGCCGCGGTGTTCGCGTCGCTCGCGAGGACTTGCTCGGCGGTCATGCGCTGCAGCGTTTGCGGTGTGAGCTTGGGGTAGACAACGTGGATCTGTACGATGACGGGCACCGGCGGTTGGTGATGCGCGATGAGGGGCGGTCGAACGAGCGCACCCTTTGCCATGTCTCTTGGGCGTCGTCGGCGAGCTTGACGAGGATACCGCTCGCCTCGACGAGCGCCTCTAGGAAGACGCGGACCTCCTCCCGCCAGCTTTCCGCAGACACGAACTCGATCTTCGCGCGAACTTGGTCCTGATCGTGGTACGAAACGATGATCGGAGTCGACGTGCAGGCTGCAGCGCCTAGTCAGCAACAGGCCGCCGATGGTCCGTACTCTACTCGACTAACACTTGACGCCCGACGTCGGGACGATACGGTCTGCATTCGCGAACCAAGAGTCAGCGAGGACAGGCCCGCCACTCGGACAGGCGACTCACCCCCCAAGAGGGCATTGATGAGCGACGACTTGCCCGCGCCGGTGGCTAGAACGCAATTGAAAGTTGAGTTATCTCGCCCCGTCCTTCTCCCATGTTTATGCGCACCACCGACGAAGGCAACAAGAACTTCAGGGTTGCGCGCCGCGTCTTCGCGAATGCTGCGTGCGGCATTCAGTCACAAGGAGTCGGTCCCAAACCCCACAACAACGTGAACACTGAAAGGTTGGTGAAGATCAAAACGCGCAAGACACTCACGTTCGCAGCGAGGCGTGCCATGCAGCAGCCTGTGCAGCACCCGCGATGGGCTGCAGTTGGTCGATCGCGCTGGCGATATCGCTGATGATGGCCTCGACGGGCGAGGGCGAGGGCGCGACAGCTTGAACGTTCAAGTTCTCGAGGTCCTTGGTATCTGCATCGTCCTTGGATGTCTCCCGCACGACCGCCGCGCCGTCGACGAGCATGCTGGTGGGCATCGAGAGGGACGCAAAGGTGGAAGAGAGCGAAAGGCAGGCGAGGGCTGAACTTTGTTCGCCCAGCCCATATATTATAAAACGACGCCTCCCAGGCAATAAGCCAACAGCCCGTTCAATTGAAGCCAGAACATGGATGGGAAAGAGGCCGACGATCCACCATGGCCAATTCAGACGAGACTTCAATGGCAGGCGCGGGATCTTGCACGTAGAACTAGAAGTGTCCGGACGCAACTGTCACAAACAAAGCATTCAGCGATTTTGACTTTTGAAAAGCTTCGCATTGCAATCACACCGCGCGTCGACTGCACTGTAAACTTTCTAGGAATAGCGCCTCGCGGCAAATTGTACATCTATAATGCACGCACGAAGGATGGCAGGGCGGTGGGGAGTGTACAGTAGCAGTAGCAGTAGACCGCGCCGCAGAGTATGGGCTTCACTATGCGCCCGCCTTCCAATACGCGATGTCGCCGTCGACCACTAGTTGCAGTCCCCGTCAGCGCAGACACCAGCAATGAGGGTGTAAAGAGCACGCACTTTCGTATGGCTTGCCCTGTTGGCGCAGCTTTCCCGCCTGCGATAACACATACCATCAGCACTCAGGAAGGGAAGGAGATGGGGAGCGAGGAAACGGCAGACTGACCGCCTTGACGGCCGCCTCGGAGCCGTGCTCCTTGAGGTCCTCGAACGCCATGATCTCGCCGCACACGAACTTGTTCTCGAAGTCGGAGTGGATGACGCCCGCGGCCTGCGGCGCCTTCGTCCCGCGCCGTATCGTCCACGCGCGCACCTCGTCCGGGCCGCAGGTGAAGTAGCGGATCAGCTGGAGTGGGTAGTCAGTGTTGGTGGATGGGCGGAGGGGCAGGGGAGACGGACGTCAAGGGAGGCGTAGCCCGCGTGCGTGATCTTGCCGAGCGCGCTGGTCGCGCCGACCCGCTTCTCCTCCTCCGCGCGCTCCTCGTCCGACGCCATCTGCGCGAGCCGCTCCTCGAACGCGACGGAGAAGGGGATGATCTGGTCGCCCGGCGTGTGCTCGTCCACCCATGCCTTAATCTTCGGCAGCCTTCAGAGCGAAGTTAGCGCTGCGCGGTAAAGACTGGGGGCGGACTGAACGCACCATTTGTTCTTTTTGCGGATGTAGTCCTTTTCGCTCAGGTTGACGAGATACGTGACGGGCTTGGCGGTGAGCAGGTTGAGCTCGTTGACGATCTCGATCTGAACATCCACGGCCACGGCATGAGCACTCATCCAAGCATCACGGACCACAGACCTCCTTAGCATTCCAATCTCCCTTGCGTACATCGCGCTTCTCCTCCTTGAGCAGCTTCAAGATGCGCTCCTTGGTCGCGATCTCCTCCTTGCGGGCCTTGTCGGCGAGCGAGGAGTTGCCGAGCGAGCGGCCGCGCTTGGTGAGGGCCTCGAGCTCCTTCTCCATCCACTCGATGTCCTTGAGGCGCAGCTCGTTGGCGATGATGTCGAGGTCGCGGATGGGGTCGACGTCGCCCTCGACGTGCGTCACCTCGGCGTCGTCGAAGGCGCGCACGACCTGGAAGATGCCGTCCACCGCGCGCACGTGCGACAGGAAGGCGTTGCCCAGCCCGGCGCCTGTCGATGCGCCCTGTATAAGTTCATAAGCCAGGCGAACACACGCGCGTGGGGTTGGCGGGCGTACGGCGGTCAGGCCTGCGATGTCGGTGATGGTGAGATGGGCGGGCACTTCGGACTTGGGCTTGTAGGTCTGCACGAGCCAGTCAAAGCGCGGGTCCGGGACGAGCACGCGCGCGACCTAGGAGCGCGGCGTCAACACGTAGCGGGCTGCGAGTAGCTGTGGCGTACTTCCGGCTGCAGGCGCGACGGGTCAGCGACGTCGAAGGCATGTGAAGCAGCAGCGAGCAGCGTACCTCTAGTGTAGCATATCTGGGCGTGGGAAGGTCAGCGGGGGCGCATACAGCGCAGCAGGTGGGCGGGCGCACGGGAAGTTGGCGGCCTTGCCCAGATCTTGCGGGATAGTCAGCGTAATGTAATCTACGCGAGGGAGGACGCGCCTGTTTTGGAGAGGACGTTGAAGAACGAGCTCTTGCCGACGTTGGGGAGGCCTGCGATTGGGTTCGCGGAGTTAGCAAGCGCATACATTCCAGTCGGATATTCTCTGCGCGCACGCACCGACGACGCCGACCTTGAGGTTGTTCGAGGGCCGGCCGAGGATGACTTTTTTCTCTGGGACGGCTTTCTTGGGCGGCATCCTGCGCTTGACTTGTCCGGCGGAGACGGGCGCGGAGAGCGAGATGCGGCGGGCGAGGGGCGCGAGGAAGGGATCGATGCGCTGCTGCAGAAAGCAGACGGACTTGGAGAGGGGGCGCATCGATACCGCGTGCTCCGCCGGAGACACCGGAGTCTGCGGCTTCGGATTGAATGCGTCCGCGAGAGTTTTGCCTTCTGTGGCGAAGAATTATTCCTGGCAGTCCGGGGAAGCTGTGGCAAGCGCTTGCACGGTGGTGCGTGTGACTGCTGAGGATGGCGACGACCAGGAGCTTCTGCCGAAAGCGAACCACGGGCAGCCGGGCCCAACGACCAGCTTCTCATTACCCGTAGCCATGACCAGGATCATACATTCCTGGTGCTGGGTGAAACGCAATCCCGCGTCTTGGACGGGGAGATGGGTGTACGGTTTGTCCCAAAAATCGCAAATCGGTGATCAGCGATTATGCTCTTATCAGAGCTCTATGTATCGTGATACATGCCTATACGCACCTATGAGATGCCTTAAGCGCCTATAAGACCTGGTAAGTACTGATAACTCGTCAATGTGGAGTGATAAGCGGTGACCAGCGCTGATCAAGGCCTGATCAGAGCTCTGCGGCCTGGGATAGGGCCTCATCAGAGGTGATCAACCCTCATCAGCAACAAGTACCCCCAGCACCTGTTCACTCAAGTCCCAGCTACTGAGAGGTCAGGCCAGTCATGAGATGGTGCTTGGGGGGCCTCCAGGAGGAAGGGGAGCCGCAGTTCAATGGAGCGGAGGTCTGGTGGAGCGGTGGAGCGGGCATGTATACTTTGCTCCACCATTACAGACAATTGGCATAATAGCCTAGCTGGTAGCTCGCGCGACGGCGCGTGTGGCCAGTAAGCAAGCCGTTGGTTCAAATCCAGGCTAACTGAGAAAAGTATACAAGTCATGTACAACCTGGAGTAAGTCTAGAAAATGTACCTCAGTTAGTAATACCAGTAAGTAGTAAATGAACAACTGTAAATACAGAAAGTAAGACCCAGCTGCCGCATAGAAGCGGTAGCTGGGGGAGTTTTCGTAATATTGGGCGGGGTGGCTGATCAGCTCTTATCCGCCTTGTCCGCATTATAAGCTTGTATCGGCCTTGTCAGCCATATAATAGGCCTATAAGCAAGTATACCCCCTGAAGCTGTTTGATCAGGTAGGGCGTCGGCTGACCCTGTTATCAGGACTCATCACACTTGGTCAATCCTCATAGCCAACTTGCACTTTTTGGGACATTGACGCGACCGCTCCTGGATTACCGAGAACGGCAGGGTGTACACAGAGGAGACACGTGTATTGGCTGGACTGTGGTCCGATTGAAGTGTGTTTGGGGATGGGAAAAGATTGGCGAGAGTGGTGGGCGTGGTGGAGGGTGCTGACTGGGGTCACGTGACTGGAGCGTATGCGGAGCACGGCGGGCGGAAGCAAACGGCTGGTTGAGTACAAAATCTCCGCTGATGAGAGTCTTTGCTCTTCGCCTTCCCCCCTCGCCCGCCCCGTCCTCCGTCGCGACACGCGGCGCGCCCCTCTTCCTCGGCGGTGCCCTCCTGTCTGCCTCTTGCGCCCTGCCCTGCCCGCCCTGTAACCGTGTCTGTCTGTCTGTACCATGGCCTTTGCTAGGGTGCGCGTGCTGCAGCCTTTAAAATTGCCATCCAGGCACTGATATCTCCAACCCGCGCAGAACGTGCCCGCCAAACGCGGCCCCCAACGCGTCAAGGTCGCCGCCGACGAGAACGCTGGCCGCGTGACCGCCAAGTCCACCACCGCCAGCGCCGCGCCATCCGGCCCGCAGCGCGTCCCGCTCGCCGGCAAGGCCTCGACGTCGGCCGCAGCAGCCGCGGCGAGCAGGACCGCGCTGGGCGACATCACCTCGAACGCACGCCGGGTACGTCTTCACGCTGTCACACACCATACTCCGCTGTCACGGAACCTTCCGCTCACGCGTGATCCCCATCCAGGACGCGAACAAGTCCTCCAAGCCCGCCGAAAACACGCTCAAGCGCGGCCGCTCGGGCTCGCTCGCCGTCGCCACCGGCCCCCAGCGCGTACCCGTCGGCCCCGCCCAGCGCTTCTCCGCGCCCGTCGCAGCCCAGCAGCCCGCTGCAACCCGCCAGCCCGCGCGCTCGTCGCTCCAGGCAGAACGCAAGGTCCATGTCGCGCCCCCGCCCGCCCCCCTCGCGCCCCCGGAGACCTCGTCGCCCGACGTGCGCCTCGACCAGCATGACGCCGCGCGCGCAGACATTGACATGGAGCTCGACGACATCCCGGCCACCGACTCGGACTTCGATGGCGAGGAGGAGCGCGCCATGATCGGCGTCGAGCGCCTGCTCGATGAGGACGAGGAGAACGAGGACGAGGCAGACGAGCTCGCGCCCAGCATGTGGCCCGAGGTCGACCCGACCACCCAGGCCGAGTATGACGCCTACATCGCCAACGTCCGCGAGGGCTTCGACGACCAGGTCGACACGGAGGACCCCGCGATGGTCTCCGAGTACGCCGACGATATTTTCAAGTACATGGAAGAAATCGAGGTGCGCTGCTTCTGCGAGTCCCTTACCCTGTCGCCGTACTCACTCATTGGTTGCAGCTCGAGACGATGCCCAACCCGGACTACATCCAGGGTCAATCCGAGATCACGTGGGACATGAGGCAGACCCTGGTCGACTGGCTTCTCCAGGTCCATATGCGCTACCACATGCTGCCCGAGACGCTCTGGATTGCGGTCAACATCGTCGACCGCTTCCTGACGAAGCGCGTGGTCTCGCTCATCAAGCTCCAGCTTGTGGGCGTCACCGCCATGTTCATAGCTGCAAAGTATGAAGAAGTTCTCGCGCCGAGGTCAGTCTCTCTGCACCCGATCTCGCCATGCTGGGGCTGACGAGCATTTATAGCGTCGAGGAATTTGTGTATATGACCGACAAGGGCTACTCGCGCGAGGAGATCCTCAAGGGCGAGCGCATCATCCTGCAGACGCTCGAGTTCCGCATCTCGCCGTACTGCTCGCCCTACAGCTGGGTGCGCAAGATCTCCAAGGCGGACGATTACGACATCCAGACGCGCACGCTGTCCAAGTTCATCATGGAGGTCACGCTGCTCGACCACCGCTTCCTGCGCGCGAAGCCGTCGCTCGTCGCGGCGGTGGGGATGTACTGCTCGCGCCGCATGCTCGGCGGCGACTGGAACGACGCGTTCGTGTACTACTCGGGCTTCACCGCCGACCAGCTCGAGCAGGGCCACCGCTACATCGTCGAGAAGCTCGCCGAGCCGGCGTTCGAGACGCAGTACGTGTACAAGAAGTACGCCAACAAGCGCTTCCTCAAGGCCAGCCTGTTCGCGCGCGACTGGGCCGTCCGCGAGGGCGCGCAATGAGCCATGATCGCATGATCGCACGATCCCCCCACGCTGCATATACGACCTGGGCGACGGCGCGGACTCCCCGTACCCACCCATTGCCCTTCGATATCGATCTATCCCTCCTCCCCCTGTCGCTTTGCTGTCGATTGCTTGCTGTTGCTGTCAGCGCTCTACCCATCTCTCTCCGCCCTTCCCCTTTTGCAATTGCCTGCCTGCCTGCCCTGCCTATGCCTATGTACACCCTCTCTCTCGATCTCTCTTGCGCGAGAGTATGCTGCTCTATCCATCATCTGATCCTTGATTTCGTCGTGTACACAACTATCCACCACCACCCTCCTCTGCTTCCTGTCCACCACCACCCAACCACCTCCGCCCCCTCTCTGTCCGGTTGCATCGACGGCGCCCGACTGCGCGCGGTGCGCGCTGTATGTAGTAACCACCATCCACTTCGCGCATCCCTCACGGCCCTCGCTGTTGCAAGCGTTGCGCCACCCCACCCGCATCCACCCCCCCATTGTGCTCGTATATAGACCCTGCTTTTTTTTTACTCTCAATACTCTCAAAATCGTGCTGCAAATCTGATCCGTATCTTTGGTTTTGTTATATGCTCATATTGCTGCGAGCTACCTATGAACGAGTTCTACATGCATGCATGCGCGTCTTCGAACGTCAAGGCGACTACACGGGTCTGTGTTGGCTCCTGAGAAATATTTCTTGCTACTGTGAACATATGTACAACGACGTTGTCATCCGCGATGTGCTTGCTGGTCGGTGTACGCTGAACTAATAACTTGAAGTACCGGTGGATATATGTAATGCTTCAGCCTGGGCGGTTGTCAATTGGAGACTTTACCCTCTGATCTCTTCAACCATGATGAGTTAACCTATTAGGTGGTATTTATGAGTGCGACACCGAACAGCAATGCAATAGTTTGTATTAACGCGATTTTATCTTCCACTTTCGCAGGCATAAGTCTACCGAATTCTCCCGCTTCGGATAATTTAATGAAACCAAAGCACCTAGGCTTGCGGCGATGCAGCTTGAGTGGAGGCCTGAGGGAGCTGTCAACAAAAGCCACGAGAGGGAAGATGAGAACGTACGCGGTAAAGCTGGACGCGATGGCCGGCACCACAGGTGACAGTGCTGTCGCCAGTGCACGCGAAGTTGCACTCCGTCTCAGGAACAGACGCAGGACGCGCACCCTTCAACCATCCCTTGCCGCACATGCACTCGTTGCCATATTCAACACCAGCAAGCGTGTACCCGTTGCTCTTGCACTTGTTCGTGCACGTCTGCGGCGTGTTGTTCTGCAGCTCGTACACCTTCGTGCTCTTCAGGAGCGACTCGCCCAGCGTCGGGTCGTTCACGCATTTGTACGCGACCTTCCACCCGCTCGCGAGCTTCGGCGTCCCGCTCTTCAAGGTCGGCTTCTTGCCCGCCATTTTGGCGTTCGTGTAGACCGCCGAGCGGTGGTCGCCGCCGCACGTCTGCTTGCCGGTCTTGTCGCCCGAGCAGTGCTGCTGGCACTCGCTCGAGGGGAGCTTGCGCAGCACCGGCTTGGACGAGCCGCAGAAGCACTCGGTGCCCAGACGGATCGCCGCGTAACCGTAGCCGTTCTTGGTGCAGAGCGAGAGGCACTTGGCGTGCGTCATGTCAAGGAGGACGTTGCGCTGGAGTGCGAGCGGCGAGGTGTGCGTGAAGACGCGCTGGTCGCCCTCGTCCGTCACGCAGGCTGCCGTGAGCTTCCAACCGCGAGGAAGCGCAATGGCGGCGGTGTCGGTGCTGTTTTTGCCGCTGGTGGTGCTGTTGTTGGCCGGGATGGTGGCGGCAGAGGTGACGAGCGCAGAGGCGACGGCGAGGAAAAGCTGAGTGGCGACCATGTCGTAGGATGCTGATGCTGCTGTTGATGCTTCTCTCTTCTGCAAGTAGTCGACATTTATACGTGCTTCTCGAGTAAGACATTTCGTTTCGGACGGCGGCAGGGCCACCGACCGATCCTGAGACACGTGCAAGCCGTTCATCCGGAGTTTCAGTACAGTCCCGTGCTGATCCTGAAGCAGCGCCCTGTCTCTTAACAGCCATGCGAAGAGTCCTCGGAGTGTAGTCAAAGGATGACTGCTGAAGCCTGCATGCAAGTTGGAGCGCGCAGAATCTCAAACTGGATCGGGCCTGATAAACCATCTCTTTGCACACTTCAGAAGAAGAAGAGGACAAACGCAGCAGTATGCATACGCAGACAGCAGTCAGTTTCATCGATTAATCGCATTGGTATGCGAATCCATTGATGTGGTCAGGTCGGCTTTGCCTGTCGCGTCCTGTATATCCTATCCATGAAGGACAGCATGTACCGCGCGGCCGAGTTGCCAAAATACAGGCAGAACCGACGATGACCGCGTCGTGAAGAATTCAGCAGGACAAGAAAGGTTCGGCTATTTGCGGCGGCGCGTTTCACTCTTCCAGACCGCTACCTACAGCGATTATGTCGAACCCCAGCGAGGAGGAGCTCGTCAGACTATGGAAGGTGTCGCGCACAGTGCACGAGATGGTCAGGGATAGGGTACGGCTTTACCTATGCCTCCGTATTACTGCTTAAACGCGTTCCGTTGCAGGGATACCAAGTGTCTGAGGAAGAAACGAGCATGTCGCTCGAGCAGTTCCGCGCGCAGCATACGACGAACGGCACTGTCAAGTACGCGTGTCTCCGGTCTTTATCTGCTGTTGACTGACTGACTGACTGGCTTGCTCGACTACGACAGCCGGACTACGCTCACGTTCTACACGCACCACGCGAAGGACCCGAGTGACCAGCTGTTCGTTTATTTCTGCGAAGAAAAGAACGTCAGCATTAAGACCATGCGCAAGTACGTTCTATTTTATACAACGTGTCCCGGATTTCGTTCCAATGCGCGATGTACCAGATTCTTGGATGTGTTACAGCAGAAAGGCATTCAACGCGGTATTATCGTCTTCAGCGGTACCATGACCCCATCTGCGCGCAAGGTTCGTTATGCCACGTCCTTTCTTTTTCGTTATAAACGATGTCTAAACGTCCGTCCCCGACGCAGGTCATAACGGGCATGTCGCAAGACTACAAGTTGGAAGAGTTTGCAGAGGCAGACCTGATAGTGAACATTACGCAACACATTCTCGTTCCCAAGCACGAGGTCATGACGCCCGAAGCGAAGAAAGCTCTGTTAGAACGATAGTTCGTTGACTGTCCTCTGCTCTGGTGCGATGTTGTGCTGACAGTCTGGCAGCCGCCTGAAGGAAACACAACTGCCGCGTATTCAGTTGGCGGACCCCGTCGCAAGATATTACGGCCTGAAGCGCGGGCAGGTCGTCAAAATTACGCGGCCGAGCGAGACGAGTGGCCGGTACGCAAGTTATCGCATTTGCTTCTAGACGCGCTGGCCACTGCTCGGCTTGTATTACTGTATATTACGCTCTCTTTTTACGCCTCTATCCATTGGCGCTCTTGACCGCGTTTACAGATGTCGGTCGCTACACTCACATCCTTTTTCTCGGTGCAAATCAACCAAAAGACCGGAAGTCTTAGCATATGTTTGACGGTGTATATAGCTGTGGTGCCAGCAAAATTGAAAACGTCCAAGCCCATGTGCATTGTAACTGTAGATTTGGAGGAGTTGGGCGGAGATGACGCCAACCGGGTGCATCAAACCCTGCAAAGTGCCCACGTCGACAATTTCCGCTTCAGCTTTCCGTCGCTCGTTTCCGTTTCATCCACCGACTCTGCAATCATGTTCGCCAACGTGCTCACACGAGCACTGGCCCTGGCCTGCCTCCTCGTCCCCGCTCTTACCGGCGCGTAGAGCTACCGCCTGCTGGCTGGCTATGTCGCTGATATTAGGACGTGCAGTCGCCGCGACCACCGCCCCGGATATCCAGGCTACTGCTGCGTTCCCCGAGAGCAACCCGTTCCACCGTACGCTACTTCCCAGCAATCTACGCGGTGGGCTGAGCACCGCGCTGCAGATGTCGTGAACGGCGAGCGCAACGCCGTGTCGGTCAACGTCGAGAACCTGTCCGAGCACAACGTCACTGTGTCCTCCGTCGCTGGCTCTGTCCATTTCGCAGAGTCTGGCAAGCTTATCAAAAACGTGTGTTTGCAATTCGCGGCTCTGGCAGCTCAGTGCTCAATCATCCTGACGTTGACTGCAGCTTACCGCGCTCTCGTACAACGTCCCGCTGGTCAAGAAGGCCAAGATCACGCTCCCCTACACGTTCTACAGCGAGTGAGTCCGATGCATCGGACTCAATGCCAGTCACCCCTGACACGCGTTTGCAGGTTCCGCGTGCGTTGTGCAATACTCAAAATCATGGGGCGTGATTCCTGACCTATCTGCTACAGACCGGCGACCTTCAGCTCAAGCTCTGGGTCGAGTACACGACCACTGTGTGTCCACATTGAATACCCCGGTACTGCGCAGCTTAACTAAAGTGCGTGCTCGTTGCAGGACGGCAAGCACCGCGTCCAGGCCTTCGAGTCCGTCGTTTCAGTCGTCGAGCCCCCGGCCTCATGGTTCGACTTCAAGATGTGCGCTCCGACTCCAAGCCGGCTTCCTACACACACTGACTGCGCTGCAGGTTGCTGACCTACATCATCGTCGGCGGTGTCGTCGGCGGGCTGGGCTACGCCGCATTCCAGACATACGGCCCCGGCGCGTCCAGCGGCAAGAAGGGCAAGGGCAGGAAGAAGACTGCTACTGCCGAGCCCACCGTCACGGACGCCGTGCCCGTCAAGGGCTCGGGCGTGTACAGCGAGGACTGGATCCCCGAGCACCACCTCAAGTCGCGCCGCAAGAAGGCGGACGGCGCGCTCAGCTCCGGCGACGAGGGCGCGGCCAGCGGCACGGAACGCCGCAGGAGCACCCGCAGGAAGTGAGCGGGGAATGGCGATGGCTGCTGGCTAAAATACAGACTCGTTTTTACTTCGGACGGCGGCCGTCGAGCATCCAGCTGTAGGTCTTGTCAGGCACGAGTACGCTTCGCTGTATTTACAGGTCTGCAAAATAGGAAGGGGGAGTAATTGCTGAATTGAACTGAACTGAATCGAAAATTGTACTTCCATGAGTAACGTTGTTCGAATCTGAATTCTGCGTGTCAGAGGGGACGCAAATGTGTTCGAATGTCGCTGTGCTGCGAGCCTGCGACATAGTAGATTCTGAGGTTCCATTGCGAGCAACGAGGTCTATTTACTGAGCTCCTTCGAGTCGACTATTCTCCAGCCCTTGATCTACGCGGCAGTCAGCACGTTCATCCTGGCGCCAGGTAGTAACGCGCGCACCTTCGCGTCGGCCAGCATGCTCAGATAGCGCTCGCTGAGCTCCTTGCAGTGGACGGGCGCATTGACGCCCTCGCCGCGTTGGCACTTGGTGAGCTCGTCGCGGACGAGGCGGACCTCCATCGCCTTCACCCATTGCTCGCGGATGTGGTGGTCGCGAGCGTCAAGCATAGCTGCGAAGCTGTCAGCCAGCTCGCGGTGCGCGTATGTGTGATTGTAACGCACCCTTGAGCTCCTCACTGCTCTTGACGCTCATGGTGAATGAAGGTGCGGTTCGAAAGTGTGATGAACGCTCGCAACCTGCCGACCTGCTCCTTGGACTTGTCCGCTGTCGCAACTGTGCTACTGCTCTCCTGCTTTCGCGCCTGTCCAAAGACATCTTACTAGCGGCCTGCGCGCAACTGGAGTGGCGACTTGGGTTCTGCTTTCTGCTACGTGTCTAGGGCCGACTTTCTGACACATCTTACGGAAATACCTCTGGCTTAACTCCTCCTCGCTCTCGAATGTGCATGCAATGTATTTCTCTTAGAGTTAAATGCTCTGAGTGCTCAATTTGACCACATCGCGTCTGACTGTCTAGAGCGCGCCTGCCGTCGACTCTGCACGCCGTGCAGTCTCGAGTTGTTGATCTGAACGTTCTGGATGGCATGGCTCACTGGCTCTCATGTTTCAGATTTACACCTGCAGCTGGCACGGCTGTCTCGGATTGAACTGAAAATTCGGGACTCATAAGAGCATGCGCATGTCTTAGAATCGGGTCAGCGGTCCCGCCGCCGTCCGAAACGAAATGTCTTACTCGAGAAGCACGTATAAATGTCGACTACCTGCAGCAGAGAGAAGCATCAACAGCAGTATCAGCATTCTACAACATGGTCGCCACTCAGCTTTTCCTCGCCGTCGCTTCTGCTCTCGTCGCGTCTGCTGCCACCATCCCGGCCAGCAACAGCACCACCACCGGAAACAACAGCACCGACACCGCCGCCATTGCGCTTCCCAGCGGTTGGAAGCTCACGGCAGCCTGCGTGACGGACGAGGGTGACCAGCGCGTCTTTACGCACACCTCGCCGCTCGCACTCCAGCGCAACGTTCTTCTTGACATGACGCACGCCAAGTGCCTCTCGCTCTGCACTAAGAATGGCTACGGCTACGCGGCGATCCGTCTGGGTACCGAATGCTTCTGCGGCTCGTCCAAGCCGGTGCTGCGCAAGCTCCCCTCGAGCGAGTGCCAGCAGCACTGCTCGGGCGACAAGACCGGCAAGCAGACGTGCGGCGGCGACCACCGCTCGGCGGTGTACACGAACTCCAAGATGGCGGGCAAGAAGCCGACGCTGAAGAGCGGGACGCCGAAGCTCGCGAGCGGGTGGAAGGTCGCGTACAAATGCGTGAACGACCCGACGCTGGGCGAGTCGCTCCTGAAGAGCACGAAGGTGTACGAGCTGCAGAACAACACGCCGCAGACGTGCACGAACAAGTGCAAGAGCAACGGGTACACGCTTGCTGGTGTTGAATATGGCAACGAGTGCATGTGCGGCAAGGGCTGGTTGAAGGGTGCGCGTCCTGCGTCTGTTCCTGAGACCGAGTGCAACTTCGCGTGCACTGGCGACAGCACTGTTACCTGTGGTGCCGGCCATCGCGTCCAACTTTACCGCGTACGTTCTCATCTTCCCTCTCATGGTTTGTCCTGACCTTTCCCTCAGGCCTCCACTCAAGCTGCATCGCCGCAGGCCTAGGTGGTCTAGTATCATCATCCAATATACCAGGCTGCTACAGCACTTGAGGAAGCGGGAGAATGAGATCTCTTGCTGTACACCATGCTCTTTGCTGTCCACGATTAATTAATATCATACCGCCAGCTCGTCGTGGTACTACAGCCAATAAGTAGAGATGTCGTGAGAATGCTGCAAGTGGAACCTGCAATTCGGCGCCTGTCAACACGGTTTCGGCGATTTCGCCGAAGGAGGCCGAAGGGCCAATCCATCGCTTGCCATTTGCCAGCCATGCTCGCTCTGGCGGCGCTGCGTCTGGGTCGATGTCCACGTCGAGCAGTGCGCTCGCTGGCCACGGTCGCGACGACGAAGCCTCCGCAGACGCTCATAGAGAAAATTGTGCAGAAATATGCTGTCGACTGGGCGCCGGGCAGAGCAGTGCGCGCGGGCGACTATGTCATGCTGCGGCCGCACAAGGTCATGACGCACGACAACACGGCTGCCGTTCTCCAGAAGTGCGTGCATACAGCCAGACAATTTCTGTGTATATGCTGACTGGAGTTCAGGTTCAACGCGCTAGGCGTCAAGCGCATACACGACCCACGCCAGGTCGTCTTCACGATCGACCACGACGTCCAGAACAAGTCCGAGAAGAACTTGGCCAAGTACGCGACCATCGAGCGCGTCGCCCGCGCGCATGACGTCGACTTTTACCCGTCCGGCCGCGGCATCGGGCACCAGGTGCTCATCGAGGAGGGCTACGCGTTCCCCAACACCCTCACCGTCGCCTCCGACTCGCACAGCAACATGTACGGCGGCGTCGGTTGCGTCGGCACCCCAATAGTCCGCACCGACGCGGCGGCCATCTGGGCCACCGGGCAGACTTGGTGGCTTGTGCCCCGGATTGTCAATGTCGAGTTCAAGGGGCAACTCGCACCCGGCTGCTCTGGAAAGGACGTGATTGTTGCGCTGTGCGGCTACTTTAACCAGGACGACGTTCTCAACGCGGCCATAGAATTCACCGGCGAGGGAGTGCGTAGCTTGACTGTCGACGACCGGCTGACAATCGCGAACATGACGACGGAATGGGGCGCGCTCGCCGGCGTCTTCCCCGTGGACGACACGCTGCTGAACTGGTACGATGCTCTCGCCGCGAAGCTGCAGAAGAAATCCTTTGGCATACCGCACCCGCGAGTGAACGCGGACACCATAGCGCAGGTTCGACAAAATCCCGTCACGGCCGACCAAGGAGCCTTCTATTCCTCGCACCTCATCTTCGACCTGTCTACGCTCATCCCGCACGTCTCCGGGCCCAACTCTGTCAAAGTCGCGACGCCGCTGCCCGAGCTCGAGGCGCGCAAGATCGCGATCCAGAAGGCGTACCTCCTCTCCTGCACGAACGCGCGCGCGTCGGACATCGCGGCCGCAGCGGAGGTGCTCCGTGGGAAGCGCGTGGCGCCGGGCGTGGAGTTCTACGTCGCCGCGGCGAGCTCCGTGGTGCAGGCCGAGGCCGAGGAGGCGGGGCACTGGGCGGACCTGCTCGCTGCGGGCGCGCGGCCGCTCCCGCCGGGCTGCGGGCCATGCATCGGCCTGGGCACCGGCCTGCTCGAAGAGGGCGAGACAGGCATCAGCGCGACGAACCGCAACTACAAGGGCCGCATGGGCCACCCCGCCGCGCAGGCGTACCTCGGCAGCCCGGCCGTCGTCGCCGCCAGCGCGCTCAAGGGGTACATTTGCGCGCCGGACGGCGCCCCTTCTGCTTCTGCTTCTGCACCAGCCTTCCGGACACTTGACGCACCTCCCGCTGCTGCAACATCCGCTAGAGGAGCTGGAGCGGTGCAGGAGGAGCTGCTGGAGGGCTTCCCGCCCGTCTTCTCCGGCGAGCTGCTCTTCGCGCCGCAGGACAACCTGAACACGGACGGCATCTACCCCGGCAAGTACACCTACCAGGACGACATCACACGGGCGAAGCAGGCGGAGGTCGTCATGGAGAACTACGACCCGTCTTTCGCGCAGCTCGCCATCGCGCTGCGCGACGGCGGGAAGGGCTCGGTGCTCGTGGCCGGCCGCAACTTCGGCACGGGCTCGTCGCGCGAGCAGGCGGCGACGGCGCTCGCCGCCGCGGGCGTGCGCTGCGTGCTCGCGGCCTCGTTCGGCGACATCTTCCGCCGGAACGCCGTGAACAACGCGCTGGTGTGCGTCGAGGCGCCCGAACTTGTCGACCTGCTCACCGCGCGCTTTGCCAAGGACGGCAAGCGCGGCACTGGCGGCAAGCAGGGCGAGTTGACTGTTAGGCCCGGGTGGAACGTCGAGGTGGACATGCGCAACGGCCGCGTCGCACTGCAGCCTGAGGGCCTGGAGTTCTGGGTCACCCCTGTTGGGAAGAGTGTGCAGGAGCTGTGGGTGTGTGGCGGGCTTGAGGGGTACATTCTCAAAAAGATTGGTGGCGCTGAAGGCGAGGTCGCTGCTGCTGCTGCATAAGGTGCAGCTGTACATACATTGGAATCTAGCATTTCGAGCATCGTTGCATTGCTGTCGTCGTACAATATAGATCATCTACATTCATCCTTTGTGGCCGTCGAGGGTACTCGATCATAAGCCCGGGATTTGATCGCGGGAATGCGACAGGCCTTAAGAAACGGAACAGGACCTTGGACCGTTTCCTAGCAGCCAACTTCTCCCCCATATAACCAGCATGCTCGTGCCATTCGAATATCCCGAAGAAATGCGACTGCTATGTCTCTCCTCGCTGAACTGGGACGCCAAGGCATGCCTAATGCTCGATGATGAGACCGATCCCTCGTATACACGTGTGGGTCGGTATTCAGAGGGCCGTCAAGCACTCTTTGGGCTTGCCTCCGCACGCGGCCCGTTCAACTATTGGTCGACCCAGCATGATGCATATATCTACGACATCGCTTGGTGGACCGAGTAACCGATGGCCGTGCGCTACACCAGGAGGCGCGCCGTCGGTGTCAGGGCAGTCCCAGACGTCCTCTTCTATACGGGCCCTGTGTTCACAACAGGCCACGACATGAGCCGCGAGACCGTCGGCGGCAAGCTGTGTCTCCACCGGCTCGGACGAAAGCATTATCCCTTCCAGGAGCGCCTGGAGCTCGAAGATTACCAGCTAGATATCCTCAAGCACCTGTACCCGAAAGCAACTATTCAGCGCGGTCCGAAGAACTACGACTTCTTCGACATTGACTACTTCGGGGGCGACGACGAGACGCAGCCGGTTGCCGTTGGATTGGAGAGCCGCAGCATCAACATCGACGAGCCCGACCTTCCCGGGCAACCAGACGAAGATCTCGAGTTCGAGAACGAGCCGGAGGACAACACGGACGCTGAGTCAGACGAAGACGACGACGATTGGCCATGCGACGAGATGCCCACGGAGGAAGATCTGGGATGGACGGGACCTTGGGTGGACAAGCTCGTCGCCGCCAAGGAACGAGGCGGCCCAATGCCAACACGCAGAGAGGTCAAGTGGTACTACAGTGGGGGCGAAAAGCTGTGGGGCGCCGAAATGGTGTTGACGGTACGAGTGTCTTTATATCCGTGTCCCTCCAGCTCATTCAGTTCACCCAGCCGATAAGCTTTGAGCTCTACGAACCCGAGAAGAAGCACCCCCACAAGTGTCTCGAGGCATACACCGTAGTTGCCACAGTCAAGCGAGTATTCGTGACCAAGAAATGGTTCGAACTTGAGGCGGAAGCCACCGTTCCAGCCGCATAGAATCAACGGTCACAGAGTCATCGCGCGTAGTCTCGAGTTTAGTTTCATGTCACATATGCAGTCATATCTTGTATCAAAATTTGCAGGCAGTCGCCTTGGGAAGTTGCCAGTAGAGTACGAGGACAAGAGTCGACACGCCACCGGCGTTCCCCGTAAAATCTCTTCCTACCGCGTCCATGTCGTCCGAAGACGAGGCACCCGAGGCCGTTTCGCACGCAGCGTCGCGCTCGCAAGCTGCTGCTCAGCGCAAGCAGAAACGCGCTTTCGAAAATGCAGAACGCGAAAAGCGCCAGGCCAAGGGCAAAGCTCGTGCACAGCAGCAGCAAGAGCGTGAAGAGCAGAATAGCGCGGCCGCACGCATGGAACGCGCTATGCGCGAGGCACAAGAGGAAGACGACGATGATGAGGATGCGGATTTAATGGACAGTGATGAAGACGGCGGTCATGTTGACGGGGAAGCTATTCGGGACATGGGCGACGACGATGAAGACGAAGACGAAGACGCTTCCGAGGACGACGATGACGACTCCGAGGTTGAGCCGCGTCGCCTCGATGGAGGGGATATCCATCTCGATGAGGACTACGACGACGACGACGACGACGACGACGACAGTAGCATGGAAGAGGATCCCAAACCTTCCTACCTCCCAGACCACCTCTTCAAGGCCGCGCTCGCTACGGTCAAGCCTCCAAAGCCTCCACCAAAGGAGCTCAGCAACGCCGCCAAAAAGCGCTTGAAACGCAAGGAAAGGAAGAAGGCGCGGCACCAGGACACGAAGGAGATTTTGCTGGGGTACGTCTGTTGCCGCATAACGCCTGCTGCCCGTCATTAATACCCGTGTCAGTGACCGGACAGTACGCGTCCTGCCTTCAGAGGTGCAGTCTGCACGCACGGCTGCTCGACGAACCGTGCCGCCTGCGTCGATGAACAAGTTTGTTCGCAAAAGTTTGCTACTCAAGAGCTCGGACCGTAAGAGGGACTGGGAACGTAGATCAGGTCACCAGGCTTTTTTTACGATAAGGACGGTTTCTGATACTGCTGCCTTTCAGCCGATATGATCATGAATCGCGCCCGCAGACGACCGGCAAAGAACTTCGTGCGAGAATGATTCCCCACGCTTGTAGTCTTGCTTGCAATCTAGGTCCAAGTACAGCTACTACCCAACGTTTTCCCATTCACGCGCGATTCGTGAATCAACGGAGAACCTCTAAATTTATTATGCCCAGAAACGACTATGATCAAAGAGTTGCTCGACCGAACCTCAGGCCTTGGGAGCGGTGCCTTCCGCGGCAGACGCGGGCAGGAAATCGATATATCCTTTGGGTGACTTCGGCGTGTAGAAGGTGGCGCGATCGTAAGGCGTCAGCGCGATGTTTTTCTGGATACGATGAGGGAGGTCCGGCTGTGAAGGCATCGGTCAGTTCATATTCACAGAGGAGTCGGAACGACTGACGTTGGAAGTGAAGTGACGACCAATGGCTATGAGAACCTGCTCTCCATTCTCTTCGGCCTGCTGCGCTGTCGCGATAGCATTCTCCGCGGCGTAGCCCGACGCCAGAATAATGGGCCGCGGCTTCCAGATTTCCCTGGCCCAGAGCAGATTGTCTGTGGGAAGGCCGCCGACGTCGACGCGGGACTCGATGAGGTGGACATAGGCCAGGTTTCGCTTCGTCAACTCCTTGAGGATCGCGGAGAACGTGGGGATGGGGTTCTCCTCGCGCATCCCCTGGTAGCGGCCCCATGGGTTCAGGCGGATTGCGGTGCGCTCGGGTCCGACGGCGTCCACGACAGCATCGACAGCGCGGAGGGGAAAGCGTATGCGGTTCTCTATGCTGCCTCCGTACTCGTCGGTCCGCTTATTGACAACGTCCTGGATGAACTGGTCGAGCAGATAACCTGAAATGCCTGTCATCGACTTCGAAGATACAGAGCTGCACTCGTTACATACCCTGGGCGGCGTGAAGCTCAACCCCGTCGAACCCAGCACCTTCCACTGCATACTTAGCCGCACGAGCGAACCACGAAACATAGTCGTCAATCTCTTTCACGGTCAGCGGCCGAGGGACAGCGTGGGCGTCGTCAAGACGGACAGCGCTGGAGGAGACGACGTCGGCATCCGGCACTTCGGACTTCAGCTGCTTCTCGTTCGCAACGCGTCCGAGTGCCCAGAGCTGAAGATATATGAATGAGCCCTTGGCATGCACGGCGTCAACAATCTACGCGTATGTGAGTCTCCCAGCTTCTCGCATTATGGTCGGAATAAGACTGACCTTTTTCCAAGCTGCGACCTGGGCGTCATTCCAGATGCCTGAGACAGAAGACGGTCAGAAGCGCGTGCTTGGGTTCGACGTATGTGCATACCAGGAACATTCGCATAACCCCCTGCCCTGGGGTCAATCACAGTCGCCTCCGTGATGATTAGCGTTCCTGGTACCGAGGCGCGCTGGCTATAGTACTCTATCGCCATGTCCGACGGTACGTGGTCGTCGTGAGCACGATACCGCGTCATCGGGGCCATCACGACGCGATGCTTGAGCTGGGCGACGCCAACACGGATGGGCTTGAAGAGCGCTTGAGAAATCGACATCGTCGGTTAAGCAAAGTGGATGTGTGGGCTGGGACAACGCCACAAATGCTATTTATCGTGAGGCCATCGCGATTGAACGCCGGGGGATGACACTGTCGTCCGAATCGCGGCCTAAAGGATATGTCAGCGTGGCAATCGCAAGAGTCGACCAACGGCTATCCAAGCTCCAGTAGCGTCGAGCATAGAGACAAGACGCCGGGATATCTTGGTTCCGAGGGTCTAGATTAGATAGGAATTATGTCAGCCGTTTCACAAACTTGATTACCGGACCGGCTATTTTGGTGCCAAGCCAATGCCAAGCTGTTAAGAGTCATCTGAAGTCCGAACCTCACCGGCCTCAATCCGGATTCAAAAAAGTCGAAGTTAAAGGAAAATATTATTATAAGCAGATATGAATCTGTCAGCTACCTTACTCGAGTTCTACAATTAATGATCGCCATAGCTTCCCTTGAAAAATCACTGGCGAAAAATGCGGTACAACTGTAGTATAAAAACGTACTGCACGGTGACAAGCAAACGAATAAAGCTACCTGGGAAATGCCATAGCCCTCGAATAGCTTCTCACGTGATCACGGAAAAATATAAACTGCACTTGGTACAGGTACTACAGTACATAATCAGATACGACGCTGCAAATGGCTTATTCATCGACATTCCAGACACATTGCCACATGGCTGGTCATGAAACGTCCATGAAGAAACGGAGTGAAGCGCTGACGTCACAAGCCGATGGTGCAGTGGCAAGGACATCGTGCAAAGCGACCTGAGCAAGCCCAGAATCGCAGCGCGCGCGGGCAAAAATAAGATAACAACGAACAGACCCCATGGGGTCGTTATAGTTGTTAAACTATAAAGAACAGATACTACACTTGATCTAAGCCAAAAGGCCAGAGTGGTAAGGAATTCAAGACGCTCCGTTGAAGGTTTATATGGAGGGCGAAGCGGCGCACGGGCCAGGTGCGCGGGATTGAAATGAACGGCTGCTGAAATGGGCCAAGGCCGGTTCGCACTCAGCGTGAGCGTCCATGTTTCCTTCCCTTACTATGGATACACATGCGACAATTTACATACCAGAGTCCCAGCACAGAACACCTGCGGTCGCTCGAGCACTCGACACTTGACGAAATCCGTATTCCTACGTTCTATGGGCCGAAGACGCTGTATCATTGTCTCGCAACGCACACTACCCTTCTGTTTCCACTTAGACTTCTCGCTCCGGGCGTTCTCGTCCCGCTTGCGCAGCAATGGGGCGATAGAATCACCTTCGGTCCATGCAGGGATTGCAAAGATTCTGGCCGGATGTCGAGCAGGGGCAGCTCAGGAATCGCCTGATTCGTCTATTCAGCCGCCTCATTTTTGCGTGGATGCTGAGGGTGATCTTGGAGATTTTCGTGTCCCTTGACCCTCCTCTAGGCTCAGACTATGCTCGCATCCCAGTGCCTCGATGGCACGTCTTTCTGGTTTGTACCTGCACGATGTCACGTTACCCAAATTTGGCCCTCGAATCTCCGGCAACACTGGATATCTTGGCGGATTTCTGGAAATAATCGCTCAAGACAGCTCTGTTCCACGGATTGAACTGAAACTCGGGATGAACGGCTTGCAGGTGTCTCAGGATCGGGTCGGCGGCCCTGCCGCCGTTCGAAACGAAATGTCTTACTCGAGAAGCAGGTATAAAGGGCGTCTACCTGCTATTCAGAAATGCATCAACAGCAGCATCAGCATTCTACAACATGGTCGCCTCTCAGCTTTTCCTTGCCGTCGCTTCTGCTCTCGTCGCGTCTGCAGCGACCATCCCGACCAGCAACAGCACCACCAGCGGCAACGACAGCACCGACACCGCCGCCATTGCGCTTCCCAGCGGCTGGAAGCTCACAGCAGCCTGCGTGACGGACGAGGGCGACCAGCGCGTCTTCACGCACACCTCGCCGCTCGCATTGCAGCGCAACGTTCTCCTCGACATGACGCACGCCAAGTGCCTCTCGCTCTGCACTAAGAACGGCTACGGCTACGCGGCGATCCGTCTGGGCACCGAGTGCTTCTGCGGCTCGTCCAAGCCGGTGCTGCGCAAGCTCCCCTCGAGCGAGTGCCAGCAGCACTGCTCGGGCGACAAGACCGGCAAGCAGACGTGCGGCGGCGACCACCGCTCGGCGGTCTACACGAACGCCAAGATGGCGGGCCAGAAGCCGACGCTGAAGAGCGGGACGCCGAAGCTCGCGAGCGGGTGGAAGGTCGCGTACAAATGCGTGAACGACCCGACGCTGGGCGAGTCGCTGCTGAAGAGCACGAAGGTGTACGAGCTGCAGAACAACACGCCGCAGACGTGCACGAACAAGTGCAAGAGCAACGGGTACACGCTTGCTGGTGTTGAATATGGCAACGAGTGCATGTGCGGCAAGGGATGGCTGAAGGGTGCGCGTCCTGCGTCTGTTCCTGAGACCGAGTGCAACTTCGCGTGCACTGGCGACAGCACTGTTACCTGTGGCGCCGGTCATCGCGTCCAGCTCTATCGCGTAGGTTTTGATCTTCCCTCTCGTACTCTTTGCTGACGTCTGCCTCAGGCCTCCACTCAAGCCGCATCGCCGCAGGCCTAGGTATCCTGTCAGCAGTGTCCAAAACAGGCCGGCTGATACGGTAGCTGTGAATGTGGAATATATACATCGCAGCCTGATACGAAAAACATTACCATCGTCATTCACGTTGCAATTGTGACTACTACTTCATCAAGTCGACTCAATACTGTGGCGGCATTGTGAAGTCACAAAATCCGACTCGTCGCCTCAATTACAACAGAGTCAGTTGATCTGGGTGACCTCTTGGGGCACCCAGAAGTCCTCCACAGCGAACTGGCGAGTCAAGAGAATCGAGATCAGCGTTCGAGCATACATAGATTCAATCAACTCATACACGAACAAATACACGCGAACATACAGTACAATCGCAAGGGATACATGCTATACCAGATGATCCAATCTCACTTCTTCGAAAAATACTTCGCGATCCCCACAGGCTCTTTCTTCCTTTTCTTCACCGGTTTCTGAGGCTCAGATGCCTTCCGCTTCTTCGGCGGCGAAGCAGGCGGCGGGGACGACGACGGCGGCATACGCGCCAAGTCGCGCGCAAAATGCCAGTCCTCATGCTCCGCCCTCGCCGCCGACCGCGCCTCCTCGTCCGGCGGCAACTGCGCAGCGGACGGCCGCATCACTGCGCCACATCTCGCGCACTTCTCCCATTGTGCCTCGCCCTCATCAGCGGTGGTAGTAGTGTCGGCGCTGAAGAAGCCCTCGATGCCCGACTGCCCCGCGCCGAGCGTCGTAATGCCGCCAAAGCCGAGCATGAGGTGCGTGATCTTCATGCCCGCGGGCGCGCTCGCGTCCGTGCCCACCGCCTCGCGCCACAGCTTCTCGCCCACGGCGAGAACGACGTCCGCGCTCAGGTTGCGCGCGAATGGGAATGCTGTCTGGCGCGATTTGCTCGTCTGCCAGCCTGCGGGTGGGGGTGCCCATATCAGCCCAGTTGCACAACGTTGGTATACCGGGGCAGGCACCTTGCTTCGTATGCAAAACGAGCGTCTTGGGCCACAGACCAGGCGTGGTCTCGCGCGCTTCCTGCAATCGCAGTGCGAGCTCCGACGCGAGCACGCGCAGCCAGTGGATGCCTTCGGACGGCTTCGTCACGGGCCGGGGCAGGTTCTTCGAGGCGAGCATGCTCTTGTTCAGCACCGGCTTCTCCTTGACTGGGGAGACGCCGTAACAGTTAGCCAAAAGTTCCTCATGACCTGGGCTACGGACTACACACCTTCGCTGCGGTCTATCCCTCGCAGGACCTCCCATACCCATAATGATTCTTCGCCAAACTTGCGCTGCATCTCATCTGGGATTCGTCTATCGTGAGACTTCGGTGACTTTGGTAACGCAACGCGTACCCAAGGATATTGTGCTATTTTGTGACTAACATGAGCAAAAGCGTACATGATGTGCGTGTGAACGGTAACGTACTGGAGATCGCCCACAGTCGCAGCATCGTATTCTTCTGCCAGTGCCTTGCCCAGCTTACCACCAAGAAAGCGAATCTGAAAACCAGATTAGACAGGAGCTCAGGTTCGAACATAACAAATGCCGGGACCTTTTGAAATGGCATGGGGCGGAGGTAAGCAGGTATTGCTGCGTTGCGCAACACGCTCTACGGAGCAGTGTGAGCAAACAGCTAGCACAGTACACGGAAGAGCAGACCTGGGAATTGGGTTTCTTGTACGAGGCGGAAAGCTTGGCCAGGAACTTGTTTCGCGCAATTCCCTATGGACACTCAGCGTCAGCATTGGGATACAGTAGCGGCATGGGTGGCAGACGCACGGCAGACATGGTGTACCCCAGTCGGTCGAGCACTTCCTTGCGAACTTTCGCCATCATCTCCGCGCCGATGGACAGCGCGACGTCGTGCCATGTCGGCGCAGGCTCGGGTTTCGGCAACTTGCTCGTGCTGCTGCTACCTTCTTCCTCCTTCTGGGCGTCCGTACTGGCATCTGCAGGATTGACGGGCACGACAGAACTATCCGCCCAGTTTATCGCATCGTCAGGTACAGGCGGCAGCGGCGTGTCGAGGTCTTCGGGTAGTTGTGCGAGCTGGGGGAAGCGCTCGAGGAGCGCGGCGCGCACGGGTGCGGAGAAGTCGACGAAGGCCTCGTCGATGGACGCCTTCTCGACCTCGGCGTCGGGCACAATCTCCTTGAAGACGCCAATGATCTTGGCGGACTCGCGGCGGTAGTGGTCCAGTGAGACTTTGTGGGTGAGCGTGTCCGGGTTCGGCCAGTAGCCCGGCTCAGCGTCGCCCTCGCGGTACGTTGCGACGTGCACGACGACAAGGTTGGGGCAGCGTTGCTTGGCGTCGCGTATCTGCAGAGAGTATATACCGTGTTAAATCGGATTCAATGCCCGGTGCTGGAGTCTTGGACCACACCTTGTCCATTCGACTTATACCAAACTTGCGCGCGGGATAGTTGACTGCTATCTGAAACCATTAGGGTCAGGTTTGAGCTGTATGTTGTCGCTATCTGCACATACCAGACTGTCCCACTGTTGAACGACCAGCGGGAGCTCGGGGTCGATCCCAAGACGAACGCGTTCGCAGGCGGCATAAAACGCGTCGCTATCGCATAGTGCGACTAGAGAAGTATTATGGTACTGTGTTTACTAGGTAATGACGCGTCATTACCGACTCTGAACATATTCCTGGGCCCGGCATGAGCAACGGCAATCATCAAGCTGCCACTGGGCTCACCTGACACCCGGATTCTTCGCGTGCAAATGGCGGAAGGTCAATGTGGGATTGACGTCCAGAAAGCCTTCAACCTCGGCGGTAGCGGCGCGCTCTTTGCCCTTGCGCGACGGCGAGAGTAGAGCCATTTGGCGGGTGTGGCGGGAGGAAGGAGAACGCGGCCGGATGCAGCCGATTGAACTTGACCACGAACATCTACCTCGTTATCTGGAAGTAGCTAATACCTAGCCTCAACGCGTCAACGACAGTATGACTGCTATGCTGGAGCGGCAAGGCATCTCCAATGTGATCTGGGGCGGCATGGCCAACAACCTATCTTAATGGTACACCCGGCCCTGCTCGCAGAATCTGATCCTGTAGCTGCGACGGCCGTTCAGAACTGTGGCCTTGTCGGCGCGACAGAAGAATTCCATGCAGCAGTCCGCGCGCTGGAAGAGGCAGGCACGCCTGCCCGCCGTTGCACCAGCCTCGCGCATCGTGCTTCTCCCGGGCTGGGTACAACGCTGCCCGTCCACTTTCCGAACCCTCGACAACCGCCTTGTTTCATCTGGATCACTCCTTCCGTCTTGTTGTCGTTGAAGGCAGACTCGATCAGGACTCCATAAATATGGTGACATAGTGGACTTCCGACCCCATTCCAACATCCTCTCTACCGGGGTCGTTTTGCATTTCAATCCAGTCTATTCATCACAATCCCAAGCCGCGGTAGAACATGTGTTTCTGTCACTAGAGCGCAGAACTCGACCTCACTTCCGAACAAATCCGCCCTTGACCATCGGCCATCCGAGCTGTTCATAGGTCCAACCGACGGCTCCAGGCAGCTTCTCGTCATGGAACGTCAACAGGGAGCGATGAAGGCCTTCGCCCTTGTGGAAGTCATTGATAGTGGCCATGTCCTTGTCGTCGAGCGGGACCAGCTAAATTCAATACTAGATGAGCCGAGGCTCAGGCGGTTTCGCGGAATGGTACGCACAGTGAGGTTGGCGCGCAGTCTGTCCTCATTCTCCGACTTGGGGATGACGTTGATGCCGCGTTGCACGGCCCAGCTGAGGAGCACCTGGCCGATGGTGCCGTGGTGCTTTTCAGCGATGGCCTTCAGGGTGGCGCTCGCGAAGAAGACGTCTGGAACAGGGGTCGCTGTCCAATGGATCAAAATCTGGATAATTGACTCGGGGAATATTTCGGGAGGTGGACGCACCGCCAGGCGTCAAAACGCCACCCGGCTGGCCAAAGGAGGAGTATGCGGTCACCAGCACGCCCTTCTGCTTGCAGAAATCGACGAGCTCGAACCAGGGCAGGCAAGGATGCAGCTCGATCTGGTTCGCTGCGGGAACGACGGTGCATTCGTCGATGAGCCGCTGGATCTTCTTCTCGTCGAAGTTGGAGACGCCGATGGCCTTGACTTTGCCTGCGAATAGGTGAGAACAACATTCGATGCTGAGGAATCGTTCTTACCGGTCGCAAGAAGCTTCTCCATCTCCTTCCACGTGTCAACGATTGTCGGGTGCTCCTCGGGTTGGAGAATTTTCCCTGCGTTCAACGGAGATATCAATTCTCATGTCATCTGCATGGGAGACTCGCTCACGCACCATCAACGATTGCCTGAGGCCAGTGCATGAGGTACAGGTCGATGTAGTCGATGTCGAGCGCTTTCAGCGATTCCTCGAATCCTTCCTGTACAGCGTGATGTTTATCGGAGCTGTTGATGAGTTGAGAAGGTTATATCATCAAGTCAATGGGACGCCGTACGCAAGCTTGGTGGTAACGAAGATTTCGCTCCTCGGAATTCCAGAAGCCCGAATAGCACGTCCGACACCCGGTTCGCTGCCTGAAACGAAGGGTGAGCCATACAAGGCATGTTACGACAGGGAAACAAGAACCATAAGCAGGAGCCTGGATAGCCCGATATCAGCAAGTGTCTACACTTCTCACTGCAGACTCACCGTATCAATTGCGCGATAGCCGAGCTAGGTGGATGAGTGTCAACGACGCGTGATTCTATAACTGTCTGATCACGTGCACCTTTAGAGCTTTCGCGACCATTTTCTCGGCGCGGCGGCCGTCAATGTCAACCGTGCCCATCCATACTCTAGAACACGCACAGACCTAGTCAGAGCCCAAACAATTTAAGCATATACTCATACCCAAGGCCAACGGATGGGATTTTAGCGCCAGTGTTGAGAGTGAAATGCGGGATGTTGCTCATGTTCGCGATGGTCAAGATCGAAGAATTGCTGGATTTATACTGGATTGTCGAGTTCAATCCTGCTGAAGGCTTTATGGGAGCGGCTTTGGAATCGCTTCGTCAGGAACCCTAGGCTCTCCAAATGGCTTCGTCAGTGGTGCGAAAGAAGCTTTGTCAGCTACGTCAGCTGACTCGTTCGGAGACCAGTGGTTAGTTGAAACTGCGCACTACGCTGCACACTGTAGCATTAGGGGGTGTCACAGTAGTCGCAACATGTCGCAACGGAATCCGCAACGCAAGTCGCAACGCAAGTCGCAACGCGTCGCAACGGCCCGCTGCGACGTGTTGCGACGTTGCGACTCGAGATGTCGCAACGTCGCAACGTGTCGCAACACGTCGCAACAGGCCGTTGCGACCTGTTGCGACTTTCGTTGCGGATTCCGTTGCGGATTCCGTTGCGACCACTGTGACACCCCCTATTGCCGGCGCTGCGAGGATCTTCTCACTGTGTTGTACTTAGCATAAATTTCGAGAGCTTCTGGAGACTGCTTGCCAAGGACCCCCCGAAATGACCGCCAATGTCTGAGCACGCAGTGACCCTTCCTTCAGCAAGCCGTTCTCTAAATAACAGCTTATACAGAGCCTAGTTACGATAAAATAAAGAATGAAAACGCCCGAATATTCATACAAGCAGTACCTTTTTTGTTCCCACCGTCACGTGATGGTTATATATCCCTTTTACTTCCGGTCTTGCATCGTCTGTCCCCACACCCAAATCTTTCTGAATAACCAGACCTAGATAAAACCGTACCCTCTGACCATGGCATGTCGTGTTTCGTAAGGCTTTTTTATCAATCCTCCTCGTCAACGCAAAGTGTTAAAGTCAGCATTTCTCATTTGTTGACCTCGTCATATCGTTCCTGTGCCGCGGAGAGCTGAATTTTGAATCATCTCCCCGGAAATTATAGGTGAAGCTCAACGTATAAATTGAAGCTATGTCAGCAGAACCAGTTCAATAAGCTGGTTATAGCTCTCTACTACTCTGAGTCAGGGACAATGCCACCCTTGACCAAGTTCCATCCCATCTGCTCGTACGTCCATCCGAAGACGCCAATAATGTCCTTGGTGGTATGATGGCCGAGCAGAGAGCGATGAAGGCCCTTGCCTTTGTGGAAGTTATCCAGCGTCGCCATGTCGTCCGCATCGAGCGTAATGAGCTGCGAAGCCCAAAAGCCAAAAAGAAATTAGGACTCGATGGCGTCTCGATCACCAGGTGGAACTGAATTGAACTAACCGTCAAATTGGTCCTCATCCTTTCTTCGTTCTCGGACTTCGGAATGACATTGAATCCCTTGGTGACGGCCCATGACAGCAGCACTTGGGCGATCGTTGCGTTATGTTTATCAGCGATGCCCTTGATCGTGTCACTCGTGAAGAAAACATCGGGAATGACGAGTTCTGTCGATCGGAAAGCGAGAGCAAGTATTCTCAACGGAACCGTTCGTAGCGAGCTACCAACTTTACCGTACCTGGGTTCCCGAATCCCTTGATGCCCGGCTGACCGAGAGACGAATATGCCGTTATCTACATACCACGGCGCACTTAGACTTTGGCGCAGTGCAGCGTTGCCGTGACTTGCCTGGATGCCCTTCGACTTGCAGAATTCAACAAGGTCAACTTGTGGCCAGCAGGGATGCATCTCGCTTTGGTTCACGGCGGGCACTACGGTGCACTCGTCGATGATGCGTTGGATTTTGGTCTTATCGAAGTTGGACACTCCGATGGCTTTGACTTTACCTGAAGGAGATACATGAGATCTCCCAGCAAGCTCCCCGGGCCGGACTCGATGTAAAGCTGGAACATACCAGTATCGAGTAGTTTCTCCATCTCCCGCCAAGTATCCACTACGGTGGGGTGTTCGTCGGGTTGGAGCGTCCGACCTGTGTACGCATTTAAGAGCTTGAGCAGAGTCGGTGGCTGCAGGTGGAAGGCGATGTATCTTACCGTTCACGACGGCCATGGGAAAGTGGATGAGATAGAGATCGACGTAGTCGAGCCCGAGCTCTTTGAGCGAATCATCCAGCGCCTCTTTGACCCTATGGTGCGAGTAATTGCTGCAAACGCGACGATCATATGAGCTCGGATGTAATGGGCGAGAAGTAAGGCGTCGTTCGCACTCGAGCTTGGTCGTGACGAATATCTCCTCCCGCGGGATACCGGACGCACGGATGGCGCGGCCCACCGCTGCTTCGTTCACTGGGTCGACCAAGTTACAATCATCGCTTAGAGCGGATATGATTGGACGCACGATAACCCGCCGACTGTGCACCACGCGCAGAGAAGTTCCAATCAACCTCGACACTCAGCGCACACAAATAATCGATGCATTACAGTGTCAAAGTGGCGATATCCAACCTGCAAAGCGCGTCAGTCGCTGTGCCATCGCCTCCGCAAAGGGCTATAGGAGCTTCCTTAAGCGCAGTCTTGCACATCTTCTCGCAACGCTCCTCGTTGCCCTGCGTCCCCATCCAAGCACTGCGTTGACAACAATTCAGCCAGCTCATCCCCATCCTTTGCGAATGCGACGCACCCCATGCCGATGGCGGGAATCTTGGCGCCGGTGTTCAGCGTGAATGTGGGCACGGCCATGTTCAGGTTGCAGTCAGCGAGTGGGGAATTTTGGCGTGCATCGACGGCGCGATGTTTAATAGCAATAGCAAGCGGTGGGCTTGGTCAGCGTTGCGTCGATGGTTTGGGCTTTTAGACAATCAGGCGCTGCAGCGGGTTGGAGAGGAAGACTGTCAATGGCACCGGCGCGCCAATGGAAACACGAGCAGAAAGGCAGTCGGACCGATGTGCGATGCGCGACACGGCGACACGAACGAGCTCGTAGCAAGGATGCAGCGCCACTTTCTTCGATAGCATGTCCTGTGGTTCCTGGTGCTTCAGGTTGCAGCCTCCGGGATGGCCACACTTGGCAAGTGATGGTTGCAGTCCCGGAGATAACTGCGCTGCGGCAAAGAACCAGTAAAGCGCCTGGCACGTGAGTATTGTAGCAGCCGCTGAGCGGGTCGCTCGAGTCAACAGACTGGCGCTTACGGATGCTCCACGAAGCCATAGGGATCGTGCATGGATTCGCAGCAGCAGGTGCATATTACAGGTGCGCACGGACGGAATCCACGAAGAGCTCGCCCTCTTCCTGGGGCATCATGATCGCATACTTGTCCTGCGCGAGCTCTATGGCCTCCTTGTACATTTCCCGCTGTACTCCACATTAGCCATGCAATGGAAGCGCAGGGGGATATGAGGAGCAGCATACCTTGGTAAGCCCCCAAACGCCGGTGCGGGCGTGCGGCGCCCAGTGCTTGCCCAGCTCGACGGCCATCTCGAGCACCTTCTCCGTGCCCCCCTCCACCAGCTCGTCAACGTAGCCATATTCAAGCAGCTCCTTTGGCACGAAGCGGTGGCCTTCCAGGAAGGTCTTGCGCAGGACTGCCGGGCTCGTGGTTTTCGCTTTGAACAGCGCGGCGAAGGAGCGCGGCATGGGCGCGCCAAAGTGGATCTCATTCATGGATGCCCACGCCTTGCCGGAGGTCATGACGCGGTAGTCACATGCCAGGGCGAGCATGAACCCCGCGGCGAAGGTGTGGCCGTTCAACGCGGCAATAACGGGAACTGCGAAACGATTCCGGATGAGCACGCATTTGCAGGATAGACATATCCTTGCTACGCACTAGGATAAGAAAGCAGGCGAATAATGACCGGGTTGAAGAAGCCTGAAGCACAAAGTCCGTGTCACTCCACTGACAGAGAATAAAGCGAGCAAGCTGACCGGTGATGTACCAGGATTTCTTCTGCAGGTCCTCGTACGGGAAGCCATTGGAGAAGAACTTGTCCTGGCCGCGCTTGCCAACGATGACGAGCGAACCAAAGCCGGCCTTGTCGTCCTTGGTCTTCCGAGCTTTCAGAGTGGACGAGCGCCAGTCCTGCTCGATAATGTCCAGCGCGGGCGAAAGGCCTTGGCGTAGCAGCCGCTCAGACAGCCTGTTATCCTCGCCGTTGTGGAGTTCAATGACCCATGATTCGGGCGACGCTGCGTCTGGCATGAGCAGGCTGCTTCCTGCTCCAGAGCTTGCTCACGGTGGGTAATAGTGAGAAGCGGGTCGGTCTTGGGCAGTTGGAGAGGGTAAGACATCGTGAAGACCAGTATGCTGGAGGCAAGGTTGCTGGGATAGCTATACAATGCGCAGTATCCTGGGGTAACTATCCGAGGACCAAGAACCCGGAGAGAGGGCAATCACATGGAGACGGACGACGCGCTTCCAACTCCGACCTCTCTCCTCTTCTTCCGCTCTTCGCGTGGTAATGAATGCGCACTTGCAGCCCCATCTGTGTATTTTCTCGACGCATGTTCGCAACGACAACACGGAATTCTTCTTGTGTCCGGACTTATCAGCGCGATGTCCGCTTCACGTGATTCAAATTCGCCGGCCTGACCCTTGGACGCCGGGTCGACGTTCTTCGTAAGAACAGCCTCGCTATAGGCGCTCAGCGTCGCGTCCTGCTCCCGCATCTCGACAGCTTGGAGCAGTATCATGGCGTACCCCGTCAAGCTCCCGAAGGACGACCCGCTGCTCACTATCACCCATCGTAAGTGCTCAGTAGCTTCTAGAAGACCTTGGTCTGACGCTCGCAAGCCTCGTCGGACTCCTGGATCATTGAACTTCACAATGGCCAAGACAGTCGCCTGACTGAGCGCCTGCTTCGTGAGGGCCTGATTCCAGCCCTGAACATCGTAGAGCGCGACTGGCGTGATGCCACGACCAAGGCCCGCAAAGCCAAGGATCCAAAGGCTGGCCAGGGCTCGCTGGTCATTGTAGGCAACCGCTCGCAGAATAAGTTCTTTTCCAACGGACTGGTCTATGAGGACATCAAAGACAACAAGATGTTTATTCATGGTACGCTCTCCAGGATTTATTTGCACGCAACAAGTACTAACTCGTGCTCCAGCCTTCTTCAATCCAATCTTTGTTCGCCTTCTCTCGTATCCCAGTACGTAGCAAGGGTTCGTTGCATCATGTCCCCGTCGCGTCACTAATCATTACATTTGCAGTCCCCACTGTTTGCGCCATGAACGGCCATTCCTTCGCCGGCGGATTCCTCATTGCCATGGCGTGCGACTATCGCGTCATGACCGCTGGCAGAGCCTGGGCAAGCATGAACGAGATCCACTTTGGCGCCCCCATTCCCCGTTCCATCGCGGGACTTCTCAGAGCAAAGGTTCCAAGCCCAGCAATTCTGCGCAAGATCTTGTTGGAGGGACATCGCTTTGTGCCCCAGGAAATGCTTGCATCGGGCCTCGTTGACGAGTTGGTTGAAGGCGATACGGAGAAGGTGTTGGAGAAGGCCGTCGAGCTCGGAACGCGATGGGCACCACACGCCAAAAGCGGCGTCTGGGGCTTGCACAAGGTATGTCAGAGTATATGTTGCGCGTGCGACCCTTCGCCGTCGCCGCCCTCCCTTGGCTTGGCTTTGGCTGAGCGCATCACATGACAGCGCGAAATTTACAAAGAGGCCATCGAGCTCGCACAGGAGCGCCACGCCACGGTGTTTCCAGACGAAGAGGCCGAGCTTTTTATGGACGCGATACGCGCGCATCTGTAACTGTAAGGCGCTGCGGCTGCCGATCCGTCGCGTCCGTGCGTGTACTACTATTCTTAGCTTTCGAATCGAGGGAACATTCCCACAGGCCTTGCGGTGTGATCGTCATCGCGACCAGTCCGTCTGACAGGGCGAGGCTCCGTATTGGCCATCGTGCACGCCTGTGCGGTTGATGTGGCAGCGGCAGCTGTGGCTATAAATGCACCGAGCCCGCGCTCCTTCTTGCCCTTGTTTCGCTCCACCCCGGTCTCCGTTTTATTCCTTTATTCTCTCTCTCAGTTTCTTCAGCCTCGCCAGCCCCCATCGCGCACCTTCTGTGAAGGTCATCCTAACGCACTCGCTCATTCTTTCTGGTTCATTCTGAACGCCACCACGCAAACATGCAACTTACAACCGGATTCTCCACGCTCCTGTCAGTCCCACCCTGCTGATGCTCGACCGTGTCGCTGGGTCGTAACAATAACTGACGTTGTGCATGCGCACAGGGTGAGCGTCCTCGCGGTGACCGGCGGTCTCAACGGCGTGGACGCCCGTCCCGCCATGCGCCGGAACGACGGCGTCGTGCACATGCCCCTGCGCGCGGTCCGGAACGAACAACGCGACGGCCTTCACCCGCACATCGTACGTCCTTCCAGTGCAAGATTAATCCTGCGCACGCAGTTTCTTACACCGCTCTCTAGTACTTCCAGCAACATGTGAACCGTGCCCTCCGCAAGCACGCCCGCCTCAACGGGCGCGAGGGCCCGTCGGACCAGGAGCTGCAGGCGCGCATCCTGCGCCGCGCGGAGGCGCTCGAGAAGCGCGGCGAGGACCACGGCCTGCACCGCCGCTACTGGACCAAGGGCTGGGTACAGGACAAGCTCGCGGGCCTGCGCAACGGACAGCAGCCGGCCGCCGCTGCAAGCGAGCTCAAAGCGGGCAAGGGCGGAAAAGCCCATGCCGCGGCTGAGCCCGTGGGGGACAATGATCTGAAGGGTATCCTGGGATCTATTTTCGGCGGTGGCGGCGCTGGTGCCAACGGCGCGGCTGCTGGTGCTGGTGCTGGCCAGAAGGCGAAGGGCAAGGGTCGCAAGGGCAAGCATGGCGGTGGTAACGGCGGCAACGCCGGTGCTGGGAACGCTGGTGGCAACGCTGGCAATGGGAATGCTGGCGCCGGCGGTGCTGACCAAGGCGGCGCCGGGTTCAGCGCAGTTGACCTTGACGCGGCTAACGCTGGCGGCCTTACTGCTGCCAACGACCCCCAGACGGACGACACACTTCCGCTGGACATCGAGGCGAACGATGTCGGCTGTGAGTTATTCTTCCTCACTACGATGGTCGGTGCTCATCCTCCATTGCAGACATTTCGCCCATCAACATCGGCACCCCTCCGCGCGAATTCAAGGTGCTCATGGACTCCGGCTCGTCCGACTTCTGGGTCGGCGGCGAGAACTGCCAGAGCGAGGACGGAGGCGGCTGCGGTGACCACACGTTCTTGGGCACACAGTCGAGCTCCACGTTCCAGGACTCGAACACCGTCTTCGCCGTCCAGTACGGCAGCGGCGCCGTGAACGGCACGATCGTCCAGGACAACATTGACCTCGGCGGGCTGAAGCTCAACGCGCACACCTTCGGCGTCGCTACGCAGGAGAGCGTCGACTTTTCCGACAACACCACGCCGTTCGACGGGCTCATGGGTCTTGCGCAGAGCATCCTCAGCCAGCAGGGCGTCCTCACGCCGCCCGAGGCGCTCGCCAAGCAGGGCCTCATTAACGACGCCATCGTCTCGTTCAAGATCTCCCGTCTGTCTGATGGGCTCAATGACGGTCAGGTGACCTTCGGCGGACTGGACGACACGAAGTTCGACCCGCAGACGCTTGCAGTCGGCGACAACATCAACCAGGACGGCTTCTGGGAGCTGCCCGTCGACGGCATCTCCGTTGACGGAGGCGACCTCGGCCTCAACGGGCGCACTGCTATCCTCGACACCGGCACCGTACGTCGCAACATGACTGCGCTTCCTCGAGCCCCCAAGATCAACCGCTGACGCACGTTGCTTTGCAGACCCTCATCATTGCCTCCCAGGACGTGCGTACCAAGCACTGCGCCCAACTGACTCCTGACCTTAGCTAACATTCTATTCCCATGCAGGATGTCGACGCAATCCACGCTGCCATCCCGGGATCGCAGAGCGATGGCCAGGGCGGGTTCACCATCCCGTGCACGACGACCGCGAGCGTCGCGTTCGGCTTCAACGGCGCGACATTCGACATCAACCCGCAGGACCTGCTCTTCGTGCCCGTCGACCCGAACGACCTCACGGGCGACTGCATCTCCGGCATCATCGCGGGCGACATCGGCGGCCCGCCGACGCAGATGCTCCTTGGCGACGTCTTCCTCAAGAACGCGTACTTCTCGACCGATGTCACCAAGAATACCATCTCGCTGGCCAAGCTTGTTTAAGCTAATCGTACTCGGAGCGCCATCTATAACCACAATCTATTGTAGTATATCATGTTTCTGGTGTGCTTTTTACTGGCTGCTGGAGGGCTGGAAGGAATACAACTGCATGGATGGAGCAACTGAATATCTTGTGCGGGCCAATTGACAGCAAGCGGTTTGCTTGTTTGTGGCGCGAGCACCGCAGTCCGAACGCAAGGGGCGGGCTCACTCAGTACTGCCGGGCAGGGGCATTCAATGTCAACGTTCTCGGTTTGTTGCAACGTTGCGGCCGTGCAGCCAACCAAACATCGACAAGACTCTATCTACATGCCGTGGGTTCGGAAACTCTTGCATGCGCACATATGGATATTATAGGCATGGGCATGTTACTTCCTGTCGACTGGGATTTCGTGGCTGAGGGGCACTCGAGTCCGAGCAGCACAAACGGCATCGCCTGGGACGCACTGGTTACTGATTTGCAAAAAGCAAGCAAAAAGTCTAGGAAAGGAAGACGATAAGACAAGAGACGTCTCAAACATCGAGGCCGACGCGACGACCCTCCTTGACGCTCGTCAAGATGGCGTCCAAATGTTTGAAGTTCTTGACCGCGTCGTCAAAGGTGGGGTAGTTGCCCTCGTCCTTCTTGGCGAACGCCTCCCAGTTGCGCTGGACGTTGCCGAGGGCAGAGATATCTTCGATCTTAACCTCCTCGCCGTTGAGGAAGACTTTCTCCGGCGGCGAGATGTGCACGAAGCTCCCGTTGGGCGCGTAACTCTCCACGACAACTGAGCCTTTGTCGCCGTCGATGACGGCCACGAACGTCGGGCGATTCGGACTCAGCACACCGCCCGTGGTGAAGACGGCGGTGAACAACGCGCCTTTGTGGTCCTTGAGCGGGCCGCTGAAGGCGAACTGGTCCGGGAACGTGCTGGGCACGGTGCGCACTGTCTTGCCTTCGCCGTCGACCAGCTGGATCGTCTCGTACGACGTCGTCGCGGTGGCGCTCACCGACGCAAGGGGCCCGAGGATGCGCGTGATGGCACTGAGTTCGTGGCCGATAATGGTATGCAGGAACTGGTTGCCTGGAAAAGGTATACGCAGGTATGAGCACGACAATAATGTGCGGGAACTGCGGGTGCTGCTGACCGTTCGCGGGATCCAAGCCCCATGCAAGGCTTTCGCTATGAGTGGGCGCCCAGAAGCCCATCTCTGCGGCCTTGTTGGCGTGCCAGGTGACGGAAAGGACGCGTCCGATTTTGCCTGTTGCAATCCAGTCGCGGACCTACATGCATAACGTCAGAGCTCTGCACACGGACGATAACTGAGTGCGCATACCTTGGTCACGAACGGGCTCTGCCACGCCTGCATGCCCACAAGCGTGCGCACGCCCTTCGCCTTCGCCGCCTCCGCGAGCTCCACAGACTCAGAGAGGTTCTTGCCAAGCGGCCACTCGACAAAGACGTCCTTGCCCGCTTCAATGGCCGGCCGAATGGCGTCTGCATGCGCGGGCGTCTTGACGGCCACAGCGACAAGGTCGACCTCGGGGTCGTTGGCAATCTGCGTGGGGTCGCCGTGGTACGGCTTGACGATGTTGCCTATGGTCTCCGAGTGCTTCTTCGCGGACTCGGCCGCCGAGTTGGGGCTCGTGGTCGATACGGCCGTCAGGGTGTACACCGACTTGAGCGGTTCCTGAAAGAGAGCGGGAGCGTGCACCATGGACGCCCATCCTGCGGCCGAGAGGCCGACGAAACCGATGCGAATGGGCTTGGAGGACGATGTCATTGCCGAATAGCTGGAGGTTTGCAAGTTGCAATATGGCGACCGCCTAGGTCGCACTTTATGTTGTGTCCCATATGTGCGATGAGCCGGATAACGCCATCCATCCCACGATAGGCCCAGTCGTGCGAGGACGGCTGTAGCTGACTGTCGCGCGATCTCGACGGCTCCGCCAGCGCACGGTGCAGGACCTCAGGCTGCTTTGTCATGAATCCACGCGGGAGCTAAGTATTCGCCATTGATATCGCCCATCGAGGCTGCCTCGTCGGCATAACAAAGGCCTTGGCTAGCAAAGACAGTTGAATCAGGATATCGCTGAAAACCGAAATTCCTCGGGAGGGTTGGTCTGCCTGCCTCTTTGGCGAGATCCAGGATAAAACGGTCAAACGGAGCCCGAGCTTGCTGCTACTGATATTGTCTTGACGTGAGCCATGTACACGTACATGGAAACATACCACATACCTTGGTCACCACGAACCGATCACAGTGCGCGCCCTTCGCCCTGGGAGGTTGATGAACTCCGAGGTTGAGATTGTTACTGAGGACAAGACGTCTTTATCTGCCTCGACGAGGAGCATAAAAGGGCTTAGAACACGCTCTGGAGTCGAAAGGCAAGTTTCCATCCTGGTTGGGCCGTCCATGCAAATTTAGAAAAGGAGAGAGCCCAGCAATTCCATTTTTATCGAGCCTTTGGAAACCGGTGCAGTTCAGCCCCACTGGCAGATAGTTCAAGTAAGGAAAAAGCGTGGCTGAGAGTCGTCACTGATAACTTGGAATTGCGAGCAATTGAACGAGGTGTCGCCGACTTTCACAGTTCGCAATGCTCGAGCTGCTGAACCGCTTGTTCGCGGTGAAAAGTCCCTTCCACGTACACAGCCGTATCTGCCGCCCAATTTATGTGCTGTTATCTGGGCGTTGGCGGACAGATGCGATATTGAATGGGAGAGACTTTGAGTTGGACGGAGACAAGTCGGGACAGGTTCTCGGGCCAAACACGACCAAATAGACCTCGTCGAACGCCCCCGCTGAGAACGCACCGCTGGCTGCGTCGACCGTGCCAACCGGCTATCTGCTGTGGCCCATGCAGGCGCTGTCCAATGCCGCGCTGTCGCTACCAGTGCCAGTGTTCCAGAACCAGTTCCAGGTCAACCTGGCGCACCCTGGCGAACCCGGCACGCCGATATTGAACGATGTATCCATCGACCCTGCGCTGGGCGGTGCCCAGAGTGCTGCAATGCTAATTGTGAGTTGCCGTGCGCGACACTGCGCTCAGTCGCGGGCTGCTTATGCTGCGGACTCGCGCGCCACAGGCACGATCCTCGCGCTCGTCCTCGCCCTACCAGCCTCTGCGCCAGGGCTCTGCTGTCGACCCCCACGCGTCCAACGGCGTCCACGACGCGCCCAGCGAGCAATGGGCCGCGTCGACCGAGCCATCACCGCCGCCAGCGCGTCCCAACCTCAAGCGCAAGCGTCGGTCAGGCAGGCCTCCGGCCCAGAACAAGCCTGAATGCTTTGAATGTCACGAACGCGACAGCCCTGCGTCGCTCAGTGGACAGCCAGAGGCCTTGGTGGCCTGTGCGGCCTGCGGACGACACGGTACGGACATCCGAGGACGCTGCTTTAGCAGGCCTCATCTTGCTGTGCTGACGACTATTGTGCAGCCCATCCTTCTTGTCTGGACATCGACGCTGACGTCGTGTCCTCTTATGCCTGGAATTGTGTTGACTGCAAGGCGTGTGAAGTCTGCAAAACGAACGACGATGTGCGGTCCTCTTGCCTCCGCTGAGCATTTATACTGACCCATGGCCACAGAAGGTCATCATCTGCGACCATTGTGACCGAGGCGCGCTTTCTCGTACTCATGTGCGGACTACAGGCTCCTGACATTCATTGCAGCATGGCATCCTGCCTGCCTCAGTCCGCCGTTGCTGGACAACCCGGAAGGCATCTGGCACTGTCCTCTCTGCCCTCCTGCCGCAGAGGAGGCTCCACGCGCATCTACGTCTCGGTTATCGCACGCAACTCAGGCTGACGAAGAAGGCCAAGATGTTGAGGCCGATGGCGAAACGGATGAGGATGCGCGGACGACCGAACAAGAGGACGAGGAGGTCAGCGAGGCCTTAATACCAGTCAAATCGCGCTCGCAAGCCCCGAAGAACTCGACCGCGAAGCGCAGAAATCGAACACGGACGTCACAAGCAACGTCCTCGTCTTCCCGCAAGCGACCGAAATTGCGCCTAAATCCTTCGGCGGCGCCTGTCGCCCTGCCTCCGCCAGTCACGCCCACAGCGCCGAAGCTTACTCTGAAGTTAAGATTGACACAACAGCAGCAACAGCAGAAAGACGAGCCGCCGCCGAAACCGTTCGAGGGCATCCTTCCGCCCGACGAGGCGGATACCTCGCGCACGGCCATCACACCGGAGGACAAGCAGCGATTCGAGAGGAGCAGGCTCGCGGCTGAGGCGAAGCTGCCGCCCCCGCAACCCGCTGGGCTCGCGACACCCTCCACGCCCGGCCCGTCGACACCGATGCTGGGCCCGCTCCTGAGCGCGCGCCCGCTCCGCTCGCAGTCGCTTCTTATGTTGAGCAGCACACCGACAATCGTCGTGCCCCCCACACCCGCACCCGCAACACCCGCTGCCGGCGGCAGCTCATTCTTCGGCCCCGCCGACGGTCTTCGTATCAAGGTCCTCCGGTTCGGCGACTTCGACATCGATACCTGGTATGACGCGCCGTTTCCCGAGGAGTACTCGAATCTGCCCGACAGCCGGCTGTGGATGTGCGAGTTCTGCTTGAAGTACATGAAGAGCAAGTTTAGCGTTGGCAGACATCGGGTTTGTCTTTTCACTTCACTGTTGGCGTGCGGCTGACAGGCCGCGCTCAGCTCAAGTGCAAGGCGCGACATCCGCCTGGCGACGAGATTTACCGCGACGGCCAGATATCTGTATTTGAAGTTGACGGCCGGAGAAATAAGGTCTGCCTTGCGCATGCGTTCAGTGGCAGTGACATGCTGACGAGTTCCGTAGATCTATTGTCAGAACTTGTGTATGCTTTCCAAGATGTTTCTGAGCCAGAAGAGTCTGTTCTACGACGTCGAGCCTTTTTTGTTCTATGTGATGACCGAGGTGGACGAGAAGGGCGGACATTTCGTGGGATACTTCAGCAAGGAGAAGTCCAGCCCGAAGGACTACAACCTCAGCTGTATCATGACCCTTCCCATTCGACAACGCAAGGGATGGGGCCAGTTCTTGATCGACTTCAGTAAGTCGTGGTGGACTTTGCTTTCCGGCTGTGCCGTTCTGATTGACGTTTTCTCCTCAGGTTATCTACTGTCCAAGAAGGAAGGCCGGACGGGCACGCCGGAACGGCCGCTCTCGCAGCTGGGCGCTTTGAGTTACAAGAACTATTGGTCGCTGAGCATTATGCGGTATCTCCAGCACGCGGCGGATAATGTCACCCTCGAGGGTAAGCACCCGCGCTCTGCCCTGTCCATGTTTATCATCGTTATTCACGCGGGGCATTGCCTTTACCCTAGATATCAGCAAGGCGACCAGTATCACGGTCGAAGATGTCTACGTGACACTGCGCGACCAGGGCATGATCCAGGACAAGCAGCTGGACTTGAAGGCGGCGTCCCCTGCGAAGCTGCCCCGCGGGCGCCGGAGCGGGCATGGGTCGCGGCGGATTGGGAGGCGACAGTCATCCAATGTGGCAACGACCAATGCGACGCCCGAGCCCGGCGAACCGCCGCCGGTCGTGATACCGAAACACTATGCCATCGTGTGGGACCGCGCGAAGGTGGACGCCGCCATGGCGAAGTGGCACGCGAAGGGCTACGTGCGCGTGAAACCCGAGCGGCTGGAGTGGAGCCCGTACCTGCTATCGCGCGACGCGCGCGCAGCGGCGGAGCAGGACGTCGAGATCCCGACGCACTCGACGCATGCGCCCGCGGAGCGCCGGGAGGCTGCATCTGCATCTGGGGCGCTGGGCGACTTTGCGGACCTCGCGCTTGCGAAGCGCAGCCAGGAGAAGCAGATGGAGGAGGACCTTGCGCTTGCGACGAAGCTCGCGGCGAGCGAGGAGTCGCCCGGGCGGCTGCGGCGGACACGGAGCTCAGGGACGGCAGTCGTGCCGGAGCCGCAGTCCCCGTCGCCCGTGCGGACGCGGTCGGCGCGGCAGCGTCCTGCGACGCGGGCGCGGACGTCGCGCCAGGATCTGGACGAGGATGACGATGATGACGAGGCTGCTGCAGAGTTTGCCACCTCGACTCGGAGACGGACGCTGCGTTCGCGCAGCAACGCTAATGCGGCCACCACCACTGTTGTGGCAGCCTCGCCGCCGCCTGATGGAGAGGACGGCTCGTCGTCACCGCCGATCCGCCGCTCACGCCAGAGTTCTCCACGGAAGCGCAGAAGGATCGAGAGCGACCCGCCGACGCCTTCGTCTGAATTGGAGCTAGAGCCCGAACGGGAGCCGATGAGCACAAGCGCGTCGACGAACGACGGCACGGGGACGCCACCGCTCGGGGCGGGCGTGCCTGTGCCTGTCGTCGACGTCGTCGAGGCGGAGCCGACGTACGGCGCCAAAGTCGTCGTGCCGTCGCCTTCTGCGGCTTCTGCTGTCGCCCCGGCCAGCAAGATGTCGCCGTTCTCGTTCAAGCCAGACTCTGGCGGGATTGGGCCGTTCTACAACGTCTCGGCCACGCGTCACGTGCGCGAGGACACGCCGACCGAGGCCGAGGACATCATCATGGACGAGGCCAAGGAGGGCATTGGCGATGCTGCGGCTGTCAATGGCGCTGCGGAGGCCGAGTGGGACGACGAGGCGGATGCGGAGGGCGAGGAGGACCCCGACGCATAGCGCACGCGGCCGGAAAAGAGAGTTTGATTTTTTTTTGCTATGTGTATATTGGTGCTGTGACACGTGTGTATGTATGCAATTGTAAGCCTGTGCGCGGACCAGTCAGGACAAAAGCGCAGGAGGGGCGCGCGGGAGCAAAAAGCGTGAGAGTACATAACGGAAAGGTCCGAGGGTCCGCATCCCAACTTGCCCTACTCCACGTCGGGGCCAGCAGCTGGATGCAGGCGCTCTCGCTGCAGCACTCGTTCAGCGGCCGGATGAGCACCATGAGCGCGATTACGAGCACAGCGACGCCGGCGACGACGAGCGGAGCTGGCTCGCGGAAGCGCAAGCGGCAGGTCGTGACCTACACCGAGATGAAGGAGCTCGACAGAGACACCGGCAAGCTCAGAGACGTCATCGTCATTGAGGACACGCCGCCTCCAACGACGACGACCGGCACCCCGTCGACGGCGGGCCCGCCCAGCACCTATGTCCCGCCGATCCGCACCCGTGCTCAGGCTGCTGCCGCCGCGGCTCTTTCCTCGTCCCACTCGGCCTCCATGGCCCAGCCGCCGCCGCTGAAAAAGCGCAAGCGCGACCCCCAGGACGACCCGGGCCCGTCGGCGACCGTGGCGAAGAAGGCGGTCACGGCCACCAACGGCCTTTCCAAGCACTGGCCCACCTCCAGCGTGGCCGCCACGGAGGACGTGCGTTCGATTCCGCATGAGGGCGTAATTGCGTGTATTAAGCCACATTTCCACAGTCAGCTTCCTCCGTCGTCAAAGGACCACCCCCGTACGATGACAAGGAAGGCCACTATATCGTTACGCCAGACGACATTATCGACAAGCGATGTAAGCACGCCCCCCATTGTTCCCGGCGTCCTCCGGAGCTGCGACGCTCACCGCCTAACTCAGATCGGACCGTCAAGCTCCTCGGCCAGGGCACGTTTGGCAAGGTCGTCGAGGCGCTGGACATGAAGACCAACAACCGGGTCGCCATCAAGATTATCCGCGCAGTGCCCAAGTACCGAGACGCCAGCAAGATCGAAATCCGCGTTGTTCAGAAGCTCAAGGAGCGCGATCCAATGAACAAGCAGTACGTCGGCGCCTTCTCCGGAATTGTCCTGGTCGCTTTTGACTTGTCACTCACTTTGTCTACACAGCAAATGCGTCCATTTGCTAAACTGGTTCGACCACCGGAACCACATCTGCCTCGTGTTCGAGCTCCTGGGGATGTGTGTATACGACTTCCTCAAGGACAACGATTTCGCGCCGTTCCCGCGTGTCCAAATCCAGTCATTTGCGCGCCAGCTCCTGGACAGCGTGGCCTGTGAGTGATAGCCCTTTTCGCTCTCGGTCCTTCCATCCGCGAGCCACGGACTGATCCGCCGTGCAGTTGTGCACGATCTTCACCTCATTCACACCGACCTGAAGCCAGAGAACATTCTTCTAGTCAAGAATGACTACAAGACCGTCCCCATTGTGGGTGCGGTGAGTTTAGACCCCTTACACATCACATGAGCGCGTGCTGATCTCTCGGCCCGACCTCAGCGAGGTTCCCAGCCACGCACAAAGCGGGTTCTCCTCTCCACAGACATTCGCTTGATAGACTTCGGAAGCGCCACTTTCCAAGACGAATATCATTCGACTGTCGTCTGCACGCGGCATTACCGTGCGCCGGAGATCATATTGGGTGAGTTTTAGTCCGGTAAAACCCTCTTTAACTTAGTATTAACGCCTTGCAGGGTTGGGTTGGTCATACCCATGCGATGCTTTCTCTCTTGGCTGCATATTGGTCGAGTTTTACACTGGGGTCGCGCTATTCCAGACGCACGACAACTTGGAGCACCTGGCCATGATGGAACAAGTCATGGGCAAGATGCCGGACCGGTTCGCTCGCAGCGGCGCGAGGAGCAAACCCGAGTTCTTTAAGGACGGCGCGAAGTTGGATTGGCCAAAGCCGAAAGCCTCAAAGCAGAGCAAGAAGGAGGTGAAAGCAACGCGAAGTTTACAGGTTAGTTTTCCCGACAACGTTTCCCTTCTAATCGCCCTTATTAACGTGTGCACAGGATGTAATACCCGCGACGGACATGATCAATCGCCATTTCTTGGATCTGGTCAAGAAGCTGCTCACCTTCGACCCTGCGCAACGCATCACCGTGCGCGAGGCACTGGCCCACCCATACTTGTCGATGAACATCAACAGCGACATCTGACATCGACCTTGTATGTGCCTGCTTACGCCGGATGTCGACTTGTCATCCCGATATCTGTCGTACGCGGCCGCTGCCTACTCCCGGGACTGCGGTCATCATCTACGTATGATGGAGGTCCAGCCTCAACCTCGCGAGACCCTCGTACCGACTGCGCTGCCTCTGGCAGTTGTACATTCTCTGCGTTCCCTCGGCTCTCCATGCTGTCCATGCACCTACGGCTTTCCTGGTCCTCGTCGTCCGCCCTCCTGTCCAATCTGCTGTCGCTATATGTTGTAGGTGTATATGTGGCCCAGGCCGCGCTGAATTCCGTCGGAAATGGCTTGGTTACTGCCGTTGCTTTCAATAGTCCACCCATTCGCCCTTCTCCCTTTGACACATCATCGCCATCATAGAGCACCCGGACGATGGATCCTTTCGGTTCGGTTCGATGTCGACCATCGCTTTCAATATCTCCATTTCCTGTCCATTTATTGCGCTTCCTCCGCCCGTGTACCCATACGAAGAACGCGAACCCTCGTCCTCTATCTCTCGCTCTTGCCCGATGAATCGAACGCGGATGGGACCACCCGTCATCTGTGGCAAACACAGCACGATCGCGCATGCTCGCCCATCGATCCCTCCTTGCGAAGCAATCACCGTCAGCTGTTTGGTCGCCGGAAGAGCGCAGGCTGCACCCGACGGAGAGGCTGGGTCGCTATTTGCGTCGCTCCTTGCCCCGCTGGGACGGACTTGCTCTTCGAAGTCTGCGGGCGGGAAGGACGCCGCCATCGGCCTACTTTACGCGCGGCCCTCCGGCTTTCATCTCGCTTCGAGGCCGCGTGCTGGCGAGGGTCTGTGCGCTTGCCGCCTACATGCGCAATCTCGGCCCCCTGGCATCCCCTTTGCCCAGTGGCAGCACCCAAACTTCTGCTTGCGGGCGTGGCGCGGTTGCAGAAGGGTTTCAATGGCCGCAGGCCCGCAGATAGTTGGTACGGATCGGGATGCGTCGCACGTCGTGGTGATGGTCGATCCTCTATCCTCGCGCGGTGGCCACCGGTGATGTACGTCGTGGGCGAGACCTTTCCTTCCGACTTCGTGGGCCTTGCGGTGGAGCGAACTGTAGCGTCAAACATGTACATTGTATCAAGGTCTGTAGATGCCTGTGCTTCCCAATTCCCTAACCCCCAATCCCCGATCGAGGAATCTGAACAAGTCTGACTGACGCAGTTTTTCTCTGAATGTAGATCTCGATGTCGATTTGCGCCTGGGTAATGTTACTGTTGCTGTTACTGTTACTGTACACGGTAACCTGAAGGTGGTGTAGCTATTCAATGCCTATGCCTAATGCTACAACTGTATCTCGCTCGGTCCAACGATGTCGATGTCGATGTCGATGGCGACGCCGGTCAGCGCACACGCGAGCCGCCGTAGCCCGTGCTGCTCCGCATGACGCCCGAGGACGAGCCCTCGCCTCTATCGGTGTCGTGCCACACAGGCGCAGGCCGCGCGGTGTTCTCGTTTCCGCCGCCACCAAACCAGCTGCTGCTCGCGCGCTCGCTTGTCGTGGGCGGCGGCGGCGGCGCAGGGCGCGTGCGCGTGAAGATGGGCTGGTCCCAGTCCCAGTACCGCTGCTGGCGGTGCATGTACGGGTCGGCGCCGTAGCCGTAGGGCACGGCGGGCGACGGGCGGAAGTAGCGGCCCATGAGCCCGCCGAGGCCTAGCCCCGTGAAGAACCCCGGGCGCCAGCCCGCGCCGCTTGGGTTGGCGTTGGAGTCTTTGGTGTATGGCGGAGGCGGCGCGTGCGGGTCTGTGTTGTCTGTGTTCCCGCTGAACCAGCCGCCTCCGCCGCCTCCCCCTCCTGGCCTCGGGCCTGCGCCTGCGGCTCTTGGGGCTGCTTGTCGTGGGCCGCCGAGACACCCTTCGAGTATCTTGAATGCGAGGAATGCTGCGACCGCCGCGAAGAGGATGTAGAAGCCCCAGTCGAGTGCTTTGTTAGAGTCCGTCCGGCCGAAAGTTACGACTTTCACTTTCGACTTTCGGCCAGATCCGACTGTCGGGCCGGAAGCGGCGGAGGTGTGCGCCCTCGTCGCCGCTCAGTCGTAGCCACCATTTCTCAACGACAACCCTCTCCCTTATCCTGTCAATGTATGTTTGAGGTTGGATTAGTATAAATTTGACTTTAAGCGCGAAATATGGAAAGAAAACTACATAGTCGGACACAGGGACGCGCATTGTACACTTTGTCGCTCTCTCAGCCCTCCGCCGGCTTGTCTTCGCCCAATGTGCAGGATATGGCCCTCTAAGCTCGCGGGTATTAAATGCTTTTGCCATGAGAGACGCTGTGCATGCCCCAGAAACAGAATGAAGCTGCAGGCAAGAGTTGGTCTTCACTGCACCGTGCACGGGCATGCTCCCCCCTCATAGTAATGCCGAACTTGAGCTCTCTGACGGTCTGGTCTGACATAGCTCATCAAAGGTGACGCATAAACGGCTTGGATAATATCCCAGGATTCGTTGAATTTGTGTAAGAGCTCCTGGCTCTAGAAGGGGTAGTTTGGCACCCAACTGAACCTATTCAAGTCGTTTTTTCGAGGTAAAAATGTTTATAAACGCATAATTATATCCTATACAGAATATAAAGCAAATCTGTGCTCATGTTGTTGAGAAATGGCGGCCACGACTGAGCGGCGACGAGGGCGCGCACCTCCGCCGCTTCCGGCCCGACAGTCGGATCTGGCCGAAAGTCGAAAGTGAAAGTCGTAACTTTCGGCCGGACGGACTCTTAACTGCGAACGTTCTGAGTTAAGTTATGAGTCTCACGAAAGCTCCTGGACACGAACAGTAGTCTGTGGTGCTTGCGGTAGATTGTGCAGTATAATCTTCGCGGAAAGCTTTGGGAACCTCGAGCAGGTGGTATTCGAGGCCGCATGATCCTGTCGTCATGATTCGAAAAGCTTAATTTCATGCTGTGATTCTTCTTGTCAACATCCCGCGCACCTTTGAGCACGTAGGGGTCGCCCGGCCTTGACCAGCCCTCGCACGACACTTCCACGCGTCCCAGCCGCAGACTGGAGGGCAGGTCCGTCTCGCACTGATCAAGTCAGCCTTCACACCGCCTGCCACACGCCGCACGGCGAACGCACCTTCCAATCCACGTCGACGCCGCTTCCGCCGGTATTGGTGCAGCGGACGACGTCCGGCTGAAACTTGCGGCACGGCTTTCCAATGCACTTGAGCTGGTCGATGGGCGTCGTGCGCCGCGCGAGCGTCTTTTCGCCCGCGTAGAACGTCAGCGCGTGCACATCGGACAGCTTGACCTTGGTGTGCGACGGCATATTCAGTATTAGCTGGGCAGTTCAGGACAACAGGTCCAATTCAAAGGCAGCTGGGCGCAGATATAAACTTGGTCGGGCGCAACGCGCGAACACGTCGGGCTGACGTGGAGCTGCGAGCCGCACTCAGGGCGACGCGCCGGCAGAGACCGCTGTGAGACTCATGAATCTGTTTGCTTTTCTGCTCGCTCCGCCGGACTCGCATTCATGCTGCTGGCTCCTTCTTACTCCTCCCGCCGGGCCCGTAGTCTGTCTAGATCTGGCTCTGGCGGTCTGAAGGCGCCCTGCCCGTCCTGAGCTTCCCGATGCACGTCGCCAGCGCTTCGAGTGCAGTCTCCCCGAAGAAGCCCGGGGCACTGAACCCCGCTGCAGCGTCATGTCTTGAGTCCAAGGCTGTGTGCGTGTGGGAGGGCTTCTCTTCGCTGCTCGCCCGGAGGCAGGCGGCTCCGAACAATCTTGTGGTGGGCCACTTGGACGTTCTGTACTCAATGAATATGGTTGGTGCCATTGTGCCATCCAACCGGAGACCGTTCACACGCACGGGCTGGAGCTGAGACACAAGAGCCGCTGTGGCAGACACCATCTTCCCCCTGATTCTCCTTCGGGAACAGTAACTGTCGGCTGCTTCGATGATGTGACCTCTTGGGCGTCCCCCTGCACACAAAGCAAACAGAGCACACTCTTACTTACGCCGCGCCACGTCCCCTCTCTCTCCCTCCCACCTCGCCTCGCCTTTCGTTCGTGTCTCGTACACATCGCCGTTGCCGCTTTCCTTCAGTACATACTGTATTCCGCCTCTCGCCAACCAGTGCACACCGCTCGGGCCTGGCTTATCATCCCGAAGCCCAAATCTGCCCGCCGGCGCCGCCCCTGCAGATTTCTTAGATCACCGTCGCGTGCGTGTTCCCAGTTCTCTGTGCGATCGTCAGAAGGCTCAGTTTGCACAGGGACAATAGTCTATTCATGACCACATGGCCCGCACGAAGTCGGTTCTCGTCTGCGCCCTGCTGCTCGCCGCTTGTGCCAGCGCCCGTCCCGCGGCGCTGAGCGACACAGCACTCGACGCTCCGGCCGCCACGCACCCGGACGCGCGCGCCGACAGCGGATGTGCAGCTGCATTACTCGGCCGCCATCTGTCGCCCGGCAACTTGAGCGTAAAGGTCGACGGCGCGGGTCAGTCCACTGTCCAGCCTCCAGGCACGACAGCTGCTTCAGGTGTCAATAACTGACTTCATGACGAAGGATCGTCGCTGCTCCGGAGAGCCGCAACGTCGAAGATCGTCGCGGGATCGGTAGTCGGCGGGGTCGCGCTGACGACGCTGCTGCTCGCGGCGCTGTTCCTCTGGCGCCGCGCGCACAGGCCCGCGCCCGCCGTCTCCGTCGCCGGCCGCAGCTCGGACGCGCTGGGCGCCGCGATGGACCTCCCGAAGCTCCCGCCGGGCGGGCTCGCGCTCAGCGTCGACACGCGCTCGCCGACCGTACACCGCCTCGCCGGCGCGATGATGACGCCGCTCCCGCACCCGGAGTCGACGCTGCGGCCGGCGGGGAGCAGCCTGCGAAGCCCGGTCGATCTCGTCGCGAGGGCGAGACGTTGCTCAGGTGAGCCGTGCTCTGTTCTCCCCCGCACAATGCCCTGAGATTCCTGATCACTCGGTGCTTGTGCCAGATTGGTCGCACCTCCCGCCGCCGTCGTCGCCGGCGTCGCGGCCAGGCTCGCCGTCCAGCCCCCGTAAGCTCTTCTCTTTCACACGCGCGACCCGTGAATATATTCTGAACACTGGTATTATTATTCTTGCAGGTCTGAGGACGGTGGGAAGCAACGGGTCCCTGACGTTCGCACCCTCAGCATATCAATGTGAGCTTCTCTTCCCTCGCCCTTTGCAGCCTATCTGCAGTATATCTGATCCGTCCGTGCCTTTAGCTACGATCAGCCTCAGGCCTAAAGCATCCACATCATCCCTCCGCTCGCCCCCAGTTGTGCCCGCGCATGCCGCGCTGCAGCCGCTCATCATCCCGCCCATCGCCTCTGCGTCCAACCCGCCCAGCACAACGGCGCTGTCCGCAGGCGCCAGCACCAGCGCGACGTCGCTGAAGCGGCAGCGCAGCCTCGCGTCGATGCTCGACATCAAGGCCGGGCACGGCGGCGCGGACTCGCCGTCGGCGGAGACGCTGCGCGCGGAGACGCCGCGCGCTGTCGTGCGCTACGAGGCGGACGCGCTCATCTCGGGGTGCAACGGCGCGCGCACCGTGCGCTACGAGGTCGAGGAGGACGCGGGCACGTGGACCGAGGAGGTCGTGCGCCTCCCGCCGCGCTACAGCACCTTGCAAGAACGCCCGCTCGGACTCAGCGCTGCACTGGGACCTCCCGCTATGAATGCCGCCTCAGCCTCGTCACCTGGAAGTGTTCCCGCGTCTTCTCCGACGATGCAGATGAACGTCTAAGTAATTTCGCCGACCTGGACTATGCTCTTCGCTTTCGTTCCTAATTGAATTGTGATGCTAATTGGAGCGCGGAGCCTGGAGGGACACTGTAGCATGTCGGATGCCGGCCAACGTGCGCCGCGCGCACCTTGAGCGGGCCTTCTGTAATCTTGTATAATATCCACACTTCATGAATGACCGATCCGTGTTAGCCTATTTCGCAGCTATCCCGTATGCAGCAGCAGCACGCAAGAAGAATCCAGTCAAATGAGCCCAGACGTCCGTTATCTCCGAAAATGCATCGGTGTTAACCGCTCCTTCTCGGCCTTACTCACAACATGCCCATCGAAACCGACACTGGTTGGCCAGCGCACTTGATCCGTTGCATCGACAGGGCCCACACCAAAGACCCGCGCAACAAGAGCCGCTACAACGGCGCGTACAGCACGCTCCTCTCGTACTGCTTCTCAGTCCTCGATTGGAAAGGCTACGTTGTGGCTCCAGACACCACCGGCGACGATGACGACGACGACAATGGTGGCCCCCTCAACTTCCTTGTCCTACATGTTTCCTTCTCGGACCCGCAAGATCGACCGGTCATGATTGTCCGCGTCCAGGAAGACCAATGGCTTGAGCAGTCCGAAACGCGCTTGGGCGCCGACGAGCGGATACGCGACCGCTTCAAGGCTTTGTTCGCGGAGTGTACATGTCAGATCCCCACGCTTTATGGGCTCAGCATCATGGGCACGAAGATGCATATCTACCGCGGCGACGTCGCCACTGGCGAAATTGCGCCCATGCCCGCCCAAGTTCCGCGTCCTGCAGCTGACGCTCTGCCGGCCGACTTCCTCGCCGACTGGTGGGCCGTCGACATCAGGTCGCAGGACGCATTCGACTTGGTGAAGCAGGTTGTGATGGGTATTGCCAACGAGATTGCGAAGTTGTCGTAGTCCTACCCTGTGCCCCTGCCATAAGTACTGTAGCATTCGCTAAATTGCCAGTTTTCGTCACGCCGCAAGCCATGCCAAGATGATCGCGTGTTCCCCGTTCCTGACTGAGTTGCTGAGGCTGCGGCGCTGCCTCGAGGCAGCGCTCGGGTTCCACATCCCGTTCCTGACTGAGTTGCTGAGGCTGCGGCGCTGCCTCGAGGCAGCGCTCGGGTTCCACATCAAGTTCGGGCACGGCGGCGCGACCAGGCTGCACGCCGGTCTGTAATGCGAACGCGAACGTCCTCACTAGGCGCGCTCCGTCAGCAGCGGTGTGCACACGGTGCGCTCCGAGGGACGAGGTCGTGCACCTCCAGCCTCGCTGCAACACGAACGACTAGCATTGATCGGTACTCAAACCTCATATCCACACTTCATGAGCGACCAGCCCGAGTCCTGTCCCGAAAGCACGCACGCCGAGAGCAAAAGAATCCAGGTAGATAGATACCGCAATAACCGTCGTAATTATCGTCACATGTCGTGAAGAGCGCCACAGACACTGGACAGACAGATCCCGATCCAAAGGGGGAGGAGGAGGAAGAGCGCGCGCGAAAGCCGAGCGCGAACGTGTGAAATGTCCCACCGGCAGCAGCTGGCCCTTACAGCCAGACGCCAGACAACGCGCAAGCCGGCCTTTTACAGCCAGACGACGCGCAGCCCAAAGAGGACGCCCAGCACGCCGACGAGGGCCGTCGCGCCCAGGTGCAGCTCGGCGCCGCGCGACGCCGCGCCGGGCGGGGCGGTCGGGCTCGGGACGGTGATGGGCGTCTGGCCCTGCAGCTCGCTGTTCGACGCTGCTGGGTGGCCGAGCAGCACGCTCGCGATTGCGCAGATTTGGCGGACGCCCTGGACAATCTTGGGCACGCCCTCCATGTTGGCGCCCAGGAATTGTGTCTGCGGGGGCGGGCGCGTTAGCTTGCTTTGCTGTATAGTAGCAGCGCCTTTGCGAATCGCACCTGATTTGTGTTCATGAAGCTAACAGGACACAGCAGCAATGAGCATATAAGCGCCTTGGCCGGGGGGAGACATATGCGTACCAGTCTGCGCATTGCGGGTAGGCCGACTGGAACGTGTCCGCGCACGCGCACTCGATGGTCGTGACGAACCGGCCGGGGTTGAGCATGATCTACAGCAGAAGATAGCACAGAAAAAATCAATAAAAATTCACAGCATATAATAGCAAGGGAATATTCGCACGGTGGACACGTTCTGGAAGACGACGGCGGCGAGCGCGCAGCTGTTGATCTCGTAGTAGTGCGGCTGGCAGAGCCAGCACGACGGCGGGCTCTGCGGGAACGTCGGCTGCGCGGCCGCGGGCGTCTGATCCTCCGTGCGGCTCGCCAGCTGGTGCGGCGGCACTGCGCGCGACGCGAGCGGCAGGGCGAGCAGGGCAAGCGCAAAACGGACGAGCTGCATGCTGCGACGGTGACGGCTGAGGAAGGACGGCCAAGAAGACCGGCGCTCGCCGTCTGCCAGCTCTAACCGCAACCGCCAACATGTGCTCCCGACGACAGAATTGCCAGGACATGTTGCTGTCGAGCTCTTCAGAGCGGTTGATGTCGTGGAAAAAGTTCTCTCAGGTGATCGTACATGAATTACGCCGTTTAATTCGTACAGATAATAATGCTACAGGTTACAGGATAGGGCGTATACCACAGGGCGAAGTAGTCCAGCACTCCCGCATGATTGATATTCGTGTACACCATTAGGCTCAAAAGTCTTCGTTCTGTGCGGCTCCTCGTAATCGCTGGCGACCGGTCAGCTTCCCGTCAGTTGGTGGTCGCAGCCAACGCGCACCTGCTTCCTCATCCCGAGAGTAAACGGCAAGGGCACAGTCCGCGGTTGCCTTGACGCAGGTGAGCCATAATAACATCTCCAAAACGATACGGTACTCACTCGTCAGTCGTCAACACGGGGTCTCGCACAGTGTGCTCCATGATGGGCCAAGCGACCACCGACGACGAGAGGACGGCGACCGTCGCGAGTAATTGGAGGCACTTCATCGTGTAGTGTGGGAGTGCAAGCGTAAGTGTAGTTCTGGGGTGAAGAACAGCACTGACGGCCTTCCAGCATGCTCTAGAGTAATAAAGCCGCGTCCAGTGGCGATCGTCCTTCGCCACTAGGGGGGCAGCCCTGCCTCATGACACCCGTTGGGCGCGGCTAGAGCAGCGGGGTTACCAGCCAGCCGGCTCTGACGTGCGGTAGACACTGTTGCGGCGCCCGGGGTACAGGAGACAGCCTGAGGTGCCTGCGAATGGTCCGACCCGCGCGCGGCGGCCACCAGTGTGTCAAGTTCGCTTTGAATTGAAGTTGTCTCCGTTGTCGGTACTGCGGCGTACTCTATGAGGCCACTCTCCAGCGAAGGTGCTGTATGTAGCTCTATGTGCCGTCGCGAGTCGTACAGCTCACTCCTCGGACAGGCTACGGCGCCCGTCGTGCTGCACATCCGGCGCGGCCGCATGATCGCCATACTCTATCTGGTCATTCCTAACGTCTAATCTAGCCGCATACCGGGTGCCGTAGGTGAGCGGTCATCCGATCGCCTGTGCCCCTAGCATCCCTACCGCCGCAACGTTGAGGCTGCAGCGTGAATGCGAGTCGAGAGCGCGGCGGTCGCTAAGGTCTCGACAACCGTCGGGCTTTGTTCTCACGCTATGGCTTTCGAACGGTCTTTCGCAAGGAGCGAAAGAACGACTTGACATTCTGAGGAACGCAGGCCGCGTTGCCAAGCCTATGATTCGATCTGGCGTAAATCGAGAGGATAGCCGTAAGTATCAACCTTCTGCGTTTTTGAATTCTTTAACACACAAATACTGACCCTGTTTATGCGGTCGCAGACTGAGAGTCTGAACGGCGTGTCCACGGCGTCGCTGAACGGTCTGTTGAGTCCAGGCCTGACCGCAAGATCCCGCCGCTTCAATGAGCCGCATGCGCGGTATAGTCATCCTCCTAAGCCTTGTGTCGATCGCTCGTAAGCATCGTGAGGACAGGAACGCGTCGAGAACATATAAAGGGACGCGTCCGCCCACCGACTACATTCAGCACAACAGCGCACTCTCCAGTCGCCCAGCACTTCTCCGCCTACTTCAGCACTCCCAGCCAAGCCATGCAGTTCTCCAACAGCCTCGCGATCCTCGTCCTCGCCGCCCTCTTCCAGGCTGCGTTCGCCGCACCCTGCGCACGCGACTCAGTGGACGCTTCCACATCAGCGTGAGTCCAATAGAGCTGTCTCATTCTTGAGCTTCAAGGAGCTCACATTTCCTCTCAGTCTCTCCGCAGTGAAGCCCAGGGTCAGACCCGCTCCGATGCCTTTCTTCAGGCCCGGGTACACCAAGGTGCGACCTCTGCCTCCCCTTTGCGTTTATCAGAGTCATGTCTGACATTCTCCTACAGCTTGAGGCCGACGAGGAGCGCATCTACGACTTTCAGAATGGCGACGCGGAGGTGGACGAGCCTCGCTTCGCCCAGGAGGTCCTGCGCGCGTCCGCGCCGCCGCCGCTGATGCGCATGGTCGCCGAGCGCCGTACCTCTCGGTACTGATGCTTGCGATGACTCATACTCAGGCTTTTCTTCCGTTTTTTTCTTGGGTTATTAGAGATCTGCACCCTCGACGGGCGCATCGAAGCCACAGGTCGGCTTCCACTCTGCAAAATGTATCGCCATAGGCTCCCTCAATTGTATTTCTAGCTTACCAAGAAAAATAAGTCGCTGTAATCACTTACTGAATGCCTTCCCAATGCAAATGCATGGGCTGGTCTGTGCTTGAAACGCGGTGTTCGCGTTCGGGGTACATCCACTGGCAGTGGAAGAAACAGCATTGCAATCTCTGTCCTGCACAGACATAGTCCTAAATCATTTCTCCGCGCTTCTGACATCTTGGCCAGTCCGATATTGAAGGGCTCATCCTTCAAATGAGGCTGTTCTGCCAAATCGGGTGTCCGCGGCACACAGCATTTGAGCAGGCTCGGACAGATTCCGCGCTTCCGTCCTCCGTCAGCTCCAGGTCAGCTCCTCCGCTGCCAAGCTCCTGCGCGTCTGCACGACGGCAAGCTCTTTCGGGTCGCCTGGCGCCGCGCTGTGTTTCTCAGCGCTCAGGTCTCAGGGAGTGCCGAAGTGGGGCCTGCGATGGCCTGCCCACGCGTGCTGCGGCAGGCCAAGCTCCCGCCCATCCCTTGCCACCCGACCAGCTCCGTATCGACCAGGTGTCCTGACCAAAACGGCCGTTCCGCGACTGCCACTCAATTGGACGAGGATAATGCACTGCCGGCGCGTTGCCAATTGTGCCACCAGTATTTGCTCGGCCTTGGGTCAAGTCGCGATGTCGCGGCACGCGTACATACCTTGGATGCCGCTGCGCTGCTCTCAGCAACTCTACTGTGCTAAGACCTGCGGCACGACAAGCTTGGGCGCAATAATCGGCTGCCCATAAATACCCCGCACTGTGGCCCAGGCTGTTCCTGCCACCGTGACTGTGCGCGCGTCGGAATGAGCAGCAACGGCACACACTACCAACTGCCGCGGCTGCGCGACTTCGCTCGCCGCCTGCACCTGGGCTCCGGGCGCCCACGCTCGGCGTCGCCGCTGGGCCTGCGGCTGGTGCGCACCAGGACACTCAACGGTAACGGCAACGGCGGTCACTACCGCGACCACATCATCCCGCTGCCGTCCTCGCCCTCGATCTCGCCCGTCCCGTCGCGCCTGCAACCGCAAGCGCAGCTCGCGCTCGTCCCGCACGTCTGCGCGCAGCTGCAGCCCGGGCCGCACACGTTGCGGCTCGACCTTTCGGCGCGCGTGCTGCCGCAACTCGATGCGCCCTCGACTTCGATGATGAACACAGCCGCGACGTTCCCGGCGTGCGCGCGCCTGCGCATCGTGTGCGCGCACCTTCCGGGGCCTCTGCTCGTCGAGAGCACGCACCCCTACGGCGCCATCGCGGGCTCGCTGCTGCTCGCGCCAGTGCTGACGCCCGCGATGCTGCTCGGCGCGCTGCACCGCGCGCTGCACGACACGCGCGTGACGCCGCGAGAGTGGCTCTCCACGTCCGCGGACAAGCGCGCGCGCGTGCAAGCCGCGTGCGCGCGTCGGCTTGGCCACCCGGGCGGCCAAGTGGCTTGGATCGACTTCCTCGAGCATAACGTTATCTGTGCCGGCCTGACGCGCGACCCGGCCGTCCTGCGGCGCGTCAACCCTGCCGGCTGCTTGGAGCCCGAGGACGAGTATACTTGGGTGCTTCATGTTGAGCCCAGAGAGTATTATTGATCATGCCGGCTGGTCTACGAGTCCTGCCCCTTGTTTCCCAGCGTACATGTATTCGCGGAAACTGTCTACGGGCATCTGACACCGTGCCCATTCATCGTTTCGTTCGTCTGCTTACGTTTGCTCGGCTTGTGTATTGGTGCTGTCTTCGTGGTCCTGTTGCTTTCGGTGTAGCGATCCGTGTCGTATATATTTATTAAATCTCCACATGCTTTCGTGACTCAAGCACCTGCAGATCCACTGCGCAATTTGGAATATCAGACATCCTGCTAAGCACCACGATGCTGTATCGTGGCCTGCCGCAGAACTAAAAAACCGGCGTCAGGGTGTCGCATCGATCTCCGATGCTCTCACCCCCGCATGCTCAAGCTCAAGCTCAAGTCTACGTTCAGGACAGTTCCAAATCCACGACACTATATAATTCAACAAATATCAAGGCAGTCGCGAATGGCGAGACATGGAGACATAGAAAACGTCGGGAACATGCAGTACAAGTCGTCACCAGCGAGCGCGACGGTCGCGTCACATCCACTTGAGGTCGTCAACATCCGGCTCATCCACGTCCATATTCTCGTACATCCAGGAATCGTCATGCATGCCCTCGTCGACCGCGCGTGGAGCCTGCACATCGGTCGTCAGAATGAGGGTGCGTGGGCTCGAGCGGCACGGGTACTTACCTCGTTCTGGGCGTCCAGCGCGTCATTATCCGCCATCTGCTCGTCGGCAAGTATGGTGGATGCGCCAGCCGCAGCTGACGCAGTATCAAAATAATCGTTGATCGAGGTCGCCGCGGTGGGCGACGTCGAGCGGAAGTCCGTGCCGGCGCGCCCCGGCGACGTCGGCGGTGGTTGTGTTGGTTCGGCGTCATCTGCCGGCGACGCCGCACGTTCGGACTCGACCTTGGTGTCGCGCAACTCGAGAAGGTATTCGAGGGCCTCCTCTGTGTCCCAGGGCACGTCGAACCAGTCGTCCACTGACCGAACATGGATGGTCATGCCCTCGTCCTCATCGACGTCCACGTCGTCGATGTCCATGATCTCGACGAGCACGTCGTCGTCGTCCAGGCCCGGCAGCGCGAGCACCATCGTCGCCTCGGGGGTCCAGCGGAACCGCGAGAAATCCAAAGCGCGGTCGACCAGCAGACGCCGCGCGGCTTTGTACAGCGCGATGTCTGCACCGAAGCGATAGCGGTCCCAGAGGAAAGCCCCAACGGCAGACCCCATGTCAATGAGGTATGCCTCGGCGGGCGGCGGCGGCGGCGGCGATGGAAGGCGCGCAGGAGCCCTCGTGCAGTGTGTCGCCTCGTAGCCCTGCTCTCGAAGCTCGCGCAGGCGCACGAGGCCCCACGCCATCGCCACAGGGATCTCGTAGTAGCACCCTCCATGGTAGACCGCGTACTGACAGGCCGCCTCGTCGTACGCGACCTCCTCCAGCTTGTCGACGACGACAAACTTATCCAGGCCGGGCAGCAACACGACCGCGCGGTCCTCCATCACGCTCCATTGCAGGCCCTCGAAGTTCGTCACGTCGTCGCTCAGCCAGCCCGCCTCGTCCAGCTGCCCCGCGTACTCCTCGCCAAAGAGAGCCTCGAACTCCATGTAGGCCACGTCGCGTGGGTTGGCTATGGGCCATGACATTGCGGACGGAAGGGAAGAAGCGGCACGGTCACGAGTGGCGGTTGTGGTGGGATGGGAATGAAATGGACCGCACCAGCGCTCTTTATATGATCATATCCCGCGCTCGCTCTTTGCCGCGGCTCCGACTCCGCTCTATTGTTCTCGTCACGTGACGTTGATACGTGGTGGGTGGGTTTGTCATAAACCGTTCGCTAAACCCTTCAGAAGCTCACGTTATTGGGCAGCTCACGATGCAAGCACTTCGTCAGCCGTGATACACGAGGCTGTAATATCGCCGCCCCACTGAAGGCAGAAAGCGCTGCCTCGTGCATCAGGCCCTAGGTTCGCATCGACCTCGGGCAACTCCCGTGCTCAGGCCAGCCCAGTTCCACGACACGAAGCAATGCATTTCATATCAACACTGGCACGAATGGAGAGACAGGAGACACGGCAACAGCAAGAACATACGAGTCCGCGCCGACGGGCGCCACAACGACGAGGCTGACATTTGCACCATACAACGAGGGTAGACTATCGGTCCATCCAACTAGCCCATCCACCTAGACTCGCACCACCATCGTTCAAAGAGCACGATGCTCACGTGCGTTCGACAGCGTCGGCCTCCAAGTCGAAGTCGGCGGGATCGGAGACATCGAATCGTCCATGGGCTCGTCGTTTGTGTGGTGCTTTTGTCGGAGACTGTGGATGATCTGTCAATATGAGGGTGCGCGCGGCCAGATAATGGGAGTACTGACGTCCTTCTCGCCGTTCAGAGCGTCGGAATCCACCATGGGCGCATCTGTGTGCATGGAGGATGCGCCAGCCGCAGCTGACGCAGTATCGTTATAATCTTTGCTCGAGATCGCCGCGATGGGCGACGGCCAGCTGGCGCGCCCCGGCGACCTCGGTAGCGGTTGTGGCGCTATGGCGCCGTCTGCTGGCGACGCTTTACCGGCAGCGACTGTACCACGGATGCCGCGGTTCCATTCCTCCTCTGCGTCTCGGAGCGTGAGGAGGTAGTCAAGCCCGATGTGCGTCTCCGCGGGCACCTTGACCCACTCGTCCGTCGGCAGGTAATGGACGAACATCGTGCCCGCAGCCTCGTCAAACTCGACGGCGCCCAAGTCGTTGAGGGGCACGAGAGCGCTGAGGTCCGGGAGGTCGACCTCGAGTTCACTGGTGTCCTTGTTCCACCAGAACGAAGCGTAGTCCCCCGAACACATGGCGGACTGGCGCTTGACGGCTGCACGCAGTGCGGCGTAGACGCCATAGGCGTTCCGCGTCTCGATAAACGCGGCGAGGTTGGGATCGCGGGCCCGTGCCCAGGGCATCTGCGCGAAGCCCTCCGCGCGCAACTCGTACAGCCGATCCAAAGACCAGGCCATCTCTTCGGGGATATCGTAGGCCGCACCGAGATATCGTACTCGGTATGCCTGTGTCTGGGCGTCAAATTCGATCTCCTCAAGATTGTCGACGACAACGGGGTGTGTGACGCCGGGCAGAAACACCACAGCGCGGTCTTTTACGCTGCTCCAGTACAACGCGTCAGAGTCGACCACGCCGTCGCTGAGCTTGCCGGCCTCGTCCAGTCGGCGCGCGTACGCCTCCCCGAACAACGCCTCAAACTCCATATACACGACGTCGTATGGGGTAGCCATGGCTTTCGTGAGAGCGGGGATGCGAAGTGAGGGCTGGTAGAGACGTAAGGTGGCGAGTCCACGGCGGTGCGTACCAGGCCTCTTTATAGGATTACCCAGGCCACGCCGCACTTTACCGACTCCGCTCTTTTGTTCAAGTCACGTGCTATTGACACTCCGCGGCGTGGTTGCTGGTCAATCCCGTCAGCGGCTCATGTTTTTGCGCAGGATCCTGAGATTTTGTCAGCCATCGAGATTCACAATGCCGACGAGCCGCGCATGCTCTGTGATGACTCACACGTCGTCGATATCGCGCAGCTCGAGAAGGTATTCGAGGGCTACCTCTGTGTCCCAGGGCACGTCAAACCAGTCGTCCACTGATCGACAATGGATGGTCATGCCCTCATCCTCGTTGATGTCTACATCGTCGATGCCCATAACGTCGACGAGCACGCCGTCTTCGTCCAGGCCCGGCAGCGCGACCGTCATCCTCGCCTCGGGGCTCCAGCGGAAGCGCGAGAAATCCAAAGTGCGGTCGACCAGTAGACGCCGCGCGGCTTTGTACAGCGCGAGGTCTGCGTCGAAGCGATGGCGGTCCCAAAGGAAGGCCCCGACAGCAGACCGCATGTCAATCGGGTACGCCTCGGCGGGCGGCGGCGGCGATGGAAGGCGCGCACGAACCCTCGTACAGGGCGTCGACCGGTAGCCCTCCTCGCGCAGCTCACGCAGTCGCACGAGGCCCCAGGCTATCGCCACAGGGACCTCGTAGTAGCACCCTCCATGGTAGACCGCGTACTGACAGGCCGCCTCGTCGTACGCCACCTCTTCCAACCTGTCAACGACGACGAACTCGTCTAGGCCGGGCAAGAACAGCCCGTAGCCCTCCTCGGGTGGTCCGAGTCTGAGCAGTCGGACGGCTCGTCGCCGTCCGCGTCAGTGTCGGCACGTTGGGCGTGGGACCCGCCACCTGGTGGTGGCGCGTCGTAATATTTGGGTCAAAGTATGTGTAAACGGCAAGTACGCGCCGTGAAGATACCTGCAGCCCGGGCCGCAATAGTAGCGCAAGGACGACCCTCCGCCATGTTCATCTTCACCGTTGTCGCGATGGACTGGATACGAATGGTCGAACAAGGCTTCGCGGTGGTTTTGAGGGGTGAGAACGGTGGTAGCGACGCGACCTGCGGAGGTAGTAGCATGGCTGCGGTCAGGTGTTGAGCGAAACGGCAGGCTCTGCTGGGGGGTTTTATACTCTCCCCTTACCACCACTCCAACGCCACTCGTTCGTTCCAAGGTCGTGCCACCTACTGTACAGTCGGCCTGTGTGCCACTCATACAGTGATAGAGTATGGCCCGCTACCTTGTCAATGCGCGTTCCTTGTCGCGTTTCTTGTTCCTTTCCTGCAACACGACTCTCACTGAGCATCTTTTTACAATAACTAGAACGTCACTGCATCGCACAAACCAACAGAAATGCAAGGCCAGCAGAGTCAACTTTGTATTGAACGGCCGAACAGAAACCTAGCTACGGGGTACATTCGACGACACAACTGCCAGCCACATCCGAGTCTGATCGAGTCAACAAGTCGACGTGACGAAATCACAAATCTGAGTTCAGAGTCCGCGAGTATGTAGGGGCAGGGTAAGGGCAGGGGAGGGGTGGGGGGTCAGTCACGGTGGGTGATGATGGTGATGAGGACGAGACGAGTGAGATATTGCTGTCATGCCGCACGATACAGATAGGGGAGGGGGGGCCGCGATAACAAAGATGAGAATGGAGAGGCCAACGACAAGACAACCAGGTGGGAGGGCCGGGATGGAATGCATACATACTTTGGGATTCGGGATTCGGGGGGAGGGGGAGGGCCGGGATGCTTTCAAGAAGACCGTGACGGACCATAACCAGAATAGAACGGCAGAACGGAGGCGAGGGAGGGAGGGAGGGATCGGTGTTGGGGGGTATGCGGGGGAAAAGCCACCAGGGCGTGAGGGGGAGCGCGCCCATATGTGCGCGTAAAAGCCGAGATCGAGACGGGATGGAGATGATAGATAATTACGAGATACGGATCGGACGGGGGGACCGTGAATCCAAGAGCGTCAGCGTCAGCGTTCGTGGCATTCATTACGATCGTTCGGTTCAGTTCAGTTCAGTTCAGTTCAGAGAGTTCTTGATGAGAGAGATATTTCGTTTCAAGTCAGTCGCAGTCGGAGAGATTCCGCCTTTCGCCAGCCGGGGCGGGCGGGTTCGTAGAGTGTCGGGAGATGGGAAAATGGATATCGTCTCGGACAAGCCGAGTGTCGTGGATCGTGGGGGGTGTCGTCAACGAAACCTCTACCAGCTGCAGGCAGCCTAGACGCGCCGCTTGCCCGCGCCGCCGCGCTTCGTGCCGCGCAAACGGCCCAGCACGGCGTTCATCGTGGGCAGGATGCCCGCGTTGGGGTTCGGCGCCTTCACGCCCACATTCACGCCCACGTTCACGTCGAGCGTGACGACGGGCTTGGAGGACACCGGCGCGGGCGCGGGCGGCACGCTCAGCGCGATGGGCGCCACGCGGCCTGCGAGGTGCGGGTGCTTGTCCTTGACGTGCTGCAAGGGGGCGCAATGAGTGTCAGGGGTCAGGATGCGAGATTAGGAAAGAAACCGAGACTGACCGCATCGAACGCCGCGCGCGAGTTGGCGATCTTGTTGCAGCGCGGGCACGGGTACTTGTGCGCGTCGCGCATATGCTGTTGTTCACATTAGCATCGTGCTTCGTGCATCGTTCACGTGAAGCACGAAAAAAAAAAAGCAGAGTAGCCGGGGGGGAGGGGGCGGGTGAAAGCGCAATGCACGCGCGGCTGGCAAATGCGATAGCGCGGCAGGCAAAATGAACAATGAATGGCCTTCGTTCGTCGGCGCAGACGAATAATGAAATAGAAATAATGAAGCCCCACGTGTATCAGATCTCACACGTCCACGATCGCGCTAGCCGAGGCGCACAATGACAATGCACGAGGCAGACGGGTGGCGGCGGCCCATCACGCGTCGGCATCGGAAGTAGAAGTGATGTGTGGCAAGAACGGTGAAATCGGAAGGCGTAGTGTGCAAGAAAACGCACCTGGGCGAGATGGTGGTGTTTCGCGAACGCGCGGCCGCAGTCGGTGCACGGCACGTTGCGCCCGTGCACGGCGATGTTGTGGTCGTCGAGCTCGCGCTGCGTCGCGATGTCCGTGCGGCAGATCTGGCACGCGAACGGGTGCCGCAGCTTGTTGTGCTGTTGTAGACCGTTCAACCGAAATCAGCAGAGAGCAAAGTCGGCAAGGGAAAGGAGAGCCGGACGCACGAGCGAGATGCCCTCGTGCAGCTCCGTGTCGCAGAAGATGCACGTCTTGAACGTCGAGCTGTCCGCGCCGTTCGAGATGGTCGGCGACACGGGGGCCTCCATGCCCGCCGCGCACTGGCTCTGGGGCTGGGTCTGCGCGGCGTCGAGGGACGAGATGCTCCCCCGCGCCGAGTGCGAGTGGGAGTGCGAGTGGGCGTTGAAGATGTCGCCCATGCCGAGGCTGCCGTTCCCGACGACGCCGTTCAGGCTGAGCCGCCCGAACTCGTTGACGGGCGCGCGCATGTCGAGGCTCGGGCGGGCGCCCGTCGCGCGGCTGAAGCACTTGGCGTTCGCGCCGGACGACATCGCGCTGTGCAGCTCGAAGCTCATCCGCCCGTGCCCGTGCCCGTGCAGGCTGGAATTGGCGCTGCTGCTCGTCGTGTTGAACAGCCGGCCGCCGTGGCCGTGCAGGCTGGAGCTGGCGCTCCCGCCGCCGCCGCCGCCGCCGGAGAAGCGCATGGCGAACGGGCCGTCGAGGCTGCCGCGCAGGCTGCCGGCCGGGCTCGTCGACGGCGCGAGCGCCAGCGTGCTGAGGTTGGGCAGCGTGAACGCGAGCTCGGCGTCGCCCAGCATCGAGCCGACGGGGCTGGCGGGGCCGAGCGAGCTCGAGGGGCTCAGGGTCTGCAGGAAGGTCAGTCCAACAGTCCAAGCACAATAGGAGCGGGGTATGCAGGGGCGGGGCGGGGTGGGGAATTACGCACGAGCGGCTGCCAGCCGACGCTCGAGCCACGCGACGAGGGCCGTTTGCGCTGCGGGGTCAGGGGGAGGTTCCATTTTCGGTCGCCGGTGCCGTTGACGAGCGGGAAGGGCAGCTCGGGGGCGCCGTTCGGGTTGGGCGGCAGGATGGGCAGGACGAGCTGGTCGAACGGGTCCGACGGCTGGCGGACGTGGACGGCGGCGTCGATCGACGGGCGGCGGCGGTGCTGCTGCCGTTCGGGGCTGTTGAACGAGAAGGACGACGGCGGCGAGCTGGGCGGCGTCGTCATTGCCGGCATGGGCGGCCATGGGGGTGCTGGGCCGAGTGTCGGCTGCGGGTCGTCGTCGAGCAGGAACGAGTCGTTCGATGTGCGGCTGCTGGACCGGCTGTGCCGCCGCTGTAACGGGAATGGCGCCGTTAGCGGTGAGAAAAAAAAATGATAAAAGTACGAACGTCTGAACGGGCGATGGCGTCTGTGTGCACGAGCCTGAGGATGGCCTCTGCGACGGGCGGGCAGCTCTCGCGTGTTGCAGGCATTGTGGTGGTGGTCGTTTGGGGGTCGTGAGAGTCGTTCGGGAGGATCGTTGTGCGCATTATGCGCATGCAGGCTGGCGACAGAGAAAGCGAAGACGGAAGAAGGTGACGCTGGCTTTTCAGGTGAGCAGGGCCCGGTCCTCGTGTTCGCCATGCGACCCACCGACAACACTCGACTTTTGCTCAGCACTCCATCCGCGACTGTTAATGCCGAACAACACTCAGACTCAGACTCAGAATAATGCAGCAGCAGCAGCAGCACGCACAGACGCCCAGACGCGGCCCGGACAGCACGACTCGAGCGAGGGGAGCGGAGCTGGACGGCCAACTGAGCGCGTTCGCCCAAACACCCAACACGTGTTGCGCATGCGGAGATCGCAGATCCTGCCAATATCCCCTTCCCTCGCCTCCGCGGACCACTCGGATCTCCCGTCCCGACCCCGAATCCCGAATCAGAACATCCCAGCCTGCCTGCCTCGCAGCACTCCAGCAGCAGCGCCAGCACGCGCGGGATCACAATTAATGCCTGACAGCCCGTGCCTGATGCCGCATCGTGCAATCCATCCATGTCTCCTCACTCAAGCGCCGTGCAAGCTGTCAACCATGGCAGCGGATCGAATCCCCCGCACCGAGCAAGAGTCGAGGTCGTACGGTACGTACACCCGCATTGCGCAGCTGACCCTCCGACACAAGATCCCTTACGTCCCGACGCCCCCAAAGATTCCACTCAAGAGTCAAAGAAACCCTCATCGATTCGCCCCGGGGCCATGGCCAGCTCGGAGGCGGTGCCACCGGCCGTGATTCCCGGAGTCCGCACGCTCCCACGCACGAGGCAGCCCTTCCCTTTCCTGCCCTGCTCAGTCACAGTCTTCCCTCGCCCGCGCGGACACACCCTCGCCTAATCGCCAAACGCGATCGAGATGCCTGGCGTGCTGCGATAAGCCCCGACCCATGATCACAGTAAGTAAGGGGCACTCGACGCTGCGATCGAATAAGTAAGTGCTATAGCCAACGTCAAATTTTACGCGTACGCGTCGTGCCCGCCTTTACCTGATATCGACAGCGCTAGCGTCCGTGCGTCCATTGGATTCGATGGCGACTTGAACCTCAGACGCCATCCGTGAGACTCGTGCGTCACGGACTACGTAGCGTGCCGACTCGACTCGCCTCGGGTCGAGGGTCGAAGCGCGCACCATGACGCCCTGGTGGCCGGAAACGCCCAGATTAACCGAATACAGTACCGAATGCAGCCCTCGCGCGCGGCCTTACCGCAAAAGACCATATGCGTCCGTCTCAGGGGGATCCTCCGAGTCGGCGCCTTAGTACCATGCCCAGTACGACGTTCCAGCTCAGTGCAATGCGACGGTAACCATCCGCCGGCGAGTGTGATCGGTGCGCCAGGAGACGTCACGAGGCGAGCGTCACGGTGAAGTGCAGCCTGTGGTTGGTGCATTAGGACAACGCTCTCTAGCAGTGGCGATGCGCCACCCCGAACAAGGCACGCGGGAGAGTGTAACAAGCCTGCCAATTCAGAGACAAGAGATAAAGCCGCGTGAGGAGATTGTTGCAAGACGACCGAGACAGAGGCTGGCAGCAAGCGCGTTGTGAAAGGAGAAGCGAGCATTGTCCTACGAGTCCGAGTCGCGTGCACGATGCCGGTCCAGATTATAGGCAGGCACAGAGAGGTGTTACTACATATTAGGCCGTCCAAACTCTAGTGCGAGGCTGAAACACACGCAGCCCTGACGAGTTTCGGAGTCTGCAGCCAGAGTCGACCCGAGGGGAGGAACGCGAACGCGCACGCAGACATCACAGTACACTGCGTGCGTAGCTGAGCTCGACGAGGGTGGGAGTCTGAGTGAAAGGGGCGCGCGGCGGCAAATTGCGACTTTAGACGGCGATGGCGAGTCACGGTGACAGTTCTGAGTCTGAGTCTCCGCGGAGAAGTCCTGCAGCTGTCCGTGGAGCGTCGAGGCGAGCATCAGCATTGTCCCGCGGGTCCGAGTCGCGCGGCTAGCGCAGTCCAGATATATACTGTAAGTATCGATTCAAGTCGCAGAGAGGGGGCGCAAACCGTATCGTCCGAAGCTGATTGAACACACTGCTTCCAACCAGTTTCAGATTCAGACTCTGCAGCCAGGACCGCGAACGCAGCGTGCGCATAAACAGCAGCAGCGGATTCGCTCGACGAGGTGGGGGTCTGAGCGAAAGGGGCGCGCGGCGGCAAATTTGGACATCGCGACGAGGATGGCGGCGAGGCACGGTGACAGTAGTTCCGCGGAGAAGCCCTGTCAGAGCTGTCAAAACGCGTTGACAGCAGCGCGAAGCATTGTCCACGGTAAATGTCGAAACTGCAAAATAAACTGTTTTTGGGGGGGTTCGAACGGGATGAATTTGAGCGGTTATCAACTCAGTCTGCGGCGGCACGGATTTATTGGCAAAGAACCAGGAGCTGTGATGATCCAGCCGAGACGACCTTTCACAAAGTACTCAAGGCTTCAAGGAGAACAGGCAGTCGCGGCTTGTGAGGAAAACTCAGAAGGACCGTCCAGTGAGCGCAAGGTTTGCCACAGGCTTCGAGGCCGGGAACTGTTGCAAGTAGAAGCATTACAGACGCCCGCGGACTGCCGTGGCCAAGATTGAATTTTTGAATGAAGCAAAGTCAGCCAGAGGACACGAGCGGGACGCAAACGGGATGCCCACCACGGTCGGAGAGGCCGGAAGAAAACGGACAAACAGCCGCACGTGACGCGAAGGACAAAAGAACGGGGTCGGAGCGAGAAACGCGGTTGCAACTGGCATCCCCACCACCACCACCAACCATCTCCACCTCGCCCGCACCTACGAAAATGGAGCCCGTCAAGGTCGTCCGCAAGGAACTCAGTCGTCTGTTCGGCGCATACGCATACCAGTTAGAGGAATCTGGCATACTGGACGACGACCGGCTCCGCAACTTCTACGCGCTGCAGTGGAACCGCGCAGAGCTGCGTGCCGAGGTCTACATGCTGCCGGACCCGGCGCCGCTCGTCGCGCTGGGCAAGGTTGAGTTCGACGAGGAGGACGGCGGGTACTACGTCCAGCACCACTGGCTGCAGGAGGCCGTGCCGATCTCGCCAGCGACGGCCATCGGCCTCGGCAAGCTGCAGCAGATACATGACTGTGCACGCAAAGAGCTGGGCGCGGGGGGTTGGAAGGCCGACGAGGCGGACGCGCGCATGCCGCAGCCTGGATTCCCCTCAGAGGAAATTGCAGCGTTTAACGAGGTGGAGGACGAGTCCGGCATCGAGGCCGCGCTGGCGCTCGCCATCGAAGAGTACCCCGCCAACCTCAATGCCGACACCTTCGCGTGGAACGACGCGACGAACAGGCTGGACGTCTGGCTTCTCACCCGCCGCGGCCGCCCCGTCCGCCTGCCGGTCACCGAGCTGACCGCGATCCACCACGTCCCGGGCACGCTCTTCGGCCGCGCGTGGCACTCCGCGCAGCAAAGGCACTTCGTGGTGCCGGACCTCCAGATACTCATGGCGCTGCGTTACCTGGACGAGCTGCGACGCGAGGCGGCCGAGGTGCGGTTCTGGATAGCGTGGGGGTATACGGAGCCGTACCATCCACCGTCGCCAGCAGAGAGCGCCGTATCACAAGATTCGGCGCCGGGGTCGTCGGAGGACGACTCTGCCTCTTCATCGATGTCGTCCACCGCGGCGACCTCGAACACACAATCATATGATAATGCGTCAGCTGCGGCTGGCCCAAGCAACATGTACATGGTCGATGTTGGCGATTATCCTATATTCTCGTTCACTGAGAACAACTCGGATGTGAGTAGTCCCGATGCCCGGCGACACGCACCTTCGTTGCTGACGGTTCATGCACAGCACCTCCAGTGGTCAACGGAAGACGGGTCCTACGAGAATCTGGTGGCGCTCATCGACGAGTACGAGCTTGAAATGTCGCTGCGCCCCGACGAGGACGATAGCGCGTGAGCATGGAGCGAGCTGCCGCGACATACGCGTACTGCGATGGCCTGGACGATGAGGACGGAATGTTTTGTCTGTTAGAGAACGCCGATTTCCTCTGCTCGCTGTGGTGGCCGCCGGTGTCGATTCTTCTGTATGTAACGTTGTCTATGTTGCCCATTTTGCCATTTGTCTGTGCCTTGGTCGGTGAATAGAGCTGTATCGTGTCTAGCAAGGGAAACTGGCAGCTCAGTGCTCGAGAAGTATTGCGGAGGATATGGTTTGTGCGGCTGGATGAGAGCGTGCTAGCATCGTGGCTGCTCTTTTTAACTTGAGCGGACTCAGCGGAGGCCGGAACGTTTCACCCGCCGGAAGGTGGTGACATACACGTGGGAAATGGTTATGATACCCAAGATTCTGAAGACAATTATATTACGCAATGGTTCATTTGAGCGTGGTAAGAGTGGATTTAATAATCATATAATTTCTGTCCATGATGGCACGTGTCTCCTCGCATCTATAGTAATCAAGCCTCAGGCGACGCAGCATGAGATGAAGCCTGCGGAAGTAGTCACCGCCTTATATCATAAATGAATGAAATGAACGCACGCGATAGAGCTGTATGCGATGGCCAGCCAGAGCCGCAGGTGACACCGCTGTCGCCAGTGCACGCGAAGTTGCACTCGTTTTCCGGAACAGACGCAGGACGCGCGCCCTTCAGCCAGCCCTTGCCGCACATGCACTCGTTGCCGGACTCGACGCCAGAAAGCGTGTACCCGTTGCTCTTGCACTTGTTCGTGCACATCTGCGGCGTGTTGTTCTGCAGCTCGTACACCTTCATGCTCTTCAGGAGCGACTCGCCCAGCGTCAGGTCACTCACGCATTTGTACGCGACCTTCCACCCGCTCGCCAGCTTCTGTCCCGCTCTTCAGCGCGGGCTTCTGGCCCGCCATCTTGGAGTTTGTGTAGACCGCCGAGCGGTGGTCGCCGCCGCACGTCTGCTTGCCCGTCTTGTCACCTGAGCAGTGCTGCTGGCACTCGCTCGACGGACGCTTGCGCAGCACGGGCTTGGACGAGCCGCAGAAGCATTCCGTGCCCAGGCGGCTGGCCGCGTGGCCGTAGCCGTTCTTGGAGCAGAGCGAGAAGCATTTAGCGTGCGTCATTTAGAGGAGGGCGTTGCGCTGGAGTGCGAGCGAGGTGTGCGTGAAGACGCGCTTGTCGCCCTCATCGGTCACGCAGGCTGCCGTGAGCTTCCAGCCGCTGGGGAGCGCAATTGCAGCGGTATCGGTGGAGTTGCTGGTGCTGGTGATGTTGCTGCCAGAAACGGCGGCAGCAGACGCGGCGAGCGCAAAGGCGATGGCGACGACGAGCCGATAAGCTACCATGCTGGACTGAAAGTAAATGGGACTGCTAATGCTGCTGTTGATGATTTTTTGATTGGGGAGGCTGGATATTTTATGTGCGCCCCAGAGAGGAGCTGAGTTTTGCAAGCCGCGCTTGCCGTCGGCGAACGTAGCGTTTCAGCTCAGCCTGCCAGTACAGCGTATCGTCGAGGAGTAGTAAAACAGTTCGTTGGATCGATCACATCCAAACCTATGCTGCCTTGGCAGATCGTAGGGGGGTACGAGTACGAGCCGTCCGAAACCAGGTAAGCCGTGTGCGTGAGCGCGCCAACCGCATTGACCTTGTTGAACTTTGAACTTTGAAGTGTTCCTTCCTCATTCCAGAGAGCAGTTATGAGGATATCAGGACAAGCAGATTTGAGCGCACCTGAATGTGGGACCGGAGTGAGGAGCGTGGAAACTCCGCCTTTGCCATCCTTTGCAGCTCACCGTGACATCTCGCAACCCCGGCCAAAGGACCGACCTTTGTGCCTCCCGCACCTGCTATCTTATTATTTCTTGCTGAAAGTCAATTCATCCGCCGTCAGTTATTAGCCATGCATGTCCCGGTATACTACCCCAATATCTGACAACTATAGCGTATGCTCCGAATCCTTCCATAGGATAGAACAAGCCATGGCCGCGCTTGTGGATCGTTGTGCTCGCTCTCAACGCCCGCTTGTTGCGACCGGCGCCGTCCGGCTCCTAGCTCCGGGTTGCCTCGCGCCTCGTCGTCGCTCGCATGTTCCTTCTCGATTTGCCTGAGGATGTCTTCAACCATATCCTGGGATACCTCATTTTTACTCCACGATGCCTCTGTTTCCTTGCGCGTACCTGCAAGGCGCTGCAGGAGGCGGCAGAACGTACACTCTATCGCTCTGTCGCCCTGCAGACTCCACTACGTTTCATTCTCGGCGCTCGCTCTATTGTCGCGTACAACAAGGGGCGCCATGTTCGGCGGCTGGAAATACAACTGCCTGTGAGCAACATGGAGCTACTTGCCAGGCACCATGTCCAGACGCTGCATGCCCTGCTCAACTGCGTGCCGAACTTGCACACTCTCGTCCTGAATGGCTTCCAACCGCCGCAAATCTCATTCTTGCATCCTGACCTGCCATTCAGGCTTCAATCATTATCAACAACCCTGCCGTTCGACGCCAACCTGACGGCATTCCTCGAGCAGCAACAATCGTTGCATACCTTACACCTAGCCCCATCGCGCTCATCCTCCGCACCGCAATTACCCATACCAGCCCTCCGCGAGCTCCGCACGCTCAGCGTACCCGACTTCCTCGTGGCGCTCTTATGCTGCGCGCGGCCCGTCCGGAGTCTGCACGTGAGCGGCAGAGTGTACGACGGTCTGCTGCGCTCGCTGGCGCTCGGCGCGTCGCTAACGCGCGACGGCAAGCTGCAGTCGCTCTCGCTCGAGGTCGTGCCCAGCGCGCGCAACCTCGCGATCCTCGCCGCGACGCTGCCTAGCGTGCAGCACCTGGCGGTGCGCATCCCGCGATTCGTGCGTCCCGCGCCCGTGCTCGCGCGTTCTGCCGTTTTGCTCAACTTGCTCTCGGCCTTTGCGCAGGAAACGCTCGACCCGCTGCTCGACCCCGCCGTCGGCCCCGCGCTGGCTGGCTTCGCGCGTCTGGAGAGCTTCGAGGTCACGCCGCCGCCGTTTACGCGTGTTCATGCCGGATCGGAGGAGTGGGACCCGACGGTTGAGACGTGGATGAGCTCGTGCCCGTCTTTGCGCCGAGTGAGCCTCCCAGGACGATCTTGGGGGAGATGAACAGAATGATTGGAATGCCCCACATTGTCTTCGGATTGCAATGTAGTTTTATAGCATCACGTTTCCTGCGATAAAGCGCCAGCTTTACAGTTGAAGCACCGCAGCCGCGCCTTGCTCTCTGCCGTCGCGCCTTCTGCACAATTCTACTGCACCATGTCAGAAACGAGGGCTATATCGATCACCGTCCTCTACTTTGCTGGCGCGCAAGCTGCAACAGGCATACAGCAGGAGCGAGTCGAACTGCCATCCTCGTCCGAACGAGGCTTTGCTCTCTCAGAACTGGCCGCTTTGCTTGCCGCCCGTCACCAGAAAGGCGGGCTGGAAGAGGTCCTTCGCACGAGCCAATGGAGCGTCGACGAAGAGCTCATTCCGAGCGAGGATGTCGCAACTACGCGTCTTATCGGCGGAGAGCAGGTGGCTGTCATCCCGCCCGTCAGCGGCGGGTAGATGTAGGCTAGCAGTGTGTAGCCACCTGCAGCTCAGTTCAGCTTGTATCATAATGAAAGACGTGGTTCGAGTCTTGACTCATGTCTCAAAAAGTGCGAGAGGCCGATCGGGCCAGACAAAGCCAGATAACCAGATCTGGCCAGATCGTGCACCAGCATGGGTCATATCTGGCAAAATCTGGCTCGTTCGGGCAAGATCAGGTATACAGTGAGAATGCAGCGCATAGTAGGATGTTGTACTTACACAACCTAGTGAGCATACACACCACTTCAAAAGTTGGAGTAAGTAACTTCGTTCCATTTGCCGAGAAACACCTCACTGCCCATGTGATCGACAACAGAGCGAGTATTGTATGCACAGAGCGGGCAGACTGTAACATATGTCAATTCCAGGCCGAGGAAGAGGGCATCAAACTCGCCGATGAGTTGAACTCACGTTCGGTATCGTTTGTCAGAGCGAAGCAGCGCCGCAGCAGAGCCCACATCACCCCGCTCATTGACAAGGTAAATCGGGATGCTGAGCTCGCCATCAGCTGAGCTAAATGAGCGCGAGGAGGCCTGAGGTGCAGAAATAGTATGCAGTAGCAGGCACATCTGGCCATTGCCACTGTGGCAGCGCGCCCGGCTGAACATCAGCCATCGAATCAGTAGGAGCCTGACTGAATGTCAGACGGGCCCGCGCTGAATTCAAGCCGAACCTACTGACCTTCAGCAGGTTACCGACCAATAATCAGCACATCCAAACGGCTGAAAACCTGCCGTTTTTTGAGCGATATCAGTAGGTTTTCCGCTACACTTGTCAGCCGGTAGTTCACGAGTTCAGCCGGTATCCGTCTGAACTATTTGACCAGTCTTTTCAGTTCAAATGGGATCCTCAGACTCTAGCTTCCATTCTGGGTAGATGGGACGTGTATGAGGTGAAAAACAAATATATTGCGATGCCAGTTATACTACTAGGATACAGGAAAGCAGCAGATACGTACGAAGCAACGACACACGAAAAAGCGCAGACACAGTGAACTACGAGCAATACTTAGCAACGGCAGACAACAGCGGACAAAACCATACCCGATTTACACACCTGGCGTACAATAGGGCGGGAAGGTACGGCGGCACGGGTTGGGACGGACCTGAGGCTCAGGTAGTGGCACAGGTGCTCTTCGCATAAGTCAGAACGGCAATGATAGTGCTGCGCGAGGGGCATACATGGGCTGTATATCCGTATGGCCTGTGTACAATGGGGCACATCCCCGGGGCGAAGAGACGACGCAGACATGCTGCTGAGAGCGTGGGGGCCAGCCACACTCTCAGCAGCATGTCTACTACGTTAACACCCCAGGAGAACGGCGGCCATGGGCTTCACCGATGTGAACCAAATGCCGCGCTCGCTCCGAGCGAGGGCGTCGAGGGGGGCGGGGGAGATGGAACGAAGGAAAGATGGTTGGGTCGGGGACCGAAACTTGGTGATGTGATCTGATCGTGACACCGGTTTCGTACATGTCCTCAAAATCAGCTGGTCCCTTGCTGAAGCTGACATGCCAGCCGATGTCCGGATTCAGCACGGGACCAGCTGAAGTGCGACATCTCAGCTGGTCACCGAGCCATCATCAGCCGCCCCGCCCGCTCCAGTGTGCGCGCGCCGCATTGTCCTCATCGTGTTTGTCTCCGCCGCGCTGCACTGCAGCGTGTGAATTGTCGCCGCAGCTGCCAGGCCAACCTGTGGCCAATGCACTGTACAACATTTGCAGCGTGTGCCAAACGCGAGGTTCGTTCCAGTCGGAGCAGGTCAGAGCCCTCAACTCGGAATACAGTAGGTGGCGCGTTGTGGAGCAGAATATGGTTCCGGAAGCTCCATTCCAGACAGTCTCCACATTGGCTCAGTTGTCTAATGCGCGCGACTCCACACAGGCTGGTGGAGAGCCGTAGGTTCGAATACGCTCAAGTCCAAAATTAATGTACACAGCCGACTAGTAGAATAGTTTAACATTGAAATGTAGAAGGTAATTGTAAGAGCTTGTAATACCCTGGTAAGTAGTAGTAAGAGCTCCGAAAGAGTCGGGCAAGTGGGTGCTAGTATTTTCTTATATACAGGCCCCCAACCAAATCGACGTTGACCGAACCAGATCTGTGCAGATTTGGGTGTCTGGCCCGATCATGCCAAAGGTGAATCGGTCGGGGCTTTGCTTCCCAGATCTGGACTATGAGCGGCCAGACGACCAGATCGGGGTCGATTGACCTCGAGACAGCCCGATAGGGCCTACACACTTTTTGAGACATTTCTATTAGCTGAATAGCTCAAATTGCTCACTGCACTCCCTGTCCGCGATCCCTGCTACCCCTCCTCAGCTTGTTTACTCTCACGCGCAGAGTGTACAGATTATACAATCAGATTCTTGAGATGTAATTTGGTCAACGTCGAGCCGTGGAGGCTGGTGTACGCTTGTGCTGCCAGTAGGAGTTAAGCGAGGCCTTGTAATATCCAACAGCTTGTAGACTGTGCTTCTCGTCGCTAACGCAATATTCTAAACATATCTGCTCTTGTGAGACGCTGGATGAAATGGAGAAAATGCGGGGACAGATAAAAGCTGGCGGGGTTGGCGGAGTTCGCTCACAACTCTACCCGACTCCAACTCCATCAAACCAGTCGAACCAGACAGCCAGCATGGGAGACGACGGTACGTCGGCACCGCCGTCAGCCTCGACAGCCAGCCTTTCGCCTTGCGCCGCAGCAGCACTTTGTCGGCAGTCGCCCATGTACCAGACCCAGTACCAGTACCAGTACCAGACCCAGTCCCAGTACCAGTAGTCAGCTGCTGCACCTGCGCTCCGCTTTCTCTCTGGCTCCTCTCTTCCGACCCCGACAGCCCGCTCACTCTCCGACCCGTCTTTTTTTCCTCAGCATGGTCCAGACCGCCCGACAACGGCGCCCCCATGGCGGTGGATAACCCCGGCCCCGGCGGAGACAACGACGGCTGGGGCAACGGCGCCGGCTCTCCTCGCGGCGGCGGCCGCAGCCCCCCGCCGCCGCGGCGCTCGAGCAGGAGCAGGAGCCCCGGCGCACGCGGTCGCGGCCAGGCGCCCCCAGGAGGGTGCGTTGTGCTGGCTGGTTTGCGCTTTTTATAGTCCTGACTCGTTAACAGCGGAGGCGGCGATGGCGGGACCAACCCCGGCAACAACCTCCACGTCTCCGGCCTCAGCTCGCGCGTCGAGAACCGCTCGCTCGAGGAGCTCTTCGCCAAGTACGGTCGCGTACGTGTCTTCCCATTTCCTCTGTTTTTTTGGTTCCCCATACTCCGCGTGAATTGCTGGTGTCGGGACTAAACATTTGTGCACAAACAGGTGCAAAAGGCCGCAGTCATGCTCGACCCCCACACGCGCGAGTCGCGCGGCTTCGGGTTCGTCACCATGGAGTCTCCTGAGGACGCTGACGCGGCCATCGCCGGCCTGTCTGGCACCGAGTTCATGGGCAAGACCCTGTCCATAGAGAAGGTCGGTTCCGTTTTGTGTCTCCAAGCGACGCCGAAGGCTGACGCTATTGGCAGGCCCGCCGTGGTCGTGCACGCACCCCAACCCCGGGGAGATACTACGGCCCTCCGAAGCGCGACCAATGTGCGTAACTGCTTCCAGAACAGCCTTGACCCATATTTCTCAGTGGGTAATGCAGACGAGCGCCCTTACGACCCGCGCCCGTACGATTCCCGCTACGCGGGCGAGCGCCGTGGAGGACCAGGCGGTTATGGTGGCCCAGACCGTGGGGGCTACGGCGGAGGACGGTACGACGACCGTGACCGTGGCCGGTACGATGACCGCGGCCGCTATGATGACCGCGACCGTGGAGGCCGCCACGACGACCGCGGCGGAAGGTATGATGACCGCGGTGGAAGATACGACGACCGTGGCCCGAGATACGATGATCGCCCGCCTCGGTATGTCCATCTTTCCTGCTGGACAGTGCGTGATGCTGAACTCTCCTTTCAGCCCGCGCTATGATGACCGGGACAGGCGGTACGATGACCGTCGCTATTGAGCGGTTTGCGCTCACACTCTCAATTTCTTTGTCTCTTTCAAGTGGACCGTCGAGCGCTCCTCCCGTCGCCGACAAGCCGGCAAAATTCTAGGAGTAGAAGAGGGCTTTTGCTTGAAGAAGAGATGGCTTCCGCTCGAACAGAATGTAGTTGCTCCGGTTGTACAGATCGCTCGCTGCGCCCCGTTTGTTTACCTCTGCATAAAAATATACATGCTCGCTCTCTGAAACTTGTATGTGTGGTCGGTTCTTTATACTACCTTGTGACCTGGCTCAACGCGGAGTTTGCACGCTCCTTGCTCTCCTTTAATTGCTCTCCAGTCTGCCTGCAGACTTGCCGCCAGGTTTTCCTCCAACAATCCACAGTGCGTACGTACCCGACTGCGCACGACATGCACGACGCCGGGCAACCTCTGGTCAGCTGCGTACTCGCAGGTTGGCGTGCCCAGGTTGCTGTCCCAAGTCTTCAAAGAGGACCGTGCAGCCGCTGCTATATTTTCGCGCACTTCTTCCAAGGACACACCGCATTGGATCGTGATCCTCTCTGCGGCGACGCTTTGCCCGAGACTGAACGCGGAACTGGGATGCGGAGCGGCCGCAGCTGCTGGAGCTCCCCATCCGCATTATTTCTTGAACATTTCCCAGCCAGTTCTTCTTTCAAGTCATGATATAGCTTGATTCAGACTACAGTCTACCAAGGCATCGACAAGTGGTACATAAAAGCAAGAAACCTACGAAACGTCTCATGAATATGACTCGTACAGCGAGCAGTGGACGTTGGCGTTTTCAGATACCAGACCGAAGATTCCATCCTCAGCATCCAGGGCATTGCAGTACGCGTACGTCCACGTCGTGGCGCCTTCTTCCTCCGTGCTCACGCGCTATCCTCTTCGTCAGGCCGGGGCGCAGCAGCATTTCACGTCCGTCCTCGTCGATGAGCGTTACATTCGTGTTCGACTCGTCTGCCGTCGTCCCCGCGAGGTACTGTGCAAAGAACGTCAGCAATGAAGGTGCGTGTGTCGTGTGTCTGGGCATCGGTGTGCTCACGTCGTCCTCGTCAGACGCGTATATAGGATCTTCGACGATTCGGTCGTCGATGTTCATTGCAGTTGCGCCAGCCGCAGCTGACGCAGTTTCATAATCTCCAGATGTCGAGGTCGCCGCAGTGGACGATGTTGAGAAAGTGGCACTCCGGCGACCCCGGCGCCGAATCTTTTGACACGGTGCTCTCTGCAGGCGACGGCGGGCGGTACGGCTCCATATAGCCTCGCGCTATCCAGTCCCGCACCTTGGCCGCCCAGGTGGGTGAATAAAATCGTATACTAATAAAAATACGCCGGGTGAACGCGTGGATGAGGGCCTGTTGCTCGGGCTAGTGGTGGACTCGCATGAATAACGCGCGAAGACGTGCAGAAGGGAGACGGTACGAACGTTTGCAGCAGCTTCATCAACACTGGACGGGGTCTGCGGTTCGGATGGCATTGCGGTGACTGGTGTTGCGCGCGGGGGACGTGAGTGCGACTGGCGGTGCGGGCGGCGTGAATGCGAGGGCGAGCGTCAGACGAACAACGACGGTTGCGGAAGGGAAGAGCGCGGGCGGGCTGCGACCCCAGTGCGTCAAAGTTGGAGATGATCTCGTCGTTGAACACCTCGTCCTTCAACAGGTCGGTGGCGTAGTCCACGTCGAACAGGCGGCGGATCTCGTGGAGGGCAATTCCCTAGCTCTGCATCGCGGGCACAGGTACTAACTCCTGGCGGTTAGAGGACGCGATGGAGCACTCGTGGCACTCGGTCGAGATGAAGGGCAGCCAACCGCAAAGTCTGGCGCGGGGCGCATATAGCATGTCGCGACGCGGGCTGTGAGTTACGGGAGTGAGACGCATGCTCGCGGGGATGGAAAAACAAAGAGGTGTCAGACGCACGAGCTCGAGGAACCCAGCACACCATACTTTATTTAAAATATACTAGGCGGGCACGACGCGCCTGCATACTTCTTTGGTGCTGCAGTAAGTGCCACCTCCCTTCACAATTCGCACTTCCCGCACGTCACATGTCGCGCAATGCCCATATTAAGCATGCCCAATAGAATGAATAAGATTGAGCGGCACAGACTCTACACTGCTATCGGAGCTGACTCCTGAACAAAGCTAATCATTCGAACAACAAAGACGCGTCTACATAGGCCCATAGTTCCTGTACCTACCTCCCTACCTACCAAAGGGATCCATTGAATCTGATGAGAGCACGAGTACAGGGACATAACTGACTTTTATGGCCTCCAAATGACCACGATAGCCTACTTTTCCATAATGGCGATGGGAAGCAGGTCTAATCTAGAATAATGTTATGCCTGGAGATACTGAAACCGTTCCACGGACAAGAGCAGTCTTCTTCGCAAACTTTGACGTTCGAAGATAATCGTTCGAAGTAAAGGACAAGAGTACCCATATTGAACGTTTATGCTTGCGGCAAGGGAGAGGTTGCAAAGACATCTATAGCAAGGCTGTTCTTCACAACGGTAAACAACTGGGTGCCACTCACTTAGCACCTACTGGCGGAAGTCGGGCTCAGATGGCTCGACCTCGGCAGTCACAAGCGAGATGTGGGGATACAGGAGGCCCACCGCGGTCGGACAAACCGGAAGTAAAAGGACACAGAACCACACGTGATGCGTGACGGCGGGGACAAAAGAGCGCGGTCGGAGCTGGGAACGTGGTTGGCTTCCTTTCATCTCCAGCACTTCGATTCAGCACCAGTAGCACTCCATCGCGTTCTGTAGCTGCTAGGTCTACCTGCGCCCGCGATGAAGACCTGGGAAATTGTCCTTCATGAGATGCGCCGCCTGTTCGGCGCGGACTACGCCACCGACCTCCTCATGGACGAGGCGTTCGACGACGAGATCATCTACAGCTTCGACGCACTGGGTTGGAACGATGAGACGCGCCGCGCCGAGGTATGGCTGCCAGAGATGGGATTGGTACCCTTCGCGGCGCTGGGCCACACGCGCCGTTGCCCCGCAGTTCCCGACGTGTTCGAAGTGTGGTACGAGTACTGCGGAGACTACGTCGAGGTCCCGGCGGAGACCTACTGGGGAATCAAGACCCTAGCACAGATGCACGACGACGCCTGCGAGGTGTTGCAGGTGCTGGGTTGGGCGGCGGATGATGAAGGTCCTGACGAGTACGACGAGTTCAGCGACCACAGCAACAGCAGTGATGACGACGATGAGACCGACGATAGTAGCAACGGAAGCGATGGCTACGGCGACGATGATGAAAACGGCGACGACAGCGGCGACGTTGACGAAGATATCGGCTATAGCAACTGCGATGAATGTGCCGACGTGAGCAGCTGCGATGACTGCAGCTGCAGCGCCTGCGAAGATAACATCGACTGTAACGAAGACAACGGCCAGAACGCCGTCGATCCAGCCGTCGCTGCCTACAGACTCGCGCGGATTGAGCACGGCATTGGATACGCGATCCAGATGGCTATCGAGGAGCTGCCGGATGCCGCTCATGGCTACTTCACAGGCTTCACCTGGAACAATATAACGCAGCAACCAGAGGTGAAGATGCTCTACTGCGACGGCAGCACACTTCGTGTCCCGGTCATCCATTTGGGAGCTGTTTACGTGGACCCGCACACTCTGCGAACGGTGGCTTTGCGGACGACGGACAACATCGAGCTTGTCATACCGGACGAGCAGACGGCCAGGGCCATGGAGTACCTCCTCGACCTCGAACAGGCTGCACAGAACGGCATACCCGTTTGCGATCTTGGAAGCAACTCGGCCTCGCCACGAGATGGCGCTGTGTCAAAAGACTCAGCGTCGAGGTCGCCGGGCCGCGCCTCCACCACTGGCTCGGCGTCGCCTGCTGCGGCGACCTCAAACACGAAATCCTTTGACACTGTGCCAGCTGCGGCTAGCGCGGATACGATGGACGTCGACGACCCTATCGACGTTTCTCAACCTGCGCCCAACGCGAACGACGTGAGTATCCTCGACTTTCAGACGCGCGCACCACAGTCATTTCTAAAACTTTCCGCGAAGGAGTTGCCGAGGACCATCACAGCCGAGTACTGGGTGAAGGTGGAGCCAGCCGACAACGACGCCGAGCTGCTGCACGGCGATGACGCCGATACCGTATGAACGACGCGCAACGCACCGACGAGGGCACGCGCCTACCGCGATGCCAAATTATCAGGAGGAGGAACCAGTTTTACTTTTTGTTTCTAGATACCGATGTCTACTTGCGGTCGCAGTCGACGTCGCCGGCTACGGTTCGTATGCCCATAATACGTCCCGTCTTGACAGATATAGTTGCTTTGCATCGAAATTCATCGGGAGTAGAATGTACGCGGACACTGCTGGACAGATTCCGAGTTGTTGAGGGGATGGTGACGGAATGAGGGCAAGGCGCTTTTGAACCTCAGCCCAAGGCCGACTCGCGCTACTATATCATGCAGCGCGTGGTGCTTTAAGTGGAACACGGTTCGCTATGAAGATTTTGAACGTCACTTGATGATTATTTAATGCGATATCTCCTCAGCCTGGTGAGCAGGCTGCAATAATTTTTTCTCATATGTCTCTAAGTACTCGCAATAAAGATATGACGTAGCCTGTCGTGAACATTCAAGCCTCGGGTGACGCGGCTTGAGACGAAGCCTGTTATAGGCGTTAGCACTGGGACGACGAAGTGAGTGAGAAAACGCACGCGATAGAGCTGTACACGATGACCAGCGCCGCAAGTGACGCCGCTGTCACCTGTGCATGCGAAATTGCACTCCTTCTCGGGGACAGACGCCGGGCGCGCGCCCTTCAGCCAGCCCTTGCCGCACATGCACTCGTTGCCGTACTCGACACCAGCAAGTGTGTACCCGTTGCTCTTGCACTTGTTGGTGCATGTCTGGGGCGTGTTGTTCTGCATCTCGTACACCTTCGTGCTCTTCAGGAGCGACTCGCCCAGCGTCGGGTCATTGACGCATTTGTACGCGACCTTCCACCCGCTCGCCAGCTTCGGCGTCCCGCTCTTCAGCGCGGGCTTCTGGCCCGCCATCTTGGAGTTTGTGTAGACCGCCGAGCGGTGGTCGCCACCGCACGTCTGCTTGCCGGTCTTGTCACCTGAGCAGTGCTGCTGGCACTCGCTCGACGGACGCTTGCGCAGCACGGGCTTGGACGAGCCGCAGAAGCATTCCGTGCCCAGGCGGATGGCCGCGTAGCCGTAGCCGTTCTTGGTGCAGAGCGAGAGGCATTTGGCGTGCGTCATGTCGAGTAGGACGTTGCGCTGGAGTGCGAGTGGCGAGGTGTGCGTGAAGACGCGCTGGTCGCCCTCGTCGGTCACGCAGGCTGCCGTGAGCTTCCACCCACTGGGAAGAGCGATGGCGGCGGTATCGGTGGAGTTGCTCGAACTGGTGCTGTTGCCGCCAGAAACGGCGGCAGCAGACGCGGCAAGCACAGAGGCAATGGCGACGAAAAGCTGAGTGGCGACCATATTGTAGATGACTGAAGCTTTTGAGGCTGCTGTTGATAATTCCCTTTAACCAGGAGACCGCATATCTTATACGAGCACTGGGGAGGAGGGTTTGAGTTTGCACCGAGGAGGAGCCGCGCTTTCCGTTGACGATCGTCCCGTTTCAGTTCAGCCCGCGTGTACAGCGCATTGTCGAGGGGCAACAGCGGAACGATCTCATCCCATGCTGTGTTTCCTTGGCGGATCATAGGAAGTTATGAGCACGAATTATTGAGTGCCCACATCGAACACGGTGGGTAGGCACGTCAGTGTGCTCGTTATATAGGACCGGTTGCGAAACCCCGTCGCGTAGTCGCAGCGTCCAGGTCCGCGTCCTAACGTTGGCCCACCACATTGGAACGCTGAACAACAGCTTCGGGATGCCGTCCGTATATTCCGGGTTTGCCAAGTGGGGCTTCATAACGTAGGCCGATGTGAGGGTGGCTGGCAGCAGACACGGAGCGATGTGTGCGAATTTCTATTGATGTCAAGTAGCTCTATAGCTAGGCAAATAGTAGATATGCCATACCGATTTATATTCCCTAAAAATCTCCCGAGACACGCCCCGCATCGTGCCTCGAGGCCTATGATGATGCTGGCGGGACGGACGGTCCAGAGGTCGACGCTTTGTTCTCTGACTCCACACCATAGAGTCTGAGAATCTTGCGTTCAATTTCACGCAGGCGGTCGGGTAACGACGTCAGCGTGGACATGAAGTACGCGACGTTCCCCAGCGTGCGGAAGTGGACGCTGAAGCCGCCCGAATAATCGCGCCGAATGGGGTCGAAGAACGCGTCGGCCGCGTCAGACGTGTAACCTTCGAATTCACGGTTATAAAGGAATGATAGCAAGTCGCGGTGTGGCCTGCTCACCTTCCACAGCCCCATCCTTGAGCCGGATGGCCAGCACTGTCCCAAGGGCCATGACCTCGTCCACATTTGCGAATGTGGACACGCGCTTCACAAACGCAGGTTGCCAGACGCTGAAAGTTTTCTTACTCTGCCCTTCCGTCTCCCACATTGCGCGCGCCTCCTGAATGACCGTGCTATGCTCCAGCATCACGCTGATCATGTCCATCGCAGTACCCGCAACGCGGCATGCAACAGGGTTGGCGGTATAGCTGTGCCCATGATTCAGCGCGTCCTGCTTCCCCTCGCCAAGGAACGCGTTGAAGACTTCTTCTGTTGTCAGAGTCGCCGCGAGGGGAACCAGCCCGCCCGTGAGCATCTTCGCGTACACTGCGATGTCCGGGTCTACCCCCAAGTCGGCGCGCACGTTGCCCAGACGGCCGAGGCCAGTGAAGACCTCGTCAAAGATGACCGGAATCGTCAGTTTTTGACGCGGCTCCGAGGCCGGCGGGAGGAGCAGCTCCGAGAGCCCGCGCGCGGTGACAACGAGCAGCTGCTGGAAGAGCGGGTCGACGAAGCGCATGCCGCCCGCGCCGAGCAGGAAGGGTTCGATTACGACGGCGCCGAACGTCTGCCCCGCGAGCGCGCGCTCGCGCAGCAGGCCCTCAATATGGTGCTTGTACGCGCGCGCGAGGTCCGATTTCGCACGCGCCTTGAGATCGTATACGTCGTCGAGCGCCGCGAAGGCCTGCAGGACGGTGCCGTCCGACGCGCGCACGACCAGCGCGCCGTCGACGAAGCCGACCGTGGGCGGGTCGAACCAGAAGCCCTTCTCGACATGCCACTCGCACGTGAAGGGCCCCTTCTGCGTCGCGTTCATCGCGCCGATCGTGTCGCCGTGGTACGAGCCGCTCAGGCCGATCACGCCCCAGTTGTGCTCCTCACCGTTGACGGGCACTCCCGTCCCCGCGACGCGCATCGCCATCTTGAGCGCGACCTCCATTCCCGTCGAGCCGTTGTCCGAGAAAAACACGCGGCGTGCCCATGGGCTCCCAACGCGCTGGAGCAGCCTATCGGCGAGATTGACCGCAGGCAGGTGTGCGACCTTTGGGAAGAGAACGTGGCCGTAGCGGCCGGCCGCGTTGGCAGCTGACAGCGCCAGTTCGTGAAGCCCGTGCCCAGCTGCCTGCGTCCACCAGCTGGCCGAGGCATCAAACATGGGTCGAACCCTGGGATACGGGGCGTCCTTGTAAACGGCGAGGATGTCGCCATACGCCCCGTCGATGACCGTGACGTCCTTCTCCTTGACGTGAGCATGCTGCACGAATGGCCACCAGAGCGTCTTTCGGGCGCGTGCTTGCAGAGAGTCCGTGTTATGTACCATTTGATGATGGTGCGCCATCAATTCGAACACCGTTTCAGCCAGTCCTGAACCAACGGGAAGACGTTCGTACCAGGCATGCATAGCCGCCTCATCGGAGGCAGCATCGGAGACGCGGGCAGGAGGTGGCTCAATGGCATTAAACACAGGGACCATTCCTTCGAAATGTTCTTGGAGAAATTCATGGTTGCGTAATGTCGCGTCGCGCAGCATCATAACAGCCACGACCTCGTATCCGCGTACCAGGAGCGACTCGAACGCAGATAAAGTGTTCGAGATTCCGCCAAGACGATGGTCACCGACGAGGATAGCGGGAAGTCGTAAGCCTCGGTAGAACGTTGCCTGCGGCGTGCCGTCTACCAGAGGACTGAGCACACCTACAAACCGGCATGTCAACTCCAAGCGATACGAGTCTCAAAGACGGTTCATACCGCCCGCGGTTTCAACAAACGCCGTTCCTATTTCCGCGTTTTCCCTGCTATCCTCGCACAGATGCTGGAGAGTCTTATCCAGGGCACGAAAAATATCGGATTCAGAGGGGGCTTCCTATGTAGAAAAAAAAATGACTGTCAGATTTGTAGTGCTATTGGAATCACTCAGGAGCGATGAACTGACGCCGCGCGCGAGGACCTTTGCGAGGTGGGGGCTTAAAGGCTCGTCCAGTCTAAATAAGCATTTTGCGCGCTCCGGCGCGTCCTTCAACGCGTATTTTCTGACATGCCTAGAAGAAGTATTGAGTTAATGGGTTAATGAGTGGATAGGCTGCATTCAACGGTACTCACAATTCGTCTGAGTGCTCCGCTGGGCCTGTGCCGAGCGGTTTTATATAATGCGTCCGCACGCCGCCTGCATCTGAAACGCGGACGAGCGCTGAGGTGATCAGTGTCTTGCCCACATCGGTGCCGGCGCCGAAGACTTGAAAAGCGCGGAGGGGGGCCCGCAAGAAAGACATTCGCTCATCTGGCGGCCAAGATCAACTTGAAGTGCGGAGTTAGCCGCATGCAACTCTCACGTGCACGACGATGACTACCAAACTCGACCTCGCCGCCGCGCACATCAAGCGGGTCCTTGCGCATGCCTCCCGCAGGCCGTTATTCGTCGGTCTCCAAGGTCCCCAGGGGTCTGGAAAGTCCTACCTAGCTGCGCGTCTGCCCGGCGCACTCGCTCCTCTGCGCACCGCGGTGCTGTCGATCGACGACTTGTACCTTCCGCACGCTGAGCTCAGGCGCGTGGCTCAAGAGAATCCTCAGAACAAGCTGCTAGCTGGCCGCGGGCAGCCAGGCACACACGATGTTGCGCTGGGCGTGCGGACGTTCGAGGCTTTGCGAGGTCAAAATGCGGAGGCGCAGCTGCCGCGTTTTGAGAAGAGTCTACATGGCGGAGAGGGCGACCGTGTCGACCCAGTGTCTGTAGCTCTACCGCTGGACGTGGTTATCGTTGAAGGCTGGTGTATGGGCTTCTACCCGCTCTCTGAAGCAGAGCTGGACGCGAGGAATGCCCCGGCGGAAGTGCGCGAAATCAACGCGTTCCTGCGCGATTACGCGCGACAGTGGTACCCATTCTTTGACGCATTCGTACAGGTATCAACCTTGATTTCTCTGCATCCTCGAAAGCCATTGAATACAGCGCAGATATCGCCCGATCCACCTGGCCAGTACGACCTGGTGTACAAGTGGCGTCTGGAACAGGAACACGACATGAAGTCTCGTAACGGCGGTCTAGGCATGTCCGACGAGCAGGTCACTAGCTTTGTGGACCGGTATATACCAGGCTACGTGTACTTTGGAGAGGGCGTGCACAAGGGCGGCGATGGGGTGAGTCTGTATGCTTTGCGGCCCGCGGCCCGGCGTCATCCGTCATCTAATCTAATCTCTCGAGATGACACCGCCTTGGCTGGGAAAAGGGCTGCAGCTTGTGGTCAACGAGAACCGCGATGTTGTCGAGTCCTCGAGTTTCTGAAGGCGCGTGGATCAATTGCTGTATCATTAGTGTTCACCATAGTTCTGGCGTGAAGACTTGTCCGCCTCAGCCAAATTGTTTGTGGGCATATTCACTCTCCCGGCTCGAGTCTTCAAGCGGATTGCAGGTATCAAAAGGTCCGGATTCAAGAAAGGCCCCGTGACATAAATACAAGAAAGAATGTAAATAAGTCAGGATGAAGTGGGTCAGCAGCAAGGTTCTGACAGACTCTACGCAAAGTTGACCTGTGCCCACGCAATGTAGTAGGCATCCTGATTCGGGCCTTGCTGCGTCCACGACAGCGCAACCGACTTCCCCGAGGCATCGTAGTTGGGATACGCATGCAGGGCGTACGAGAAGCTGCCAGCGCTCGGAATCTGCCAGATGGGGACTGGCTGAGACCAGCCAGACTCGAGCTTGTCGCTGAACGACACGTATACTGTTCGTGAGGTCAGCCTGGTGACAGACATAGCATAAATCTCGGCCGGAGCGTACCATGCGAGTCGCACACCGGAGCGGACGACGCGAAGACGAGCAGCCAGGCGCCGTAGTAGTTGGACCAGATCACGTCGCCGCTGACGAGGCCGTACGACTCGCCGAAGCAGTCCACATTGAATTTGAGCACGGCGCTATTGGTGTCGTCAATGGCTGGAATCTGGCTGCTCCAGCTACTGCCATCCCAGTACTGGTACGAGGAGCGCTTGGACCAGTCGCCCCAGGGCACGCGCGCGAGCTTGAGACCGTTCGCGGCATCCTTGCCCTTGCGCTCGGAGATGCCGGCGAAGGTGTACAGGTAGCCGTCGATGCCGACGACGGCGCCGAACGTGCCGTACATAGGCTCGCCGCGGTTGAAGAGCGCCTTCGTCGGCCGGTTGACGAACGGCACGCCGTCGCCGCCGATGGTGATCTCGAGGCCGGTGTTGTAGACCCCCCGCGCGCCGGACGAGGTGCGCTCGACGACAATGGGGAAGTTGATGCCGCAGTTGCCATCGCAGAGCGTCGCGATGTTCGAGTTAGGCCAGATGCCCGTGCCCGAGTCGCTCTCGCCCTCGGCGTACTTGAACGGCGCGGACTGGATGGGGCCCTTCTTGTCGTCGCCCCAGTCCTTGAAGTCCTGCGGGCCCTTGCCATTTGCGTTCGAGAGCACGATCGAGTTGCTCGTGAAGTTGGCCCAGTTCTTGCCTAACACGGGCGTGTTGCCATCCGTCGTGTAGATGCCGTCCGAGAAGATGGCATACTGCTTGCCGGAGATGGTTCCGCCGCCGCCGCCGTCGCGGTAGATGTTGGGGAGGTTCGAGGTCGAGTTGCCCAGGACATCAATCGAGGCGACCACCGGCGGCAATGACGCGAACCGCTTCACGCACGGCTTTGCGAGGGCCGCGGTGCTGAGGGCGCCCATGACAAGAATAGAAAGCATGGCGCCGACTGCGAAAAAGCAAGGAATAAAAGTTAAATGAAAGAAAGTGAAAGGACGGAGGAAGAGAGACAAAGACTTGTGCCGTTGCTGGATCTAATTTCTAGGATCCCGAAGTGCTGCGCACGGCAGGGCTCACGCCTAATCGAAATCACCAGCTCAGTCACAGATCATCTGCTTCTTTCTGTTCTCGTCCACATGAGCTGTCAGTGTCACTTTTAGAGCGCGCAAATTCAGTCAACGGTATGACCGTACAGTACAGAGATGTTCGGAGTTCGTTCTGCAATCATTCTGTCACCCAAGCTGACCACTGAATTTTGTGCTCTTCCATGGAATTTATCACTTTGATACTACTGCTAGCTGATGACAAGCAGACCCCGGGCCGGAGTCCCGCTGAGCGCTTCAGATGATCATGAAGTGTGACGGGACCATCCGTTCCTCGTCCTCCTCGACTTCATAGCTTCAGAGCTTCAGCAACCAGCAGCATTGCCATGAGCAACATACCGTATTTCACGCTTAACACTGGCGCCAAGGTTCCATCTGTCGGTCTAGGGTGATGCGATCTGCTGCAGTCAGCGTATGGTCTCGGGGGTTGCTGACTCGGGCCTCCAGGTTGTGGATGGGCTCCTTTGGCCACGAGGATAGGGCAGAGGCGATGTGCAAGAAAGCCCTTAAGGTGGATGATTAGCCCATCGGTTCTATGCCACTGACAACGGTCCCCACAATGGTCAATAGGCCGGATATCGCGCAATCGATACGGTGAGCTCACCGCCTTGCATGAGGTCACGTGCGCTAAATCTAGGTGATAGGCTGCAGGATATGGTTCGTGTTGCTTTGCGATGGTACACATCGCTCACAGAAAGCTGAGAATCTGCTGCTAGGCAATGAGGCTGCGGTCGGACGCGCGATTCGGGAGTCCGGCATCCCGAGGAGCGAGATTTTCGTGACCACCAAGCTGGGGTACTTCTGCGCGCTCCGCATCTATACGTGACGTGCTAAGACTCCCACAGAAATAGCTTCCATCACAAGGTCAAGGAAGGATTCGAGGCTTCTCTGAAAGCCCTCGACATCGACTACATCGACCTCTATCTCATCCACTGGCCTCAAGCGATTGTCGACGGTAAATCTTCGGGAATACTCTTCGCAGATGAGAAATAACGCCTCCTCTAAATTTAGGGAAGACGCTTCAACCAGAGGAACATCCCACGATCGTCGACACATGGAAAGACATGGAGAAGCTCCTAGAGACCGGTAGGAAGCCTTCTCCTCGTTTCCCGAGGTGTTCTCACCGATCTCAGGCAAGGTCAAGGCCATCGGCGTCTCGAATTTCAGCATCGGAAAGCTACAGACGCTCATAGACGAGTGCACCGTCGTGCCCGCCGCCAACCAGGTCGAGCTGCACCCCTCCCTTCCCCAGTTTGAGCTTGTTGAGTTCTGCAAGAAGCACAACATCCTGGTGACGGCGTACTCGTCGCTCGGGCAGCCCGGTGCGTCAATGCGTGCGAGCTTCCGCGACTGGCTGACCTTTTTTCCCCTCAGCGGCGAACGGCGCACCGAACGTGCTGTTCTCCAGCGAGATCCTCAATGCCGTCGCCAAGAAACACAACGCCAATATCGCGCAGGTGCTCCTTAGCTGGGCCGTCCAGCGCGGTATCAACGTTATCCCCAAGACGGAGAACGAGGAACGTATGCGCACGAACATCACTGTGAGTGGTTTCTATCACCGCTTCGGGCGCTGTAACTCATATTCTGGCTGGAATCCAGCTGATCCCGCTCGACGAAGACGACATGACCATAATCAACAACTTCCACAAGGGAGAAGGCCTGCACCGGTCGCTGCTGGGGTACCATGATGAGGAACTGGGCGGCGTGTTCGGATATACCTATGAGCAGCTTGGGTGGCCCATGGTGAAAGGTGGATTCGTCCGCCAACCGTGATCACCTGGAGTGGGAACTACACGTTTGATGCGCTAGACGCTCTGTACAAGGATTAATCTACGATTCGTCGCGTCTCGAAGCATTGAGAGTTCTCTGGAAAAGCACAAGAACTCAGGGCTAGACAAGAAGGAACGCATGGCTAGATGCCAGATGGTTTATGGCCTCCTGGAAGTGCCCCGGCTCGCACAGCTCTTGAATAAGTACAATGTACGGTCGTCCCAGATGAGGCCAGTCAATGTCATTATATTCGGCGTCGCAAGACTAATTAAGGGTTACATGGGGGGTGAGAAGGTACATGCGATCGTTGTTGGGCGTGTCAGTCGTTCAGTCACCATTCGTCCGGCGAATGAAATCGTGATGATGCGGGAGAGTTGAAGGAACGATAGTTGACGGATTGTGCACCATGGCACTTTCGTAACCAGAGAAAAGAAAATTGTCCATCTCCCACAGCCAGTGTTGAGGCGAGATAAACCTGGGGATCACACTACCGGCTTAAAACCAGCTGGCGGCTGAATCCAGGTGCTCGACTTCCTCAGACTGGTCAGGCCGCGGACGACCTTCTCAGCGTGGAGCTTGTGGTTGCTCTTTGGGCGATGTTCCCGCACATCAACCATCATTGGAGGGACCTTTGCACCACTGGTGGGCGCCAGCGGATACAGGACCTTCCAAGAGCGCGGGCCTGCGACACGGTCGAACTTCGCCCAAATGTGCCCGTAGTCGGCATTCCACGCGAGGAGTGTGCCGACGTTAACATTCGGACGGGGTGGAAAACCGAGCCGAGCAGCGTAGATGTCCTGCGCGGTCGGTGCACTCAGGCCGCCCGCGAGGTGCATGCTGTCGTACGCCGCCATCTGGAACGAAGACAGGGTTGAGCTCGAGAAAAGCGGGAGGCCGTTGCCAGCAATGACACACCATGAAAAGCAGCTTCTCGGAGTCAGAGTCGTTCTTGAGCGTCTCGTGGATGTGTTTGGCTCCAATGATCAATGCGCGTTCGTGGTGGCGACTGAACACTTCCCACTCCTCAACCCACGTCGTTGCCTCGGTCCCAAGAAGATCAGGTGCCTTGAAACGCTCGCCGCCGATTTCGTTGGCTAGCATCAATACATCAGCTTGCATCGAAGAATCGTACCAGAAATACGCACGCTTTACTTCCGCGATGCGTTTGAACACCCGCTTCATGATGTCGACGAAAGGTGAAAATCCAAGGGTGAGTGCAAAGTGCTTCTGAGCACTCAAGGACTTGTCCGCAGCGCCGGTGACACCAGGTCGCTCGTCCGCGATGATTCCGATCGCTCTGGCGGCGGGACTCTCGCCTTTGACGTCCATGGCAATGTCCGTAGCCTGGATGAACTGCATAGACTCGATTCCGGCAGGTGCAAACCCAATCTCGTTCGCTCGTGCGATCAAAGCAGGTTGCCAGTTCGCCTTGGTTGCAACGAGATGCTCGTGTAAAGGCCGGAGATGCTTGTTGTACAGTTCGATGAGCCCATCCGCGACTTCCGGTGTGCTGCCCCAGAAGGACCGCCAATCGCGCTCGCCCAGGAAATAGTGCTTGTGCGGTGGGAAGTTGAAGTGTGCTACAGCCAGGCCCGCCACATCACCAGCTGTCAATAAACGCCCCAGCTGTCCGTCTCAGTTAGATCTGGAGACATGACACCGAATGCTGCGCGCACCTGAACACCGCAGCCATTCATAAACCACAAGAGTTGAGGAAGGTCGATGACCTTCCCGCCCACTGTGCGTTCAGCCTCTGTTGGCAGTGCAAGGCCATTAGAGTGAAGATATTTGCCAAATTCTAGCTCGAAAAATTGCGTGTACAACGTCTGCCACGACGTGGGCACGGCGATGTTAGAAACTCGGCTAATGGGCTCCGGTGCTGGGGCGAGAGCGTTTAAACGGGCTGGAACAGCGCTCGCCGCTGGCCTGGCGGACTCGGAAGTGGTGTTGGACGTCGTCGACTGGGAAAGCATGAGGACGCTCGCTGCAGCCTGTGCAACGGGACGACGCACCGTGTGATGTGCGGGCATATTATCGGTAACCTCTACGACAAGACGATTGACGCGATACCCTAGCAGGTGTCGGTGAAAGATGTCACAGACGGCTTTGCCAATCGGTTTGGTGGTTTTGGATGAGCCTCTGAAGAGCCCACACCGAGGCGCGCCTGGGACGACACCACGCGCAATGACTTGCCAATCCCCAGGCGCGAGACCGTCTCCTATCAATTGCGCAGACGTGAGCTGTAATCTGGGGTTCAGCTAGATATACATGATTAGCAAGGATTCTCGAGGATCGGTTGAAGACTTACCCGCTTTATCTCGCCGATCCAGACACCGAGCCTGACTAATATGTTTTCCAGGGATATGACCCGGCCATGAACTGTCAACTGAGAATCCGTAGGCCAGGACTCTCCAGTCATGCGGAGATACCGAGGATATGCCTCACGAAAGAGTTCGCGTTGGCTCTGCGACCAGCGGGCCACAGAATTATCTCCTCCTGCGGCCCAAGAAGCAGTTGGAAAGAGAGAGCTGGTGCGGGTAGTAACCGCCGCCGCCGCGTGCGCGATCCTAGCCGACGATGATGCATCGGCCGTCAACGTCGGCATATTTCCTGCGTGATTCTGCTCAGAAAGCACACTGAGATGCGCATTATATAGTGACAAGTCGTAGGATGCCGACGGAGACGTACATGGGACGAGGAGGAACCACATTGAGCGCAACGCCTTGTCGGTTGGGCGGCAACGCAACTTCGGCTTCATGAATGGCATCGTGTCCTGGAGGGGAGGTGTCGACGTCCATGGCAGCAAGAACAGGGTCGACCAGCGAGGGCTCAAACTGCCTGCGAGTATCGGCCATGAGAGCCGCGCGCACAGGCGGAAACTCCTGGAAGCCCATCCACTAAGGCTTTATCCCCCGCCGTCGCGCCGAATCTGAACAGTCTTGCGCTCTATTGTACCATTGTAACGCGCCAAGTTGCGTCTGGCCCGCGTGTAGCGCGTTGGATGCGCGTTATTGTGTCGGGGCTCTTCTCTTGACCCGCAGATTCAGAAGCAGTCGCCCGTCAAACGAAGCCTGGCGGCACAATTGCACGAGCGTCAGTGGGTGATGCCGAAGCCCTCTCGTTGCCCTCTGCGTTGACAACTGCACAGGCCAGCTGTTCGCGCAAGTTTATGTGACAGATGTAGCGGCTGGTCAACGCAACGCCGGAAGCGCTTTGCAGCGCCATCCAAGCTCTTGCGAGAGCGCCGGGTCGTTATTAATATCCGCTCGTAGTTTTGTCTTCTGAAAGGCTATGCAGCGTCCCTATCCCGCCTTGATTGAGCACTGACTGCACGAAAGCAATATGAGGCTTACAGGCTGCAGAAGGCGCATGTGGCGGTCTGAGTGTCGTGTCAACGTGGAGCGATAAAGAGTCAAGAGCAGGCTCAGAGGTCGCGGATTTCGCCGCGGGCGTCTCGCGATCCATCTTGCTGCCTCTTACGGTACGCTGCAATTCACACTTTTCCGACATTGAATGAAATCTGCAAGAAAAAAAAATCCGGTCATTATGCCTATGACGGCCGGCTGGAGCAGGAACCTTGGTATCCCAACGATTGCAAACCAGATGATTTCATTACGTTGCTAAAGTCTCTGGTTTCCGTTTGCTTGCGCGAACTGTCTTAGAAGCGTCACGTACTTGGAACTTGCGGATTCACGGAGGCTTGGAGAGTAGTACAGGCTCCGGATACATACCCGCCCGCCAATTCCGAGGACATTGGCGACTCCCATCGGCCGTTTGTCAATCCAGCCACATAATTGGGAGCCGCGGGACTCTGCCGCTGCGGGAAAAGTCGAGGCGAGGCATTGCATCGAGGCGCGGCCGGGTCATTTGCCCGAGGCTCTCGAAGGGCCGCGGCGCTTATGTAAGCGCTCGACGCGCAGCGCATATATCTAGAGCCGCGCTCGCCACCGCCAACCATATTACCACACATCTCACACACTCTACATACCATGTCTGCAAGCTTGCACATGAAGCCGACCGTGCAGCCTGAGCTCAGCGACTTCGAGCGGCTGATGATGGACACATTCCAGTGCGGCGCGATCCCACTGCCCACCGTCCCGCGCTCTGCGCGCCGCGCGTCCGATTCGTCCTCTGATGATGGCTTCGCACCAAGGTGCGTACTATCACGCTTTCGTTTCTCACCCACATACTGACACGATGGGGGAATAGGATGGACATCTGCGACGCGAAGCACCACTCGGAGCTCATGGAGACAGTGACGATCGAGCTGCCCGGCGTTGCGCGCGAGGAGGTCTTCGTGTGCCTCGAGGGCCACAAGCTCGTTGTCGCGGGCGACGTGCCCGCGTGGGAGGACGGCGAGTACGTCCTGCGCGAGCGTCGCACCGGCGCATTCCGCCGCGCCGTGCCCGTGCCCCGCGGTCTGCATGTGCGTCTTCGATTTCACATAAGGAGGAAACTGACGTTCTCTTTCAGGCCGCGGACGTACACGCCAAGATGCAGAACGGGCTGCTGGTGCTGACGTTCCCCAAGACGCCCGCGCACCCGCCGTCCGCCGAGGATTCCGATATCCGAATCAAGGAGATCCCTGTCACGAATTGAACGTCGAGTCCTAACTTTTTTGCGTCATTGTATTTGTATCAGTCTACTGTACCAAAAGTAATTAGATTCCGGGGATGTTAGTTGAAACTGTTTGCCCGTGGGGGATTCACCACCTCAATTCGAAGCGCCTAACAGATTTGCAGGAATGACGCACTCTTGACGCTGCAAGCCTGGGGCGCTAGTGAGCATCCGGTTCGTTGTTCGTTCTCGAATTCATTATTCAATCCTCGTGTGAACCCGGCGAAACGTCGAGAAGATTTTTCGCGAGGCGCGGCGCTAGAGCGCGTTGCTTGTGATAGAGGGGTACGAACACAGTTGGCTCAGGGCCTTCAAGCGCTTGAATCGTGCCCCGACACTCCCTGACGAGAGCGCAGCAGCATTGGAAACATTTGTCGATTGAGGACTGACGAGGTTTGTTGGCCGGTACTCCATTGTTAGACAGCTGTATACCTACAAACTAACCCGAACAGGATGAACACTAGCGTGGCGGGGCGCATGAAAAATGAGATAACTCACACACGTGGGGCACGGACCTACTCGAGCCGGCGGCGCTTGTCCGGCTCCTCGGCGTCGTGGGTGCCGTTGGGCGCGGGGTGGCCCGGGGCGTCGTCGGCGTCGTCGCGATCGACGGCCCAGGCGGCCCCCTCGGTCACGCCCTCGAGCACGGTGCGCCCGACGAGCTGCACGAGCTCGCGCTCGATCGCCTCGTCGTCCAGCCCGGGGTGCGCGTCGCGCAGCGCCTGCGCCCGCTCAATCAACGTGCGCGTCAGCTCTTCCGAGAGCTGCCCCGCAAAGTGCTGCGTCGGCGCAGAGTTTTCCGAAGTGACGGTGGTGGTGGTGGTCAGAGGAGGCGCATCAGGCCCTTCGAGCGAGAGCAGATAGTTGGCCACGGCGGGAAAGTCTTCTGCGAGGTGGTCTGCCGGCTGCAGGCGTTCAGTGCAGGCCGATCGACGCGGCGCGACGCACGCGCAGGCCGGCGGTGTTCCGGTGGCGGAAGTCGGCGCCGTGCTGGACGAGCCAGCGAGCGAGGTCCTCGGACTCGACGGTGAAGAGCGGCGTGTCGCCGTCGTCGTCGGTGATGTTGACGTCGCCGCCTGTGCAGGGCGCTGTCAGATTAGCATTTTGATAACATGCGAGCAGCTCCCCGAATTCGAACAAACACCGCAGCCAGACCACCGAATCACTGTTTTCTGAATTGAGAATACACCTCAGGGCTACCAGGCTCTGCTTGGGGGTGGTTCGAATCGGGGAACGGTGCATGCACGCGCCTTTGGAAATCAAATATTCGAGCACGTCGATATGACCGTACGAGGCTGCTGCATGCCTGCAGAAGCCGTGATTAGCGCGTGAGTTGGCGCTGGAAGGGCTACTGACATGGGCGTGTAGCTGTTTGGGTCGTGCGCGTTCGGCGACACGCCCTGGGCGTCGACGAAGTTCTAGAGACAGCAGTTAGCGTCGCGTCGTGCACGCAGTATCCCGTGCTCACCGTAACCGCGGACAGATCGCCGTCGCTGGCTGCGATCCAGATGTTTTCGGAGGCGGCGGGCGGCATAGGCGGTGGTGGTCTGAACTGAAAGCAGGCCGGGCGGATGGAGTCTGAGTCTGACAAGGTTTGCTTTTCGCCGCGGGCCTCAAGACTCGAAGGGGGGTCCCTTGCAGCCTGCGCCCGCTCTTTCCCTCGCCAGCAAGCTTCGCCCTCCTCGACGCCGCCCGCCACGATGAGCTACCCGCCGCAACACCCGCCGCCGCCGCCGCCGTTCGCGCACGCGCCGCCGCCGTTCACGCATGCCGCGCCCGCGCACCTGCGCCCGCAGCCAGCGAGCAGCCAGGCGGGGGCGCTGCCCAGAGTGGGCGAAACCCGGTGCTGTTCGTCGTCTCGATCGGCGACGGCGAGTGTGGCTGACGGACGATCACGCAGACTGGGCGCTCCTTTCGTCCGACTTGCGCTTCCTGTTCCTCGACCCCGTCCTCGCCCACCACCTCGGCCCCCAGCGCGACCCGCTGCTCGGCCGCAGCCTGCTCGAGTTCGTCCACCCCGACGAGCAGGCATCGGCCGAGAACGACCTCGCCGGCGTGCTCGAGAGCCGCACCCTGCACGGGAGCGTCACCCGGTCAGTCCCGTCCTGCTCCTCGATGTCTCGGCCCTTGACGCCGCCGCCAGCGTACGCTACTGCCGCCTGAGCAAAATCCGCAAGCTCCTCGGCTTCCAGGGCGTCGCCGCCGTCCCGCCCGTCATGGAGCCCGTCTTCTTCGACGCCTCCTACATGGCCTGCGACCTCGTCATCAACCTCGCCTCCGACGGCCTCGTCCTGTGTTTCATACACGCTGTCATTGGTCCGTCGCTGCCCTGCATACACCGCCCGGCGTTGCTGCCATCTCACACCGCTCAGACATCGCGCCCGAAGACAACGACGAGCATAAACGCACGCCCTGGACAAACTGGTGCGGCACCCCCACCGGCGGGCTCACTCCAGAGGTGCCCATCTTTCCCCCTGAGTTGGTCTCGCTTGCACTGGCTCATGCCTTCATTTGCAATGCACACAGCTCGCGGCATTCCTCCGTCTCCAGCTCGAGTCCGTCGTCCCGCGGCCGCCAGCGGATACAGACCCGTACACGCGCGTCTTCCAGCTGCTCGAAAACACCCCAGACCGCGGCGTCGTCTTTTCCTGGCCGCCAGAATGCAACCAGGACGACTACGGCCGCCTGGCCGCCGACATCCAGATGCAGTTCAACCAGCCCGCCCCGCACCTCCAGTCCCACCCACAGCCGCACAATGCCACGGCGGACGCCAAGACTAGCTGCACGAGACGGTACAAAGCCCAGCAGTGGCTCGTCTTCCAGGACGGTGTCGAGCGCGAGATCGAAAGCATATTTATTCCCTATGGTAAGCGCCTGCAGCCTATCTGTTTATATATATATAAACTCATCACTCGCAGGCTGTATTATATTCGCTTGCCACAAGACCGTCTCGTCCCGCCGACCCAACCAGCCGATGCAGTACGCCACGTTCCCGCAACAGCAGCAGCAGGTCTACTACGACCAGCCGCCGAGCGGGTATGCCCAGGGCAACGGCGCATTCGCTGTCGACCCATGGTCCGCGGCGGCAGCGGTCGGCAATATCGGTGCGTATATCGCACAGCAGCAACAGCAGGGGTGGGCACAGCAGCCGCTGCCGACGCAGCACTTGCCGTTTCCGGTGCAGCAGCAGCAGGACGACGATGCGCACGAGGCGAGCCCGACGCACAGCAACGCCAGCTCCGGTAGCCTGATGCACGAAGTGCCGCCGCCGCCGGCGCAGCGGCAGCGGACAAGCTCGAACAAGGACGAGGGCGCGAACGGCGGCGGCGGTGGTGGCGGGCGCGCGAGCCGGTCGAGCGGCAACCCGCCCGCGGGCGTCACCAAGTGCTCGAATTGTAAGATAAAGACCAGTCCCGAGTGGAGGAAGGGCCCGAGCGGCAAGAAGGATCTGTGTAACGCGTGCGTCTCCCCCCCTTGACCCTACACCCTTGTTTCCCGCTCCCACTCCCCGCGCCGCCCCCCGGCATCACGCTTCGCTTCTCCGTGTTTTGTGTTTCGTGTTTTGTGTTTTGCTGACGCCGTGTGACGGTGCAGGTGTGGGCTGCGATACGCGCGCAGCAGGGCGAAGCGCGAGGGCCACCCCGTGCAGCGGCGCAAGAAGGAAAAGGGCGAGGGGAGCGCGGGCCCGTCGCGCTCGAAGAAGGGCTCGCCGGCGCGCACGGCGACGCCCGTGGGCGTCGCGATGCCGCTGAAGAGCGAGCAGTGGATGGACGCAGCCGCGCAGCTCGCCGCGGGGTACAACGTCGGCGCGATCGCGCAGTACGCCGACATGCTCATGCAGCAGCAGCAGCAGCAGGCGCAGAAGGGCACGCCGAGCCCGTCGCCGCCGTCGCCGACCGCCGCCGGCGCGGCGTACTACCAGCAGGCGCAGGCCATGTACGAGCAGCAGCAGCAACAACAGCAGCGCTTCTTGCAGGGGCAGCAGGGAGGCCAGGGGCACCTTGGTTTGTTGAGCTCCGCGTCGTTTGAGCGCGCGCAGGAGCTGCAGCAGGGCCCCGGCGCGGACAAGCTCCCTGTCCCTGTCGGCGCGGAGCAGGAGCGCGCTGCGGACGGCGTGTATGCCCAATAGACTCGTCGCCCTCCTCGCCTCCTCGCTCCCCCTCGTGCGTTCCGTCCTCCTCCTCCAGTCTCATCCCGTCATAGATGCGTGCGCCGACGAACCCCCGCCCCCAAAAGTGCTGCGCCGCCTTGCCCCCTTCGGTTCCGCCCCTTGCCTCCTCACCCATCCTCTAGCGTGGATCGCTTATCCGTTATCCGTTATCGCTGCCTGCTCGACAAATTCTGTATTACCTCCTTTATGGCTTCGCTTTCCGTGTCCCATCCTCCATTTCGCTCTCCCTCTCTCTCTCTCTCGGTCCAGCGTGTGTGCTCCCCTCGTCCGAACTCTCGCTCATCCTCTATCTCTCTCTCTCTCCTGCAGGTCACCAAAGTATTCTACAGACGCATTCCTAGTACAATACGCTCTCCCCCCCTGTAAAACGCCAAGTCACCCCCACCCACGCCGTCTACTTTCCTCATCACATGCCGTGCATCATCCTTTTCTTATTCCTCTTTTTTTACTCAGTAGCATTACAGTATCATCCACTCAATTTCCTCGTTCTCCCCGCTTTTTTCTTTTCACTCTATTCGCTTTTTACTTTTTCTTCTTTTCTCTCTATCTCTATCTCTGTTTCCGTTGCCCGCCCCCCGCCATCCCGACCAAGACTGTACGCTGTATGATTTTATTCTTTGACATGCCCGGGCCGCGCGACCTCTGCGAGGGCCCCCCGATTGCATGCCTGCGAAAGTACCGAAACAGCTAGCTACCTACGTTTGCAAATGCCACTTAAGTTCCTCTACTACTCTACTATCATTCTTGTTTTGAAGGCGTGATTTGAAAACTCAGGTAGATAGTTATTTGGTGCGTTTGGGTGCTCGCGCAGGCAACGATTTCGACGTCACGTTTAGGTGCTTCGATGCTGCTTGGGCAGGCATTAGCCCGAACGTCGTCTGGGTTGTCTTGAGCCAATTTCCACGTGAATTGTTGCAGCCGAGATGGCCGCTGGCAGTAACAAATAACTTTGAGGGGGCGGCGACGTCGTAGACAAGTCAAGAGCCGCGATACGCGCCGTGGGTATTATGGCAGAGCATTTGATTGGAGAAAAATTGGTTTATAAGGCGACGATGGACAACAGTGACTTGGGGAGAAGGCGGCGCAAGCGCAGTGGTAGGAAAGAGAGATGCTATGTCGGTGGCCCTGTGAATCATCCACTGAAGGCAGGGAACGCGAATTGGACACAGCAACGAGTGTGATACAGTAGCCCAGCCTGCTTGAGTCGTCTAGGAGCCCAAATCAGTGGGAGCATCAAGCTACGAGTTCAGGAGTCGATGCAGATGCCCTATCCCGCGAAGATACAGGCGGTCACAGAGTCAACTGCAAGTAGCCAAGTGATGCGACGTTCAGCTGGCCATGGTGCTGCACGGACCCGCTTTGCTTGACAGTGACAGGCGGGCCATTGAAAGTTGCAATCGGATTATATGCCAGTAAGTCCAGTGCATGATAGCGTAAGTTACGAGGTGAGAGCGAGACGACCGCAGCGGCGAAATCCGCAACCTGGCCTTGTTCCAACCTCCACTACTTTTCCGCAACGCGCATGGACAACGCTCCTATTTCGTCATTCCGCTGCGGCACCATGAAGGCTGCTTCTTGCTTTTACTATGCGGCTCGGAGTCACTTGCGCGGGACCAAAGAAACAACGGACCGAGATCCACTGTCTTGAACATGAGGAGTATGAACCAGCATCGCCTTTGGAAGTCGCCTCCTCGGTCACATGAGCGAGCGCCTGAACAACAGGCCTGTGCGTCTGCCAACGTAGAGGGCAACGAGATATCTTCCGGTAACAACCACTTGTGCATGCAATCGTGACGCCTGGCTTCGGATGACGGGCGACTGCTTCTAGGAATCTATCGGTTGCACGATAGGCCCTCGACACAATAGAGCGCATCGAACCTGGAATGCGCTACGCGCGGGCAAAATGCAGCTTCGCGCGCTACAATGACACAATGGCGACCCGTTCAGATTTCGGCAGGGGATAAAATCTCAGCGGCTGGGGACTTCCGCTGTTTGCACCGTAGCGCGCGCCCTTCATGCCCGTTTTTCGCACGCCGTTCGAACTGCCGCTGGTCGATCCTGCTCTTGCTGCTATGGATGTTGACACATATCCTCCGGGACCGGATAATGTCCACGAAGCCGAAGCTACGTTGCCGCCCGTCGTAAGAGAGGCGTTTCCTCTTCGTCCTATGTGAGTGCTTGCCAAATTCACAGTTTAGAACTATCTAACCCGCGTCTCAGTGTGCTGCCCGAACCGGCTCGCTCCGTGTCGCCGGAGATAACGAGTGCTGCATCCTCCTTGTGGCTCAGGCTCTCGCGTCCGTTAAAATTTGCTATCGCTGGTGCCGGCTCCAACTCGGATGCATTCACCGAAGCCGTGCCCCCAAGCTTTGAGATAGCACAACGGGAGAACTTTGAGCGCACATACCAGATATATCTGGAAGCAACCGGCCAGAGCTATCCTACCGCTGCCCAGCGGACGTTTCGTGGCGCGGTCCTGGACTTGGCTGATATAATGGTTGGCCTCCAGGCTGTCGCAGGGTATTCTGGAATGGTGCGTTGCTCTTTATGCGTGCGAGGGACTGCCGCGCATTTCTTTCCAGCCGAAGACGCAAGTGCAGTTTACCCTAGACGAATGGGCGATCGTTGCCTATCGCGTCTTCCCCTGTGCTCCGTGCAGCGGGCACTCACGAGGAGCGTGGAAGACCGACGACGAAATTGCCACTGGCGTCAGAGACATTTTCGATAGGTACATTGACCCTATGATATCTCATAGGAAAAGGTTTCTTGCTGTGTATGAAGATGGGCCAGTTAGTCCGACGGGCCCAGAATCGGAGCACAATGTGCTCGCTTCAGGGAGCGGGATTGCACATGGGCTGGCGAAATCATTCGCACATTCTGTTTCACTTGACGAAAGGGCTGCAACAGGGCGGCGTAGCCTGGTCGCTGATTCGACACCGGCTTCATCTGGCACTTCGCAGGAGATGCATTCTTATGAGCAACACCTTCAAGCTTCGAACAAGGTGGTACTTCCTCGTCCACTGTAGGTCATCGTCTTCCTCCAATATGGCATACTGTCGTCTCACCTAAAAGCAGCACTTTGAGCGACCAGAGTCACCCCACAATTGCGCAGACATCGACGAACTTTGCAGCATCCTCTTCGTCGACCGGGGCCGCAAATGCTCATGCGATGGTGCCCATCCCCAGCGCTAGCTCCCATGCAGCCACGCCTGGGAATTCTGCAGCTCAGCGTTCAGCGCCATCTCTTGACAGCAGGATTATCCGTCGAATTGAAGAGTTTTTTTCATACACATATTCTCGGTATCTGATACTAACGCGAAAGCCATTCCCCACTGCCGCCCAACGGACTGTGCATGGCTCTGTCCTGCGGTTGGTGAACATATTGATTGGCCTGGAAAGCTGTATCAAGATTCCCGGGATGGTGCGTGACTATGTGCTTGCGGAAACCTTGCTAACGAATTGTCTGCAGCTGAAACCGAATGAACATCTCAAGCTCAGTCATTGGGCTGTTGTGGCGTTTCGCGTTGTTCCTCTGGCTCCTTTCCTTGGCAACTTTAGAAACGCGCCCAAGACCAGCTTCGAAATTGCCACAGCCGTCCATGACATCTACCAGACGCATCTTCAGCCTTTTCGCGACCATTTGCAACAGAACCCTGATCAGTATCGCCGCTTCGTGCATCAACCCAAGCAGATGCAGGTCACCGCAGCAGCCGCGGCAAACAACGAGATTCCTGCTCAGTCAGCGAAACCGGCCGCTGCTCTCGTCGGACCTGCTGAAACTGATATTTCTATTTCTCCGATTGCTGTCTCGGCCGCGGCGGAGCCAGATCATGCGGCAAGCGTTGCGCCTCGGATTTCGCTGCAGGCTTTCTACACGCAATTTCTCAATGATAAATATGGTGAATATCTGCAGGCGAATGGCCTTATGTTACCATCGGAGACGGAACGCACGGTAGGCGGGAAAGTCATCGATCTTGGCCGTCTTTTATGGTTCATAAATGGATGTCGTATTCAGGTGCGCGGGCTGTATTTATCGATGGGTCCTCACATTCTGACGGGACTCTCAGCTGCGACGGTCGTTGACAGCTGGTGATATGGCGGGCCTGGCTGTAGCACACTTCAACTTCCCACCACACAAGCACTACTTCCTGGGCGACCAAGATTGGCGATCGTTCTGGGGCAGCACGCCGGAGGTCGCGCATGGCCTCATCGAATTGTACAACAAGCATCTCCGGGCCTTCGAAACCCACTTGGGCGCAACAGAGGCGACCTGGCATCCTCACTTGATTACGCGGGCGAAAGATCTTGGCGTTGTGCTTGCCGACATCGAGACCATGCAGTTTATCCATGCGACGGACATTGCTGTTGTTGCCAACGGCGAAAGCGCTGCCGCCAGAGCGATCGGATTCATTGCGGACGAGCGACCCGGGGTCACCGGCGCCACGGGAAAGTCAGCGGCTGCTCAGAAGCACTTTGCGCTTACCCTCGGATTTTCACCTTTTGTCGACATCGTGAAGCGCGTGTTCGAACGCGTCGCAGAAGTAGAGCGTACGTAATTATGGTACAGTACCTCGACGCAGGCTGATGCATCCATGCTAGCCAACGAGATCAGAAACCGTCTAGAACCTTCCGACCTGGTTGGGGATGACGCAAGTCCGTGGGTTCAGGTGTGGAAAGTATTTAGCCGCCACCACGAACGCGCAGTAATGACCGGACCCAAACACATCCACGAGACGCTCAAGGACGACTCCGAGCATGAGAAATTGCTCTTCATGGTGCGTTGAACCTGGCGGCTCACTAGCATCAGCGGCGAGAATCTGGTCCTGACCTAGCTCCAGATGTCCGCGCACGACAGCATGTACATCGAGCGCGGTGTGAGAGCCGCCACCGACCAGGACATCTGCTCTACTCGCCCCGAAGTTCCACCCCGCCGGAACTTCAGCATCGACACACTTCGCAAATGGAACGAAGACTACGAGCGGATTTGGGAGAGGTTTGATCGCCTGGAAGGCCCGACACGCTCCCCAAGTCGCAAGGTCCTGTACCCATTGGCGCCTGTCAATGGCGCAAAGGTTCCACCCATGAAGGTCGACGTGCGAGGATATCGTCCAGGGGATACGACGTGCGGGGATATCGTCGACGTGCGGGGATGTCGTCTACCGAGCAACCATCACGCCCACACTGAGAAGGTCGTCCGCGTCCTGGCCAGTCTGAGGAAATCGACCACCTTGATTCAACTGCCATCTGGTTCCACGCCTGCGTTGTGATACCCGCCGCAACGCTGGCTGCGGGAGACGGACAATATTCTCTTTCTGGTTTCGCACTGAGTGCCACGGTGCACAATCCCTCAACTATCGTTCCTTCAACTCTCCCTCATCATCACGATCTCATTCGCCGGACGAATGGTGACTGAACGACTGACACGCCCAACAACGATCGCATGTACCTTCTCACCCCCATGTAACCCTTAGCTAGTCTTGCAACGCCCAATATAACTGAATGACATTGACTCGGTGCATATGCCAGCCGCATGACCGCACATTACTTGCCAGAACGCGTCCCGCGGCCGTGCGTCCCGTGTGACACGGACTGACACCCTGCCCGCACTCTAGCAACAGCTGGCCATGAGCTTCTGAACATGACATCACAAATGCATGAACTCCGATTATACGCATGCAGCCTTCTTAATCACAATACATCGTCAGACGCGTGAAACTCTCCCTCCGGCCGTTTACAGCTCCAGGCCTCACATAAGTTACCTGCGCCACTGGCAGTCAGCTCACACTCAGATGCGTCGCGCAAGAGACTCACGTAGCATCGACCTGCTTGGTCTGGGGCAGCGCGAGGATGACTTTGCGCTTGTAGTTGGCCATATCGCCCGTCTGCGCGGGGGTTGCCCTCCAAGTAGACCGTCTGCAGCTCGGGCATCCGCCCGGGTCCGCACTGCGCGTCCAGCGTGCGCAGCTTCAGCTGGACGAAGCGTCAGAAGAAGTCTGATGAGACAACGATAGCGCACGTTGTTCTTCAGCCCCTCGAGCCGTTCCAAGCCGTTCTGGCTAATGTAAAACTCCTCGAGATCGGTCAGATGTTCGAGCCCTTCGAGCTTCCGTGATGCGGTTGCGCTGAATGGAGAGGACGCGCAGCCGCGGGACCGCAGCGGCGTTCCGAGAAAACGCGACGAGGCTCGAGTTGCTATATTCAATATACGTGCATTATTGTTCTGCACGAAATAGATAGAGCGGAGAGTGGTCTGAGCAGGGAGAGAGGATGAAATGGCATGGAGGAGCTTGAACGATAGACGGAGAGATCTGCGGGCGCTCTGTCAGTCGACATTCGAAATTTTGAAGCAGACATACTCAGGGAGTTTGGTGACATTCTTCAGCGCGTCGCCGAGCGATTTCAGTTGGTTTTCGAAGAGATCCAGCTCTTCGAGGTCGTAAAGTGCCTCCCATTCTCCGGGGTCGAGCAAGGAGATGGGGCTCTGACGCAGACAGAGCTGTTTGAGGCAAAGCCCGAATCGGGACAGGTGAAGTGTGGTGCAGGACGAAAGACGACAGTGCACAAGCTCGAGCTCCTGCAAGCGATGAGAATACCAAACGCATCAAGGGAATGCGCACGCACCGGCGTGTCTTCTGGGAGTTCCGCGAGAATGTCGCCGTGGTCGGCGTCGCCGCTCTCGCTGACGGGCGGCGAGTCATCCGAGTCGTCGTTGATGGCCTGGTTCACCACAACGACCGCTTCTTTTGCGGCTGGCCGATGTTGAGGTTGATGTTGAGGTTGACCTTGGCCTTGGCCTTGACGTTCGCCTTGACCTTGACGCTCGACATCGTGCTCGACCGCCGCGCGTTCGGTCGCCGCTTGTCCTTCTGACTGCTGCTGGAGCTGGTGCCCGTCCCCTTGCGTTGCGCTGGAGGCTTCGCTGGCGTCTGCGAGGCCTTGTCCGCCGCGTCGCTGATGACCATGCCGACCACTGTCTTCACGACCTCCGTTACGAGCCCAGCTACTATTATCCCCGGCATCGTCGATTTGTACAGCAGCTATGGTGTCTGGGGTGGGCGGGGGTATAATATCGGAGCCTGTGCGCCCATCAGCCTGAGTTGTGCGCTGCGTGGCTTGTTGCTAACCTGGATGGTGCACCGCTCGACCCAGTTCGCGCAGCCATTTCGAGTCTGTACGGCTTGGGCTTATATAGTCAAGCGGCTGGTGCGTGCAGGAGGACGTGCTATGGAAGTCGCGGCCTGGTCAGATGCGTGCTGGAGGCACGAGGGGGGTTGTGACGGTGCAAATACGCGATGACGGTCGATCCCGTGTCCGAATCATCTTCCCCTATCTTATCCCTGACCAACGCATTTATTTTCTCTCACGATATCAGTGTCAGTCTCTGCTATACTGGTATATTTGAACGGGCTCGCGACCTGTTTCGCCTTTTCAGAGCTTCATTGAGCACACGCGACTCGGAGCGTTACCCGTGAAGTAGCACCCTGCACGCCCAGGACACTGATCAGCGAGGGAAGGGCTGAAGTGCGCCGTGAAGTGCTGCCTCGAACGCTCCAGACATCGATAAAACCAGTTCAGGGTCAGGTGAATGTCGGTGAATGCGCAGGGCGCGACTGCAGACGCAGGCGTGCAAACCGCCGCGCCACGTAGCCGGGGAGTTGGCAGCACGGTTGAGTAGCGGAGCAGCGCAGTTGCATAGCTAAGCATGCACGAATCTGCTCCAAGGGCCGAGTTACGCATGCACCTGATCTAGATCTAGCACCAGCAAGTCGGTCGTAGAGAACAAGCAGGTACACAGAGACACATATTCAGTATGAGGCCCCACAACTCATGCGACGATGCCGAACGATCCCCTCGTAGACGCATTGTTCAGCGGCGGGGAGAGCGGTGAACCGGTGTTCTGGGATTACTCCATCCAACACGTTGGCCATACCAGCTCCACAGCTTTATGCACGAGCACGAGACTTGTGGCCGGTGATAGTCTGATGCAGGTAGCAGAAAGCCCCTTGTGCGTGGCACGCTGGCACGCAGGAGCAGGGTCGCGGTTCGTCATACATTCCCTCGAACGGCCATGGAGTCGCCCCGGCCACCCTTGGGCCTGACAGCCCTGGCGTCGTGGGAGAAGAATGCAGCCGCTCAAGGGCAGGCGCACATCACAGCGGCTGCGATGGAATCCGTAGTGAAAAAACGGAGGACAGGTTGCGGATTTCGCCGAAGGTAGGCCGAACTCTCGGTCGCATGATGCAGACAGTCACAGCGACCTCTTTGGCGGTGTAGATGCATTTCGCCCTGGGCCGTTCAAATTTTTCTGTGGCTCCTCATCCAGGTCTGTTCTACTTGAGCCCCTTTTGAATGAGAGCGAGCATCACTGTCGCCGGTGAGCTTCGGGGAACAGGAGCGACAAGTGCTGGCAGGCGGCAGGCCTCATGAAAACCGGCGACTAGGTCTAGCCCAAGAGAAAGTAGTTGAGCCGAGTAAAGAAGATAAATATATGTACATGCCCACGACGTCTCGAGTCAGTACTACACGAAGACAACGCACCCTAGCATTCTCACCATTGCGATTCTGACCATCGGGGGATGCGTTCGATCTGGATCCGGACGATTCTGTCGTATACCGACCAATCGAATCTTGACCATTCCATACACCCGAGCTCGAGAGCCACGCCCGCGTCGTACAGTTCAAGGATTGCGGGGTTGCCTGTCCGTAGTACGGGCTGGCATGATAATATGATGTCAACGGATACTCCGGAGAATATCAGGTATGAGAGGCGCGGGGCGTCGAACTGGATGGCTTTGCGCAGCTGGCGCGCAAAGTCGAAAACTTTGAGAAGCGTGCGGTGGTCCGAAGTGCCGAAGGTGAAATACTGTAAGCACGGTGCGCGCAGCCCCCCGAGCGCGTCCAGGTCCAGCGCGAGGAGGCGATGAATGCAGGAGCCGTACCAGCCCGTACCCATGTCCGAGCTCTCCAGATCGATCCGCATATGCGTCACAGCGGGCAAAGTGACCGTGCCGTTCACCAGCATGTCCTCGAAGAGATAGCCTGGTATGTGCAGGAGATTCAGGTTCGAAAGGCGATGGGCGCCGTCGGTGAAGATGTCCAAGAGCATCTCGTTCGTCGCTTCGCCGTGTACTTCAAAATGGACCGGGGTGTCGTCGCAGATTCTGATGGAAATTCCCCTCTCCATAAAGTAGTCGCTTCCGTCTATGACCATCTTCTTTGGGTCGGAGAAAATGGACGAGAAAAGCGCGACGGCGGCAGCTGGCTGGTCGCCGGAGCCAATGAGCGTGATGGACCGTAGGCCTTGATGGCCCACCCAGGCCTTGAGGAAGGGGGTCGTCGTGATCATATAATTGTATTCGCTATCGAGCTTGAACTTCTGAAGGGACGCCGGCGGGCGGCCCTGCGGCAGCATCTTGACGTTGATGCGCCCAGCTACCGGAGATATGGTGAACTTCCTAAGGTTCGGACAGAGTTGAAATATCCGTCGCCCATCCGTGTTCAGCGCAAAGATGCAGGAGAGTTCCTGCAGATGCGGCATCGGGTGAAACAGTCCCTCGAAGGACTCCGTGATATGCAAGGATCGCAGGCAGGGGAAGAGGCCGCTCAGGCTCTTCTCGGGGTCACTCCAGTGGTCGTCATCCGACAGTTCGAGCGTCTCGAGGCGTGGGAGCGGGGCTTGCGGCGGAGGAAGTAGCGCATCCAGCAAGTGGCTTCCGCACGAGTCTTTGATCACCAGAGATTTCACGCGGTGGATGTTCTGCCTGAGCTGGTCGAGCGTCGTTGGGTCGTCCGCAATGTCCGCAAACAGCGTGAGCGAAAGGGGCGCGGAAGCCGAGCGACGCAGCATCGTCTGCACCAGCGTCGTGTCTAGCTTGGGAGTACCCGTGGACTGGATCGTGCTCCAAAGGGACGGAATGGAGAGCGCGTTCTTGCGCCACAGGCGGGAGGTGTGGGTGACCGCGATCCTGTCTGTCATCTCGAGGTGTCTGAAGCATTCGGCGTACAGCTCGGTGGGGAGCCTGCGCCATACGTCGTCCGTCCTCGCGTTCCACTTCGACACGGACTCGGCCACTGCGCGGTGGACTGTGGATAGGAGGGTGTCAACGGCAACCTCGAGCTCCTGGGCACTATGATTCGCGACAAGGGTGATCATGAGTGCTGCAGCCAGAACCGTTGCAAAGCTCGCTCAGACGCACCTCGATGTGTTCGTGCCCGTCGAATGCAGGTAGGAAATGATCGCTTCGTGAATGGCGGTAAGCGCTGGGTGGTCGGCCATGGTATAGATGATGTTTGTTAGGAAAGAAGATGTGTGGCGGAGTCCGCGGAGTCCGCGGTGCTCTGACAGGCCACGTGGTGCCCAGCAAGTCTATAACTGAGCAGACTGGGGTATTCTCTTCATAAAACGAATATTCTTTGCAACCAAACCGTGTTTAATCTTGCGATAATTGGATCTACAAGAGATCCGGATGCATACTTGACTGTACGTGAGCAATCTCTGTATCTTGAGACTCGACAGACCTGTACAATCGTCTGAGTGTGTTAGTAAGTATTCATGTCCGCGAGCACTGCAGCGTGATGGATTCATTTCTTGCCCGGATTTTGGACTCGTGAAAGTTGGGATCTGAGGAAGCCGGTTGCACGTGAAATCGCTTCTAACCGTCGCGTCATAAGGTCCGCTGCGTCCGACCCTTTCCCCGCAACTCGCGCAACCCCTCCCCCGCCCCCATACTCCATGTCGCTCTCGTTCAAGGGTCACACCGTCGTCGTCACCGGTGCCGGCGGCGGCCTCGGACGCGCGTAAGTCCGTCCAATAGAGCCTGGGAACCGCTGCTGACACACGGGCTGCAGCTATGCGCTCGCCTACGCCTCGCGCGGCGCCAACATCGTCGTAAACGATGTCAGCAAGGAGGCGGCTGAGAAGGTCGTCGCAGAGATCACCAAGGGTAAGCCCGACACGCTGCCCTGGCGTCGGGCGGCTCGCTGAAGGGCTCGCAGCCGGCGGTAAGGCCGTGATCAACACCTCGTCCGTCGCAGACGGCGCAGCGGTCATCCAGACCGCCCTGGACGCATTCGGCAGCGTCACTATCCTCATCAACAATGCCGGTATCCTCAGGTGCGCGTCGGGGAGCTGTAGTAGCTTTGAATGGTCTCTGATGCCAGCACAGGGACAAGAGGTTCGTCCACAGGGCCCTAATCCAGTGGAACGAATTTTAAATGAATTTCTGTAGCCTAAAGAACATGACGGACCAGGAGTGGGACATCATCCAGCTCGTCCATCTCAAGGGCGCCTACTCCTGCACCAAGGCCGCCTGGCCCATCTTCCGCAAGCAGAAGTTTGGTCGTATAATCAACACCTCCAGTGCGGCTGGTCTTTATGGTCAGCGCCTACTGTTTCACAACCAAAAATGGGATATTAAGCTGCTGGGTGCAGGCAATGTTGGCCAGGCCAACTACAGCGCAGCCAAGATGGGTCTCGTTGCGTTCACCAAGACACTCGCACGCGAGGGTGCAAAGTACAACATCAAGGCCAATGCCATCGCTCCTGTACGTCTGTCCTAATGTGTATATGCTCCAGTCGAGCTGACCGTCCCGTTCAGATTGCTGCCTCGCCGATGACAGCGACAGTCATGCCGCCGGACATGCTCAAGGCCCTCGGAGTGAGCATCCTCATAAGCTTATGAACCACTCCCTGAATTTTGCGCAGCCCGAGTTCATTGCGCCTCTCGTGCTCGCGCTTACTCACCCGGACGGGCCGGATTCGACTGGACGCGTCTATGAGCTCGGTGGAGGTTACATTGCGGAAATCCGCTGGGAGCGCAGCAAGGGACAGTTGTTCCGCACGGACAACACCTTCACGCCCTCTGCCGTGCGTCCGCTTCCTCAAATCCGCGTAGACAATTCGACTGATATTCAATGGATATGCAGGTCAAGGCCAAGTGGGACAAGATCACCGACTTCGAGGGTGCCGAGCACCCCAACGAGGCCGCCAATATGCTCGTATGTTCATGTCATGGCTTGTTTTGACTTACTGCCAAACTCACGGATATACGCTCTGTAGACCCTCCTTGAAAGGGCGCAGAACCTGCCGCCGAACGAGGCCGCTAAGCCGGAGGTGCGCTACGACGGCAAGACTGTCATCGTTACCGGAGCCGGCGCGGGGCTCGGACGCGCCTACTCGCACATGTTCGCGCGTCTCGGCGCCAACGTCGTCGTAAACGATGTGAGCGAGAAGGGCGCGAAGGCTGTTGTCGAGGAGATCACCAAGGGTGCGTTGAGCTCATTCGATCATTTCATTCGTGCTGATGCATGTCTAGCTGGCGGCAAGGCCGTCGCGGCCATCGCGTCTGCTGAGGACGGCGATGCGATCGTCAAGACCGCTCTGGATGCGTTCGGCGGAGTGCACGTCGTTATTGCCAACGCGGGCATCCTGCGCGATAAGGCGTTTTCGAACATGACTGAGAAGGAGTGGGACGACGTGATTGCCGTCCATCTCCGGTGGGTGACTCTCGCGTTTTATGTGGATGGTGTTTGACCTCCAGCCGACAGTGGCACGTACAAGTGTGTGAAGGCTTGCTGGCCCATTTTCCAGAAGCAGAAGTACGGACGCATCGTCACGACGTGCTCCATTGTCGGTATCTGTGAGTGGTAGTCTACAAACCTATGTTCGGATATGGGAGATGCTGATTGAAGTATCTCTGAAGATGGCAACTTCGGGCAGGCCAACGTATGTCCCACAACATCGCACCCTCTTTGCTATCGTCTTACAGTTCGCCTAGTACTCGACGGCAAAGGCTGCCATCCTGGGCTTCACGCGCGCAGTGTCGCATGAGGGCAGGCGCTACAACATCCTGGCGAACGTTATCGCGCCCAACGCCGGTACTGCTATGACGGCCACCGTCTGGCCGCCGGAGCTCGTGGAGAAGGTCAAGCCGGATTTCGTCGCGCCTGTTGTCGGATACCTTGCGAGCGAAGGTGGGTTTCTTCAACCCTCTGCTAATAGCCTGTGACCGATACGCGTCGCAGATAACAGCGAGACGACTGGCGCACTGTTCGAGGTTGGTGCTGGCTGGGCGGCGCAGACGCGCTGGCAGCGGGCTGGAGGCTATGGGTTCCGCCATGATGCGGAGCTTACGCCCGAGGCCGTCATTAGCAAGTGGAAGATCATCACTGACTTCGGTATGGGCTTTTCCTTCTCTGAGTTCCACCGTTACGCTAACGACTTGTCCAGACGATGGTCGCGCGACACACCCCACGACGTCCGCTGAGTCGTTGCAGCAGGTGTGTTGGGGACTGAAATTTTCCTGCTCCCCATCTAACATCCCACGAAGATCGTAGAAAACTTCAACAATGAGGGCGGTTCTTCCGGCGGCGACGGTGAGGAGTCGTCCTACGCCGACCCGGAGGACCCCAAGGAGGTCGCGGAGGCCAAGAAGAACCCGCCGGAGCCGGTCGAGTTCGAGTGGACGGAGAAGGACGTGATCCTGTACAACCTCGGCATCGGCGCGACGGAGCAGGAGCTGCAGTGGACGTACGAGGGCCACGACAACTTCCAGGCGCTGCCGACGTTTGGAGTTATCCCGCCCTTCGCGGCCAGCTCGTCCCTGTCCTATGACTTCTTGCCCAACTTCAACCCGGTGCGTCAAGAGCGACAGTAGTATTGTTATTTTCTCACCGCTCGTACAGGCGAAGCTGCTTCACGGCGAGCAATACCTGAAGCTGAATGGCCCGATTCCGACCAGCGCTTCTACTGTTACGCAAGCACGGTACGTCTTGTTCTGCGGTCTGCACGGTTCAGCTCGGGCCCTGACATGTGCTGTGCTTGTTCAGGCTTGTTGAGGTCCTGGATAAGGGCAAGGCGGCCGCTGTCACGGTCGTTGTGGACTGCAAGGACAAGGCGTCCGGCAAGGTGTTGTTCGAGAACCAGATGACGACCTTCATCCGCGGGTCCGGCGGCTTTGGCGGGAAGAAGACGGGCAAAGGTGCGCAGTGCCGACCTGACTGTCGATGGGACTTCAGTTGGCTGAAACAATTGGCACTGTGTGATAGACCGTGGCGCGGCGACTGCTGCCAACGAGCCGCCGAAGCGCAAGCCGGATGCGGTCGTGACGGAGAAGACGCTGCCTCAGCAGGCCGCGCTGTACCGGTACGTAGGCCTGGATCTTTATGCAGCTTGCCCTGACCCGTCTTGTGCCACACAGGTTGAGCGGCGACTTGAACCCGCTGCATGTGCGTGTTCCGCGCTTGCCTTTGCAAGCTTTGTACCTTCTGCTGACATGGGCGCCACAGATCCTTCCCGAGTTCGCTGCCGTCGGCGGATTCGAGAAGCCCATTCTGCATGGTACGTTTACTATGATGCTGTGAATGGCTGTAATTTTCAATGCTGATATGCTTTGCCAGGCTTGTGCTTTTTCGGTATCTCGGGCAAGCACATCGTGAAGACATTTGGCGAGTTCAGCGACATCAAAGCCCGGTGCGCATCTTTCTCTTTCTAGTGCGACAAGGGGCTGTTTGTTCATGCTGACGACTGTCCAGCTTCGCGGGCGTCGTCTACCCTGGCGAGACGCTCGTAACGGAGATGTGGAAAGAAGGCAACAAGGTCATTTTCGGTCAGTTCTCCGGTTATAGCGCGGGTGTCTGTCTTCTGAACATCGCCACAGTCACGAAGGTTGCGGAGCGCAAGACGACCGTCCTGTCCGCGGCGGCAGCAACGCTCGTCGCGTCCGACGCCAAGGCGAAGCTGTAATACTGCATAGCACCAAGGAGCTGTACACCATAAGTATTTTCAAGTTCTGGGATTCCGCATGTGTATATACGAATGAACATGATTTTCCGTAAAATTCGTACAGGAACCAACGTGGGCCGGGAAAAAACGAAGCGGATAGCTGACAGTAGGTAGGGAAAAGAGCGCCAAGGAGCAGTAACCAAGCAAATGAGCAAGAAAAGAACGTGGGGCGGACATAGGGCAGGACCGATGCAAAGTAGTGTACAGCGTGAAGTATCGAAGGGCTGAATGAGTGTCTCTTAACTCCAATGGTCCTACCAGCTGTGAGCTCCCCACTCGTGCCCCCACTCTCTCGCACCAGGCACACGACACGGCATACATCCAGTTTGACGTGTATGAATGAGAGCGAGCATGCGATGCACGGTCGTGGGCCCAGAGTGAGACAGGAGGGCGGAGAAAAATATGCTCTATGATTCGGTGACGCCGCCGCACGTGAGGTGGAGCGCCGCCTGTAGTGCGGTGTCTGGGGTCGGACATGAGACGACGGTCGGGGCTTCACGCGGACAAGACGATGCTTACTCGGTTTGTAGAAGAAAAAGACGGTACCGACTATAACGGCAGCGTTAGAGAGCGCGGGAAGCGCGCAGGAGCGGACGGCTCACCGATCACGTATAGACACATGAGGATCATGCCCTCCAGCCAATTCGACTTGCCGTCCGCGACGGTGTAGTTCACGGTGATGACGGCCAAGAAGAGCGCTATCGATTCGAACGGGTCGAAAAGCAGCGACAGGGGCTAGAGGTGCGTGTCAGATTGGTTCAGTCTGTTACTCGGGCATGCAACTGACCTTGTCCATGATCCACGCAATTACGACGAGGAGCCTTGGGTGGAGCGGAATGTTAGCATCCACAGATTCCTCGCGCACGCAGCTCGCAAACTCACGGGATGACAAACAGCGCGATTTGCTAGGGTGCAGTGAGGCGAGTGTGAGTTGCGCAAGGGGACGACAATTGCAGCAGCGCAACTCACGATGCTGGACCCAACGGCGACGCCGAGACTGAGCGTAAGCTTGTCCTTGACGGAGACGGTGACAGCCGTAACATGCTCCGCGGCGTTGCCGACGATGGGCAGGAGGATGAGGCCGACCCACTCGGGCGAGATGCCGGACGACTCCGTCACGCCGCTGATGCTGTCCACGAGGAACTCGGCGGTGAACGCGACGAGCACGGTGACGACGATGAGCAGGACGATCGCCGAGCCAACGTTGATCACCGGCGTCTCCTCCTCCTCCTCGTCCTTGCTGCCGGCCTCCAGGTCCGCGGGCGTCGGCGTGCCCGCCGTCGTGGGCTCCACGTCGTGGTGTTCGCGATCGCCTTCAGGAGTGCTGCGGGCTTCGCCGTTGGAAGTGGCTCCTCCCGTTGCCGTTGCCGTTCCTGTGGGAGCAGACGCAGCGGCGGCGGCGGCCTCACCTTGCGCAGAACTGCTGGTCGATCCAAACATCCTCTGCTTGAGAGACGACGAGCCGGGTTCCTTGAGCGGGTACTTCTGCGACTTGAAGTCGATCGCGGTGTCGCCTCCGTAAAGGTGCGCATGCGACCAGAGCTGGAATACCAAGTACGACCCGTAAACTTTTGGGTTTGTCAGCAAGCGAAAAGAGTAAACTTGACGGCGGGAGGGACTCACTGAACAAGAGGATAAGCGACACACCGCGGCTCATCTTGAGGATGGCCGCGCCTTCCTCCGGGTTGGTCAGGACATCCTGGTCGGCTTGTACATCTGCGCTGGGGGTGACTGCAAAATGGAAGGCAGCTACAAGGAAAAGAGTCCACGAAATTCAGTCCTCGCTATCTTTGCCACAGCCGCTTGACAGGCTGACAAGCCCTGACATACCGGGGAACAACACAGCGACAACACTAAGAGTAAGCAGCGAGCTGTTCAGCTGCGCAGCAGCTAAGCGCGTATGTCAGTCAGTCTCAATTGTCGCGACAGTTCCAATGCGTCCGCGTAAGCGGGATTGCATAGGATCTAAAGCACTCACAAGCAAGGAAACCCTGTTCGGAAAAGCGAGTGCCGCCCGCGAAGAAGCACATGCCCAATACAAGGACTGCAAGGGAAGCAGACGTGGTGAATTCCCCGGCTGAGACGTTCGAAAGGGCCGCCATTGCTCACGAAGGTTACTCAAAATGGAGCCGACGACTGCACCCGAAAACAGTCGGTTAGACCGTTGCCCGTTTCACAAACGTGGTCCGAGGACGTACGCGACGATTGCACAATGGTCAGTTCGCATTTTGTCAATGCGATGACCTGCAGAGCATGAGTTCTAGTCCAGGAGCCGAGCCCGGGCCCGCTCATTGCTTACAGCTACGATAAGTTCGACACTGGCGGATCCGACGGGCGTTATTTCTGCAGCGCAGCAAGTTGTGATTAGAAGAGACGTACGCATTTCCCTATTGACAGATTGAGGACAAAGGGGACAACGGGGGTAAGGACTGTCAGCGACATTCGCCATAGATGGCTCGCACAAAACGCACGAGTGTGGCATTGAGCAGGCCGCCAATGGTCTGGCCGACACGCAGGGCAAGCTCCTCAGTGGCGAAACCTAGGAGTTTGGCCTAATCACCGCCATGCGACGATGCGGTCAGGCTCGAGGCGCCACATCACTGACGCATAGTCGTGTGTACGAACCAGGGGAATGATTGCAAGAAAAGCCACTGCGAGGGTTGGAACACATGAGGCGTTGAACAATAACGGCTCGACGCCGAACTCACGGACGAAGATGACGGTCTCCTGCGTTTGCGTCGGATCCTTCCATACATAATGCAGGGCCCACTGTGCGGTAGGGGTAAGCGCCGCAATGACGATGTTGGTGGCTAGCCACTGCACGCACGGAGATCGGGATGAATACGAGCAAAAGGTTGAGCCCTATGAGATGGCGCCACCGGGGCGGTCGGCGCAGCAGCGGCGCGACAACGGCGAGGCAGGACGGGCAGCAGGCGCATGCAACGGTTCGCGGGGTCAAATGGGCGCTCTTGTCAGCGGCAGAGCGCAAACGCCAAGCTGGACTGACGCACAACTGGCCCGAACGATGGCGCTGAACGACGATGCCCAGGTCGGCTCGGCGCCGAGCTTGTGCTCAGGCTTGACCATTTGGCTCAGGTGCGTGCTCATGCGCCGCAGTATCCCAACGTTCGGCTGCGTCGCCGTATGCTCCAGACTGTGTCCATTGCCGTTGGCGACCTCGTCTTTCGGTTTGCGATTGCGCGACCGGAGCTGATTCAACTTGAAACCTAGGGACGCGATCATGTGAGCAAAAGCGTTTCACTCGAGGACTCTGAGGTGCCTACTTATACCCTTTTCACTCATTACAACGTTGCGGTATTCCGGTTGTGACGAGGACAGGGCTTCAGTATATTTAGTCTCCGACGCGTGGACCAAACAAAGTTGCACTGCCTCGCGAAACCAGCTAGCTCAGTGGCAGTGACCCCCATTTCCAGTGCGCTCAGCATCGAAGAAGATCGCACAAATCTGCAACAAACTACTAGCCACCGGCGCCTGAGACTCACATATGAGTCCAGTATCCAAATTCACTACCGAAAACGCGCCGGAAGCATTGACAAGTGGGGTAGACGCATCGATCCATGACGCGGGTGCGTCATGCTCCTCATCAATGCCGCGGAGCAGTGCGACAAAGGAAGCAAACAATGGAGGTACATGTACAACTCTCGAAACGCAAGTAATCTGACAACACTGGAGTCCTGGGACGATTTGTGTTTTCAGATGGTCCAATTGTGGCTTCGTGGAGACGACCTCCGATTACCTTGCGACAATTGCGGCCAGGCCATTCAGTGCATGGCCTATGTTGACCCGGATGCCGGAGGTCCCACAAGGTCCTCGTACACGAGGCTCCGCGTCCGCATTCGACCGGGAAGGTGACACGACCTCCCACCAATGCGAACGTGCCAGGACTCATTTTCTGATAGTATTTCCCAACGGCAAAACATACGAAGCACGGTATTACAACTGCCATCCTGAGTCTGATAGTATTAACGTTGTGACGATCAGTGGGACTACCGGACCTGCCTGTGCCTGTGCTGGCAGGGGCTAGGTAGTATTACTCTCGTATGGGCCGCCGGACACTTATTCACAGAGCTGTGCAGTGTCTCGTATCGCCGGCCAGAGGTGAGGAAATCATATACACTCAGCACGGGACCCCGATCCGTGTGCTTGCTACCCGGGAAAGGAGCGGGAGACGGAGCGCTACCACCGCGGGAATCCGAACCTTTGCTTTCTTCGGTGTCGTCGCATCGACTGGTTCCCGTTACTGGCACCTTCACAAGAGCTCGGATTGAACATAGTTTAGTGCATGTGCAACGAGACCTTACGCAAGGAGAGAGGGTATCAACGACGGGCCATGAGATTCTGGCACTCGGTGACCATGATTCTGAATCGTCTGTCCCAGTGCGTAGTAGGCGTAGCGCTTCTCCCCTGCATGTGTTATGAGCCGGAAAATGTCAGACGCATAGGGAGAGCGCCTGGAAAAGTTCGTCATCTCATCTCCGAATGGGCTGTGATTTCCGAGCCGCTCGCTGACTCTCAGGCTGCCGGTGGCTTCGAGTCACAGTCTGGAGAGAGAGAGGGTTCAAGAGAACTGAACCATCGTCTGAATCAAAGACCTACCTGTCCCAGAGACTGAGGAACCGCTCCGAACTGAGGTAGACTGCCGCAGCAAGCAAAGGTCGGGCGGTATACCCTTAGCGCCCATCCCTGGCAGTCGGCGCGTTATGTGACGGCCAAGGCTTGCAAACCTAGTATTGGCCAATTCGTCCGTGCGGATGCACTGGCAAATATTAGAGACGCTTCTACACTAGCATAGCAAAGCAGCAGCAAATCCACGAATCCGTAGGGATGCGAGCGCGATCTGCCAGTGCGTAGAGTTTGAAAGGGCTATGCACTGAGTGTAGCACTCCGCGATAACGCTCGACGGCTGCATGGTAAGCATCCCTCCAGCGTGTCCCCGTTCGCAAATACCTCGACGAGATGATTCATTCACGCGGCGAACACGCTGCTCGGGCATGAGAGGGCTGTGTGATAGGGATGAGCAGGGATGTGCCCTGCTTCATCGCGGCAACCAGAACCACCAGTTCCCGGTACGAAGGCACTGGGCGGGGCCTTCTGAATCGGGTTACCGGCTGCAATTCACCGCAAATGGAAGTGCCAGGCGGTGTCCAGGAAATGTTAAGGCGATGCATGCAGGACACTCATTAGGCGACGATTGCCTGGCAGTGGAAGTCTACTTACTGACATTCGTGGACGGGAATGAGGAAGTTCCTGCGCACAGCCTGTCCGCGATTGACATGCAGACAGGACGAGCAACATAAATACTCGGGCTGTCGATGTGAGGCGATCGATGAAAGCAAATCCCGGGACATGCATGGAAGGGAAAGGCTGGGATGCTCTGAAAATGAGACACCACTAGCAGAGCGCGAGCGAGCATAGTACACGCGGATCGGGACTTCCAGAAGACCAGAACCGGAGATATCTGACTGAATGTCCGTACGCTCCCATACGATCCCCAAAACTGCTGTACTACTGCTGCGGTCCGAGTCCTAGGCTAGGTTTCACCTGAGATCACCGTTTCTGGCCTGCATTTGCACAGTCGACTCTATCCAACGGCGCCTCCTAGTTATCATCATCGTGAGGTTTCCCAGGCATGACGAATCCAGACTCAAATGGCTGGCTTGGAAACTGTTCCAGAATGTCGTTCAATCGCAGTTGGACACCGCAGCCTGACCTTGCGGCCATCGTGCCAAGAAATGCCAGAACCCAAACGGCGGAATCGCAAAGCGTGATAAGTCCGCCGTTGACACAGTGCAGAGTACCTTCCCAGTAGCTTCGCAGGCTTCCATAGGCCACGGCGAGCGCGCTATATGCATGCTCGCCATGGCCCATGGGAGAGCCAAGTCTCTGCCGTAAAGGCATTGCAACATCGGCCGAACGTGCGAAAGTAGTGCATTTGAGTCAACCGCTGGAAACGGTCCAGCTTCGTGGTTTTTCTATTCCAAAGATATCACCTAGTTAAGTGCCCCAGTGCGCGATGGTAGTGTACAGGTCTGTTTTTGCTGCGAGTTGCGACGAATATTGATGGGATAGCGAGATGGATGGTCATGGCGGAGAGGTGGTTGTGGTGGATGGACGTGAATGTTAGGTTATGGAAACAGCGCGACGCAACGCGGGTCAAGCCTAAGTCCCAAAGGATATTGCACATAGAACTTCCGAAGATTCCCTGCAAATACGAACGAAGATGGCGCAATGAGGTGCTCATCCTTGGTAGGCGAAGGACACCGCGCCATACAGGCCGTCTTCGCGACCGAGCATACCCACGCCCTGCAAGATCTGAGAATGAAGCGTCAGGAACGGGCAGCTCTGAAATGAGTGGGAACAAAATTAACATACCTCCATCTTGCGCGCGTGCCAACCGACGCCGCTTCCCACGTTGCCGTTTGCGTCCGCGAGACGCTCGACCTCCCGGCGGAGGGGATGCGCCTCGGAGAGGTTCCGACGAAGCTCACCGTCTACCCATCCCGCTGCACCGTCGACGTACCACGCGCGACCACCCTTGGACCGGACGACGCGCCATGCTTCGAAGACGCCTCCTGCGAGGGCAGAGAGGGTGCCCGTGCCAAGCTCGACGACGCGCAAGTTGCACGACGGCGGCTTGGGGATGGTCGGCTGCGAGCCCCAGGAGATGGTGAACGGCGGCATGCAAAGCGGCTGGATGAGCTTGCAGTGCAGGCTCATGTTGATGTCGCGCTTGCTCGCAGACGGGCCGGCCAGCTCAGGTGTCGAATTGACCAGGCAGAGGATCTCCACTTTCGGCGCGCGCGTCTCGAGGAATTCGGCGACTGCACGCAGAGGAAGGTTGAGCATGTGCGAAAGACCGAGAGAACGCAGCGCCGGCTGGGACTGTATCCGGGAGAGCACATTGGAAGTGAGAGGAGTGCTGGAGATGTCGAGGTATTCGAGCTTGCCGGAGCGGAAGCAGGGAGCCTCCGTGACGATGCGCAGCAGGTCGGCCTCCTCGAGCGGAGAGGGGAACGTCGCGTCGCCGTACAGCGACAGCTGCGTGAGCGATGCAGTTGAGCGGCCTTCGACGAGGAATTCAACGATGGAGGAGGAAGTGAGGCGAACACAACGACCTAACGCCACTGCGCTTAGCCGCATCGACGGTGCCTCGCCAAGCGCGCGCAAAAGCTCAGGTCCACACCGGGTCCCGGACAGGTCGAGGTGTGTCAGGTTAGGGCACGCGAGCACAAGCGAACTTAATGTGCGCGAGGGAATCGAGGCCAGCCCCCGCAAGCCAAGGCGCTGCAGACCAGGGATGCTCGTGACCTTCCGGCCATCGCCGTCCGCGTCGGGAGTCATGGTTGTGCGGACCAGCTCGTCAAGGGCGTTGACGAACACGGCAGAGACACACCCGCACAAGTCCAGCGCCTCAATCGGCTTGCACTCGCTGCGGCGCTCCACGTCGTCGGCATCTGGATCGGGCTCCGCATCGCGGCGGCAAGAGCGTCCGCGGGCCTCCTCTTCATCAATTACGAAACCCCTGAAGAAAAGTTCTTGCAGAACAGGCAGGGTCAGCGCGCCGTCCATGTACTCCGTAGCACCAAATGCTATGAGGTTGGGCATCTCCTACAGGATGGTGTGAGTGCTAGGACTCGTAGCATATGGCGCAATGATCGCGCACCTTGAGCAATCGCAAGAGGCGGTCGGCTGTGACGAAGCGGCCAGACACACCCTCGCCTATTGAACGGCGCATACCGATGGTGCGGAAGTGGGTGAAGTCGAGGTGGCGGATGTGCATGCCTGGGTGGGTGTCGCGAGGTAGTGGGACTGCATGTAAAATTTAGTGACTGCAGTCTGGGCAGGAAGAAGGACAACGGACCGTATATGCCAGGCTCCGCACGGTTGACAATTTTTTGGACAGCGTCGGTGACGGTGCGCAAGAGACGCCATCTCCCGGGGCTCTTCGCACGCACAGTGAGTCTTGCTGGGCTTGGCTCGCGAGATGCAGGCGGGGAGAGCAGCTCCGGTGGCACAGAGCCGTCGGGGAGCTCGGCGGCGGCAAGCGACGCGAGCAGCTGGAGCTCCTTGTCTTCGTGGTAGACGGGCAGCGTGGCGCGTATGGTTTGATCAATCAACCGCGGGGCGGCGTCCTCGTCCTCGTCGACCTCTTTCTCGCCTGCAATCTGGTCGACGAGCGCCATCCAGGCGTGTGGCAGCGTAACCTCCACACGCCGCCAGAGCCATGGTCTCGCCGCCTCATACCAGGCTTTGGAGACGAGACACAGGCTGGCGAGCGTCTTGCGGGATGTGTGAGCCTTCCAGGCTGCTGGAGGATGCGCCGAGGGCAGTGCGGCGGGCGCAGGGCCATCTGCGACATAGAGCGGGTCGAGCGACGGAGACGGCGGCGGAAGCGCTGCGTCGTGCACGGCCGCGCATATGGCGTACAGCAGCTCGGGCGGGTAGTCGTTCGCGGGCATACTTTGTGATCAAATGGGGGAGGGGACCGGGCAAGGCCATGCACCACGACGCTATTTGAACCCATCGGAGGTCACGGGGCGAGACAGGCAAGGTCCGAACGATGTCCGAGAGGACTGCCCGTTACGTAACCGCGAGTCACACTCCGACCGACCAAACGCGAGCGGACAAGCCCTCGTCATCTTCGCGCGGGATGGCACAACGACAGTTCTATAGGGTATCAAAATACACATCGTCCTACGATCTCAACCAACCCCATCGCCGCCTTCCAACACCGCTGGCAGTGTCTCGGCAGACTGCCGAGCGAAGCCATCCACCAGCCGTCGCCTCTTTCGCGCGTTCTCGCGAGTGCAAGATGCGACAGCGGGCATCGTCACGCACAAGAAAAGGCGTCATGTGTGCCAGAAAATGGCTCTACTTTGTATGGCCTGTGCCATGCCGTAAGGCGTGTAAGTCAGCTTGTTCCAGGTCATTCGTCGAGCGGCTCGATCGAAGTGATGCGTCCACCCCCCGATGGGGGCGCTGGGGCCCCGCGTGCAACGTGCGTCGCCCAAAGGACCGCACCAGCCTGCCCGTGTCTGCGCGGATTCGCACGTTCACCTGTGCATAAGTCCGGCCTCCGGTACGTTACGGCAAGTCAGCTGCGAGCACGACTGTCCATGGCCGCGCGCCTGCGGCTGCACGTGCGCATCAAGGTCATGATCACTTTCGAGCTTGAATACAAACTCACCAACACAGCTCTTCCATGTGACCATACACCCCGCGTTCGCAATAGATTTATCTTGTCATGACCTCCTCGCCAACTCGAACAGCTCAGTCATCGTGCTCGCGAGTAAGGGCTGTTCGTGACTACCGAGTAGAGCCCATGGGGTTCGCTCTCGGGTAGTGCTCCCCCACAAAAAGATTTCCCCACGCCAAGAGCCGAATGAGCCGCCAGGTACCTAGCCCCACAGTCCAAATGCACCCTCCAAACCACTCCACGGCTCCCACACCGGCCAGTGCGCGTCTGTACAGTAATTGCTGTTAGACAACTCGGTGCAAGGCGCGGGAGACGCCCGAGTCCGAAACTCGGAGGCAACCCGGAGCATCCGAACGGCGGCGTCACGCAAAGGCGACGAGCAGTTGCGTCAGGCAAGGCGTCATACGGCGCCCTGTTCGAGAAACAGCAAGAACGTAGCCATCCATGCAACGGTTGTCGCGTGTCGCCGAGATCGCGGGTCCCGTGACACAGACGCGATGCAGCCGTGCAAAACGGAAACGACAAGAAAACTGGTCGCAAGCGAGCACCACCAGCCGAACGGGTGTGCGGGGTCAGACTTGGATGCTCTTGGCGTTAATCTGTTCCCAGTGCCAGGGGCAAGACACAAGTATCCCTGTCTGACTCTGGAAGCCAACACCCCTGGCACCCAGTCAACCGGCAGAACTGTCTCAAAACGGCCCAGGAGACGCGTGCAGACAGAGCTCGTGCAGTCGCAGCGGCTGCGGTAGAACTGTCACAGTAACGAAGAAACCTGTGATCGACGATGGCATCTCCAAGGCTTCGCTCAAACCTTTGCGGGCAACAGGCCGTGGGTACACCGGACAAGGGCGAAAGTGGGAATTTCATCGTGGCAGACGGCACGGACACGTCGTGCTCCAAGCATGGAGCAGCCCGAAGTCTTCAGCAGCAGGAGCCTGTAGCACATCCAAGCCCTCAGGTAGGCAGCTAAATTTGCAGCAAAGCTGCATGAGTTCATGTTGCTGTTCGATGACGATAGGTTGCGGATCAAGACCAGTGTCAGGAAGGCAGGATGCCCCTCTGGCAACAGATTGCGCGCTACGCAGCTCAATTCGCGCGAGCCGAAAATATAGAACGGCGGAGAAGGGATAGAAACGGAAGCCTGCACGCGCGGCAGGGAAGCACTGAAGCCAGGACACAACTCCACAATTTGGACGGGTCTGACGCGAGCCGGAGGGTCCGAGGTGTACAGAGCCCCAAAATAAACTCTGCCAGCCATGGCGGGGATCCTCCGGCTTGGTTTGCAAGGCTGAAGTCGTGCGAGTAGATAGATTCTACAGTATGACAAGCCGGCCAGTGGTTATGAATGCATGCCTCGATTAGAATCGGTTTACTGGCAAGGAGCGCTGCAACAGGCCTGGCAAGTAGTCGGCAGTCGTGGGTCACATCTCTGCCGACAGCAGCGCAACTCTGCAGAACATACATGAGCGCTTGGGCAATGCCTCCGCTGCGCGCGCCCGCAGCCAGGAAGACGCTCTGACTAAGCTGTGGTCCGGAAGAAAATAGAGCGCCGGCGTAGACGAGGTGGCAGCCAGTGTCCCAATGCTGGTGCGAGCTTCGCCTAGTGTGCCAAGAGCGTTGCCGTAGGCCCAGATATGTTGTTTTGCGAAGTCGTTAGGCAGTACAGATGGCAGCGACGAGCCCAAAGCCGATAGAGCAATACTAGACCCAGAGCAAGCAGGACCAGACAAACCCATCGAGGTGCACGTACGATAGCGTGTATTCGGGTGCGGTGCGTCGAATTGAGCAAGTGTTTTCGCGCCTGTGCGTCCTGGCAGCTTATCTCTACACGACTTTCGCCGGTGGATAACGACAGCAAGACAGCCCTTCTCATCCAGCGCCAGGACGACCGCGAGCCATCATAAGCAGGAGCATAGGTCACTTAGCCTGGTGCGCGCGTCGAGCAAGGTTGAGGGGGTTCGGGGTCGCTGAGCGGGCGTTGAAGCGGGTAGAGATAAGAGATAGGGAGCAAGTGGTGGCTGTGTCGCGTTTTGTCCCGAACACGGACATATATATTCTTATTTCCGCACCTTATCGCGCATGAACCGTTGACAGCACAGTTCACAAATTGAGACGGAGATCTTATAATCCAAGTAATAATATCCTTTTGATGCAAAATATAGAGTATCAGAAGCCTCCCGTTGCACGGTTGCACAGTTGGATCGTTGATCATGTCGGCCACATGCGAAGACTCTCTCGCCCGGGGCGAAGCACCAGATAAACGTCGAAGGATGAAATCTCTCAGCACATTCTATGACTGTAGTTTACCGAGATATCCGTACGAGCCGACCGCAGGGCCGGGCAGCACCGCAGAGTCGGAATCCTTCGACATTATCAGAGACAATGCAAAGTGCTATGGTCGGACCGCTCACAAAAATCGCTCCTGGGGTACGTCCAGCGGTAATGACTCTTGTCAAAGCGTCGGCGGTAACCAAGCCTTGTTTCACAGCTTCTTCCAAGACGGAAATGAGCCAGTTCTGGCAATTCCATGCGCCGTTGGGAACGTAAACGGGTGTCGTGGACGCGATATGTTCGAGCCGAGCCCGCTGCTCGTGCGTCATGGTGCATATGACAACCTGAGCGACGGGAGGGCTTTGTGACGCGAGATCGAGCGTCTTGGTCAGTGGGCCCCAGTTTGTGTAATGCTGGAAACCACGCTCTTGCACAATTTGTAGCTCGCGCCAAACGGTGTGTATGCCATCTTTGAGTTGACCGACTTGCCAGCCAATCATCCAGTGACGGCAGTCCAGTTCGGAGTGATTGTTGAAGACTAGCAGGGCGACGTCCAAGTCTGCTGGGGGGTCGGGATAGAGGTGATCGATGTTGCCGGGCGGCGGGCGACCTTTAGATCGATGGACGTGAGCGCAGCTTTTAATTATACTATATACTCATATGCACATACCTGGAGGACGCCCCATGTTTTCCATGACGACCATAGGCTCCTCTTGAGTCATAGTAATGGGGGCTGAGATCAAGGACAAAGTCGCTTTCTAGCTCCGATCCCGAGAATCAGAGCTCCAACGGAACTGTACTACAGCGGCTTGGACGGGTGGGCTGCCATAACATGCTCGTCGCTAATGATCTCTCTTCCGGTTAATCACGGGTTGGCACACAGTAAGATAGACCGCATTCTGCAACGATAGTGTACACGTAGAAAAGGGGCATGGCCTATGAGCCTCGAAGTCCGCGCGCGAGGACTCCTCACCGAAACCGTCTGGTAGTCCTGACTCGTGGACTGGAATATTTGACCATAACGTCCGTCAAATTCGACCCCTTCAGGACGGCATTGACTCCTCCCGCCACGCCCGTCACATCCCGCGGGGCCGGCGGCCTGAAGCCGCTGCGTTCAAGAACCAGGTCCTTGAACAGTAGCTCATAGAACACCCATGCCGACCAGAGGAATTGTTTGCGAGCTGGCGGCGCGGCGGGGACGCACGCCTCGAAGCTCGCGAGCCGTTCGGCGCCGATGAACGCCCTCCCCTTTCCACCACTCCGGCGGGCCACTTCCTTGCGCAGATGCACAGCATCTGACTCCAGCAGGTCCGGGAACGTCACGTCAACGATGCTCGGCCGGTCCCGTACAAACGCGACGAGGCGCTTCGCCATCCTGCGTTTGCGCTCTGCGATATCCTCGGCCGTGGGCGGCGGCGCGGCGGGCGCGGGCGGCAGCTCTGTCCATACACGGAGGAACTCGGGGTTCTCCACCCTGAAGACCTCGAGATGCGGTAAGATGTGCGGGTCGTCAAGCCAGGTCGTGCTGACGAGGTGCGCGGCGGGGTTGGTCGCGGAGCCCAGATCGCAGCGCACGCCCATGGCAAGGACGCGCAACGATGGCGAGTGCCGCGTAAGGAAATCCGCAAGCGCGGCAGAGTCGAGGCTGCGTAGCGCCATCTTGTAGACCTCGAAGTTCCGCAGAGCAGGGAACGTGATACGTTCCGGAGGCGGTGGCGGTGGCAAACTAGGGTCGTTTGGAGGCGGTGGCGAATAGCCGATAAGGGCCGCGAACCCGAGCACTCTGACAAGACAGAGATTCTGCAGTGTCTGAGAGCAAGCTGCGAGCAGAGGCGTCCACGGCGTGGCATCCTGCCCGTTCCAGCGGGCAGTTACACGGCAGTCGAGGTCGTAAAGGTTGAGCGTTGTCAGATTCCTAACCAAAGACCCGTCCGGCACCTTGGCCGAAGAGATGCAACACAGAAACATTTCGCGCAGACGGCTTTTATCGCCCAGAAGCAGCGTCCAGAGATCCAGTGGCTGACTATCTTCAAGCGGCGGTTTGTAGTCCTCTGCGAAGTCCTCTTGCTCTGGGCTACCGTTCCTGAGACGAAAGGGCACCGTTACAATCTTATTGAACGCAGACCAGCGTCCCTTCTGCGACTTAGTCGGAGAAGGCACCGGTGCATCCAATAAGAACCACGACACATGCCGCCGGAGAAAGACAGCAAAAATATTGGGCAGCTGTGGGATCAAAACCTGCAACAGCTGGTGGATTTTGTGCGGGTGTGGCGCTCCTGTATTTGGTAGCTCGTTGTCAACGTAGCGGTTGCTAGCAACGGACTCAAAGTCGTGGAGAGTGGGTATGGTGGGCTCGAGCGGCTTGACGACATCGTCAAGAACGACGCGTGTAACAGCGGCGCGCAGGTGGCCCGATGCTGGGCGAAGCAGACATTCCAGCCATGAGACGAGCCTGTCCTGCTCGTCGGGGATGAACGGGACAACAAGGGTCCGCGCGAGCGCTGTGTACGCGCACTGGGAGAAAGCGCGCGAGGCCAGCGCAACTGCAGGAAGGTCGTACGGCCATTCAAGATAGGCGAAGATTTGGAGGAGCAGTTCGGGTGGAAGCATCGCAATTTGAACGAAAGATAACAGCGGATGTCGGAGTTCAAACTTTGCGGCCACACTCTATCTGCTGTTCCAACGGCATCCTCGACAGCCCGGCCCCGGTCACTGAGCGTGCGCACTATAGGATCCGTGCAAGCGGCAAAGTGTAGCCCGAGCGCACCGAGCTGCATCGCCTACTTGCGCAATTGTGTCCTGTGGCTTCAACTTCGCCGATCGCGACGGCTTCGCCCAACCCCGCCGTTCATCCCCATGTCTCCACCACAATTAACGGACCATTTCCAGCCCATAGACGACATTGAGCATCTTATCCCGGATGAAGCAAGAGGGACGTCTCGAGAAGCCGAATGGCGCGAACAGCTTTACTTGCTCTAGTGTGTCTGTATGCATCCAACTCAGAAGTCGACACCAATCACACGTAGTGACGTCCCACAGTTTGACAAGCTGTTCTTACAACTTCGATGTATGTGGTACAGTATCGGCTATAATCGATCTGCTCCCTGATCATGGTAGTGTGCCACTTAGAGCTCGAGGACTACATCGTTCGGGATTGCATGCGCGTAGACATAGCTATCCCTCGCCAGCCAGTTCTCTCGTTCGGAATCGTACACCCTACGCACCCCATTGATGAGCAACTTCATTTGTAAGATTCCATAACCCAACACCGATTCCTGACAAAACTACAGTGCTGCCGTCCGAATTGGTATGAGTATCACCTTTAAAGTCGTTATTCTGGATGGAGAGCTCCACTGTGTTGTTTGTGCTGGCTCATGGATTGCGCAGGAGTCTTTGAAAGGTACCTTATCTTGATAGTCCCATGGAAGAGGTATCTGACTATGATAGTCCAAGAATTTCTCATCGACCTATTGCCAGAGGGGACAACTTCGCCTTGTGGTACCCTCCGCATCACTAGTCTCGCCTACAAAGCACGCGATTTCAGACTATACTGTGACGACGGCCTGTTTCCTGCATCTCGTTGGCTAGGATCAGCGTCCCCGGCGATCCTGGACATTTACAGCACGGTCTGCACGCCTGCTCCCGAGGTCGTTACCGATATCTTGCACCGTCTTTCCAGGGCCGCCAAGGTCGACGCCGATGGTCGTGTCTTCGACATTGGTTCTGGTCAGCTCGTGAAACGCGCAGGCCGCCTCCTCGCGCGAGAGGCAGTAGCCACGGAGTACGTTCGTCGGCACACCTCCATCCCCGTCCCACGCATCTACGCGTTTTTCGAGCACGAAGGTCTTGGGCACATGGTGATGGACCATATGCGCGGCACGCCTCTTGTCGAAACGATCGTTTCGCTGTCCCCCGGAGACCGCAACGAAATTTGCGAGCAGCTATGCAGGATCGTGGCCGAGTTGCGCACCCTCCCGGCGCAGAACTCTCTGGGCGGTTGGCCATGTGGCCCGTACAACAATATCGACTTTCGAGAACCCGAGCCATCTCTGCCATTCCCTTCCATCGAGGAATTCTGGCACTGGTGGCTGCGAAAGCGGCGTATGGACCTGTCGCCTCCTCCCCCGGCACTTGCTGGCAATGCACGGTTCGTGCTTGCTCATGGGGATATTGTGCCCAAGAACATCCTCGTCGAGGGGAGCACCGTCGTTGCTGTTCTTGACTGGGAAACTCTGGGCACGTACCCTGATTGTTGGGAGGCGATGGTCATCGCCAGTCAATTACATCCCGGGGCCGACAATATGGAGGAACTCCCAGGGTGGCCTGAGAGTGATGGCTGGCAACTGGCGGCAAAGATAGGTTCGCTTCTGTACCCTTTACCTTTCTAGAATAACGTGAGAATGCGGGAGCCCAGCCAACAGCAAACAATCTTAGACAAGCAGCACTTGTAATGCGACTGGATCGGAGCAATGGGTGTAACGAGCAAATACAGTGGCGAATTGAAGAGTGACGTGTAACGTGCGCGAGTAATGGACAACAATGCTGCTCAGATCGGGCGTTGAATGATTCTCGACAAGTTTCATAAGGACAGAACGTGCGTTATTATTTGAGCACAATGATTACATGAGCTGTGAGCAATAAAGAAGGTTGATCGATTTTCTGGAAATATATACGTCTATAGTAATGGAGTCATGAACCGATAATTGATGTCATTTTAAGCCTCGGGCGACGCGGCCTGAGTGGACGCCTGGATTGAAAATGAGTAATGTATCGAAAGGGAGCATATTGAGACGTACGCGATAAAGCTGGACGCGATGGCCAGCGCCGCAAGTGACGCGGCTGTCGCCAGTGCAGGCGAAGTTGCACTCCTTCTCGGCAACGGTCGCAGGGCGCGCGCCCTTCAACCAGCCCTTGCCGCACATGCACTCATTGCCGTACTCGACGCCGGCAAGGGAGTAGCCGGCGCTCTTACACTTGTTGGTGCACGCGAGCGGCGAGTTGTTCTGCATCTCGTACACCTTGGTGTTCTTCAAGAGCGACTCGCCGAGCGTCGGGTCGTTGACACACTTGTACGCGACCTTCCAGCCGCTCGCGATCTTCGGCGTGCCGCTCTTCAGCGTCGGCTTCTTGCCAGCCAGCTTCGAGTTGGTGTAGACCGCCGAGCGGTGGTCGCCGCCGCACGTCTGCTTGCCGGTCTTGTCGCCCGAGCAGTGCTGCTGGCACTCGCTCGACGGCCGCTTGCGCAGGACGGGCTTGGTCGAGCCGCAGAAGCACTCGGTGCCCAGGCGGATGGCCGCGTAGCCGTAGCCGTTGCCTGAGCAGAGCGAGAGGCATTTGGCGTGCGTCATGTCGAGCAGGACGTTGCGCTGCAGCGCGAGCGGCGACTTGTGCGTGAAGACGCGCTGGTCGCCCTGGTCGGTGACGCAGGCGGCGGTGAGCTTCCACCCGCTGGGAAGCGCGATGGCCGCGGTGTCGGTCGTGTTGCTGGTGTCGACGGATGCGGCGGAGACGGCGAGCGCGGAGACGATAGCGAGGAAAAGCTGGGCGGCGACCATCTTGTATACGTGTGAAGCTGATGAATCTGCTGGGAGATGCTATTCGCCGTTGCAGACAACATGGTTTATATGTGCTCGACGAGGCTGCGCCAAGAATTGCAGAGCGGGGGAGCCGCGACGCTGTCCGCTGGCCGATCATCGTCGATGCAGTCCGTTCCGAGCTCCAGCAGTGGAGAGCAATTCCGGTGATCATGATCAGAGGTAGCGTCGTCCCGGCATGGCTTGGCAAAAAAAGCAGAGCAAGACTGTAAGCACGAATGTGGTCCATGGTAAGGCAGCCTTGGCAGACAGCTGCTTACAGGAGGCATGGAACGGGGTCATCCGCCAGTCCAGAGACATGCGCAGCGGTAATAACCCATGCACACTGCCCGATACGCGCCAGGTATCAAGCGGTGAGCTCTTGATAGCAGCGGGTTTCGGAAGACTGAGTAAACACGCTCCGAACTCCGACTCAGCGAGCTCAAACCAAAAGTTTGTCGTCATCGTCACAGTAGTTATTAGTTCACAACATCTAGAAGAAAGAAACATACATCGTGCGCTGCCATTCAGTGTCTTACTTAGGTCTAGTACAGATAATAGAAGAAAGCTATCATGTACAGGCTCACCGCGAGCACGATTGTCCGCCAATGGAGGAACTCTGTCCGCTCATCGGGTTCTGCAACGAGATTCATCGGCTCAAAATCTTTGGCACTGATCGCCTCGCGATAACAGTCCACCATCTTCTCCATTGCGCCAGTCCACGTTCGGCCGGTCGCGCTGTTGACCGCCGCAGCGGCCATCTGCCACCGCCTACCAGAGTCCTTGACCAATTCGCCCAGCAGCGCAGCATATTGCAGCGCAGTCCCCTGCACGGGCATCAGGAGGCCGTTGCGCCCATGCACGATGAGGTCGCGTGTGCCCTCCGCATCGAGCGCGGCAACGGGGAGCCCGGACGCCATCGCCTCGCAGACGACCTGGCCGAACGTCTCCGTGAAGGACGGGAACGCGAAGACGTCCGCGCTCGCGTACCACGCCGCGAGCTCCGCCTGGTCCGCTATCTGCCCGGCGAACGTCGTGAGGTGCGCGATGCGTTGCTGGCGCGCGGACGCCTCGAGCGCGGCGCGGTGCGGGCCGTCACCGACGAGCACGAGGCGCAGCGGGCACGTGCTTGCGCTTGGGTGGCGCGCGACGAGATGCGCGAAGGCGTTCAGGAGCAGCTGAAGGTTCTTCTCGTATGATCTGCAAATTTGCCGCTTATCAGCGCACGTGCGCTGCTCAAGGATTTGGGTTGGGGCTCACATTCTGCCCACATACAGGATGACAACGAGATCATCCGCCGCAGGACACAGGGTTGGTGACGGTGGCGGCGTGAGAGGGAACGCGATGCGGTCCGAGCATAGAGCCTTGGCAGGTGAGGCCGGAAGGCGGAACACGGCGTCTCCTAGCGTGTGCGTCGCCCAGTCGCAGGTTGATTCTGCCCGTGACGCCTTCGCACCGAGCTGTTCGCGGATGCGCGCTGAGCGTCTGGCGGGGGTGAACACGGACAGGTCGACGCCGCGCGGCCATATCCGCAAGTTGGTCATTCCGTGCACGTTTGCCAGCGCGTCTGCAGTGGAGGGCGAAGGACAAGCTGTCAAGTCGCATCTGGCACGCGGCGTCGGTATATAAAATATGACGCGGGGCTGGCGGGACTAAGGGGCGTACTTAGCGTGTAAATTTCGCAGCCAGCTCCACATTATCTGCAAACGCGCACGAGGGTTGGGACTGCGTTGGCCGTTGGATGCCGTGTTTATGACTCACTGGTTCCAGCCACCCAGCCCCAAAGAGGGTAGCGTACCTGGAACGGGAGATGTCAGACGTCAGTGAAGATACGCCGGTACGATTTGGATGTCACGCACGTTGCAAGATTGGTATGATAGCTCGCGACGACAGGCCGGCGATTGGGTCCAGTCCACGCTGGGCCGCACCAGCCTACCTGCAGCGCATAGAGAAACTGGGCGCCAAGCCAGACAGGGTCGACGATGTGAATCACATCTGGATCCTACAGCTTGCGGTGAGCGCGGGCAGGGTTGAAAGCCCCGCAAATCACATACAAAGGCTACGATGGTGCTGAGGAACTTGGGCCGCAGGAAGTTGAGCTTGAGTCCAGGGTAAAGAACGAGCGGTACGCCGGCGGTCCCGATTAATGGGAAGGTTGCATAGTAGCCCATCCCGCTTTCGGGCCCGAGAACCACGCATTCGTGCCCTTGCTCGCGTAAATGTGTGAGGAGGCGGGCCATAGTCCGCGTTACGCCGTCGACCTGGCGCGGTTAGTCAGACTTTGTACAGAAACCCGAACGGGGTGTTTGCCTTTGGCATGAGGTTCTCTGCGCATAAATATGTGAGATCTTCCTAGACAATAACAAAGAGTCGCCAACCTGTCACGATTGCAATTCTCAGCGTCCTCTTGGGCGCCATGGCTGGGCGAGATGGAGAGAAGGGGATACGGATCGTTAACCCTTTTGTGCGTGATTATAAGGCCATGGGCGTGCGATAGGCGTCTGTCTGCCGTAGACAAAGCACCAACGATCCTCGATGGTCGCAAACGAGGGTGCGTGCGCGAGCCCATGGATGCGTGATTGACCAATGAGAGCGCGATAAACGTGCACGCGTTCGGATTTCTTTCGCACGTTGCATTTTCGCAGAGCCTTGGTCCGCCGGTCTGAAAATCACAGCAGGAGGTCGATCGGCATTACATGCCATTTGGTACAGCATATAGGTACAGCAGGTACTGTCACAGCTCTAGGAGTTTTGTTAGGTCGAAGTCAGTGTCAAATTGCGGGACTTGCAGTACTGACCGGAAAGCAAGGAATCAGGCCTCCTCGGAGTCTTCGTCCTCGTCCTCATCTTCATCGTCGCCCTTACTCTTGGGCTCCTTAGCGCTCTCTGCGGCAGCAGAAGCATCGCGCCACCGCGTCAGCTCATCCCCGGCCTTCGCCTGGGCCTCTCGAATCGCGGCGGATAGCGCAGCGTAATACACCGCTGCACTGGCACTCTGCGGGTCTTCGCTCAGAGGGAAGGCATGCTTTGCGTTGGGAGAAAGCCCTTCTGGATGCGTCACGTTCGACGGTATCTGCAGAGCAACCTCGATTTCGAGTGATGCGGCCATGAGACGAAGGAGCGTGTCAACTCCGCCAAACAACCTTTGCTCCTGAACTTGGCACTACAGGCGCTGCTCGAGTGCACATTTGACCACACATGCGCACAACCTTCAGAAAAAAGCTTAAAATATGAATTCAAGAAGACCGGTTCGAGACTGGATCGTAATCCTGGATGCCTTGACTCTGCCTTCCATAACGACATCGACGACGATGGCGGTTCTATCGTTTACGAGTTACGACGCCTCGCAGGGACTCCGTGTATGCTTGGCTCACCTAGCAGCTACACTCTTATGCACTTTCAGATTCTTATAGCTACTCATTTGCCAGTGGCTCGTGCCGCCAAGCCCGTCCCGGCTGGGAGCAGTATCCATGCAGCCGGCATACATTTCCCGCAGTCTTCGCAAGATGGTGGTCCAGAAACAGAGGAAGCTGTGACGCAGCATTGGTTTCTGGACATCAACAAAGCGCATTCTTTGAATTGATCGACGCGCGGATTGTGAAGGCGAGCTGTCTCCTGAAGATTCTGCACAAGTGCAAACACAGTACTTATCGTCGCGTCCTGCAAGCAGAGCTCACGCACGTCGGGTTCGGACGATACGGAGAGCCGGATGGGATTCGCGAACCGGCCCAAGAAGGACTTGCACGTTTGAATCAGCCACAGGAAAGCGTTCCCACAACGCTGTTTCAGTTGCCGGCGAGACAGCTCACGCTCCCGCCATAGGAAGTATGTGCGGGGCTCCCGCTCTCAACGGGGACGTCGCAGCGGCCATCGCGCAATGGCTGCCCAGCGACGACCTCGCGCGGTTCTGCGCGGTGTCGCAGATGGTGTACGCCGCCGCGCTCCCCGTGCTCTACAGGAACGTCTACATCGTCACCTCGCACGCGTGGAAGGTGCACGCGTTCGCGTCCTTCTACTCGACGATATCGCGCAGGCCGGTGCTGGGGCGCTTCGTCAGGAGCCTGTTTATCAGTTACCACGGCCCGACATCCAACATCCTCCGCCTCCTCACCTTGCTCCCGCGTCTGCAGTCTCTCCACAGCGCGCACACCTTCCGCACGAATGCCAGCGCGCTTCAGTTGCAGCGCTCGCCGTTCGCGTCCCTCACTTCGCTGTCGTGCGAATGGACGCCGTGGCTGGACGAGCTGATGAGCCGCATGCAGCCCGTCCGCCGGCTGCACATCGACGTCCCTCACATACGACGCAACTCCCCCGAGCTCTCTGGTCTGGAGCGGCTTCTGATGGCATCTCTCAGCACGCTGGAGGAATTATCGATCACCGACCTACGCGTGTTGCTGATATTTAGGGAGCACCAGCATCTCGCCTGGCCGCGCGTCCGCCGGGTAGACCTCCACCTCGCCACGACCTTCAGCGACGTTGGACAACTCCTGACGAGCGTGTTCCCCCATTTGCGGCAACTGCATGGCCGGGGGTCTGCGGACCTGCTGTCCAGCCCCGCGGTCCTGCCCGCGCTCGACTACGCGCAGATATTCGTCCCGGATGATGCGGCCATGAGGATGCAGTGTTCTTCGTCCACCATGAGACGCTCCATTCGTCATCTGATGCTGGAGGGCACGGGTATGCGGGAAAGCGACATCAATGCGAATATCGAGCTCACGCTTTCCGCCGTACAACCTGAGAAATTACATAGTCTGAGCGTACGAGTGGGCAGGGATCTCATACCAACGCTATGCGGCATGCTCGCCAGCTGCTTTAGCCTGTCGTATCTTTTCGTGTGCTGCAGACCAGATACAGTACGTCAGCCCTAATTCCCTACAGATACCGGAAACTGACTGTTGCAATCATCTTCCATTAATCCAGGTCGTGGAACTTTGCCAGGCATTGACGCGACTGCGCCCTCAGACAGCCGCCCAACGCCTGCGGTGCATCGGATTCAACATATCCCCCGCGCACTACGCCGACCCCATCCTAGTCGAGAAACTAGCACTGAAAATCGACGCACTCAAAAAGCAGTTCCCGCTGCTCAGACTGGTGGAGCTCCGGACGTTCACCCGCACAAAACTGCTGGGCGCCATGTCCATCGTCAACGTCCACTGGCGAATATCCCGCGACACCGGAGAGACGCGGCGCGTTCAGAGCGATATCAGAGTGTGGGATGTTGCGTGGTGCGAAGGGCCCGAGCATCTCGACCGCTTGCATATTTTACAGTGATTGAGATTGTGGGTACAGTATGTACGAGCCATCTTGTTGTATTCGACAACGGCAACGTCTACACTGGGTCGAAATCTGTCAAGAGCTTGTAATCTGCGATGCGCTCGGGCGCGGAAGGGCTATCCGGTTTCCTTCGCCTGTAACGGTCGAATGAGTGACCGGTCAATGAGCACTGGAGACTATGCGTACTTTTCGCCTGCGGCAAGCGAAGGGAAAGACCCAAACAGATCCTTATGTTTAGGCATTGGTGCTTCCCTGCAAGAAACCTGAACGATGCAAACCAGAGACGCTAAGGAAGGTCATACGTGAAATATGGGTGTTGCAGGGCTTCTTCTGCACTGATTCGCTTTGCTGGGTCGTATTCCATGAGGGACGAAATCAGGTCGATGCCAGCAGCGGTCAAGTACGGAAAGCGTTGGCGGAAGGCAGGCGGCGTGTAGTGGGGAAGTGATATTGTCTTGGATAGCGGCAAAGTGTTGTAGTCTGGCCAGTTGACCTTTGTCGGTGGCCCCAGCAGTTTGAAAATCTACGAAATATTAGGCGCAGTTACACACCTATGAATGTTTGCGAACCATGCTAATGAGCTCGAGCTCTCCTTTGGCTTGGAAGAGCGGCTCGTTGAGGATGAGTTCCGCGAAGATGCAGCCCACCGACCACATGTCAACGGCTGTTGAGTATTCAGTGGCGCCGAGCAGGATCTCTGGCGCGCTGCAATGTTACTCAGGATCATTGTCATGAAGAAGAAAGGCGGTACGTACCGATACCAAAGCGTCACGACGAGTTGCGTAAGGCCCCCGACTCCCACTGGTTCACCATATCGACGCGCGAGCCCGAAGTCAGCAACTTTGATGGTACCGCGGTTGTTCATGAGCAAATTGCTCGTCTTGAGGTCACGGTGCAATATCCAGTTGGAATGGCAATGGGCGACCGCGCTGAGCAGTTGCAGCATCAGCGTCTTGATTTCAGATTGCAAGAATGGTGTCGGCATGACGGTCAAGAGCGATTTGAGGTCGTGCTCGATGAAGTCCATGACAATATACACTCTGCGATGCAGGCGCTGTAGCAAGATTCGCAGAGCGCGGTCTAGCAGAAACGCACTGACTGGGTGAGCGTGTCGCCGACGACGACCTCGCGGATGTTGACGACGTTTTCGTGCCGGCAAGCCATGAGCGCGTTGATTTCGCGCAAAGCGGTTATGGGGAAGCCGTGTTTCTCTTCTTCAAGCTTCAGCTTTTTGAGCGCCACGATGTCCCCAGCTTGGAACTGTGTTAGACGAAATTCATTAGAAAAAGCTGGAGCTTACTCTGCTTGTCCCGCGCTCGAAACACGACGCCGTACGAGCCCTCTTCGATCTGGTTCAGGCGCTCATACGAGTAGACAGAGCGCGACGATGCCAGGCCAGGATGGGCAGTCCGTGGAGGAACGTATATGCTGCGTGTGCGTGTGCTACTCTGAGCGGGAGCGGGAGCTGGTGGGGGAGATGGTGGTCGTTCAGACAGCCTTTTCGCTCGTTTCTTGGGTGTAACAGAGCGCTCTTCGTCTTGCGACGGTGCCTCCTCGTCTCCCAAGTCCCAGCGTGATCGTTTAGTCGCCATCGTCACGTGCAGGAAAGTAAGGAGCAGCTACGTTGAAAGTCCGCCACCGTTTCTTGTCAAGCCGCCGCCAACAGCTGCTCTCGGGCACTCTGCCAGTGCCATCTCCGCTACATCTGAAGGCCGCAACTATCGCATGTATGCAACAATATCTGGAGCCCCACGTCGGCCTGTGTCGATATGTCGTAGACCAGGAGAGACCAGCCTGATTTCGAATCCAACCAGGAGCGTCAGCTCCGGGCTCGGGGTGTCAGGGTTGCCAGTCACGATCCCAACCCGCGCGTGGCCCGCATACGGCTTCACACCGAAACCTTCTGATCGGTGACGGGAAATACGAGTACATAAGGCCCTGCCATTCTACAGGAAAAATCATCACAAGCTCACTCACAGCACTCACATCCATCGCCTCCAATGCGCTTCTTCTCCGCCGTCATCCTCGCCCTCGCCCTTTCTTCGGCCGAGCTGGGTGTCCATGCCTCTCCAGTCCGCTCGCCCGCGCCAGGAAAATACAAGCAGTTCAACGACGAGCCTACGAGCGCCAGCCCAAGCGCAACGCACTCGGTCTCAAAAACGACACACCGTGAAAGCAGCACCCCGTCGCCGACCCATCACAGCACGGGCACGTCTTTCGCCGCCAAGTCAAAGACAACGCATCGCAGTGCGAGCACTCCGACCAAGTCGTCGAGTGACACCATGACCACCGAATCGTCCACCTTCAAGCATCGGTTCGTGCGACCCGGGTCTACGTCGACGACCGAGTCCTCAACGTCCATGACCACCGAGTCCTCAACCTTCAAGCATCGTTTTGTGCGGCCCGGATCCACGTCGACGACCAAGTCTAAAACGTCCGAGTCGTCCCTCCCGACCGGTACGGCCATTCTCGGCACCGAAACGTCGTCCGGCGCCAGCTCTACGGAGACGCCTTCCGACGAGGATATGGGCAACAACGACGATTTTGATAACTCATACGATGAGTACGATGGCGGTGAATCCGGCCCAGATGATGGTGAATTCGAAGGCTACGACGAGAGCGCAGAGTCCGGCAACGATGCACCCAACGATGAGGACTTTGACTTCAACGACGACGACCAGAATTCGGACAGCGCGGACGACAACGGGTCTTATGATTACAATGCCCCTCAGAATGGTGATGAAGCTGCGCCGGAGAAGGAGCCGGGCATGTATTACGCCAACGTTCGCCGGGGCCGCTTTGCAGTTTAATACTCTAAATTATGTGGTCCCTGGATACTGGATTGTCGACTGTGCTGGCACGTCGAATGATAACTTATTGAATATGATAAGATATGCGATCATTAACTCGGAGCAAAAGCTGAATGTTTGACACCGCTGCCTCGTGCCATTTCATGAGTGTTATGCAAATAAATGTCGTCTCCTCACCCGCGTGCCTCGCCCTGGCACAAAAATACAAGCGACTAAGACAAATTCAGTCTGCGCAATCAGGGGGGTGCTTCTTGCAGTGCTCCGATCTTTGCTGACAGAATAACGACCCTCGATTCTGGTGTATGAACCCAGAGCTCTGGTGACGTGTTTATATGCACAACCCCTGCTCGAAGCGTGCGCGCGCGACCATGGGATCCTGACTCCCAAGCCTGTGCATCGTTTCCTCGGAAACCTCTGAGTCATGAAGTGAGCGATTTCTGTGATCGGGAAGCCTGCGAATCCTTCTCTAATACCTTGCAATGCCTCACAAAGATACTTAAGATATCCTTGTTATCCTACAATTCGCGACAAACGGCTTTTGTATTCGTCCGAGGCAATGCAAGTCTCGAAACGACCCCTAAGGAATGGTACAGCAAAGGCAACACGACGGACCCAGGGTCAGGTTACCAGTACTGCCCTGTCTACACAGTGAGGGCTACACGTAGATACTACAGTGAGAGAGATTGGATAGAGTGTTCATCAGAGCCCGGCGAGGAGGCTTCAACCCGATTTGCAACCACAAAGAGAAAATGTCCATGGTCATGAGATCCGCTGCCAGAGTGGGCGCTTTAGAGGCCGAGGATGGACGGTGGGAGGACGGCGAGCTGCGCGGCGGACCAGGCGGACTGCGCGCGCGCGGGCGAGAGGGTCGCGTCCCAGTTCGAGTTAACGAACTGGAGGTGCGAGCCGATGGACGCGCCCGAGAAACCGAGGTTGACGTGGTTCCCGCCGATCGAGCCCAGCACAGACTGCAGCTGCGCGGCAATGACGGCGTCGAAGCCGATGTTGCGGCCGGAGATGCGGCGAATGTCCTCGATGAAGACGTTCCAGCGCGAGCCGAACTGGCTGGCGAGGCTGAGAAGAAGATTTCGAATCAGTCATGGTGCGCTAGTTAGCGAGCTGTGGCTACAAGTGCTCACATGATCTGCGCCTCGACTTCACAGACCTGCGTGAGCAGAATCTGCTTCATCGACTCGATGAGGATGGCGATGTTCTGCTGCACAATCTGGACGTCGACGATGGAGCACTGCAGGACCTGCACCTGCTGCACTTGGATGACCTCAACGGACTGCTGGACGACCGTGATGTGCTGCAGCTGATTGAAGCGGCCATCAAAGTTGCCGACACCGAAGAAGTTGTCGAAGGTGCTGAGAGACGAGACGCCACCCCAGTTGTTGAATGCGAACGGCGGGATCGCGTTGTTCGTGAGCGAGATCACCTGCGAAGATGTCTCGAAAGCGTGCAGCTGGCTCCAGATGGACGGGAGCGAGCTGATGTCAGTCCGTTTGGACTTCTCAGCTACAATGACCGGGGTAAGAAGGTATATCGAAGCCTCCGGAGAGAAAACACGCACAGGTGGGAGCCGCGAGGGCGACATGGGACGAGGCAAGAGCGACGATAGCGGCGGGCAGGAAAAACATCGTGAAGTGGTTGAGAATGCGAGGAACGAGGTTGAATGCGTGCGAGCGAGTGATGCGTGTCGTGTGCAATGCTACAGACCAGCCGGGGTCGAGTTGAAAGACGAAGGAAGGAATACAAAAGCGAGAGGTTGTCGCGAACGAAGGGAGGCTACCAGGCCCGCTGAGACAAGGGGTCGTGGAAGGACGAGGGGGTGAGGACCTGTCCGTCCCAATTCAGCCAGAATTTATACTTCCCAGCGCGTCTCCTCCGGCGGCCATCGCGGGCTCTTTGGGAAGCCAGTCGCTGCGCTTGGCGTGCGAATAACGAGAATCTGATGCGCGAAGAGCACGCAACTCCAGTCCACTGGCTCGCTGCACCGGTGCATTGAAATTCGGGCAGGGCGGCGTCCGAATCTGTGGGCGGTCGCGATGCCACTTGCACTTGCAGTTGCCTAATCGGGGTGATGCACCATCAGACAACGGACCTGTCCTGCCGCCTGACCACCGCTGCCTCGCCTGCACGGGCCCGGCACGGCGGCCTGGAAACGCGTCGCAGGATATCTCGGGGAACTCGAGCTCGCCGACGCAACGGATTCGAGGCACCATCGGGATTTTGCTGCATAATCCTCCAGTACTGTCAGCCGCCCACGAAAATAAATGTGGCTTCCAAAGCGCACACACAATGAACCAATCTTCGTCCGTCTTCTGAAGGCGAATATTGCAGGGGTTAAGAAACACGCATGTTGATCAACTTCCTCAGAGAATTTCAAGGCGTACGCGGGCATCCTCCCAGCAGGGAGCAACGAACTGCAGAACCAGATGCGCTGAATAATAGATATGCAACCCTAGGATACATCTACAACTCATCCTTGGCATGCGTATGGATGAACGCGTCAGCCAGCCCTGCCCGAGAGGAGAAAGTAAGCCATCAAGGTTCAAGGTCGAGGGGTAGGGTGCAGCTTACGGCGCTTCAGGTCTGGCGACAGACTTGTCGGCAGGACGACGTTGTACTCGACGTACAGATCACCATGACCGCTGCCTTGGTGTACCGGCATGCCCTCGCCGGCAATCGTTTGCACGAATCCTGCCAGTGCAAAGTGGTTAGTCTTCGATCAGCGCGCGTTGGGATTAGCTATCGAAAACGTGGTCGCCGCCCAAGGACATGCCTTGGCCGTGATCCACCAAGACGGGATGGGACGGGATCGCGGAAGCCTCACCGGGTTGTGTTACGCCAGAGCGCTTCAGCTGGACTATGTGTCCATCGAGATGTGTCAGGTTGCGCTCGAAGCCCAGCAACGCCTGCACATTGCAGCCGCGTTAGCATCAACAGACTGGCGCTGCATGTTTGCGTACCTCCTGGATGCCGATGGTCTCCCGCCAATAAAGGCTCGTTTCTTTGCGCCGCCAGCCACCGCGAACCTTGGACGCGCGCACGCGCAGGACGACATCGCCCGGCTCCCAGTCCGGCGACTCGTCGCCCTCGCCTTCAAAGACGACTTCGTGGCCTTCCGGCATGCCGGGCGTGACCTCGAGCGTGTAGTGCGCAGTGTGGTCCACGACCTTCTCGCCGTTGCAGTGCGGGCATTTGTGCACGATAACCGTACCGCGTCCGCCACATTCGTTGCAACTGTAGAAATAGGCAGCACAAACACAGATCCAAGTGCACAGTGGAGCGCGTCAACGAGAGGATATCGCAAGTCAGGGGCCGCAGGCAACGCAGAAAGATAGAGAGCGCACGTTGTTTGGGTCTGTGCAAACATGCCAGGGAAGACTTGCTGGCGGACGAGCTTGACGCCCATGCCGTCGCAGCCTGTGCACTTTTTGATATCGCCGTCGGACGCGGCTCCGGTGCCTCTGCAGTGGTCGCAAAGAATACGCTTCTTGATCATAAACTATGGTTGGTTGCTGTCAGCCGCCAGCTGAAAGATATAAAGAGAGCTTGTGCGCACGTCCACATCCTTTCCAGTGTACCTACGATAAATCAGCATAGGTTAATATGGGGATAGCAAACTACACACATATCCGCAAGCGAAACCTCTATTTCGGACATCATCGTAGGCCCGCGTCGCGTCTGCTCATGACGGGCACCGCCGCCGAAGAAGTTCGAAAACATGTCGAATGGATTGGCGTAGTGCTGGCCGCCTTCTGCTTGCCGTAGGCCCTCCTGCGCATGCTTGTCAGACTCATGCTTTGGAACATGTGTTGCGCTCGTACCTCGCCATGGCGGTCGTAGATTGTCCGTTTCTAGCAGACGATAAGCAAAGCGCATGAGCAATTCTAGCTATTCCCAATGTCAGCGAAATCCGCAGGTGTGCGTCCGTGCTCGTGGATCCTGCAATAGACTTGGAGTGCAATCCACGAGCCGGTAGGCGCGTACACCTAAGGATTTCTCTGGCATTCGAAACAGCCGTCAATGGTGCGTACTTCAGAGTCAGACAAGACTTCGTAAGCTGCGCGACAGTGAGCAAAGTCCGTAAGCGCTCGAGCAGCTTATCCGCGTACCGTGAGCGATTTCGATGAATTTCTTCTCAGCATCAGGCTCCTTGTTCTTGTCTGGATGGTATTTCCTGCTTAGCCGTTTGTATGCTTTCCGGATATCCGTATCGGACGCGGAGCGGGACACTGTGCGCGGATTTAGCTGCTAAAGCGAACGGGCAATTCCAAGCCTACCTCCGAGGACCTTATAGAGGTCAGCGGCCGCGACAACCCATGCCCAGCAGGCAAGCGCAACCAGCAAAAACGAGCGCATCTAGGGTATGAAGGACGAGGATAGGGAATGGAGTTAGACGCGCAACGACGCGCCACGTCAGTTGAAAGCCACAGCGGACTTTGGAAACGTTCCTTGCCCTTCTTCTCCCGTCATCGCCAGACCGTTCATCAACTCCTTCAATCGGCACATCCTTCGTGCTACCAAGCCTCTCCGCTAGGGTCTCGATTCAGACTTTTCTACTGGGGGCGCTCGGTGCATAATTTCAGCGAATCTCGCTCTCACTCTGGTCGGTGTTAGGTTACACTAAGAGAGTCTGTACGGGAATGCCGGTAATCCTGACGGAGGCACCGGAAATCTACTCCTCCTCCTACTACTACTACTATTACTCTGCGTGACGGTCTTCCGAAGCTCCATGCTTGTGGGCTGACGACTCTGAATGGCCCTGCCAAAGCATGATCGCCGGGTGGTCGTACGTTGGATCGAGCAGTGCGCCCGTCCGCGTAATAACGTCCGCAATGACGGCCTCGCGCTCCTGCGATGGGAGCCCCGTGAAGAGCATCAGTGCGCGCTGTAGCCCATCTTGGACGGCATCGAGAACGTGGGTATGGCAGCGTTGTATGTATTGATTAGGACCGGCGTCAGGTGGATCTGCCTCCTGGTTGCCTCTTGCATGCTTTCGCGCGGTAGCGGTAATGTTGGCTCCAAGATGTCCATGAGCAATGATAACTCTCTGTAGTACTCGGGCGTAAGATGCTGCTTACGTCCAAGTCCTCAGCGCATACTCAGTATCGGATGCTCGGCCCGTCAGTTAGGTTGTAGTAAATGAGTGGAATAGATATTGACATGGTAAGGATAAAGGATAGATACATGTGCAATAAGCTATCAATGAGTGAGCCGTACAGTGAGTGGGTATGGTGAATGAGGGTATAAGTGAGACATCTAGAGAAACAAACGGGGGGAGGGCATATCAAGTCGTCAAAAGTCCAGTCATCGAGATGTCCGTTCAGAGTCCAACAAGGAGATGCGAGGAGGAAGAATGATACAGTCTTGGCGAGTCCGAGCCCAGAATCAGAAGGGATGACTGGGGGCAAAAGATTTCAGGAAGGCCTGCACCTCGTCTTCCTCGTTGTCCCAGGCATTGGGATCCGGGGTGGCGGGGATGCCCAGCTCCCGAAGTTCCGCGTCAGAGAGGTTCCTGCCGGTGTCGACTGGCGCTTCGTCCTCCTGTGGCGGAGGGAGCGGAAGGACAGGGCTCGGGGCTCGCTGGATGGTACCAGCCTCGGCGAGCTGAGGCTGAGGAACTGGCAGAGGAAGGTCCAGAGGTTCGAGATACGCGGGACCCACGTCGTTCTCGTAAAGCCTAATTGGACCAAACTCCGGGGGAGGCGGGATTCCAGGGAGGGAGAGTCCGGGAAGTCCCAAGAATGCCCCAGGGTTCGGAGCCTGCCCCCAAGATGGCGGGACCGCAGAATCCAACGAGTGAGAACGAGGGAGATTCATGCTGATGTTGGGCGCGATACCCAGCTCTGGCATCGAGTGGCGCTCCAGAGGAAGAGGGTATCCGAGAGGCTGGTGCGAGAGATATGGATGGGGCTCGCCGTAAGGAGGGAGGGAGTTGGGGGTAGAGTAGCTGCGTTGCAGCGGGAGAGGAGGCGTGTCGCTTCCGCTTGGCAGCGGAAGGCTCCCATTTGCGACCTGCATAAAGTAATCGTAGTCCGGAGTCGCAGGCGTCACTGGAGGGCTCGCCGCTCTCGACGAGGGCGAGGAGGATGCGGACGATTCGTCCGAGGCGATCTCGACCAGTTGCAGGACGATTGGGTCCTCGTCAAGTCCATGACACGATCTCATGTGGCGCCGACAATTACCCTCTTGAGTGCTGGTATATTCGCAACCATCCTTCGTGCATTTCCATTTCCTGCAATACCATATGAGTCAGACGGCGTTTTGGAAGGAGCCTGACATGCGTACCGAATGCAGTTGTGAACGTCGTTCATGTGTCTGTCCTTGTCGGCCTTTCGTCCAAATACTTTATCGCACTTCTTGCAAGTTTTCTCAGAGATGTCTAGCACTTTCTGCAACGACGGAAACATGCCGTCAGTAGGGTTCTGAGACATAGAGGCGGGCACACTCACCGGCATGGCTGCTTGGTGGTCTCAGGAGTCGTCGCGGGAGGAGGATACGATGTTGAGGGAGCGCCGGCGCCTGAGCCGAGGGACGGTGCTCGCTGCATGGCCTCGAATTTATAGGACGCGGCCATCGTCGAGGCCAATCACTCTGTCGCAAGACCTCAAGCGACGGAGTACACGGACCACAGAGACAAAGCTTCGCGATCCTTGCAGCTCCCATCGGCAGGAGTTGGAGAGCTTGGACCCCCCGATCGTCCAAGCAGCACAGGTCCAAGACAAATCAGTTTTGAGCCCGAAAGACATACCCAAAGCTAGTACCAACAGCTGAGACGCATTTTCATGGCTCTGATATAACGCGAGAGCGTAGAATTACCAGAAAAGACGCAAACTATGATCCCTTGAGAGGTTCTGCACTTCCAAGAGGCATCTGCAGCATTGCCGGTCCCTGCCAGAGCTTGGACCATTACACAGCCGTGCTCACAAGGAACCACGCCGGGAGAAGGAGACGGTGGTATCTACGGGGCCAGAGTTGTGGCCGCTCCCTCGCTCAGCGACGCGGACATAGAGCAGCAAGGGACCTGTGCTACGTCCGCCGCGGCCCTTAAACGCGAGCATCCAGCCACGTGGCGCAAGAGAAGGCACAGCAGAGAGGTGGTCCTCATCATGCCTCCAGTCACGAGACGGACACAGGGAAAAGGCGCAATGCTGAGTTCCAACCTGTTCAGTCCTCTAACGCCAACCGCTACTTTCTAAGCCTATACGGAACTTTCATGCTTCTCCACGGTCACAGGGCTACGGTATATATCTAGATATTGGTGCGCGGTTACGAACCTGAAGGAGCTTGTCATATTTCTGCGATTACTTACCAATCCTCAGGCTCCTCCGGCTCCCAGACATGAAATGGGAGACGCCACGGTCTCACTCAGCTTGAGGATTTATGCGATTGACGCTCGCACTGTGTAACATTAGAGGGCTGCTTTCGCTCTACGTTGGTCAGGTGCAGGAGCACAATTACAACTATTGAGCGGCCAAGATAGGTCAACCAATTCATTTTCTGATAATCAAGCATGTACAAACTTGAAACTGATATACACGAACGACTCGTTCGGATTCAATGCATTTTATTTTGTTGCAGCGCATCTCCCGAGGCTGGCTCAAGAGGCGCTTCTAAGTTGGAATGCGGGGTACAAACAGATTCATCCTCGGCGTTACAAACTCCCCAAACTCTCAGTCATCTGAATCATGCAGGGACAACTGGCGCCTCGTATCACTGCCAGTCTAAACAGCGACGGGCCAGATGCTCTGGACGTAATCGGCAGCAAGGCCGGCCCAAACAATCCCACCGAGCTTCGCGTTGCTCGCAAACATGTCTGCACAGTGCAAATATCCCAGTAAGCAAGGCCTGTCCGAAGCTCGCGGGAATGAATAGGCTTACTCCAGCAGCTCGACGGCTTGTCGAGATCGACGGTAGTGATCTGCCAGGTGATGTGCAACGCGGCGCCGGCGACGCCAATGGCGTAGTACAGCGGGCCGGCGTTGACGAGGACACCCGCGGCGACGAGGCACGCGACGAAGAGGCCCGAGAGGAACGTCAGCGCCGGGCGGATGTAGTCGCCTAGCACGAGCGCGGTGGACTTGACGCCTGCCGCCTTGTCGTCCTTCATGTCCTGGCAAGCGTAGATAGTGTCTACCCCACGGCGCGCGTGTCAGAATGCCTCTCCCATATCGTAAGCGCACGGAAAAGCGCTCACCGTAGACCATGGTCCAGCTGCGTTTGAACAATCGCATATTCCGTCAACTTCGGCAGAGTGTGCGGTGCCGGAGACTCACCACCAGGCGCCGAGAAGCATGCTGCTGAGGAGCGGAACGTTGACTTCACCCGTGTATGCCGCCCACGCGACAGGAAGCCCAAAGTTCATCGCGAGACCGAGCCATGCTTGTGGCCAGTACGTCCAGCTGTCAACAAAGCAAATCATCCATGAGACAAAAATATCCGTGGCATTTGGGGTCCGGCATTACCGTTTGAAGAGCGGATACGTGCAATGCCTATATTGTCAGACTTGTTAGAATCTGCGTGTTTATTTGCGCGAGTTAATGCCCGGAGACTCACAGCGGGAACAAGCCGATAAGGCCCAGCAGGGTGCTGCATAGGGCATTTTGGGGTTAACAAAATGCCGCGATGAAAACGTATGGAAGGGTGTACGCACGCAGCCTGGTTCATACGGCGGAGCGCCGCGACGCACATGCCGAGCTGGACCATGAAGAAGACAACGGCACTCGGAATGGAGACGCGCCCGCTGGGGAGTGGCCGCGTCTTGCAGCGTTCTGTTATTTCGGGAACAGCGTCAGAGTTATTGTATGGGTAGGAATGCATTGCGGGATCTACTGACCGACTTTGCGGTCGAAGTCCACGTCGCAGATGTCGTTGAGTGTGCAGACGCAGCTCCGCAGGATGAATGCGCCGGCGAAGCAGTAGAACAGGTCGCGGGCGTAGGTGGACAGGTCTGTGCCGACGTTGCGTGCCGCCAGAGTAAGGCCCCACGCTGCGGCGAAGGTCAGAATCATTGATGATCGAATGGATGGGGCGGTCGGGGACGGGGGAAGATGATTGCGCAAGCTGAGCTCACCGAACGGCCAGAAGATGAGCCATGTGCCCGTCGGCTGCGCGAAGAGAGAGAAGCATGAGACGGCAAAGGCCAACGCGCAACGCTGGAGACATGCCTTGCCGACGCGCATGAGGTCGAGGTACGGTTGAACGAAGGACATGCTGATTGCGTCTTCCAGGTCGTGTGGGGATGGCGAAGCTCTCGTCGGCGAGGAAGGAGGGCTGGGCTGGGGAGCTAGTGGCAACGCGACCTCCACTCTTATAGCTGCAGGCACTCTGCGGTCGGAGCCATGCTACCTGTGAATCGCAACCGTCTCCGACTTCGGAAATCTGCCAATAATGATGAGACCCGAGTTCTGAAATAGCAACAACATCATCGCTCGATGCGATATGCACCCTTCAGCGTACTTAGACGCGTAGGAAGTACTTCGTTGCGCCTTCGCGCGAGCCAAATAGACGCGGCTCACCTAACGGACCGCAGTGGTAAGTATGGACAATCGGACACTCCGGGACGAAGGCGCTCAAAGATCAAGGGCAGCATGAAAGTTTGTGTACGTACGAGTCTTCAGACTGCTCCTGTTATCGCAGCCCCGTCCGGCGAATTGACCATTCCACATTTGTTCCGCACGTGAAGAACACCCGCATGTCTATCACACCTTGCTCACAATTGGTCGTTGACGGTACCGAGTTTCTAACTCACTTTTGGCAGTTCCGACGCAGCCTGCCTTCTTCAGCGTACGACGAGACGGCCGTACAGTGCAGCAAGAAGCCTGGGAGAGAAGGAGCTCGCCGCATTCTGTCGTACGACGTACGACACGTCCTGAATGGGCGAGACTGACTGCCGCGCGCGTGGTATGTTAGGTGTGGTTGTGGTGTGCAGGACGGAAAAAGTCTAGCGCCACCCATTCAGCCAGACTCCGTAGGCGACCAGGATGAACCTTGGGGCGTTGACGGCGATAACAAGGATAGGGACAGTTGACACTTCCCAGTGATCCTGGATGATCCAGATACCTGTTATTCGCCACAGTGCTTGTCGCGATAGTGGATCAGCGCCAGCACAATACGAGATTTCGCGAGTGGTGCCATTGGCCTTGGGCGACACAGAGCACCACACAGCTAAACCGGTAGATTATCTACCCTAGATGACAGTCCGTTTGGAAGTCCCGAGCTAAGGAGCCAACATGCATCACGATATCCCCTTCGGGACTTCATCATTGGAATGCAAAAGAGAAGAGAAGCACTGTGGCAGAGCGATACGCGCAACATCGAACTGGGAATGGCGTGATAGTTGCTGCCGTTTGCTAGCATTGCGCACATAAGAGGACTGGCGCTCCTTGCAGTTCGGCGCTCCGATTGGCAGAGTTCCGCCGACGGTGAGCGAGCAAGGTCTGGAGTCAGAGGTATCCAGCAGCCCCTGAAGGAGAGCAATAACAGTTTGAGACGGCAGGGTATGCTGGTGTTGAGGTATAATATGAGCCCCTGCAGAGCATCTCAGGCCAGTCCCTAGCGGACGCGGAGGTTGCCATGCGCAGCGGAGACGGGAAGCGGAAGCCGGTGCAGGCGCTGAGATTGGAGTCAAGCAGTGCGAGGATTCTTTTTGGCGACATTTCGAGGCAAAACGTTCAATCGTGCTGAGCACCAGAGTCCGGGGAAATTGCGAGTCCATCAGGATGCGAAGGGCGCGGAAAAGAAGGTTGCGGGTTGCGCATCGATCTTGTGCCTCCCCCGGACGTCTTCCAGCCATGCAGTGCGTCGAGGCTGGCCGACCCTGCAGTGCAGGTCGAGAAGCACGGTGTTGGGCAGGGAGCGAGGAGCGGTGCCGTAGAAGGTGCCGCGGCCTGCGGGACTTGAATCCAATCATCCCGCTCACCCCCTTCCACCCCGTGCGCACCGTCCACCGCCGGCCCCCCGACGCCGGCCGACAACCCAGGCGCCAGGGCGCATACACCCCGCCCACCATCCACTAACCCGCTGCTCGCCGCTTCCCTCGTCCCCGCCCGCCCCGTGCTCGCTGCTCCGCCCTCTCACCATGTCGTCGATCGAGCGGGATGCGTCCAACAGGCGCTCGAACCGCAATACAAACCGATACTCGGTTAACCACCTGTTCTCTATGCGCGCAGAGCAGGATGTAGAAATTGAAGACGATTTGGCAAGAGGCAAGTAATAAATTACTTACTTTCCTTACTTACTTTCCTTTACTTATTGACTCTTGTGCACCCAGCTCAAAAGCGTCTACGAGAGCTCAAGGCGCGTATAAGCGCCCAATCCAAGAAGAATTTCGTCTTCGAGCGCGACGTCCGCTATCTGGACTCCCGCATCGCGCTGCTCATCCAGAACAGAATGGCCCTTGACGAGGTGAGCCCCGTTCTCAGTTGAATTCCGCAGGAAGCCCTGCGTTTGATCCCCCGCCATCCTCCTCGTGCCGCTTTAATTTGTCACTGCACCACTGTTTACGGCCCCGGCGCTGTCGACCTGTCGATCAGCTCCTCTGCCGCTCGTGCGCGCCCCCTAGGAACCGGTGGCCACAGAGCACTGCACTCGCCACTGTCACTGCTCTTGTCAATTGCGCGCGCGTGCAAGTGGCTGTTTTACCGCAGCCAGCTCCATTACGACCCGCTCCGAGAACGATCTTGGGCGCACGAGCGGGCGCTGTCTTCCTGCGCTAGACTCTCGCTTCTAACTGCTCTCAACACTGGCCCCGGCGCCGCACAGCAACGTCATCTATATTTGACGCACTGCTCGTTGCTCGCGCCGCCTTGATCAACATGATTGTCAAGGTGGCTGGCCTCCGCGCGGGTTATTTGAATTTGGTAGAGCCCGCGACTCAGGCATTGAGGACTCGACTACTTGTCTATCCTCCGGCACTGTTCGCCCATATGTGCGCCCGCTGCGGTGCTTACCACTTTTTGCATTCGCTATCCTGCCGCGGCGCTCCTCCTGCAGCTATGCGCACGCGCCAGTCAAGGGAGATGACGGGCCCACCCTACCGCACCGTTCGCCCAGTTATTCGGATATAGAAATGTTGGCTACCGTCGTGTCGTGTGCATCTGGCGCAGCGCCGCTGCGGCAGCTGTGCGCACGCGGCCGAGCGCAATCTTCGCACTTCCCCGGCGCTTCCCTTCCTTTCTGTGCTATTCCCTTGCTTCTTACTGCCCCGATTCCCTAATGCTTTTCGCAAATGAGGCTGACGTTCTATACAGCAACAGGAAGTCGAGCGGCACCTAGAAGAAGTCGACCCACATGAAGGCCATTATCCTGACGACAGGAAACTGCAGGTGCGCGCATCCTCGGACCTGGAATCTCTGAAGTCCGTGTCTCTGACAGTTTCTTCCGTAGCAATACGGCAACCTGTTCTTCCTGCTGCAAAGCGAGCCACGACACATCGCTGCGCTATGTCGCCTCGTATCGCTCTCGGAAATCGACACGCTGCTCCAAACGGTCATGTTCACGTTGTACGGCAACCAGTACGAAAGCCGCGAGGAGCATCTGCTCCTCACCATGTTCCAGTCCGTGCTGTCTGCGCAGTTCGAGACCGCTACGGAGTTCGGCTCGCTGCTGCGCGCCAACACGCCCGTGTCGCGCATGATGACGACCTACACTCGCCGCGGGCCCGGTCAGAGTTACCTGAAGAGCGTGCTCGCGGACAGGATCAACTCGCTCATCGAGCACAAGGATCTCAACCTCGAGATTAACCCCGTCAAGGTTTGTTTCCGCGTGCTGTTCGGTCGGTCTACGATCTGACCTGCTCTCGATAGGTGTACGAACAGATGGTCAACCAAATCGAGGAGGACACCGGCTCACTGCCGCCCAACCTGCCGCGCGGCGTGCCGCCCGAAGTCGCCAGCGCCAACCCGGACGTGCAGGCCATCATCGCGCCGCGGCTGACGATGCTCATGGAAATCGCAAACTCGTTCTTGGTCACCATCATAGACAGCCTCGAGAGCGTGCCGTATGGTATTCGGTGGATATGCAAGCAGATTCGCAGTTTGACTAGAGTGCGTTATGTTTTGTTCCGAGACATCTATTCATACTGACGGCGCGCAGAGAAAATACCCTGACGCGACGGATTATGCTATTTGCTCGCTCATCGGCGGATTCTTCTTCCTGCGGTTCATCAACCCCGCTATCGTCACGCCTCAGGCGTACATGCTCGTTGACGGTGTTCCCGCCAAGCACCCAAGGCGGACATTGACCTTGGTAAGTCGATCTGCACGCAGTCGCGGCCGCATGCTAACATTGCCTAGATTGCGAAGATGCTGCAGAACCTGGCCAACAAGCCGTCGTACTCGAAGGAGGCGTACATGATCACGCTGAATCCGTTCGTCGAGAACAACAAGGCGCGGATCAACCAGTTCCTCAACAACCTGTGCGAGGTCGGCGACTTTTACGAGACGCTCGAGATGGACCAGTACATGGCGCTGTCGAAGCGCGACCTGCAAATCAGCATCACGCTGAACGAGCTGTACAACACGCACGCGCTGCTCGTGCAGCACATCGACGCGCTCTCGCCGCACGAGAAGCAGCACCTGCGCATACTGACGGACGAGCTGGGCGGCGCGCCAGCGCAGGTGCCGCGCAAGGAGAACCGGACAATCGACCTGAACCTCTACAGCCGTTGGGAGACGCCGATCCAGGACTACACGACGTCGCTGATGGACAACGTGACGCAGAGCGACCTGCTGTACATGGAGACCAAGTCGATATTCGTGCAGATCATCCGCTCCATCCCGCACGCGGCGGACAAGCGGCCTATCAACCTGTCGGCGATTGCGGAGCGCGCGGCGACGACGAAGGACGCGACGCTGGTGCGGAAGGGCATCAAGGTCAAGGAGATGCTGCGCGAGCTCGAGGAACTCAAGGTCGTCGACTCGCGCGATGGGTACCGGCTCATGCAGGAGGAGGTCGCGGCCGAGCTCGCGCACCTCGGCAACCTGCGCGAGAAGGTCATCGCGGAGACGAAGAGCCTCGAGGGCGTGTACAAGACGATCTGCGACCACAACAACTACCTGCGCAGCCAGCTCGAGCAGTACAAGGCGTACCTGCAGAACGTGCGGATGACGGCGAGCAAGGACAAGGGCTCGAGCACCGCCGTGGGCGTCGTGACCGTCGGCGGGAAGGAGAAGAAGCAGCCCAAGGCGACGGTGCTGGGCCCGTACCGCTTCACGCACCAGCAGCTCGAGAAGGAGGGCATCATCGTCGAGAGCAACGTCCCCGACAACCGGCGGCCGAACATCTACTTTAACATCACGTCGCCCACGCCCGGCACATTCATCATCGCGCTGCACTACAAGGGCCGCGAGAAGGCCATCCTGGAGATGGACCTTAAGATCGACGACCTGCTCGAGAAGGTGTGTTTTGCGTCGAGTATGAGTTTGGTTCCTGACGCGCAGTGCAGCAAAAAGAGAACAAGCATCTGCTCGACCTCGAGTATGTGCAGCTGAACGTGCCCAAGGTGCTGCAGCTGCTCAACAAGGTGTTTGCGAAGCGAAAGGCATAGGCCTTGCTCCCTCCTCCCTCTCACGTCCCTCACGCGTCACGCTCGCACGACTCGTCCCACCCCGCCGCTCATTCCCGCCTGCCTGCCTGTTTATCTCTGTCCTCTCTCGCTCGCTTTCTCCTGCTGTTGTGACTCTTTATATGGGATGGTGCGGCGCGGCGCGCGCGTGTACTATGGTTATGGTCGCTGGTGTAGGCTCGCCCGTACTCGTTTTCTTACCTCTCCGTCCGTTCGACTTCCAGTCCTTCATTCCTTTTGATTGATTCCCGCTGCCCCGCCCCCAGATTATATATATGTTCACGACTCTGAATCTGACTTGTTGGATGTGTGCGCATATGCGGCATTGATGTGCGAGAAAGTGTTCTCGTATACATGTGGCCTTTGGCTTTGGGCTGACCCTCAACAGACTGCTCAATATGGGGAGATGTGAGACGAATTCGATAAAAGAAATCGCTGAGGGACGGTGAACATCAAAAGAAGCGGCAGCAGAGCTGATTGTGCTGGTATCCGGCAGGTCACTGTGACCCAAGCGCCAAAGAATATGATCCTAATGCAAGGTGTCCGAGGAGGACTGCGTGTTTGCACTCCGCACTGGACCTCTTTCCTGTTTCCCACTCGTGACTGAAGAGCCTTCTGGCCAGGGCAAGGACCACCTCTCGGATATGCCTTTTCTTGTGCCACGTGGCTGGGTGTTCGCGTTCATGGGCTACGGCGGAAGTAGCACAGGTTCCTTGCTGCTTGGAACAGTTCTATGTCCGCGTCGCTGAGCGAGGGAGCGGCCACAACTCTGGCCCCGTAGATACCACCGTCTCTTTCTCCCGGCGTGGTTCCTTGTGAGCACGGCTGTGCAATGGTCCAAGCTCTGGCAGGGACCGGCAATGCTGCAGGTGCCTCTTGGAAGTGCAGAACCTCTCAAGGGATCATAGTTTGCGTCTTTTCTGGTAATTCTACGCTCTCGTGTTTTATCGGAGTCATTAAAATGCGTCTCAGCTGTTGGTAATAGCTCTGTGTATGTCTCTCGGGCTCAAAACCGAATTGTCTTGGACCTGTGCTGCTTGGACGATCGGGGGGTCCAAGCTCTCCAACTCCTGCCGATGGGAGCTGCGAGGATCGCGAAGCTTTGTCTCTGTGGTCCGTGTACTCTGTCGCTTGAGGTCTTGCGACAAAGTGATTGGCCTCGACGATGGCCGCGTCCTATAAATTCGAGGCCATGCAGCGAGCACCGTCCCTCGTCTCAGGCGCCGGCGCTCCCTCAACATCGTACCCTCCTCCCGCGACGACTCCTGAGACCACCAAGCAGCCATGCCGGTGAGTGTGCCCACCTCTATTTCTCAGAACCCTACTGACGGCATGCTTCCGTCGTTGCAGAAAGTGTTAGACATCTCTGAGAAAACTTGCAAGAAGTGCAAAAAAGTATTTGGACGAAAGGCCGACAAGGACAGACACATGAACGACGTTCACAACTGCATTCGGTACGCATATCAGGCTCCTTCCAAAACGCCGTCTGACTCATATGGTATCGCAGGAAATGGAAATGCACGAAGGATGGTTGCAAATATACCAGCACTCAAGAGGGTAATTGTCGCCGCCACATGAGATCGTGTCATGGACTTGACGAGGACCCAATCGTCCTGCAACTGGTCGAGATCGCCTCGGACGAATCGTCCGCATCCTCCTCGTCCTCGTCGAGAGTGGCGAGCCCCCCGGTGACGCCTGCGACTCCGGACTACGATTACTTTATGCAGGTCGCAAACGGGAGCCTTCCGCTGCCAAGCGGAAGCGACACGCCTCCTCTCCCGCTGCAGCGCAGCTACTCTACCCCTAACTCCCTCCCTCCTTACGGCGAGCCCCATCCGCATCTCTCGCACCAGCCTCTCGGATACCCTCTTCCTCTGGAGCGCCACTCGATGCCAGAGCTGGGTATCGCGCCCAACATGGGCATGAATCTCCCTCGTTCTCACTCGCTGGATTCTGCGGTCCCACCATCTTGGGGGCAGGCTCCGAACTCTGGCGCATTCTTGGGACTTCCCGGACTCTCCCTCCCCGGAATCCCGCCTCCCCCGGAGTTTAGTCCAATCAGGCTTTACGAGAACGACGTGGGTCCCGCGTATCTCGAACCTCTGGACCTTCCTCTGCCAGTTCCTCAGCCTCAGCTCGCCGAGGCTGTGACCATCCAGCGAGGCCCGAGCCCTGTCCTTCCGCTCCCTCCGCCACAGGAGGACGAAGCGCCAGTTGACACCGGCAGGAACCTCTCTGACGCGGAACTGCGGGAGCTGGGCATCCCCGCCACCCCGAATCCCAATGCCTGGGACAACGAGGAAGACGAGGTGCAGGCCTTCCTGAAATCTTTTGCCCCCAGTCATCCCTTTTGAATCTGGACTCGGACTCTCAGACTGTATCATTCTTCCTCCTCGCATCTCCTTGTTAGACTCTGAACGGACATCTCGATGACTGGACTTTTGACGACTTGATACGCCCTCCCCCCGTCTGTTTCTCTAGATGTCTCGCCTATACCCTCATTCACCATACCCACTCGCTGTAGGGCTCACTCATTCATAGGTTATTGCGCATGTATCTATCCTTTATCCTTACCATGTCAATATCTATTCCGCTCATTTACCACAACCTGACTGATCGGGCCGAGATCCGATGCTGACCTGCCCCTATCATAGTATTCGTTGAGGACTTGGACTTGAACCGCATCCTACGAGTACAGAGTGACTGCGTTGTTATTGCTCATGGACATCCTGGAGTCAACATTACCGCTAACGCGCGAAAGCGTCCAAGAGGCCCACGAGCTGATCAAACCGCACATCCACCTGACGCCCGTCCTGACCAACAGCACGCTGTCCGCCCTTGCCTCTCTACGTCAGTCACCCGATGCGCTGAAAGGGACGGAATGGGAGGGACGCGCGCCCGCAAAGCCCGTGCTAAGGTTCTGGTTCAAGTGCGAGAACTTGCAGCGGATCGGCGCGTTCAAGGTGCGCGGCGCGTTCCACGCACTCGAGCGGCTCCGGCGCGACGTGCCCGACGCGTATGCGAAGCTCAAGGATACGGGGGTTGTCACGCATAGCAGCGGTGGGTAGTGAACTCTGCACTCGCCGGCCATTTGCATCGCCCTCTGAACCCCACTTTCCCGCATACCTCTCTCTCGCAGGAAACCACGCGCAGGCACTCGCGCTCGCCGCCCGCACGCACGGGATACCCGCGCACATCGTCATGCCCACAATCTCCACGCCGTCCAAGATCGCCGCGACGCAGGGCTACGGCGCGCACGTGCTCTTCTCGGGGCCGACCTCGCAGGAGCGCGAGGCCGTCGTCGCGGACGTGATCGCGCGGACGGGCGCGCTGCTCGTCCCGCCGTACGACCACCCCGCCATCATGCTCGGCCAGGGCACGCTGGGCCTCGAGCTGCAGCAGCAGGTGCAAGCGGCCGGGCTGAGCAGGTTGGACGCCATCATCGCGCCGTGCGGCGGCGGCGGCATGCTCTCGGGCGTCGCGCTCTCGTGCGTGGGCACGGGCATCCGCGTCTTCGGCGCGGAGCCGTCGTTCGAGGGCGCGGACGACGCGCGGCGCGGGCTGCTCGCCGGCGCGCGCATAACCGCCGTGAAGACGCTGACCATCGCCGATGGGCTGCGCACGCCGCTCGGCGTGCACACCTGGCGCGTCATCTCGGACCCCACGAAGGTCGCGGGTGTCTATGCGGTGACCGAGGAGCAGATCAAGGCTGCGATGCGCCTCGTGCTGGAGCGCATGAAGCTTGTCGTGGAGCCCAGTGCTGTCGTCGGGCTTGCTGTGGCGTTGTTCAACGAGGATTTCCGGAGCTTGGTGGAGAATGAGGCGGGGGAGGCGGGATGGGATCTGGGCATCGTGTTTAGTGGAGGGAACACGACGGTGGAGGCGATTGGGAAGCTTTTCAGTTAGCACAGTTATAGGGAAAAGGATGCGACCTGTTGTCCCGCCAGCGACAGACATAGTTGAACGCTGATCTCCTGACAATCCGCTCTGAATTTTTTTTTTTTTTTGAATCGAACTTGCTCTGCTTCTTTCCGTGATGAGAGGAAGACAGTACAGAGCGCGCGGCGAACCTGGGATGTCGTCGCCCAAAGTTCGCGTGCATGTCTCGCCAATGGCCGACATGGTCACCGGTGGAGGAATGGCAGTCATCAGGAAGTACAATTTGCAGGGGTTTTGCGTTGCTGATTGGCCGATGACGGTTCTCGGGCCACCGCGTGTACGTCCGCAGGCTTGCGATGCACGAGAAGCTCGAGAGCACGATGGACGAGTGGCTGAGGACCGCCAGCGAGGACGAGGGCACGTCGGTCGTCTTCGTGAAGGCGGTGCGTGTCTTGAATGGCCGCATTTCGCCCTCGGCCAACGTAGTTGGGGTCCAGCGTAACTTTGATGCTTGAGCCGGCCGCCAATCTGGGCAGTCGTCGCGTTCGTCAACGGCAGCGCGGGCCAGGGCGGCCAGAAGTTGTAGATGATCCTCAAGCTTTGGTACGCTCGCCCCGTGTGACTTCCTCCGCTATTCGCTATTCGATTCGTTTGCTGCACGAGCTATGTATTGTACATCCTGCAGAGTTGGTCATTTTATGAACACGGCCGTACGAAGAGATGAACGCACTACACGCTAGTCCGTTATTTCCTCCCTCCCACCCCATCGCTTCCTTCCTCCTCACGCTTCCCTACTGACACGCATCCACGTCGCAGGTCGCGACAACCGCCTACGGATAGAGGCGCGGTGTATGACGTCCATGCCCCCACGGCGGCGACAGCAGCGGATTTCCTCGCGCGAATGGACGCCGCCCAGGAGAAGGGCATCGGCCTCGCAAAACATGGACGTCGTTCCTCTCAGTGGGGGTAGCAAAGACGAATGCTGCTTCAATTGCCGCGGGCCGTAGCGCAGCCTGGCCGTCAACGCATCCTGGACCACTCCGATCCCGCTACCGATGCGTTCGCCGGCGAGCTGTGCGCACGTCGAGACGAGCGAGGATACTAATAGTGGGTATGGCAGTTTTGGTGCATCTGGGCCTCTGCCGATCTGAGCGAACGGCGCGGTGTGGTGGGTGCAGATGCGAGGATGTCGAGGGGGTAGGCGACGCGCATGATGTTGGCAAGAAGTACCAGAGCCTGCAGAACGCCAAGGCCAAGTACTTATGACGTCGACATCTCCCACCAGTGGTTCGCCATCTGACCCAAGGCCCGATCATAGATCGGGCGGCCAGGATGCCTCGAAGTATTGGCACCAATTCGTTTCCTGACAGAACCAGCGTCAGCTTCACTCTTTTAAATCAGGCGTTGGGGTAGTTGTAAGAGTGGTATCAGAAAAAAAAGGCAATATATGGTTTTCCGCAGCATGAGCTCGGCACAGGTCTGAATGTTTTTCATCCTGGAAACGGGGACAAGAAGAGTGGAACAGACTAACTGCTTACTGCGGAAGTCCTATCGACGGAAATTCTGCCCTCGTTGTCGACCTGGTAACACTTCAGCTCGTAGAAACGCGTCTAGAAGAAACTTCCAACATACGCATATGAATGTCGAATTCCATACGACCAAGCGAGACGCCCGCGGTACTCTCGGCCATGTGCACGACCTGAGCCAGGCCGTCCCAAGCTCTGCCCTCGACCTCCGACTCGAGCGCCCTGTTGCGCAGGTGCTTCGGGCTGGGCATGTGCTGCTCGCGCTGGGCGTCCGAGCGCTGGGGGTCCCAGATGCCCGCGGTGCGGAAGATGTGGGTGTTGCGCATGTCGTAGTACGAGTGCATGAGATGCGAGAGGTTGCGCGTGATCTGGTCGGGCACGCCGCGCGCCTTTGCGGACGCGAGCAGTAGTTTGAGCGTGCCGTCGACTGAGCGATATTTAGTTGAGACTCTTGTAAAAACCAAATTGTATGCGCTTACCACGCGTATTCCAGAGCTGCAGCCACGATTCGAGCTCTTGGCGCTCTGCAGGCGGCAGCGTCGGGCTTTGCAGCTTGTTGGCGACGACGGCGCCAGCGCGGAAGGTCGGCTTGTAGAGCCTGCGCAGCAAGTGGACCGAGCGCGACGAGTGCAGCACAGAGGCCGATATGGCCCTCAGCGCGAGCCTGTACACGCTGCGGACGCCGGCAGGGTCCATGGGCGACGCGGCGGGAAGCAAGGAGGGAAAAACGGTTGCAACTCCGCTCGTCGTCGCCAGCTGCCACCGCGTGGATGTCGTTCGCCAAGTACCCTGGCGCGGTGCCGCTGTACCCGCCGGGCAAGGAGCCGCTGCCGTCGTGGGTGCCCGAGGACAGCCGGGACGCGTTCCTGCAGCAGCAGAAATTCCAGAAAATCGCCGCGAACGCCCAGGAGAGCTGCCTCTTCAAGTCCGGCCTCAGCGGCGCCATGGGCACGTTATATGCGCTCCTACACTACTGTCTCCAATATTAACGCTCGCCGCAGGCTTCGGCGTCGGCGCGTTCTTCTCGATGATGTCGGCGTCGTTCGCTTATGAGGACCCGGTGCTGCGCGCCCAGCGCGAGTCCGGCATGAACACCGCCCAGAAGACCAGCGCGCTCTTCAAGGAGATGGGCCAGGGCATGTGGCGCTCGGGCAAGAGCTTCGGCCGCATTGGCGGCATATACGCCCTCGTCGAGTGCATCATCGAGTCCTACCGCGCAAAAAACGATATGGTCAACCCCGTCGCAGCGGGCTTTGTCACTGGCGGCATCATCTCCCGCAACAGCGGCCCCCGCTCCGCCTTCATGGGCGGGCTCGCCTTCGCTGCGTTCTCCGGTGCCATTGACCTGTTCATGCGACGAGAAACGCCAGAGTATGTCCTTGCACAACTATCTGATTCCCCGGCCACTTATTCGACGTTTGACAGCGAGGATTGAAACGCATCTTAGACGTAACTTATACACTGTATCCCTGCGTACGTTATATTTCTTCTTCCCGCATTGGCATGGCTCACCATCTTATCGCAGTCATCTCAGCAAGCATTCCCACATCGCGTTATGCATTAGGCCAGCGAGATAGGAAGACACTAATGAACACACCCACCCTCTGGGCCATACAATATTTTCAAGTCCCAAAATACTGCCGTCGACGCAAATTTCGCAGTGGAACCGAGACGGCGCCGCCGCCTGTGCAGTCTTTGAGCAATTCCCGATGGTCAAATGCGCAAAACTTGGTCAGTCCGCGCGCTGTGCTACTGACAGACGTGATGTCCGACCACGGACAATGGGATCTGATAGCACGTTGTCCAACGGTTTTGAAAAGTCATGGCTGGCTGGACTCGACCTGGGCAACACCTCAACGTTTTGTTCACGCGGGCCGCTTTATTCATGCCGGCCTCGTCATACCTGAGGGGCAACAGATGGATCTCAAGAACTTTAGAAGGAACATGGCATCCCATATTCGGACTGGAGCGCCACACGGGACACCGCCTGCCACTGTCTTGCCCAGCGTGCCATGCATTTTGGCAGGCATGGAAATGGCTGTCGCTGTCAATCCTTCGCCGCCCAGATGAGCGCAGCACTGGATCGCGTATTCTGGGATGCTGCATTTGCTCCGATCGTGTCTGAACTGCAACACGCAAGGACTAATTCGCCCTGCTGGCCCTCGCATTTCCAAATACCACATCGCGGGGTCCATCTCGGGCTCCTGAGTACCTTTGGGCTAAATGTGGGGCGGAGCATTGGCCATTTATCACTTGATTTTCTACGACCACCTTCCCGCCCATGCCTCTGCGCCCGTCCATGAAACGCGCGAACGACACGACATGGGTGCTACTAGTACATCTGATCTGCTAAATGCTCGCGCTCGCCGTCCCACCGATGATCTGGTTTCATTCGAACTGCACAGGCTGTTGCCACGAGCGGCCTTCCGACATCGGTTCTGTTAATCGTGCTCGATCGAGGCAGCAAAGAACGGTACTCAGCCCGCCACGCTTCGATCCCAGAGATTATCACTTGGACGGTCTATTCCAGGCCTCATACTCAACGTCTGCGGGCCCGAAATCAGCGCGAAGCGCTGATTCACTTGCCCGAATTACACTGCCTGCTCAGCAAACTACATACGGGGAATGATGCGCCGACCTCTCAGGAGGGCGGATTGAAGTGCATGATTGTCTGTTCGACTCGGGCGGGCTGTTTGCTATTCTTGGAGGTGTTGCCATCACGTCTGCTTCAGCTGCCGTTCGTCGCGTATAAAGGGGGGTCCACTCCTTACTCCTATTCTTTGCGCTTGCAGCCCTCTTCGTTCTTCTTACTCGCCACCTTTCGTCTTTGGGCCGAGCCCTTTTCGACACCAAAACCAACCTCGATTCTTATTTCAGGTAAGACTATCCTTGGTGGCACACATTCATGACATGCGCTACCGTGCTCATCGTGTACCACTATGCTTAGGCTTGCCTGTCAACTTCGTTCACGTACAGTCCAGAAGCGCATTCAGAGAATCGCCATGTTCAAGCACTCCGTTCTTTCTGCATCCCTCCTTGCGCTTTCCTCCAGTGTCGTGGGCAAGCCCATCGGTGCGTCCATCCTGATCGAATGCGCTCGTCTGAATCGGGCACTGACATTCTGCCGTTCAGCGCGTCGTGGCGGTATCTCCCTGGGCGACATCACGCCGATCATCTCGATCGACGGCCAGCCGTTCGACGTCTCCGCGGTCTCCGTCAAGGAGTTCAGCCGGACGCACTCGTTCGACAGCTTCGGCGGGCTCGCGTCGCTCAGCGGCTTCGACCAGTTCTTCGGCGAGGGCAACTTCTGCAGCGCATCGACCGTCCAGGTCTTCTCCAAGGAGGAGATCGTGACGTGCCAGTCCGTCGACATCACCGTCATCCAGCAGCAGCTGTCCATCGTCGCGGAGTACGTCAAGCGCGTCGTCCTCACGCAGTCCTGCGAGACCGAGACGCAGGTCATGTGAGTTCTGCCTTCCTGCTCTTTACATGCGCCGCGACTGACGCGCATTGGCACTGGCAGTGCGTTCTCGCAGTGGCTGGCGGGCATGGTCTCCTTCGGCGAGGACCTGCGCCGCGTGTCCGAGCGGCACGTCAGCTTCGACTCGTCCATCGCGAGCCACATCTCCTCCGTCGTCGACGCGCACGGCAACATCAACGTCGGCGACTTCGGCTTCTCGGGCTCGGAGATCGGGAGCCACTCCGTCACCATCATCGGCGGCAACTGGAACGACCAGACCTCGCCGGCGTCCGTCGGCCTCGCGTGGGACTCGTGCGTCGCCGCGGCTGGTGTAAGTCCTTCTTCGCAATTATCGTAGCTGCACACAAAATCTCATGCCTCTTTGAAAATTTAGAGCATCCCCCTCGGCGTGTCCTGCGAAGTCTGCTCCAGCAGCAGCAGCACCGTCAGCCTGCCGCCGGTCATCTCCTCAGGCGGCTGCTCGGGCTCCGACTGCGGCTCGTCCATATCCCTCCCGCCGCCCGTCATCTCGAGCTGTCCGCCAGGCATCGACTGCACGCTGCCGCCCGTCGAGTCTTCCGGCGGCTGCTCCGGCGCGGACTGCGGCACCGTGAGCCTTCCGCCCCCCGTCATCTCGAGCTGCCCGCCGGGCATCGACTGCACGCTGCCGCCCGTCGAGTCGTCCGGCGGCTGCTCCGGCGCGGACTGCGGCACCGTGAGCCTTCCGCCCGTCTCTGGCTGCCCGTCGGGCGACTGCGGCGTCTCGTCCGGCTGCCCGTCTGGTGAGTGCGGTTCCATGCCGCCCGTCGTTTCGTCCGGCTGCTCGGGATTGGACTGCGGAGCCGGCACTGTCAGCCTCCCGCCCGTCTCTGGATGCCCGTCCGGCGACTGCGGTAGCGGCCAGGCTTCTGTTCCCCCCGTCGTCTCGGGCTGCCCGTCTGGCGACTGCAGCACCGCCCCGTCGCTCCCGCCCGTCGATGGCTCCATCCCGTCTGAAGGCGCGCCTGCTGCGACTCTTCCTGGCGCGCCCGTTGAGACTCTCCCCGGCACACCGCTTGCGACGCTCCCCGGGGCACCGCTCGAGACTGTTCCTGGCGCACCTCTTGAGACCGTCCCCGGCACGCCGCTCGCGACTGGCGCCCCAGGTGAGGCTTCAGCCGCAGCGGCACCGACGGATGCCATCAGCGTCGCCCTTGCCGATCCCTCTGCCACCGCTGCTGCCGGCGATGCATCTGCTGCGACCCCCCTCCCGACGCTTCCCACGATCCCTGCAGGCGCGTCTTCCGTTGTCGCCGCCGCTCCCGCTCGTCGTCGTGGGGTCTTCTCTGGCAAGCGTCGTCTCAGCGCATAAAGCTGAACGCACCGGGAACTGGGATATGATGTCGTAGACTTTTTGCTTGCTTTGTAGCGATCCTGCACTGTTCTCTCCTACTTCATTTACCGTGGCCGAGTAGACACGATATAATAGAACGAATAGCCTTGCGTGCTCACTGCTGCCCGGAAAACGAAAACGTAGCTTAGGTCCAGGTCCTTTTGTGAGCTGCCGTTATGGGTGGATGAAGATTCTGTCAGGAGAGCCGCAGCAAAGACCATACTGTACAAGATGCACTATCAACAGGCGGGCAATTCAAAACATGCTCGAATCTGACTGGCAGTCCAACTGATGAGCAAGGCTGGCTTTCGCCATGTGAGAAAGCACGGCATCGGGCGCACGATTCGACGCACATCGACGTGACTATGGGCCTTGCTGATCTGAGCCGGAGCCTACGCAGGTCGGAAAACCTCAAAGGCATCGCAATGGCTGGAGGGAGGTGCGCCCAAGGCAGAAAGAGAAAGATCCTGTGATAAGGGATGGCATGGCATTGTCCTTCGACACTTCTGTACCTCCTATTATTGATATTGGATTGACATAGAGGGCTGTAGTGCATTCGAGCATCAAGTCGGATCCAACGCGACTGTAAATAATACTGCTACACTACTGTACTACTTCATGTAAGACATAGATATCGTATCTCACACCAGCATGACCTGTCCCTATGGAACAATCCGGACAAAGTCCAACGAACGCAAGTAACCCACCTCCTTGGCAACCTCTCTATCGACCAATCTTTGGAGACTGGGTGCGAGGTCCGTCAGTCCGCGCCACGAAAATGCTCCGGAGAATACGACGCGGTCGAGCCGCGCGGCGTCGAACTTGATCGTCCTGCGCAGGGTGCCGGCGAAGGCGACTGCCTCGGAGAGGTTGCAGTCATCCGTGAGCAAGGAGATGTTCTGCAGGCGAGGTACGCGAAGTACTCTTGTCTGCGGGACGGATGTCCAGTCGGTCGTGAGCGCCCGCGTGTTGTCGGCCTCGATGCCCGAGCGATGGTGCTCCGTCGATACCCGGAGACTCTTAACGGCGCGCAAGATCACGTCGGTACCACAGAGCCGGTCAAGCATACAGACCGGCAGCTCGAGCAGCTCCAGCCGATCGAGATGCGGGACGCACGCGAGCAACGCGTCCGCGGCGGCGCCGACGTCAGTCGTGGCCAGGGCAATCGCGAAGGCGGGCTTGTGTCCTCCTACGGGGGCCATGAAGACGTTTGGCCATCCGTTAAGGCGAGCCCCCCTGATACGCATCAACCACGGCCCCGCGTACAGAGACGTGAAGAGCGCGACAGAGGACGCGAGCTCCCGCGCTCCGAAGATCCTGAGGGACTCGAGGGCCGTATGGCCCTCCCAGGGTGCAAAGAAGGGGGTGAGGTCTAATACGCCCGGGCCGCCGTAGACGTCGTTGACGAGGGCGACGTTGCGCAGAGACGCTGGCGGGCGGCTGCTCGGCAGCATCGAGGAGCATATCTGGCCGCGTATGTCCAGTAGTTCCAGGTTCGGGCAGTGCTGGAACATGTGTCGGTTGTCTGAGGTCTCTGACGACACAATACACAGGGACCGTAGATGCGGCATCGCGTGAAATATCCCCGGGAAATCGCCCTTGATATGCAGGGACCGAAGCCGGGGCAGGAGACGGCACAGGTCCTTAGGAACGCTACGCCAACATGTCATGTCGTCGAAATCGAGCGTCTCCATACGCGGCAGGGGCGCTTGCGCGCGCGGTAAGAGCGCGTTCATGAGCGTCGTTGCGTCGCCTGAGCCGTTGACCAGCAACGACTTGACGCGATGCATGTGCTGCCGAAGATGTGAAACAAGCTCCTTGTTGCTCGAAGTACCTGGAGCGACTGTGAGCGATAGCGACGACGCGCCGGATCGCTGCAGTAATGCCTGTACGCGCCGCGTCTGCCGTGGCGACGCGTCCGTGCACTCGATCATCGACCACAGCGCTGGAGTATCAAGCGCGCTCTTTCGCCAAAGCTGGGAAGTCTGGGAAAGCGCGACCTTGTCCCCCAGATCCAAGTGCCGAAAGCACTCCGCGCGCAGCTCGACGGGGAGCCGCCGCCAGACGCGGTCCGTCCGCGCGTTCCACGCCGACTTAATCTGTGCAGCCGCCAGCTGGACAGTGTCTACAAGGATAGCAACTGCCGCCTCGACCTCTTGCGCGCTGCGAACTCAAGTCAGTGCCCTCGCCCTCAAATCGATCGTGGCGACGACCAACACACCTCGTCGCATTTGCGCTCGTCGGGCGCAGGAACGCCAGCGACGCCTGGTGCACGGCGGAGAGAAGCGGATTGCTCTGCATCGCTGAGAACTGGCGGTTGTGGCAAGTCGCGAGGCGAGAGAGTGGTGGAGCGGAGTTCCAGGCTGCTTCCGGGATCATGAAAGCAGCATGCACAAGCAGGGCCAAACAACTTGACGCGGCACGTGACGCGCTGAATTCAGAATTGGCGCAAGTTCCTCCGAGTCGAGCGCGCACCCACATATGTACATATTTTCCCAGCACGCCCCCCACGCCCCCCGCGCACTGCCCTTGGGGGAGCAGTCTCCAGACTCGATAAAAAGTAGCAGCACTGGCGGGATCGCGGGCGCCGGTCGGCCATATCGATCACGATGTCCACGCTCGGGCGTCGCGCGGTGAAATCGTAGGAGCGCATCATCGCAACAGCCTGAGAGCGTTCGTGGCGTGGGGTGCATATAGCAAGGACGGTCGTAATGTAAGGGGCGGGTGATCATGAGTAGTCATGTAGTGAGTGTTCCGAGTCGAATGCACCTCAACTCATACAACGAGCGAGCCTTCTTATACTTATACCCACTCCTTCCTCCTATCCCTTCAAGGTTTTCGTCCGGGTTGGGGGTACACACAAAGATACAAAGGAATTCACTGCCAGCCAGTAACGTGCCACCTGCATTGAACGGAGGTGGCACTTTCCTTGTGTGAGCTTCGAGCTTTGAGTCCGCCAAGTTCCAACTCTCTACTTCAATTGCAAAGGTGACGGTTCCGAGGCCTTGCAATTAAACTGCAAGATCACACAAAGGGGGGGAGGAGCTCACAGCAAGCCACTGGCAGACAAGCTACATGACCACTGACAGCGCGGCGCATCCGAGTCTTGCAGCCCCCAGAAAAGGTAGGTAGGCAGCGAACGAAACCCAAACCGAGAACGAGAACGAAACCGAGAACAGAAAAGCGCAGTCTTAGAGTCTACCGTTACATACGATACAAATTGAGCAGGCGCGGGTGAGCGGGGAACGATGAGCAATGGGCAGAGCGAGATCGAATTCGAGACGATAAGATCAAACGAGACGAGGCGAGATAAGATGAGATGAGAGGGGAAAAACGAAGACTAGAGTAATAGCACCTCAAGGGCGCAACACCGAGTAGCGAGCGCGCGTCACTGAATGCAGCGGCCAGCGAGCGCCATGCCCCCCGCCCTCCACTACGTCCACTGCCAAGGCGACGCCTGCACCTGCACCTGCGTCTGCCCCTGCCCCTGCACCTGCCCCTGCACCTGCGCCGGCTGCTTGTCAGCAGAAGCGACAGCAACGGCCTTATCGAAGCTCCACGTCCGGTCGAGCGTGCCGGGCGCGACGCCCGGGAAGCCGTGGCTCCCGAACACGGGCAGCGGCGCGCGCTCGTGCGGCGCGACGCTTTCGTATGCTGCCGGTGCGGAGGTGGGTTGTTGCGAGGTGGAGGTGGAGGTTTGTTGTTGCTGGGTGGAGGTTGAGGTTGAGGTGGAGGTGGAGGTGGGTTGTTGCTGGGTGGGGGCGGAGGAGGGATTTGCGGCGGTGTAGGATGATGAAGTGGAAGGCGGCGCCGGGTTGTACGAGGACGAGGATGCGGGAGCCGTGTACGACGACGACGACGAGGACGAAGTCTGCGGCGCGTACGAGGGCGCTGAAGTGGGGGCTACATACGACGACGCGGATGCCGCCGGAGCCGCTGTACCGCTGTTGCTGTAAGTTGCCGACGATGACGCGCCCGAGTACAGCGCATTGCTATTAGTATACGAAGACGAGGGCGCCGCATACGAACTCGCGGCGCCACTGTACGTTGTTGCTGCTGCAGAAGGCGGGTTGGCGTACGACGGCGCCGGGCTGGGTGCGGGGGCGCCATTATAGGAGGACGAGGGCCCTGGTGCCGGCGCAGATGCACCGCTATTGCTGTACGTAGATGCATACGACGGCTGTGGTGCGGGCGCAGGTGTCTGAGTGTAAGACGTCGACGGCGGGAGCGCGACGGGCTGCGGGAGCGGCGAGACGCGCTGCTGGGGCGGCGACGGGCGCGGCGTGACGTACGCGTGCTCGGGTCTGCGCTGCGGTGTCTCCGCCTGGTTCTGCGTCTGGTTCTGCGTCTGCGGCGACGGCGTGCGGGCGCCCTGGGTCTGGCTCTGCGGCGGCGACGGCAGCGGCGGGGCGTACGGCTGGGTGGGCGGGTAGTGCGGTTGCTGGGGCGCCGGATAGTACGTCGTCTGGGGCTCGGCGTAGAACTGGTGGTCCGCGTACTGCGGTGGGTCGGCGAGGCTGGTGTCGATCTCGACGGGCGGCGGCGACGCGGGGTAGTCCGCGCCGGCGTACACGGGCGTCGGGTACGGCGCGACGGGCGGGCTCTTCCGGCGGCTGCGGCTGCGCACGGGCCCCGCCTGGCTCGGCACCGCGGTCACGCCCGGCGGCGCGCGCGCGCGGTCCTCCAGCCGGATGTAGCGGAACGGGCGCTCGCGCGCGGACACGGGGTACCGCACGTCCTCGGGCGGCGGCGGCGGCGGCGGGTGCATGGGCGGCGCGTACGCCGTCGACGTTGGGGGCAGCGGCTGCGGCTGGGGCATGGACGGGACGGGGTCGGGGTCAGGGTCTGCGAGTGCGGAGTCGGGGTTCGACTCGTCCGCCTGCCCCCGCCGGCGCCGGGCGCCGCGGCCGCCAGCGCCCGTCCTGGCGCGCGGGCGCGGGCGGCTGCCGGACGAGCTCATCGCGTAGTCGGCCCCGGGCTTGATCGTCCAGTCTGCGCAGCACAAAGGGTCAGCGTCGGGGACGGGGAGCACCGGGCCGGGGGGGGCCAGCAGCACGCAGTGCGCACGAGGCACAATGAGGGGAGGGAGCACTCACAGCATCCCTTGCCCGGGTCAGTGATGGGCCGCGGCTCCTTGACGAACATGGCGTTCAGCGACAGGTTGTGCCGCACCGAGTTCTGGATAGGGGGTGGCGCGTCAGCCATAATCCCAGTCATAATCCGACGACGTACGCGGTAAGGCTTGTAGGTCTTGTAGAACGGGAACCGCTCCTCGATCGCCCTGTACATCTCCTCCAGCGTCAGCCGGCCCCGCGCTGACCCCTTGAGCGCGCACAGGATCTGCCAGTCCCGATCAGCCACGACGCAGAGAGCGAGAACAGGGTACACGCACGAGCGTCGGGTACGGGTACGGCGGCTTCTCGTCCGGCGGGCCGTCTTGGAGAGACCAGAGGCTCAGGCTGGGCGTCGCGGACGACGACGAGGCAGCCGGCTGCTGGTAGCGCTGGTGCGGCTGGTGCACGAACTGGTATTGTTGCTGCCCGGGCTGGGGTTGCGGATCGGGTTGAGGCTGAGGTTGTTGAGCGTAATGCTGCTGCTGCTGCTGTGGGATCGGTGCCCACTGCTGGGGTTGGTGGTAGTCCATAGCAGGAGGCTGAGGCTGGCTATGACCGGCTTGTTGGAATCCGACCGTTCCGTCCATCGCAAGTACGTGGGCACAAACAAGACACGGACGGGCAAGAAGGACGAGGTAACACGCAACGATGGGGGAAAACCGCACCCAACACGCCAAAACCACGTCTGCTTTTTCAACCCTCGCCCGACCGTTTGCTTCCGCCCGCCGTGAGTGGTATTGTCGTCTGTGTATTGTTTGTCCCTGCCGATCGGCCCTTCTCACGCTCCACCCATCACCCATCTGTCACTCGCAATGCGCCCTTTGTGCCGTCGCGACGTCGCCGATTGGGTATTTGTAACTCGCTGCTTTTTTGTTTTTGACGCTGTTACCTGCCGATGTCTTGCATGACCTGGCGCCCGTCCTGCCGGATATGTGCTCTACAATCATTGCCGTTTGGCTAACCTGAGCTTTTTTTACAATAACGTTAACAACGTTCGGAATGCCGTCGGGCGGCAAGTTTGTCTCGCCGCGCTCGTCCTGCCAAATCCTCTGCTGACAGCGACCCCTTTGACCCAGCATGCGTGGCCGCAGGCGCGCGCCAGACGATCTACATATCCCAAGCACGCTGATTCATTCAACGAGTTCTCTTTCGTCTCCTACACGGCGGGCACGCCCCATGCTTACTGTACAGTACGTGGCAGAGTATGCGTATACAAGATGCATGATGCATGCGCCGGATACCGTACTCAAGTTTTCGCCGTGCCAATGATTGGCAACTGCCAGGACGCACCGTGAGTCACGACGCGCTGGGATGTGCAGTGAGTGGTCGTAAGTTAGAAACCGTCGCCGAGGTGTTCGACGGAGTCGCGCCCCTGTCGGAATAGCCTGTTTTCCTGCAGTCACAGAGCTCGGAGTTACTGGCAGTCGGGATTCACAACTCTGATGCTCGGCGAACGATAACGCGTAACGGCCCGCCCGCGCAATTCAGAAGCGACATCATCATATCCTCACGCCGCGAACTGGAGCTGATCGGGCGATGGCAAGCAAGCGTGTCCCGCTGTAGCTAACGACGAGCTTCAAGTTGCCCTCCGCTCTGCCCCGCCCGTCGCAATTGCCGCCTCTTGACTCCCCTGTCCGCTATATATCAGAGCATCTTCGACGCGTCCTTCGGCCGACTGACAATTGCAATTAATCGTACGGGTAGACTTCGTCAACGGTCAACCACACTGGCTGCCAGTAGCGGCCTAGTGGAGTCACAGTTCGCGTGCTACTCACAGAGGCTACTGCGTACCCAGCCTCGGCAGCGCCAGCCATAGTCGCCCCGCCCCCTTTTTCCGCAACCCGTCGCACTCCCACCGTGACGCACCGTCCACGTATCGTACGCATCGCACCTAGAGTACGATGCAACGCCGCGGGCCCCCCAAACTCCTACTTATAACAGCGCCCCCCCTGCGCGCGTCCGCGTCCGCGAACAACTACTGCGCGACGGTAGGTAACGCGCACATATATCATCGGCTTGTCGTGAGTCTGGTGTGCGTGCGTCACGTGCAGCTTACGGAGGGGGTTATTTGGCCGTGCTTGTGCATGCTCTTTTGGCCGGAAGCAGCCTGGAACTCCGCTCCACCACCCTCGCGACTCTCTACCACGACTCTCATCGTGACAACCCGAATGGCACACCACCCCGCGCTCACGGCCGTCTTTGACGCGTCGCTGGCGTACCTGCAGCCTGCAAGTGCCCAGGCGACGAGGTGCGTTTCGGCAGCGACGATCGATCTGCGTGCTGACTCGAGTACGCAGGGCCAATGAACTCGAAACCGCCATTGAAAGTCTTTTGAGCACTGTGCAGCGTGCAGCGGCCCAGATTGCGGCGGCGTGGAACGCGCGGACGGACCGCGTATGGCGCCGGCTGCCTGTCGAGCTGCGCGCCGAGTGTTTCCAGCATCTCCCGCTGGGCGACAAGGTGGCGCTATCCCACACTTCAACACTTTGGCGTCGGAACGCGCTGGACATCCCGGGTTTATGGACGACTATCCGCTGCACAGATGCCTCGCCGCGGCAGACGAGGCGGGCGCCGGAGCTCTTACAGCGATCGGGCGCGTCGTCGCTTGCGCTGACACTGTCTCCACAGGTTGTGCACGACGAGGACCTCATGGCGCAGCTGCGGACGAACGCCCACCGCGTGCGGTCGTTGGTGGTCACAGGCCCGGGCGACGCAACCACGCTGACGGCCACGCTCCTCCCGCCCGACCCCTTACACCGCCTAGAAATTCTGCACCTCGCCAACGAGACGCACTGGACCAACATCCCCGCAAACCTCAGCGCTCTCCTCCCGCACCTGCGCTCGCTGCACCTCCCCGGCAGAGGCGCCTTCCCCGGCATATTCCACCCCATGCGGCATCTGCGCTCGCTCCGCTTCACCTCCTCCGAGTCCACCGACAGCCGCCCGCTATTCGCACACTGCCCGAACCTCGAGCAGCTGGAAATAACCGGCCACATCTACGCCTCGCTGCTCCCGCACGGCCCCCCACCGCCCTCCCTCCGCACACTATCGCTCACCGACGAAGTGTACGGCGGCGCGGGCGCACTGGACCTCAGCGCCTTTCTCGCGCCCAGCCAGTGGCGAAACGGGAACCTCGAAACCCTCAGGCTGGCCGGCGTGCGCGAGCTCGCGTCCGCCGTCGCGCTCTTCAATGCGTCTTCAGTGGGCCCGTGGATGATGCGCGTGCGGGGCTCGCAGCTCGGCGAGGGCTGGCTCAACGTCGTCATGGCCGCCGTCGGGGAACACAGCCCTTATTTCGAGGTCTCGCTCGCAGCGGCGGACGTCAGCGCCGCGGTGCACGCTGTGCTCGCGTGCCTCCCGTATCTGGACAATTTGGACTTGCTCGAGATGCCCGTGTGCATCTTCGAGCGGCTCTTGCGCGCTGATTCTGAGAATGTCGACGTGGTGCTTCCGGCCGTGACGAGTCTGCGGATATCGACGGAGCTGGGCCGCGCGGGCGTCGAGGGCGACAACGCGCGGGCGCTCCGAGTCATGCCAAGCATCCGATATACAGATACGAATCAGTGCACGGCCGTCCCGCCGACGAGGTCGATTCGCGCACCGCGTCTGCAGAACGTCACGCTGCTCGCGGACGACGACGGCCTCGCCGACGCCATCGCCGTCGCCGGCACCCTGCGTCGCGGTCGGACACTCCAGTTCGACGCCGCGCGGCTCGACCGCGTCGTCTTCTCTGGCGCTTTCTCGCGATACGAGCTGATGGATCTCGCGCCCTGTCTCCAGAGATTGGTTGATAGCGAGGTTGCGAAGGAGGTGGGATATTTGCGGTCGTTGGACTTTGTGAGGATTGTTCCATAGGAACATATGATGATCCAATGTACTGTTAGTCTTAGTCTTACCAGTGAGAGAGGTGCAATAGAGTGAAAGCATCACAGCCGTTGGGACTCATAAGGAAGTCTTTGTCAACGTTCGAAAGAAGGGATACTCTTTCGAACGTCGACATAGTCCGCGGGATATACAGTATTCAGGACAGCCGTTCCGAAGCGACTTTGTATCCTAGAAAACGGCGATTCAGAGGGAACGAGAGGCAATTCGACGTCAACGCGTAGCCCAAGGACACAGGAAGCCAGGAATTAGTTCGCGTTTGAACTTGCGTCTCATTGTCCGTTGACGAGAAATCAGGGCTCCTGGGCAAATTTGCGAGCGCGAGTGATGCAGTCCGCATTTATTAGCATTTTAACGAGCGGATAAAAGGACAGGAAGTACTGTAGAAGTGATGGGGTGACCGGGTGATGCGCCAAAAGTCGCTAGTAATCAAGAAAGGCCAAGCCAGCAGAGAGTTATGCGTCGGGGGCAGTGGTAGCAGTCATACGAAGGTCAACGGGCCAACAAGCCAGTCCTCCTGTATCCTGCGCAAGCTGAGCAATACCGAGCACGAGGTCGCCCGTGAGGAACAGGTTGCCGTACTCGCACAAGACAACGTAGGCCCGGGCGGAGCTGCCGTTCGGATTCGTCCAGTACGCGCTCAACGCGCCAGTGCGCGGCTCGACGACCCAGACGCTCGTCGAGAGGTAGGACGTGCTCCGGACGGCGGGCGTGCCGGGCGGGCCCCCGGATTCGGCGGAGTCGAGGAAGGTGAGCCAGTTGGAGTCGCCCGGGCCTATCGTCGGCTCTTTGTCCATGAAGGCGGCGAGGAAGTGCTCGACGCCGAGCCAGTCGCCGCCCGGCTGCTCGTACGGCCCAGGCGCAGGGAAGCGCACCTCGCGCGGCGTCGTCCAGCCCTCGGCGGTGCTCGCCCGCGCGACTTCGTAGACGCCCGGGGTGTCTTCGCTGAGGGTGTCGCGGTTCAGGTAACCGGTCTGGAGACCGGTCACGCCGTCCAGGACGGAGATTGTGACCCATTCTGTCGACGAAGGGCTCGACGAGGGTAGTTGGCGCGGTGCGCTGCCTGTGCGCGTGCCCTTGCCGTAGAGATGGCGCGGTCGTAGGGGCGGAAGCCCTGCCGCCAGACGTTGCGCGTTTGTCTCGCGCCGGCCGATTGCTGGTACCGCCGCAGTAGACAGGCCAAGGAGCGCGCTGAGAAGAACGAGCGACGCGAGCATTGGACAAGGCGAAAGGGAGAGGCGCGACGTGCTATCACCTAAAGCCCATGTTTAACTACTAGGAAATTTGTCGCGGTCGAGGTGTAGGTTTGGACCGAGCGCGATACCCGAATAGGCCAGGCGAAAATCTAGCTTCGTCTTGCGTATGATGGAGCGAGCAAGTTGGAACGCAAGAGGTGGGCAACGGCATATCGGCGATAAGATCGTAACCATTGACCAGGTCAGAGAACAGGACAAGTCCGCGGTATTCGGTCCAAGCCGGTAGTTCGTTGTTCTTTCTGTTGTTCGATATCGTCTGAAAAAAGAAAGGCAGAACAGGATAAATGATCCATATGTTTTCTTACTTGGCATGATTAATTCACCGCCTACCCGGTAACTTCACGTATAAATCTTCACGCAGATTAAAGTCCGTGCACATCGTGCGGCAGCAGGACTAAATTCAACTCCGCAAACCCCCCTTCTCCTCGGACCACCAGCATCTTCGGTCATGACGAGCCATCCTGCGCTCGCCTCCATTTTTGAAGCATCCATGTCGTACCTATGGTCGACTGGCACGGACACAACCAGGTGCGCGGTCTGCAACTGTTGCTACTGTACCATTCCGTAGGACTCAAGTATCATCGCTGGTAGCGCGCAAGAGCTTGAAGCCGCCATCTGCATCCTCATGAACGTCTTTCACCGCGCAGTGGCCGAGACTGCGCTCAAATGGAACGCGAAAACGGACCGTGTATGGCGCATGCTCCCGGCCGAGTTGCGCGCCGAATGCTTTCAGGATCTGGACATCAGAAGCAAGCTGGCGCTCTCGCACACCTCGCATCTGTGGCGCCAGAATGCGCTTGCCGATACGACGCTCTGGTCTACGATTTTATGCACTGATATCCGGCCGCGAAACGAGATTCGGGTGCAGACGCTCTTGGAACGCTCGGGCTCGTCCCCTCTGTCGCTCACTTTGCATCCACGGGTCACCCACAACAAGGAGATTCTCGAGCCACTCGCGCGCAATATTACCCGCGTAAAATCGCTGGCTGTCGTCGGCTTTTGCGATCCAGCTCCACTCATGAACGCGCTTCTACCCCAGGACCTATCGCCACTACCTCTTATAGAGACTTTTCTCTTATCTGAGGCCAATTCATCATTTTGGCGTGAGGTTCCCAAGGGCTTAAGCGGCATGCTTCCCGGGCTCCGCTCGCTACATATTTCGACGAGCTTTCCGGGGATATTTCATCCCATGCCGCATCTCCGAGAACTCCGCTGCGTCTACTGGCGGGAAACAGACGGACGGCAGATATTCGAATTGTGTCCAAAGCTCAACACGCTGACTATATCCGGACGGATCGGAAGTGTCGCAGTGCTGCCTCAGGGTCGTCCACCAGTGTCCCTTCGGTCGTTTGAGCTCGTCGACACGATCCAGTGGCAGACTCCGGATGTGCTAGATATGGGCCACCTCTTGGGCCCGTGGACGGGGCACACAGGGCTCGAGACTGTCAAGCATCAGGAAACTGCGTTTTGCACCGAAGCGGAATAGGCAAACTCTCCTCCGTCCAGTGCTGATGTCCGCTGTCACAGAGCGTCCTATTCGGGATAGCCCCTTGCAACCGACATTAGCAAGCTTCAAGGCGTGCATGAGCATCACAGAGGTCTCGGGTGCGCAAGCCCTGTTGCAAAGTGCATCCGCCCATCTCGAGCGATCAAGTGGCGCTTCCGTCCGCACAACAGCGCGCTTGCCGCACGAATCGCTTGCAGACCATAGGCTGTCCAGAGAATTCGATTAAAATGCTGTATCTACTATATTCTGACAGTATGGGTCTTGCAAAGGGTTGAGTAAGCCTGTAGTTCCTGTCGAGTGCACACCATTGCACGAATCAACAGCTGTGTGCTGAGATTCTTCAGGACCTTAGTTTCAGACCGTTTTGTGGGTCTGCGAAAGTTGTAGAAGATAGGCCAGGCACAACGGCACATCGCTCGAACTCCAAGTCCAAATGTGGCAACGCCGGCGTGTTCAAACTCAGAACGTGTTGGGTCGGAGTTTGAACGCCACTTGCGTTCCAACCCCCATGTTCGACCTCACTCACAGCGTCGTACAATCCTCTACCTCATGGCATTGACGAACTTTGCAATTGGGACAGTCCCTTCTCTCTGCCTAGTATTGGACTGACGTATACCTGCGCTTCAGCAGAACACTTCGATTTGCAGTCGCAGCACCTCTTATGGTCGCAGTCGTCCACGAGGCAACATCATCCAGGTATTCGCGTCTGTGATCCCATTTTGTCCCGCTTGTTGTCGAGCTGACTTCCCCCAGACACCCACCCAAGCCAATATTCAAGTAATACACTCGAGGTACGCGGTGATGGATTTGCTTGACTTACGGTTGCTGCCTCACAGATTTTCTCTGGTCTTCCTGCAAAGGGTTATCGTTCGGTACAATCTGTGCGTATCTATGGCAGCCTAACTGGTCAAAGCCGTCGCATTGCTTACCCCGCCCACCGCACTCGTAGACGTTCCGTTCTAACAACCCTGCTCCGGTGAAGGATTTGGTCAACGCGCCACCATCCAATCGTGGTTCGCCATTGCTTACCCCGGAGTCCAACGTCTGGCGGCTGTGAGAAGCGTCGTATTTCACCATATGGTATGTCGCTTCGTATTGTAGGCTTGGAGCCATGCTAACGATGATAATCGCAGCTCTTTCATATGATTCATTGTGTTGGGTACGTCCTACACGGTTATTTCGTTGCTTCCAACAGCGCAGGCACCCCTCCCGTGACCTCAGCATTGCAGTAGCCGATGCTGCGCTCTCTGCTTGACGATTATATACTGTCATGCATGTATATAACCGTCAATACAGCTCTTTTTACAAAATTAGTCCCGTACGATTGGCATGGAAATTTCCAAATTGAGCGGAAAATGACCCAAACGAGCACCAAAAATGAGAGCGGCACGATCGCAGATACTGAACTCAGCCGGTTGAGGTGCGATTAACCACTGCTTTGAGGCACACCAGTCCGCTCTGGGGCGATGGATCACGCTATAAACCGGGGGCATGGGTCCTAGGGCGCGGACCACTATGGAGACTCTAGTCCGCTCTGAGGAGAAGACACGGTTTCCTGATGAGCTGACCGGCATAAGAGATCTTTCTATGCCTACCGTGCTGTTCACGTCAATCTGCACCGGCCCGTGGAAGATGAGCCTGAGTTGCATTGACAACTGGGAATGGATGCATGTCACCTTGGACGGCCCGATTCCAGCTGGCAACAAGACTCAACGTCTCCAGGTCTACCTTCCCATGAGGCATATCTCGATCGCGGATGTGGTCCTCAAATGCGTCTCGCATTTTTCGGACTTGGACACGCTCGAAATTCCGATCTTGGTGCTGGAGTACCTCGTCCGAGAAGCAGTATCTCTTCCTGCGGTCACCGATATCAGGATATTGACATCGCCTCCACCACTTTATCATGGCGACGGCAGATCCCATGTTCGCATTACCGATTTGGCGACAGGCCCGGAGGCGAGGCGTCTGCGCGCGCCACGGCTGCGATTAGTTTCATTCTCCAGCAATGGGCATCCTGCCCATGACGACATCTTGCTTGCAAAAACTCTACACAAAGTTATCGAGTTCGAAGCGGCCGACCTCGACCGTGTTGTATTCTCTCAACTCCCTAACGACTGTGTTTCACAGTTTATGCCATTACTCAGGGAAGTGCGTGCCACAGAGGTCGGACATGTGAACGCGAGGACTGGGGTGTTTGAAAAAATAGTCTTTCAGGATATCGGACAGTAGTAGTGCCCCAGAAACGCCACCGATGTATACTATCGCCCTCCCACCGTGCTATGTAAAATTGTAGTGGTTCGCATCGCGAGTCTCGTGGTCTCAAGACTCAAGAGGTCGCTTCTAACATATACACGGCCGCTCTCATTGGCGGTCTCTGAAGGATCTCATGCGCCCAGCACAGCTGCACGGTAGCCCACATCCGCTCTGAAAAGTCTTCCTTCGTGATCTCGCCCCGTTGGGGGCGCCTCCCGGCCAGGACCGCCGCGGCCACCTGAATGGCGCCGGGATAGCGTTCCACCATGGGCTCGGCGTCGCAGTACGCGGCAAACGCAAGCATCCCGAACGAATAGACGTCGCACGAGGCCAACATCCGCGCGCCCAGGTGCGTCTCCGGCGCGCGATGCAGCGCCTTCTCGCGTGCGAAAGCAGGGCGCATCGATGTAGTGCCGTCGTCCGGGATGAGGTCGCTTAGCCCGAAGTCCGAGAGCAGTGCTTTGCCCGATTTTGTGATGAGTACGTTGCGCTGTGAGATGAAGATGCATCAGTGATGAGTTATTACCCCATGCATGTGAACAAAGTGACTCACCGAGTGAAGGTTGCCGTGTACGATTCCTGCGTCGTGGAGATAAGCGAGGCCGCAAGCGACCTGGGTCAACTGTTGCCCATCTCAATCGCCCATAATCTTCAAGCGTAGGAAAGGGACATACAATTCCCTGCCTGTCACAGTCTTGATGGGTTTGGAGGTACTGTTTGAGATCGCCGCCGTCCACAAATGGCGAGACGATGCATACGCTGCCCTCGAACGTGCAAACGCCAAGATATTCGAGGACGTTCTCATGTTGAACGCGAGCCAGGCGGCGACAAGCAGTCCGGACGGTGCCATCCTGTCGTTCGTTCCTTCGTTCTCAGTAAATGCAACCAGTGGAGTCTCGATGATGCATCGCACGCACCCAGTTCGTTTCTTCGTCGTCTTGAAAGCGAATGCGTCGCACTACAACGGTCCCGAAATACTTATGCTCCTGTTTGTAGAGGTCCGAGCACGGGCTGATAGCGAACGGACGAGCGCGTTGGAATGTGATCAGGTGCGTCATATCGAGAGCGTCGCCTTCTCCAGGGCCAGGAATAATGTGCAGCCATTTCAAGACGGCGGACAAAGGAGAACCTAGACGGTGATCAAGTCAGACCAGCTGACGAATGGATGAACAGCCATCGTCTTCCCACCTGGAAAGTAGTTGCGAAGCAAGCCCAGGACCGAGGCCCCGCAAGTCAAGCTGGTGGTATTATCTGTCTCGGCGTCCTGATACCTCGTGTCAGTCGGAAGGGATATGCTGCTGAAAGTACTGCAGCTCACAAATTCCTCGTCCACAAAATGTTTCTCAGCATCAGCGAGGAGCGGTTTGCGTTCGGTGTCCATTGGGAGTGATGCTTCGAAGGTACTGAGTATTGTCCAGCGGGGCGGGGTCCTTAAGTAAGTAGCTGCGAACAATATTAATGTTGCCCGCAGCCTTAGAGTTTAGATAACGGGCTGTAAACGCGAGCAGTCAAAGGCAAACCTCACTTCAGTTGAGGTCGACTCTCAGTCAAAGAACAAAGGAAGCTCAGGGAGGCTGGGAATGAATTCGCGTCGCGCTTATCTTCAGCTGGACATTTTCCGTGGGCGCTACACCAGGGTGGCGGCGTAATTTCCGGGCGCGAGTGAGGCAGTCCGGCATCGATTGGCGGCAAAATGAAACGATAGAAGGATAGGGAACTAGTTGAAGATGCATAGGTTGCCTTGAGATGATCGGGGTGGTGCACCAAAAACAATATAAATAAGAAGCGACGTGAAGCGCAAGTCGGCCAGGGTTAACCAAGTAAGGACAAGCCAAATGGGAGTTACGAGTCGGAGGCGACAATAGCAATCATACTAAGGTCAACGGGCCACAAGGCAGTCCTCCTGTATCTTCCGCAAGCTGTGGAATACCAAGCACGAGGTCGCCGGTGAGGAACAGGCTGTCGTACTCGCACCGCGCGTGACGTACACCGGGGCAGAGCTGCCGTCGTACGCGCGCAACGCGCCGCTGCTGGGCTCGACGACCCAGACGCTCGTCTCGGTGAACGCGGTGCTCGAGACGGCCGGCGTGCCGACTCGCTGGTGCCCCAGAAGGTGAGCCAGTTAGCGTCGCCCGGGCCGATCGTCGCGTCGGCGCCCCCGAAGGCCACCTGAAAATACTCGATGCCGAGCCAGTTGCCGCCCACGCGCCGTCAGTCGGGATCTGCACCTCGCGCGGCGTCGTCCAGCCGTCTGCTGTGGGTTGCGTCGCGGTTCATGTAACCGACTTACAGGTCGGTCATGCCGTCGAGGATCGCGAATGTGACCCATTCTGTCGATGGAGGGGTCGAAAACGGGAGTTGACGCTGTGCCGCGCCAGTGTGCGTGCCCTTGTCATATAGATGGCGCGGTCATAAGGGCGGGAGCCCCACCGCCAGACGTTGCGCATTTGTCTCGCGCCGGCCAATTGGCGGTACCGCCGCAGCAGAAAGGCTAAGGAGCGCACTGAGGGGAACGAGCGACACGAGCATACGACGATGCATAGGGCGGGTGCGAGCATGCGAAGAGCATTTTTAACTACTGCGAAATTTGTCGTGGGCGGGGTGTAGGTTTAAACCGAGCGCGATACACGAATATGCCTCGTAAAAGTGTATCTTCGTCTTTGGCGATGGTATCGATGATGAAGTGAGTAGTCCATGGCATTTCGGCAATGAGATCATGGCCATGAAGCAGGTCAGAGAGCACGCCAAATCCGCGGAATCCGGTCTGTGCCGGTAATTCGTTGTTCTTTTCTCTTGCTTGATATCGTGCTGACCTCCTCTGCAAGAAAAAGGGAATGCATAACAGAGAGGAACAAAAAAAAAAAAACAGTTTCACTTGATTTGGCATCTTCATTGACTACTCGAGAAGTTGACATTTAACGTTTCTCACGAGTATTGGAGCCACATCGCCGCTGTCCTCTCGATAGAAAACACACTGGTATCGTTGAAACAGATGTTCGGTACACGGAGGACCTGCTCGAGTAGCTTCCAATTCGCGCCCAGGGCCCGGGCTTTATGGGGTTAAGTCCGTCAAATGCTACGACTCGCACCAAACTCGCACTGCCAAGTAATCCTATGCCTACGCGGAATGTAAGACCTCTTCAAAGCGTCCTCGTCTAACAAAAATGTGAGGCTTCCGAACTCCTGAGGTGGCGCGGTCGCGCTCGAGCTGATGGTCGATCACCGCTCACTGCGCTCAGCGCTCACACGTCGACGAGATCTTGGATACCCTTTGCGCTGCACCGACGGTGTTTGAGCTCAACTCCGTGCCGTGTTGCTATATTTCAGCGAGCGTCAAGCAGCAGGCCAAGAGTAGGACGTCATTTTGATGGAAATACTGAGATTACTGAGATATTAAGCCTCGCTGACGTGCTCACTGCCTCCAGACAGCATCGAAAGCGCAATACAGGCTTGTTCTGCATGTGAGACAGCGCAGTCTGCTGCGGGAGCGTGTGCGGGATCGGTAGCAGTTCGAGTCCCGATTGGGCAGTGCCGGATAGTGGGGAAACGGACGTCTTCCTGGCCAACCCATGACTGCGCCCGTCCACTGTCGTAACTGTTTGCTCGCACGCTGGTCCTGAATCCGACGCTCGTTCCTTCGCTTTTTCCACCGCCGCCATGGCCGCCTCCTGGGCTCTCGTCCTGGCGCTGGTCGTCGCCGCCGACGGCGCCCTCCACGCAGGCAGGACGCCGGCCTTCCCTTACTCGCACGCCCCGCGCTCGCTCAGCCTGCGCAGCGGCTCGAGCGCAGCCCTGCGGCGACGCGGCCTCGCGAGCATCCAAGAGCTGCAATTTGGCCAGCAGTGCGTGAAATCCCTGTTGTTCTTCCATTGGAATTTACAACGATTATTCCAGGTCGTATAATCTCATCGTCAAAGTCGGCGAGGTCAACCTGCGACTAGCCATAGACACCGGTAGCTCAGATACCTGGGTCGTGGCCTCCTCGAGCAAGGAGGCCCAGGCGGCCAAGCTGCCGACTTATCCGCTGGACCTGCATAGCTCGTCATTTGTCCCAGTGGCAGGTAATGCCACCGAGTTCTCATTCAGCTTTGCAGACAGTACAGGTAAGCTGTACAATCCAGGATAACTTGTGAATACTTCCAGCTGATACGCTTCTACAGGCGGAAAGGGATTCATCGCTCGAGAAACATTCCAACTCGAAAACTTCACCGTCCCAGAGCAAGCATTCGGCCTCATAGAAAGTACCGACCTCGAACTCGGCAAGGGGCAGGACGGCGTGAGCGGGATCTTGGGCTTTGGTTTCCCACGACTATCCACCATCGCACAAGCGACGGGGGACGAACGTGCGCACCCATTCGGTTGCGCCTGTCACACGAGCTGACATGCTTCACTTGCGCAGCGGCCCCTCCGATAATGGAGCGCCTTGCACAGGAAGGACAGCTTGAATATCCCCTGTTTGGGCTCAGTGTCACGGCCGATGGAGGCACATTATCGCTAGGTACGTTGCGTACCTTGCAATTCTGGTGTTGGGCCACCAAGACCATCTGCGACCGCGCCAGTCACCGAGGGGTCATGGATCGGCTCGAATGGCAATGCACCAAAACCCCAAATCCTGCTTGTGCGCTTAGCACTGCTCACACGTTTCCAGGCGCTATTGACATAGGTGTCGTGGATGATGCGTCTGCGCTGGAGTGGCACGACGTAGTACCGTTTGCGCCGTTTGCGAAGGAAGCTACGGACGCGTCGATATATTTGCACTGGACTGTGCATCTTGCGAGCGTTCAGGTAACTGTTCTCTACTCTCGATTACGGCTCTAGCTCATAGTTTCGATAAGATTGACGAGAAGACAGTGGACATCGTGCCCACTTATGCCAAAATTGTTGGACGCCAACCATTGGCGCTCATTGATGTGTAGGTTCCATACCTTCTGGTTTTGCGACATTGCTCACATGCAGCGCAGAGGAACCAGTGGCATTTTCGGACCGTATCCCGCTGTTGCGCAGATTTTCGATGGCATAGAGACGAGCCGGATGGTGTCGGACGGCGTCTGGGCCATCCCATGCGAAACGGAAGCCCTGATGCACTTCAACTTTGGGTGCGTCGCAGGCTTGACCGTCATCTTCCATTTATCTGACATCTTTTCAGTGGAAAGCGATTCACGCTTGAGCCGAAGGATTATATCATCGGCGAGGCGACTGGCAACCCCGGGACGTGTCTGTCGTGGCCCGTTGCGCTGCCTCCCAGCTCGGACGGCATAGACTGGCAGTTCGGCGCGCCGTTCCTGCGCACGGTGTACACGGTGTTCAGCTACGGCATCGACGCGCACGAGCCGCCGCTCATCGGCCTGTTCTCCCTGGCAGACGCCGCCGCGCGCGCCGTTGCACTGGGCACGACGACCTCGACGACGGCCACATCTTCGTCCACGCCGGCCGTCGCGCGGCTGTCCGACAACGACGAGCCGACGACGTCGACGGGCGCGTTCCCCAGCATCGCGACGACGCTGCCGAACTCGCTGCTCGACACGCCCACGCTCACCACCGCGCCGTACATCTTCGCGACGACGGCGCCGCAGCCGACGCCCGGCGGCAGCTCGGGCTTCGGCACCAGCACGTATGCGCCGGTGCTCCGCCCGCTCAATCTGACGGGCATACCGTCCATCCATCTGCCCGTCAGCACGATCACTACGACCAACACCGAGGGTCAGACGTTTACCACCACCGTGCCCATCCCATTGCCCAGCCTCGTCCTCGGGCGCCCGGGCGGCGCTGCTGCGCGACATCCGCTGTCTGTGTGGTTGTTGGCTGTGGGGTTGCTGTTGTCGTGCGCGCTGAGATAGCCTGGTGATTGGGAGCGCTTTCTTGCCTGTTTGCTTTGCGGAGACCTGCTGGATTGGGTGGGGACTTCACTGGACATTTACCTTTCTTCCGTTCCTTCCATGCTTTCGTTCACGTAGTATCTGCTTGGCTTGCTGCTATCCACATCCCGTTTTACTGTCTCTGCGTGCTTGCACTCTCGGTAGGACTGGAGAGCATGCTATAGTATCTATGTATTATTGACCCTTTGCCCTCTCCTCTGGCGTCCCACTCCTTCGCATATACACAAGTGGCGATACAACCTACCTGCTTGCTTGTCATACCGAAGTAGCGCGGCGTTGCACGTGCTCCTCTCTCTCGGCCGTGCGATGCTGCAGTTGCGTTGCGTGATGACCGTTTAAGCTCTGGCTTCGTGGACCTATATCGCGAGCACGCTGCACTTGGTGATCGTCCTGCAGTCCTGGGAACTGCCCGACGAGGCGGGTTGGCTCCTCGTCGCGCGCATCCCGAGCGATAGCGGCAGTAACACCATCTGCGCGGCTTGAGTCTGCGTCCCGACGGCCTGTCCAGCCGCATGGGGGAGCTGCACCGTCTCCATCTCGTCCTTGAGGATCGGCGCGCCAGGGACCGGGAAGAACACGTCGTAGTCGTGCGAGGTGTACTCGGTCCGCGCGGTGTCCTGCCACTGCATCGCGGCGATGACGAGCCCCGCAGCGCGCGCGATGAGGTTCGGAAAGAGCTCCTCCGGGGAGAAGTTGCCCGGCGGGAGGAGGGTGCGGAGGAGGTCGGCGAGCAGCGCGAAGAATTGGGTTGTCATGTGCGCCGCGAGCGCCTCGTTGTTGCGGTCTGAGGCGGCCGCTTTGTAGGTGATCGCGCGCCAGCGCGCGGCCTTCTCTTGCGATTCTGTGGCATTGGAGGCAGGTGAGAAAACCGTCCTGGAGGAGGGAACAAAGGTGCTACTGCGTACCTTGCGAGTAGATCCTGTCTTTGAGGTTGTAGAAGAACTCGTTCTGCGCGCCAACGAGGCCCGGGAAGAACGGCCAGAAGATGAACTCGGCGAGAAAGGAGTGCACGATGCATTGGCAGAGCGGGACTATGACATCTTGGATTGCCACGCCCGCTGCGGCGCTGCGCGTGAGCATCGTCCGCAGGAAGACGTGTGCCTTGACGTTGCGTCTCAGAAAGGTCTCCACGCTCGCTGGGTGCAGCTGAACTGTGAGGTCTTCTGGATGAAGGCCGCGAGCAACCTGGAGAGCGAGTTCGTGGACTCCAGCGTTGAGACTCTGAAACGCAATGATGAGACCTTTATAAATGCATGAGACGCGTGGCCCTTTATATGCACGGGAAACAAAGCACATACGTCCACTGTCTGGTTCGGAATCCGAGGTGGAGAAGGCTCTCAACGCTTGAATCCCATCGAGTTCAGCACGGAGGCGGCCTCTATCCTCGGAGACCTCATTAAACTCCTTTTCCTTCTTGATTGCAACACGATGCTCAATCTCTAGCGCCTCCTGGGTCTCAGCGAGCGTCGTCTCAAGCTCCCCGAGGCGGCGCCGCAAGTGTGCCGCAGTTTCGAATGTGGGAGACAATGGACTGTGCCTTTCCGGGAAGGAACTGCGGTACCGCGGAGATGTCTGAAGATGTGCCGGGCGATGCTGCTTGAGCTTGTGGTCCCCGAAATCCTTTGAAGTTCGCCTCGGAGGACCACGCGCTTCGCCATGTTCGGCTAGCGATCGCGAGCGACGATGGGAGCTCCCAAAGGAATCTTGTCTGAGATGATCGTCTGTGGCACCTGATACATTTCTATTAGCAAAGTGAGTACTAATGCATCGTCAAAGGACATACCGAGTGCGAGAGTTTGCCCGCTGTCGACAGACAATGGACGCGCCAACTTGGGGCCCGTTTCATCTATCATTGTGTGCGTATAAGAGCAGGGGTGTGCTGAAGTGTTGCAGATGATCTGACTCTATATACGCTTTTGAGCTGTTGCATTATCTGCCTTTGATCTGCCTACCGGCTGTTCGGCGCCTCATGGCCGATCTGGAGCCTTCACCCTCCGGCAAAGTCCGCCGCCTCGTCGCCCAAACACCATCCCAGGTACTGCCCGCCATGGAGGAGGGCGGTTCAGATGCCTTGCCAAAGTCTCCTTGCCTCTGGAAGGACTGTGAGGCGAGATTCGCTACGAAAGAAGAGCTATACTTGCACCTTTGCACGCGCCACGCTGGACAGGACGCCGATAGCGGCGACAAACAAGCGCGACTGACATGCTGTTGGGAGGGCTGCAATAACGAGCTGACGTGCTCGGGAGGCATCACATGCCCAATCGTGGAGCATTTCATCGGTACGTGAAGCTAGGACTCGGTGTGGCTCTCATCTCGTCATTGACGCCCATGCGCGCGCTTAGGGCATTCCAAGCTCTTCCCATTCGTCTGCGGCATCTTTAGCTGCAGGCTCTCGTTCAAGTCGCACTCTGCGATCATGGATCACATGAACGTGGCCCACGGCGTACAACTCGCCGTCATACACAGGCCGCAGGTTACACCGGGAGCCGCACAGCGCCGGGTAGTCGAGATGCGATGGGGCGTGCCCCTCTCAGGTAGACCTACAAGTGAGAAACTCATTTGCAGGTGGACATCTTGCGGGCGGGTATTCAATACTGCATCAGAGCTGCAACTGCACTTTGACACTCACCACCGCCCGCCGCGCCTACCCGAGGTAGTTGCCACCCGCACTTTACGTGTCCCGGAAGTTCCACAAGTCATTGAAATGCACGGGGATCACCTGAAATGCCCGGTTAGTAATAATATCCTATCGAGACCGCGAGGCGACCCTCACCGAGCATCACGATAGTTCTGCGCCAAAAATTATTGCCACCGTTTTTTCGCTGGGCACATGAAAAAACAACACGGCCACACAGTAACATTACCCAGTGCCTGTAATAGCCGTAAGCCCGTACCAAAACGCAAGCTCGGCAGTCCGGAAAGGCAAGACCGAGAGAGACTGCGTGCGGCCAAGAAGCCACGGCGCGAGGAACTACCCGGCCACGACGTTGTGGAAAAAGGTAACCATTTCCTCGCGCACTCAAAGACGGATCATAGTCATGAGAGTTCCCGCAGAAATCTCTTCAGATTCAGATACACCTCTGATCAGGAGAAAAGGAGCGCGCAAGCAATTCGAGCCCGACGTGGCAGCCAAACGTAAAGGTAGCCATTTTCTCCTTGGCGAATAGCACTGACTGATTTGCGCGCAGAAGGGGATTCGGATTCGGAGGAGGAGGTCCTTGACCCAGAGCTGTTCGCATCGTGCGCGGGGATGCTGCCAGAGGCTCGCGTTGCGGCGACCCCCGAAACAGACGATGTGGTTGACTGCCTCGACCCCAAGTTATTCGAGGATTCAAGCGCGAGCATGCAGGTCAGCTGTTCCCAGTCGTTGAGTATCTGCATCCCTGACGATGTGAGGAGAAGGTGAATTCACGAGACTTGACGGTCGACTCTGTCCATGATTTGCGACCGGATGACGGAGTGCCGGAAGAGGATTGGTCGCTGAGATAATTATCTGCGCTGTGAATGACAAAGTAGTACTGTGTAAGCAATAGATCCATGACGAGATGGGCAAATGGTCTTGATACAAAGGTTGCCTAAGCATCTTCAAGCCAGGCGCAGCTGGTGTCGAGGGCGTAAGGGCGACAATGCAGGCTCGGACACGTCGTCGCCACAGTCGTCAGAAGAGTTCCCGTCGCTGGAATCGTCCTCCTCGGCATGAGGGTCAAAGTCACCATCGTCCTCATCACTGTCACCTTCAGACGGCAGCCAGCCCAGCTCGGGTACGAGTTCACGCAAAGCCGCTGCGTGTTTCGGTACCAACTTCTCGCACCAGATGAGGTCCAAGGCGCGCAGCGCGCACACCTGCACATCAGCTAGTCGGGCTCGGAGCATCTGCTCAACGCCCTCCGAAGAAATCCGGGGTTCAGAGCGTAGATCCAGACGACGCAATCGGGGTAACGCTGACAGCGCGAGCACTTGTGCGTCGGTCATGTGCGTGCCTTCCAGCGAGAGGGTCTCGAGCTCCGGAAACGCAACCCAGTCGAGGGGCGGAGCAGGATCTGCTGAAGTGCTCTTCCGCTTGCGCCTTTTGGGGGCACATACGACGTATGGGGCGGCGGGCGGTTTAGTCAAGCAGAGCCTGAGGTGAGTTATAGTCGTGGACTGCGGCAGAGCGGCCAGAACGAGCAGCAGGCCGTCATGTTCCCCATTCAAATGGAGGTCTAGCTCCCGCAACGAAGGCATAAGGAGCGAGCCCAATACGCGCCGCGCTGCTTCCGTGGTCATCTTGTGCAACGTGACCGCACGCAGATGTCGAAGCTCCACTGGGACGGGCTGGGGCCCGGACAGTCTAGGGCCAGAACAGTCGAGCACCAGTTCACGTAAGTTGGGTGAAAGCGTGAGGAAGTCGACGAGCTGGAAGAGGCCGGGTGTCAAGTCCGGGTCGCGCCAGTGCATGGGGCAGGCGTCTTCCGATTGGCCGCACTGCTGCGACGGCGCCAGGCTATGGAGCTCCAGACGCTCGAGCGCGGGCGTGAAGTATTCGCGCTCCCAGGCCGGTACCGCGTCCAAGGACAGCGATCTAGTGGAGAACGGCGCGCACCGCAGCTGCCGATAGTTCGGTTGCGAGTCGCGAAATTCGTGTGCGAGATTTGCGTTCACGCGCAAGGCGACAGAGTCTAGCACCCGCATGGACCCGGGATAGTGCCCGAGCTTCAATAGGAAATGTTGTGCACATATATCCGTCACGTGCATGAGCGCCTCGGTGAGCAGCGTGTCAGTTGTGAATCTGGCCCAGCGGGCCGAATGTGCGAATGCGACGTCCAGGAACCGGTCGACAACCCGGTTCAATAGCAAGATAGAGTCGGTTCCAACACCCCGATGTATCACGCGTACGTCCAGGGGTAGATGCCCAGAGCGAGCAGCGTACTCGCGCGCGCCATCCGCCCCCATTCGAGAATCCAGCACGGTCCAGAGGCCAGGAGTGATCAACGCCAGCCGGCGCCATCGTCTGTCAACATGCGACATAGATCTAGCATCGCGCGCGTCCGCCCCCGCGGCGTTTTCGAGGACGAGGAGAAGCAGTTCCTGCGGCAGGTGACGCGGAAGAGACATTGAGGCGGAGTCTGAAGCGTGTCCGGATTGTCAATCTACCTCATTCCGGCCATGAAACCCGCGTCTTCGCCGCCTTTCGGCAAGAAAGCCAGGGCAACTTGATAGTTTGACGTGACAGAGACATTGTATGTCAGTATGCAAATGGGTATGCTGATCTCCCTCTCTAATCCTTGACAACCGGAGTGCACTGACAGCCTTGCGCAGGCCCCGGTGATCTGACAGCCCTGAAGATCCGGGGAATGAGTGCAGAGATCTTTCGCCACGACCCTGAGGCCAGGACATGGGTAGTGACAGGACCCCCGAATATGTCATCAGATGTTAAATTTTTTAGATACTGGTTCCTTGTCGGCGTGACTGGGAGCCACCCAGAACATTTGGCAAATACCGTGAATGGCAAAAACATGCGCACTACATGTGCCTTGACAGCCACCAAGCATGGTAGGTACAGCCCCCGCCGATGTCGCGGAATTGTCAAATTTGTGCGTTTTGCGGCCCCCAGACCCCCTTAAATGTCCGAAAAATTTCGGCTCTCCAGTATCACGATGTCCGGAAATCCAAATTTAACATCCAAAGACATATTCGGGGGTCCTGTAGTGACCGACACCCTGACATGCATTTGCTGCATTGTTTGCGCCGCCTGTCGCGCCTAAAGGGTATAATGCAATCTCAGATGACAAGATACCTCCTTTCATTGGATTCCATTGCTAGTCTAAAGGGCTCTGCCTCTCTATGCTAGAAGAAAAAGTACAAGCCTGACGCAAATATTCTAAGTAGAGTGATACAAGTCTAGCGGGTCGTCGCGCAGGAAATATAGCGTAATAAAAACTCAAAGGCGAGACCCAATACCCGTTTATAAGAAATACCCCTGGGTTGAGAGAGAGGCAGCAGGGCAGGGCCCGCCGAATCACGGCTGCCAGCCCTTGGGCATGAAGTTCCAAGTGGCGGTGCTGGACGGAGCGAAGGTGTCAGCGGGTGCCCGTGAGCGAGAAGGGAAGGAAGAGACGTACAAGACACCCTTGTCAATGGTAGCGAACTTCTTGAAGGCTGCCTCGCTGAGGTCGAAAGCGTCTACAGCGCATCCCATGCACTCGTCGCGCGTGAGAGCGTAGGCAGTCTTGCCGTTGGCGGTGATCTTCATCCACTGGAGTAAAGGTCAGCAAACATGGGGCGGACATGAGACAACTCGGGTACGTAAGCCGAACGTACCTGGTCGCAGTTATTGCCGCCACTCCAGCGGAGGTGGCTGATGGCCACGATCATGTCGCTGCCGGTATTGTGCTTGCCGCAAGCACCAAGGCCGGCTTGAAACCATGTGGCCTGTAGACAAGAGTCAGTAATGACAGAAAACGACGGGAATGGAACGTACGCGGCCCGTATGGGTGATACGCTTGTCGAGCTCGACGGACGCGTCGTGCGTCGAGTTCGAGAGTGTTTCGGGGAGGACCAACGCGGTAGCTGAGACGAACAGCGCAAAGAGAGTGACAAAGAGAGTGTAGGGCGACATGGCTGGCAAGGAGTGAGCGTTTGCTAGCAGCGGTAGCGGCGCGGTGGTGTCGACGGGTGTCGGGATTCTCCAGTCAAGTGGACGAGGCTTTTATAGCCCTCTGGGGAACCGTGGAAACGCGGCATGCGGTCTGTCGGAGGCGTCACGTCAAGGGTGCTGAGAAAATTTCTAGTGGCCGCCCTGTGGGAACACGGAAGGCAAACGCGCTTTGCACAGCCGCTCCGGACACGCGACTACCGCTAATTAGCGCGTTTCGTACACAACCAACAACAATGTACTCATGAAGTTAATCCGGACCAACAACAGGTCAGCCGGTCGCGAACTGAACGTTCTGCGCGCACGTCGGGCAAGGAGACGGCGCGTCTCACTTGCTGAGAGCATGAAGCCGCCCCGACCCTCGCCGATGGGTCCTGGCCGCCCTGGCCGCCACCCAATGACGTCGCTGCTCGCGTCGCCATCGCATCCCTCGGAGCCTGGGATAAACATATGCAAGATCGATCGGTTGCACCGGCGTTGCGGGCGCTCGTCAGCAGCAGGAAATGTGCTTAGAAAGAGGCCAAATTTCAGTGCGCAAGAGCTTGACGACGGCCGCATGTCGCCCACGCGTTCACCAACCATTGTCCCCCCACCCGCTACCAATAATGTAAGATGAAAAGAAATCGTGTTGCAGCTGTTCCTGTATGAGTCAGATCGATGGAAAAAAAAGTGTAAATTCACGCTGCCGTGATGCAGTTTCGGGCATCCCACCTTCGTGCTTCCGTCGGAGAGATGTTGAACCTGAACTCGTTCCCATTGGTTCCCGTCGCTGCTGCGGAGAACGAGGCTCCAATGTGTTGCACGCGCTGCAAATCTAATCCACGACGGAGATGCCCTGCTCCGGCATACAACGCGTGCTGTTTACCTGCTTTGTTGGTGCAAAAAAATCACGCCCGGCGGGCGTGTATGAACATAGGGTAATCGTTTGCCGCGCGTCGGGGCGCGAGTAATGACTGGGACGAAGCCGGCATTCGGACGGGTCAAGACACGCGTTGACGCGTGGCAATATTATTCGCGCGTCGCCGTGTTGCCGGGTCGACGTTCGGATCCGATGCGCCGAACGTGTGAACGCCGGTGCATGCGCAAGTACACGGCCACCCAGCCGATTACCGGATTTCGCTGGGAGGGCCATGTTCCGGAATCCTGATGCAATCCTAGTGAAATCCCGTAGCCGCTGTGCTTACCGAAAATCCACAATCCGCCTTACACAAAACCTGTGAGAAGATTTTGCCTCCGCCCCGTTAACACCGAGGCACCGCTGGTCCCATTCCAGCCTTCGAGGATAGGATGCCAGGGTATATACGTTGCAGACAGATGTAAGAAACAAAAATGAGTGTATTAATGAGGTAAAGACTGTTGAATCTAGTAATCTGGCGCGGGGGGAGGGATGGTTGTCGTCATCTACCAGACTGTACACGCAAAACGGAGGAGCATCTAGGCATGAAGAGCAGTGGACAATGCAATCCGGGTCATGCATGGGGGGCGAAAGGGGGGGGGAGGGGGGCTTGTACGGTGCGAGTGGCTGGACGCGAAGGGACACGTCAGCACCGGAAGCGCCACGTCAGCGCTCCTCAACGGCGCTCAACGAGAGTCGTGGGGGCAAACACCGACTACAAGAGAGCGTAAGCGGGTGATAGAGTGAAAGACGCGGGGAGGGGGGCTAGGTAAGGGGAGGGGGATGCATCTGTGTCTGGTGGACACGTTGGACTTGGCCGGAGAGAGAGCTTGCCGTCGGAGCTCGAAGTGGCCGAACTGGTCTTCTCAACCGGCGACGGCGTTGGGGACCGAAACCGCCGCACGGATCATCCGGCAGGTTTCATGCACAAGCAACCTGTGAAATCCACTCGAAATTTCTCGTAATTCCTGCGGCTACAGGAATTCGGTGCAATCCCACCAGGAATCTGGTCATCCATAGTTTCAAGTTTCCCGTATTCGCCCAGATCAAAGCTTTTCCCATAATCGGCTGGGTGGCCGTGTACTTACCTGTATGTCTCTCACTCGTCCGGAACATCATGCATCATGGTGTTGCTTCACCAGCGCCCGCGCAGACGTACGATTTATGCGCGTCCAAACCGCTGTCACTGTTGCCCCCATCTGGTAGTGTGGATGCTTGGTGGGCTTCATGTTCAGCTTGTCAAAGCAACGCCACGTTGCGTCTATCGAGGATCATAGTAACGAGTTAGTGCCGCTATGTTACACTACAGTCGCTTTGCCCTGACCGAGCGGGTTACATGGGCTTAGGGCTACCTATGAGTGACGGAATAGCTGCGCTCTAGCGCATTTGCATCGTTCTGCGCATTCTGTCTCCCTCACAATCACTGCAATACACCTCGGTCATATAGTACTGGCAACTGGTGAGCTGAAGGTTCAGGGATCACCAAGTCTCCGGCATTCTCGATGAGGCTGTAAACTCAGAGCGGTCGCCGGTAAGAATTGAGTTCAACTCGCAACCAAGGTATGATACTCGGAGTGTGACGGCGCCGAAGTACGAAGCAGAAGTGAGAAAAATCTCCGGAGCATATACGGCTTCTCTTTGCCGTGTTCATGTGCTCGTTGGGGTTTCTAAGGATCTCGGCCCCTCGGCCCCTCGAAGAACAGCATCATTGAAGCTCCGACCTCAACTTGAGCTTGCACCGCACCCAACTGGTCCGGCATGTTTTTCATCCAGCGGTTCCCGGACGAGCTCCTGTTTCTGACCTTTGAGTCGTTGTCCCGCGATGCGCCGGATGCGCTTGCGATCTCCCATGTCGACAGGCGCTGGCGCGAGTTGTCGTTGAAGATACCTGGTCTTTGGACATCGCTCGATTTGCGCCTAGGCTCAGGATCCGTCCATGCTTTCGCGCGTCGTTCTAGGGATTTGCAGCTGCATATTCAAGTGTTCCACCGGAGCACAGACTATGTTGGAGCGGAAGCCAGCGCCATTCACGCATTCATGGATGCGGCTACGGCGTATTTCGCGCGCTGGACAACGTTGACGATTGACGCGATCTCCGCGCATGTTGTGGAAATGGTCCTTGATCGTTGTAGAGGCATTCCGGAGGTCTCTGCTTGCCGCGAGAATCAACTGCCCTTGCCCCTCATGACTCAAGTCGTTCTTCGTGTGCACAGGGAATTCGCGTCGGACGGGGATTGCTATCCTCGTGGACGCGTAGCGTCTTTTCACCCGCGAGACCTCGTGCTAGACGGCGTAGCAGCCTGGGAAATGGGATTCTGTTCGCATGTACTTGAACGTTTAGAGCTGCACAACCTCTCGTGGGACACTGGGGATATGCGGTCCGCGACTCCAGGGCTAGATTTCCTGACCGAAGTGCTACGGGCGTGCCCCAACCTGCAGGAGTTGGTACTCGATGATGCGGGTCCGATTTCGCCGCTTGGGAACCCGCAGGCGGCAGAGCTGCTGCACCTCCAAGCGCTGACGATCCGTAAGGTGCTCCCCGAAATGGCCTCAAAGCTTCTGGCGCTTCTGAGCGTGCCCAACCTGCAATCGCTCCAGATCCACATCGCAGGTACCGGGACCTTGACAGATTTGTCCCGACGTCTAGCTACCTTTCAAGACAAGACTACGATTAGGCATATACATCTCGCCTACGTCGCCCATCGAACCTCCCCCGCTCAGGTGGGAACAGCCCCTCGCGACGACGACTTGACTGGTACCGGTCTGCTGGACGCTTCCGATTCACCTCTGGCTTGGGATAATTTCCCAGAGCTCAGCAAGCTGGTCCTGGAAGGTACAGGCATTGGAGAGCATGCGGTGGCGGCCCTCTCAGCACTTCCTAAACTGCAACACCTCGCTCTTCGCTACGAAAATTCGGTATCGGTTGCAGCGATCGAGTCCCTCCTCCTCGCACGGCTCAGAGACGAAGGTGCTTCCGCTCTACACAAGCTCGACATTTACCTGTGCAAGTTTTTTTCGACGGAAGCTGCGGCTAAGCTCTGCTCTCTCGTCGCGGAATTGGGATTTGTGGCTGATGTCCAGGGCGATTATGACAGTGATCAGGACGAGGATTATGAACCCAGTGAAGTTAGCGGCGACAGTGACTCTGTATTCACTTACAGTGACTGGTAGAAACAAGCAATCTTCGAATACATCTCGTGCGTGAGCTATCAGCCGGCGGCGGGGGCCGCAACCAGGGACGGTCCCGGGCGTTCGCGTAGATGGTTACATAGACACATGTGTTAGAGCTATACAATAGAGCGAGCCTGAGTGCGTATTGATGGAGAGTGCAGTGAGAAGAGCGCTTTATCATGATATATGTCAAAGCCGGAAGTATAATTATCGGGCAATTGGCACAGTGGTAGCGCGCTTGCTTCGCAGTCGTGTGTTCTTCACATGATGAAGCTGCATGAGGTCTTGGGTTCAATCCCCAAATTGTCCATTTTTGGCGTGTTCCAGAGAATCGGGACGATTTAAACATATACTCTATGGTTTTTTGTGTTTTGCACTGTTCTCGATCGAATCGGGGTTATTTCCACGTGCTATTTTGTGCCAGTATAGCGACTGCCGGCACCAGCCGCAAACATAATGAGATCGAGCACCTCAGTTTCGAATGTAGGCCAAAAAATGGACAATTTGGGGATTGAACCCAAGACCTCATGCAGCTTCATCATGTGAAGAACACACGACTGCGAAGCAAGCGCGCTACCACTGTGCCAATTGCCCGATAATTATACTTCCGGCTTTGACATATATCATGATAAAGCGCTCTTCTCACTGCACTCTCCATCAATACGCACTCAGGCTCGCTCTATTGTATAGCTCTAACACATGTGTCTATGTAACCATCTACGCGAACGCCCGGGACCGCCCCTGGTTGCGGCCCCCGCCGCCGCCACCGCCACGCCCAGGCTGATCGCCGCGCCCAGGCAGCTCGTGCACGAGGTTGAGGCCCGGCTGCATAAGCAAGCCAAGTCAGTGCGCTGTCTGGCGAGAAACCAAGTGGAACGTACCACTCCGCGCAATCCCATCTTGCCAGCCGTCGACTTCTTGACGGGCGGAGGGGTCTCCTCGGGCCAGCGCAAGACATCACGCGCATAGCCGTTCGCCATTTGCTACCAAGCCGTCAGTTGTCAACCCGTCGTAGGCAAAGCTAGGGGAAAAGGCAACATACGACGACCGCGGTGCTCGAGAGCTTCGAGAATCTGTTGCCGGACGCGTACAAGCCGAGCATGGCGGCGTACGCTTTGGACCGGACGGACTCGTCGACGTTGGCGGCCATCGCGTCGTCGACGATGCCGCGCAGCTTGCGCGCAGCGTTGACGACCTGGTCTTGGTCTGGCAGCGGCTTGAGCGGCATCTTGTCCATGCCCTTGACGCGCAGGAAGCCTTCGTCGAAGGGGGCGAGGACGAGGATGCCGTAGCCGCTGGCACCCGCGCGAGCCGTGCGACCCAGACGATGACTGCAATGCTGTCAGGGCGGCCAGTAATCCTAGTTGCGATAACACGTACACATAGTCATCGCCGGTGGCAGGAGGGCCCATCTGGATGACCTAGTTCCGCGGTTGAGAAGACGTGGAGGTTGAGTGTTTGATTACTCACAAGCGTCACGTTGGGGAAGTCCATGCCGCGTCCGCTGACATCGCTTGTGGCCATGATACCACTCTCCGCGACTTTGAAGCCGTCGGCCGACTTCATGCGGGCGCTCTGCGATAGCCTCGAGTGTTGCTCGAAGACCTTCAGAGGCGCGCCGAACGCCGCGGCGTGATTCAGGCCATTGAGCAGGTCGGACGCAATCTCCGCGCCGCGCGCGGTGGGGTAGAACGCCATGATCTTGCTCTTGCTCCCGTGCTTCTTGATGTCCTCGCGGATGAAGTGCAGGAGCAGCGGGAAGTGCGCGTCGAGCGGCGCGGTGATGAAGTGCTGCTCGACGTGCAGGTGCGCATTGGCCTCCTCGGGGTCGATCGTTGAGACGTGCGCGTGGTTCGGGAGCAGCACCATCTCCTTGATCTTCACGACGTTCTCAGGCATCGTCGCGGAGTACAGCATGCACTGCCGCGGGTTGTCGACGCGTTCGGGCAGGTACGAGATGATGGTGCGGATGTCGGGCGAGAAGCCCATGTCGAGCAGACGGTCGGCCTCGTCCAGGACGAAGGCCTGGATGTAGATAAGGCGTTGGCCCAGCCGCATGTTTTGAAGATGGTCTTTGACACGCCCGGGCGTGCCTACCAGGATATCGCATCCGGCTTCGAGGTTTTTGAGGTCGGTGTTAATGCTGAGGTGTGCATTAGTAGTGCTGGACTTCGTCCTTCTCCACGGGGCACTCACTTTGTCCCACCAACGAGGGTCCGAACAGTAAGCTTGCTACCCTTGACGAGAGGGAGGGCCTCCTTTGCTATCTATTGCGGCGTCAGACAAGGGTCAGACGGTGAATGGAAATTCATACCTGTATGGCCAGTTCCCTAGTCGGGGACAGGATGAGAGCTCCAACCGAACCATGTGGAACGGGCTTTTGCAGCAGCTTTTGCACAATCGGGAGCAAGAAAGCAACCGTTTTGCCAGTGCCTTTTCACGACTTTGTGAGCTGCGCACTACGAACAAAGGTCGATCGCTTCATACCAGTTTTCGCCTGGCCGAGGATATCCTGCCCTTGCAGACCAATCTAGAAATACATCTGAAATTAGAGTCAGCCCCAGAGTCCGTACCATATGTACGTACATCCACGGTCTTGGCCTGAATTTCCGACATGAATTCCCAAGGGATATTTTTCTTCAGAAGAGGGTGCAGCTCGACGTCGGCGAAACGACGGGTCGACTGGTACCCTTGTGCAAGCCCGCTCGTCGTCGAGAAATTTTGAGCCCTCGCAAGACCAGATGAGAGCGCGTCCGGGATACGCTCGGTGGCGGCCATGACGAGGCCATTGTTCGGTGCGCTGCCGCCGCGTCCGCGACCACGGCCTGGTCGCGACCGCCCGCGACGCTGGGCACCAGACTGAGGCTGGCGAGCAGGTGGTGGGAGTTCAGAAGACATTACAGGGGCAAGGAGGCCGGCGGGGCCGGAAGACGCGAAAATTCCGCGTAAAGGCGCAAGGCTAGGTAGTCGCGACAGACGACTTGTCAATGCCAACATACAAGTCCGCTTGGTACGCGTTAGACGGTCAGGTTGTACGTTGTCGCCAGCACTCACCTGGCGAATGTCCTTGCTGGTACGGACCAAGTGAAAATGCGGAAACCGCCGTTGGCAACCTTGGACGTTGACAATTTTCTTACTTTGCTTCGACAGTGAAATTTCAAGAACGCACTGGCACGAAATTGGACTCTATTTAATCCCCAAAACAATTGAGAGAGGGCAGGGAAACTGCCAAACCGATAGAGTTTTTCCAGGCACGCCTCCGGCCAGGGCCAACCGGGCCAAGAATGCGCGCTGCACGGTGATAGACGGCGATGCATCTTGTCCTCATAACCCTCACTGCTGCTCTTGCAGGCTGGCCATGCGCTCTAGCAGGTGCGTCTCAACGCGTGGTGCTCGCTGTTTGGTGCGCACCTGATAACAGCAACTCGGCAAGACCTTCTCGTCGATCCCGACAGCTTCGCGGGCGCAATTTATGACTTTGTTGTGGTCGGTGGAGGCACGGCTGGCTTAGCATTGGCATCCCGGCACGTATCTCTGGAAATACCACCGCTTTGTGAGAGCTCACTGGCGGACAGGCTTGCAGAACAAACCGAGTTCACTGTGGGCGTTCTCGAGGCAGGAGAGTACAGACCGAACGACACCATCATTGACGTACCCAGTGAGCACTCTCGTTCTTGTCACAGGGGGCCATATTGATGACTGGCACAGAAAACTTTGGAGTTGCTGCAGGGAACGCAAACTACGACTGGATTTACGCGACAGGTAGTTATCGAGGACCTCTCTGAGTCTCTCTCTCTCATCCCGAGAAGCTAACGCACAGCTGAAGTTCCCCAAGAACATGTCCAAGGGCGTTCAATCCGCCATCCACGGTTCGTCTTGTCGTCTTTCATTCCTTCCACACTAAACGAGCAAGCAGAGGGAAAGTCCTAGGAGGCTCGTCCGCAATCAACTTCGAGATGTTTAATCGACCAGCAAGCCGCGAGTTGACTGCATGGTCATCTCTGAATCATGGGCGTGGCCAGTGGGACTGGGTCGGCCTCCTCCCGTATTTCAAAAAGTCAGAGACGTACAAGCCTCCGCGACCCGAAGACGTGTTCCCAGCGGCCAACCTCAGTGCGTTACGCAGAGAGGACGCGTTCCACGGCTTCGGCGGACCTGTCAAAGCCTCGCATAACGAGTGGTACTCTGACATCGCCGCGCCTTTCATCCAAACAATCAACTCTTTGGGAGTAGCCACCAACCGGGAACCCGTGCGTTTCTCATTGCTTTACCTTCCCCGCGTTATCGTTGCTGACTTGCTCTCAGGACTTTGGGAACAACATCGGCATCTACAACTGTCCCAGCTCAGTCGACCGCGCCGCGGGCGTTCGTTCCTACGCAGCCCCAGCCTACTTCGCTCCGAACGCCAACAAACCCAACTTCGCCATCATAACCGGCGCATACGCAACGAAAGTCAACTTCGCCACGGCCACCAAGCGCGGGGAGAAAGCGGTAGCGACGTCCGTCACATTTTCCCACGGCGGTACATCCGCGTTGTACACCGTCCGCGCGCGGAAGGAGATCGTCCTCTCAGGTGGCGTGTTCAACACGCCCCAGCTGCTTGAGATGTCTGGAATCGGGAACAGCTCGCGACTTGGCGCGCTGGGAATTCCGACTGTCGTGGACCTTCCGGGCGTGGGCGAAAATTTGCAGGATCACGTTATGGTACCCATGTCGTTTACTCTTTCTGAAGGGCACCACACCTGGGGTATGCCACAGTCCGAATATCATACGCGCAGTAATTGCTGACTTGTTCTCAGATGAGCTCCGGAATAACGCGACGTTCGCAGCTGCCGCAGCAGCCCAGTAGTGCGTACCACAGGAGAAGAGCTTAGATGAGACTGATCTCTCCAAAGCGCTGCGACGAAAGACGGGATCCTCGCATCGACGATCGGCGCGCTTGCCTTCTTCCCGTTGCAGACCATCCTGAACGCCTCCGCCATCGAGTCTCTGACCACACAACTGAGCTCTCCCACTACGCAGCATGGTTCCAAACTCGAAGCGAAGCAACACGCTATCCAGCTATCCTGGCTCCAGGATACGCGAATCCCCCAGATCGAGATCGTCATGATTCCCGGCTTCCTGCCTACGGGCAATGTAGTCGCGCCTGCGCCCGGCGTGAGCTATCTCACCATTTCGCCGGTGTTGCAGCATCCGTTTAGTCGTGGATCGGTGGTAAGCTGAGTCGATCTGAATACCGATTTGTCTCAAATTGATACACTTACTACAGCACATAACCTCGACGGACCCTACAGTGAAGCCAGCGATAGATCCTCAATACCTCTCAGTGAACTTCGGTGTGCCTCTACCCCCTCCCCATAATCCGCGCCTCCATAATCTTACTGACACCTAGCCAGACAAACAGGTCCTCCTCGAGGGAATGAACTTCGTACACAACCTCGCCTCAACCTCGCCCCTCGCCGCGCACATCGCAGCCTTCAACGACCCACCCACCCTTGAGACTCTCTTCAAGGGGCTCGAGTCGCTCAAGCATCCCGTGGGGACGGCCGCGATGGCCCCGCGCGCCCTCGGCGGCGTCGTGTCTGAGACACTCGTCGTTCACGGCACGGCGAACCTGCGCGTCGTCGACGCGAGCGTGTTCCCGCTGCATGTGTCGGCGCATGCGCAGAGCACTACTTATGCGATTGCTGAGAAGGTTCGCGTCTAACAGTTCTCGTAGTCTTCCATGCGTCTTCTCGGTGCTGACTTCGCGTTCCACCTCTTTCAGGCTGCTGATTTTATCAAATCGCAATATACACAGTAGACAGCTATCAGTGACGATGGGTGAATGGGTCGAGCCGGGTTGTATATGCGAGGTTATAGTACAATCGGGTTTTTGAGCAAATGAAAGCGGCTGCGTGTCGGTAGCGCGTTTAATATGAGGTATTCGGCGTTCAGTGATGCTCGATGCCTTTGGCAGCAGCGTCAATTCCCTCGAGATACTTGAGCTTGATAGTTTCGAGTTTAGCGTGCTGCCAGTCTTGCGCTCCAATCAATTCTTCGATGCGAGCAATGACCGAGTCCATTTCCTCTGGATGTGGTCAGATTCACTCTCTGGAGTCAAGATGGCTCCTAGCTAACCTTTATTTTCTGCTGCAACATCAGCACGAGCGTCGTCTGTCTCGCATTCTTCCAGCCGTTCCCTCATATCCATGACCTTCATGACGAGTTCCGGATCATCGAGCGAGTCATGCTCCTCCACACTCTGTCCATGCTGCGCTAGAGTATATTCTGCCCGTTGTCTCGGGCTGGCGAGGGCGTTGTACGCCTTGTTGACCAATGCCGAGTGCTCACTGGCAATAGCTTGTGCAACGGGTCCCTGCGCGCCCCAAGAGTCCGGATGGCACACCTGCTGTGCGCGCAGAAAGGCGTTACGCAGAGCTCTGGGGTCTATTCGAAATGGATTGGCAGATATTGGCTGGTCGAGGAGCTCGTGCCAGGACGTTTCCGGTGGGATTGGAGTGATGTGACGACAGGCTAGGCAGGCCGGAAGAGCCGTGGGCAGCGGCGCGCCGCATTTCGGGCACGTCCTTGAGCGCGTGGACAGCCATCTGCGCGCAGTGGGCGCTGGACGAGATGGTGTCGGTAGACGAAGATGGTGGATGCGGCGCAACATTTGAACGCGTGCGCGGCAGGTGCCGCGGCACGCGTTTCATGGTCCCGCGGCAGAATCCGCAGCTTCGACCCAAACTACAACATGGATCGGGAAAGCGGCCTCACCAGTGAGACCATGCCTCTGGTAAGTCCGAACTTGAACTCGAAACACAACATGGAAGGCACCGACAAACATAAACTCAGCCTTTTTGTAAGCAAACTGCGTGCTTATATATTATATCTGATTTATTCTCAGGAATGGCCCCCAAATCTGCACGCATGGAGGCTCTATCCAGTTGCTGAAACGCGTGAAACTGAATACAATTGCCACTTCTGGCTCTCGATGTCCCCCTCGTTTGCTTCGCAAGGGGTCGAGCTATACAAGCCCGATTTTACAGTTCCCGTACCTTTTGCTCGTTCACCACCGAATCCGGGTTACCGTGGGCTACCTCGCGGGGCACACGAAACTGAACCGGGAACCTATTGGGGGCGGCGCAGAATGCAGCAACAGGTCAGCATGTTCCTGTAAACCTCATATCCTAAATAATTCGTCAGTCTGCATCGGTATACCCCGCAATACTATCGGACGGGAGCGATGTCATCGTACGGGTCGTTTCCCAAGGTTCTCCGCCGTCCTCGCAGCTTCGGATTCTCCGATACCTTTCTCAAGAGACGCAACGCTCGAATCGACGTAATCACACAATTCCGATTCTCCAAGAACTGGTTTTCAACGATTGGGACTTCATTGCAATGCCGAGGTTCAGTCAGACGCCTGCCATCGGTATTGATCACGAAGTTTGGTTCAACACAGTATCGGAGATTCTCGAGTTCGTAATCCAGATCTTGGAGGTCAGCTCGCCAGCAACCCCATAACGCGTGACTGAAGCTGCGATCCAGGCTTTTGCGTTTCTCCATGAGAACTTGATCGCGCACCAGGTTTGTCCCGTTAACTTTTCCCACGCATTGTCTCGTCTGAGGCAGTCAGGACGTTGCGGCGTCAAACATCGTGGTGGACCACGTCGGCGATGTAACACGTGGTTATCTGAGCTGCTTTCCTTGCCGATACTATCTCATTGACTTCGAGCTCGCCGTCCAATTCACGCCAAACTCGGATCCCGCCCATCGCGTCGTCGTTGGACCACCTATAGAAGATTTTAATCCGGCCCGGCGCGCTCCAGAGATAGGGGCAGATGCGCACTGTCCCTTTCGCGCAGACGTGTGGCAGCTTGGAATGCTTTTGTTCAAGGCATTTCAGGTGCGTTTCTCCGCTCTAAGCCCGCCATGCATGAACCAACATTCCTATAGACCCAGGTCGAACCGGTTGCGAATCTTGCCAGGGCGATGCTCACCAGGCATCCGGAAGCGCGGCCTTCCATGCGTGACGGTCATGACATGATATACGATGCTCGCAAGACGATGTCGGGCGAGGCGCTGTCCTCGACAGTTGAACGCAACGATTTCCTTGATTCGGTGGAAAAGGAGGACTTCCCGCGGTATCTAGACGCGTTTCTCAGGGGAGAAGCCATCAGGTTCGAAAACTACGATTGACTACGCCAAGGGCCTTAGCATATGTGCGGTGGCATGGACTGGTAAGACCAGTGCGCCGACGATCTCGGGCGAGTTTGACTGCTGGAGACGGCAAACGCATCTGGTGGCCAAGGCCACAGTGACACTGCATGCGTGTTGCGTCGTTCAGGATGTTGCAGCACACTAACATCAGGGGATATCATATACACGCGCAAGCGCGCACCGAGCACAATAATAAGATACAACGACAAAAGCACGCACGATTAGCGGTCGAATTCCGAGTAGGACGGAGGCGCGGGACCGCTCGTGCCGTGACCTACGTATGTGCTACTGAACTCTTGCGACGAAACACGCCGAGCGTGTGCGCGCGAGAACATATCGGTGCCCTTGCGAGTCGGCCTGTTCATCTCCACGGCACTCGGCAAGTTTGACTCTGCCTGGAAGTACGAGTTGCCCGCCGGTGCGTAGACGGAGACGGGGGTGATGCGTTCCTCCATGGGGAGCTCTCGAGGCTTCAGCGCCAATACGGCGCGTCGTCGTATGAAGATGATCGAGCAAGTGGCAAGGAGCAGAACGCCCAGCACTACGGGGAGCGCAATGACGAGCGCATTGTTATGGGACGGCGTTCCTGTCGCCGCCGAACCGCTGGAAGGTGAGGGTCCGATCGCTGAACCTAATGATGCACCTTGTGACGATGTCGATGGTTCCTTGGAAGCTACACGTGCATGGTCAGAGGGCTTGTACTAGCACTGTCGGAAAAGAGTAATTACCAGACTGTGCAGGTGTGGCGGAAGAGTCTGTAGCGCAGTGCAGTTGAGTTAGAGACCGTTCAATGATGAATGCGGTGGGGATGTACGCACTAGAACTCGAAGCGAGGTCAAAGTTGATGCGGAAATACTGTCCTATCTCCTTCGTCCTACGCGTGTTGGCGCGTACAGTGCACATGCCCTGCTTTGCATCCCCAACGCAGAATAACTCGTACTCGCCGCTGTTGCAGGGGTTGATATCATCATCGACGAGCTCGCCAAGATGACAGGGCCCGTTGTCGGCACTGCAACAAAGTACGACCGAATCATCGAGGCCCAGCCGAGGCCAATTGGCGGTCACGATATCATCGAGGTCGAAATTCAGCCCGTCAGAGCCGACAGGAGAGACGCCGTACGGCCCTGCAGTGCCCTTGTACGCGGCGCAGGGCGCGCCACTGCTGACGGTGTCCGTAATCCCGCAGGCGGCAGAGCCAGCGGCTGAGATGCACGACGCGAAGTCGGGAAAGGTTCCCACGCAGTCGTCATCGCTCAAGACGCAGTTCGCGCGCGAGATTTGGCAGCATGGGTAGTTGAGCCCCGAAAGACTGCTCGTAATCGTGTCAAGAGCCGCGTGCACGGAGTCGGCGCAAGTCGTCGCAGCGTAGGTCGAGGTGGTAAGGTAGATGAGAGTAACGACAGTGAGTGCTGCGCTTCTGCTTTGGGATAGCGACATGGCGCTCGAGAGCTGTTTCAAAGTTCAGGACTTAGGATTGCTCGGAAAAATGCTTTTGAAGTGCGTACCGTGCAGTTAGAGTGCAAGAAACCGATTTTCGTCCAAGTAAACGTCAGAAGCGGCGTCTTCCAGAGCACAAAGCTCAGAATGGACCGCAGGACGAGACAGAAGGCGGTTGAGACGCAATCCTGCCGATGATTCACCCGTGGCACATGTGTGCTAATTTCCAAATTGGATGCACCCGTTGACAACCGGATGATCCGGACGTTATTTCCGTCGATCGAATCTTTGAATCAAAGCCAGAACCCTCCAATTTTGAGGTTTCAGGCACACCGTGATAAGTAGTACTGTTGAGAAAACAAGAGCCTGTATATGATTAGGGTATCGGGCGAAGATATACTAAAACAAACAGAGGTCATTGTACTGACAGTGACTTGTCAAAGAATAAATGCCTTGGATGGTGAAGGAGTTTCCCCAATTGACTGTTGAGAATCACCGAAGCTCATCAGGGAAGATGACCTCTGACCTCTGAATAAAATCCCACTGTTTTGACAGCTGCTCCCGACGTCGCGTCGATCGTGACGACGTTCACAGTCCGCCCATCGGCGTTGACGTTGTTGACTTGAACCATGGCGGTCCCACCAGTCCTCCTCACCATTGCACGCATTCCAGCTCTAGCCGTCGGCCTCCCTATCATTGGCGGCTGGCTCAGCGGTGCGCGCACGCACAACGTCGTCCGCGGACAGTGGCACCAGGTTAGCACTTCCACTTTGACCTAATTCCCTCAACTGAAAAAGCGTTTAGAACCTCATCTTGCCTGCTTTTTACCCCCCTCGCCAGGTCTTTCCATTCGTCTGGGCTGGCCTGTATGTCGGTATGGGCTGGGCGTCGTATATCGCTGGCCGCGCCGTGGACGCTGGAAGGTTGGTCTTTTTTCACCTCGCTTTTTTCAGTGACAATATGCTACGTCACTTAGACCTGGAGCCGACCTTGGATTGGCCCTCTACTACGTTCAACTCGGACTAAACCTCGCCTGGACGCCGCTTTTCTTCGGTCAGAAGAAGGTGAGATACCCACTGTTCGCGGTTTTTCCGCTTCTCAACATTGTTCGCTTGAAGGTTGGAACAGCTTTGATTGACCTGTTGGCCTTGACGGGAACGACATTCTACATGACCGTGAGAGATCTCCTTCTTGACTTGAGAACCGCCCAGCCAAAACCTCACATAGAGCGTGCTTCACAAGGCGACGGACGGTTTGACTAGCTACGCGCTCGTACCGTACTGCGCATGGCTCAGCTTTGCAACCTACCTCAACGGGAGCATTTGGTGGTACAACCGCGGCAGGCGCATCCCGAAGTACGATTGAGATTGTTGCTTTAGTGTGCATGCAATCACAGTCGTTTCAGCTCTCGAATGGATGAGCTATTGTGAAAGCCATTGATCTCAGCATTGGCTGACTGAGACAACGAGTTCGCAGGCTGTTTAACCGGTTTGTCTGTCGAAGATTGATCAACAAGCGCATCGTCCAACTTGCTATTTGATCATCATGATCAACCAAGGACGCTTAACAACACGGTATTATGAGACCAACGCTAGTAATTATAATGGTCTCTCGTGATCGCTAGATGAACACTTGTTTGCAGAGTGCATTGAATGAGGCGACGGACGAGAGTTTCTTACTGATGTTTGTGCTGCACGAGCTGTCTCGACTGTAGCATCTCGAGGAACAACCGTACCAGATTCCGAAGGACGACTGAGGCTCAATCATAGCGGCTCAGACTCCCGAGCGTGTTGATTTATGCAGCACGTGCGGCCCTCCTAATGAGGTCCACGGCCGCAGGAGAGCGAGGCGTGAAGTGCGGTCGCACTGGCTCAGGGTAACTGGGAACATCATGTTAATGGGAGCTTTCGCCATGCAGAATCATAGGCAATCCCACCTGACTGCGTCCGATCCTGACCATGTAATCTCCAACTGGACTTCTTTCCCATTCTCGTCCACCGGTGGGGAAACCCAGAATGTTGCCAGGAGTTGCGTTATCATCAGGAAGACCATGTCTTCGGCGACCGATAGTCCAGGGCATACTCTGCGAAATTTTCAGTCCCGCAAGCTGGGTTATGGACCTCAGATACTCACCGTCTCCCAAATCCGAAAACGTACTGCGAAGGATTCAGCGGGCGCGGTGACGCATCCGGCAAGAATCGCTCAGGTAAAAAGATCTCTGGATCATTCAGCGGGCTGCCGTCTTCAGCATGAAGACTCAGGTTCCTGCGGCACTTCAGTGTGCTATCACAAAGGGCTAATGATGTCACTCACCAGGCGTTGAAGATGACCGTTGCATCTTTGGGAATGAAGTAGCCTGCGTCGTATGGTGAGGCGCACAACTGACTACGAGCGGCGACAGCTCTGTACCTTTGTAGACGTCGTCCTTTGTCATGCGATGCGGGATGCCAGTAGCCACGCCGACATGCCACCGCATCGTCTCCATTATCAGCGCGTTTACGTACGGGAGATGTTGCCGGTCGGCAATGGTAGGAAGACGTTCCGACCCGACGATACGACCAATCTCTTCCTGGGCTTTCTGCTGCACCTCCGGATACAGTTGCATAGCCGTCAGAAACTTGCAAACAGTTTGGTCGGTCTGACCAAAGTCTCAGTGTACTGCTGCTGATGGCAGAACACCTGTGACGCACTGTATGGATCCCCGCTGCAGACTGAGAGTAGGTATGAAGACTACCGATAGAACAACACATGACGCACCTAGGTACATCGTCGCTGCTGCCCATTTAAGGGCGTCTTCTTCAGCTGCTTGAGATCCCAATGACGACTTGACGTCTCCCGCTCCGAGAGCCTCCAAACAGTTCGAGACAAAGGATGGCGGGGCAGAGCCCGCAGCCTGCAGATTGTCAGCATATGCCATAGAACTGAGAGTAGAAAACTGATTCACCAATTCCTTCTTGACCAATTCGTAGTACACCGCTGCGTGGCGCTCCAAGATATCGCGCACTTCGATGACATGGCGCTTGAAGCCTGCCCCAGGAAACCACGACGGAACGTAGCGCACTGCGGATTTACATTTAGCACGCGCAGACGGATCGGTAATCATCACCGCACGGATTGGGAGCAGCTCGACGAAATATCGCCCGGGAACTAGTGACTCCAGAAAGGAGCTGAGAAGAATATTGCTCATGCGTATGTACTGTCCACGATTATGTAAAAATGAGCCAACATTAACAAATTGGAACTGGCACGCGCACCTCTTCCAAGTGAACCTCGGTCGATAGCCCGTATGTTACCGCGAAGATAATTTTACCGATCGCCCTACCGCGGGTTAATATCAGCCGCTGAGGACAGGCCAGGCATGCGTACAATCTCAGTTCGGTACCGCAATCCGACTCGTTCTCAAGCATCTTCTTAAGGAACAGGGCGGTATGTGCCTTGTAGATACCGTGATATTGGCTTGCGACTTGCGGCCCGAATGCGGTGCGTGTCAGCTTGCGCATATACCGGAATCGGGGTGTCTCCTGTGAGGGCGTTATCCACTGCGTTCGTCGTCAGTACTCATAAGAAAAGGATGTGCTGCCAGCAAAACGCAGACCTGATCACTGCCAATCATCTTGATCATCATAACGTTGGGCCGCCCAGACGCCGTTGCCCCGCGTCTGTCGAGCAGCTCCTTGCACGCCTCAAGAGTATTCAGGATGATTACTGGGTTTCCCAGGACGCTGACATAGGTAATTTCTCCTGTGGGTTACGTTTGGAGTCAGAGAGTCGGAAAGGCGGTCGGCAGCGAGGCGTACCATACTTTGCGCCCCATTCGCTGAAGCGAAACCAAGACGAGGAGGTGGGCATGTCCAACAGGTTGCCTATCAGCCACTTTGGGGCAGGCCCCGGCGGGTACGGAAGCCCGTGGCGCCGCCTACGCGACGCGACGAGGAACGTGAGCCCAAGACCGGCGAGAATTCCCGCGACTGCTAGATAGGCCATAGTTATCTGCGTGGTGTAGAGGAGAGGTGGGTTCAACATTTCGTCAAATGGGTGAAGGGCCACAGAGTGGCCGCTTTTGGCCCCCATAAATCTCGGTATCATTTGAGACCTGGCTTCGATGTTAGCACTAGCAGCAACACGGAACGTGTGGGGCGCTCGTTTCTGGATAGTAAAATGATTGCCCACTCGTGACGGAATCTCGAGAAATATTCAGGTTCGCAGACTTCCGTTCGCAGGTGGTCGATGAAAGCAAGGATCGGATAGCACTCGTCGAGATGTTCATCTCACGATGTTGTATGCTAGAGCGGCGCGCGGGGGTCTGGGGTGATGCTTAGAAATCTCCGGGATGAATGAAAACTTGACAGCACGGGACCGAGAACCCTGGGGGCGAAAGCAGCGCGCGGCGTGCGCGCCACACTTTGCAGCTTCTCGAACCAAACAGCTCCTCGCGGCGCGGCTGTATTGCGGGACATGCAGGCCGAAAACCAAGCGCACGGCCCGCTCGTGTGATGGAAGAAGTCTGGAAGAGGTCTTTGAGTCCAAGTCCGAGTAAACAAATACAAACTGCCCAACAAACCTTTATCTCAGCGCACGGTATTGGTAATAGCATGGTCGATTCATCTTAATAACCTAGCGAGGATGGAGCATCATTCTTAATTTCTTGTCCTTTCTCTCTACGGGGGTACGGCACTGTAGCAAATGATAAAGTTACAGTAACAGGACAAAAGAAATGATCATCTTGGTGTTACAACCTAGTTTCGCCTGAGATCGCGCGCGGAGAGCGAGTTACTTTGCATCGGACTCTCGAGTAGAGCCGGATTCGCATGCGGCCCGAATTAACTCAACAGCCTTCGCAGACCGAGGTTTGAGCACTGGATGGAACGGCTCGGGATAGCTGCCAGCAAAATCCCTTGTCAATGACAACCCGTGCCAACAGATCATCGCGCGGCAGACCTGAAAGCATTTTCGCCCGTCCACCTGAACGTCAGCGGAGCGTCCCCCCTATCCTCGCAGACAGGGCTTGAAATCCATGCGGTGGCCAAAATGCTGGATATCGTGAGGAAGAGAATGTTCTCGGCTATGTGGCGGCCCGGGCACATCCTGCTCGAATAAACTGTGTCATTGAAACGCAGCCTCAGGTGTGCAGTGATCAAGGAGGCTCGCTTGCCTTCTTCCGAACCCGAACACGTATTCCCTCGGGTCCGAAGGACGCATCGACGCGTCTGCACCTGGGAGAAACCGCTCAGGTATGAAGTCGTCTGGACGGTCCAGCGGTCCGCCGTCCTCTGCGAAGAGGCTCAAATTCCTGTATGTGCCGAGACTGGTGATCAACCTCGGCAACGCCGCAAGGCTGCACTTGCACGAACCATTGATTGCAGATAATGTTAGTATCTTTGGCAATGAAGTAGCCTGGCTCATTTTTGTTAGCCACTCGTAAAGTATCGACGGGGTCTTGAAACCTTGGTACTCCTCGTCCTTGGTGACCCGATGGGGCAGCCCTACAGCGAGCGCCGGATGCCATCTGTGTGACTCGGTAATGACAGCGTTGACGTACGGAAGCGCCGCGCGGTCCTCAATAGATGGGAGACGGTCGGCGCCGACGACACGCGCGATCTCCTCCTGCGCCTTGCGCTGGACTTCGGGGTGTATTTCCATCGCTGCGATGAACTTGACGATCGTATGCACCGTCTGGTGACAGTGACAGAATAAGCATCGAAGAGGGCTTTGAGTCGACTGAGGGAAGACCTAGTACGTACGGTGTGTATCGCAGCTATCCGAAGCGATGATATCTTGAGCCCGACTTCGTCAACGGCACCTAGGGTAGGACGCACCGCGGTAGATCTCGGACGCGACATACTTCAGCGCGACCTGCTCGTCGACTTCGGACGCAGACCCCGCCGCGGGACGCAGCTCGCCCGCCGCCTGAGCTTCGAGGCAATGGGAGAGGAAGGACGGTGGAGCCGTGCCCGTTGCCTGCCAGTGATCGCATTGAGCTCTCCCTGACCAGCGATTCGACTCAATTCGACTCACAATTTCCGCTTTGCCCGCTGCGAGAAACGCCGAGGCGTATCCCTCGTAGATCTCGCCCACGCGCTGCGCGTGACGCTTGAACCCCGCGCCGGGGAACCAGGATGGTATGTAGCGCACTATCATTGGGTTAAGTTTCAGTAATTAGACGTTGAAACTTTGGACGGGATGGGATGGCTCAGGCGAGACGGATGTACGCACGTATGGGAATGGACTCGACGAGGTACTTCCCGGGGACCTGTGCCCCGAGGAAGGCCGCGCTCACAATATTGTTGAGGCGGATGAACTGTCCCATATCGGATCGATTCAGCACATCGCAGTCCAGATCGACCCGAGCATACGTTGCCACGGGACGCACCTCGTCGAAATGCCCCTGCATGGGCAAGCCATAAGCCACCGAGAAGATGCCTTTGCCCAACGCACTACATGTGAATCAAAGTTCCATGAGTACTGCTGTGTGCAGATGGAGGGAGCGTACGGCGCTCCGACTCACTCTCTAAGCTCCTCCTCACAATCCGCCTTCCCATCCTCATCCTCAAACATGCGCTTCAAGAAGACCGCCGCATAGAACTTCTGGACGCCGCAGTACGCGTTGATGGCGTGCGGCCCGAGCGCGGTCTGCATGAGCTTGCGCTGGTAGCGCCACATTGGGGTGTCTTGCGCGACCGACATGTCCTGCAGGTCCAACGTCAAGATAGTGTTTGACAATTCGGACTGAGTCGGGGCCTGAGAAAGGACAAGTATAGTACCTGCGACATGCCCATCAAGTCGTGCATAATGCAGAACGGCCGCCCCACGGCACGCGCCATGAGCTTCTTGCCCGCGTCGAGCGTGTTGAGGATGACGACAGGCTGACCCAGGACGGTCGTGTAGGTGATTGCGCCTGCCATCACGCATCCAAATCAAGCGCAGGGCAAGGAAAGAGGAAGAGTAAGAGCGATTGCAAAACGTCGTCCGGTGAGCAAATGACGGCAACACAGCGCGTGAGCCAGCGTACGCACCGAAAGTTTTGCCCCACTCGCTGAACCGCAGCCAGGGGAACGACGCGGGGATGTCGAACAGGTTGCCAATAATCCATTTTCCGCGAGGGCCTGGGGGGTTGAGCCTGCGGCGTTCGGAGAGCCGGCTGCTGCTGCTGTGGACGATCTGGATGAGCCCCGCGGCGCCGAGGCACAAGACCACGCCGCTGAGCCAGATGGATTGGTCCATGGTGGGTAACAAGAAGTAGCAAACAGGCTGAGGGAAACACTGAGAGGATCCAGCCAAGTGCCTATGATCGCTGTAATAAAAGGCTGCTGGCAGGCGCGGGTGCATATGATAGTAGCGGGCGGGGCGCTCGCGAACCGCAGAAGCTCGCAAACACCTGGAGGGCATGCCAAAAGCGTATCCGGCCTTTCGTCCAAACGAGCAGTACCCCATACAGCACGTAGTAACAGTCCAGGTATAGCCAGTGGTGCTTGGTGGCGCTCGCGTCTCCATGCACCAAGCTGAAGCAAGGAAGCCTGGAGCGGCCACACCGACCACCGAAAGGGTGATGATAAGTCGACGTGGTAGATTATAAGTTTGACACAATACCAGTAATTCATACATCATAGAGCTACACAACCATGTCAAGGCGCCGGGCGGGCTGTGTGCGGAGGACCAACCAGCCTGAGGAAAATGGCGAATATTAAGCATCCGTACGCAACAGATGGACAACAGTATGGGGACGTACCCAGAGGCGCACCGTTCATATGCCGCCTTGTACATTCGGCCTTGAGCAGGACAAGCCGCTCGACGAGGTCGCTGTAGAACTGCACCAAAAAGACTTGTCAGCAACCGGAAGGTCACACCTTGAGTCCATCCCCTCGTCGAGGTCGCCATTCTCCTTCACTTAGAGCGCATGCGCGTGCTCGAGCTCTGGAACGTCGCATCGGTCGCCTAGCCATCCACTGCCAGTCAGCAAAAACGCAGCGCAATGCAGAATGCACCTTGACGCGCTCGGCCAAGTCCCGCAGCTTCCCCCGCCGTCATCTGCACTGGCGAGTCGCCTCATACCGCCCGCCCTTGTCGATCGCGCCCCCAAACAGCGCGGGCGCGCGGCGATGTCGACTCCGCGGCGTTTCTGGCGCCGCCGAACATTTCAAACCCCGCACATCCCTCTCTCGCCCGTCCACATCCGATGAGCAACCCAGTTGCGACTGCAAGTGCCGTACCATCTGCCCCAAATATCGTCCTCGTTTCCGGCGCCCAATTGCGTCCCCCGCTCGCCGATGTGGCACACGGCATAGTCACTGAAAACGACATCGTGGAAGCCCATCAGTGGCGTTCTTCTGTATCTCAACATGCCAGTAAGCTTGGTGCGACATTTTCTGTGACATTGCTCATGGATCGCATAGGCCTTGGGCATAACGTCGATGACATCAAGGCCGTTGCGCTTGCCGAGACATATGTCACTCAGCTTGAGTGCCTGTATGAAAAGCCCGTAGTCAGCCTTGCAGACGTCATGGCTGCCATCGAAAACCTGACTACCATCGTAACAAACAATGCGTCAAGTGATAAAACCAATCTCGCTAGGCTCGCCAACAACGTTGGCAGCCTCACCAACAATATTGCCGACCTCACCAACAATGTTGCCAACCTCACCAGCAATATTTCCGACCTCACCAACAACGTTGCCAGCATCTCACGAAAAGTCTCGCAATACGGACGCCTTTCGGCGATCGTGCGTTTCTCGTCGGACTTAGCTAGCTGTGCCCACCTCCTCACCATATGCATGCAGACTTTCAACGCTTCATGCGGCGATGGCGACCTTTGCGAATACGTCGTTGTGCCAAACCTTGCGGGCGAGGACCCCACAGATCGGGTATGTGGATACGTCCTGCTATTGTCCACGAGTATTCTGATCTCCGATGCCAGCTGCCTCTCCCCAACCTTCCGCACATCAGACGTCTATCCGACATCACAGCGTTGTCCCAAGCCCAGCTGATGGCGTACTGCAATTTTTATGGCGTGGATCCAAACGGAACACCAGCCAGCATCTTGCGAGGCATCGCAGCGGCCATCGGTGTTGCGTCCTCAACGCGGGTGTAGGGTTCGCACTCTCATGTTGTGTTGCTTTCGCTGCTTTGCTCCTGCTGCCACTGGGCTGAATGTCGTGATTTGTTCTAGTCAGTGTTGCTGTGTTGAACCGAGCCCTTCCTATGCTTTGTCTTGTACCTTTTCTTTCCACCTCTGCCTGCTCCTTAAATCTCGGCTGCATATCGCTGTTGAATCGGCCCCGTATGCAAGTACTTAGTTTAGCAGGCTCGACTCGTAGTAAGTTACAGTGCCCCGCTCCTCAGTCACTTCAAATTCAACCGCACCGACTCGCAAGGGCATGATCACGACGATATAACAATTGGTACAACATAGCACATACAGCATCAATATTCGCGCACGCTTAGAGCTACACAAGCATTCTGAGAAACAGCACCGGTCAGTCAATAGTCAGCGTTTGCCGCTCACTTTGAGCTTTCCAAAATCCTCCCATTCGTCAGAGTCGGGCGGCGGCAGGAACGCTCCTGCAGCCGCGGCCGCAGCCGCCTTCTTCTGCTTCTTCGGCGTCGGGTCGGGAGGCGGCGGTGGGGGATTGTGCGCGGAGGACCTGGCCGACGCGAGTCGTCAGTGTCCAACGCGGTAGAGAAATACTCTATCCTAGGCGACGGAGGACGTACCCTGCCGTGCGCCGCTCATACGCCCAGCTCGTGCACTCGGCCTTGAGCCGGACGAGCCGCTCGGCGAGGTCGTTGTAGAACTACACCAAAAAAGTCTTGTTAGCGACGCGGGAACTGACGACTGACGAAGCAATGCGCACCTTGAGCCCCTCGTCGAGGTTGCCGTTCACCTCGACGTAGAGCGCGTGTGCGTTCTCCAGCTCGCGCAGCTTCTGCTCGCGTGCGCGCACCGCGGCGCTGCCCTTGCGCGCGCTCTTGAACGTCTCGTCCGCAGCCTACACCAGTCTCTCAGAAACAACGCATAGAAAGAAAGAAAGGAAACATAAAGACACGAGACGCACCTTGACGCGCTCGACCAACTCGCGCAGCTCCTCCCGGCCCTCCTCAACACTCGCCAGCATCGCCTCGTATCTTGCGACGCCCTCGTCAATGGCGTCCCCGAACAGCGCGGGCGCGACGCGCTTCCAGCGCTCCATCCCGCGCACCAGGCGCTCCACGCGCCCCGTGATGTCGTCGCTCTCAGCCGTGCTCCGCGCGTTGGTGGCGATGTGCGCCACGCGCGCGCGTGCGTCGTCCAGCTCGTCGAGGGCCGCGCGCAGGGCGCGCGACTCGGCGCTCGTTGCTGTGGGGCCGGTGCTGGAGGGGACGGCTTTCTCCAGGTCCTCCTGCGTGGGGGAGGACGGTGAGTGATCAAATGGAAGGAAAAGAGCGGAGCAGCATTGAGAGCAAACGCACCTCCTCCCACGCAAGGACCTCGACGAGCGTCTCGGCCTGCTCCCACTTGTCGCGCACGAGCGCGTCGCTGGTCCCCGCGGCGTCCAGGTGGCCGAGGTATGCGCGCGCGCGGTCCACGAGCTCGCGCGGCGGGTCGTCCTCCGCGTCCAGGATGTCGAATGCCTTTCCGAAACCCCTCCATTAGCAATGTGGGGTTTCATACTGGAAACCTGCAGACGCACTTCATCTAAAGCAGCGACGTCCGCCCGCCGCACGGCGTCGAGCGCCTCTTGCTTGCGGCGCACGCGCGCCAGGCCGTCCTCAAGGCGCACCTGCTGCGCCTTGCCCAGCAAGCTCGGCGGCAGGCCCACGGGGCGCTCCAGAGCCTCCAGCGCTGCCGGAAGTCCGAGCGCGCGCAATGCCCTGTTGATGTATGAGTATGCTGGACCAAAAAAGGGAGGAGAGTAAATGGTAGCATACGCAGCGACTTCGGCCTCGGCCTCCGCGACGGCGCTCTCCACCTCGCGCACGGCCGTCTCTTTGCGCTCTTTGAAGACGTCTGCGATTCGTTATCATATCAGCGCCATCCCAGCTTATGTTGCACCACGCAGGCGAGGACGCACCGATCGCCACACGCGCGCCCCACGGCACCAAGCCAGCAAACAAGCCGTCCGCGTCGCCCAGCAGCGCCGCCGGGTCGCGCATCGGCGCCGGCTGTGCGAGTCGCGCGCCGCGCAGGGCGGGCAACGCGCCGAACGGCGGGACGGTCGCGTGGTAGATGAGGTCGTTGTCGCGTTCGGCGCGTGCGAGCGCTGCGTCCAGTTTGGAGAGCAATGTCTGTCGCGGAGCAGTTGATCAGCGGAAGGATGCGCAAGACAAGGATGGTGAGGAAAAGACAAAGACTCGCCTTGATGTCGTCTAGCACGGCGGGCGCGACGCGTTTTGCGGCCGCGACGCCGCGCTGGGCGTCTGCTTTCGCCTTTGTCAGGCGTGCAATTTCCTCGCCGAATCTGAGAACTGGTTGAGTGAACGTGGGTATGGGGCGGTAATAACTTTGCACACCTCCGCTTGTCGAGGTCGTCCATGCTGGCTCGGTATTGGGCAGCAGCCGCGAAGTGTAGTGTCTTGGTTTGTACATGCGATGCCCAGGCCTGCCAAACGGTCAGTTTGAGATGAAAATCGTCGATGACCACCGCGGCACAAGTCTCCAATCGTTCTCTCCGCGAGATAAGAAGCTTCTCAGCTCGCGTCGAGGACGGCAACGGAGTGCCAGTGTTCTCACGCGGCAGTCTTTCACCTGCCGCAATGATCTTTCGCGAGCCATAATACCAAATCTATGCTTACCGAAGGCAGAGACGTTGCCGAAGCGTACAGCGCGGAAACCTTTATTCCGAGGTGTTCAGTGAAAGGAAAGTCTGAAAGGACAAGTCGACGTGCATACCTCTTGCGAGATCTTGGCGATCGTCCCATCCGATGTATGGTCTATCTCGCGGTCAGAGCACCCGTCTCAACCACATAATGAAACTCACTGAGAACGGCGAGCTGCCACGCGCACTCCTGGGCCTGGGCGAGCAAGACGGCGCGAACGCTGCGCACGATGTCGTCCTCCAAGTCCTCATCGCGCAGCCCGTCGTCGTCCGTAATGCCAAGCAGGTAGTCGAGTACGCCGGCAGCGCTGGCGTACCCCGCCGCGGCCTTTCGGATGCCGTCGACGCTGGACCGGTCCGCACCGCTCGCGAGTTGGACGTACAATGCCGCCGCGTTCCACAGCACCGCGCGCCGCTCGTAGTCCAGGCTGGCGTGCGTCGTCGGGGCGCCACGCGGGGTAAAGGCCGGCGCGTAGGCGACGTCCAGGCCGATCTACAGTGCGCATTGTGCGTCAGGCGGCATACAAACGAGTTGCTCTCGGGCGCCACGCACGTCCGACGGCAGCTTGGTGAGCGCGTACGCCAGCTGGGCATGATATCTGCGCATAGCGTACTCAGTATCTCAACAATTTCGTAGCTGCAGGACGCACTGCAGCGCGGCCTCGGGCGATTGCAAGGCGGCGGCGCGCAGCGACTCCCAGCGCGCAATGTCGGGCTTGAACGCGTCCGGGTGGGTGTACGGGTGGTGCTGCCGTATATGCGCCTTGAGCGCGTTGGACAGGTCCCAGTTCAGTGGCTGCTTCAGCGGCAGCGTGAGCAGGTTGGGCATGTGGCGCGCCGCAAAGGAGATCGAGAGCGGAGATTGCGCGCAGACTCCGACTCTTGTCCTCGGTGATCATCCAGTGATCATCCCAAGTCGGCAAAAATGGAGAAGGGTACAAGGTCCAGGTCTCTACGATGGCTCAGGATGATCTGCTGCCTGGAAACGCGCTCGATCGCTCCAGAATGCCTAAAACCCAGCATGGCGGCCTCGAGTTCCTCATCGCGCAGTCGCCGTGTTCCAGTTCGCTGTTGGCTTCGACGGCGTCACCGTGCTCAGTTCATTTTCTTCTCAGATGCAGGGACAGAAGCCTATATATCCCGCCGTCAAATTCCCTACTAGTAAACATGGGCCCTGTTGACGTTCCGGCTTATCGTTCTCCTCAGCTGCTCTTCGCGTCTGCAGTTCCGCCGTTCTCAAAGAGGTGCACGCCACAAGTGAACCCTCAGCCATACTTGGAGCTTTGAGTCTCTGAATCCGCTGTCTGTGTGGGGTACTTGCTGCTCTTTTTGTCGAAATGCCGCCTTTGGCAACAGCCCTGTTCACAACGATTCTGTTCACTACCTTCTGGGAATCTTGAGCGCCTCGCCCAGTACCCACTGCGAATGCTTTATGCACCCGCACATCCTTCATCTTAATTCCCGGGGAAGCGGACTTCATCCTTGACTTGTTGCCTTCAATGATGGACTGGCAAGCCGCCTGTAGCTCCATGGACAAATCCAATGGCTGACTGGAGTGGCCTTATGCCTCTCCGTCGCAGCTCTCCTGCATTTAGTCCAAATCGCTCTCAGTAACAGCAAAAGTGGCAGAAAGTTGCACCCGCCAGGCCCGCGCGGCAAATGGCTGATCGGCAACCTGCTCGACATCCCCACGTCCTGCCCCTGGTTCCGGTTTAGCGAGTGGGGCAGAAACCATGGTGAATTCAACGCCGTCACATGTCCCCGTTTCGCTTGCAGGACGGACCTGATGGGCATGTCCAAGGTAAGTAAGTCTTACTATATGTAATTTTCCCTCGCTTGTCATTTTACCCGAGACTCGAGTCCTCGATGTCAACGCTGACACGCTGCCTGCGATGCAGGACATGTCGGTCGCGCAAGACACCGCGACGTGGCGCTACCAGCGCAAGCTCACAGACTGCACTCGGGCCGCACGCCGTCAAGGCGTACTGCGGCGTCCAGAAGTTCTATGCGGCGGTTTTCCTGAAGCGCATGTTTGAGGATGAGAAAGCGGATTACGAGGATGAGCTGAGAGAGTGAGCCTCCCCTCCTCCGCGGTCCGCGCGACGTAGTGACGGACCTTTGATCCATAGTGCGTTGGGCAAGAACATCTTCTCAGTGACATACGGCCAGCCGACTCAAGGACATTTCGACGAGGTTCGTCCACGGTCGAACTGAACGGGGAGTCGCGGTGGCAACGCCCATAAGCACTGATGCGTTTGCTTTGGACATTCGCAGTTCATCCGCCTCAACAGCATCGTCAGTGCGGGCTTCCTCTCCGCGCAGGTTCCGGGCAAGTATCTCGTCGAGTCCTTTCCCTTGCGTGAGCACCTCCGCGGAGATTTGATTGCTGCACTTGAAACTCATTGGCAGTCCGCTACATTCCCTCCTGGTTCCCCGGCGCGGGCTTCAAGCGCCCAGCGCAGCGCGTGAGCGCGATCCACGGGGGGTACGCCTCTGCATTCTTCTCCGCGGCGAAAGCGGAGATCGTGAGTCCATGCGGACGGGCGAGTTTACTATAATTAGGCCAAGGGCACAGCACCGCCGTCCTTCGTCTCCGCCTGCCTCGCAGCGCAGGCAGCCGGCGAGCTGCGCCCCGCCGCCGCCGAAGTCGACGAGCAGCTCGCGCTCAGGCATATTGCGGCTGAGATGTACCGCGGTGCGTTCTATGTGGGCGTCCCCGAGTCTTCGACGCTCAAATGGAATGGCAGCGGCGATCCACACCGTACGTCCGATTCCCGAATCCGACCTCCGAGTCAATACTGCAGCTCTCGCCAGACAGCGCACACGGTCGTCAAGTTTGTCGCGGCGATGCAGATATACCCCGACGTCCAGGGCAAAGCACAAGAGGAGATCGCGCGCGTCGTCGGCGCCGACCGCCTCCCCGCCCCCGAGGACCGCGCGGCGCTGCCCTCCGTCATCGCGGTCATCACCGAGTCGCACCGATGGCATTCGGGACTCGCCATCGGGCTTTCCCACCGCATGACGAAGGACGAGGAATACAAAGGTAGCATTCCAACAAGTCACCCTGGGACGATGAATCGATGAATGGCAGGCTATCTCATTGCGAAAGATACGAACGTTATCTGCAATCTCTGGTCCGTATGCGCGATTCTCCGAGCCGATCGAGCACTGGCAGATTATTCACGCACGGCTCATCACCCCAGGCACATCAGCCTTCTCGCAGAGGACGGCAGCCCGCTCGAGCGCTCAGACGAATTCATACCTGAGAGATATCTCACCGGCGCACCGGCAGCGATGCAACCCCCAGAGCCGAGGGAATTCGTGTTTGGGTCCGGGCGAAGGTTCGCTCCGCTGGTTTCCACAGTTTTGAGTGCTCACACTCGGACATCGAATGCTGCAGGATCTGCCCAGGCCGCCACATCGCGGAGAACATTCTGTTCCTCACGATATCGAGCATCCTCGCGACGGCGTGGGTCTCGAGTCCCAATGGAGACGATGTGCCGTTGAGCTTTGAGTGGTCGGACGAAGACACCTCCAGGTCTGCCGCGTTCTGAGGTGTTTGCAATTGTCATTGATGCGTGATTCCATTGGCAGCCATCCCGAGCCGTTCCATCCGGTGCCCAAACCTCAGTCGGCGAAGGCTGTTGAGTTCATCGACGCCGCATTCGAAGCTGGCTCTGCTCGAGGATCCGAGGCAAAGCAATTTATGTAATGGCTGCACAGTTTGAAGTGCATCCTAAAGCACCCAACTTGGCCGTTTCTCATGTACTGTCGTTTTAGTTTTATCAGTTTTGATCATATCCTCTGAGGAGCCTAATTCCATGATCCTCGAGTTGTACGAACTCGAAAAATGATAATAACTCCTGTCTCAAACCCTCATTTAAAATTATACTTCCGGACAATGCAATTTGCATCTGTTTACTCAAACTTGCCCTCCAGGTCGTCACCGCGCGAGGCCCGAGCGAACTCTTCGCTTGTATCTCCCGCACTGGACCCGCGCGCATGCGCATGAGGAGCCATGCGGTTGCGGAAGTTACAAGCTTCGGTCTGCGCGCCGTTCTTGCCGCCACAGTTCGCGGCCGCGAACCGTCAAGTTTTGATTCAGCCCGCAGATTCCTAAGCTTCGTCACAGACACTTGCGTACGTTTATCTATTCGCTTTTCAGCTCTCGGCCTCTGGCTGACGATGCCATAGAACCGACCAAGAGCTCTGCGGTGCTCGCGTTCAATATCTAAGTTGGCCTTCTGGCGCAGCGAGGTCATGATCATGAACCAGGAATTTGAAAGCAACTGTTTCCCAAGGTTGTGTCACGAACGAGCAATTATTTCTGTATCCAGTAACGAGCGCTCCGTCCTGCTGTCAGTGTCAATGTCCGAGGCAGATCCTCAAATGACGCCGGAATTTATGGGTGCAAAAAAGTAGACTGTGTGGCCCTCTGCTTCTCGCATGTGACGAAATGTTGATCACATCTCTCTTCCCTACTACGCAGTGAACCATGAACTATCTAGCAATCGCAGGAGCTGTCGCTGGTCTTGCGCTCACGTTCCTCGTCGCGTCGCGCAGGCGGCGCCATGGTCTTCCGTACCCGCCAGGGCCTGCCCCAAAGTGGCTGATAGGCAACCTATTGGACATGCCCACCTCCTCGTCTTGGCTCCGCTTCAGCGAATGGGGCGCAAAGTATGGTACGTATGGTATCACGACTGGTACGCGTCTCTGATTACATATACAACCCACAGGCGATATTACCTACGTCAGCGTCCTGGGAAACCCGGTCGTCATCCTCAACACCCTTGATTCGTGCAAGGAGCTGCTCGACAGACGCGGGGCAACGGCGTCGGGGCGCCCCGACGTTATCATGCTCGAGATGATAGGCAGTGTCAAGGTCAGGGCTTTTTTGTTGGTGCTTCATTTTCTGTGTACACTGACTCCTATGGGTGAAGGGTATCACACCATCCCAGGAGACGTCCAGATGGCGGTATATGCGCAAGCTCACACACAGCGCATTCGGACCACAGGTTGCAAGCCAATATCACTCCATCTACGAGTTGCATACCGCCCTTTTCCTCAAAAGGATGCTGGACAGCAAGTCGGATTGCGGGGCCGAGCTGAGACTGTACGCAGCAGCCTACGGTCTCCAATCTCCTGTCCTCAAAGGCTAATATGAATCCGCGGCAGCGCGATCGGTAAAATCATCTTCGCGGTGACATACGGTTTATCGACTGAGGCTCACCTGGAAGAGGTGCGCGTGCCATATCCCGTCCGTTAATGCTCGCTCACTATTACATGAACGCGGCCAGTATATACGCATGAGCAATATTCTTCTCAGCTCTTTTCTGGAGGCGATAATGCCGGGGAGATATCTCGTCGAGTTGCTCCCATTGTGTAAGCGGATGACTTCAGATCCAGCTACGTAAGCTAAAGCTGAGTCCGCAGTGCGCTACGTTCCGTCGTGGTTTCCAGGGGCAGGGTTCAAGCGCTACGCCAATGAAGTGCGCGATATTTCCGAGCGTCACGCTGCGGTTTACTACGAACTCGTCAAGAAGGAACTGGTAAGTTATGGCCGAGACAATGAAGTCTGTGTACCGTGCTGAAGGTGTCCAGGCTGCAGGTGCCGCTCCACCATCCTTTGTGGCCAACTGTCTGGAGGCCCAGGCTTCGGGAGATGTCAAGTCGTCGTTGGGATCTCAAGAAGCTGAAGAAGACGCGCTGAAATGGGCAGCAGCAACGATGTACCTGGGTGTGTCTACCGCTTTATAGGTAATATTCATACCTAATCCCAGTCTGCAGCGGGAATCCATACAGTGCGTCGCAGGTGCTCTCCCATCGCCTGCAGCAGGCTGACTGGAGAACTCCTGTACAGACCGACCAAACTGTGTGCAAGTTTCTTACGGCTATGCAAATGTATCCGGATGTGCAGCGCAACGCCCAGGAAGAGATTGCTCGTATCGTCGGGTCGGAGCGTCTTCCCTCCATTGCCGATCGGCACCATCTCCCGTACGTAAACGCACTGATAATGGAGACTATGCGGTGGCATCCCAGCGTGGCTACTGGCATCCCGCATCGCATGACGAAGGACGATGTCTACAAAGGTGAGGTCCCGTCGCCGCTTGTAGTCAGTGATATGTGCCTCACTATACGGCTCAGGCTACTTCATTCCCAAAGATGCGACCATTATCTTCAACGCCTGGCGAGTGGGGTGATCAGCTATCTGTATTAACTGATTTAAAGTGCCATAGGAACATGAGTCTTCACGCTGAAAACGGCAGCCCGCTGAATGACCCAGATGCGTTCATGCCCGAGCGATTCTTACCGGATGCCTCACCGCGTCCCCTGAATCCTTCGGAATATGTCTTCGGATTTGGGAGACGGTAAGTATCCGCGTTTAATATTCCAACTTGCGGGACGTATAAAAATGCAGAGTATGCCCTGGACGATGGGTCGCCGAAGACATGGTCTTTCTCATGATAACTCAACTCCTGGCAACGTTCTGGATATCTCCACCAGTCGACGAGAATGAAGTTCAGCTGGACATTTCGTGGACTGGATCAGACGCAGTCAGGTGAGATCACTTGTGGTGCGGTTCAGACTACTTCTGAGACGATCTATCTAGTTACCCTGGGCCATTGCGACCGCGCTTCACGCCGCGCTCTCCTGTCGTTAAGGATCTCCTTAAGAGGGCGGCAAGTGCTGCTTAAACCAACACGCGCGAAGTTCAGATCCGCTACTTCGAGGGAATCTGCTTGTTTCGGTTGTCCCACCATACTAGTATGCTGCAGTTGAGATGGGTCGCAGGCAGGCGGCTGCAGCAACAGGAGCAAACAGGCAAAATTACCATAACCAATGAGCGCGAAGCCTACGCCAGCCGCAAGATGCAGTGCTGTCGGCCGTTCCGTTTGGATCAGCTCCATAGGCGTCTTGATAGGCGTGACCGAACCCGCGGGCCGTTGCAACTTACCTAGCTACCTACCGTGAACCTTATTTAAACGGTACTATTACCGACTGCCACCTGGTCGCTGTATGCCACAGCCTGCTATGCGCGTGCTGTTGAGCCAGCGCGAATTGCTGCCTGCGCGCTCATGAGCAAACTTGCTTATCAGCTGGTTTCAATGAATGGCTGACCCTGTGCGATACCGCTGTCTAGGGCTCTCGGGGCCGACTCTCGACGTCTCGCGTCTTCGGTTGCACTACGCCTATTGCCTATCACTGCAGGTGTGCATCTTTGCATCTTCGACAACCACTGTCATGTTGCGCACGAATCGTTCCACTTGGACTGGCCTCGCGTTGACATGCGTCGGCGCGGTGCTCATCATCATAATTCGCGATCGAAGTCGGCGACGCAAGCTGCCACCCGGTCCGCGTCCACAGTGGCTCATCGGGAACCTATTCGATATCCCGAGGGCTTTTCCGTGGCTTCGCTTCAGCGAATGGGGCAGAACGTATGGTGCGACATTGACTCTTGATTGAATGTGCTGCTATCGTCCCGCTCAACATGAACGTTGGCCTTAAGGTGAGATCAGCTATGCAACGATCCTCGGAAAGCCGCTCGTCGTCCTCAACTCGCTCGCGGCGTGCAAGGAGCTCATGCCGAGCGCGTCCGGGCGGCCGCCGAGCATTATGATCGAGCTGCTGGGCATGTCTAAGGTGTGTGGTTCAAAAGCATGCTCCCGTCATGCAGTCGCTGTGAAGGCTGATTTTCTGAGTTTCTTTAGGACATGACGAATCAGCAAGAGACGCCCATGTGGCGATACGGAAGACGGCTCACACAGAGCGCGCTCAGCCCTCAGGCCGTGAGAGCATATTCTGGGCTTCAGCAGATGCACGCTGCGACTTTTATCAAGAGGATGTTTGATAATCCCAAGGCCAACTGCATGGAGGAGCTGAGAGAGTTAGTTGTAGTTTGCTGCCAGTGACCTGAACCTTCTCGCTTAAAGCCCTCACAGCGCGTTGGGAAAGGGTATCTTTGCTGTGACATACGGCTTACCGACTAAGGATCTCTTCGACGAGGTGGGTGGCGGACTGGGATACTGGCGCCGTTTACTGTATGATTGATGCACCCCAAAGTTCATGCGCCTCAACAAAATCGTGAGTGAAGCATTCTTCCCGGCAATGGAGCCAGGGAGGTACCTCGTCGAGTCCATTCCCATCCGTGAGTATTCGTCTTGGGAGTGATGCCCTCTGATATTGCTCCAGTCCGCTACGTACCATCCTGGTTTCCCGGCGCTGGCTTCAAGCGTTACGCCCAGCACATCAACCGTCACTTCGAGCAGCATGCATCGCTATGCTTCGAAGCTGTTAGAGGGCAAATTGTGAGGTGTAGGGCAGAGAGGCTGGTCTGTGCACCTGAACTCATCCTCGTCTTTCTTCGTTGGATAGGCTGCAGGCACGGCGTCGCCGTCCTTCGTCACGAACTGTCTTGAGGCGCTGGCAGCCAATGATTCGAAAGACTCTCGGCTTCCGTCCCGTTTACACCAGGAAAACGCCGTCAAATATGCGGCCGGGGAAATGTACCGTGGTGCGTTGTTTTGACCGGAACTGTGATACATTCTCATTGAAAGTACTGCAGCCGGGACACACACTGTGAGCGTCCAAAACGCTCAATCATCGGTGAAACAATCACTAACGGTATATTAGACTGTACAGACGGTGGTCAAGTTTATTACGGCGATGCAGCTGTACCCCGCGGTCAAGCGCAAAGCCCAGGAAGAGATTGCACGTATCGTTGGCCCAAATCGCCTTCCCTCAGCCGAAGACCGGGATTCTCTGCCGTATCTACACGCGCTCATTACTGAGTGCCATAGATGGCATCCTTCGGTCGCGCTGGGGATTCCTCATCGCACAACGAAGGACGAAGTTTACCAAGGCATGTGGCCAAGTTGAAATGTGTGAATTGCCCTTCTGAAATAGCGTGCCCTAAGGCTATCTGATTCCCAAGGACACATCGCTGTTCTGTAACCAATGGTACGTCGTATCCCGGTGTTTGCGTGACGCCGACTTGGATAACGAAACTTATCGCAGGAGCCTGAGCCTCATCGCCGACGATGGGACACCGCTGGACTCCCCAGACGACTTCATCCCCGAGAGATTTCTTACGGACGCGCTCGCACGTCCTCTAGACCCGAGAGAATACGTTTTCGGATTCGGGAGAAGGCAAGTGCTCACATGCCCGCGTCCAGCATCCTGAGGACTAACAGTAACATCAAATCTGAACAGAATCTGCCCTGGCCGCTATCTCGCGGAAAATATCTTGTTTCTCACTATCTCAAACATATTGGCGACCACCTGGATATCGAACCCGGTCGACGGGTGCGGAAACGAGATTCCTCTCGCCCTCGAGTGGACGGGCGAGGACCTAATCAGGTCGGTATTTCGCGCTATTTACGATTCATCCTGCGTCACTAACGGACACCCTCAGCTTTCCAAAACCCTTCCAGTCATTGCTCAAACCTCGTTCATCTATGGCTGTCGAGTTGATACACGCAGCATCTGAAGCTGGCTCAGCTCGCTAAGCTGAAAGAAGGTAGCTTCGCGTCGTTTCCCGTACTTGAAATATGCCACCACCTTCATGAACTTGTATGAGACCTAAGCAATGTCGTGGAACTAGCGATCGCGGTAGAGGAGGGTTGTCAGAGCTATGTCAGAATGTGAACTCAGTGATGAGCTGACAGTCTTCAAAGCACGCATCAACAGTATTGGTTCAAAAGAAAATCAAGAGCTCGTTACAGTATCATTACAATTCCAACACGTCGTACTCGTCAACTATTAAATAGTATGTATAGACACGACGGACCCCGGGTCCGGCGACACAACTCAAGCGTCACAGGGGCATTACAATTGGCCAGGGGCGGCCCTACAAGAAATCCGGGGGAGCGCGCAGCGCGCTAAATATTTTATGGCTACAGCGAGAGCAGCGTCTACTGCTTCTCGCTGGCGAACGGCGCGGCAGCAGCGCCGGTCGGAGCCTTCGTGGGAGATGTCGCCTTGACGATCTCCTCGACGTCCTCGCCCTGGACGGAGCGGTCGAAGTGATAGAGCGGCTCGAGGGTGGCGTTCTTGTTGAAGAGCACCCAGCGCTGGATGAAGTACGGGAGCGCCTTGGTGAGCTGGTACGACACATGCTTGCTGGTGGGGACGGCGAAGATGTAGTCGAGCTCCTCGAGGGTGCGCTGCTTGGTCTCCGGGACGAAGAAGAAGATCAAGACAAACGCGATCATGTTCAGGCCACTGTACAGGTTTTAGCCTGAGAATAAACGACGGGCAACAGAAAACGTACGCGTAGAAGCCGAAGGCGCCGACGGAGCCCATGGTGGCTAACATGAAGGGGAACGTGATCGACAGGATGGCGGCCCAGAACAGGCAGGTCGCGACGGCCCAGGACATTCCGACCTCACGATGCGAGAGCGGGAAGACTTCGGCCGAGTACGTGAAGGGCACGGGTCCCTCGCCGGGCGAGTAGAACGCGCAGAACACGAACACGAAGAACGCGATCATGCCCAAGTGAGCCTTGCTGTCCTCGGGGATGTAGAAACAGAACGCGGCAGCGAGCAGCGTCCAGGCCATGTTCGGGAACGTGAACAGGAGCAACGTACGCTGAAGGTTGTCTCGGCGTCAATGTTAGAAGTGGCAAGCAGATGTCACGTACGCGTCCGAAGGTGTCGATTGTGAAGAATGCGGGCCAGGCAAACGTGAAGTTCACGAGACCGAAGCCGAACGATGCAACGAGCGCGGTGAACTTGGTAGCACCAGCCTCCTCGAAGATAGTCGACGAGTAGAACGCGATGATGTTGACTATGAATGTTCAGTACGAGGTCGCTGCGGCAAACAAGGGAAATACGCACTGCCGCACATCTGCTGGGCAAGCATGACAACTGTCGAGGCAAGTGTGGCACGGCGAACACGCGGGATAGTGAACAGCTCAACGAAGCGCTGGAGATAGTTCGACTTGTGGATGTACTGGCGCTCAACCTCGAGCTGAGCGTGGATATAGTACAGGTCACGGGCTGCCTGGACGCGGGTGTGACGGAGACGGATGAGCGAGTTCCACGCCTGGCGGTAGCGCTTGTTCTTGATGAGCCAACGGGGCGACTCAGGGCAGAAGTAGATGCCAATTAGCAGCGGAATAGCGGGGATGAAGGCAGAGCCGAGCTGGAGACGCCATGCAATGTCACCGAGGTTCCAGACAATGAGGTTCGCGGCAGTGCCAAGTAGGATACCAAACGCCGTCCACATCTGCCAGCTCATGACAAGCGCGCCACGGATGTTCGCGGGCGAGTTCTCAGCGGCAAAGATGGGCACCGTCGAACCCTTGGCACCCATGCCAATCCCGAGCAGCAGACGGCAGATGAAGAGCTGCTCCCATGTCTGGGTAAACGCGGAGCCGAGCACGGGAAGGAGGCAGAAAATGGCTGCGAAGAAAATAGTTCCACGACGACCCAGGAAGCGGTTGAGCGGATCCGAGATCCAGCATCCACTGTGGAGCGATGTTGAGGTGAGGCAACGGGAGCGAGCGCGGGACCGGAGAAACTCACAGGAAAGCAGAAGCGAGGTACGGGCCAGCATTGACAACACCTACAATCCAGCGGTCGCGTTCGAAGTTGGGGTCACCCTTCGGGGCCGCAATGCCGAATGCAGTCGGGAATGAGAGGTTAGCGCCGTTAGTACCGGTCTGGTCCCAACCCCTATTCACAAGGTTAACAACGGACGCGGATCCGAGAGGGTGCGGGACAACTGCGTACTGGACAGCGGCACCAATCGAGCAGATAATGATCGTCAGGTAAAGGTCGCGCGGCTGACGCCACCTATGGGTGACCTCGCGCTCAATGGCCTCGCGGTCAGACGCCTCGAGCTCGGGGATACTGTCGAGATCGTGCGGAGACTGGGCTACGAGCGCGCCGGTCTGGAGATGGGGGAGGATATCCTCCAGTTCATTCTCCTTCGCAAACTCCGTTACGTCGCGCGAGAGCACGTCACGCGACAGCCCCGCCAATGGGTTCTTGATCCTAGGAGGAACGTGTCAACAGCGCCGGGCACTATGGGAACCAAGCAGACTCACAGGGCCTCGATGTTCGCAGCAAGGTCGACGGTGTCCGGCTGAGCCTTCTCAATGTGAGCATCATTCTTGATGTCGCCTTTCGAGCTGGCGGTGTCCGACTTGTCTGCCATGGCGGGAGTCTGCTGGATGGTCTGCAGCAAGGGAAGAGAGGGGCCCCGCATGGACATATCAATGTGCGCTCAATTTATACCGGTGGCCCATGCAACGCTTCTCAGATGCCGATTTCACACCAGGTTGCTTGGCGCTAATCTGCTGCTACACCTTCAAAGTGGCGCGTTTGCATCCTCGCATGCTATTATCCACGGAGACACACGCTTGCTATGCCCGAGTGCCGTCTCGACTGCTTCCTCGACACCGCTGCCAGCGGCAGCGCCGCGTTCGCGAACGGTCGCGGGTGCCTGCCCCATGGGGCTCGGGTGTGGAGCCGGCGTTGATGCACGTTGATGGATCCGCAGGATGATCATTCATCAGAAACCGTCCATGTCTCTGGCCAGCTCTGCCGTGTCGTCAATGATCCCAATATGGCTCTCAGGGGTGCGAATGGGAGACATACCGCCCTCCACAAAATTCGACGAATGAACTCAAGTGGGGTGGGTAGGTAGACTGGCTAGCCCAGTAGGTCTTGGCCGCCAGTCGTCATATTCTGTTTACAGGTCGCATGATCCCTTCAGGATGGGCGCATGACAACTGGAACCGCCGCCATCAAGATCCTGATCAGGCCTGATTGCTCGTGATTATGATACCGTAGCTTGCATACAACCCGGAACAGTTTGCAACTGTTGCATGCGCAATTCCACGCGCGCGTTGCAGACCTCGGTCTAGTATAATCAATAGACCTTCGCGGCATCGCTCCTCAGAGGAGGTGCACGCGACCTACTCTGTTGGTTTCGCAGCCCCGGAAAACCCCTGATTAATCTTGCATGCCCGACGCGCCGCCTTCCGGGAGACTTCTTGCAGTTGCATACTTACCCCGCTTCGACTAGCTACTTATATCTTGCATGAGGTTTCGCGGCTTCCTCCTCTGGCGGACATCCAAAGCGTAACAACGGCCGCGATTCATTGATCGCAGCAAAGCCGGAGCTGATCTAACTAATTTGCTTACGTATACCGCCCGGAGTTCCAGGGTGTTCTTGTTCCCTAATTCAAGAGTCGTACGGTCGATTCGGACTTCTGGAACGGTCGCGTACTGGCGGACCCTCGTTGTTCTATGCGCATGCGAGAGACCTGCTGAGACACTCTCTCCCTCCCCGTGTCCAGTGAATGGGCGTCTGTCTCAGGCTGATACTTAGTGACAAAGTTTGTTCGCGACCCGCAACGAGTGTTATTTTTGACCGCAGTCTCCGGCCTTAGAAAATGCATAAACTCTTCCACACTTGCGTGGCACGCCTTACGGCTTTGAATCATTGCCAGACAAGTCGTCACTCATTACAATTCAACAACGGGGAGGAAAGCGACCGTGTGGCAAACGGCCCACATCACACGTTCGAGCAAGGTTGCTCTGTAGTGCTGAGAATTCCATTGACGAGCTGTATTCGGGGACACCTTATTGCTGGCCTTTATAGGACGAGCGGAGAAACTTGATCGCCGAGCAGAATCGTAGGGTATAGAGCGCGGCGCGGACCACTGGCATGGATTGTCGCCGTCTATGATCGGCGCTGATGTGAGGGAGCTCGCTGCCGTACTCAACAATGCTGCCAACATAGAGAAATGCAGAATGTATGCCATCCAACAGCCTGGGAGGGTCTAGATATCGGAGAAGCGCCTCTGAGTCGCCCATTTGATGGGTTATTCTGAGGCATCGCCCGATCGCAAGACCCCTTCACAATGTCCACTGGCCAAGCCATCTGCCTATGTATCCTCATGTGCCTCTCGCGCTTGTACGGGCTGTCCGGAGTGCCACAGAGTAGGTTGCGCGGTGGAGTATCTCCTAGTGGACTTAGAGAGCATCTTTTTGCCACGTGGGTGCTGTTGTGTACATTACTTAGCCATCATGAGCCAACGCCGTCACTAAGTACCCAACTGCCTGAAAAGTGTTAATCAGCAGTGAAGATGTAGCGATCATTATCTGGTATTCAGGATACATCCTTTTGATGTGGAATTGAGTGAGGGGGGGTGAAGATGAATCCTAGGCCGCCCACGTTTACCGGGTGCAATGAAAGGCCCGACAGCTCCCCTGCGGGCACAGGGTGGCATGCGGAGCATGCAGCAGGCCCGCCACCAGTTTTACCCGCTAACGCTGTCTGGTCTCAGCCTTGTCATGCTCCGGCAGGTGAGGGGATTCGCCTGTTGGCTGCGCTCATAGTGAGAGGCGCTCGCAGAGCTGCAGGTATAAAGCATGAGACCTTCCGTCTGAATTCAGTAGGACCGCATTCCCAGCGTGTACTACCCCTTCTGCCTCGTCACACCTAACAGCATGGTCGCCATTTCGCTCCTTTACGTCTCGTTCGCCTCGCTCGTTGCCAGCGTCCTCGCCTCTCCGGCACTCGTTCCACGCTCAATCCCGGCCATCCAGAGTGACCTGGCGCAAGTAAGCTCGCAGGTCCATCGCATATTTCTTTCTCAGGGTCTTCAATGCCTATCCAGATTAGCAACAAAACAACGCAGATCTCCAGCGCGTCCATCTTCGCCGCGGCGAATCCAAGCACACAGGTCTTCGCACTCGCCGTCTCAAACGCAGTTACCGCGTTGGGAACGGCTACTCAGCAGGGCGTTAACGATGTCAACGTGAGTTCTCTCTGATCCGCGCCCGCGGGATTCATACTGACGATTGATATGAAAGGCTACACCGGGCACGTTTACCGATGCCCAGTGCACGCAGTTGCTCAACGCGATCGTCCCTCTCATCCCGAACACCATGAGCAACTCGTTCCCCCAGCTCGTCAATGCGAAGGGGGCTCTCTCCCAGTGGGGATTCACCTTCAAAGTGTTTCAAAGCCTTACCAGCGTAAAAACGCTCACGCACGTGAGAACATCCCGGTTTCCTACGGATCGAAGCATCGCTGAGCGTAGCGTAGACTTTCATCGGTGGCATCGGCGCGAAGTGTTCGGTAGGTTTCAGCTTCACATGCTACCGTGCCATTGTATTGACATCCAACAGCCAGCCCTTCAGGCTCAAGCTGCGACGATCCAGTCGCAAACGGATAGTATCATCCAGAGCACTATCAATGCCTTTTAGCTTATCCTTGGGTTTATGGTTGTTTCGCTGCAATAAATCGATCGTCTTGAAGACTTGAATCCAAGCCAGACTCGGAGCAAATCAGAGATCAAGAGCAGTGCATTAAGGGAGTCAGCAGTATGCAAGTAATGTCATCACAGGTCGTTACAGAAAGCACATCGTGAATATGAGAAGCCCAGGCAAGACAGCAACGCGACCGAGAGTTCAGTTCAGTAATAAGAGAGCAAGACCACCGAGCAATAATTAGATGATAGAGCCGAGTCCACGGGCGAGGCCTACGGCCAATGTCCACAAGGGCAACGGCGAGCACGTGTTAACGACCGTCCTGATACTTCTGGATGAGCTCCTTCAGCCGCGCCTTTCCGAACTGCAACTCGGGCTTCGGCGCAGCACTAGGACCGCTGTCCTGCTTGTCCTGCTGTTGCAGATTCCGCAGCGCAGCAGCAGCGCTGGGCTTCTTGAGCTCCGGCAGTTCCGAGACAGTAGGAGCCATGCGAGGTGAGGTCGGCAGGCGCGCAGCAGCAGCCGAGGTCATTGGGCGCGCCAGGGACGCCGTGCTAGAGAGCGTCGGCTTTGCAACAGAGGCCGAGATAATCGCAGGGACAGAAGTCGACTTGATCATCCGCGCAGGCGCATTGGACACAGGCGATGGCTTGACAGAGCGGAGCGCAGCAGTCGAAGGTTTAGAGAATTGCGGAGACGTCGGAAATTTGTCCGAACTCAGCGACGCTGGCTTCGGCGCGATGGGTGGCGGCGCAGGCTTGGGGGCGATTGGAGGTGGTACCGAGCGAGGAGTGGGACTGGGGGCAAGCCTCGGACTGGTTGGTCCCGAGGAAAAAGCAGGCGTGGTCGTACTACGGGGCAGACCCAGCGCAGGTGTAGGCACCTTCGGCTTAGAGGTAGCAATATCGTTCTTCGGCACGGGTCCAGGAGTCGGCGCATCCGTCTTTGCAGGCGGAAAGTCAAACCTGTTGGGCTTGAGAGCAGGACTGGTCGGTGACTTGAGCGGTGGCGACTTGAGCGGCGGCGACTTGGGCTCGTTCGCGTTGGCAGCGTTGGCGAAGATAGCAGCCACAGCAGTCACCTTCCCGCCGCGCCCACCACGGGCCGAACGGACATCGTATACCTTGGGCTGAGGCAGTTCCAGGGCAGTCTTCTCTGCCCGTGCAGCAAAAGGCGATACAGCTGGCACCGACTCCATAGCCTTGAACGGATTCCGCGCTTCAGGCTTGGGAGCAGGTGACGTTTGAGGAACGTTGGGCTGGGAACGCGAGTGGACCATGGAGGAAGGCCGTGGCTTGGGAACAGAAGTCTGTGCTGCAGCAGGCCCTGCATCCTTTGCCACATCAACGGCGGGCTCCGCTCGGGTAGGAGGCGGCAGCGAGATGCGTCTCGTACGATTAACGTCGTCAGAAGACTTAACAGGCGTTAACCGCTCCTCAGCCTTCGCAGTGGCGGCGGGCCGTTCGGGAGTGACTGGAGGTGGCAGCGAGGCTCTCCTCGTCCGGTGCGCATCATCGTTCGCCTTCGGGCTTGCATCGGCGACGCCCAGATTGCGGAACTCCTTGACCTCATGCTGCGGCGACGGCGGCGGAGGCTGCGAGATGCGTCGTGTGCGATCGACCTCAGCACTAGCCCTGCGATGGGCGCGCACGGTCTCCTGCTCCTCAATAACCGGTTCGGGCACAGGCTCAGGACTGACAGCCCCAAGCCAGTTCGCGATGCGGCCCTTGGCAGCGCGACGCAAGCGCGCGGCCTCCTCCTCACGCTTGCGTTCCTCCTCCTTCCGCGTCGGGTCCTCCTGCTCGCGTATCTTGCGCTCCTGCGACGCGGTCATGGGCGGCAGACCCGAGGACACAATCGGCGCGTCCGACCCATGCGGGCGCACGGCCGTCAGCTCCGCCGCCTCGCGGCGCACCTGCTCGCTGGGCCGCTCCGCCTCCTTTTCCTTCTCCTTCTCGGGCCGCGGCGCGTCGCGCGACAGACGGCGCTTGTTGAGCGCGCGGTCGAGCCCGCCGCTGAGCTTCAGCAGCTCCTCGACGCTAAGCTCGCCCTCGGGCTCCTCGGCGTGGCTCCCCAGCGCGCGCACGATGCTCTCCGTCTCAGCGACCGCGACGCGCGCCTGCACCTTCGTCGTGCCGACGTCCGCGAGCAGCCGCTTCTCCAGCGCCTCGAGCCCACCGGTCGGCCGCACGAAGCCCGAGGAGCGCTTCGGGATCGTCAGCGTCGCGCCGCGCGGCAGGTCGTCCGACACGTGCGGCTGCGGCTGCGGCGCGCTGAGGCTCCCGCCGACGCCGAAGATGTCTGTTGCGCGCGGGACGCTCGAGGGCGGCGCGACGCGGCTCTTGCCCGAGGGCACGGGTGGACCGGGCAGCGTCTTGTCTACAGCCTTGGGCGGAGAGTCGAGCTGGGGGAATCCGCCAGGGCCAGCGACCGCCATGCCTGTCAAGCCGATCGTACCACCAGCAGCCTTGGCCTGCTCCTCCTGCTTAGCCTGCTCCTCCTGCTTGACTTCGTCCTCAGCCATGCGCTCTAGCTGGCGCACATCGCTCAGCTTGACGGTGCCCTGCGTGCCCTGCGAGCTGCCGGGGATGTTCGCATACGACGCCTTCGGGCTGAGCATCGGCCGCGGCGACAGCAGCGGCGGCTCGATCTGCGCCTGCGGCGGCGGCATGGCGATCGCCGTCGGCCGGCTCGCGCGCGAGTGCACGAAGCGGCGCGACGTCGGCGACGCGGAGCGGTCGCGCCGGCTCTGGTGCAGCTTCTGCGCGATGCGGCTCGCGCGCTCGCCCTTGCCCTCCTCCGAGCCCACAGCGGCCGCCGCAGCGGGGACGGCGCCGGGCTGCGCGGCGGACGACTGCGCGTGGGCGTGGGGATCCGCGGCGCTCTGCAGGCCCATGACCCACGCAGGCACGTTGCGCTGCGCGCTGGAGGACGCGGGCAGGCCGGACGGCGCCTGCCGCGGTGGGCTCATCGGCACAGGCAGCGGCCGCCCCGATCCGGGCGCAGAGGCGGATGCCGGCAGTCCGCTGGGCGGCGGCGGGTGCGACGGTGCGACGTTGGCCATGTGCTGTATCGGCAGCGGCATGGGCGGCATGGGGTACGACCCGCCCGCGCTGAGCGGGCGCACAGGCGGCGCGGGAGCGGACCAGACTTCTGGCGGCGGAGGGTAGTAGTACGGCTGGCCGGACGGCGTCCATTGGGGTTGCGGCGACATGACGGGCTGCGGTGCGAATATTGGGGATACTGGAGGAAGAGCGGCGTATGCATGCGTGCCCGGCGATGGGTATCCCGAACCGTACAGTATGGGCGAGGACTGGCCTGAGTGCGGGTCGGCGCCCATGAACGGTGGGCGAGGTGCCTCCAGCGGAGGGAATACGCCTGGGAAGGGCTCCGCGCCAGAAGGAGGCTCTGGGACGGCAGCGGGATGCATGATGTTGATAGGAAGATCCAGAACAAGGTCCTTACTATGGACAACGTTAGAAACTCACATAGTTGGTTTATTATTATGATGACAGGCTTACCTTCCAATCCCAGTGCTCAGCTTGATCTGCACCAGACAGCGCACCTCGAAGAGCGCGTCGGTCAGCTTCCCCGAGGACAGCTCGCTGATAGCGCCGTCGGCCGGCAACACCTCGCCCTCGACACTCTGACGAGGACCTCCGCGCACGCCGCGCGCCCATCGTGGAATGTCAAATACGAGGTTGGCGACGCCTTCACCACCGGGGAGAACAGTGTATTCCGGGCCGCGGAACGGGACTGTCAGAAGGGTGTCTGATAACTGGAACGGGGCGCCTTTGCCTCCGGGAAGTGACGCTGCCGGGAGATGCAGTTTGCGGATGAGGGAGAGGGTCAACCCAGAAGCCTGGGGAATTGCTTAGTTGGAGTAGTTAATGTTAGAAATTGTGGGTTCCCTCGCAGCGCTCCCTCTGGTTATCAGAACAGCAAGAATTCATCGCAGCAGCATTGAAGCTTGCCGTCCTGCAAGACCACTGCAAGACCGGAGGAGGCGCTTGCGAAGGAACCTCTGAAGAATGTGCTCACCTTCTTCGCGGTATGATTCTTTACGCTGAGCTCAACGCAACTTGGATGGCCAGCAATACCAACGCCGCCGACGATGGTACCCTGCATCCAGATCTTGCCGCCCTCGCCGACGACGACGGTTCCCTCCGGAGCCGCAGGTGGCAGAGCGCACTCGACGAGCTCTGCGTCCTTGAGATCCGTGACGAATCGCTTCTCGCCCTTCCAGAAGACGCCGACGGTGGCCTTGAGCCTGTATGTGACCTTGGCGAGGCCGTTGCCGAAGTTGATGGAGCTCGGTGCGGACAGCGGGACCGGGAAGCGGAAGAAGAACGTCGTCGTGCCGCGGCGAGCTGGCCAGTATCCCTGGGGCATCTGCACGGGGTCCCCCGGCCTGGGCAGCGCCTCGACGGCGTTCGACGGCGGCAGCCCCGGGCCCTGGAACATGCGGCGCGAGTGCAGGAAGGTCGATGTGGCATGGTGGTCGCGCGAGCTGAGCTCCTGGACGGCGATGAGCTCGACTTGGATGACGGAAATGCCCAGGGCGGCGTCGGCGCGGGTCTCGACAGAAATCTTGCCAGCAATGTCCTGGCCGGCGACGTATGTGCGCGAGCCCAGCTCAATCGCAACCTTGACCTTGGAATGGTGCTGCGACGCATTCATGGGCTCTAATCGGTTCGCCATCCTGGCCTACGGGTCTTCCAGCGAGCACGGGGTGGCCAGAAAACGACAGAAAATCGAAGGACCGCAGAGCACGCGGCGGCCGTCGCTGGCAACGGCGACGATGACCTAAACGCTCGGCAACTACTCAGTTGATGCTTGTTTGGCCGGCGCCCGTTGTGCTCAGATGACGATGTTCAGAAGAATTCGACTGGCGTTCTTCCTGAGCGTTCTGCCTGGCCGCAATTCCTCTTGGTACAAGTTCTAACCGCTCGACGCTGCAAATGGTAATGCCGACTGCGCGTTCGGAGAAGTCATGTTACGGTTGGCGATCGTCGCTTCTAGGGGTGCCAACCGTAGCCGTCAAAACCGTAAATACGGTACCCGTAATACGGGTACGGGTGCCGTACCGTACGGACCTGCGCGAGAGGTCTGTACGGTACGGCCTACGGTACGGAGTCAACCCGTATAGGCCGTAATGTCTACGGCCGTATACGGTCCGTGTACGGGATACGGGCAGGTATCGTTAAAACGGTCTGATCTGGGATCGGAAGCTGCTCAGGAGGCAGAATTTAGGCTATCTCACCACTGTTAACACCCGCTACATAGCACAGAGCAGGCTTTCATGCTGATGCCGTGACCTGAGGACTGGATCTCACGGACGAATTGATGTTGATGCGCCGGAGATTGGGCGTCAACACCGCCGCGGACGTCGCCAACCCTGAAACAATGCCTTTCAGAGCTCCGTAATTGCACGAGGGCGCATATCACTGCTCAATAATGACCAAGATGTGTTCTTCAAGTGACCTGGAGCGGCCAAGGCACGTCAAAATTGTATGCTGCCCGTATACGGCCGTCAACGGCCGTATACGGGTTCCACCCGTACCGTATGGCTCTCATGAGAGCTTCCCGAGGCCCGTATACGGTACGGTCCGTAAACCGTATCCAGCCGTCTGCTGTACGGCCGTCACCCGTATACGGTACGGTTGGCAGCCCTAGTCGCTTCATCTGTCGATTGGCCCGGCTAATCATCTTACACAGGTCCTTGCTCCTGAAGCACAGTATTTTTTGACATATCTCTGAACAACTTTCCATGTTGTGTGTTTTTCGAAGGTGGGTGCACATTCGCTGGGACTCAACGTCGTGTTCACCCAACGTCACAGGGCCCTAATATGCACCTGGAACAACTATGAACCTGTCATATTCTTTGCGTGGACAAGGTTCCACATGACTGTGCCTCCGCGCTCTACCCCATACATAACGGCAATACTTCCGTTGCCACTAATGTAGCGATCCTGAAAGTTTGCGTTCACTTTTCAATGGCCCCGCTTTCGGCGTCCTCTGTCACGGCTCGCGATCTCAAACACCTCGAGTTGGGTAGCATAAGAACCCAGGCGTGCAATAAGGCCTTCTCCCAGTGCCACCCACCATGGATCGCGCTGCCCTGATCACCGTCCTCACCTTCCTCACTGCAACCGCTCTCGTCGCCTACCGCCATCGACGCAACGCGCTCCCATACCCGCCGGGCCCGCGCCCGAAGTGGTTCATTGGCAACTTCATGGACATGCCCTCGTCCTTCCCCTGGCTCCGCTTCAGCCAATGGGGCGCAACGTACGGTACGCACCTTTGTTCACTCGCAGCCGTGATGCTCTCCCGGGCCTGCGGATCGTCTACTGATACACAATTGTGATATCTCAGGCGAGATCACCTACGTGAACATCCTCGGCCAGCCAATGGTCATCCTCAACACCCTCGCCGCATGCAGGGAGCTGCTCGAAGCGCGCGGCGCGACGACGGCGGGGCGGCCGTTGAGCATCATGCTCGAGCTCATGGGCATCGAGAAGGTACGCCACTGACAACGGCGTGTCGAATATTGATATGCCTGCTAACACCTTTTTTCCCATGGACACTTGACAGGGCCTAACACAACATCAAGATACGGCATGGTGGCGCTACCAGCGCAAGCTCACGTTCAGCGCGTTCGGCCCGCAGGCCGTCAAGCAGTACCATCGCATCCATGAGCTGCACAACACGCAGTTTATCAAGAAAATGCTGGCCGATCCCTCGGCGGACTGTGCTACCGAACTCAGACTGTACGCGCTTCAAGGAGCAGGATTACCGTAACTGGATGTTCGACTCGGACTGATTTGTCTGGCAGGGCCATTGGCAAGATCATCTTCGCCGTCACGTACGGCCTCCCCACGGAAAACCATTTCGACGAAGTAAGCATCATGATCTCGCTCAATTCAGCGACACCTCTGAACCGGCCTGCAGTTCACGCAGATGAACGAGATCGTCGCCGAAGCCTTCCTCGGGGCCACCGTTCCGGGGCGCTACCTCGTAGAATCCTTCCCCCTCCGTAAGTATTCCCTTCTATCCGCTTGGATTACTCTCACTACTGTTTTATTCTCAGTGCGCTACATCCCGCAGTGGTTTCCCCTCGCGAATTTCCGCCGCTACGCAGCGTACATAACGGACCTCGCAGCGCGGCAGACTGCGCAGTACTACGATGCCGTGAAGCGGGAGATCGTGCGTTACTCATATACCGCTGTGTGAGCTGTGTGGCTAACAAGGATTAGGCTGCGGGCACCGCGCCGCCGTCCTTCGTGGCGAACTGTCTCGAGGCACAGGCTGCCGGAGATGTCAAGTCTCCCCTCGGGTCCAAAGAGCAGGACGAAGATGCGCTGGCGTGGGCTGCGTCGGGAATGTATCGCGGTAAGCCTGTTCCGCGCAGCACGATTACAGATCGACTGAGGACTGAGATGTCCGCAATTCGTAGCGGGAACAACGACTGTAAGTATCACCCAGCCTCAGTCTCACCTGAACGCTATTGATTGCCACGCCCTGCACAGACTGAGCAAACGATATACAAGTTCCTCACTGCAATGCAACACTACCCTGAGATCCAGCGCAAGGCGCAGGAGGAGGTCCTGCGCGTCGTGGGAACGGACCGCCTGCCGACAACCGAAGACCGCGAGAGTCTTCCATATGTGAACGCGGTGATAGCGGAATGTTTGCGGTGGCATGCCGGGATTGCTATTGGCATTCCCCATCGGACGACGAAGGATGACGTCTACAAGGGTGCGTCTGCTGCGATGTATTCAAAGTTATCCTTCGCGGTTCTCAATCTCACCTACTGCAAGGTTACTTCATCCCGAAGAACACGTCCATTTTCTTCAACTCATGGTTCGCTCTTCAGCCAGTCATTGCAGACCGCAGAATATTTCTGAGATATGTCTGCAGGAACCTCAGCCTCCACGCTGAAGACGGCAGCCTGCTCGATCGCCCCATGGAGTTCATCCCCGAGCGGTTCCTGCCTCAGTCCGATGCATCCATTTCGACACCCCATGGCAAGGCTCTGGCACGGCCCATTAATCCTGCAGAGTACGCCTTCGGATTCGGGAGAAGGCACGTTCACCTGTACTCTGCCACTTCGAGTGCTGGGCGTGCTGATTACGACTTGCGGCAGAATCTGTCCCGGGCGCCACATCGCGAACGATGTCCTATTCCTCACGATCTCGGCCTTGCTTGCCACAGTATGGATATCGAAGCCCGTGGACGAGAAAGGGAACGAGGTCCCGGTGTATGTGGAGTGGACGGGACGCGACGTTATCAGGTGCGTTCCTCAGCTTTCCACCGGCAGCGTCAAACGTGATTGACGATCGTCCTGGACTGGAAGCTACCCTCAACCCTTGCACCCGCGCTTCACGGCTCGGTCTCCGCTGGCTGCTGAGCTGATCAACCGCGCGGTTGCTAGCGACAAGGCCTAATAGCATGCGCTGAGAATATCAGACAGCGTTTACGACTTTGAAGCTGGAGAATTTGTACCAATGCACATTTCAATGTTTTACCCACAAACAACGTTCCCAACGTCGTGCCGCGCAATGCAATCCATTCCTGCCGTTCCGTGTTACAAAGAAGCGCTCTCCTGCAGTGTTCAACAACATTCAATACTTAATACGTAAACCTCTCGCCCACAAGCGTCTCGCTCAGCTCCCAGAGCTTCTCTGGCGCTCCAGGGACTCGGACCCCCGGGCCTGCAGCATCGACGACCTGGCAGTCGGCAAGATACGCGCCATTGTGCTTCAGCCCCAGCTCGCGATCGAGCGCCGCGACGAGCGTCGTCGAAGCGCCCTCCGGCACGCTCTTAGTCACCACTCCCGCCGCGGCGTCCCGCTCGCGGACTTTGTCGAGCATGCTGCCGTCGAGGGAGGTCGTGAGGGATGTGCCCCAGATCACGCCTGGGTGCACCGCCAGAGCTACCAGGCCGCGTCCGCTCAGCTTTTGTGCAAGGTACTGGGTAAAGTGGAGGTTGGCCTAGTATAGAAGAGTAGTCAGCCCGGGTTGAACGGATGAATAGGTCGGGCTTACAAGCTTAGACTGTGAATATGCACGCCCCCACGTGTACTCCTTATGCTCGAAATTATAGTCGGAGTAATCTGAAATGGTGTCACATTCCCGCCACGCTTTGCCCCAGGTGCACACATGTACTACACGAACCTCCGCTTCCGCCAGCAAGCGTTGCGCTGGTGAGATTGACCACAGTCGGCTCTTTGCTCTTCAGAACGACGGGGACGAGGATATTGGTGAGCAAGAAGTGGCCTATATGGTTCGTCGCAAAGTGCTCCTCGATGCCGTCCTTGTTCCTGTTATACGCGACGCCCATAACACCGGCGTTGTTGATGAGGACGTCGATGTGGTCCACGTCGGCTGCGATCTTGCGCGCGCCTTCTCTGGTCGAGGCGATGCTGCCGAGGTCGATAGCGTAGACCCGGACGTCGATGTGGGCGTCGATCGCGCGAATATTATCGACGACGCGGGTGTACTTGGCAGGGCTGCGGCCGACGAGGATAATCGACGACGGATGGGCGCGCGCCAGTGCATAGGCGGTCTCAGCGCCGAGGCCGTCTGGCGTCGGCCCGGTGATCAGAACTGTCGTTGTGTACGTGAGAAAGCATGCAGCAGTGGACGAGATGGACCGGGCCCCCATACGTTTCGCCAAAATCGACGATGTACGAACAGAGTTTGGTACGTTGAGAGAGAAGCTGCGACTGTCGGACGCGTGGCGAAAATGTAACCCAGGGCGCATAGAATGGACTTGGCGTAGGAAGAACTCCTTTGAACGCTCAAGGTTAGACCGGATATACCTACATGAGGCGTGGGACGAAGATAGCAGAGACTGGACCATTGACCACGCTATGCCTGACACAGATCACTACCTAGTGACTGTGGACATGACGAACAAGTTGTGCCCTGAGGTGGGAACTGGCCGGTGGGCGATGCCCAACTCCGTTGTCGAAGACACGAAGTTCCAATCGAGCCTCAAAGACCTCGCACGGGATCTCGAGAAAGACATTACGGCAGCAACACATAATCGTAACGCAGAATGCAACGTCCAGACCATTTTCGAACAGTTCAAGATAGACGTCGTGGACCTCGCTAGAGGGCGAGGAAAGGCCATCGGCAGCATGGCTAAACGCAAAATAGTCGAACTCGATGATCTCCGCAAGTCGACGCAGAATGACTCTAGCCTTGAGGAGCCCGAAAAAGAAACTAAGATCCAAGACATTGAGGCGCGGATCCAGGATGAGCGCAGGAAACAGGCGCGACGGCGAAATGATCAGCTCAAGTCTGTTGACTGGGTAGAAGGAGACGCTTCGACCAAATATTTCTTTCGGCAGGGCAAGCTGCATCAGCCCAGAGATATGATTAAATCGCTCAAAGTCCCAAGGTCTGAGCCAACAGAATGGAAAACCCGCTCCGCAGATCTGGCGGCGATCGCGAGGGACTTCTACGAGTGGTTGCAGACAGCAGACATGGACATCGATCCTGCGAAACGTGGGGATGCCATCGACGAAACGCTGAACCACGTGAATAGGCACTTAAGCCAAGAACAGCGCGATGAGATGAACGAGCTGATATCCAGAGATCTTGTCGAGCTGGCCCTGTGCGAGTCGCGAAACGACAGCGCGCCTGGCATTAGCGGGATACCATACGAGTTTTGGAAGATGATGAATAAGAAGTTCACGGCTTCGACCAGTGACGATGATCCGTGGCCGGACATATGTCGGATACTGACGGTAGTATTCAATGACATTGAGATCAACGGAGTCGACCCTAACACAAAGTTTACGCTTGGGTGGCTTTGCCCGCTTTTCAAGAAGGGCAATAGAGATGAAATTACAAATTATAGGCCCATCACACTTCTTAACTCTGACTATAAGATATTCACGAAAGCTCTGTCAATAAAACTAGCCTCCGTAGCCCCGTCCCTGATTAGCGAAGACCAGGCTGGCTTCATGCCAGGCAGGAGCATTACTGACCAATGCAAACTGGCGAAGTTGATGGTAAATTGGGGCGAGTGCTCAGACAAGGCAGGAGCAATTGTGTGTCTCGACCAGGAAAAGGCCTACGATCGCATAGCCCATGATTACCTCGCCGTCACGCTGGGAGCTTTTAACTTCCCAGCGCGTTTTGTAAGCACGGTCAAATCTCTGTACGAGCACGCTGAAACCCTGGTAATCGTAAACGGAATGAAGAGTTCGAACTTTCGAGTAACCCGAGGCGTACGGCAGGGTGACCCTCTCTCTTGTCTGTTATTTAACCTGGCTATAGAACCGCTGGCTGAGATGCTACGTTGCTCGCCTCTGACCGGTTTTGCAATCCCCGGAGAACCCCAGAAACTGATCACCTCGCTGTTCGCGGACGATACGTGTGTTTACCTGTCTAAAGACGACGATCCAGCTGTGCTGAAAAGGATCCTCGATACATGGTGCCTAGCTGCAGGGGCAAAGTTTAACATCAGGAAGACCGAGATTATCCCTGTCGGGCCAGCAGAATTCAGACAGAGTCTTATTTTAACAAGAAGAATGGGCCCAAATACAGCCCCCTTCGAGGACGGTGTCCGTATTGCAGCTGACGGCGAATCGACAAGATTACTCGGTGTCTTCATAGGCAACGGCCTCGACCAGCAAGGCCCATGGGGACCGATGCTGGAGTCCATACGCCGGATTTTAGAGAAATGGGACATGAGAACCCTAACGCTCACTGGGAAGTCCCTAGTGGCGCGTGCAATCGTTGGCGGAAAGACGCAATACCTAGGCATGGTACAAGGGATGCCGAAATCAGTACAAAAAGATGTTACGAACTTGGTCCAAGACTTCATTTGGCCCGAGGGACGCCAGAAAGCGACGGTTAGCGCCCCACTGCTTTGCGCGGCGACGGAAGAGGGTGGCAAGCAGTTGCCTAACTTCGTGCTGTCCGAAAAGAGCCGATTGACCGTCTGGCTGAGAAAACTATGCATGACGACGGAGACCAGACCTAGATGGGTTGGCATCGCCCTTGACACAATGAGCAAAGACATTATTGTCGAAGGAGGGAGTGGTAGCCTCCACGCGCCCGCACGCATCCACCCGATTTTGCAAAGGTGGCACCCGAACAGCACCTCAGCATACCAGGATCTCCAAAGACTCATGGACCTGGTAAACGAGCTGGGCGTAGAGGTTGTAGCTCCGAATATTTCCAGGTCAACTCGTAATAAAATGCCGCTCTGGTTACATGTCGGCAGGCGCCCTGGGAGCCGCACTGACCATCGTGTCTCTCAATCAGACTCTGTAGCAAGATGTCTGGTCGACAGGCATAAGATCCTCCTGACGGGTGACGCGACCGATGCCCTGCGCCACTGGGAACTCGCGGAGCATAGAGCGAACTGCGGCGACCGATGCGACTGTGACGAATGCGATTTCTGTCGCACACAAGGATGCGAGCATCCAGGACAGTGTTTCCGGAGAGTCTCCGCAATCCTAGGAGAGATCTCTGAAAAATGGGACCCTAGATGCCCGGATCCCCCCGACACCCTGGCGTTGTCAGATACCCAAATTGCGGAGAATAAGACAAACTGGAAGATGTCCCTTGTAAATGGGACCAGGAGGCATGGGACCATAATCTTCGACCCCAAGCTGCAAGTCGAGGACTGCCCGGAAGCATACATACGAATCTTCACGAAGAGTCTTCGCGGCACGCCCTTTATAAGACCTAATGCGAGCAATATAGAACTGCCCAGGTATCGGGAAACTATTATCGGGCCGAGCCCCAGACCGTTAGTTATCACAATATACGCAGTAGTTGAAAATGCTGACGGTGACGACGCCGTATGCGGGGTAGGCGTCCTATTCACACCAGCGGTGATTGCATCCGAGCAGGCCGCGCCGAGAGACCTTTGGCAGCCAATGCAACTGAAGCTTGAGGACGACTGGGCCTCGCGCGAGTGCGGGACTTTAGTCGGTCTAGACGCCGCCCTGCGCACTCTCGATAAGTCCACGGCGCTCACGATACACCTCAACAACCTACAAGTTCTGCAGCGGATTACGTTGGACTTGCAGAAACATACGGACGAGGGTTGGACCAGCGTGAGCCGGTATGCCAAGATATACCGCCGTCTTGTCGACATAATGCGTTCGTGGCCGGCGCGCATATCCTTTGAGGACGGTAGAGACCTGGCGTACTCGCTTGAAGCGCAGAACCTGGCATTGGGAGCAGTGCGAACATGTGCTGCCTCCGTGCCTGAGGAAACCTGCACCGAAGGCTTCGACCTGCCTGGAAGGAGGTTGGACCAGTTGACGCAGAATAACGCATATAGAACGCTGCGGGCCCTGACCCAAGTGCCGAGCCGGTCAGGCACCCATATAAACACAGGGCGTGCGAGGAGCGCAGTTGCTGAGATAAACGGGAAGTGGAGCTCTAAGCAGGACCTCTGGCGATCCCTTCGCAGCCGGGATTTCTATAAACCAGTGCGGGAATTCCTGTGGCGAGCGATGCACAATACGCAGAAGGTCGGAAACTTCTGGTATAACGTTCCGAGTAGAGAAGGCCTAGCGGACTGTCCGCCATGCGAGATTCTGGAGTCGATGGACCACATCATGTTAGAATGCGATGCGCCGGGCCAGGCCATAATATGGCGGGAGACACGGGCGCTGTGGAATAGAACCGGTCTGGCGTGGCCAGACATCTCATTCGGCGTCATCTTAGGGTGCGGCACAGTGGAAATACGAAGCCATGACGGGAAAGTGAGCACCGGCGCGTCCCGGCTGTTCCGGATACTAGTGTCCGAGGCAGCGTTCCTGATATGGAAATTACGCAACGAGAGAAGAATTCAGAATGAAGACGACCCTGAGAAGCACGTGCTCGAGCAGGAAATAGTCGGCCGCTGGAAAGCTATCATACAAAAGCGCTTCAGATTAGATATCCAGATGACGAACAAACGGAGGTTTAGGGGCCGAGCGCTCAGATGGAAGCTAATGAAGGATACGTGGGAACCCCTACTTCACCGCCCTAACGACAGGGAGGCACCGAGGAACTGGTGGGCTGGTCCTGAGTTATTAGTGAGTATTTGGCCGCCCCGTCCGCGAGGCCGGGAACGCTAGTCGGTCTATGAGTCTCACACTCCCCTCTCAGGGGGTGCATAAAGGCATTTCTCAGGTAACCCGGATTCGAAAGTCAGGCGCTCTCGATAAACCAGCTACGCGGCGAGTAGGTGAAGATACCGAGCTCGCTGTATGCTCCACAAAAAAAAAAAAAAAAAGAGAAAGCATGCAGCGATAGGCAGGTCCTGCCTCTGTAAATGTCAACGTACAGACACGCCCCTTGACGCGCTCTCTGAAGGCAGCAACGACTTCGTCCGCGGTTGTAGTTGCTCCAAACGGCTGCACCATGCTCAATTAGCGAGCGGAACGAATGACGTTGACAGAGAGCAGCGCCAGAATTTCCCCTTTATATCGCAAGGGCCGGTTGACCTCAGGGGCTGTTGAGGGAGAGCTGAATCAGATAGGAAACTATGTTTACTCACCGACGTTCGGCGCTCTAGCATTGACGTCGCGACGCTTACGCCGGGCGTGCATTCCTGACTACAGTCGTTTTGCCGCGCAAGAGTTTACAATCGGCATACTGTAGCAGGGATCGACACAGATGTTCACATGAGACGATCTTTATCCCCGATGCAAGGTGCGTGGAGGCCGTGAATGCATTCTCCTGACGTCTTATCATGGCCAAATAACGTAGGGTAGGTGTCAAGTGAAAAGACAGGAAAGCGAGCCTGCGATGGTCCATTGGTTGTTTGGAGTAACGAAGTGTGCCGAGGAGCCCTGACAATCTCTGAGACTCAAAGACGAGCCGTACAGCCGGTCAGAATGCGCATCGTCGGTCAGGTTTGTCGTGTCAGAAGCAGCCCACCGTTACGACAATATGGTCGGGAAGTGGAATTTAATGGGACGCAACAGACCACAGTACAAGTTCAGAAGAAGTGGTAGGCAGATGCAAAGCAGGTCGCAGTCGTGTTTGACTGAAAAAAATCGAATAGGAAACACCGCCAGCGGTCCCGATATGTTACCAGCCTTGGTAACAGCCAGAGTCGCCATCATCAGCAGTACGAGAATCCACAAAGCCCGCAGCGCAGCGCTCGCTTCCTGTTTAAATCCCGGATGGCGAGCGCAAACTGTAGCTGGAAAAAGGCAGCAATTGCAAAAGTTTTCAAATCCCGCCGCCGCGGCACCTTCTCCCCGTCCCAGTCCACCAACTTCTACATCCAAGCGCCGTCGAGCGTTCGGAAATGCATGGAACGCTAACACGCGGCTCAGGAGCCACTACAGTATTAGCCCAGGGGCGCGGCGCCTGGTGAATTCCCGCGAGTACGTTATTGTCTTCGAATTTGGTTGACTCGCCATACTGTACTGTATTCTTCCGCGCGAGAACGGAATACGCGCACGTTGTCGACGGCTGCTGTCGCTCAACACGCGTACGATCCACAGTTTGAAGATAGACCTCGTTCATCTCCGTCGGCCAGATAGTAATACCATCCTCAGGAGCCCGCCAGAGCATTCATTCCACAACGCGCATGTGCACTGTGCAGCCGTTCATGTCATGAGTCACTGGCACATGTCCGTGTATCGAGATAGCACCCGCGCACGCTCTCGTCCAACCAGCCGGCAGACTGAGTGGCATCATGGAATCAACACACTACACAAAGGGAACCCCCATCCAAGCAGCAGAGCTCACCACGCCATCCTAGGTTCCTAGCGCGTTCGGGTCTGCCTTCCAAGTTCTCTGAATCTCTCTCGCCATATCCGATACTGATACCGCGTGCGCAACTGTATCGGAGGTCTCCTAAACTGGGAGCGTGCTGCTGCTGGCACGAGGAGTCTATGGTGGGTGACAGCCAACTACGACAAGTCGCAGTTTTTGTCTGACAGTCTTGGGAACTTCACTTTGTTACTTATTTACTTACTATTATATATGAAAATTTAAGTCCCGTAATTTTCGGAGGTATTTTTCGGTGCTCGGCCAAATCTGAGGCAAATTTGAACTTTCGGAACCAAATCTGGGACCGATCACGGCTATCTCCGAATGGTGCGCGGCCAAATCGACCCCTCCAAACAGGCAACTTAGTTTTTCCGAAAAGATGCTCCGATGGATTAGTTTGGCTACATGAAAGGAGCATAAAACTGCAATATTGGAGGTTTAGAGTAGGTGTGCGAGGTGCTGAAGCAGTTGCAAGTTCGGCTTATTCCGCTTGATGTAAACGGCTGTCACCCACCATATCGTCCACAGCAGGGCCGGCGGCATTTCATTTCCCTCCTGGACAATGCTTCGATGATTGCGGTTCCTGTCTGCCTCAGTGCAATTTTGGTCCGCCCGAGGGGCCTGAAAGCGTACTGCGCGTGGACTTGCCTCGAGGGAGATCTTCATCTTCATCTTCATCTTCGCCTCGAACCTGTTTACAAACAACAAAGTCGCGTTTAGATTCTGCGTTAATCCGCAAACGGTCCATTGCGGTGTTGAGGGACGCGGTGGTGCGGCCAATCTATGTACAGTCTATGTATGTCGAGCAATCAAGAAAGCAGCGGCGATTGTAAATGTAATCGGCAACTGGAGGTGCACAGGTAACATAGCAAAAAACACAATGTACACAATCAGTCGCGACGTGTAGTAGGCATACAGACGTAAAACATGATAATACACAGCATTAGGGGGGACGACGCAACTTAGGACGGGGCGGTAGCGTTCCGACGACGACGACGATGAATAAACAAGCAGACGGCCGTTTCATAGGCGTTCAGCGGCCATGGCGGGACTCTGTGCGTAAACATCTGTCAGCGACGTGAAGCACGCGGAGAGGAGAGTGTGTGGGCCGTGGTTAGCACAACAACGTCGTGAAGGGCGCTGTAAGAGGGGACGTACGGGCAAGATAGTTGGGAACGGGCGCCGCGGGGTACGGCGTGCGCGAGCGCGGGTAATATTGCGCGGGCGGCGGCGGGGCGCGGGCGTATGCTACAGGAGGAGGCTGCTGCTGCTGCTGTTGATGATGATGGCGACTCGGGGCGGGGAAATATTCCGGTGGCGGGATTACTGGTGGCACAGCATGTCGGTTCGGCGGCTGCGAGTGCGACGACCGCGGCGGCGGCTGCGGGGCAGGATTATACGGCTGGTACGGCTGCGGCGCGTGCGCAGACGGGCCAGGCATGGGGCCTGCTGCGAAGATGAAGAAGACACGCTGTCAGGGCCGCGATCGACACGGGGCGGCGCGGCGGACACTGACCACGGCTGGTGCTGTGCGGGTCGTAGCGGCCGCCGACGGACGTCGCTGGGCGGTGCGGCGGCGGCGGCGGGTGCGACTGCGACCTGGGCGGGTGGAACGGCTGCTCGAGCGTGGGCATCGTGGACGGTGGGGCCGCCTGGGCCGGCAGCGTGCGTGCGCGGGGCCGGAGCTCGTGCAGGCGGCCGCGCACGATGAACACGATGTACTCGTGCAGCTCGGGCCGGTAGCGCCGCCAGTCCACGCGGAACGCGCTGTAGCTCCCAAACCTGTAGTCGCCGTGCACCTTGCGGTCGATGGCGGGCAGGTCGCCGTCCAGCCTGTGCGCGCGTGCCACCGGTCAGTCAACTAGAAGCACAAGGCGACGACAACGCACTCGGTGAGCACGGCCTCGACGTCGTGGGCCAGATCGTCCGGCAACGGCGGGTTCGAGACTGAGAGCAGCTGGTTGCGGACGGCCTCGAGCTTGTGCTGGTACCTGGCAAACTCGCGGTAGCCCGAGAGGGTGTAGAGCACGGTCAGGCGGTCGATTATGGTGTCTATGCGGCCTCGCACAAGCGGCAGCGTCGTCGCCTGGGCAGCCATGATGCAAAGACTGTAGCTATAAGCGAGTCCGAAGGAGTGACGGCCACATCCGTCTGCAACCACGACGGTTATAAAGACAAGAGCGCACAATGACGTCCGGTAAATAGCCGCAGTACTTGGCTCCTCGGAAATCCACTGCATCCTGACTTATAACCTCGTCTCACCCAAGCATCCCGACGCCCGAGGCACCCAGCCAAATCTCAGGAGCGGTGCACCCGCGTTGCTGCAGTGCAATTAATACGCCGAGCCAGCCGTGCGGGCCTGCGCTGTCGCTAGCGCTCCCGCAGCGTCTACTTGATACGCGCCAGCTTTCCCGCTCGGGGGCCTCGTGAGAATCGTGCCCTGAGCGCCGAGTCACGACACGCGCAAGCCTGCTGCTTCCCACTAGTACTCCCTCCTGCTAGCAACTCGAAGATCTGGCTGTTGCTGCCAGTGCTATCTCTGTCTCTACCCTAAATCTCACTTAAGGCGATACGCAGCCACGTCGTGTGCACTGTGCGCTGCACCGCGCCGCGCCTACTACACTGTAGTAGCGCTGTTTTCACCGCGGAAACGGCTCGTCAAAGCCCAGGGGACCAGGCGGCATGATGCACGGCGAGCAGAGGGCGCTGCATCTTTGCGCGCGCCTTCAGGGCACCGGGGCGAGTCTGACTCATGCGTGGTAATGGCCAGTGCAAACATGCTCCTGCTCCTGCTCCTAGGGATGGCGAGCGAGCAACGTTCGCGATAGCGAGAACTGCGGCTCGGGAATGGGAATGGGAATGCTGCCCAGGCCCTGCAGGGAAAGCTGCCGCGCCGCGCACGGTCGTTTGTCCGATGGCGTGGTGTGGTGTGGTGGGCGACTCGCGAGGTGAACGTCTATCGCTTCCCTTTAATTCCCAAAGGTTTTGTCCGCGGCGGAGGCTGCACGCTCATCAAGGGGTACATACATACCAATAGAGTTTAAGAAACAAAACACCGTGCTTGTCACGTGGATGACTCCGCCGCAGGGCCCTCTACATTGTGCCTCAGCCTGTGTGAGTAGTGATACGTACAAGCAGACAGATCTGGCAAACGAAGTCGGGTTTCTTCAGAGGGAACGGGAGTCACAGTGCTGAGTGACTCGTTTTGACTTGGTTTTGACACCTGCGGGCGCGAGGAGATCATTAAAAATTTACTATCCCTGTAAATATACAGTATGCTTGTACCTTTCTTCGTGACATAGCCGGAGGAGGCTGGTGTGCTGAAGCCTGTGTGATTCAAGTTGTTCGTGAGGGAGGTATTGAGCTCCGCTACGGACGGTCACCACCTCCAAAGTCCGTTCCACCACCGTCTTATCCCGCGGCTGCTTCCACGCGGGCGACAATGTCTGCCAAAGACGATGCAATAAGTACGATAAAGAATGTCGAAGATGACAACTGGGACGGACCAGTGTAGCCTTGGGCATAGGTTCTTAGGTTTCCGGGTTTCGCGGCACTGTCTGTTCTCCCCCAATATTCCATGCCATGCGAGATCTCTTCCGATCCTGGCGGCCACATGACGGCTCTAATACTTATCTCTGGAAAAAAAAAAAATGGATATATTGGAACGAGAGAAGGATACACGACAATGACAGCGTGAAAGTCGTAGTTCACCTGTGTGAACGTTCCCAACGATAGTGGCGATTCAACATGCAGGAGGTACAAAGCAGATAGGAGTACACAATTGCGCACTAGTGATATAAAACACCGTTCCATCCTTCAGAGCCTAGGATATATAGCCTGTTAGGCAACGAGACGGAAGGTCGCCGCTCCAGATACTGAAGTGGCGGAATTGATGAGACCGGTCGAGCTGGAGGTGACGTACGCGTTGTTGCTCAATGCCTGGATGGTATACGTCCCCGCCGCCGCCGCCGGCCGGATGAGAAATGTCTCCCAGGTACTGGGAGTGGCGCGGTTAGCGATCAACGGCGCGACGCCGTCGATCTCGCCAGACACGAACTGGCTGTTGAGCGTGTTCTGGATGCTCCCTCCGGCGGTCCCGCTCACAGCGGCAAGGACGAACTTCGTTGCGGCGCTGGCAGAAGTGGCGTCTGCGATGAGGGTCTGGCGCGCGGTGGGCGATGTGACGTAGCGGCCGCTCGACACCTCCTGAATGGCGAAGGTGCCTACTGGATTGGCGGCGGCGACTGCCACAAGCCGGTATTTTGAGCCAGTGCCAGTGGTAGCGCCGCTGTTGATGATGTTGCCCGAGGTCGTCTGCCAATACATATTGTTCGAGAGCGCCTGGATCAGGTATGTACCATCCGTCTGAGCTACGAACACAAACGTTTCCCAGGTACTGGCGGCTGCGCGATTGACGACCAGGACGGACTTCCCCGTGTCGTCGGCGGACACGAACAAGCCAGTAGAAACCTGCTGCAAGGAAGATCCGCCAGACACGCCTGCCGCTAAGAAAGCCGTGGCAGACGCCTGCGGCACGTTCGCGTGCAAAGTCGTGTCTTGCGGCAACACGGAGACGAACTGGCCGGAAGCGACGTCCTGAATGTAGACGTTGCCAGTGACGGGCGACGACGGAGGCGGTGGAGTTCCCGGGTCACTCGGCGGCGTACCAGAAGAGGGAACAAGGCGATACTTTGTGGCTGACGCGGCTGTCGTCAGGCTATTGACGAGAGCTCCGGATGACGCGGTGGCAACATAACGCCCGTTGGACCCAGCGAAGATCGTATACTAATGACGACGTGAACACGGCGTTACATTCATGAATCATGCTGCTCACCTGGTCCGTGGTACCAGAGACCGGTGATAGTTTGAAAGCCTCCCAGGTACTAGCGACGTCGCGGGCAGACACCAGCGGATTCGTACCAGTCTGGTCTGCAGTAACGAATTTGCCTGTGACGACGTTCTGTATGGTGTTGGAGCCTGGCTGCCATACGAGCTTGAAGGGCGTTCCTCCGCTTGAAGCAGTGGCAGAAGCGACGAGATTCGGAGCGGCAGCCGTGGAGACAACGTAGCGACCAGTGGAAACGTCCTGCAGCAAGAATGTGCCTACAGGAGAGTCTTGAGACGCGGTACAGATTGCCTGACCCGAAGGATTGGGGCGAGTACTCAAAAAATACAACTGTAGAGCGCGAGTGAGTCGGTGCAACGCGGAAAAACTAGAGGACCGAACCTGGTTGCTGGCCGTGTTACCACTTCCCCAACTCATCAATTGCGACGAGCGTATGGCTGCGTCCTGCGGATTGGCGTTGGAATAGGCCAAATAGATCACGCTCTTCCAGGCATCGTCGATCATGCCATCTGCGAGTTCACCGGCCGTATAGTTGATCACATTGTTCACCCAAGGCGCAACGTAGAGAGCCTCGTTAACTGGCGTGACGGGAAGAATCTGAATGGCCGCAATCTCGACTTTCTGGTCTCCCCAGAACCTGCAAAAAATGAACACGAGATGTGCAGAAAACATGAAAGGACGCTCACAGCCAAGCTCCAGCCTGCCAATCCTGGACATTGCCTGTTTCTATTTAGCATTCCGCGCTCCCACTGGCGCCGACAAGCGCGGCTCACCAATCGTGATGAGGTTGCGCAAGCCAGCCTCTGGGTAAGGATTGTCGCGAGCGGTCGGGCTTGCGGTCGGGTCCAGGTGCCAGTAGATCCTGGATCCTTCCTGCTCGATTGCGAGAAGAAGACGAGCAAAGTTTCTCAAGTCGGTGTTGTTGGTGGCTACTGCGTAGAGAAGGGCGCCATAGTAGCCATTGATACCCTACGCCACAGGTCATTAATGTGGCTTCTGCCCGTGAATGGCATGACGCACCTCGCTGCTCGATTCTTCATCTCGAGAACCTGCACCTCCAGCGACACCCGACGCTGAGAAAGTGTGAGGTCGAATTTACAGCACACGGGATAACACGCACCCCAAGAATGGCCGGCGAACCAATCCATATGACGAACGACAGTGAAATATGGATCTTGCGGTGAGGGGTTCACGATGTCGCGCGCGAACCACTGCAGCATGTCTCCATTGGTACTCGTTCCACGTGCCGGCTTCACTGTCAACCAAGACGGGTCGAACTTCGCGATAACGGCAGACGCGGCGAGGAAATATCCACTTAGGAGAGGCGAATGAGTACGAATTTGCAGAACGCCAGAGATTCATGCTCACTAATGAAAGTGGTGGTCGTTGTAAAATCCGTTGCCTGAGGCAATGTCAGACAGTGTACGACGAGAAGGAGTCGACTGAACAAACCGAAGTCAGGACCGGGATCGGCAGCGGCCAACTTGTCGATGACACCGCCCCAGCCTGTCTCATATGCTGCGGTAGCAGTGGTCGAGGTCGTGTCGGTCTGGCGCGCATAATTAATGTTCAACTGTCGGCGTGTCACCTGTGGATACACACCCAGAAGTTATAAGCAGCCTTCAACCAAGTAACGACGGTGTTGCGGAGGTCGGTGCGACCGATCTGATCCGCGATGAGGCTAGTCAACCGAAGAATTAGCCTACGTGACGGCCGTTCAGCAAACCAGAACGTACGCCAATCGAGAAACAGCGGCGACTCTGCCGCCCCAGTTGTAGAACTCTAAAAGAAGGGGGTCGAACAACGTCAGCGTGAGATCGGAAGCAGAACGTCAGCAACTGTACCGTTCGGAATTGGTGGGTCGCCGAGATTGGCAACCTCGAATTCCAGTGTTCGTGTAAGCTGCGACGTGCACGACGAGTGGATCGCGCGCGGGGCGTTGAAGTCGATGGTGGTGAGAGCATATGGGAGCCGCCACACGTTGCCAACGTTACCGTACATCCAGCCTTTCGTGGTCAAATAACCGATGGCCGACGTGGCGAGGAAGTTTGGATTCTGAAGTCTCAGCCTAACAGCAAGCGTCAGCGCCATCGCTGGCGGTTATGCGGACGGATTTGGCACACCTGTGATGGGGCCAGGTCAGCATGAGAAGATTGGCAGCGTTGCCGGAGACAGTCCAGGTAAAGCTAAGCGTCGCAGTGTCCCCGCTGAAGGTATAATCCGTCGTCACAGCTGTGGGGTAATTGGCGACATAGGTGTCCAAAGTCGTCTGGTGTGCGGGATCGTTCAGTTTAACCATTCTGAGAACGCCAGTGAATTGGGCGCCAGCACGAAGCGCCGTGGAGGATGCCGAAAGAGAGATCGCTCCATTCAAGGAGTAGATGAGGTAGGTGCCGATGGCGGAAACGACAGTGAACTTTGTCCCAGAGACGGTGGCTAATACTAAATGAGCAATCTGTTGCCAAGTCAAGTGGCTGTTTATACGCACGTCCCGTCGTCCCAGAGACTGTAGCACCATTAATAGAAGTGATGTTACCGCCGCGTGAGATGAGAAGTGGTGTGGCAGACGAGTACTGAAGCGTGATGTACGGACTGCCCGGCACCAGGGCACTTGTGAGAGTGCCCGTCCCATTGCGCTGGAAGTATTGAACGGTGACACTGTGCTCATCCTTGAAAGAAACATTAGACATGAACCATTCTAGCGCGGCAGTGACGCACCCAGCGCAAGGCCTTGTGATCGGCAGCGCCCCCAGCGTGCTCGACGAAGCTAGCTCCCCAGTCCAACTGTGTTGGCTGATGAATGGATACGCCGTCAAAGTCTATGAGAGCGTCTCAGGCTGCTGTATTCATCTGAAAGAGAGGAGACGGACCTCTCTTCGTGGACACTCCGAACTGTATGGGTGTCAAAATTGTCATGTAACATCGTGCCCGAAACGTTGCGCACTTGAATCGCAGTGTTGGACAGGGAAGACTCGTACGGGAACGGACCAGCGACAACTCTGGACGTGGCGGTATAAGAGGCAGACACTTGCATGACTGCGAGCACGACTCACGCGTCCTGTGTGGGCGGCGCGCCGTACCCCACCCACCACGTGTCCGTCGGAAACGGCGGTTTGAAGTCCTGGAAGAAGGTCCCTGGAGGCGCGGCGTTCGCGATTTGACCTCCAGCGAGGACAGGACGTGAGGTGCCAATGGGTCCAAAGGCAGCACTCGCGGCAAGCGCGCACGATAGTGCGCCGACGAGTGATGAGCGGACACGGGCGACCATCGCAGCTGGGGTCCGGAGATGGGTAAACTGGCTTCGCGCAACGGCACATCGGTGTGGCGGCACCGTTTTTATGTGTGTTGCGTGTCGCGCGGGCGCGCGCGGGAAGAATCACCGAGGTCACCAGGGAAGCCATGCGTGTGTGTCCCCGTGCGTTTCAATGCACGCCTGATGCAGATGGGCGATCCCAGATAGCTTGCATCGTCAGCGTTGGAAAGCAAACCAAGGGTGCGCGGCTGCTGGCCGGTGGCGGCAGAATGACAAGTCTGGAACTGTCACATGAGGGGCCCAGTGAGCTTGCAGCGCGCTTTCCGAGCGTTGAGCACAGAGCAGAACACCGGGATGGTTGACATTCGCCGTCGTCACGAGATCTCGAGATCGCGTGCCACAGAAGCCCAACCAACTCGCACAAATCAGGCCGCCACGCACAAGTACTGGTGACCAAAATGTCGCCTTGGGACTGAATATCTGCGACCAGTGAAGGTGGAGCGGATGGCAAAAGCGCATTCAAAAGGCAGAACGTGTTCGAATTGCGGCCACGAAGATGGCGGGATGGCTGTGCTTCGAGGCTCCGGCCCTGAAGGGCGGTAGCAACCCGACTGAGTGAGCAGAATGCACATTGAGTGGGACGTCATGCGCCAGCGGGAATAGCAACGTGCCACTGAATGCGCTGGCGTTGAAGCAGAAGGCCCGCGGCCCACCGGGTCCACAAGCTCCGACTCCCGGCGCATCGGACACATGGTCGAAAGCCAATCTGGTCTTGCAACCATCTTCAATTTGTCTTGCGGCTTGATTCAGTCACGGCCAGGGGAGACCAGGGGGATCAATGATATTCAGCCAAAATAGGCAAGATTCCCGGATGTTACGATGAACGACGACAGCGACATCCTCAGGCGGTCTCATTTGTCGCATGAGTCAAAGGGACGCCTCTCTGACGCCATAGTAAGAAAAGATTGGCGAATGTCCCAAATCGATGCACTGAGGTCCGTGTGACCCATCCACCTGTCCTTGACCTGTCCCTTTGACGGCGCAGAAAGACTCAGTTGGCGGCATGTGAAGAGGTGGCCTGGATGACCTCACATGTGATTCCTTGTCGAGCTAGACAGACGTGGATGGCTTGTGTCTGCGGCCATGAGACATAGCCGGCGAATGTCAAGTCTGGAATCGGGCGCTTTCGGCCAGCAAACACCTCCCAAAGGATCCAACGACGAGGTGAGCCTTGAGATATTGCCCATTTTAAGAACACGTTTATTTTTTAGATGCAAAGTCGTCGTCATGCCAGGAACCTGAGCAAAGCGTCGATGAGCCCTCGATCGCCTCTAATCGTGGAATGTGGTCGACTCAACTCGCACGCCAGTGACCAAATTACACTACAGGCTCTTGACTGTTGGCATGTCGATGATCTATTCTCAGCGGCGGACCTACTCGGCTCAGTTCGAGTGACGTCGTAGAGAGAAGATTGCGCAGAGTACGTTTGACGAATTTACGCTGCTGTTCCCGAACCGAAGATAGTCGCTCCCACCAGGCGTCGGGCCATCTCAAAATTCAGGCGAGGTGACGCACCGCGACGCTGTTCGATATGGAACGGTGCGCTTTCATGTCTTCACAGACATGGCGACCATTATACCCTGACAATTAGAAACTGGGGGCCATGGCCGACGGCAATGTCGCGAACCAAAGCTGACAGCCTGAGCGTGCAAGATAAGCTCTTCAGGATGCCAATGCCGTCCAATGCGACCTCACCGTGACGCCTTCTTCGGCAAGAACACTGACATCGGCGTGGACGGCACGACGTGCGCCCATGCCCATGCCCAAGCCCTGGTCGATAAGACGTCCTACTACTGGTGAGGACAGCGCCAATACCATCATCATTCACTCACTAGAGACATTGCCTTCGTCATGCCGCAGTTGACAGAGACCTAGTCAAGGACTCTCGCAGATCAGCGACGATCTCGGTGCAGCGGCAGACGAACCACGGCGAGGTGCAATTCAACTATGACTGCGAGCGGCTCCCACGGTCTATACAGCGGTGAATCTGGGCGTTAGTTGCCGTTCCGCACGCCCATGGTAAGCAGATACGTGATTGCTGCACAGGAAAGCGGTTGGTGTGTCGTCTGGGAAGATGAGAAACCCGGCTGCAGTGCCTGCCATCCAGCCCCGCCTCCGAGTGCGAGTAGATCGATTTGTTGACCGCGAAGTCCGAGATCAAATCCCAGGCATTACCCAGGTTCCGGCCAGAGAAGATGAGTGAGACCACAGGAGATCCGTCTTTACAGTAACATCGAGCATCCTCTGCTTTCCACTTGGGTGATATGTCGTTGTGCATAGGTTCGATACTACCACTCGCTTTTAGCAGTCAACCAGAGGACTATGTAGTCAGGGGCGCAAGGCTTAGAAAGTTAACTTGCATGATATTGCGTAGCAGGTTACGCAGGAGAGTTCGGCACGATGAAACGGTGGAGAATCAGGCCCAGGCTGAAACCGTAGGCTGACGACGTTCTCGCACAATGAAGGACCCTGAGCATCAGCAGTAAATGGGATGCAATCAAGGTGACCAGCGCGGCCGACCTATTCGCTTCGCGGCCTGCGCAGATTCACACGGAGGCAGCGGAGAGCCGGGTTGCAAGCATCGGCGCAAGCAGCAGCGCAGGCTACACAGTTGACACGCAGCCCGGAGAACCTCTAGTATCAAAGGCTGTATCAACCTTTTCGATAACCAGAAAGAGCCAGGCTTCCAACCATCAGGAGGAAGAATTGAAATCCGAGAATGAAAACGGGAGCAACCAGATCAAACTCCGCCCTAGCTCTGCTCATCCTTTGTCGTAACGCCACCCGCCACTACTTGAGATGCTATACTCTATGCCCCACCCTGAATTTCGACAGAAGCTCGAGGGTGATTTAAAAACTAGCGTACGAGCGCTAGGAACTTGCCTTACATCGACTACGTGCGTTATGCCTGGGATACGTTCCGCGTGGACATTAACTCAGGCTTTCGTTTGAATTTGCGTCAGTGCGGACGAATACGTGCGTGCCCGCGATGAAATCTACGAGACGGTGGCTCGGGTGCTGCAGCCTATTTCCCAGCAGTTGAACCAGCGGTCCAAAGTGAATCAGCTGCCCAAAGAGCTCTTTCACTTCATTGTCTCCTTCTTGTCGCCCAGGGACTTGTACGCGTCTGCTCTCGTATGCCGTAGCTGGAGGAACATGCTGCTGGCCACTCCTGCTCTCTGGACCCGCATCTGTCTCATCCAGCGTACTGCCCATCGTTCAAAGTCCCTGGCGGCACTACTAGATCTCTTGCTTTCGAGGAGCTGTGGGCTTCCTCTCCAATTCGAGTTTCAATCCTTCGTGATTGAAGATCACGCGGACAAGGCTGTCTATGGCTGTTTTGCAGACGGGTTGATTGCTCACATGGGCCGCGTCAAAGAGCTCTCCTTGGTCGTTCCGCTGCCAACAGAGGATGCCATTTACGAACGTATTTTGACAACTGCAGCACCGTCGCTTGAACGCTTCAGGCTTACTCTGACTACGGATCGCATGATGCGGCTACCGAGCTCCTTGTTCCCCGGCTCGACTCGCCTGCGCCACGTCTCCCTGATCGGGCCGTAACTACCAGTAGAGCACTGCCCAACTCTGCAACCCGTAACGCATCTCTCGTACGACCCAAGCGACATCGAGGACGAAGACATCGGGCGCATCCGCGATCTCTTTCCCGCGCTGCGGAGTCTGACGCTCCTCGGCGTCGACTGCCAGAACCACGACGGCGCGGAGACCTGTCTCGCAGCCCTCGACATTCTGCGCCTGCCCAACATCCACCGCATCTACTCGGTCATCGCGTGCTTCCCCAACGCGCGGTCCTTCTGTCTGAGCTCGGCGCTGGGCATGCACAGCGAGCAGGCGCTGCAGATGCTCCTGGCGGCGCAAAAGATCACATCGCTCGACCTGTCCTGGCGCCCATGCTACATGGACGTCGCCCGCGTCCCACTGAAAGGGAAGCACCGCCGCCTAGCCCTCAGGCTGAACGGCGTCGAGGTCGCCGTGGACCTGTCGCCCGCGGAGGTCGCAACTGCCCTGCGCACCTGCGCGCCCCCGCTCGGCCCGCACCTCCGCAGCCTGGCGATTCCCGACGACATCTTCTGCATCCTCATGGAGACGATGCTTGCGCACCTACGCACCGTGACGATATACGTCTCCCGCGCGGACGAGTGGCCCGGGGGGCTGCTCGAGGAGGTGCCGGCAAATCTCTTGCAGGCATCGTCCCTGTGTCTCGTGCTTCAGCGGGACGCGCGGGGACTCCGTCTGTCGCTGATTGCGGAATTGGTAGACAAGTTCTTCGAGCTGCGAAAGTTGCGCAAACTCGTACTCTGCGGGGCGTACGGCGGGACGCGAAGCCCCGCGTACCGGAGCCTGCGCCGCCTCTTGCCATCGCATGTGGACATCGTATTGCAGCCGCGGCCTGCGGACGACTTTGCGCCCTGGGTATGGACCTTTCCCGAGGCGGACGCCATCCATATCTAGGCGCGGCTGGGCTCGTCAGGAACTGAAGGACGGAGAGGAATCTCTGAGGAATGTACGGTACATCACATATTGTAGCATATACAGCACATCTGGATCAACTAAATTATCGCTAGACATCCGAACTCGATTCATCTGCAGAGACGTCCTGAACGTCCCAGACGCCGCGCCCCGCCAACCAATCGCGCTCCCACAAATCCACATACCCATTTTGCGTCTCGCGCCGATCATCCAGCAAGCGCACGCGGTCGTCCGTCTTCCTCAACTCCCTGACGAGCCGCACATTCTCCTCCAGCAGGGCCGGCTCCGAGTCGTCGCGGAGGTTCGTCACGTCGACAACCAGCATCTCCAGCCGCGGTGAGTCCGAGCCGAGCGCGACCTCGAGCGCGGGCCGGAGCGACTGCGGGAGACACCCGTTCTGCTTCAGGCCCCGCACGTTGGGCGTCCAGCCGCACTCGTGCAGCGCGAGCGCGAGGTGCGTCAGCGCGGGCAGCGCGCCGAGGATGGCGCGCATGCGCTCCGCCGCGCCGACGCCCTGTGTGGGCGCGATCAGGGGAAACATCCCGAGGACGCGCGCGGCGCCCGCAAGCGCCGCCGCGTCCTCGAGCTGGAACTCCAGCAGCGCGTCCCGGAAGTGCACCTCGCGCGGGCGGAACGCGCAGGCAGGCGACTCGGACGGGCAGAACTGGCGGTACACGACGACCTGCGCGCAGATGGCGCGGATGGCGGACGGGTCGAAGGCCGCGAAGAGCGCGTCGGGCATGGGCGCGTAGGAGCGGTAGCCGCCCAGCAGGAAGACGCGGCGGACGTCGCGCAGCCATTGGCGGTTTGTACTACGGGCGGCGATCTGCTCGAACTTGTCGCGGTTTTGGAGTGTGATGACCAGCGTGTGGTAGAGGATGGGTCGCACAAGATGGCATACCGACGCCGATACCAGACAGAGTGACGCTGTCCAGCGCAGTTGGCCGGATTCGACGCCGGAGAGCGCTGCGTGTCGCAGGATTGCATGCACGAGTTCAGTAGGCAGATTGACGAATGAGCTCGCTGTCGTGGGCATCGTGCTGCAGTAGTGGTAAGTTAAGTGGAAAGGAAAGCAGAAAGAAGGAAAGACGCGGAGTTTTCACGTAGCTGATGGATAATAATCTTCTCTGAGTCTAATGAACTGCGCAATATCGATTAGCTTTCTCCGGACTGCGGGATGCACGAGTGCTTACATATAGGTAATCACTGCAATAAGTAGGCGTCCGCAGTCCGGTGAAAACGGTCAACGATCAATGGTGGAGAGGCAGTTACGCGCTTCATCGACGTGACCGGCGACATGTACATAGCTCAACTCATTCCGGAGCCCAAACACTGTGCAAGGCGCGATGGGCGATTGTGCCTGGCGCGAAAGGGTTGAGCGTGAGCTCCGTGAGCTGGCGCGGGCGGGCAGCGAAGCGATCATGCGGTGGACGACCAGAGCTAGCCTTGCAATTGGTAGCCAATGTGTCCATAGCGATTTTTCATCCAGTCAGACATTTTCTCGAGGGGATATGTATTGACGCGAAGTTTGGGTGGCCAAGCAGCGAATTCGGAGCTCAAAATCGCGACTTGATCTCGGCGCTTAGATCATCTGGCTCTTCGTCTCTCGCCCCCGTCATCGTCATGAGCCATCTCGCCCGATCCGCCATGAGCGCGCGCCTCGCCAAGCTGCCACACCTGCCGCCGCTGGGGCCCGAAGACGAGGACGACGAGGAAGGCGACTCGCTCGGCTCGCTCTCGTTCCAGCCACCGTGAGCGCAGGCATCGCACCAAATACCCAACTCTAACGCTGACTGCAAACGGCTATAGGGCACCCCGACACCGCGCCGCCAGGAAGCACGAGCCAAACCCGGCCTACGCGCCGGTCTCCGCGGCGGGCTTCTTCGCGCAGGCCGTGCAGGTCGCCGTGCCGTCCGCGGGGCTCGACGTGCGCGCGTACTACACCCCGCCCAAGAGCAACAAGGGCACCGTCGTCGTCTGCCACCACGGCGCGGGCTACAGCGCGCTGAGCTTTGCGCTGCTCGCGAAGGAGCTCGTCGCGCTCAGCGGCGGCGAGTGCGGTGTGCTGGCGTATGATGCGCGCGCGCATGGTGAGCTCAGACTCTCATACCTGATTCATTCATATCTGCAGTCTGGCAGTCTGAATATAATGCGACCCTGCTTTCTGATTCAGGAAAGACGCAGGAAACGACGACGGACGCGAAAGACCTGGACCTCTCCCTCACCCGTCTCTCCGCCGACCTCCTGGCACTGATCCAAGTGCTCTACCCCGCGCCAGCCGAGGCGCCCTCGTTCCTGCTCGTCGGGCACAGCATGGGCGGCGCGGTCGTCGTGGACGCCACGCCCGCCATCCTCGACGCGGGGTACCGCGTTGTCGGCGTGTCTGTCATCGACGTCGTCGAGGGTGAGTCAATTTCATGACCGCGTCGTGCTTGCTGCTGACGATGGATGTAGGTTCGGCATTGGAGGCGCTCCCGCATATGCACGCCCTGCTCGCCGAGCGGCCCACGTCGTTCGGCAGCGTCGAGGAGGCCGTCGAGTGGCAGTGAGTAGACGTCTGCGTCTTCGTTTCTCTACATATCTGTTATGCACTCACGCCCGCGCGACGGCCAGCCTGAACACGCACGCGCTGCGCAACGCCGACTCGGCGCGCGTCTCCATCCCCGCCATCCTGCACCAAGACGGCGCGCTGTGGACGTGGCGCGCGCCGCTGCAGCGCACGGCGCCGTTCTGGGAAAGTCAGTCCCACGCTCTCCTTCTCTCCTTTACGCCTTCCTTCCATTCCTCTACCGTCGCCCTTGCCTCCTTGTTGCGCCGCTCGCCGCTTCCCTCCTCCTTCGTCCTTGCCAGGTCCCTCTTGTCGCTTCACTTCTTTCCGCTTTCCCTTCCTAAGCTCGCGCTCCTCGCTATACTGCTAACGCCCACCCCCGATCCGCAGGCTGGTTCACCGGCCTCTCGCGCAAGTTCCTCGCGACGCGCGCCGCGCGGCTGCTCATCCTCGCCGGCACCGACCGCCTCGACCGCGAGCTCATGATCGGCCAGCTGCAGGGCAAGTTCCAGCTCGTCATCGTGCCCGAGGTCGGACACCTCGTGCAGGAGGTGCGTCTTGCTTGCTTTGCGTTTTCGTTGTGCACAATGAATGTGCCCGTGCCGTTGCTGACGATGAGTTTGTGCGCACTCTGTACTTAGGACGACCCGGCGCGCGCGGCGGACATCCTGGTCGAGTTCTGGAGGCGGAACGATCGGGTCGTGCCCGGCGTTAAGAAGGTCGGCGAGTTGTAAGCTGGAGGGACGAGGATACATACCCATCCCGGACCTTGCGCTCGTCATTCAAAACCGTCACCCTCGCCCTGTTATCGTCCCCCGTCCTCCTAATACCTTCAACAAGCCGCACCGTCCCCGGGCTCAAGGGAGTTTCCCGGATGAAACGGGGGATTCGACTGGAAGGTTGGCGAAGTGGTTCCGGACGTCTTCTGGTGTCGGTATGATACATACTTACCTTTGAAAGCAGAAGGAAGGAAGGAAGGAGTCTTCTTCGCAAACTGGAAGGAAGCAATCGGAGTTTACGCGTACTGTACTGTACTTTGCGGATGATTCCACTACTTTCAATGACTTCGAACGTTAGGTAAAGTCTGTAGGCTGCTTCTCCACCCGGTTGAACTGGAATGATCTTTGACCGTTTTCACCGGACTGCGGCGGAGTGGGTGCGCAGACAGCTGTACCTACCTATAAGCACACTCATGCATCCCGCAGTCCGGAGAAAGCTAATCGATATTGCGCAGTTCGTTAGACTCAGACAGAATTAGTCATCGGGGAAAACCGATCCGGCTGACCAGTTCCTTGCCATGATCACCATGTCAAATCATGCCGGCCATGGCTGATCTCTGGATAATGTGAGATTGCCAAGTCCGAGTTCTTGGCCATGCTATGGGCCATGCACTTGTATGCTCCTGGTCCACAACCCGGCAACCCGATGAGCATTGTCTGTCCATCGCCGACAATGTCATGGCAACGTCGAGAACAGGCGGTGTACGGCGCCAGCCACCGCACTTCCTGGGTTGATATGGGCTTGCATTCTCATCGCGACCGTGCAGGCAAATACGATAAATAAAAACAATAGTATTGACGGAGCAACTAGAAATAAGAACGGCTACGAGGCGGCTGCACCACCGGCAGCGGCCTCGGCGGCGGCAGCGTCTTCGAGGCGCCTCCTCTTCGCGGCGATGTCTGCAGCGTACCGAGCCAGTACCGACGCCGACGTGCTCGCACCCTCCTCTTCGTCTTCTTCTTGGTCGTCGTCACTGTTGTCGCCGTCGGGCAGCTCGAAATCCCCGCCCCAAATCTGCCTGAGCAAATTGTCAACGTCCGAGGCTCACATAGAATTACAATGCTGCTCACTCTTCCCACCACCGCAGGATGCCGTCGACGATCTCTTCGCCGTCCGGTCCCATGGCCTCGGTATCGAGAGCGTCTTGACGATGTGGTTGAAGAACCTGCGGTAGTTGAATCCACGCGAGCCCGATGTCGTGAACCTCGGCTCCGAAGAAATGGCAAAACGAGTCTAACGTGGTGTGAGCAAGATTCGAGAGCACAATGTGAACGTACGATGCAAGTAACATAGGCCGCGAAGGCCTTCGTCACGAAGTTGAACCGGTACTTGTAGGTAATGGAATTGGCGGCACCGCCGTCGTCGCCAGTAATTGCGGCATTCACACCGAGAGTGAGGGCCTTTGCGGCCTGCGTAGATCTCAGCGTATTAAAATAGATTAATGTAAGCATGGCATACCTTGGGTGGCAGCGAGTGCTTCAGGAAGCTGGAGCCGGCCAACTGGAGCGGGTCGTCGTCCGCAAACAAGAGCTTTGGGAAGACCCTGCTCTTGAACTTCTTCGCAGGATCGCGCCACTTGAGCGCGACTGCTTCGCTACATAGGGTGTGAGCTGGGGAAATAAATCGACAGCGGCAACGCACTTCTTGAAGTCTTGCTTCGGCGGTAGAAGCAACTGCCCCATCCCGGGGTGCGCGAGGCCACGCTTCTCTTTGTCGTTCGCGTCTGCGAGCTTGATCTCAGGCTGCCACTTGTACAAGCTTACAACCGCTTTCTTGAGTCGCAGGACGTCCTCGCCGCGAGCGTCCACACGATAGCCATGGAGCTGCAGTGCAGTCAGTATGTCAGCGCCGCAACGCCTGTAACGCACCTTGTACACGATAAAATCCTTATCGAGCCGATCCAGGAGCTTCTGAAGGTTGGGAAAGCCTTCGATGAGGGTCTTCCACTCGCGCCAGCAGCGTATCGCCCTAGATCAGTACGTTGTAATGCTAGTCCGCCAATGCAAGAGATTACGCACGTTTCGGACTCGATCTTGCCGGCCAGGATGTCTTGTTCCTTGATGACTGCGCCGTAATGGAAGACCTTCTCGTAAGCCGAGAAGCAGACATAGATGCGACCCGCCATGCGACCAATATGCATGAGCGTGTTCAGATCCTTGCTCCTGCTCTTTTGTCAGTATATACTCGACTAATCGGGTGCCGACGTACTTTACAGTGGCCTCGTATGCGGCAAACTCGGATTCCCGAGTCGTTCGCTTGCGCTTGGAGCCAACGGCTTCGTCATCGTCCGACTCGTCGCTCGATTCCTCGTCATCATCTGGGTTGTCGTCGTCCACCTCTGGTGATTCGGGGCGTTGCTGCTCAGTACCAGCGGGCTGTTGCTCTGCATTGCGTGATGGCTCGGCAGGCCTCGGTGTGCGAGTGCCAGTTGTGGCCGAGGCCGCTGGGCGACCGTGACGTGCAGCAGCAGAGGCTGATTGCGGAGTTTGACTGGCCGGGGCCGTCCGAGGTCGCACTGTCGTCGAACCAGTCGACTTGGATGTGTTCCCATGGCGCACCGGCGTGTTCTCAGACCCAGGGTGTTTTCGAGCACGTGCTGGAGGCTGTGGTCCACTAGAGGTCCGCCTGTTTGGCTTGTTTGCCGGTCGCAGCGGGGTGCTCTCGCCAACCACCATGCCTGAGTTGAAGAGGGGGAAAGGGATAAAAGGCAGCCAAATCGAATGCTGTGTACCCTGGCTTATATACCCTGGTATGCCCATGTGGTTCGTCGAGCCCGGTGACACAGTCTGATGAAGCGGGAGTATAGCAATCCTCACCAGCAAACCAATGGAGGTCATACATTTTGTGAGAAAAATCACAATGCCAGAGTTGGTTCCTTTCTGTGAGATTAAAATATAGAGGAAAAGCGCAAATCCCTGGTGTGAGCTTGTGCCCGTTCCGCAAAGAACAGGTTGCGTGCTCAGTTCCTTATTTGAAACTGATCTTGAGCTGCGGATTATTGGGCTGAGAAGACTCAAAGCAGTGTATAAGAACTGTTTTCATGTCCTTGGTGTTGAGATTTCAGGCACTACAGCTCCGTTAAATGAAGCCCGAGCTTGATCGGCAACAGCCGGAGTCGTCCTCAGAGACTCTTTGCAGGCCGTTTGCAACGGCCTCCAGCTCCTATCAGTGCCAAATTTTGCTGATTAAAACAGATTATGATTGTCTCTGCAAGCCAATTTTATTAAAAAAGGTGTTAATGCTCGTAAAACACCCATTCATCTTCGAGCGGCCTAACTTCCTGATGCACTTCTTCATCACTCCGCTCGTCATCACTATCTTGGGTGCCACCACCTTGTGATCCAGAGTGTAGTTCAGCGGCTGCACCTGCAGACGCTGGAGAGGGCAGTTGCTCTTCAGCAGTGTGCGCGAGGGGTGGTGCGCTTTGCACAATAGTCGGCTCGCTCGTGTCGGGGAAGCGCGCGCGATTGGCCTGGTGACCTATCCCAAGCCCTGAGAATCGTTGCAGCATGTCACAGTCGGGGAACCTGAAGCTACAATTAGCCCTCAAATGCATGGCAAAAGAAATGGCACACCTATTCACGTAGTAGTACCGCCAATCGCCTTTTGGATCGTCTCGGTGAACAGATGCAGGTAACAATTCGTCTGTGAGATTGTGGGCATATGCAGGAATTAAGTGACTAGCCCGCAGAACGAGCTGCGGATCAAGAAAACCGAACGCGTCCGGATCAGAGGAGGGAACATATCCTACTCGATCCAAGCGACGAGCGGCCCAGCCACTGTTGAAGCTCACGTCTGAGCCAAACCAGCGGACCCGCAGAAAATCGATGCGTCGAGGCCGACCCTCAGTTAATATCGGGTGAGAGACACGGGCATGGTATACACCGATCACACGAGCATACCAGAATGGGCTGCGGGTAGAAGCTGTTTCATCTTCCTCGTCCGACTCGTCGTCTTCGTCTGCAAGTACCATAATGTTGCATTTTCGTGTGTTGCAAGAGATGCAATCTTGAGCCCGTCTCAAGTCGTACGAGGTGTAATTAATTCGAAGGCGTGCGTGCGAAAGTATTCGGTCGTTGCTGAACTGTATTTCGTCCCGCTGGAATTGATCGTATTTCCTCGTGACGTCTTTTTCCTTGGTGAGGCGCGCGATGCAATGGTCTCTCAGACTGTTTTCAAAATTCTACCGCAGTGCGTGAGTGACTGCGTTGACCTTCGCGTTCTCCGACGCACCTTGTATGCAGGATCGTCCTTACGAGTAGAAAGAAACTTTTTCAAGTAGATTGGATCACCCTCGTCCGCGGCGATGTGGTAGTGGGCTGCTCCGTCGCCAATGATTTCTTCGTTGTCATCCAAGCGCTTCTTCCGAGATGCTGAAGGTGATAAAAGGTCGGGAACGTCGAGCGCATCCAGACGTGTCTGTATATCGCGATGCGAAGCCTTGATATTCTCAACTTTCACTATCTGTGATTCAAAGTTCCGTTTGTTCGACCTCTGGTACGCAGCAATAGGTGACCTGTGGCTAAGCTCGTTCTAACTGTGATCAGTATCAGCTCATATTTTAAGGCGGATGACTTACAACAGCTGTGGTGTAGTTGTACGTCGAACCATAGTTTTTGATCGTCTCCGCATAGTCGCCCATTGAATGGAATTTGAAGGTGTTCAAGTTGAACTTGCGTGGCTGACGTGTTGTGTCAGTCGTGGTCTGCGCCCGCCACTACTATTCGAAGCCGCTGCGGCCTTGGCCTTGCCGACGCGCTTCTTCTGCTCTGCTGGAGTTTCATAGGTGTCGAAAGCCTCGCAGCAGCCCGAACGGAACTTGCGGATGGCGATGCCAAAGTCGATGGTAACAAGACGAAGTTGAGCGAGGGTCGTTGAAGTGTGCAACCTCATCTTTGCGAGACTGTGCCACCGTGCGAGGGTGAAGAGAAGAGATTGAATCTCATCGTCCCATTCGCCGAAAAGACCCTCAAAGCAAGGGGGAGCACACTGTTAAGCGTGAGTTTACGAGAGAGTGGTGTCACGGTGTCTGTAAGTTACCTCCAGCATGTTAGCATACTCATGCGCAGTCATCTTTGTCATGTCGCAGACATGGTCGGATAAAGCGCGTATGATATCACGGCCAAAAGTTGGCAGGTCATGGTACCTGCATGAGTCAGTCGCATGCAAGGTATACAAAAAGCAACAACAGACCTTCGATTGAGCTCGCGCACTTTCTCGTGCCCGATGGCATACAGGATCCGGATGAGGTGCCCAAGGAGCGCCATCCAGACACCTAGCTCAATCTCATGCATAAGATCGACAAGGAGGAGGTCGAATACATTCATTCGGACGCCGCATTCCAGTGTTATCGAGAAAGCATTCTAGAACAATCCGGTGAGCAGAAATCTCATCTGGCAACATGCATTGACTTACTTCCACGGCGACGTAGGACTCGGGCTTGAGATGCGCCTCGGAAGCGGCATTTGAAACGGCGTAGCCACGGCGAAGTGTCTGTCTTGCCGCCCGGACATTTGAGCGCCGAGCTTGGTTGTCAACGCGTCGCTGAGACTGTCGCGCCTGCATGTCGTCCGGGGAACCCATCTGGTCGAGATCTTCCTTTTTGACCAAGCATCGAGGGCACGGGCATAAACCGTTATCGCGGATAGTCGCAATGAGAACCCTGACCAGTTGTCAGCCGTTATCCACCGCGAAATCCACACGACTGACTTCTCGGGGTAGTCTGCACTGTAGGCGAATAGGCGAAGGTATAGGCGACGCGTCACGCCGTCCGCGCATGTCACGACACGGCCATGTGCATACATATCCCAGAAGTCGGCATTGAAAATAAGTTTCAGCGCCGCATGAAAGTATTCACGTTTGCAGTGCGCAAAAATGGGATTAGCTGATGCCTTTTCCTTGCCACTCAGTGTCGTGATAAAGTCACTGAGCTCCGCTTCGGAAAGCTGCAGAGGAATATCGTCAGCATTACGATGTGACCTTCTCCACCTCACATACCGCAGGCAGATGCATTACGGGATGCACAGAATGGTTAGATGGCTTGCCACGGGAATACATCGATTCGTTGGCAAAGGCGATGTTGAACGGGTGAATGTGCGCATTCCCGGTATCTGTGAGGTGTGCAGAATCGGACATGACGGTCAGTCCAACGACTGCGCGAGGCAGCGAACAGCCGGCCTCGGGTGGGAGCCTCTGCAGCTCCTCATGCGCCTCAATAAAAGCGGGAGAGGAGTACATCTCTCCATACACGCGCTCGCTCGGTTGACCAGCACCGGGCTGCCAGTGTTCTTCGAACGGCGTGTAATGGAATCCCGCAGCACGGGGCTTGGAGAATTCCTCGCAAACGAGATCAGGGATCGAGCGGTGAAGAATGTTGGGTGCCTGAAACGTGCAAGCTTCCTTAGTAGGCAGCGGAACCGTTTTCTTGCCATGAGGGACCTCAAATTGCACGGAAGAGCGCCGCCAACCGTGTCCCAGAAATAGTGCAGGATCATCGACATTAATTCGAGAGAGCTGGTCGTCCAGTGCCTTGAAATTGACACCACGGAGTTCTTCCGCCTCGAAAAGCTTGTGCAGTAGGACGTTGCGGATGAGAGTGCTACGATCTTCATCGGACTTGCGGTCGACAGACCAATGATGGCGATTCAGCAGCCACGAGCTAAAGTTCGGGTATGGGTGGATAGCCTGAGAGATGCGTTCCATGAGAGATCCAGCGCCTTCGACGTCGGCGGCGGCCTCGGCTATGTCGAGCTCGCACGGCGCTTCCCTGTCATGCAGCATGTCCTCCATGGGAGTGAAGGCGTCTGGAATGGATGTGGGATGCCCGAAGTAACGGCGGGAGACGCCAAAGCTGTTCGCCTTCGTGCGGACAGTGTCGAGGCGAAGTCGAGCGGTGCCCACCTGGACATATGACCTCGCCGCCATCGGCGGCTCTTCCTCCTCGACCGGATCTTCGTCCAGCAGAGCCGCGGGACCCTCTGGAAGCGCGTCGTCAACATACCGAGCAGGGAGCTTGCCGCGATTCCGCCGCGCATGTCGCTCGAGCGGCACATCCTCAGTGTCGAATGCACCTGCAGCAATGGGTCGTTCAGTCGAAAGTGAGGCGAGATGAGATCAGAACTAACCTCTCCCAATTTCAACGTCCATCTCCTCGTCCTGATCGTCAACGAACGCCTCAAACGCGCCTCCTTCTTCGAGTGCCGTCGGCGACGAAGTTCTAGCCTGAGATCACGATTATTAGACACCATGTCGCGGCCGTAAAATCGTGAACATACCGTAGCACCTGTTCGCCTGCGCTTACGAGACGCACGCCGCGGACCTGGCTCGTCGAGCCCATAATTGGAAGTAGACGAACCCGCAGCCTGAGCCGCTTCCGCGTCGGAGGACCGCGGAACGCCGCTGTACTTGAGACGATACTGGTCACATTGATTCTGATGTTTTCTGAGGTTGCCCGCGTAGGTCTTCTTGCACGCTGAGCATCTGGGCATGGTTCGCTGCGACTATGTCAATTTTTGTGGCAAGCGGGTATCGTGAATTCACACCTGAGTATGGTGTAAAATAGCTTGTGATTGCAGAAAATTTCAGCACATAGTTATACACTGAGAGATAGGAGGACTACACGGCGGGCCGACGGAAGAGAGCACGATCGACGCTGCAACCCGATACCAGTACCAGCCGACATTCCAGTCCAAGCCGAGTCTCGCGCGCGCGCAGCACTGTGGCCCGGAGCAGTGGCCGCTTGGACGTCGTCTGGCTTCAGGCCATAGCGTTATCAGAACATGGAAATTTAGTTGCAAGGCGCTGGCAATGTCGCGCCAGACATGGCGGAGCTGACCATCTCGAAGCAGCAGACCAGAGCACAATCATCCAATTTGCAGATGGTAAGTGCATGGCCCGTGCCTGGCGGCACAGCCGGATGATGGCAGTCCGCGCCATGGATGGTCAGCGGAATCGGTTTTCCCCGATTAGTATGTATCCATCAGCTACGTGAAAACTCCGCGTCCTTCCTTCCGAGTCTTTCTGCTTTCCACTCAACTTACCACTACTGTAGCACGATGCCCACGACAGCGAGCTCATTCATCGACCTGCCTCTTGAACTCGTTCATGCAATCCTGCGACACGCAGCCGTCTCCGGCGTCGAATCCGGCCAACTGCGCTGGACGGCTTCACTCTGTCTGGTATCGGCGTCGGTATGCCACCTTGTGCGACCCATCCTCTACCACACGTTGGTCATCACACTCCAAAACCGCGACAAGTTCGAGCAGATCGCCGCAGAGACCGCTGCCCGCAGTACAAACCCTCATGGACAATGGCTGCGCGACGTCCGCCGCGTCTTCCTGCTCGGCGCCTACCGCTCCTACGCGCCCATGCCCGACGCGCTCTTCGCGGCCTTCGACCCGTTCTCCATCATCGCCATCTGCGCGCAGTTCGTCGTGTACCGCCAATTCTGCCCGTCCGAGTCGCCTGCCTGCGCGTTCCGCCCGCGCGAGGTGCACTTCCGGGACGCGCTGCTGGAGTTCCAGCTCGAGGACGCGGCGGCGCTTTCGGGCGCCGCGCGCGTCCTCGGGATGTTCCCCCTGATCGCGCCGACGCAGGGCGCCGGCGCGGCGGAGCGCATGCGCGCCATCCTCGGCGCGCTGCCCGCGCTGACACACCTCGCGCTCGCCCTCCACGAGTGCGGCTGGACGCCCAACGTGCGGCGCCTGAAGCAGAACGGGTGTCTCCCGCAGTCGCTCCGGCCCGCGCTCGAGGTCGCGCTCGGCTCGCGGCTGCAGATGCTGGTTGTGGACGTGACGAACCTCCGCGACGCGCCGGACCTGCTGGAGGAGAATGTGCGGCTTGTCAGGGAGTTTAGGATGGTGGACCGCCGTGTGCGCTTGCTGGATGATCGGCGCGAGACGCAAGATGGGTATGTGGATTTGTGGGAGCGCGATTGGTTGGCGGGGCGGGGCGTCTGGGACGTTCAGGATGCATCTCCAGATGAATCGAGTTCCGATGTCTAGCGTAGCGATGATTAATCCAGATGTGCTGTATGTGCTACAATTGCAGGATCTTGCCTGTAGTGTGAGTATGCAGCCAGAACGAGCCACTGCACTGGCAGCGCCGGAGCCAAGGCTGAGGAACTGAATGCTCGTCATGTAGTTAATATTCATTCTGTAGCTTTGACGCAATTATACAAGCTGCTAAGTATGGTTTAATGTAGGAGAATCAAGCTTTCCTGGTGATTTATCAATGGGACAGCCCGGACAGGGCGACAGGAACCCGCAGGAAATCAGTTCTCAAATACACCCACTATCATTATAATACCTGTGCAATTTTGGATCTAAACGTCACTGGATATCAATTACCCCCTATTCTGACCGCATAAATGGTGACTGGGGGTGTTTCTATTCTTCACATGCCTGAAAATTCAGCATACTGTTGTTCTCCCGGAGATCTCCGTCCCGAAGCTGCTGTTCTCGGAAGTTCGTACAGCATCATCATCTCCGCGACACGCCTGAGCTCGAGTCGCTACTAGCTAGTAGGATATTCCTATTATGGCGTCGCCAGAGGCGCCAGCGCCGTCTCTCCAGCCCGCCGAGTCGCATCCGCTGGCACCAGAAGACCCGGGCGTGCGCACGCCGAGGCATCTGCGGGGTACCCGCACGCCGCGCGACAGCGACCCGCGGCCGCGGCCGCAGACCAACTATTTCGCCAATAGCAAGCCGTCGTCGGCGGCGGGGACGCCATCGGCAGCAACAACGGAGCTGTCGTCGCCGACGCTGCACCAGCGACGCGTGACGGCGAACTGGGACGGCAGCGTGCGCGGGTACGGCAAGCGCGCCAACGGCGGCGGCCACCTGGCCGAGCCGAGCCTGGTGCAGCGCCCCAGCCTGCCCGTCTTCACCGTCCTGCGCGGCAACGCGCTCACGCCGCCGGGCTCGCCGCCGGCGCTCGTATTCTCCGACGCGGCCACGGCGCAGCAGGAGGCCATCCTGTCCACGCCATGGCACACGCTCTCCGCGGACGACGAGATCGATGCCGCCCTCGCGGACCTGCCCGGTGCGGTGACGTACCACACGTCGCTGCGCGTGCTGTCCCAGGCGCTGGACGCGCTCGCGAAGGCGCGCCTGGCGCTCGAGAGGGACCGCCAGAAGCTCGTGGCGCGCGATAAGCGCCGGCGGGAGATGGCTGCGTCGCTCCTGCGAGAGCTGCCCGACAAGGACCGGGCGGTCGCTCAGCGCTTCGTGGACGCGTGCTTGACAGAGTCAGACGACCTCGACACGCCGCAGCCTCCCGAAGGATTCGATGTGAGTGTTCGACGGTCACAGTCTATATAGTTCGTCAGGGTTGACTATCGAATTGCAGATGCTCCCAGCATCTCTGTCAGAAGCCATGGCAGAGACATTCACCATTCCTTTCCCAACGACTACATCCTCATCCAGAAGAGGATCAGAATCCATAGACTCGCGGTCCCTCGCATCCACACACACACAAGACTCGCAGTCGCTCGCGTCCACGCACGAATCCGCCGCGGAGGACGGCGCGTCGCGCGCAGACGATTCCGCGTCGGAGCGGCTGCCCAGCACGCGCTCGAGCGTCACGAGCCCGGACAGCGTTGCCCCCGGCGACCCACAGAGGAAGGACCAGCAGCGGCTGTCGGTGTGGGGCACCGGATGGCTGGGCCGCGTGCGCAAGTTCTCCACGGCGTCGAGTGTGGGCACTGTGGGCGAGGCGTCGACCGTGACGCCGACCACGGAAACTCCTCCGGCGGAAGCGGAAGTTGAGGATGTGGGTAGCAGGCCCGCGCCCGAGCCGCGCCCGCCGCGGCAGCGCAATGTGTCGACGACGTCGCGACGGTCGATGCTCTCGTCGCTCGCGATCTCCATCGCCGCGCCCGCAATGACATACCGCCGTTCGAAATCATCCTTCGTCGCCGTCGCGCCGCCCGTCCCGCCGCTCCCCCCGGGCCTGACATCCCCCACGCAGTCCATCACGTCGCCCTCCACGGCAGCCGCGCCGACGCTCACCACGATGACGACGCAGGAGCCGCTGCCCGCCGACTCCGCGTCGTCGATATTCTCCTCGGGCAAGTCCAGGCCGGGCCCGAAGCGGCAGCAGGGCCGCGCGCTGATGGCCATCTGCAACGCGACGCGCGTCATGACGGGCGACGCGAAGAGCATCCTCGTCGACCCCGACGCGAGCGCGCTCGTCCAGCGCCTCGCGATGCAGCTCGTCGCCAACGCGCGCCGCGAGGGCGTGACGTACCGCGAGCGCGACGCCGCGCCCGAGCGCGCCGAGAAGGCTATCCTCTCGACACCCGGCGCGTCGGCCGCCTCCACCCTTAATCGGCTGCGAATAGCCAGCGGCGAGCGTCCGGCGCCGACGAAGAAGAAGAGCACGAAGCGCGTTCCCTCTAATGTGGACGTCGCGGCGGCCGTCGCGGGCTCCGCGGTGGCGAGCGTAACGGTGGCGGTGACGGCGCCGCCGACGGCGACGGGGCGCACGTTCCAGCTGGAGTCGATCATCCCGGACGGCGCGAAGCCGCCGACGGTGTACCTCGCGGGCGGGCTCGCGCCGTCGCCGTCGTTCCGCTTCACGCACGCGCAGCCGATCGCGGCGCACGCGCGCGCGGCGCTGCGCGAGGGCCGCACGCCGCACACGGACCGCTTCGGGTTCATGTACGACGTGTGCGCGTACGACGTGCGCCTGCTCGCGCGCGCGCGCGCCGCGCGCTGCACCGCGCCCGCGTGCCTCACGGGCATGAAGATCAGCGACAAGGAGGAGCGCGACGAGGAGGACGAGGAGGGATGGCCGGAGATTGGCGAGGTCCGGAAGGAGGGTATGGAGGTTGTGCGGGGCGAGTGCCAGTGTGCGTTTGGCGAGGCGGACGCCGGTGCGGGGGACGGCGGGGAGGCTGGGAGGGACGCGGAGCCGCAGCACGCGTGCGCCAAGACCATCCGGCACCTGCTCGCGCAGCTCACGGAGATCCACGACGCGACGCAGCGCGCGCGCGTCGCGGCGTGGGACGCGTTCCTGCGCACGCGCGCGGAGAACGCGCACCGCGCCATGCAGCCCGCGGCCGCCAAGGCCAACACGGGCAGCGGGAAGACGTTCGCGGGGCTTGCGCCGGGCGCGCACGCGGACGAGGCGGTCATGCTGGGCGGCGAGACGCTCTTCGTCGCGCAGATGGGCTCCGCGTCGCGCGAGGAGCGGCGCGAGTTCGCGCGGCTCGTGCGCGACGGCGTCCCGCTGCGCCACCGCGCGAAGGTGTGGCTCGAGTGCAGCGGCGCGCTCGAGATGCGCGAGCCGGGCATGTTCCAGGAGCTGCTCGCGCGCGCGGCCACGGCGCTCGACGCGGAGACGCGCCGCGAGATCGAGAAGGACGTCGTGCGCACCATGCCGCTCAACATCTTCTTCGGCGGCGAGGGCGTGGGCGTGGGGAAGCTGCGGCGCGTGTTGCAGGCTTATAGCATGTGCGTACACAGTCCTGCTGAGTTTCGCGACTTATCGATTGGTGTGTGTGCAGGATGAACCCCGCGGTTGGATATTGCCAGGGCATGAACCTCGTCGCGTCGACGCTCCTTCTCGTCTTCGCCGACGAGGAGGAGGCGTTCTGGGCGCTGGCATCCCTCATCGAGCGCATGCTCCCCGCCGAATTCTATTCCCCGTCGCTCCAGGCCTCGCGCGAGTTCCCGCTCGTGCTGCAGGACTACGTGCGCGAGCTGATGCCCCGGCTGCACGCGCACATCGGCAAATTGGACGTTGATATCTCCGCAATCTGCTTTGGGTGGTTCCTCTCGCTTTTCACCGACTGTCTTCCCATCGAGGCGCGTGCCGAGTTGTTGGCAGTGAGGTATCTTGTGGCTGATGTTGATTGCAGACTCTTTTCCGCGTCTGGGACATCTTCATGGTCGACGGGCAGGACGTCCTGCTGCGCATCGGCATTGCTATTCTGCGGTTAGCCGAGGAGAAGCTTTTGCAGTGCCGCTCCATATCGGCGCTCTACACCTGCCTCGAGAGCGCGCCGTCCAGGATGTGGGAGGCAGACAAGCTGGTCAAGGTCTGCGTGTGCGAAGCCGCGTTATCCGCATTCTCACCCATTTGCACTGTAGCTGGAGAGCGAGTTACGCTCTGTGATGACGCACGAAGACATCGTCAAGAAGCGCACCGTGCATGAAAATGCGCGCCCCTAGACCGAGTCTCCCGGTGGTAATATTAGACGCATTCGACATACAGTACTTTACTCAGCTGCTATTCTTCTTGCTTGCATCATATCCCCTGCTGCATCGTTCGCATACCCTCATCACACAATCCTTCCGCTCCCTTCATCGACTTCGGGCTTGTGCATGTACTTTATTGTACCATGTAGAGACAACCACGGACGGGCTTATACACTACACTTGTCGAAGTACTCTAGTCTACGCCTTGGGCACGATGGGGAACCAGCGGTCGAAGCGCAGGTTGGGATCGTACTTGGCTTTAACGCGCTGGAGGCGCTCGTAGCCGTCGGCGAATTGATGGCGGGCCTTCGCCTCGTTGCGGATTGCAGGGTCTAATGTATGCGCACTTGTGAGTGCTGAATCCCACGTGGATGATTAAACACTGACCATCGTCATAATTGCCGTAGGAAATGCCTTTATCTCCGGCAGCGGTCGCGATACTGCGTGCGACGTTCGGCGCTGCAGCGCCCGCCTTCTCGTCGCCCTCCTTCCACTGGTAGACGACTAGCAAGTTATTGGTCGCACGGCCGCGGAATGCTTGCGCTCCCGCGGTGTCGCGGTTGACGACGTTGTGCAGCGGGAAGAACTCGAAGAGGGCACCGGCGTACGGGTGGTTAGCGCGGACGATTTCGGTGACCTCGCGCATGCGCGTGTCTTCTGGCTGCAGGAGCTCGTCGAGGACGACACCGGCGCCTTTCATGTAGACGCAGCTGCCTGGTGTGACAGCTTCGTTCTACCAGACAGCACAATAGTACAACGCTAGTCTGGAGGCTTCTGCGAGACGTACACCACCAAACGAAACGAAGGCTGACGCAGGACTAGCCAACCTTCTTCCCTGGAGCCGATCAACGAGGTCGAATTAGTCTCCTTTTGGTCCCTCATAAAGTGTACCTTTCCACAGACATCGTTTGAGGGCACAATGGGACTAGCTGACCAGCGTTAAGACATGCTATTGCGAATCTAATGCCATTCCTGGTTGCAGCTCTTGCGGGCACTTGGAGAACCTTTTCAATCTACTTTTTCTAGGCATACCACCATGGCCGCCTCCAACTGCGAGCAGTCGGTTAGGATTTCTATCGTTTTCACAGGGACGTTGCTCTCTTGCACTCTGCCCTCGAGCGGGACCATGCAAATGTCTGGAAATGACGAGGGAACAACTGTTCGTCAACATCAACCTTTTGCGCGCTAACGGCGCCGCTGTGTGTGCTTGCGCTGACCGATTTCAGACTCTCACGGTCGAGCTTGACCTTGGGGCAAACCCAGAGACGATAGAAGCCTTGGTTACAGACCACTATGAGCGTTCTCGCGCGCTGCTGCATCGATCACTGCAGGCGACCACCGAGAGCGTCAATTCGGTAACCATGCGCTACGCTGCCCGAGTCGCGAAATATGTCCTTGCTCGCGACCCGTCGATGACAGAGTCCGAAGTTTCGGATGTGAAGTTTCCTGCTTCACCGTCAAAAGGCCATAAGGTGGGTCTGCACGTCGGCGTTTGCACAATTCTCATGCTGCAAGAAAGCACCGCACAGGATCACCAAGCCCAGGCGCCGGCCCATCCTCGAAGAAGTTGAAGATGGAGGGGATGGAGGGTGGAACCTCGGGAGACGTTTAGCATAGCTCGGGGCGGGCGGTGGGCGCGAGCAGGGCCTGTTCGTGCAAGTTATAGCAGTGTCGTGCAAATCAGCAGATTTTGTGCCAAGGACACAGTTACACAAATCCGATTGTGGGAGCGTGATACGCCTACGACACCAAGCTTGCAGAACGGCGTCATTGTTGAGTCGAGGCAGCACAAGAGTGACGCTGCAGCGGTGATCGCCGCTTCGGACCGGCGCAGCCTCTTCAAGTGCACCGCGAACAACGACGAGACACGTATGTCTGCAAGGCGATCACGCCGGCAGCCTCTGCCTGATGGCTTCTCCCAGCAGGAGGATGGCTCGGTTCATTGCCATATTTGCGACAGCACCATGCAATATTCGAGCTTGAGGAATCATCTGCTCACGCAGGGTCATCGCTCCAAGCTGGTCAGCAATGCCAATGCCCAGGAACGACTGCAACAGGAAGAGTCCGATTACACCGACCTCTACACGGGAGCTGACGAACTGGCAATGAACTTTGAAGGAATTCCTGCCACTGCGAGTAGCGTGACTGCAACACCGGCTGCGACGAGGTCCGAGTTGCTCAGTGATGCCAGAGCTGTTCTTCACGACTATGCGGCATCGTATACGGAAGCACACCAGCAACCAGACCCCGAAGAGTACCGTCAGCGTCAAGCTGAAGGTGTCCTTCGCCTTCTTGGTGATTTGGCGCTGTTGTACATGCACGACGATTTGACTGCGGGTGCCGGTGCATACGATGCCACAGTCCCCGAGCAGGCTGACGACGACGACGGCGAGATTGATAATGGTATGAGTTCAAAGTTCCAGTCAAAAATTGCCTGTTTGCTAAATGCTTCAGACGACGAGGTGCATGTTACGGACGAGGATATTCGCAGTGCGCGAGCTGGTGCATGGGCCCCTTATCCCAATAAAACTGTATGTACGCCTTTCTTAGATTCAGCACGTTGGCTAAATCCCTTTTAGATGTTCTTCATTGACTTACTGGATGGCCTGCCACGCCTGCGGCTTTCTGATGCGCAGTTGCGAATGATTCTCTGGATACTGGAGCAGTGTGGCGCGCGCGACGTTCCGTCTCTTTACTATCTTCGCAAATGGCAGAAGAAGTTGAAGGCACAGTGCGGCACTCCAACGCTGTGCCACCGCTCGTCGACTGGCAATATCTTCTATTCCAACCACGTTTGCGGCACGATCGCCATGGTGCGCCGAGTTGACCGCTCAAAATTGGTTCCTGTGTCGCTCACTCACTCCTGCAGGACTTTGCGAAGCCAGAAGTGGCACATTTGATGTGCCATTACCCTGAAATTTCGACGAAGGGCATCAGTGAGGCCCGGCATGCGGGTCGCTGGCAAGACACCAACATCGACCACCTGACGCCCATGTTTTCGGACGGCCAGGACCACTATTACGTCAAAGAGCTCTGTGCTCTGCGCTCTGGCCGCTTTTTCATTCCCCAAGTTTGGCATCTCCGCGACGGCGTTCTCCATGCGTCAGGGTTCCAATGCAGCGTCAACACAGTAAGTCACTTGAAGTCCATGGTCTCTGGACACTCACACATTCAGGATCACACGGTTCATGTTCACGAGGACAACTACGTCTTGGTCAAAGCCACCGAATTTGCCGCGTCCATGGAGACCCTTATAAATGAGAATCGCATGCCCGGATTCGACGGTGCGCCTGCAGCTAATCTCACGCGCTATCCCACATTGACCCACGCTCAGAGGCCAGCGAAATAATTCGCCAACGAATGCCAAACCCGCTTCGAGCGTTGGCAGCTGGTGCCGAGTTGTACAGCGTCTTCGTCAACATCTTCGGAGACGATGTCTCTGGAAATGTATCGAAACAGTACAATAAGCACAACAACGTCTACATTCTCAACATGAACCTCCCTGCTGCGCTTCTATCACAGGAGTACCATGTCCATTTCTTTTCGACGTCGCCACACGCATCGTCTGCGGAACAGTTTTCTGCAATAAAATCCCAAATGAAGTGCGGGCTGCTTCACCTATTTCTGCAAGATGCTGATGTCCCACAGTGAAACGCTTACCCGTCCATTCCCGGCTTTCAACGCAGACACCAAACGACCTTGTAAATTTCGCTTGTTTCCATTTGCTTTTCCCGCCGACAACCCGCAGCAATCCGATGAATGCTCCTGCGCAGGCGGGCAGTCAACAGCTAACTGTCGCAAATGTCATAACCGACGGCGCCCACCCGACAACACGGACAACACGGAATGGTACACAAAGAACTTTTCGGTATATCCTTATTCGTCGCCGTTTAATTCGTATTGACAATTGTAGCCTGGCGTGCCACGCAAACCGGACGAGACGCTGGCGGAGCTGCACACCCAGCTCAAGCTCGCATGCACGGACGGCGTGACGGCAGTCAAGAAAAGCCAGACAAGGTCCGGGGTGAAGGACAAGATCACTGAGCACTGGATCGCCCAGCTGCTGCAGCGCGCCAAAGACCTCAAGGCCGAGAACAAGAGTCTGACACAAGCACAGCTCGCCGATAAACTCATGGCATGGCTCAATGAGCAACCAGGCGACAAATATAATGTGCTATTAGACTGGTTAGGTGCGCTGGCGTGTATCTGATCATTAGATGGTCGGCCTGAATACCGTTAGGTGTTGATCCGCATCGCGACACGCCTGTCGAGGTACTGCACACTGTCCTCCTCGGCCTCGTCAAATATATGTGGCATTCGCTGCACACAGGTTGGGCGAGCTCTCCGCAGAAGGCCCAGTTATTTGTGACACGACTCGAGGCCACCGACACGTCCGGTTTGAACATCCCGCCGATTCGTGCGGCTTACATTATGCAGTACAAGAACGGGTTGATCGGCAAGCACTTCAAGACTCTGGGGCAGGTATGCGCATTCCATGTGCATGATCTCGCCGACGATGGCCAGTTCCGTCTCGTGAAGGCAACAGGCGCTCTGTTACCAGTTTTGTGGTATCCCATAATCAAGGATATGGACTCGTACCTCGTGAGCATTCCCATGCCAGCGACATATCCCACAGTCACTGAAAATTACAGGCGGAACTGCAGATCCTCATCGACAACGTCCTGTCCGCGTATGCGCAAATCGACCCGCTGCGCATCCTCGAGAAAATCAAGATCCACATTCTAACCCACATCGTCGAGGACATACGACGGTTCGGCCCCGCCATCCGTTTTGCAACGGAAATCTTCGAGTGCTTCAACGCAATATTTCGCATGTGCTCCGTCCTCAGCAATCACCTCGCTCCCAGCCGCGACATTGCAATGTCCCTCGCGGACATGGATCGTTTGAAGCATATCGTGAGCGGCGGCTATTGGTTTGATGGATCAGAATGGGTTCAGGCCGGCAGCAAGGTCCGCGAAGTTCTCGAGAAACACCGTATCGTTCAACAGCATCTTGGTTGGGCACCGAAGCGCGAATTTATTGCAGGCTCGTCTTCATCTGATTTATGCCACATGTGCTGACATCTTTCAGGTGCTATAAAGCCGCTTGCCTCGAAGAAACGTGTCTATCGGTCACTTGACAGCGCTGAAATGGTACTGGCCAGCGCGAGTGGCTTCGGCGCAAATGTGGTACAAATGTCCTGGACCGCAGCGGTCAGCGTAACCTCTCGAACCGGTGATGCCTGTTCCGCGCAGTCGTGGATCGCATTTGAGGACACAGATGTACGCCTGCATGTTTGGCACCGTCGCGCATACTTATCTTTGACTTGCGCGCCAGGGTCGGCCACGCATCGGCCGCATTGGAGAGATACTTCTCCCTTCGGCAAGTGGACATCAGGGACTCGTCAAGGTTTACCGCTTCTCGCTGGGAACTTCGCTGCATCCCGTCCTTGATATGCCGGTACTTCGGGAAGATGTATCTGTATTCATCGCTCCGACGGTGAGCTTCGAGTCCATGCTTAGAACCGCACATGAGCTGACGGATGTTGTGTCCAGAGCGTGCTGTTCATATTGAACGTGCAGCATGACTGCATAACCTGCAAATGCACCGCGTCCGGCACCCGCATTGTGCGACAGGAGCGACAAGATAGCGGCATACAAGTTTCGGCGTGGGAGCATGCAAAGCCTCAGCGCTTCATAATCAACACGCACGCCATTCATAACGCTCTTGAGCTCCGGGAGCTACTGCCACGACACCTGACGATGCCCAAGCGAATATGGTCTGACAGGGAGAAGGAGCTAACAGCCTGCGCCGCAACCGCAATTCAGAAGTACGTTGTGAAGGAGAATGAACGCAAGGCGAAGACGGCACAGACACGCAAACTGAACAAGGGCAAGCAGAAGCAGGCGGGCGCTGAGCAGGAAGAAGCAGCGGACGATACACTGCCCCATGACGACGCCGGTGATCATCCTGAGGGCGATAGCGATGGCCGTGAGAGTGAAGGCGAAGGAACACCCACCGCACACATTAATGACCAAATTTCCCACACGGCAACTGGCAAACGCAGACGGATTCAAGAGTGATTATAGGGTTTATTTTTGTACCTCATACATTTGTGATAGCCAACTGTTGAGATTTTGGGAGTGCGTGTTCGAGAGCAAGCGGAGTTCAACTGCCCGTTCCTTCCTTGTCTCTCCAGCTCGTGCGCTCACCTGGGCTTCGCCACTCGGAACATTTGCACCTGCGAGCATGTGGTGGTAAGGATTGAGCATTGGTGCATATGTATATCCAGCTCATCAAGGCATGCGTTATGAGCAGGCAAAGCTATTTGACGCTTTTGGCCAAGGACAGCGCCACCACTCAACCATCCTTTAAAACGGAAGGCTGGTGTGTGCAGCCCAACCGACCTCTTCCACTATTCTGACTCCCCCGCCCTCGAAAGAGCTGATGTCCGAACAAGCTGTCATTTCGCCTCGAACTGCTCGCTTTCAACGGTCGGCGGCGGCGGCATTGGCGGCAACCACAGCTCTTTCGTCGCCAGAGCCAGCTGGCAACCTCAGTTCATCTGGCGGGTTGGCTCCTGGCGCCGAGGACGAGGATGGCAACGACCTTTCCAGGCAGGCGGGTGAGAAGCGTGTTCATTCTGACGACGAAGACCAGCTCTCGCGTGTTGTACGCCCGCGCTTCATGCCATCCAACCCAGGCGCCTGGCGGGACCTCGGTGGTCTGGCGGCTGCCGCTATCAAGGATGCACAGCTATCTGCACCTGCAATTGGTAGAGTCCAGCGTTATGCGAAGGTGCGGTTATATTTCATAGCATTCAATTCCACTGATGCTTTCTGGCACTGCAGGCGCCCGACGATGAGCGCCTGTTCATGATATTCCTCAACTCAGAGCTTCTCCTGGCCAGCACCAAGAAGTCCGCAAAAGACTGGGAGGTTCCCGCAGCACTGAAGGTGCACACGGCCCTTTGCGGCATCACCCTGCTCACAAAAATTTTCAGACACTATGCCGCACCCGCATTGTCGCCTGTTTTCTCTCACCACACATTCCCGAGTACAAGAGGAACCCTGTGAAGCATCTGACTGTACGGCCGCTATGCCTACACCTGATAACGCTGCTCACACGTTGCCAGCTGCTAATCCCTGCGGCGAGCAAGCATATGCTACCGGACGAAAGCATGTCGGGACACAAGGCCCTGTTCAAGAGTTTCATCTCAGATTATGCGACGGCAGCGCGCAACATCATCAAGATGACGGTATGGTTGCGCTGTCTTTTTGCTAAACGGATGATGAGCTTGCATTCCAGATTGTAAAGTCCATGTACAGGTATGACGCCGACGCCAAAAAAGAGATTGTCGATGTCACGCAAGGCTGGTGCATCGGACGACTCTGCGACGAAATTGTGGCCAAACTTGGGACGGAGGCCGACATCCAGGTAACGGCGGAGGTCCAAGCCCGCATCGCGCTATTGGTTTGTTGTCTTCTGTGTTGTATCACAACGCGCTGACGCCTCCCAGCGCTTTGTTTATGCATGCCACCCAGCACAGGCCGTTGGGCCTCCGTATTGGGGCCTGGTGGACGATACGCTCCATAAACAGCGGCAGCTTGACGCAGCTGCGATGGCGCGGTGAGTATTTATGAGCTGCATCGCTGCATCCCGTTGTGCTGACTTGGACGGTAGTGATGTTGCAGACGGCTTGAGGGACGACATCGAGCGGTACACCGGTAGCAGCTCGGAGACGTACCCGCTCGTCGATGTCAAGAGCATCGCAAACGACTCGATGCAGGCCTTGGCTGATAAGGCCATGCGTGAATATTACAAGGTCGTACAGCCAATTCGCAAGACGTCGGGGTCGTGACGACAGCGGTGTTGTAATGCGTGCGAGGGCGAAGGAGGCGGGATGCATAGCACTCGGGGAAGGCGCCGTCATCATTGGGGCTTTGGACGCGCGGTGAAGGCGATATGTATTGTTGTTCAATTCGCAATCGTATTCTCCTTGTTCAATCTGCCGCAATATCTGGTTATCATGAGCACGGGAAACCGCTTTGGAAGCTCTCTTTGGCCGTTCTGTGCGCGTACCAATAAGCACCCCGAAGCGTTAGAGCAAGACGGCCAGAAACCTTTGCAGACCCGCGATAAGGAAGTTTAGGACGTTGGTAGCAAACCTTGACGAGCCATTTGACATTTGGAAAGGCTAGCTTAACTCGTAAATTATGTCACATGAAGGTAATCGGATTGCCCTGTCAAGAGCCAGTGTTTGTCATGTAAACGGTCTAACCCGAAGATCATAAGAACCTTTGCGTCGTTCGGTGGTGTACCTGGAGGCTGTTGACCTTCTCATACGGGATCTCCGCTGCTGCGTTTACCAAAGGATCTGCAAGATAAATCATAATGTAAGTGATGGTCTCATGTAGGGAGTGACTGCATACTCACTCAAGTCGAGGAACGGCTGAAAGCGCTTCTTTCCTTCTTCTTCACTGCCGTTGTAGAACACAAAAACGACAAACGCAGGCTGGGGGGAGATGAGCTATGAGGTAGCGCCGGTATCAATGTCACATACGGGTCCACCGCCTGGCGCTGCAGTAACGACCAACATGGCCGCCTCATCTTCTCCGGCCTGAGGCCACCAAGTAGCAAAGGCATTGCGCAAGGGGTCGAGTAACTGAGGCTCGCCCGGGTAGATGAGCGCTCCGGAGTAAACGGATGGCCTTTGAGGGTGCAGGCGAAGCCCAAACTCTGCGAAAGCTGAATAACGAGCGCCATCTACCATTTAATGAGGAACACACCGGTGACAACACCAAAATTGCACCCTCCGCCGCGCAGTGCGTTGAGTAGCTCGAGATTTTCGGTCTCCGAGGCCGTGAGGACTTCGCCTGACGCCGTAACAACTGTGGCCTGAAACTTTGTAAGATCCGTCCGTCATATTGTAACTGTGAGAACTCACGTGGATGAAGTTGTCGAGGGCCAGGCCGTGCTTGCCCGTAAGCCAGCCGTAGCCACCACCGAGAACCAAGCTGTCCTTGGTCAGCCGAATGGAATATCATTGCTTACAGAATACGTACCCTCCAACACCTTGAGATACTGTAAGCGAGCATTAATTCAAGGGAGATGATTAACGTACCTGTATGGTTTACAGTGCCCCCCACGGTCGCGAGGCCGTATTTGATAGCCTCTTCGTCCACCGTTCTCCATACTGAACCTCCACCGCAATATGCGACCTTGTTCTCCACGTCGACGCGTACGCCGGCAAAGTAACGCGAAAGGTCGATGACAAGACCTCCTTCAATTGAACTCGCGCCACTGGCGCTGTGAGCTCCTCCCCGAACAGCAACAGGAAGGTCGAGCTTGAGCGCCAGGGCCACGTCTGCATTGGACTTCGGGTAGACAACGACAGCCGCCTTGCGAGCGGCGTTCCTGGCCCAGCGCTGGATGGCAGTGTCGTAGAGCGCGCCGTCAGCGGGGGTCACGATATCCCCGGTGAACTGGGCGCGAAATTCGTCGGTGATGGTAGCCGGCATCGTGTGCAAACTCGCGTGTTGAGCTGGCACAAGGTTCGTTGCCCGTGCTTCAAGGCGGCGAGTTTGCCTGACGCGCTCCAGTTGGCAGCAGATATACCTCGATCAAACAGACATCTGTTTGTCAGCGGGCGCATCGGCGCCTATCGCATTGGTCTACCTTGCATTGGTTTCTGCAATCGTACCAGAATGGTGCGCTTACAGCTACTCGGGAACGTCTGTGGCCGGGAGACGACAGACCGGAGCGGAAGATCTGGAGTGATGCCGGACGCAGATAACGGACGGACCTCCGCCTCACAATCGGTCAATATTGTTGTCTATAGCTTTTTAAGATATGTCTATAATAGAACTAGATTAAATGATGATTATTATGAATTCTTGCGAAAATTTGTGCAGGAAACGTACAGAAATGGGCACTGGGCTCGCCTTCGGGGGCCGCAAAGTCCGTTCTTGGGATCTGCACTTCGGATCTAACCTCTCCGAGTTCAGGCAGATCTCATTCTCAAGGAGGGACCCGGCTCGGGCTAGCGTGCCCAGCTGTTTTTCGCCGCGTCGAATTCATCAAGTTCCATGCATAGAATCTTAGATCCCATGGAGATTATGAATAAATCAGACTGGCCATGGATACCGTATGACCCATTCGCCAGAATTGATGGTTCAATCTGAGGAGGAAATGCATATCAGACCGTTCTGCACGTCGAAATCATTGCCAACAACGGCGAGTGAGGACCGAGTCTAAGTAATCGACGTGGAAGTGATTGGGACGACGAAATTTCAGCCTGAGAGTCGCGAGAGGAGATCATGTTGAACGTGAAGGCAGATCATCGAGGAGTGTCGTGAGCACTGATATAGGAAATCCCTCCTGAGAAAGCTGCAGCAGAGAAACGCGGCGCGCCGCTAGTACACTCACACCTGCGCAATACCAGTCTTCTCCCATTCCCGCAGCGTGAGAGTGAGTTCTGGTCAATGACGACGCAGGGCGACATTTTGAAAAGCGCAGTGGGCACGAAATGCGCGGGTTTGTAAATCATATTTTCACACAGGCAACGCTGTTGTAGACGCATTCGACATGATATAGACTACACCTTGGGCGCGATGGGTTACCAGCGATTCAAACGCAGGCCGGGATCGTACTTGGCGTTGAGGCGTTGGAGACGCTCGTACCCGTCGGCGAACTGATTACGGGCCTGCGTCTCGTTACGGACATCAGATAGTGAATGTTACATAAGTCTCCCTCGGGGGCATGAACACTGCTGACCCTCGTCATAATTCCCAATGCGCAATGCGATGACGTGAAGAGAGGATCCGGGTACGAACCGTTATGGTACATCGGGACTCGGGAGCCTTGTAATCAACCCAATGTTGGGGGTCTTAGGAATTGGCCCGATCCGCAGACGTAGAAGGGACCACCTTCATACAAGTTATGTCGTAATTCCTAATCTCACGCAGCTGAGCCTTCGCGCTCGCTCGATAACAGTGATACTTACCCTCGTCGTCTCGGAATCAATTCACCCACATTCCCATCATGGCCTTCAACGTTTAACCCGTCGAATTAAGTGTCCATTGTTGTTCTACCTTCAGACCCTGTAGTATCGCACCTGCCAGCGAGCGCAATCCAATGCTATGAGGCGGTGCTTGGCGCCCTCTCTGAGCCCCCGGTTTATGCTATTCATAGCATATTCTATGCAAGATATAGACTCAGAAGTATAACAAGCTGAGACGGCCTGGGGCCTCGCAGACAGTCGAAAACTGACTTGCACTGCGTGGTTGCACAGTGAGGGTAGATGTCAATTAAAGACACTGAGTATGCGTCCGACTTCTGGATTACTGACGGTAAGGCAAAATCAAGGGCCCGCCGTCATTGATCAGTGAGGTGCACGCAGGGTTGCACGGCTTGGGGATGATATGATTGAACTTCGGGTGCTGATGAAGGCCAATTCAGGGCCCATTGCGAGTTTACCTGAACATTAAATGTCAATGTGCTTGGCTCTCCGTTGCACTCGGGACAGTCGGGTTGCTCTGTAAGTAAATGTGAGGAGGATCGCGCTATCCGGGACATAGCCACACCGCGCGCGTTTGGTCCTGAAATACTCTGCGAGCGATAGAAATGAGCTTTACTGCATAGTTCAAATTCATATCGAAGGGACTTAAATTAATTCACCCATTCACAATGCCAATGATATCTTGAAAACACGGTGGACGGGATGTCCTGGGATTATCCGAACTATCCGGACCCGCGATGAGCGGTAGATCCGGCATCCGCGGCGATCCTTCAGAATCATCGGCTGTCGATCATTGGCAGTGGCTGTACATGCATGGCCGGTCAGTGCAGGCCGACCACAAATTCAGCATGCACGAACGCATAGTCGTATTCTACCTCTGTGATCCTGGATATTATTAAGATTAGCTGTATAGTACAGTACGGGCGAATACGCTACAAATATACAGGTCTATGGGACGATAAAGAGGATAAAAATGTGCCGGGTGTTTATGATACAGCGCAGGGAATGACGGTGCAGGTAGACGGGAAATTGATACAGGGCACGTCTAATAGGGGTATCGGGTCATCATCCATGTGCTCGTGGGGATGTGTTTTTCCAGATTAGGACCTCCAGCAACTGCGATGAAGTCGCATGAGCAAGACGCGAGCAATATAGAATGAGGCATCTGCGACACAACTCACAGAATTTCATAATCCTGGACTTTGTATTCGCGGCCGCTAAGCGCGAACAGTGCGCCGCCCTACGGGGAACATGAGGGTCGCTCCTTGCGGGACGGATAACTTACCAGATGCTCTCCTGTCCGCCCAGGAACACGCATGCCACCCAAAATGGCCACAGCGTGATACAGGGGCCTTCCGTCCTCTTCGTATCCACCTGGGACGGGGCGTTTTCCCCGCGGCAGGTACCCGTTCACCGCTCGGACAAATTCCATGCGCGACGCGTCGAAGGGCAGGAGCTCATACCGCCCGACGTGAGTGACCTCTAGGCCGTTCATCGATAGTCGACATGCGGGATTCTGCGACGGAACGATCTTGCACGGGTACGCGCCGTAACCGACGTACGCGGTGCCAAGATACGATGCCACATTACCGCTGAAGAACTATGTGAGCTCCAGCATATACGAGCATAATAAAAGCGTACACATCGAAGCACGGTGGTCGAAGAGCATATTGTTCGGCGGGGAATGGCATGGCTGGTGAAAGTGTAATCCGACGACCATTGACTGGAATAGCGGGAGCAGGCATCTCTAAGGGATTATATGAGAACTGATGAGGAGTAGAGGTGTACTGAGGCCAGGTATGAGGTCTACGCCATGCAGCCATCTCGTTTTAAAGCTCGTTGTGGCAGGTCGAGGCTGACGCGCGAGTGGCTAGGATAGAGGAAGGGAACTGCATCCGGCTTAGCCTTTGTGAGCATAAACTCTATCATGATCCTTACCACGTGCTGCATGTTTTTCTGCAATGAATTGCTTTCGCGGGCCCGATGCACCGGAATCAGCGCGAAGTGGATCGGGCTGAATATGCCGCCCTGGGCCTGGGGAGAACGGACGAGCCGCGACAACGCGGACCATATCCTATGAATAAGAGTGAGTGAGTTTGTATAAAAGTGGTAGGTGCCATTGATGTCCTATAGTTGTCGCGAGAGGGACGGAAGACTGAATCTGAGCGGACTTCGGGCACAACCGTCCCCGGCCTTCAGCGCCTTCCCCGACCATCACCAAGTCGTGAGCTGGCGCAACGCCTCTAGCATGTTCCATCGCTTAGCGCTTCCTAATTTCTACGCATCTGTTATGCTACTGCTGTTCCCCGGGGACTCGGGTCAGCGCCTTGAACCTGACTCACACTGGGCCTTCAGTACTCTATCGCGTTCTCGTCTCGGTAATCAGGGGCTCGAATAATGCAGTACCTCTGAGCGTCCCATGCTCATACCAGTTGACCCTGTTGCTGCTTCATCTCGGTCGAACCACTGCAGCTGCCAATCGCACGTCGATACTAGTCGAAACAGGTGGCAGTGAATTCTTAATACGCCGCAAAGTGCCAAAGTACGGAGCAGATTCACGGCTTCTCGTGCCGTGCATCATGATTCTCGCCAGGGTGACCGAGTATGGTCCTCCGCTTGTCTTGAAGTTCGGGATCGAAATCTTTCGCTTGCGGCTTCACCAACTTCCGAATCACGGGCATTGTTGCTTCTCGCGCTACGTACAGGATCTCATTTGCTCTCCATATCGTAAATCAGCCACCTTACAGCGCCATGGTCTTCGCATGCAGGGACCTTGTGCTTTACACAGGCTCCTTAACTTGACCATCATCTCTGGAGTCAAGTTAATCTCTCATGGCTGGGTGCGCCTGAAACGAATAAAGTTGTTATACGCGGCCTCTCAAGGGACCTAGGTTCTACCTGGTGGATAGGGCTGGGGAGTTACGCAATCATCATGCCTAAAGACTCCTACCGCGTCGTGTTGTCATCTCGCCACCTCCATGGAAGGAACATGTCTTTCTGGAAATGCCGATCCGTCGACGAGCAGTTTTGCCGTCCGTATTAGGTCGGATGAGCGGGCGAGCGCGGATGAAACGACTGTGCGCCGCCAGAGGAAGCGTAGATCTGTTTCTCTACGAAAGGGGAGAGTCATACAGACCGCTGCCTCAAAGTCATTAACGCCTCACCCGTGCACACGGTGCTTGCGACGAAAGATCCAATCTGCACGGCGATGACACAATCCCTTGGTCAAGATATTCCACAGGTTTCGATCAGGTGTCCGTTGACCTCATCTGCTGGTGTGAGCGCTCTCCGCGGGGAAGCATTGACACCGGCGCCGCCCAAGTGCATACTTTCCGCTCCGTCAGTCTGCGTCCGCTTTTCAGGGATGCGATGATACTTTAATAGCCGAGTCCTGTGTGACCCGGATGGCCGGACACTCACAGGCAAACAGACTTTGGTCCGAAGGCCCGGTGGAATAGCATTTTCGCTGCAGGCACAATCTCGTGGGATCGCATGAGTGAATAATGGTCCCTGGACCTGTTTTACCTTCTGGCGCCCGGGTGACTGACACTTCGACTACCAAAAGTTGACATCCCGAGGTTTGTCGGCAGGTAGAGTTCATTCATCCATAGTTCTGAGGCGCCCACAGGAGCAGGCTCCGCCTGTTTGCATGGAGAACATGATTATCTCGGCTCATACTCTGAAGGTGTTACTATTATGAGGAGCTGTGTATACGTGCGCCACGGAACAGCGGTCGTACAGCCCCGGCGTAAATTGCTCCCGGTGGCACCCTCGGACTGGCCGTGGGAGCTCCCACCGCGCTAAGGGCCAGGCAAATCTAACTCACACGCCGTATGGTAATACATGTGGAGTATTTTCCTACCATATAATGTTTATGTAGCACCTTTCCAGCACTCACTGCTTTGGCTCTCCGCGGCCGGGCTCAGCAGACGTCACCGACCGGCCACGTTTCTCGACGCCGACCGTCGCGCGTCTGTCCCAATTTATCAAAATGCTTGTCAGGTCTGTGAAATAATTGAACTTGACGAGGATATTCACCTCCGTATCAGCAGGAATGGCCAGGGCATGACGAATTTGCGAGGTGATAGGACCCTGAACTAGTGCTCATCGCGAGGAGAACCGCTTAAGCTCGGCCAACAGCCTGAGAATTATCCCACTCCGTGCGGATCAGCCGATCGTCTTGAGAACCTCGCAAATGCGAGTCCTTCGTCAGCTTTCAGCTTCATCGGCGAGGGATGGTTCAGATATCATTGCCACCAGGTTGAACCTCTCCTGGAGCGCCAAGACATCTCCGCCACCTCGTTTTCTGAAGAATGGTCTAATCTATTTCTTGAAGTCTCCGTCTCTGGCCATGGCCTAACCATGACCCGATAAATATGACTGATCGTCTGAGCCACGACATTGTTCCAAAAATTAAGAAAAGAATGAGAAACGTGGCCATTAGACTATTGATAGTATTTGTATTCCACGTACTGATTAGGTCTTGAAATTTCGAGGGTCTCTGTAAAATATCGAGCGCCGATTTCGGGGATTGGCAGCACATGAATGATCCGGGCTCCGGCGCTTACCATTCTTTCGTCTGTACCGTCATGTGGTGGCCCTTCTCATCGTCGCAGTCGACCTCAGGACCCGCACCCCAGCCTGCAGGACCGTCTGAACCTGCCATCCCCAGGCGTGCACAGCGCGAAAAGTGCTGGGCCGCCAAGGACGCGTATTTCGGCTGCCTGGACGACGCGAGCGTGCTGGTGCCCGGCGACGAGGGCAAGGGCGTGGACTCGCCTTGTGCGCAGCTGCGCGCAGCATACGAGGTTGCATGTCAGAAGAGCTGGGTTCGCAGCCTGTTGTACTCATTCATTCCGGAAAATTCAAATGTCTGGAAACCCAGGTTCACTACTTTAACACGCGCCGCGTGCTCGCCGAAGAGCAGAAGGAAATCCTTGCGGCTCAGCGTGCGCAGGAGGCCGCTGCGCGGAGAAAATAAGGCGCATTTCGACAATCGTCAGCTTACAGACAGTGAGAGCAAACAGTGCAGCAGGAAACACGGAATAGTGTACACAGAGACGCAATAAACATAGCCCCATTCAAAGCTTCAAGGTCAGTCGACGCGGCGCACGCTGTAGCGCTCCCAGTCTGGACAGCTCAGCGTCTCAGACGGCCCTGGCGGCAGGCCGACGCTAGCAGGGTCCACAGTCACGGGGAGGGCCACGAGGCGCAGGCGGCGAGTGTCCTCCGGAGAGACGTCCCATGGCACAGAAAGCACTATGGGCCCAGGGTCGTGGTTGTGCGCGTGGAACGCGGTCGAACATGACGGCTCGTCGTCACCGTGTAGCTCGGCCGACAGCTGCGCCAGCTCACGCAGCGCGTCTGCGTTGCCCGGCGACAGCTCGAGCACCGCGTGCAGGTCTGAAACAGTCTGTCAGTCCGTCTTGGATGGGGCGCACTGGACGCACCCTGGACGGCCTCGTCGCGCTTGTGCAGCATGCGCCGCGCCCGGGCTCGGCGCCAGAAGCCCTTGGACGAGCGGTGCTGCTCGAGCGCGGCGGTACATGCGACCTCCGCCTGCACCCACTGCGCTAGCTTGAGGTGCGCGGCGGCTAGGTTGAGCGAATAGTGCGGCAGCTCAGGCTCAATGTCGCGCGCGCGGAGGTAGTGCTCTATCGCGGTCTCGAAATTTGCGCGCTTAAACGCAGTGTTGCCCTGACGAGCGTCAGCGCGGGTTTGCACGGCGGCAGTTGCACTCACCAGCTCCTTCTGCTTTTCCGCGCGGAAATACCGCCACTCCATGAGCTCGCTGACGGTCAGGTCGAGCACGCTGTCGTCCGGCGGCTGCTCGTCCTCCTCCGGCGCGGCGCCAAAGTCTAAGCGGATGTCCCAGACGTCCTCCTCTGTCTGCGTGTTCCACCCGTGCACGCCGCTCCCGCGGCCGTCCCATTCGCGTTCTTTTCCCGGTCGCCGACCGGCCTCGTCGGCATCTTCGCGCACGGTGCGCTCGCAGACTTCGCCTAGATGGTCGGTCGAGCAGCCGCACTCGCACCATTTCGTCGTGAGCTTGTCGCGCAGGACAAGGCCGTAGCCGCGCACGTCGTACTCGCGCGAGACCTGCCAAAGGGTCTCTGCGAGCCGCTCGTAGCCCAGTCTAACCTTGTCGCACCATGCGGCGTGCGCGCGCGTGCCTTGCCGTTCCGGACATAGATCCTCGAGTGAACGTGGCAGCCAGCGACCGCCACGCGTTATGCTGGCCAGGTGCGGTGGTTTGGTGAATGCGGAAGGCTGGGGGAGGTTGTCCAGCATCTTGAGATGCTGTCTGAGTGCCTTGTGGTGCGGAAGCAGCCTGGCACTGTGAAGGCCACGCGTGGGACAAATCGGGACGCCGCGTGCCACCGCAAAGTGTCGGAGCGCAGTATACGACCACAGTACAGATTTCGTCGCAACGCGTTCTCCAGCCTGGCGTAGGTCCATCGCAATAACCGATCGGAAGAAGTCGCGAATGTCGTCGCTGTGAGCGTTGCGCGCAGCCCAGCCTGGCGAGCCCAGTAATATGAAATGCTGTAGCAGTCGTGGCAGCTCGCGCTCGCAGAGACGGTGTATGTGTGTGCTGAAAAGCCGGGCAATGTCGAGCTCGAAGCGGCGCAACAGAATGCCTGCGATCGTGCGCTCTAGCCTAGGAACCGTGCACAGCGCCGGCGGAATGCTGCCCAGTACTATTTCATCGGAATAACCTGCGCCAGACCCAGTCTTCCGAACGCGTTTCTTGGGCTTGCGTCGGGTGGGCGCGGTGGCGGGTGCCGCCTGTTTCGCGGGCATGTAGCAGCGGGAGGTCGGACAGTGTCACGTTGCATTCAACTCCGCGGGCGGCAATCTCATTTGACCAGTGCCGAAACAGTCCCGCCGGGCGCTTTTCGGGATTCCCTGACTTCCCCGATCCCCTCGCACATACAGTCGGCTGCAATGGAGCTGAGACAAAGCTGAAACTGTGATGGAGAAAAATATGAACAATTTATCAATGCTTCAGACACACCTACAGTACTGTAGTTCTTGTGTGTGCAACTTACCTTTGTGCTTATTTTCACTCTTACCACAGTATTTTAGCATATCCCATGCAAGGTTCCCATTGTACGTTTCTCAGCCTGAGTCCAAAGATTTAGCATCTTGTGGGAATCATGAAAAATCAATCAGGTCACACGTTGAATAGTGTATGCTATCCTCAAGATCATGTATTTCTGTTCGACCCTTCACAAACCTACAGGCTCATGAAGAGTCCATATTTGTGCTGTGAAAAGGCTCAGACAACTCCGTCACTCCTAATGGCGCATTGTCCGAAGTCATGCTTAACGAGCCCCTCTGGTTTGGGGAGAATGTCCTGGGCCAAGCTCAGTGCATCTCAGCAAATGAGGCTTTACTATACACACATGCTGAAAAATGCCAAGAGGGAGTGCAAGGGTGACACATGCATTGGGCGAATCCTGTGAGATTGATTTCAGGGTCAGTGTCTACCGTAATGGAATTCTAGAGATACTAACAACAATTGCACCAACATGACTTTCCACAGGCGCAGCTGAGAGAAGGATGTACGCTTGCTCGCGGGCTAAAAATGGTGATCAGCTCGGTATGCAATGTACTCAGCACATACTATATCCTAGCTGCTCGGGATGCGGCATTCAGCAAAGCAGACTCCGGGGAAAGGGAGAGCAAGCAGACCTTCTGCAAGTACGCCATTGCGTTGAGCGCAGCTTGCTTGTATGCAACGGTGCTAACAACAGTATTTATCAGCACAAATCAACGAGGTTAAAGATCAAACGGACGCATCCATGTTGTACTGCTTGCCATCTCCATCTGCCGGGATATCAGGATGCGTAAAATTTGCGTTCCTCGCAACTCACGGTAATCGACTGAGATACCCTCGAAGATAAGCTTGGCCGAATATTGCGGGTCAATTGGAGAGGGCTGTAGGCATTGGGTGGCGACTCAAACACAATTCACTGCCAGGGGCGTACGAGGAAGATGGGCTGCTTCATGGCAAACTTTTCGATGCCGCCTTTGATCACGCTCGTGTTGAACGTCACCACTCCGGCCTGCAGAAGGTGAGACAAGATATCACGACTTTGCTGTACACACCATTTCGATGGCACCGCAGAACGAGAGCTGCGCAGAGCACGATTAGCTAGAGAACACTGACATGCGTTTGCGTCAGGCTCACCTCGCCCTGCCAATGCAGTATTCTAATGTTGAGTATGATAGCCCCAGGAGCGAGCGCATGACACTCACATCGCCCTGCGAAAAGTGCAAATCTCCCACGGACAGGTTCGCGCCCTTGACGAAGACAGGGAAGTAGCATCTAGACCCGCGGCTGAGGTTCTTGATCTAGAAGTGTGCATTGCGCGCCCCTTCAGGCTCCCACACATCTAAAGCGAAGGGCCCCGAAACGTACATCGCAGTTGCCACCATGCTCGCGACCCGGAATCGTCCTGGCGCCCTCGTCCGCGATCTTCTTGCGCACGGCATCGTCGATGTCCTGACCGACGTAGGCGCCCTTAGGCTCCGGTGGGAACGCCACGGCGGGCATGGCGCCGGGGTGCTCAGCGATGAGAGCGCCCTCACGCGCGTTCCATGTTGCCAGCAGCTCTGCGGACGGCGCTGTTCCGCTGTCGGAGGGATCGCATGAGGCATGTGAACTCGTCACGGGGGAACGTACATAAGACCCGGGTGGGAAACTCCCGCGAAGCGGACGCCCGGTACGTGGCGACTTGTAGCGTAGATCCCTGCAGTCTCGTCAGGTCCGGCCACTCGCACATCATCCGGACACGAAAGACCTTCAAAGTCCCAAATGGCCTTGCATGCACGGCTCTGGAATTCCTTGGCTGGATGGCAAGCGGGTGTTAGAAGCGCAGAGTGTTCAAAGGATGGTGACATGCCGAATAGTCCACCACCGTTTGTGAGCTCGAAAATACCCGTATAGCCCCATTGCATGTCGTCGAATGGGCGGACTGTATTGTATCGTGTGAAATCATCACAGAGGCAGATGTCATTGTAATGGTAAACGCACCGTCGAGGATGTCCACCACCAATACGTCGCCGGGTTCCGCTCCTTCGACCGCGATTGGACCAGAAAGATTGTGCACTTTAGTCAGGTCGACGCCGCGAATGTCGTCGCTGAAGTCGTTGTTGCCGATTTGCGCCCCAGTCCAGTCTGCACGCAAGTTGAAGTTTCTCGGCACCACGCAGCCGTGCGAAGCCGCTCACCGACGCATTCAATCTTGAAAACCTGCCGACGAAAACTGTGAGTACCATTTACACGCGCACGGTAAATTCTCAAACCTCTCCCGGCTTCACTGTGGCGATCGGGGGGATGTCCGGGCTTGAGTTATCAGTGACTTTAGTATTCACGCTGGGAGACCATCTTCGAGGCACTCACTGCCAGCGATTATGCAAGCCCTGCATTGCCCAAATTAGCAACTCTCCGGCCGGCTCTGTACCGTACCTTCTGGCCCTCAGCTGGCCTATGGTGAGGCACGGCACGGTCAATCGCGTGCTCGCGCGGCATTAGATACAAAACCACGCGACGCACTTGAAGGGATCAACCTTCGAAGGTCAGCGCCAACGATCTATCAGGGCGCGCGTCTGTCGCAAGCACACTCACTTTGACCAGCGTTGGGTGCGCAGCGGGTTTCGTGTCCATCGAGAGAGTCAGAGATAGTGAGCCTGCAGATAGGCGGAGCTCGGTCTCTGCTATAGGTGCCACTGAGATTATATGCCTCGGCCCGGAAGGACGGCCTGTCAGGGAGATTGACCTGGTGCACATGTCACATGGGGCGAAAGGCGCTCACCGCCGAAGAGTTGTTTGACAGTTATGCAAAAGCCCCCTATCACTCCGGCAGAATGCGCGCGTTTTTGGGCCGTATAGATTTTCCCACGAACATGACTGAAAGTGAGCGCGGCAACTGGGGCTTGCGGCGTGTTTACGCGTTCACGAGAGATAGACAGCTGTGTGCAATGAGTGGTAAGGCCAACGAGTAGCGGGCCGCCGTGTATCGAGAGCACGGGAAGACTTGCTGTGAGAAACTGTGGCCACAAAGTTTCATTTGGGATCGGCAATGCAAGAACAAGCTCGGACAACAGCAATCGTGGGCAGCAAATGTGACACTAACGAGCGCTCAACCGTCTGACCTTCGCTCTGCCTCCAGCGTTGCTCGAGTATGTCGTAGTGTCTATACAAGCCTGGGGTTGTGCAGCAGAACACGTGTCAGGATGCGGACAGCTCCTGACTCGTGCTATGCTGCACAGCCGCCATGCATGCAAGACTCGGAGTAGCGTACGTTCAGACGACGCGTAAGGCATGCTCGCCCGGTGAACGCATTGACGGCGACGTGGAGGTTCGGGTTCAGGAGAAGATGATGCCGGGAACAGCCAGACACAGCAACTGAGGCTTTTATACTCTCCACCCTATTCCCACGGTTCGCCCGCCGGCAGCCCATGAAGGAAAGATGAGGGAAATGTTCCGTGTGCACCTGGCCGAAACCTCGAGGCGATGACAAAAATCAGCGCTGATGATGCGCAGCAAATCTCTGGCGCTCCAAGTCCGTTGAAGCTGACGCTTTGAAGGCCCGCGCAGTGCAATCTTGTCGACCACGTCTTCGACAGCTGGTAAGGTATGCCATATGGGTCTCTGCGCCAGGCGTCAGCTCGTTCCCTGTGACCCAGAGGACGATGCGCCCAAAACGCCACGATGACTTCCCATGGCTTCCATCGCCGCCCATAACAATGCCTCCCTTCTTTTCATTCACCACCGTCTTCCCAATATTTCCACGGAGAAGACTCATGTAGGCCGGCTTCTGGTGCGCGTGAGACGACCGGGTGGTCGCAGAACTTGCGCTTGCGTCATGTTCGTCGGCTTGCTTAGATTTGAGCATGGAGATATCCGTGTAACAAATCGCCTGGAGCGGTTGTTCAATATACCGACGCCCATGCTTGAGCAAGATGTGCTACGTTAGCACATTACTCGAAAAGACAATGCTGTACAGAGCGCTTCCCGGGCCTTTGGAGGACTCTTGCGGCGTTCTAAGACAACGCGTAGCAAATCACGTCCTAGTAAGTGTTATAGAGCGTGGGCTCGAGCAGTTCTAACAGAGTGAGTTGGCGGACTTTGAAGCGTGTTTGACCTGTTCCTTCCGTCCACGGCCATCCAGAGTCGACGCTTGCGCCTTCAGTCTAAACAATTTATACTTTCATGCTGCCCAGGGCTTTTCCTACTCGCGTCCTCTATGCTCCCATAACGCTCTTCTGTGATTACCTGTCGTCTTGGCCCGAAATCTGTTCGCAGAGTGTTCGCGGGGTATTTCCGTTATTTTAACCTGCTAAGTAACGCGCAATATTCCATGCGGCCCCGTACGCCTGTTGTGCTCTAAATCTAACGGCTGCCTGAGCGAGCGCCCCTCCAGGGAGTCCGGAATGTCGCCTGCCGCGGACCGACCTTGATTCTGCCTGATTCCAGCGCAGTTCCTGTGCACAGTGGGACCCGGCTTTCACTTCTTTCAGACAATGGCCGGCGCATCATGTCAAACAGCTCTTCTGCACGGTAATCCGGCCCACGCCACAACGTCTGGTTATCGGTAAAGGAGCCGCCAACAAAGGGCCTCTTATCATGTCCTTGTACGTCGACCCCAATGGTCGAATGTCCTTTCTCCCTTCTGTAGAAAAGGACAAAGCGCAGGATGTGACGGAGCATGGCCAACCTGCAGACGTCTTTGGTGACGAGGATGGGCACGAGGTGAGTAGTCTTGTTATAGCAATATCTCGCGATATTGATGGTACCCCCTCAAGATTCACTACAAGACTCTCAGTTGGCAGGTACCACAAGCCTGGCCACGTCCGCGAGCTTATCTCATTGCGCTCACAGTTCGTCGCGCTGCTTATGATAGCAGAGATCGTGAGCAACGGGATGCTGTCACTCCCCAGCGCGCTTGCGGTAGTCGGTGAGCCGTGCGCGATCACCCCAAATCCAATACGCATGCTGAGTGTCTCTTTCGGGGTGATTGCCCTCTGCGACCGATAGGCATCGTTCCGGGTGTAATCCTCATTGTCTTCCTCGGCGTCTTCGCCCTCTTCACTGCCAAGCTACTCGTTGACTTCAAACTGAACCATCCAGAGGTCCACAACATGGGTATGAAAGGACAAATAAATGCCGCAACCGCCCCTCTCATCCATTTCACGGTAGGTGACGCAGGATATATCATATTCGGACGCGTAGGGCGCGAGATTCTCTCCATGGGGACCGTGCTTTTCTCCATCGCGGCGACGGTCCGTAACATACTCGTATTCATGCCACTTTCATATTTACATAGCTTTAGGGCTCGCAGCTTCTTTCCGGGAAGCAAGCATTGCAAGTTCTTTCGGAGAATGGCCTCTGCGCTATCTCGCTTATTGCCATATTCGCCGTCGCGACATTCCTGCTCGCGCTCCCACGGACGTTGCACGGTCTTCGTTGGCTCAGTCTTTTTAGCGCAATGCTCATCCTCATCGCGGGAGTAGTCAACATGGTCGGGGCGGGCGTTCAGCCCGTCCCTGGCAGACAGGTCGATGCTGTTTTGTCCCCAAATTTCTTCGACGCGTTCGTGGCTATAACAAATCCAGTGAGTGTAATGCTTTGAACTATAGACGTCCGCTAACCTGTCACCAGGTCTTCGCATACGCCGGACATTTCATGTAGTGTCATGCTACACGTATGGAGTTCAATCGCTAATACCGACATTTTCAGGTTCTTTATTCTCATATCGGAAATGCGCCACCCGCAAGATGCTATGAAGGTTCTCATTTATTTTCTGGTTCGAGACTATCTCTCTTATATATTTTTCTGCATGGCCGACAGGCCGCCTGGACTCTCCAAACATTCGCCACGGTATTCTACGTCCTCTTCAGCGTCATAGTCTACGTTTACATCGGCTCCACTGTCGCGTCTCCAACGCCTTTCTCCCTGACACCTAAGTGGTCAAAAGCCGTCTTCGGCATCGCGCTCAGCAATTTTCTCCTTGCCGCATCACTGTACGTCCACACCGCCGCCAAACTTGTATTCGTGCGTTTCTTCCGGCATTCTCGGCATATTCACAATCATACATTACTGGGATGGGCGGTGTGGACCTCTCTAGTCGCAGTCTCTGTGGGCGTGGCCTTCGTGTTCAGCGTCTCCGTGCCCATTTTTTCGTACGCCTATATCGAGTCCGCGAAGAATGTTCACTCATTCAGACCAACAGATACCTCATCGGTATCACGGCCGCTCTCTTCGCCTCCTGGTACACGTACGGACTCGCCGGGTTCTTCTGGATCCATGACGCCTACCACCAGCAACAAACTGGGGGATTTGACGTATTACGGCGGCGGTGGGGAATGACGCTGGTTAGCGTGCTCACCATCATCGCTGGGGCTTTCATATGTGTCGCCGGAACATACGTCTCGATCAAGGTGAGAGAGCCTGCGCAGCCATCGGACCATTTACTCATGTACTGCAAAAGCTCATTATCGATGCCTACGCGGCTGGAATCGTTGGAGAACCTTTCACTTGCTAACATTCTTCGCCATTGTGCGGAGCTATCTATGAAATCGTGCATGCGGCCGAGGTATCAAGCTTGTGGAAGCTGGTGGAGGAGTAGGATCCTGTGGGCGTCGATATTATTGCGGTAATTACAAATTACAAGAGTATATCTAGACTATTAGACACGACGATTTGCAGATCAATGCTACAGTAATAGAGACAGGCCGAATCATCATTGCCAGTCAAACTGTTGCAACACACGCTCGAACTCTGCGTCGCCGTGGAGATGAGCGCCTTCGGCCATATGCAGGTCGATGGGCGTCCCGCGCGGAAGGAGCTCCGTCAGAACCGTGTCGGCGACGTGACCAAGGTCGTGCGCCGTATCCGCAGGAGGCAGCAGCTCGATGCAGCAAAGGATCATCTCGACTATCCGCCCTCGTGTGATGCCGCTTACATAGGACTTGAACAGCGCAGTGAGATGAGCTTGGTCCAAGACACGACGCGAATCTGAGGTAAACACCACACGCTCCAGTGACGGACACGTGAGCAGCGGCACGACGGGTAAGTTCGAATGAGACGCGCGAGTATGCAGACTGCACATGCATTGGCTGCGGTTAGACTTAGAGGGCGCTGGAAGCAGCCGGATGGTGAGGGAGCCGAGCGAGGGCACATGCAGCGGCGTTGCGACTTTTAGGAGCCAATGCTCGTCGACGAACAATCTCCTCAATCCAAGGAACATGGCCGGATCTGGTGGCGTGGCGGTCAGGATGCCGCCTACGAGTATCACGGTGCGACCAGCGTCATTGGTGCTCGATATGGCTACATCTGATGTCCCGCCACCAGCTGAGGACACCATGCAGATGGCGAGGTCGACGCAGCTCTTGCCCCCCGTATTCGGGATGACCGTGAAGTCGCCGCTCTCGTTCGTCGGCGTCCGGAGACCGAGAAGACGTTCGAGGAGCTCGGGAAGGAACAGGCATTCCATGCTGCGGCACCATAGCCTGGTGGTCTTTGGCAGGCAGCTCGGCGACAACGGCGCAGCATCCGCCTCCTCCTCGTCTTCGAGGTCGAAGAAGTCAACGGTTAAACAATCGAGAGCCGGGCACAGGAGGCAGAGAAGCAGAATCGCGCGCACTGAGCTCTGCCGATGAGAAATGTAGAGCGAGGTGAGGGTCGAAAGGAACGTGGGGCAGTCTGGCTGGGGCGCGGTGTAGAATTCCGAACCAAGGCGCGCGTCAACCAGTAACGGGGCCTGGCCGGCAAAGAGGGAGCGCGTCCACAGTTCGTCGCGATCATCGGTGTCGTCCATATTTTCCACGAAGGCGAAATATTGAAGCAGCGGCGCAGGTTGCTGCAGGCCCTCACGCAGCAGGGCATCAACGTCACACGCAGGGTCGTCGACGCGAATGACGAGAGTGTGGACTATGTCCAGGTAGTACCGCAGGCAGTGGATAACCTCTTCCAGGCGGACGTGGATGGGCATCGGCGTCCGAGGCGCCACACGCTTGCGAACGTGTCCGTCGCCGAACAGAAGAATCTGCCAGTCGGCGTCGGTGATATGCGTATAACGAAGCACAAGCCCGTCTCTAGTTCGCGCGCCGGCGGCGCTGGAGTGTTCTCCGTAGGCTGCGTCATTGGCGTCGGGATTAGGAAACGTGATCATGAGCCGAAGAGTCGGGATAACGAGTGGCTCCTTCACATGAGAGAGTTTCTTGACATACTCAAGTGTCTCTTTGAGAGCACCCGAGACAAAGCCTCTCGATGAGATAGTCGTCCACGGGGACAGCGAGAGCTGAGAGCCAAAGATTTCGTGGAGGATATGATTCGTGTGAGATAGGGCGAGCCGGTCGTGCCAGTCAAGAAGTGCGACGACCTTGAGGACGAGCTCAACTGGGATCGAGATGAAAGGGCTGAGACGGAGGGGACGTTTCGTCAGTTTGTGTCTAGCCTTTGTCAGAAAAAGCGAGCTCACGCGTTGGAAGACATATACAAAACAGGAAAGGTCGCGCAAACCTCTCTGGAAGAAAGAGGGTTGGGAAAATGGGGCGCTCGAGTGTCCAGCGATGCATTTCAGGAGGTTGACTTCTATTGTCCAGTTTCGGACGCGATTGTTCTTTGCGTTCTTTGTACTTTGTACGTTGATCACGGCGGAGGCGGCGGCGGAGACAGCCTCAGGAAGAGCTTCCAGCACGTGAACAGAGCCCCCAGAAACGCCATGTGAGGAGCACTGCGTTGGAATGCTGCGTTGTTCTGGCCAGCACGCTATTTATGCAGTTGGGTGCCACGCTACCGTATCGACGGAGATATTAGGTGCATTATCTCATTTAGCATGAGTAGGAAGACCGTGTTTCATGACTTACCTGAGAATAATCGACATTATGGAGCCCAAACCGACGCCGGTCCGGCCAGCAGTATCCAAGGACGAGCCAAGGACGTCATTGAAGGAACGGAAAGTGTCAAACACGCATCAGATAGCATATGTCAAGAAAGGAGCCCGTAGGCTGTCCAGGAGCCGAAGACTGTTTGTAATCTTCGGATGAGACGAGGAGGAGATCGGAGTTCAAATTAATCCAAGTCCGGCGTTGTTCTCCTCCTTCGCCAAAATCAGTGCGCGTAGAAGTGTTATATATAATGTGCACCGCGAGGCGCAGATATTAGTTCGCCTCAAATTTTTCGGACGAGTACTTCCCCAATCGGACGTGAAACACAAATTATGTTCATGAATACAATGCCTCACACACGCATTTGACGCACATCTTTGAAGTAAATAGCTTAGGCCCATCTATTATGAGGTGATATCATCCCGACTGCAACGGCTATCCATTATCGTTTACCTCTTGGTCGCACTCGCCAGTACTAGTGCTCCGAGTCTCCGCGAAGTATGACGAAGGGGGGTCCAGGTCGTAAGGGGAACATGCGTTTATGAGGACGCACGCTCCTTTGCCTGAAAATCATAGTTTATACGTCCCGAAGAACTTCTTTGTGTGTGATACATTCCCGCGAGCGACGTCGTGACGACACGGCTGACACGACAGCATTAGAGCGCCCATGTTCACATTGTCTGCTTCGACAAATTCGCATTTCAGGGTGTGTTAATTATGAGTATGTATAGCCGCATATGTACATGGGAGGTGCAAGCTCCAGGATCGAATAGTGCCGATGCAGCTGCGAAAAGCGCCATGTTGTGCGTTTAGCGCTACAAACGACTTGGAACGTGGATTTGCAGGCACAGATTCAAGGGTTCAGCTTGTCGATACAACGCAGAATGTGTAGAGCGCTGGACCAGAAGACGCCCCGGCGCCCGCTGCTGCAGTACCAGATTTTGACCGGGTTGATAGACGATGAATAAGAGTGCGCTGTACATACAGAAGTCGATGACGATGGCGTCCATGCAGCTGACGAAAAGCCTCGTGACCGGCGTCTTCTCGAGAAGATGACGAGCTTGAAGCTGCCTAGCAACCGCGCCCCTTCCCAGTCTGTGGCTGCCAAATTCCACTGGGGCGCTCAGGGAGCGCTGTAACTCCAATATGCGACCCTCTCAAAGCTTGCTGGCAGTAACAGCATGAGGGAGCGAGAGCGCATGAAAGACAAAGCAAGAATCAGGATCAGATGGGTCTCCGTCGGACGACGAGCTGCTTCTGGCGTTCCGCAGATATGAAATGTGCCGGGCGGCTGTGGTGCCTTGTTGTACGATATCCAGTCACTGCCAGGCTGCCTTGGTCGTCGACGGGCTCGAGATATACGAGAGGCGGCGGTGGATCACGTGGCACGTGGCGGAGCCCTCGACTGGCAGGCGCGGCGGCTGTCAAAAGGTTTGTGTTGGGATATTTGGCCCCTCCAGAGCTTGCTCTACCTTTGCCGTCCTATCTATCCATTTCGCTCACGCGCACACAAAACACGCCCGATATACGTCCTACTCACGTGCGCCGTTGCCGCCTGCGCCTTGTTCGACAGTGCTGACGGCCGCGTCCAGGAACTCTTTACACAGAACAGATCATTCGACAGCACGCTCACTAACCACCCACCAGCACCGGCATGGCCACCACAACGCTGCCATACACCCCTCCATTGCAGGAATTACCCCCGTGGCTCTCATACTCGACATTTACGACGACAATCGGCCAGACCGCGGTTGTCACGCAAACCGTGGTCAACTTGCCGCTGACCTACTACGGCCCGCCGGTGAGCTACTTTTCTTCTGGTTTGAGCGTCGCGGAGTGTTGCTGCAGGCGCACAGTCGCTGGAGTATCCGAGCTTGAGTGGCACTTGCTCGCATGTTTCCGACGACAGCTGTCGAATGCTCATCTGAATTATTACATTCTCTCTGAACTCACACCTGGCGCAGATACCTCTCGGCACTGACGGCGTATGGGTTTACGGCGGCTTAACCTCGCCCCCACCAACGCCGACTGCCACATCCTCCTCCTCAGCTTCCGCCGCTACTTCTTCCTCCGCGTCTATAACCGCCTCTTCGTCCACGCCCTCCTCCAGCACCACCCCGTCATCAGCAGGTGAATTGCAAACACCCCATCTAGTCGCGCAACTAACCCTTCGCAGCTTCTTCGACACCTGCAACGGGCTCTCATGACCACTCCGGATTTCCTGTCTGGGCTATACTCGTCATCGCCATCGTTTGCGGTCTGGCAGTTGGTATCGGTCTTCTACTTGCATTCGCGCTGTGGTACAGACGGCGTCATCCATCCGGTTCCACGTCCTCTTCCTCGCACTATCCCGACGACGATGAAGTTGAGCAGGGCGGCACGCGCTTCCGCATCCTGCGTGCGCTCCCCATCCCGCGCTCCTTGCGGAGCTCGCAGCACCGACACAGCCGTGTGCCGCAGCACGACGAGGAGACCGCGCAGGTCACCGTCATCCACCCGAACGACAGCGACTGGCAGCTCATCGGCCAGTCGCGTGAGCAGCTTGCTGCCATTCGCAATGTTCGCCCACCGCCGCCCGATGGTAGGACAGCTGCGTACGGCCCCATCTTGCCCTTCGAAGATCGCACCCCGCCGCACACGCCACCGCCTTCGCAGCCATCTTCGACTGCCTCAAGTCAACCTGGTACCGCACTCCCACGCCCGGACACCATGGGTGGGAACAGTTTCAGTGACATGAGCAACCATAGCCTGTTCTTCAACCCTGCGCTGCAGGCGGGCGAGACCTTCGACCGCGACCGCCGTGTGTTCCCCGACCACTACGCACTGGGAATCGAACAGAGCCCACAGTTCCAGCCCCTCAACCCGCCGCCGCGGCCACGCACTCTGCCTCCGGTCGACCAGGACCTCGTTCTGCCGCCGCCGCTTATTGGTGGTGCTCGCAGGAGCGGCGAGGGACGCCGCAGTGGCGACAGGGCGCGCTCGCAGGGAGCTCCGTTAATGGCATACCCCGACAGTCCTGTCAGTGACGCTGATGAGGCCGCTGCACTTCTGGCTGCCCGTCGTCGTTCGGCGTCACCTCCTACGCGGACGTCTACGCCGCCCGTCACGGACAACAACCGGCTCATCTCGAGACTTTCGACACTGATTAAGCGTTTGTCTGGCTCTTCGCAGGCCGCAACGACCACGCCGTTCATGCTGCACCCGTCGACCCCGACCGCCTCGGGCCCGTCGATGTCGCAGCAGCAAATGAAGGAGACGGGCGCTGGGCTGGGCTTTGGGTTCCTTGCTGCACCGCCGGTGTCGATGTCGACGCGCCGTACGGGCGCGACGTCTTCTGACCGGCCGATCAGCACCATCAGCGGCGCCACGGTCTACCACGATGCGCACTCGCGCCCGCAGTCGCCTTACCACGACGCGCCGCCGACGTACCAGCCCTCGCACACGCCCACGCCGGAACGCGCGTATGCCGACGCACCGCTGCCTGAGGAAGCCGACATCCTCGATGAGCAGCCACCCCGTCCGCTGCGCTACCCACCGGGCTTGACGCCGCCACAAGCTGCTTACCAACAGCGTCGTGGAAGCGCTGCAGGTGTCGGCGAAACTGGATTGCTGGAAGAGCTTGAGGAGGAGGATATTGTTGGCGAGCTGCCGCCACACCCGCTTGACGACCTCGAGGACGACGCGCCGGAGGCTGGCCAGGAGTTTGCCGCGCTCAGTAGCAGCAGCAAGGGCAAGCAGCGTGAAAAGCGGGGGACGTTAGGCGCTGTGCGTGACTTGATTTTTTGTTGTTGCTGGTTTTTACTGACTGGCGATACGTTCTGTAGCCAATGCCGTTTGCGGGTACACAAACGCCCTCTGCCAAGTCTCCGACCTCTTCGCACTTCCCGCATCGCTCAGCCTCGCGCTCAACTGGCGGGCACTCCGGTTCAGGATCCGGCACCAGCTCATCTCGTCGCTCGCGGCGGACGGGCGGGTCTTCTGTCTCCAGCTCGTCGCTCCGCCGGCTACAGCAGAGCTCCGGCTCGGGCGACGCTTACCTCGTCCCGCCCGACGAAATGCCCACGGCGGGCAAGGGCAAGCGGCGCGGCGGCAACCCGCTGCTGAGCGCGACGTTCGGCCCGCCGGCGACGTGGCTCCGCAGCCGCAGCCCCAGCGCGGGTAGCGCCCCACCGACGCCGCGCTCAGGTCGCTCCGTCAAGTCGCACTCGCACAGCAAGTCCAAATCCCGCTCGGGCTCGCAGCCGCACTCGCAGGAGCCCAGCCGCGGTCCGAGCCCGGTGCCGCCGCAGCCTGAGTTGCGCACCGTTGCGAGCTTCGCGGAGAGCGCGTTCAGCATGCAGCAGAGCATGACGACGGCCGTGACCACAGAGCCGTCGGCGAGCGTGCGCTACGTGCCCAGCCGCCAGCCCGTCCGCGTCGACGACAAGGCCGAGCTGACGGTCGAGGAGGAGGAACGGTTGCCGTTGACCAGCGCGTAGCCGCTGTCCCCCTGGTTGTAGATGTATTCTTATGAGAGCCATTTCGCAGCAAGGTTTGTTATTTCTTTTCTTTCCATCCCTGGGACAATTGCCTGCATAGAGTTCCCGTCTCCCTCTGCTGTCGTACTCTAGTGTATCGTTTGGACGGCCTCCCCCCGCCCCTCTCTCCCGTCTCCCCCCTGCTCTCCCCTCCCGTTTTGTGTTGCGCCTACCTTTTTGCCCCCTTTCTTTGCACGCCGCGTCACGACATACCCCATGTCAACCTCTTCGGTGAGCGTTGGCGTTCGGCTTTTATCTTCTTTTCGTTCTCGGTCATGCCCCATGTTACGAGCTGTGATGTATGCCTAGGCTATCCTCTGCTCCTGTCTCGGTCTACGCGTTTTCCTACGATCGAATGCATGATTTTTACGATCTTGAAGTTCGAGTGATTGTGACACTAAACTGTTTACCTTTGTTGGCCGTACTGTTAACCTCTCACGACGATGACAGGCTCAAGACGACCGGTCGTAATCTCTGGACCCTCAGGCGCTGGCAAGAGCACCTTGATCCACAAGTTGCAAGAAGCTTTCCCTGGGAAATATACGTTCAGTGTATCTCGTTCGTGCTGCTCAGACCCATCCGATGAACGCTGACACCCCAAACAGATACAACGCGCCAGCCTCGTACCGGCGAGGTGAATGGCGTAGCTTACCATTTTGTCACCCGCGAAGAATTCCTGGCTCTTGTTGGAGAGGGCGGCTTCATCGAATACACCGAATCCTATGGTAACCTGTATGTCAATTGCTTGCCAGCACCGGCCAACTTGACTCCGCATCAGCTATGGAACGAGCGTACAAGCCGTCGTTTCAGCCTCATCCGATCCGGGTGTGCGCTGTCTGGTTGACATCGACTCGGTGGTCCGTCCAGCAGACAGCTGATCCCGCGATACAAGCTCATAGCCTCGCAGGGCGTCAAGAACTTCAAGGAGCGTTGTGCACACCTCAATCCGCTCTACATCTTCCTATCTCCTCCATCTTTCGAAGTACTCGAATCTCGGCTGAGGAATCGCGGCTCGGACGACGACGCCGTGCTCCAGCTCAGGCTTCGGCAATGCGAACAGGAACTCGACTTTGCAAGAGTGCGTACAAAGTTCTCTCGAACGAGCTGATACGAGCTATTCAGTCTGGTGCATACGATGCCATCATCGTCAACGACGACATTGACCGCGCCTTTTCTCTGCTTGCCGACCTGATCGAGGAGCGGACGTCTACTGGTGACAACCCCCAACTTCTCGACAAAGTTGCCCGAAAGCCTGCGTGACGCCGCATTCCGTTGTATCTCTATGCGCTCGTGCTACCCGTGTATTTTTGATAGCTCTCCGTCACAATTCAAAAGCTGATTGTGACGGAGAGCTGCCATGCGCGCTGGTCCGGCTGTTCTAACCCTATGAACTATTCAACCTCAATGCTCCGCTTTCCCCTCGATTTCGAACCGCATTCATGCTAGCAGTGGCAGCAGTGCAGAACGATCAGTTATCTATGATCTCCTTTGCTGTTTTGATGCGCCGTTTGTCCTTGACATCGCCGAAGCGCCTCAAGGCGTTCCATGCATGGAAGCGTGCTCTCTCCCATTCGCCGCGCCGCTGTGCGATGACCGCGTCGCGTACAGACGCAATCGCGAGTCCGTAGGAACACCCCATCCTCTTCAACGGAAGTCGAACTACGGCGAGCATGCGCTCTGCCAGTTGGTCGTCCACGAGCTCGGCCAAGCGCAAGAGGCAGCGTACGGAACCGATTCGGGTATGGGCCCTTCGATAGAGGATTGCAGCGCACATGGTATGGACCATGCCTTCGTCTAAGCGGCCGTCGTACATCTCTGCTTCGCTGAGTGCTTCCATGGAGTCGGCTATGTTTTCGAGCATATCCTCCGCGTGCTCGACAGGATCAGGGTCTTTAGCGGCAGAACATGCGGCGTTGAGCAGCGCCTGTGCTTCGCAGAGCTCGCCGCGCCACGTAGCCACAATACCCCCGGCACGCAAGACTCTGTTCAGAGTAGCCGGCGAGAAGCCAGCGGCCGGAGTGAGTTGGCGAGTCCGTGCCAGGGCCGCTTCCGCGGCGTCCAGACGTCCTGCCTGCGCTTTTGCTTCAGCGAGCATGGTGAGGGCCTGGATGTGTGGACCGGGACCGGTAGCATCTGCAGGCACTTCTGCGGCCTTTTCAGCATGCTCAATGGATCTCAGCGGCTGTCCTTGGTTGAGGAATATGTGGGCCAGAAGACTCTGCGCTAGGACGACACCTCGGGCACTTTGCGCCGCTTCGAATGAATGACACGCCTCTTTGCATGTGTCTATGGCTGGTGCAAGGTCGCCCATCTGAAATCTGAGCCTAGCTATATGCAGCTGGCCATAGCCCACGAGTTCTAGCGGCTGCTGCGACTGTTCGAATAGCATCGCGGCTATTCCTTCCTCGTACTGCGCAATAGATTCCTGCAACTGGCCGTCACGGGATAGTGCAAGAGCGAGCTCCCTGACACAGATCGCAGTTGTCCGCTGCCACTTCTGAGTCCGAGCGATATGCAACAGCTGGCGAGCTTCATCTACGGCGGCCTTGGGCGGGAGAAATCGCGCCAGCAGGATGCGACATTCCACCGCTAAGTGAGGCTCCTGCATGCGCTGGTACATATCGTGGGCCTCGCGAGCCAGAGTCGCTGGGTCTCCGGGTACAGTTCCATTAAACGCCTGGTAGGCCCATTCGAGCAGTAACTCGGCCTTGAGATGGTCGGAATTAGGCTGCGTTCGAGCGCTGGTAAGTGCTACAGACAAGAGCCAAGGACCTTGGCCCATGCCCGTATTGATATGCACGGAGCATAGATCTATGACGGCCTTGACAGCAGCATTGTTGGCCTCCGGGCTGTGTTTCAGCGCATAGCGAATGATAAACTCGATATTCGCCAGCTCTGGACACACGGACGAGAAAGTCTCTGCCTGAAAGCCAAACATCGTGGCGTCAAGAGCGATTTTAGCCATGCCGAAGTAATGGTTATATATCAGAGACGTAGCATCCCCGTCGGGAGGATGGTGGGCAAGCATGAAGCCGCGAATGGGCGCAAGCACGTAAACGCGGTGGTCAGGCGTGCGTCTGGCCAAGGAATTCTGTAACAAGGCCGAGAGTGCTTCGGCGGAGTAACTCAAGTTCCAGAGGCACACGTCCGTATCGACCACGCCGTTAGGGAGAAGCGATAGCATGCTGAGTAGCTGTTGAGAGGTGGGCACTGCCTGCATTCTGGGAGACTTCAGGGACAAGCTTATGGAGATAGAGAGACTCTCCAGGCGCGTCTGGCTGCCTCCACGCTCGAGCATTGACGTCTCGAGCATATTCCATCGGTGTAACATCGTCTCCATCGACTCCGTCTGCGCGAGGTTGGCCATCAAAACGATGGCCAACGGTACATTGTCCAGATGGTGCAGTAGTCGATCTGTCGCGAGATCGCTGTCGCGCGGGTCTGCAATGGCGAGAAACGTCTGTTTAGCAGCGGCGTCCGAGAGCTGGCTAAGGGGAGGTAGGAAAGGTCGCGACCAGGGCACGCCCTGAGGACGCTCTGAACCCCGCAGAGTGACGATGAGAGAAAGGTTATCCATGCTGCCGAGGAATAGCAACATGCTCTCCGCATGAGGGCGCTGGTCGGGTCCCTCCCAGGCGGACTCGAAGTTGTCCAGGACAAGAATAGCAGGCTCGGGACCGAGCAGATCGCGTATTCTTTGCTGTGCTAGCTTCGGTTGGGTCACCACAACTCCCAGAGCCTGGAAAAGCATAGAGAAACAGTTTGACTGTCCCTCAGATGCATCGCATGAAACGAAGAATCGTCTAGCGCCGAAGCGTGCGGCCACGAGCGCATCGTGCAGAACAATCACAGCCACTGTCGTCTTCCCCATTCCCGGGCCACCAAGAATGGCCACATGGCCGGCTGAGCCGCTGGTGACTGCTTGGACGACTGTGCCTATTTCCTTGTCACGGCCGAAGCAAAGGTGAGGTTTCGGCGGAATGGACTGAGCGGCCACACTCTCCGGTGTGACTTCGGAAGGTGGCGGTAGCAGCGAGTATCGCTTCTTCTCGGACGCATGAATCTGAGACAAAAGATATCCGGTTATGAGGCCAGTACTGAGCCGAAGTTGCATCTTGACAGGGTCACATCAATAATCGTTCAAATATGGCGGAATGGAGAGCCTCACTATCAGCATCTTGAATTCATTATCGATCCTCTCCGACAATCTAAGCAAGTCATCTCTGTCGCGCCGCTGATGTAGCGCTTGGGAGAGATAGTTCCTGCTTCCGAGTGCATGCAGCGTGGCTTGCACATCCAGAAGAGACCTGACATTTAGATATTAGACTTGTCTGAGGGAGTAGGCCTATCCCTGCTGACCTCTCGAACGCGCTCAAAGCGTTTGAGACTTCAGGAGGCAGACGAAGTAGCCCATCCGACAACAGTTCGGCGACAGCTTTTGCCATGTCATTAGCCCGCGTTGAGATGACGCGGACGGCTTCCGTATTGACACGAAGACTCTGCAGGTAAAATTTGATCAGCTCGAGGATTCTATGCATTCAAGTCCTGCTCACATTGGCGGCTTCAATGATGCCTTGACCAACGCCGAAGAAGGTGCGAGCCTCGAGAGAGCCGGAAATATCAGCTCCGTGAACCGCCGCTGCCGCTGCAAGCTGCGACATGGTACAACGCGGCGAATGCTGCACCAGAGCTTGGCCATCCGCGAGGTTTTATTCGTTCGGTACGATGGCTGCGCCGGGTGATCGTGGATGCTGTCCAATTGAAACCGCAGGGTCCTGATTGAATGGGCCCACGCAAAGAGAAGCTGGGGACGGTTTCAGTATGCCTCCCGTAGCCCAATTCAAAGCGTGCCTAACGCGTGGCATGCTAGTGCAGTGTTGTTTGTGAAACGGGACACGCACCACTGCGATGAGGTTGATGCGAAGTTAGTATGTTGCGCGATGGCCAAAACGTAGGGAAGACTCGAGCACAGGCGAATATGGGTGATGCGCCAGTTCAGCACTATATTAAGGCGCTGAGTACTGCGCTACATGCGTACCTAAAACGCTGAGAACGCTACAGAAGCGCGATAGCGAAAGCTAAAGCAAAGGGATGCGTGAGTCATGCGTGTGACGAAAACTGAGAACTACATAGATGGAAGATGGGCTGTATAATTGGGAGCGCGTATTAGCCGCCTCCTGATGCTGCTCAAGTATGGTTTTGTGATGTGATTAGGACGAATCCAAACTTCCCAGCTCCGCCCCGAATGGGACGGACACAAATGCTTAGCAGCCTCGTTCATCCCAAGTATGACCCTTCCCTTCACTAAGAAGTTTCTCAACTACTAAAGGAGAACTTTTCAGTTATATAAGACGATTTTGATAATTTATTCGCTTATCGCAGGTCTCGGAGGCTTTTTTCGCTATTTTGTCGCGTCTCGAGCGGAGCTCGAATGCGCGTACTTCTTCTACCTTGTTTCCCACTGACCACGGATCACGCTCAATCGCCACGATGGACGACCTACTGAGCAAGCTCAACCCAAAAGTGTTCTTTGAGGGCATGCGGCGCGCGGCACGTGAGCTTACGGCGGCTGAAAAACGCGGCAAAGTGCCCGATAGCATCGATTTCAGCGTGCAAGAGACGTGCAGCGCGTGCAGGCAGGCCATTGAGCCACCTCAAAAGCCTAAACGCTGTGCGGCATGTAAGGCGGTCATATATTGCAGTTTAGCCGTATGTTTTCTTTGATCTACTTTACTTCTGATTGCTAACTTAAAATTGTAGTGTGCAAAGAGAGACTGGGATGTGCCCGCCGTTCCGAATGCTCAAACGCACAGCGAACTGTGCAAGGACAATCAAGTATGTTGAATCCACAGGCAGTCCCGGATTATGATAGCCGCGCAAGCTGACAGTGAGCACTTGGTCTTTATAGCGCCACATGCAGCGGCTGCCAGACGCGGTAGCAATCGTGAAGCAATTTCCCTGGGGCCGTTTGGAAAAGGACGGCACGTTCAGCTTCGACATTGCGCGTGCGCGCTTCGACGTGCTCGGCTCGGACGGGTTTGGCTACTGGAGCCACCGCGGTGGGCCCGTTGCGCACGCCAACGTCGGTAGCATGGTCGATATGCTGGGCAATTCGCCGCAGGCACGCGCAATGAAGACGCTCATCGCGCAGTTCGACCACCTCGACGGCCTCGACCTGCTCAAGAAGCAGCACCTCACGGACGCCCAGGGTTGGAAGCTTCCCGCTAAGCTCATCCCGCTGCGCGACTTTGAAAACGCGCCGGAGAAGAAGCCGGTGCTCGTGACGACGTTCGAGGGTGGTGTTGTCGATTGGGACAGCTGGTACCGCTGGCGCAAGCTGCCCAAGGAATCGCCCGCAGCGCTGCTCATGGACTTCCCGCTGAGCGTGTACCAGCTGCTCACGCACTGTCTCGGCGTCACAGATCCAAGCGCTGGGTCGAAGGATAACCGCGTGCCGCTCACCGTTCACTATCTCGGCGCCGAAGTCGAACTCAACTTCATCCCTCTGTGAGTACTGCGCTTCCACGCGCGGTTTCTCTGACACATCCGCAGCTTTGCAGAACTTGCGCTGCTGCTGCCGTGGCATGACATCAAGCTCGTCTTCTTTGGGCCCAGCGTGCAAAAACTGGGCGAAGCGGCAAAGGACAAGAAACACGCCGACTCGCTCGTCGCAAAGTCCTCGCCCACGACGCCCGTCTTCACCTACACCGCGCCGCTCAGCAGCGGCCGAAGCACCCTCTCCGCATACCTCTGTACATCCACCGCCGCCTGGTCCCCGAACCACTCGGACTTCCCGCTACCGGACGCGCTGGCCGCGGGCAACGCGGGCCTGGGCTCGTACCACGACACCTGGCCGCAGGTCATCGTCGCCGCGCACGCGCTGCGCATCCCGTTCGGCGTGACGGAGTACGCGGAGCAGTCCGCCGAGACGCAGGTCGTGCGCCAGTTCCCCGTGTTCCTCCGCGCGGCCGGCATCGCGCCCAAAAGACGCGACGAGTACGCGATCGAGTTCAACCCGTTTCAGCGCCCGGGCCAGCGCCCGCTGCCGAATGTCAGGCTGCCCAACATGTCAAATGGGTTTACGATTACTGTCGTCCGGAAGGAGAAGGGGGAGGGGAAGGGCAAGAATGAGGCGGATGATGGTCTTGCTGCTCGCGTTGCGGCTGTCGACTTGGACTTGGACTAAGGTGTATCTTGGGTGTATCTCTGGTTATCTAGTGTATCAGGTAGTGTGATCTTGCCAATATTTTCTTTTCTAACGCCTACATTGTGTCAGCTCCTGTTCTCGACGCCCAAATCCTCAGAGAACTCATTAGTATCTCTCATCACTCTTCGAAGGTGGATACTGTGGATACTCAGAGCCCACGCGACCGACTCCCCGACTCCACGACGAAGAGTCTGTGGAGGAGCGGGATCGTCATGATGTCAGCCTCCCCACATCCGGTGGCGCGGGCATGTCGACTCGTGGGTATATAAACCCGCGCTCTCCCTCCGTTAAATGCCTCACAATAACTTCTACAATCTCACACTCGAACTACCAACTCTCACGAACTCTATCACGAACATCATGTCGTCCAACATCAACTTCGCCAACGCCCCGGCCTCCTTCGCCCCTCAGGAGGTCTCCACTCCGCAACAGCAGCAGTCCCGCACGCGCAAGGGTGCGCCTTCCCAACCGCAGTCCGGCTCCGAGTCGCTCGGCGGGTGGCTGACGGACGTCGGGTATGATCTAGACGCCGGCGGCCTCGGTGTTCAACGCGCGGGCCTTGAGTCCGGCATCCTCGCTTCGACGCGCATCGAGCCCCTCGGCAACAAGAATGCGGCGCAGTTCAAGGAACAGCCTTGTGAGTTATCTCATTGCTTTAGTTTTACTTCTACTCGGATCCGATTAACTGACGCGATTTCTTCATTGTGGCACTCGCAGCGCATCCCAAGAGGCCGCACTACGAGCGCGGCCTGGACTCCGGCATCGTCGACAGCGCGCGCATCGCGCCGCTCGAGGGCGCCAGCGGTTTGCCTAATCCGACGTGGACGGAGACCGTCAGTGGTGCCGGGAGCGCCGTCGGCTCCGCCGTGAGCTCTGCGGCTGCGACGGTCACTGGCCTCTGGAAGAAGTGAGAAATGGCACAACGCCAAGTAACAAGATGATTGGAATCACTGTATTATTAGGACTACGGTTGAATACCACGAATGAATTGTACCAATGAATCTTATACATAACAATTACATACTCTCAAGAGTAGTCTTGGACCTTCAGGCGGATTCAGGTGGTCTGCTGAGAGTCATTACAGCAATGGTCGAATAGAACATGCTGTCATTGAGACGATCAACAGTGGGGACTTGGTAGACTGGCTGTGACTGGCACTGACTGCGGTGAACGATGACTCTGAGGTTTGGAACCTGCTGATCGCCGTCCTGACGCTTCGCTCCACGTCAGCTCTGGTAATGCATGCCGTAGCGCACCTGTGCATGTCCCGGAGCTCGCTGTTGCTGATCTCGAAACACTTGCTTTGACTCGCCGCTGGAGCAAAAGAAGCCGCGGTGTGCCACCGGAAAGGGAGCAATGACGTCACGCGTCGAACCAACGTCATTTGGAACAGACTTTTGGCTCCGGGGATACTTCGCAAGTTCGCACGCTTTGGGGTATCAGAAATGACATCATTGTGGTGGGTTGACGCCACCAGTGTCTGTATTCCCTATAAAAGGGAGTTACCCTGCACTCTCAGTTCTCCACTAAAATCCACCGAACTCAACTTTACTTTGACGACTTACTCTCACGACCAACTTCTTCTGAACATCATCATGTCGTCTTCCACTGCAACAACACCACCGCCAACTCCGGCTTCGTGCGCGAAGTCCACCCCGCCGGCCAGGGCGCGTTCAAGCCCACGCACTCGGGCATCATCGAGACGACGAAAGTCGACCCGTTGAACAACAAGACCGATCGTGCGTTTGATCCCCCTCAGGTCCAAACTTTTAGCAGTTTACTGACTCCCGCGCGCAGATGAAGAATGGGCTGACACGACGCGCCCGGCAGGCGCAACGACAACGTGGACCGGCATGGCCACCAGCGCCGCGGGTACGGCTGCCTCCACCGCGCAGTCTGCGGCCTCCATGGCCACCGGCGCCGTCACCGGCACGGTGTCGACTGCGACGGGCATTGCGTCCTCCGCGGCCAGCGTCGCGACCGGCGCGGCGAAGCTCGCGTACGGCACCGCGACGGGCAACCAGGAGGTCAAGCAGCAGGGCTCGGAGCAGGTCTGGGGGAAGCAGTAAACGGTGCTGAGCATTGAAACCAATGGTGTATTCTGTACGTTATTAGCATGAAGTCAACTTGAATGTAATTCGCGCACTCGAATGCGCCGGCTATCCCGTTCAATTTCACCTCATCGTGAACGTGCACATGTAGAGAAACGGACGTGCCCATGAGGATTTGAATACGTCTCTGCTGTACGTCGAGGATGGCCTTCGCAGAAGGCTACTATGCCCGGCAGCACGCTAACGTTATGAAACCAGCTCTTCAAGGGGTCTCATTGTCCTCGTGACAGCTGAGACGCGTCGTGGGCCATGACTCATGAGGCGAAAGTAAGACGCGCTGTAAAACGCACAGTTGATCAATAGGAAGTGGGTCGGAGGCCGCAACGTGCTGAGGCAACCCAGTTATGCAGCGACCCCTCCCATCTCCTTCGCGAAGAGGCGTCGCCGCATAGACCTTCGATATGAGGTATTCTATCCTTTATCAGTTTTGTCATTCTATGCATGTACGCCATGCCAGCGCTGTTCCTGTATGAGCATTATCGTCAGACTCGATGAGATATGGTCCAGACAAATCATCTCGCATGCTCCGATCGTGACAGTGGCTTGTAGCGCATAGTGTATGCTACGCTGTGCGTCACAGCTTGTACTGGCTCGAGGACTAGCCTTTCTGTCACACAAATGTATTCCGTCGGATCCAATGGTCCACCGGTCTGATTCCGCGCTGCGCAGTGTGGTTTGCATCCGTTCAGGCTCCGCGCGTCTAGGCTTGCGTCTCGTCTTTGCTGGCACCTCTCAAATCTCCTGATAGATGGATGACTACATACCCTCTGTGGGTCCTTTGCCTCTGGAACTCGGTCCAGGAGCGTCAAGACTTGCGTCCAGCTAAAGGCGCGATTTTCCCGCTCGACAAGCTTGCGCATTCCTTGCGCGTGAATTCGTGCTCGTCGGGTTTGCTATGATTCGAGACTCTTGTGTTACCAAAATGGTTGCCGCCCATTCAGATGAATCGACTGGCACGCCGTGGCGACTCGGCTGGCTTCGCGTTCCGGGCACTGGTACAGGCTGGGGAAGACATGCAGGGTTCCAAAGCATCCCGTAAACGGTGGACGTCCTCTCCTCGATTACTGACAGTCAAGTTCAGACTCGCAGCGCTCATGGACGTGCATGGGCGGCTCGAGATTTCAGGGTCGAATCTGGATTGATGACTGCGCCTGGGCACTGACTTCGGCTGGCGTTGCTGCACATGCGAAGGCGACTGCGCAGCATAATCCAGGCCTCCCGGTCCAGATATAAAAGCGTCGGGACTCGCGCTCTTGAACACCATCGCAAGACATTCGTGTCAAGCTTTACCCAGTTCACGTTTACACCTCTACCTACACTACTCACACCTCCTGCTATGCGCGCGTTCACCGCCCTCGCTCTCGCAGCTGCCGTCGCGGCCTCTCCCCTTCAGTCTCGCCAGCAGTACAACCTCTATAACGACGGCACGCGCGGCTCCGTGACCAACAGAGCCGACGACTTCGGCGCGACCTACCACGCGTCCGCGTTCATGTCCCGCGGCGGCTGCAGCACGACCGCGAAGATCACGTCCTGCTACGCCGCCGACCTCGCGGCCGACCCGACCAAGCAGCTCGAGACCGCCGACTACCAGCCGTACATCACTGGCGGCGTCGGCACCAACCAGCGCGCGCTCCTCCTGGGTCCGATCCACGCGAACACGACCGCCGACATCGTCACGCACACTGTCCGCTTCCACATCAGCACCACCTACACCAAGGTGCCCGTTGGCCGCGACACCTCCGTGACGTTCGTCGGCCTGCGCAACTTCGAGCCGTGGGGCCCGAAGGCGCTCGACATCCGCGCGCGCACGTTCACCGGCGAGGAGACCTCCGGCACCGTCCTCTACGTCGCGTCCATCTCGCAGAACGACACGGAGGACTTCCCGCTCGAGTACACGCTCGCGGACGCCGTCGGCAAGACCATCGAGGTCACCTACCGCATCGGCGTCAGCGGCGCGACCATCGACGCCGCTGGTGTCTTCGTCGGCGAGGTCACGGCCAAGTTCGTCGACGGCGGCGCGCAGCTGTTCAACTACCAGATCACGAAGACTCAGTACCCCAAGGGCATCATCAACCACGCTCCCCACCGTCTCATCTTCGGTGCTGACCGCAAGGTGTCCGCCGGCCAGCAGGAGCTCAAGTACGTCTTTTCTTCCCCATTGCTGGTTCTGCTCGAACTTACTGTTTCTCTTTAGGACCTGGTTCGGTGACTACACCGTCAGCCCGGCACCCGTTGAGAATCCCGAGCGTCGCTAAGCACAAAATTGGACTTCATGTGGACTTCATCATCGTTATGGACTTCTCGCATTCACCCTCATACACTCACGCTCGCACGCACACTCACACGTCGCCACGAACATGGACAGTACCAGTAACACTGTATTATAACGCTCTATAATGACGATCCATAATAACGCTCTGTAATGATACTGTACTGCAATCTCATTCGCTGCTTCATTGCGCGCTGAACTTTACCTATCCTTACCCTGGACAAAGACTGTTCAAGTACCACGTAGGGACCTGGACTTAATCTGGCTTGTGTATTCTGTTGCTTGCCGTAAGAGGTCCTGAGGATAACTTTGGAGACAGATGCCGCGCGAATGGAAATGCCATCGCAGCCTGAGATGTCGGGACTATCGTGAGTGCGCATGCACGTTGATGCCATTCGTTGCCTGCGAGAAGCTATCGGGGCTCTACGAGCAGCACGGCGCTGCAAGAAGCAGAGCGTATTCCTTATCAAGAGCCACAGGAAGAAAAGCATGAGGAAGCCTGGCAAATCGAGGAACAACTGCCGCCAATACAGCTCCGAGAACGACATTCATGATCATGTCCGGCCATAGCGCAGCGCTGTCGCAAAAGAGGTCCAAGCGTCAGCTCTTAACGGCGACAAGCAGATGGCGCTGTTGCTGCGGTCTCGGGGACGCAACCATGGCGCTAGATGGCGCTCTATGTGGCTTGAGGGCTCCTGCAGGCCGCATAGAAGCACCCTGGCCCGCGGAGCAGGCACAAAGCACAAGATGCAGGTTAAGCACCGCGGCGACGGCAGCGACAGCTTACGTGCCAGAGTACGCGGCGGCGGAGGCGCCAAATGTCAATGACCGGCGTGACGACGGAGACAGTAATTCAGGTGGAATGGTTCAAACCCAGCTCGTCCCCTTCCCAACCGTTGGCCAGCGCAAGGTGATCGCTCTCGCAGGTGAGCTTCATATATTGATTTTATAGTCTTTGATAGTTACATGCCTGGGCCAGGGAAATATGAGCGATTCCCACGATAGCATCGCGCGTGTAAATGCGTACATCGACAGGCTCGAAGGCGTACCCGATGCCTCCGCTGGAAGGGCGCCAGAAATTGCGGATGTGCAAACCGCGATAAAGGATCTGAAGGACGTTGTGCACGGCTTGGCTACCGTAGTGGGCGGCTTGGCCACGACAGTGGGAGCCTTGTCCAACCAAATGAGAGAAATGTCGACAATCGTCGAGAAACTTGTCAGAAATGGCTCGACCAACAGACGTGTTACAGCACTGGTATGTGAGCCTCCTCAGTCATTTCCGGATATATCCCATGTGTTTCCAGAGCAAGTCGGGATAAATCCCATGTAATTGCAGAGCACCAATATGTACAGCATAGAGATGAGATAAATCAGAACAAGAACACACCAAGTGGTCAGCACAGAGCAAGCAGGATAAATCGGGATAAAATGAGTCGGAGATTGTGAGAATAAAGCGCGCAAAGACGAGATAAGATAATCGCGATAAATCGAGATAAAGTGAGATGCAGATCGGGCGAAGATGGTGGGCGAGATAAAATGAGATGAGTCAAATGGAAGGAATAAATTGAGATAAATTCGGATGAGTTGGGAAGCCAGAGGCAAAGCGGAGTTCGAGATAAATCCCGTTTCCAAGACAATGAGATAAATCCCAACAAGAGCGATGCAAAGCGAAAATGTGGCAACAGAAACAGTTCAATCAGCAGGCTGCTGGCGAAGGATGGATTTTACGCACCCATATCGGGATCCTATGACCAGCCCGACGACATGTACGCCGCCAGTGCCGCTTGACTTGACAGCAAGGGGACCCAGCCGGCAAAATCCGGAACACCGGGTTAGGATGGATGGGTCGGTCGACCTTCTGCTAGGGAGGTTCGGGACCCCGGCAAATTTGGCTCCGGAGAGGGTCAAATGAGCCCATTTCAACTTCATATTGACTGAGAAAATAAATTATGCAACATTTGCAGTAGTTTTAGGCCTTGTGTACCCCCCTGAATGACTACGAGGGCATCGATCCGGGAAGCCTCGGATGCATATTGTAGGCTGACATAATACATCAACGTTCCGAGATCGGACCCTTGGGCAACCTGCTGCATGCAAACGCAGTCTGGGACCCCATGTGGCTAATTAAATATCTTTTTCGGAGCAAAAAGCTGCTAGGTACCAGAAAATTTGGTGAGCTGCGCATTTCCGGAAGCAAACCGGAGGCATATCCGCGGAAATAGGATGGATGGGTCAGGCCTCAGTGGCTTGCAGAGGTTACCGACCCGGTGCCGTTCAATTTGCTTCCGGTGTCCCCTTGCTTGACAGCGCACGCCGCAGAGTTATTGGCACGACGGCGCATCTTGCGTGCTTAACGCCAACCCAGCGCGCAGAGAGGTAGTAGTGCTGCCCCAAATGAGGCAGCACCAGCGGAGAACATGAGCAAGCGGCCTCCAAATGGAGGCCACTCCGCGTGTGCAAGATGAACAAAGAGAGAGGGAAAGACGGCGGAGATTGAACCCGTGGATCCGTCTTCGCTGATCTCCGCTCAGCTCGGTCCGGATCAACCGGTCAAGTTCGACATCGCGCTCGTTGCGAGAGACGGCATGAAAGGAAAAGCAATGAAGCATTGCCCCAGTCGGATGCCATTGCCCGCAAGACCGCCGAACCGCGCGCAGTCGACCTCAAGCTCGGCACGTCCTCGCAGTGGGCGTACCAAGGGCGTACTCCATTGACCCTGCATCTCTGAAGCTCGCGCCGCCCGCGTACCCGAGCGCACTTCCTTTCCCGGTGTTCGATGCGCCGAAGGCGCTGTTCGTCATCATCGCCAACGCAGGCCGCCTCCACGGCGACGCTGCTGGCCGCTGTTTCACCTTCGGGGGTTTGCCGTCTGCAGCTGTAGACAGCATGCGCTCCCGTTCGCGCTCATTACAACCTCTCACTCACGGCTTGCGCCCAGCCTCCAATCAGCAGCTCCCATCGACGCCGCTCCCAGTCTCGCCGCCTAAATCTCCCCCTTGCTCGCTACAGATCACGACTTACCTGATGAACAACCCTCCCCTGCCTGCCGTTGACCATCCACCGCTCATGTTGGCCACACCAGTGGCACTGCCATTTCGTTTCTTTTGCCTACAACACCGTTCACGACATCTCCGCGAGCCCTCTGTCACCCGCGGCCTCGCGTGCTTTACCTTCGCCGGCCTTTCCATCGCGCGAAACCTTTTATATGCACTACGTTTCCGGCTGCTTGCAACGCTCAGCCAGCTCAGCGGCTCGGTCTCACGCACTTTCCCAATTGCCTTGCCAGTCGACCCGAGGTTACAGTCAGCGGCGAGAGCGCCGGCATAGAGCCGCGCCAACGGGACCGCTCGTTGATGCGCTGTTGTTAAGCGCTGGCGGCGGCATGAGCACTGGATAAGCGCCGGTCTCCCGGCGCCACGCTCGTGAGCACTGTGTTGCGCAGTAGTGATGGGATAAATCTTAATCAAAGCTAAGAGCATACAGCATATCCCCGTCCCATCCTTCACTGTATCATCCTATATATATGCCAGTGTTTCAGAACACCTTGAGATTAATCTCGTATGTTCTACAGAACACTTGAGATTAATCCCAAGTGACTGAGAATGTTGGGTATGTTATTGCAGCTGAGATAGCTCACTGCGTTTGTTCTTCCTCACTCATGTAGCTGTACAATTCGTCGTGCGGCAACGGCGACCGCCAACAATACGCCGTCGTCCTCAACGCGGCCGGGGAGGACCCAACTGAGCCATCGCCCACTGTACGTTTAGTTTTCCCGCTCTAGAATAACATGTCCATCTCTGACCCTCATGATCACTGTCAGCGGCAACCCCTGCCCCATCTCAAACGGCTCGCAGACATCTCGTCGCTGGCGTATAATCAACTGTATTCCTACGGCCACTTCTACAATTTATCTCCCGATGAACTGGGCACCACTGAGACTACTCGCCGGGGAATTGCTGCTGCAATTGGCGTTGGTCGCTGTTAAGCCTGCTGTGCCTTGGGGGTTTGGTTGCAAGGATAGTCGAACGTCCGGGCGCAGAGAACACTCGAACGAACAACTAGAGCCTTCGGTGCGTTATTGAGCACACCGGCTACGTCGAGTAGCACGACCGAAGGGACCGCGAGCAGCAGAGGACTCAGACGAGTAAGTCGGGCGAGGGGAGAACCCAGAGGCGAAGTCGAGAGAGAGAGATAGAGTGTGCGAGGGGCACGACTATGTCGATTTCGTAACTGGGGAGCTAGATACAAAGTCGAGGGTCTTTTATACCTGGGGAGGTGATCCGATGTACTCGGAGTGTATCCTAGAGACGAAGGAGGGGGCCTCAGATCAATAGAGATCGTCGTCATCGGCCGATAGGATGAGTAAGAGCGAGTGGGTAAGGTATCGGGGAATCGGGCGAATGACGAGAGGCGAATGACTAAGACGAGTGGAGCGAGCCGGATATGAACACTATCGATACAGTAGGGACAAGGCGAGTTAGGTGGATGTATGCGAGTAAGGAGAGAAGCTAGAGAAGTGAGGGAGAGGTCTAGAGGTAGAGGACGATGAGGAGAACATATCCCGAGCATATGAACACGAGGGGAGATAAGCCGGGTATTCGGGAGCTTGACCGAGTTGACCGAGTTGGCCGAGTGACGTAGAATGACGCCGAGTGATGCCGAGAGCACGTGGGGTCCGCGGACCGGGGCACGAGCGTAACAGTATCCCCCCTTTACGTCCTGAGCCCACGAAGGACTGCAGCAACGCAAGGTGAATACGAAAAATGAGATAGCACGCACTCGAGTCCGAATGGGGCCAAAAGATCGGGTCGGGTCGGAACGGGTCGGACGCAGATTAAAAGTGGTTGGGTCGGGAGTTGAATCGTCGAACCACTCTTGTCTTCTGCCCGCCGCCCACCATGCCGCGATACGAGTCGCTCGAGGACGTCGCCGCCGCGTACGACCGCAAGACCGTCGGCGCCGTCATGAGGTCGCTCGAGGACGACCCGACGATGGAGGCGCTGATCGCAGCGCACGAGGACGCGAAGCGGACGTTCGGCGGCCTACAGCAAGAGGCCGTCGACGAGGAGGACCTCGACGCGATCGAGGCGTTCAGCGCGCGCAGGCGCCAGGCGAAGGCCGAGCTGCGCCTGGCGGCGCAGCGACGCTTCGGGATGCTGGCCGAGCGCGTGGCCAAGATCGCGGCGGACGCGGGCGCCAAGGCGACGAAGAGCCAGGCGTCGCCGGCGAAGGCGCCGACCACGAGCACGAAGGCGCCGGCGAAGGACGCGAGGGAGACCGAGTCGCCGCCGAAGAGGCGGAAGGCCATGGAGGTATGGGTCGAGCTCCCGCGATTGCGGGACGTTGCTAAGGTGCGCTTATTTTGCAGGTCGAGAGCGCGAAGACGACTCAGGCGCCGCGCAAGGTCGCGCCGAAACCCGCGCCGGTCGCGGTCGCTCGCTCGCCGTCGCTCGGGGCGGGCGAGACGCTCGAGGACGACGACGAGGTCGAGGAGCTCGCGAGCCCGGTGGCGCCGGCCGCGAAGCCCAAGCCCAAGCCCAAGCCGCGCGCAGGCGGCAAGTTCACGGATAGGTGGCCGGAGGTGCCGTACGGGACGCGGTTCCCGAGCCAGGTAAGTCTTCGGTTGTTCGTGTTTTGCTCGCCGGGGCTGACGACGAGTAGTGCGAGGCTTGCGTCAAGCGCGGCGGTCCGTGCGTTCGAGCACACCGCTCGAACACTTGCACCGCGTGCAACCAGAGCCGCGGCAAGTGCACGCACTCGGGCAAGCCCTTCGTGCCGCGCGGCGAGAAGAGGGCGGCGTCGCCGAGTGCGTCGCCCGAGCGCCCCAAGAAGGTGCGGATCGTCGAGGGGACGACGCTGGGGACGCGGGCGGCCGAGGATCGCGCGAAGACGGCCGAGCACCGCAGGGTCGTGGAGAACCACGCCCTGTGGACGAACAATTCGGTGCACAACATCGAGCGGATGTTGTACCGGATGCTGCAGTGGCAAGCGCAGCAGTTCGACCAGTCGATCGACGAGTCGATCGACAATCCGTTTTCGAGCGAGGAGGAAGAGGAGGCCGAGGAGGAGGTCGAGGAGGAGTCCGAGGAGGAGGACGAGGAAGCGGTTGAGGAAGCGACCGAGGACGCGGACGAGTAGGCGATAGGATAGAGTAGTAGCGGGTGCGACCAAAGTCGCCCAAAAATGTAATAAATGACTGTTTCTTGGAATCGGGTGAAAAGCGAGTGAGCGAAGAAATAGCGAGTGAAAAACGAGTGCTTAGATGTTTTCGAATTTCTTGAGGATCTGCTGGAATTCTTGATAACTGCCGGGAGCGCTGGGATTTGCAGCATAGAAGTCTTGAACTGCTTCTTGCGCGTGTTCGAGATTTTCGGAGCCCATCTCGGTGGTCTCGGGGTCGTCGGGAGTGCCGATGTGACCGATCCAGCGAATGCGAAAACGAAGGCGCGAGTGACGATGGCGATTGTCGATGCGTACGCTGAGTACTTCGAGCTCGTACTCCTGCTCGCCGTCGACGACGACGGGCGGAGGAGGTTCTTGACGTTGACCGGGGAACGCTTCTCGAGGGTGGGGTTCGAGTTGCGAGACGTGAAAGACCGGGTGTACGCGAGCGAGGTAGTCGGGTAGGCTGAGGGTGAACGATTGCGAGCTAGGTTGATCGACGATCGGGAACGGGCCTAGGTAGCGATCGGCGAGTTTGCGAGTGGGCTGCGTCGTCTTGATGTGCTCCGAGAGGACGTAGGCCATGTCGCCGACCTTGAAGTCAGGCGGGGGAGTGCGTCGAGCATTTGCAGATGCAGTGTAACGTTTCTGAGCGGCAGCGATCTGCTCCTTCAGGACGTCCTGCAGTTCGTGGATGTCGACAGCGAAGTCGCGGGCGCGAGCAGAGGCAACGTCGCGCTCGGGGTAGACGGAGATGTTCGGGTGAAAGCCCTTGTTGGCGAAGAAAGGCGAGACACCAGTCGAGTCGTTCGGGGTGTTGTTGTACGTGAACTCGGCGAGGGGGAGTAGCTCGGACCAGTTGTCCTGCTCGTAGTTGCAGTAGAGACGGAGGTACTGCTCGAGCGTCTGGTTCGTGCGTTCGACTTGACCGTTCGCCTCCGGGTGGTGACCCGAGGTGAAGTGCATGGTCATGTTGAGGAGCGAGCCGAGTGCGCGAAAGAAGCGGGAGACGAATTCGGAGCCGCGGTCGGTAGAGACGTGCGAGGGAGCGCCATGTTTGGCGAAGACGTGGATGAGGAAGAGACGCGCGAGTTCTTCGGAGGTGATCTTGCCCTTGGTCGGGACGAAGATACCCTGCTTCGAGAGGCGATCAATAATGACGAGGATCGCGGTGTAACCGTTGGACTCAGGGAGTTGTTCGATGAAGTCCATCGAGATCGAGTCCCAGTTGCGAAGCGGAATCGGGAGCGGTTGAAGTCGACCGTACGGCTTGTGTCGTCGAGGTTTGCTGCGCCCACAGGTGACGCAGGCCTGGACGTAGGTACGAATCGAGTCGCGCAGGTCGGGCCAGTAGTACTCGCGGGCGACCATCTTGAGTGTCTTGTTCTGACCCGGATGGCCAGCGAGCGGGTGATCGTGCTTTTCGCGAAGGATACGAAGGCGACAATCGAGAGCGTTCGGTACGTAGATCCTGCCCTTGAACAGCAAGAATCCATCGTCCGAGGCCGACCAGTTGATCGCGTCATCGGTGCCGAGTTTCGAGCGAATGTCGAGAGCGAGTTCGTCCGAGTCGTACGAGGCGCGAATGTCATCCCGAATGGACTGAGTGTCCATGATCGTGGCTGCGCGAAGGAAAGTCTCTTCAGCATACGTCGCGCGAAGGGAAGCGGCGAACTGTTCCGAAGTAAAAACGGGTCGGAAGTTCTGCGGGTTTGCGCTGGCGTAGCCACCATCCCCCTTTTGAGATAGACGTCGTGGCGGCGAGTGAGAGCATCGGGTTTGCCGCGAGTCGACCGGGTCGAAAGCGAATGAGGAGGTTGAAGGTAGAAAGGTACTCGGACCAGCGAGCTTGCCGACGAGTGAGCATCTTCGTGGTAGAGAAATACTCGAGGTTCTTGTGGTCCGTGACGACGTCTATTGGGGTCTCGGCCCCTTCGAGGTAGTGTCGCCATAGTTCGAACGCCTCGAATATCGCGAGTAGCTCCTTGTCGTGCGTGTCGTAGTTGAGCTCGGTGGGAGTGAGCGTGCGCGAATGGAAAGCGACGGGGTGAACAGAGCCGTCCGGGAGGACGTGCGAGAAGATCGCCGCGATCGCGTAGTCGGAAGCGTCAGTCTCGACGACGCGAGGGAGAGCGGGATCGAAGTGGTGAAGGACGGGAGCGCAAGTGAACGCCTTCTTGAGCTCGTTGAACGCAGCGAGGCATTGCGGAGTGAAGTTCCACGTTGCGGTCTTTCGAGTGAGACGAGTGAGCGGGACGACGATATCGGAGTAGTCGTAGATGAATCGTCGATAGAAGTTCGCGAAGCCGAGGAACGACTGGATGTCGCGAACGTTGCGAGGGACGGGCCACTCGAGGAGGGTGGCAATCTTCTTCGGGTCCATGCTGATGCCCTCGGGGCTGATGATGTACCCGAGGTACTCAATGGTGTCAGCATGGAACTCGCACTTCTTGGGCTTACAGAAGAGGTCATTCTCCCGCAGCCGTCGAAGGACCTCTCGAACGTGTTCCTCATGCTTCGAGGGATCGTCCGAGTAGATGAGGATGTCGTCGAGGTAGACCGTGACCGTGACGTCGAGGAGGTCGGAGAAGATGTCGTTCATGAAGCGCTGGAAAGCGGCTGGAGCGTTCGTGAGACCGAAAGGCATGACGAGATACTCGTAGGTGCCGTAGCGCGTTCGAAAGGCAGTCTTCCACTCGTCGCCGGCCGCGATGCGAACGTTGCTGTATCCGACACGAAGATCGAGCTTGGTGAACTTCTTGGCGGTGCGAAGGCGGTCGAGCGTGACGAGATGAGCGGAAGCGGGTACTTGTCCTTCCGAGTGATCTTGTTGAGCCCACGATAATCGACGCATAGGCGAAGAGAACCGTCGGCCTTCTTGACGAAGAGAACCGGGGCGCCACCCGGGGACGACGAAGAGCGAATGTGTCCTTTGCTGAGGTTATCCTGAATGTACTCCCGAAGCGCGAGTTGCTCGGGCTCGGAGAGCGAGTAGATCGGACCGGATGGGAGAGGCTTGCCTTCTTCCATGTCGATCTTGAGATCGTACGGCCGATGTTCAGGGAGTCGATTCGAGGCCTCCTTTGAGAAGACGTCGAGGAACTCGTGATAACACTCGGGGATGCCTTCGCCGGTTTCCGAGGCCGGGTTGGCAGACGCAGAGCGAGCGGGCACCGATGGATCTCGAATGTAGATGGCCGAGACCATCGAGCCGCGAAGTCGACGAGAGGTGTCGAAGGCTGCGGCGCCGATGATCTTGATGTCGACGCGAGCAGCGGCCGCGCAGGGCGGTTTCGTCCATCGGCGGTTCGGGAGGCAGAGTACGTGGCGCGGGAGGAGGTGACGACGGAGTCGGAGGATCCGAGTCGAGCGAGAACCCAGGGACGAAACCCGAGGGATCCGAGGGCGAGACACGAGTGGGGAAAGAGATGCGGTGATGGAACCAGTCAATCCTAGGATTGTAGCGGGCCAACCAGCGGTATCCCAGCACTGCAGAGCAAGTCGGATCTAGAGTGGTGAGGAGGAAGTTGATGATCATCGAAGTTCCGCAAGGGAAGCGGACGGGAAGCGACACGTATTTGGAGATAACACCGCGATAGGAGCCGTCGAAGAGCCGAAGGCGTAGCGGTTGATCGAGAGACTTTTGAGGGAGTCGAAGACTCTCGGCGAACTGAGTATCGAGGAACTGATCTTCGGAGCCGGAGTCGACGAGTGTGCGAAAGGATGGGACAGCGTCGGAGGAAAGGACGACGATGAGAGCGTCTTGATCGGTGAGCGCGGCGGCGTTCAACCGAGTGTAAGGCATCTTGGGCTTGACGCAGTTGGCCCTAGATGCCCGTGGGGAACTGCCCGTTAGTTTTTCGCTTCCGCCGGGGCAGAAGCGGCGGCGCCCGAGGGAGCGGGAGCCGGCGTCGAGGAAGTCGCGGGTTGAGCCTTAGCGGCGCGACCCTTCGACTCGCGATTGTGAGCGGCCTTGCGGCACTCGGACGCGGTGTGGCCGGCATGGCCACAGTAGAGACAGAGGTTGTTATCGAGGCGACGGCGTCGTTCGGCGTCGTTGAGCTTGCCGTTCGAGTTGAGGTTCTTCGCGACGTCGTCCTTCGACTTGGTCGTGGTCTTCGAAGACGAGCGGGCCGAGGTCGAGGACTGACCCCTCGAGTTCGAGTGGTTGTTCGAGTTGCCGTTGTTGCCGTTGTTGCCGTTGTTGGAGCGCGCGTTGGTCTTGGTGTTCGATCGGGAGCCCGATTGAGGCGTCGCGGTCGAGGTGGTCTTCTGCGCTTTGCGGGGTTCGTTCGCGTGCTCGAGAGCTTGCTCGTCCTTATCGATCCAGTAGTTGGCGTCGATGCTAAGAGCGAGCGCAGCGAGTGGCGTCAGGGAAGCCGGGCGTTGAGCTACTTGAGCAGCGAAGACAGATTTGATGCGGCGAGGGAGTCCGCGATAGAATTGCGAGGCGAGTGCAGCGTCGTCCCAGCCGAGCAGTTTGGCGTATTCGTCGAACTGGAGCTTGTAGCGGGCGACCTTGCCGTTGTCGGCCATTTGCAGTCGTCGAATCTTGACTTCGGCGCGTTCGCGTTCGTTCGTGACGCCGAAGGTGATCGTGAGTTCGTTCTTGAATTCGTTCCAGTCTTCGAGGAACTCGTAACCGGGAGGCGGATTCGGGATGAGAGGAACGTAGCCGCCCCACCATTCCTTCGCCCGACCCGAGAGATAGGTCGCGGTGAAGAGAATCTTCTCGCGGGACGTCTGGTACTTCCGAGGGTTGGCGAGGAAGTAGGTTTCAGTCGATGAGGAATCCGCGAAGTTTGTTGGCGTTTTCGCCGTCGAATTTGTCGGGTTTGGCGGCGTCGATGCGAGAGCCGCTGTCGCGGTCGACGAAGTAGACACGAGGGACGTTGTCGTGTTGATCGTGGAATTGTCGTTCGCGATCGACGTCCGAGTCGTAGCCGTCCGACGGAGGGTCGAAGGGAGGTCCCGGGGGACCAGGAGGATCGTTACCGCCACCACCGCCCCCACCGCCGCCACCTCCGGGAGGAGGGTTCGGAGGGTGCGAGCCGTGCGAGTGGTGCGAGTGGTGCGAGTGGTGCGACGAGGGCGAGGGAGCACCTCGATGACCACCACCGCCACCGCCGCCTCCGCCGCCTCCGCCTCCACCGCCGCCACCTCCGCCGCCTCCTCCGCCACCCCCGCCGCCACGCCGGGGCGTGTTAGGGGTGCCGGATGGGAAGAAGCCGCGGAACGACGAGGAGTGCTGCGAAAAGCGAGGAGTCGAGCGAGAGCCGGTGTACGGAACGAGCGCGAGAGGGTGTCGAGAGCCGAGCGAGTGAGTCGAGGGATGCGAAGGCGATCGCGTCGTGTGACTTGAGGGAGGGTAGGAACCGCTCGGGTCCGCGCGTAGTGTGGACTGGGCCGGCGAAAAACGCGAGGTGTGAAGCGAGCCGGAGAGAGTGTGTTGCGAGAGGATTTCGTCATCATCGTTCGGCGGTTGCGAGTGCCGAGATGATCCGAAGCGGCTAGTGCCCGACATCGAGACTGATGGCGAAGGCGTAGCCGGCTGAGGAGGTTGTTGGTCGCGAAGACGAGCCTGACGACGGGCTTCGCGAAGGATAGCGTCGGGGGAGTCGAGTAGAGGATGAGGTTCTTCCTGGTTTCTTCTGAGATTCTGTCGAGTCCCAAAGGCCATACAACTCGAGCGGAGCTCGAGTTACGAAATACTGTTAAGCCTGCTGTGCCTTGGGGGTTTGGTTGCAAGGATAGTCGAACGTCCGGGCGCAGAGAACACTCGAACGAACAACTAGAGCCTTCGGTGCGTTATTGAGCACACCGGCTACGTCGAGTAGCACGACCGAAGGGACCGCGAGCAGCAGAGGACTCAGACGAGTAAGTCGGGCGAGGGGAGAACCCAGAGGCGAAGTCGAGAGAGAGAGATAGAGTGTGCGAGGGGCACGACTATGTCGATTTCGTAACTGGGGAGCTAGATACAAAGTCGAGGGTCTTTTATACCTGGGGAGGTGATCCGATGTACTCGGAGTGTATCCTAGAGACGAAGGAGAGGGGGCCTCAGATCAATAGAGATCGTCGTCATCGGCCGATAGGATGAGTAAGAGCGAGTGGGTAAGGTATCGGGGAATCGGGCGAATGACGAGAGGCGAATGACTAAGACGAGTGGAGCGAGCCGGATATGAACACTATCGATACAGTAGGGACAAGGCGAGTTAGGTGGATGTATGCGAGTAAGGAGAGAAGCTAGAGAAGTGAGGGAGAGGTCTAGAGGTAGAGGACGATGAGGAGAACATATCCCGAGCATATGAACACGAGGGGAGATAAGCCGGGTATTCGGGAGCTTGACCGAGTTGACCGAGTTGGCCGAGTGACGTAGAATGACGCCGAGTGATGCCGAGAGCACGTGGGGTCTGCGGACCGGGGCACGAGCGTAACAGTCGCTCATACTAGTGTTTTCTGTACTCTATTGCTTCACCGTCTGTTACTCTGTGGATTAGGAGGATATCCTGTTGTGTTATACATGTAGCGTTGTTTGATCAGGTGTTTACTGTAAGCTTTGACCCTCAGGTACAGTGGGGAAACTTGAGAATGCCGGTCGATAAAATCGCATATACCACGGAATCTACTGCATGGAGGACTACGGTGTATATATGAGACTTGTAGCTCTCGAGGAGCTCTATCAGGTGGTATATGATTACTGGCCAAAGGGTGCAATCCGGGGGTGAGAGAGAGGATCCGATGAAGAGGTCGAAAATCACATCGCCAGAAACGCGTCCTCCCGATCATTTGAGGTTGGCCTCTTATTCTATACGTAATTCTGAGGTGGGTTTACCATTTGAGTCAAAGTGGTTGGATATCCAATTCTGGAGCTAGTGCACCTGCAATTTCTGCTTGCTCAACCTCTCAAACAGCCAATGACCTACCTAACTGCATTTCCCTGAACCAAGACATGCTCTAGAGTACATTATATGTAGTTTTAGGCTGTGAGAAGGTGTTTCTGACCCTTGGTTGGCCATCAAGGTCATTCAATTCCCGGATATAGAAATCATGGAATCCAGGTTAATTGAGGAATTGCTCCAGAATGGGATATCCAACCACCTTGACTCAAATAATAAACCCACCTCGGAATTACGTATAGAATAAGGGGCCAACCTCAAATGATCTGGAGGACGCGTTTCTGGCGATGTGATTTTCGACCTCTTCATCGGATCCTCTCTCTCACCCCCGGATTGCACCCTTTGGCCAGTAATCATATACCACCTGATAGAGCTCCTCGAGAGCTACAAGTCTCATATATACACCATAGTCCTCCATTCAGTAGATTCCATGGTATATGCGATTTTATCGACCGGCATTCTCAAGTTTCCCCACTGTAGTATTCAAGCCGGAGCACCGCGTTCTGCCGGCCGGTTCTTTGCCTGTTCTTGTGCCATCGACCGCTTCTAGTACATATGCACACCTGCGTAATGCTCTGCTGCACGAGCTCGCGGTTAGGCATAGCCCCTACACCATTCAGCCAGCTGCAGCACGCACTGCAGGCCCGTCGCGCAGCGATTACAAAGGCGGGCATTCGACGCGTCGGACGTCCCGCTGCTCAACTTGTTCGACCTGCAGTGGCACTGCAGCAATTCAGTCAGACCGTCGTCTTGCGCGCTGCGCGTTTATACTCGCCATGGTTGCAGCTTCACGCCGAAGATCCCGTACTGCTATTCCGCCAGCTCCTTGCCGACATCCATAGAATAACTCATATTTCGGACCACGACATCATACATGGCGCTACCATACAGAGAACAAAGAATTCACTCTGAAACGAGGACGTAGCTACGGCGATGTTGCTACGGTCCGCCTGAGGACGCACTGGCAGCTGTGGTGTTCTGATACGGCTAGTCCAGTAGGGCTCAGGGCCGAAACGCTGGAGGCCGCGTGAACATGCCCGGCCTGGGAAGCACTAGGCATCGTTCTATGTGGTTCCGCAATATCTCCTCGTCGCCAAACCTTCCGCAGCACTTGCCGCACTGCAAGGGCAACGGAGGCGAAGCCTGGGCGTCCATCGCGACCTGGTAACTCTGAAATTCTGCGGTAAGGCAGGCAGGGACATGTCGCGCCACATCCTCCATTCTGCTGAACACCCTGGAGCATTTTTTGCACTGAAGTTGCGGCATCTGAGGCGGAAGCGCTGCCGATACCGGTGGCGCGGCGTCGACCTGGCTCTGGCAAACCTCAGGCTGCGCGCGGGCTTGTTTCCTTTGGCATGTCGTGCCATGGCGCTTCAGATTATCCTTGTTCGCAAACGGTCTAGAACAATCGGCGCATATGAAGGGCCTATGGGATACGAGACATTCTAGTCAATCGACGATCAACGCATATGCAGGTGAATCGTGGCTTACAGAATCCCCATGTGGATGGCCCTGACGTGACGGTCGAGATCGGCTCTGCGCGTGAATGTCTTTGGGCACTCGCAGCATGCATGTTTCCCTGGGTTCTGCGGTTGTTTCTATAGTACGCGAACAATGGAGGCAAGGGCGATCAACTTCTCAGATACGCATTCTGGACGATGCTACATACACCCATGATGTTGACGAGATGATAAGAAGGAGTGAGAAGGGCGGGGAGTCGTAGATCAGTCGACCTCCGTAGTGCTATGTGCTGGGAGTACGAGGAGCATTGCGTATTCCCTCCTTTTATGCGGCGTCGCAAAGCTTACCACCGCTTCATCGGGAGGAACGCCTCCAAATCCTGCATTCAGCGCATCAATGCATTCTGGAGGCGCGTCAGCTTCACAGGGTTGCCCGACACTGCACTCTCGGAGGTCGTACAGAACTTTGGAACCTCGTACGTGGTCATCGACCTGAAGGCGTCCAACTTTGCGATATCCTACGACCACATGGCATGCCTTTTCTGAGCCTATATCGTGCCATAGCGCTGTGGTTTCCTCCGACTCCGAGAGAGCGCTTCAACTTCGAAGCGTTGATCCGCCCTTGATTATTCTCAAGGTAAGGCTGAAGCACTGCTGTGTCAATTGCTATTTTTTTCGCTCTCAGGCCCTGCTTGCTTGAAATTTCTCTGGGGAGCTCGAAAATCTTGAAAATGAGGACTGAGGAATTTGGGTGACTGCGATCGCGACTGGTAGTTCTTAATTCCATGCAAGATTGATATTTTTTGCCGATATCATGATACCTGTCGAAGAACCTGCCTAAGTCCCGGAAAGACTATTGAATTTACATAGTGCTTGGATGCGAAACTGGATGTTTCAACTATTTGGCTTCGTTTGCTCTGAGCCCTTTCGCTTCCCGCCCTCAGATGCACATTGCCAATGCTTTACTGAACGGGCTGGCGGTGGCTCATAGTCCATATACGCTCCAGCTATCTGCAGCGCGCTCAGCGGCCTCGACGCGTATCCCAAGGCGCGCGCTGGACGCTTCCGACGTCCCGCTGCTCAATTATTTCAACCGCACCGACCTTCAGTGGTATGGCAATATATCGGTGGGCACGCCGCCGCAGACGCTGAGCGTCGTCTTCGACACCGGGAGCACGACGCTCGAATTCGCGAGCACGCTGTGCGGCGCGGCGTGCGCGCGGCAGCGGCAGTTCGCGCCGTCGAACAGCAGTACCTTCGTCGACGGCGGCAGCCAGCGGCGCATCGTGTTCAGCACTGGCGTCGGAATCGACCCCGTCGTTGGCGACGACACCGCGCTCGTCCTGCGCTCCGCCCGGGACACCGTCAGCGTCGGCGGGCTCGCGGCGGACGGCGTGCCGCTGTTTCTTGTCGTCAACCAGACGGCCAACTTCATCGACAACCCATTCGACGGCATCATGGGCTTGGGCGCCACGCCAGGGCCTTTCTTTGCCGCGCTCGCCCAGCAGGGCTTGCCTAGTATGTGCGCATCACACACCCCTATGCAAAGCTGATTATTTCAGGTATATTCGGCCTCTTGCTTACACCTCACGACGAGGGTGCGGCGCAACTCACGCTCGGAGGCGTTGATTCTACCAAATTCTCGGGAGAGCCGACATACGCGGCGCTGTCAACCAACGGCCCTGACGTCTTGTGGTCACTCACCTCGGACGGCATCTTCGTCGGCGGCCAGGCAGCACGCAATACGCAGTACTTGGAGGTGATCTTCGACAGCGGCACCAGTACGCTGGCTCTCGACCCCAAATTGTCCAAGGTGCATTCCTCCAAAGCGCGTAAATCCAATGTTTAACCCTCTCAGCTCATCTACGGCCTCATCTCGCCTGAAATCAAGCCGTACGCCGCAAAGCCAGGCACCTGGGCGTTCCCCTGCTCGCTGCTGCCGCTCCCACAAGCCACGATCGACTTTGCGTTCACGTCGGTCAACGGGCAGGCGTTCAACTTGACGATCCCGGCGAGCGCGCTCAGCGTGGGCGCGTTCCCCGGGACGAACGGCAGCGTGTGCCAGGGCCTGATCACGGACCTGGCCGGGTACGCCATCGTCGGCGGGAGCCTGCTTAAGGAGTACTACTCCGTGTGGGACATGGGCCGCCGCCGCATGGGCTTCGTCAAGCGCAACGGCACCATCGCCGTCGCGCACAAGACCAGCGCCGCTGCCGCCGTCGCGCCCTTGGGCGCAATGTGCCGCGCGGCTGTCTTGGCGGCTTTCGCGACTGTTTTGTTCAGCATCTAGACGACCGCGACGCGACACGACACTTTACACTCGTTTGGACTCTTCCCTCTTCCCCGGGCATCTTTGGTTTGTCACATCTTGGATTCTTGTCTCTCCCCGGCATTGTACATTTACGCACTGCATCGCATCGCTGTCCTCAATCAACTCGTGCTTACTGTCTCGTTCAAACTGTCTTCACGTAAACCGTCGCAGAAACTGTTCGCAATTAGGACAAGCAATACATTAGCGCTCGATCGCAGCGCAGCGCAGACAACGAGTTATGCTATACATGCAGAGTAAATATACTAAAGAGCAGTGAGGATAAGTACTGTAGTAGTTGTATGCGTATGAGTGTCCTCCGAATTCGCCATCGCTGGTGGAGATTAGACTTTCGCCCAGACGGTCTCGTCGGCAGCATGCCACTTCCATTGCTCCTGAACGGTCGTCGACGCGCTGGGGCCGGCGGAAAGCGCGCCAAGAGCGCGACGGATCCACGCGGGCGCGCGCGCGTTGTTGAAGTCAGTCGGCGCGTCCCAGTCGTTGCGCGCGAGTCGGTTCGAGGGGAGCGGGTGCGCCGTGGCTTTGGCGGACCGCGAGGCTGCTGCGTGGGATTTTTCGGTCAGCAGTAGCGCTGTGGAGGGGCAAACGCACGCTTGCGCTCGACGGAGATGTTGCGTTTGGCGGAGAACATTATGCGAGAGTGAGAGTAGGAAACTAGGAGGGAGAGTGGGTAGGAGTTGTAGTAGTTTGGGGTTTTGCGCGGAAAGTGCGGCTGAGAGAGGGCCAGCAGCCACGCTTTTATACCGCGTCCGCGGGCGCCATGCGGCTGACATCACACTGCCATGCCAACATTGCCACAAAGAATCAATTGACCGAGGAGGCGCGCAAGCCTATCGGTTATCACGAATGCGGTGAGGTAAAGATTGAAGAAACGCGCACAGTTGCCCTGAGGTCCTGACGCAATTGTGGTGTGTGCCTATTTTCAGCTGCCTTGCACGTACGTACCTGTCGATACATGCTACGAGACACTCTATCGCAGCATCCCTTGATGTAGGATAGAAAAAGCGCCAGACCCCTGGCAGCAACGGTCTCGGAGCATCCTCGAGCGCGGACACCGCCTGCGATCACCCGCGTTTGAGCGTTATATGGGTGGGAAAGTGGCAATTTGCAGCTCGAGGGGGCGTGGGAATGTGATCAAGCAATGCATGCTCGTACGCGAGTGTTAGATATGTGATTTGAAACGTGAGCGACGCGTGGGAGTCGCGCAGATTTGCGAAACAGTTGCCAACAAACATTTGGTCCGTACAGCGCATACACCAACACATGCTAAATCTACAAATAGATGACTGGCTTGAATGGGGGGAAGATGACACTCAGCGCGTTCCACTGGATTCGGCACAGTAGCTCCATCGACAACGGCCGTGAATCCCGATTGCGAAGGTAGCTTCAAAGTGTGCTGTAATGCTGCAAGATGCTTTCGAAGTCCTCTTCGACGCACAAGTTGTGCGTCACATCCTCATGCATATCAACGATGGTTCTGCGAGGGGAGTGCACCATGAGAATGACGTCCGCGATACCGTGGAGCGGGCCCATGGTGCCCGACGCGGGCTGTTGGAGTCGGATGGCAGCCAGCACCAGCTCGCGCACGCGAAGGCGACCGGGCTTCCAAGCTCCTTGGCCGACGTAATAGCGAAAGAACATCACGACATGGAGAGCGACGGCATCGCGTGGTTCGTCCGCCGTCAGGACGGCGCGCTCCAGCACAGGACATGTGAGGAGTGGCTCAGCACGGTGAGGGTACTTCGGTTCTCTGCTATCCGGGTTTGAGGGTGCAAGCCTGATGGTGAGAGAGAGAAGGGAAGGGAACAGCAAGGACTCCGATGCGGGCTGCATTTTGAGCCACTCTTCGTCGACGAAGAGAGTTCGCAGGCCCGAGAAAGCTGCTCGTTCGTACCGCGGGACAAATAATTGAGACATGCCACCGATCAGGACCCTGGTACAGCCTGCCCTGTCGCTGCATGCGATGGCTACTTCAGGTGTCCCACTAGGCATTGATTGGCAACTGATGCAGACGGTCAGGTCCGAGCAGTTGCCATTTCCGAACAAATTGGGAACAGTGGCGAAGTCGCCAGAGACGGTCGCGGGTGGGGCGTAGTCGAATAACTGCATGATGAGCGCTTGCGGGCATGTGCCCCATATTGCTCTGCAGTTCAATACCACAGTCGCCGGAATCCTGCTGGGAAGCCCAGTCCCGATGTCCGTGTCATTGTCTCCGTCGTCGACAAGTTCCTCAAACGCCACAGTTAGAGAGCGCAGACGCGGGCACATGCGACAAATCCGCTGAATGGAGCGCACGCTGCACTTGTCCAGGGTTAAGAAGAGAGATGTTAACGTAGAGATGAAGGACGGCGACCTCGCGGATAACGGCACAATAAACTGGAATCCTAGGCGCGCGTCGACCAGCAAAGGGGAATGTCCAGCGAATAACAACGGTTGCCATAACCAGGGGTAGCATTGAAGTACCGTACCATCGTGGGCATGGAACGCGAAGCGACGAAGGAGTGGTGCAGGACGGAGCAGTCCAGCCGCAATCAGGACATTTTGTGGGTGTTGAACGGTGCGGATGAAAAGCGTGTCGATGACGTGCAGAAAGGACCGAAACAGACGGCCACCTCTTTCAGGCGTAATTTGATTGGCATGGGCTTCCTACCCATAAGGTGACTCCGAATATGCCCTTCCCCGAAAAGGAGCGATTCCCAGTCAGTGTGTGTGAGGTGAGGATAATGAATAACGACCTGTTCGATCTGGAAGTCACCATCGACAAATGTCGCCGAGCACTGGGTACGAGGGGGCTCGATGCCGGACGCGTCGACGGACTGGGGATCAGAAATCGTGATCATGACGCGGAGACGCAGAGGGACGTAGGGTAAGTACGACTGCGACGCCTCCCAGTCCCCGCGGTGCTTGGACATCAGCTTTTCGCCATATTCAAGCATCTGCCTCAGAGCTTTCGGGACGTATCCCTTAGAATGAATCGTCGTCCAGGGACAGAGCGGTAGATATCGCAGGAAGAGGGCGTGAAGATACCGGTTCGTATGAGAGAGCGCGAGACGGTCGCGCCACTCAAGACGACGCACAATATCTAGAACCAGTTCCTCAGGGATCGCGAGAGAATTACTAGTTGGTGATGTTTGAGGCGTTAAAGGCGGAAAAGACCATCAGTTGGTGGAGACGTTTGAGGGTGGGCGACTCACGATTCGCGCCGACGCCACATGCGATAGATAACAGGGCAAGACCAGCGAATGACGCGCAAGCCAGGGATACCAGAAAGTGCAGGATGCTTTATATGATTTGGATGTGAAGCGGAAGACCGGTGGCACAAAGCGACAACCACCGAAGTATGAGCGCTTTCAGACCAGGAAACGCCACTGCACATGCCCAGAAGGCCACAGTCAAACTGAGCGCAAACAGGAAGCCGCATGCGATATTCGCGCTCGAGATGTCATCGAATGAGTCGTCAAAGGAGTTCATGATCTGTGGACGAAAAGCAGTGGCACGCCACCGCCGCGGTGAGCTCGTTGATGCCGATGGGGTTCAGGGCCGAGCATAGGACGAGCGCGACTTCGTTTTTAACCGCGAGGTAAACGTAAATCTCGTGCGGAACTCGCTGCGCCGCTAGCTGCCGATGTCGATGAAGGTGCTGCACTTGGACGGCGCAAACTGCCGTGGCGCGCACGCCGCGCGGCACAGCGTGCTCGTAAGCTCGAGCGTCGGGCTCCCCTTCACGCCAAAGACAGTGCCCAGTAGCTAAGTTGCGTGCCATAGCAGTGCAGGTTGATACGGTCGTAAGAACCAAGCAGCGGGATACAGTATCGGACACGTCGACGGCGGCGGCGCGGCGCCGCGGATTGCGAGTTAATCTCTCGATGTACGCAGAAGCGATTTGGAGCGTTCATGGGCTCTGGTATATCGCGAACGCGTTTTGGCTGCATTAGCAATGGGCACGGAAGAGCAGGAAGGGAAAGCGCTTGGCGCAAACGCAGCCAAACATTCAGAACAAACAGAATGCCATCAAGGAGGCAATTTCAACGGTCTCCCTGAAGCAGATCATTCAACAGTTATTATGGACCATAATAAAGTGGAACAACGAAAGACATCTCTGGGAGGATTGGCAGGCAGCAGAAGCAGCAGAGCTAGACACTGTCTCTTGTCCGCCTTCCGGGGTCATTCTATGCAAAGTATGTCGCACGATCTTCAGCGGCATGGAGGATATTGCACGTCATTTCCCAGGATGTCTTGCGGCGTCATTTCCGAACTACCAGACTGGCAGGATGATCATATAGATGTCGGTTCAAGATGCCTTGGCCCATGCGCCAGCTCCGATTCTCACGCCCTTCGGATGCCGCTATTTCTGCGTGAATTTCGAATATGAGGAGGGCTTGAGCACCCACATGAGCGGATGTGTAGTGCGTTCCACGTCGAGCATGCGGCCGACAATATGGCGGTCCTGGGCAGTGGCTACACAAGCTGTGGAAGCCATAGCTGCGACCTCAGACTCGTTGACGTCTTAATCTACTTGTACTGTCCTCATTACGTAACCAATCTGAAACCCTCACATGCAACAGATACTGTAGATCGAGGGTAAAATCCAGCGCGCGGTGAGGCAGCGACTGAGATTATCATTATAGAGCGTTACTAATACTGTCGGTGTTCGTTACGATGTGTGAGTGTGCGAGAAGTCCATGAGCCAAAAGATAAAGTCCATTTTGCGCTTAGCGACGCTCGGGGTTCTCAACGGGCGCCGGGCTGACGGTGTAGTCACCGAACCAGGTCCTAAAGAGAAACAGTAAGTTCGAGCAGAACTAGCAATGAGGAAGAGAAGACATACTTGAGCTCCTGCTGGCCAGCGGACACCTTGCGGTCAGCACCGAAGATGAGACGGTGGGGAGCGTGGTTGATGATGCCCTTGGGGTACTGAGTCTTCGTGATCTGGTAGTTAAACAGCTGCGCGCCGCCGTCGACGAACTTGGCCGTGACCTCGCCGACGAAGACACCAGCGGCGTCGATGGTCGCGCCGCTGACGCCGATGCGGTAGGTCACCTCGATGGTCTTGCCGACGGCGTCCGCGAGCGTGTACTCGAGCGGGAAGTCCTCCGTGTCGTTCTGCGAGATGGACGCGACGTAGAGGACGGTGCCGGAGGTCTCCTCGCCGGTGAACGTGCGCGCGCGGATGTCGAGCGCCTTCGGGCCCCACGGCTCGAAGTTGCGCAGGCCGACGAACGTCACGGAGGTGTCGCGGCCAACGGGCACCTGGGTGTAGCTCGTGCTGATGTGGAAGCGGACAGTGTGCGTGACAATGTTGGCGGTCGTGTTCGCGTGGATCGGGCCGAGGAGGAGCGCGCGCTGGTTGGTGCCAACGCCCCCAGTGATGTACGGCTGGTAGTCGGCGGTCTCGAGCTGCTTGGTCGGGTCGGCCGCGAGGTCGGCAGTGTAGCAGGCCGAGATCTTTGCGGTCGAGCTGCAGCCCCCACGGGAGAGGAAAGAGGACGCGTGGTAAGTCGCGCCGAAGTCGTCGGCCTGGTTGGTCACGGAGCCGCGGGTGCCGTCATTATAGAGGTTGTACTGCTGGCGAGACTGAAGGGGAGTGGCCACAGCGGCAGCAGCGAGAGCGAGGGTAGTGAAAGCGCGCATGGCGGGAGATGTAAGTAGGTGTATGTAGGTGGGGATGGTGAACGTGAATGAGAAAAGCTTGACGAGGACGCCTTGCGATGATGTTCAGAAAGCGCGGATCCCCTGCTTTTATACCTGCGGGATTATGCTGCGCAGCTGCATCGCATGCGAAGCAGCGCGTGCCGAAGTCATTAGACGTGCGCCGGGGATCGGAGCAGTCATCAATGCATGCCGTCTTCGAACCTCCGATCCACACATGCACATCCACGAGCGTTGAGCGTCTGAACACATACGTACTTACAGGCTGTGAGTCGAGGTGCAGTGTTTCATTGCGGATACAGCACACCGAGCTGGAGCCAGCCCTGAGCGCTTGTGCTGAGTGCCAACGGCATGGCAGTGGATTGAATGCAATTTTTCAACGATCCGAAACTGGGCGGAACCCCGGTAACCATTGCCGTAACACACCGAGAATCCGGTGCAACTACAAGTTGGCTCGAGGAGCGCGAATCCATGCCTACATAAGCTGAGCGGGTATGCGTGAATCGCGCTTTCCAGCTGGGTGCCTGGTGGAGATGCTCCTGGACCGAGTTCCAGAGGATAGGGACATTTTTCGACAGAAATAGAGCGTTGCGATTGTTGACGCGTCAGCTTTTTGACAGATTTGTGGAGCACCAGACGAAGCCCAGGCGGGCGGAGGCTGAACGGAAACAAACCTCAACTGCGCAGCGCAGTTCCCATGCGGTCGGGGCCGGCGGACGAGGATCGACAGTTCGGCGTCTGAGTCTGCCGCATGGAAGGCGTGCCCTGGCGTCAGTACAATTTGCAACGCAGTGAACCGTTCAGCAGAGCATATGCATCACAAATGCAGTCTCACACACGGAAGATTCTTTTCAAGCCCCCGGTGCGCTTTCTCAGCGGGCATACATTGTACATTCGTGCAACACTGTAGCCGCAGAGACAGCGAGCGAAATAGATGCAACTGCCCATTCAGGCGGAGCCTTGGTTATGATACATGGGAAGAAGACTGAGAAAGGTTTCGCATTTAGTCCTATTCTCACTCCTGGGTTGTTGTTTCCGACCGGCACAATCAGTTCCACTTGCCAAAACTTCTCACTTCCGGTTCCTGGCTCTCCAAGCGGCAACGATACCCACAACGACCGCCAGACCTGCGACGAGCTTGCCCCACGACTTCTGCTTCGTTCCAGGGCGCGCGTACGGAATCTTGCGGACGAGCAGCGCCTGCATTCGCTTCAACTTGGCAGGCGTGTGCGGTGGATACCGCACGGCCATCATCTTCTCCAGCCAGCTCGGGTGCTGCATCGACGCGCGCGTGTGCGTGAACTCGTCGAAGGTGTACTTGCCGCCGCTGTAGCCATCTGCGAGAAACCTCAATCAGTGGCGCGGGAGGAGGCCGGAGTACAGTACTGACGGCCAGAGGAACCAATGCCGCCAAATGGCAGGCCGTAGACTGGAAGGAATATGTTAACTCTGAAATTTGGACGATGGAGAAGTGCATGGAGATGGACTCACTTCCAGGCTGGATGACGGATTCATTGGCGAGCACGGTGCCGCTGATGGTATGCGAAAAGACTGCAGGTGCCGTGAGACGGCGAAGTCAAATGTTCTCTGCGCACGGACCGTAGTCGATGACCTTCTGGTTCTGCGAAAAGATGTACAGCCCAAGCGGGTGCGGTCTTCACTCCATCAGCGTCAACTCAAACGAAGAAACGAGAAAGGACTTACTTCCCCTCGAAGGACTTGAGCGCTTCTTCGACGCTGTCCACGATCTGAATGGGCAAGACGGGACCGAAAAGCTCGCTGCGCCGGAAATAAGTTTTGTCCCAAGCACGGCGATGATGGACACTTACGAGTCCAGCAGGGCATCTCCCGGGACACACCCATCCACGACGGCCGTCGCGATCCAGTTGTGCTTCTCGTCGCTCTGGCCGCCCAAAATGATTTGTCCCTGAGTTTTCTCAAGCAGCCCTTTGATGCGATTGAACGCGGCGCCGTTGACGAGATGCGACATCTGGTCGGGCACCGGCGCCTCGCCGAAGAACTCCTTGTGGCTACGTCAACGAAAATGCGCACAGATGTCCTGATCAGAGACAAGTGCGTTTCATGTGGGACGGCAGGACTCACGCCTTCTTCAGCGCCCCAATGAACCGGGGGTGCGCCTCGCGCACGACGAGGGCGTAGTCCGGTGCAGTGCACGACTGTCCGGCGTTCACCGTCTTGCCCCACAGTATTCGTCGCGCTGTGGCGTCGTAATCACAGTCCTTGTCGATGATCGCTGGGTTCTTCCCGCCGAGCTAGGGAATCGCACGAGGTTTCAATAAATTGACTATATTGAAAATTTCGACGGCTCGCATACCTCGAGTGTGGTGGGTGTGAGGTGCTTTGCGGCGGCAGCTGCGACGATTTTACCAACGCGTTCGCTGCCGGTGAAGAAGACTGAGGAACGTGAGTTGCATGCCATGCTTTGAGAGCGATAGTGGCATACTATGGTCCCACTGCAGGTCCAAAAGCTGGTGAATTTGCATTGTCAGCGATTGCAACGTCAGCATGATGGTCCTCGCTTACAGCTGCGGTCTCGGGGACCGCGCCATTGACGACCGCATAGAGTGTCGGGTCGAGGTACTTTGGGAACAACTCTGTGAAAAGAGCTGCCGTTGCAGGAGAGAGTTCTGACGGCTTCAGGACAGCAGCGCAGCCGGCAGCGATGGCTCCGACCTGAGAAATGTGAATTTGCAGAAACTACAAGGGGAAAGAACGTACCAGCGGCCCAATGGTGCACCATACGGGATAGTTGAATGGTCCAATGATGAGGACGGTGCCCTATGGGGGATTCACAGAGTTAGCTTCAAAATCGAGCAATAAGACAATCTCGTAGCGCATTGCGATGCATCCACAATAATTGAAGACTCATGTCTCGTTGGAGTTGAAAAGGGTGCTGAGAAGCACAAACGATTGTGTGACTTCCATGCGTGCAATAGCCATCCTCCCAGGAGAGCCACTGGAACGGGCCGCACGGGGTCAAGAATGCAACATACCTTGGGTTCCTTAAGTATCTTCGCTCTCATAGCAAATGTATTGACGCTGAACGGAATCCCCTCCGGCTTGGTCCATTTATCCACCAACTCGTACGCCTTCAGCGCCGTTTCGACGACCGGTACGTGCTCGACGAACACGGACTCGTTGCCCCTGCATCATCTAAGCGTGTAATCACCATAATATGTCCAGCTACGCACGGGCGGCCTAGGTCGGCAGCAAGCGTCTCACGAAAGCGCTCCTGGTGATCCTGAATCATGTATGCGAGCTGGAGCAACTGTTCCTTGCGGTATGCGACGCTTTTCGTCTTGCCGGACGCGAATCCCGCGCGTAGGCTCTCGCGAATCTATTGTGATAACCTGTAAGTAAAGAGTCACAAAGCCATTATGGTCGTACGCACGCGCGGGATGTCTTCAAGTGGAGTAGCGAGTGCCATTCTGATGGTCGTTCGTGCAAGAGAGAGACCTCCGGCAATGAGCGACTGTTGCCGGAAATGCTGTGCCGCTTGTCATGATGACGATCATTTTTACCCCGGAGCGCCACAGTTCATTGTTCATTCACATGTACTTCCTGCCTTCCTTCCTTCATGCAAGTATGAAGATCAGCAACGAGCCTGGCTGGCAAAACATCACCAAAGCACATATCTCGTGCCTATCGGTTGCTAACGAGTGTCGAAAGCTCAGCAGCGTTTGAGACAGACTGTCACTGAGCACCAGCAGTGGCCTGCACCTCTCTTACGGCGGTGTCATGAAGCATCACTTGACCACCCCCGTGAACACGCTTACGCCGAGGTCCATGATCGAGAAATAAGCAAACATAACTGTCGACAAAGTTTGGTAGTCTGCCATTTGCAAGCGAAACAATGGGACAGCGCCAGCTGCTTCAGCAATAGAACCACGAGGCTGAGATGCTGACAAATTGACTCAGCGTTTGGATGTGAGTCGCGAGATCAAACTCCGACTGCACTTCTTGCCCTGCTTTCTTCTTCGTCACGGAATGCTCAGCGGGAGCCAGACTGTCACGCTTATGTGAGGCTCTCCAACAGGCTGTATGGCACGATGCCGTACATCCTGAGCCAGAAGCTGTATTGGTTTATGGTAATATTACAGGAAACGATTGGGAAACGAACTTCGCATCCGGTCGCGAGCTACTATCAGCTAGGGGTGCGCCTTGCACTGCACAAATACGAAAGTAGGATCAGTCTTGTCTGTTTACACGCCGAACTCGATCCAATCATTCAAGTATCTCTCTGGCTCGCTGGCGCTATCGCCCTCGCGCATCGTGGATGGCGCATTCTCCGGGAGAAAGGTCCACTGCTCGTCCCCGTGGATCCTGACCTCGACATAGTGTTGGTGCCCCTCTTCTGCGACATACTCTTCGAACTCCTCCCAAGCTGGTCGCCCATGTTAGACAGCAGCTGCGATTCATGATGACCTTCCTCGTGCCCAGCCGCAAAGTCTGGGTACGGAAGCCAAGTCTGCACCACCTGATAGTCGACATTATTGAATGTGTGCCACTGTCCCGTCGCGCCGTGGTTCCTGTCGACATTCGGCCAACCGAAAAGATAATCGTCGACGCCGTGGCGGCGTTCATACCCGAGGTGTTGGCTGTGCGACGCAAAGATCATCCCGTCCTCGTCCGCCCAGTCATGTTCCTCGTCTCTGACGGTGCTCAGGATGTGAGGCGCGGGTAGCTGCACCTGCGAGGGCAGCTCGTTAGGCGCAGACGGGCAGTCCAAGCGCCGTACAAGTACATGTGGGCCGACATCGTCACGGGCCTCGCCTTCCTCCCACTCAGCGTAAGGTAAAACCTCTGGCTCGGGCGGCACCTCGGCCCTCCACGCACGGATGCGGGCTAGGTTCTCTGCGGAGGGCAAGTACGAGATGTCTCTGTCGACCAGAGACGTCTCGACGTCGCTCTGTGCCACCGCGAGGTCGACCCCCGCCCGGGCCTCTTGATGCTCGCAGTACGAGGCCGGAGTGGCGAATACGAAGCCAGCATGGTCGCAGGCCACGGAAATTTGCACCGCCGTCTGGCGGGCGCGTTGCAGATCAACGAGGGCATTCCTGCCGTCATCGTTCTCAGCTGCGCGGCCCAAGCGTAGGTGGAGCTGCTCGTCGCCGGCTGCGAGCTCCTGCCAGTGCACGGGTGCAGGCAAAGTCAGGTGCTGCGCGTGATCCCTGTCGGGCAGTGGGATCCATCCCGCCTCCTCGACTCTGGCAGCAGGAGTTGTGGCGCGGTCTGTCGAAGTGCTGTCGTCGCCAATGTCCATCGACTGTGTTTGAGCATGGTCTATCACCTCGGCCCGCGGTGCCGTCTCGTCCATCGTCCATCGGAACATATTCTTCTCAGTCCTGGAGGGTGCTGGGGAGGGAAGAAAGTGTTGGTCCCCCAGTGACCCAGTCCTGTGCACCTTCCCTTAAATCCCAGGTCTCCTAACCTGTGATGACGATGCCTGGTCCATGCATCCTCTGCCTTCCTGCCTTACTCATCTCCAGTGAGAACAAAAGGAATTTATTCAATCTTGGCTGTGCGTGCCTTGTGGGCCAAAGCTCGGGCTATGCTTGCGAGCTTGGACCTTGGAGCTCCAGGAAATTACCGACAGCGTCACCGTTCGCAACTTCCAATACCATTTATACACCTGCTGTACCGTCCAGAACTCCCACCCCATTCATCTTCCTATGCTGAAATTCGCTGCGAGGCCTCGAAAAGCACACTGTGACCAGTTCTAGCACACAACGGCGGACCTGAACACTTACTGCCCGGCTTCCCTCGGATAACCTATACGTGCTAATCCCAATTGGAAATGGGGTGGCTCCATCCGCACGTTCGATCGCATAGCCATGTTGTTCTCGAATGGTCACAATGGGGCAGCCTAGGCTCAGGCTTTGACCACGACGTTGCAATGGCGAACATCAGCGAATGACGCACCCTTTTTGTGGTTGAGCACCTCCGGAAGATGGGATTTCAGGGATGGGCAACATATTCACAGGCAGTCATCGCGAAGAGCTCCCCGCGCTGCCCATAGCATCAGAAGAGATGGCTTTCTCGAGCTCGGTCACACCACCTTGCGTTAACACCTCTATCCACACTACTGCATGATAATAATATGGCAAAACTGGCCGTCCCAGGACGGGTGGAGTTGGATAAGTATTCTGGCAGACCTGCGTATGAGAAACGATGATGCTGGGGATACCGAAATCGATGTAAAGCATACGAGATCCGGGATGTGTGGATTGAGTCAGAGAGATGCGATGTGCAATATACAATATCAGTGTGCGGGGGTCAGAGTGATGGTATGCTGTCGTACGGCATCGGCGTGTTCCAGTTCGTAGGTTCCCAAATGACAAGACTAGCAAATTCCAGGCGGAGGGCGTTCGCGCAGCAATATTTACGGATGGGCTCGACGACGGCGAGCGTATCGGGGTCCGTGCGCGCGCGCCAGGGCAGCATGAGCGTGCGCACGTTGGGGCTTTTGTGCATGTAGTTCAGGATGATGTTGGGGTCGCGCGTGTGCCTGGGGTTGAAGCCGAACGTGTCGATGCTGCACGGGAGGACGTCGAGCAGGCCCGGGTCCGTGAGCTGGTCGATGACGAAGACGCGCAGACGCTCGAGCTTCGGCAGCTCCAGCTTGTCGAGATACGTCGCGCGCGCGGGCGAGTCCTCCTCGAACTCGCGGTGCCGGCGCACCATGAGCTCGCGCAGCGACGCGCGGAAGGTTAGGAAGCACTGCGTGTAGTCGTCCAGAAGCTCGAGCGTGATCGTCTTGATTATCGAGTGCGAGTAGAGAAGATAGGCGACGAAGGCGGGCGACGGCGCGCGCTCTAGATGCAGCGCCTCCAGCGCCATGTACACGGGGACTGCACGCGTCGAGAAGCGCAGCATTCGTACGCGCAGCGTTCGTAGTCTGCGCCAGGTACTGAGCAACTGCGCAGTTACGCCTGAGCCATTATGTCGGTCGTCTAGCGAAAGGTGCTCGAGCCGTATCGCTTTTCGAAGAAGGTAGAGACATTCCGAATCGAATCCGTCCGGCGACGATATTTCGTTGTGCACGGTAACGTGTAGACGCAGCAGTCGTGGGCACATCGCTACTACGTGTGCGAAGGACAGCGGATCGACGTGCTTTACGACGGTGAACGTGCCCGAAAGGAGGCCAGCTTCGTTGCATTGCGAGATATACTGCGTGCCGATTTCCATGGAGAGTACGGTGACCAGATTACCCAGCGCCCGGTCGCAGCTTGCACTTGTCTGGAGGGACATGCCGAATCGCGGGAGTTTGTACTGACAGACGGCGTCCTCGCCGTCCTGCGTTATAGAAGAGCAGAGGAAGTTGGCGTTGCGCCAGAGATAAGACTCTGCGCAGTGGTGCCATTGTCTGCATACGAGCGAGCAGGCTAGCATGGGCTGGTAGTCGACCTTGTACGCGTCCGATGTGGGCTCGTCGGGCGCGAACGCCAGGTCAAATATCTGTAGCAAGATCTCGTCGGGCAGGCAGCCCATGTCGAACGTCGTGGTAGGGGGCAGACAGCAGCCATGCGGAGTCTAACACAGTGCCTTACCGTCTTGGCTTACGATGGCCTCGTCACGTAACAGGTTTTACAACGCAAATATGACAGCATCCGGCTCAGGGATCAGCAAGAGGAACCTGCGAATATCCGCGCGTAGGATACTTACTATTGAGATATGTAGTTGCTAACGATTTCGTGCCGGTTTCTCGCTCTCGCGCGAAATGGATGATTCGGAATCCGCGCCATCGTCATGGTGCTTTCGCAACCACCAACACGCCCCTCAGCGGGAACCGCTTTGGGCTACAAACGTTGTCGGCTTGATTATGCTGAGCGTAAGAGATGATGACCGGTGTTCAGCGGGAATTATCGCGGCATCTGAATTTTGGCAATGTGCTCCTTGTACCAACCTCGTACTTCGGAGCCCTTTACAACCTGTCTCAACACACTCTCGGCATATAATGATTTCATTCCCTCCAGACCATATCACTCTCAATCAATCAGGTTGACGCGATATGTAGTTCTATCTGATTAGCTAATCTTGCTTTAATTGCTCAAGTTTGCAGGGAGGATTAACCTTAGTTCGCAGGCGTTGCATGGTTCCCGGACTGCGCGGACTGGAGCAATCTTTGGCGCCACCAGCAGCTACTACTGTGACATACCTCCGTTCTTCGAGGGACCTCATGGACAGGCAATTATCCTCGTTCTCCCTTGCCTGAGACCTTCTGACATCATGAAATGGCTCTACAATGAAGCTTCGGAGCTTCTCGGTCAAGGAGACACGAGGAGCACTTCTCAGCGGAGCGCTCATGATCAGTGGATGAGTCGGAAGCATTCCTTCCTGACGCGCTCCGTCCCGCACACCTCATACAGACGTGCAGTTTTCGCATACCAACCTCACGCCGAGCGCACTGGCAACTTGCTTCCAGTGTGACTTCAAGAGATTGTGGATCATTCGCTTTCTCAGACCCTTGCCATGTGGCGCCTCGCGATTGTTGCTTTATCTGGCCTGCAGCTATGGTGCAGCGACGGCGGGCCCGTGTCGAGCGTGCGTGGTGGAAACACAACATCAACACGCCTGATCGTCGACCGCCTTGGATTCCTCGACGTGACCGAGCTCAATCTCGTCAACTCCACGTTCCTGGATCTCAACGGGCACACGCTTACCGGACTCGATCACCATGCGAGCTCACAGACGCCTCTAGACCTCTACCTTGCGGTTTCGCGCAACGGGTCTTTCAACGTCGGACTGATTCCCGATGGCTTTTCCGCAAATAACTTCACCGTTGCCTCCAGTGAGCTGGCACGGCGTCCCAACTTGTTCCTCCCTCGATGACTGAACACTCACTCAGTCCTACCTACGCATCCATCTGGACTGCTGAAGCCGCTTCCGCGCGTCTCTGCGGCAGACGCCGCTTTCTTCGACGAGATGGTCGCCAAGAAATTCGTACCATACCAGAACATCCCCGATGCGCCTGGCAAGTCGATGAGCGAAATCAGGGCCCTGGGAAAGCGTCTCTTCCCATTTACGCCGTACAGCTTCGAAATGGCCATCAGCCTGTACGACTGGACCACGGCCTCCTTCACCCGTGTCGTGTTCATGAAGATCTTTGAGTTCACTGGGATACACACGCACCCGTTCCCGTTGGACCTCCCGAGCATCGCGGAGATGATATGGGAATCCAACTTTGACACGTACACGCCGAGCAACCCCGACTATATGAACGTATTCATGATGCGTCCCGCGGCGTCGCTATCAGATGTGCAGAGCCAGCTGGCATCCAAATACCGAAGACTGCACGAGTTCAGTGCCATACAAAACCGCTTGCTCGCAGCTACGATGCAGGCGATGCCGCGCACGTCAGTCCTGGCGAAACCTACGCTGTTCTCAGGCCAAGTCGATGTCTATCAGCTGGGGCTCGATCACTTCGGCATCGAGTTCCTCGAATGTCCCCTCAACAAGGGGCCTATCACCCAGGAGCTCAAGATTAACTTTGCCAGCACGCTCGTGAGCTACATCGCCCCCGGTCGTGTGATCACGACAAAGATGGTCTGGAGCTTCTCGGAGTTCCTCGACGACGCCATGCACTACCAGAACGGCATCCTGCTCGTCGCGAACCCACCGCGCGATACGTGGGTGTGGGACACAGCGGCTTACACGACGCCGCTCTCCGACGACCTCGCGAAGAACGAGTACACGTTCAAGCCCGGCTCGCGGTTCGAAGTGCAGTCAATCGGGCAGGCGTCAGTCGGCGGGAAAGCAGTCGTGGTCATCATGCTCGAGCCGCTTCCAGACAGCCCCCCTGATGCCACACGTACCTCTCTCACGGGGTTCGTCGCGCCTTCGCTGTCGTTGGAGGACGCTATCGCTCGAGCTGAGGCCTACCGGCCTGTTCTTGAGTCCCAGGTACGCTTCCTGAACGCGACTGCTGCTGCCACAACTCCCGGAGCACGGACGATTCAGAGCAGCAATAACACTGGCCTTACGCACTATCAACTTGCCCACAAGGTCAGTGGCAGGCGATGTGCGTGTTTTGATGTCATCGAAAACTGAGGTCTTCACGTTGTGGATGGTTTGTAATCCGCGTTGTTCCATGGAGGTGAGATTTTCGATGACTTGAAGAACACGGGTTTCAAAGTCGCAATGAAGAAATTGACTTGCTCGTGGATTAAATTCATCCACAAGACTGATTAGTTGGGCATGCGTAAGCAATCTGTGCGGCAGGCACGCATGAGGGCCAGCGGTCACGCGAAGATGCGTGCTGTGAAGGGCGTTCGACGCGGGAAACCGGATGACAAGTTGGTCTCTCTGAGTTTCAATTGCAACAACGCCCACGCATAAACGTTTTCTTTTGCCCCTCTCGGATACAAAAGTTCCCTTGTAATATAATTATCTGATCATATAGTATTCTTCAATCTGATTCCCAAGAATCTAGAGTTTTCGGCGGCCTTCCCTCTCCTCGCGTTTGCCTCTCCACTCATCGTCAGCGCCATTTGCGTTGCGACGGCCAAACAGACCATTTTGTCCTCCCATCCCTCTTCCACAGGAGCTGACCTATCACCAATTCTCCCTGGGGGTGCAGACCAAATTTCGACAGTGATGTCGTGCCGTCCCTCGGTGAGGAAGCGCCCGTACGAGTAGAGCGCGGCCGTATTCTGCGCATACGAATCGCCTCGCGGAATGCGATGTTTGAACTCGATGGAGAGGACCATCGTGGGATACCAGCTGAATTTTTACGTCAGTCACAGTGATCGCTGCTCCGCAAGTCACAGCTCGAACTCACTTGATGGTCCGCGGACCGTTCAGGTGCGCTCGTAGCAGTTCGGGGGTCTGCACGGCCGTCAGAGCTAGCCTCACACAAACAGTCAGAAGTTCCACTGAGTACGCACATTACGAAACAAGTCCGCCACGATAGGAATCGTGACCTGCGAAACCTCGTCCTTCTCATGCGTGAACTGCAGCAAAGCGCCGTATTCCGTGATACCATTCACGTCGGGGTTCTTTCCATCGTTTGGGGTGGCCATCTTCAGCTTGTTCCTCTCAGCATAACGCACATCCTGGCAGCTGCGGACGGTGTCGCGCATTGTCACAGGCGGGCCGAATACGAATGGCTCACCATGTGCGGGATGCACACGGATAGGTGTCCTCCGGTATAAGGGAGACTGCGGCGTCAGCGTCAGGGGTGGGGGAGCAGCCTTTGGGTCGGCATATGCTGCTCCGAGGATTCCGAATATTAAGTGAGCTGATATGCGGGTTTGGCCCTTCAACCCGTCAGCATGAGACGCACTTCAGACTGGGTAGAGCGCACCTTCTGAATGAGCATGGCCTCTATATTGTGAAACGCCTTTCCGGAGCGCATAAACTTGACGTAAACCTCGCAGTCGCCGACCTCACAGCTCTTGAGAAAGTATGCGGTGAGATGGATCGCGTCGCGCAGCGGCGTGTCCTTCACGGCCTCCTCGCATGCCGAGACGATGACGGACAGCAGGTAGCCTGCCATTCACAGCTCCGAGTAAGTCAAAATACAATTTGCGAGTCGGAGAGAATCACACCTCCAAAGGGAACGCTGGAAGCCACACGTTAGCCGTGCAATGTGCAAGATACATCGGGGAATGCGTACACGCCGATTGTTATATCTGAATGTAACGAGCCAGCGTACACCCTAACGCCGTTGCTTTCCCTGACGAGTTTGACACGTGCAGCCTCGATGAAAGAAGGGGCCATTCCTGCTGTGCGGCGCTGCGAAGAGTGCAAGCTGCGGAATGAGCCGTCCTGATCGTCGCACCGGCTTCCGGGCGTCGCGCAACTTGACCAGCGAATCACATGATGCTCAGGGATTACGTTGGATTGTGAGGGCACCTGATACAATGGGAAGATTATGAGCCATCTACGGCTACAATCCATGCGGATTGTACGATGTAACCTGGATGTAACACGTTTGCTTTCCATGATAGTCGATAACAATGCTCACTGCATGTGCCCCAATAAATTTTGACAGGCTCTAAGTCGGGGACAAGACCATACTGCACGTGAGGCACGAGAATGCACGCACGGCTAGGAAGAGACTGATCGTTTATTGTTTGCTGAGATAAGGCGGCCAGATCCTGGACAAGGCTCAGTGCGAGTAGCCGTCCCATGATCCCAGACAAAAGGAAGGCGCGCGGCGCTTCAAGCACCAACTCGTCCTTGTCCTCTCCCCTCCTCTCGATCCTCTCGAGAATGCCCCACAATGCTTTTGGCATGATCGCGAGCACAACCACCCCGGCTGCCGACACGGACGCGCCTGCACAAGCACCCATGCCACCTACCGATCGATGTGGCACCATGGCGAACGGTGCACCTGCAGGTCTTCCCACCGAATACAACGCACTGAAGCGATGCACCACGATGTTCCACGACGATGGCGTTGTAGAACGCCACGACGAGGCCGCGAGAAGGCCGGCAAAGCGGCGCCGAATGGGACCAACGAAGAGCCACAGAGCGCGGAAGCGCGGCGTGAGTAACGCTGCGGCAGCGACCTGTGGGCCTTTCGTAGACCCCATCGCGGCAGCGCCCGCTGCCCTGGTCGGAGAAGCCTCGCATGCTGCCCTTCACCGCGGGACCCGAGCCACCGTCGACATCAGTATCACGCCGCTGGACTTGGACTTCGCCTGGTGCTGCGCTTCAGGAGCTGATGACGCAACATGCGTATCGATGAGCGTGCAGGACGTATTGATGAGCGTGCAGGACGTACGCGATAGTGTGGCTGGGCTTGTGGCTGGGCTGCCTGTCGCTGGCTACGACGCAGATGCGGATAATGGCGACAACTTCATGGCGACGCCTCTGAACCTGGACTTTGGGTACAACAGCCCGCCGGTCTCAGGCATCGCACACGACGACATCGACCCCGCCCTGCTGGGTATTAGCACCCGCGAGCTTGACATCGACACGCTGCACGCACCCCGCTTCGACGGACCGCTCCGACAACTGATACCGGAGTCCGCAGCGTCGTACTCGCCACAATCCTCTAACGACGCCGGACGTGTTCATGGCTATTCTTGCGCGCTGGAACCGACAGCCGTGAATCGGCGCTCTCGGGAGCTGGTGGACGACCAGAACCCGCTCCCGCCGCCGCTTGCCCTTCGCGACCATAATTCGGTAGTGCAGCCTAGCGCCCAAAGCCTGGAATTGTCGGGGTACATCGACCGTGAGCACATCGCTGGGATGGATTTTGCAAGCTTCGTAGCGCTGTGGGAAGCCGGTGCTTGCGGGACTCGTCGGCGTCCGAGTCGACGTGAATGTGCCCAAGTTGCGGACAAAACAGAGGAGCAAGCTGCTGCAAATCCGATCGTGCAGGTCTTGGGCACGTACACAGTCGCGTTTGATATGAAGCAGGAGGAGCAGGAGCACGATTTATCGGCCATCGCCCATGCGCTGCCCGAGACTGTTGGCGCTGTCGATCGGACCGTCGTGCGGCATGCCGTCCTTGATAGCCTGGCAATGCTGACGCCGGCGCTGACACCCGAGTAAGCGCACGAGGCCGATCTCGAGAGGCTGGAGCTGGTGTTCTTCGTAGTGTAACTGGAGTTCAGCCGCACCGACCCTCATCATCGACGACGAAGGGCTACAAGACCCGCATATTAGAAGGATTGCGCGGACGGGCGAATAGATCGAACTTACGATTTCGTTTGTGTTCAGATAAATGGACAGTACATGAAGGTTGCACGAAGCACTAACCAGCTCTCATCCCATACGATCAATAAGCTCTAGAATGAGGACGAGCCCCCAGGGAGGTGCAAGCTTAAGACACGGCCTGTTTGAGAGCCGGGATCCCTGAGATCGTGACATTCGCATTCGGCGTCGATGACAGAAGAAAGCAGGAGTTTGCCGCGGCTGTGTCCGAGCACTCGCAGTCATCCTGGACTGTCAAGAACTATCGCGGTCTCAGGCTTCCCTCGTATCTCTTCAAGCTTACTGTGCTCTAATGAGGACATGGTGATTCACAGAAGCTGAGACGTCTACGGGTAAATGTTGTGTTGGCAATTATCTCAGCTCTGTTCCCCATCCTCCGCCGTGCACATTACAGGGTCTGGTTCACATCAGACGATTGCATCTGGAGAATGCACGATCGAGAGGACACGATGTGTCTATTGTCCGCTGAGATAAGACGGGATCCTGGACCACGCTTCGTCGGAGTCGCCATGCCATGATCCCGGACAAAAGGAAGGCTCGCGGCGCTTCAAGCTCGAACCCATTCTTGTTTTCTCCCAGCATCAAGGCCACCTCTAGAATGCCTCAGACTACGTTCGACATGCCCGCGAGCACGACTACTACCGCAGCCAACGCACATGCGTGGCCGACCGATCGATGTGGCACCATGGCGAACACAGGGCAAGCCGCTCAGCCCACCGGGCGGAAACGTCGCGAAAGATTTGAGGACAACGACACTGACATTGAAGACGAAAAGGGACAGCCGAGGCTGGCGAAGCGGCGCCAAACGAACACGCCTGAAAACAAAACGTCCCCGACTCGCGGCGTGCGCGAGGCGGAGGCGTTCATGTCCTCAGCCGAGGTCGTCGCAGTCGCCGCAGCGTCTGCGGCCGTGGTTCACGGTGCGGGCGCGCGAGCGATATCGGCGGTCGACAATGTAGCGCCGCTGAACTTGGCCTGGGAGCACCAGGTTGAGCTCTCGAGGAAGCGCGATGTCGCCGCCGGCTTCGCTTTGGTTGACGACGACGGGCACAATGGCGACGTCGACCCCTTCACGACTCCGCTAAACCTGACACTGGGCGATCAGCCGGCACTGGAGGTCGGAAACGCATACCAAGACCGTGACGTTGACGAGCTTAAAGCCGGGAGGCTGTACGTGCGCTTGGTGGAGATGTGGCCCGATGCGTGCGAATGGAATGTCGGAACGATGTCTGGAGCGTCGCCTGAGCTATACGCGCCTCGTGACGTATGCGATACCGACGGCTGGCAGGATATCGATGACGTGCGATGCCCGTCGCAGTGTTTGCACAATGCTCTGTCTGAGCGCCGGTTTGACGATTTGCCAGCACCGCTGGAACTCCCAGCGCCATGGTCGCCGCAACAATTCGAAGACTTCGCGCGGAATGACTCCCCTTGGCCTTGCGACGTGACCGCGATAGACCCGGACCTATTGACGGAGGCGGCCGACCAGAGCTCATTGGATGACGGCGAAGGCGATAGTGACGGGGCGTCGCAGCATGAACCGCCAAGGCCTCGCGGGCTCTCGCTCGTCCCAAGCATCGACTTTGCAACCTTTATAGCGCTCCAGGACGCCGGAGTGTATCCATCGTCATCACCTCCAGCTGCGCTGGCAGACGGATACGCAGGGCTCGGGTGCACGCACACGGCCTATTACGAGATCAAGCAGGAGGAGGTCGAGGTCAATCTCGCGGCCTTAACGCCAATGAACGCGCCGTCTGCGCTGCGCAAGAACGGTGCTGTCGACCCAACAGTGCCGCGTGCTGTCCTAGAGATACTGTCGATGCTCACGCCAGCGCCAACGCCAGAGCCGTTGCAGAGCGCTGTCGAGGACGAGATTGCGCTCAGGCTAGCCAATGAATGATAGTCCCGAATTGACCGTGAGCGAAGGTACAGAGCTGCAAGAGCGAGGAGAGAATCATTAGACGGGCTAGACCTAATGTGAAATGAAGAATTTGTTACTTATTTTGCCCTGTGTGATTAGGGCAATGTGCAATGTATCATAGATCTCCAGATGGCCTGTTATCGCATGGCAGAGCAGCTGAAGAACCAAATAGTGTTCGAGGTGTGTAACGCGCGCACAGGCACAGGCAAGATCATGGGATGAGCCTGTCAAATGTGTGAGTCAATGGCCGCAAAACCGGGTACTGTAGTCGATATCGATGAAGAATGGCAGGAGGATTGCGTCGGAGCTCGACCGCTTGCCTGCGTTCCTCCTCTCGAGAATTGCAGCAAAAATACATAGTTTTCCCTTGCGTCTCATTTACCTTTCCTATGCTCAACTGGAGATCACCTTAATCTTCTGTGAGCTATGCTGGCCATGAAGCCAAGCTGGAGGGGTAAATGTTAGGTTTACAGCTCTGTGCTAACATGGCGTGAACGGGCCGACTCGCGAAAGATAGGCAGCGAGTGTAAACTATTAATATATATTAAGTTTAATGACAGCACGAAGTAAGAATAAAGCAAGTTCACGCAGTCCCCACGACGGGAGAAACTGTCGAAGCGCTGTCATCCAAGTTCTTCTCTGCGAAGCCCATCGTAGAGCCCACGCCCTTGTCGCCAAAGTACCAAGCAACATAGTACTGGTCGAGGAACGGCGCACTGCACAACGGTCCCTTGATGAGCCGATGCCAATTGCCCTTATCTTATGATGCACTCACCCAGTAATCCAGTTCGTCGTATCCCCCGCATCGTTCGCCAGCGCATTGCAGAACCCGCTCCCATCGTCGCTCGCAGCATCGGCCAGCGCAAACGTATAGTTGCGCGCCTGGGTGCCGTGGAAGTTCCACGTCATGCTCGCCGCGCACGGGAAGCGGCCGTCATCGCGCGCGCCGGCGAGCTGCAGAAGCGTGTTCCAGTCGTTCGTGGGGAGGCCGAGCAGCCCGGGGTCGCCCGTGTCGAGCGCCATAGTCGTGTGCGTGAATTGCGGCGTGGCGTCGACGGTGTTGCCGGAGCCGTCGCTCACCCAGCGCTGCGCGTTGGGGATCTGCCATTGGGACGAGGTCGTCAGAGGCACCCTGCGCGTTGATGATGAGCGTTATGCAGGTTTACACTCGTTAAGTTTGTGGTCCTCACCAATCTACAGTGCCTTTGAACTTGTTGCGGTCGATGCCACCAATCTGAGTGACGGATTGGACGCCGTCCGCGGGCTTGTCGTTCGGCGCGAGCTGAACATTGTGTCAGTCGCGGATATGAAGCTGAGGGGCGCTGACGTACCTGGTAGAAGGCCAGGACAGGCGCTGAGATGATACCCTGCTCGTACATATTCTCGACGAAGCTCGGGTACACTCCGCAGAGGTTGCCATTGCAATAACTCTTGCCCATGCCTGAGCATAAAGTCAGGACTGCATTTACGAAAACCATATCGTGAGGAGACTAACCGAAGTTTCCGTCAAGGCCCTCACCACCTTCTGGGACCTGGCACGAATGATTAAATGCAACTCTGAGCACGGAATGCGGGGCCAGTTTTCATACCTGGTAGCATGCACCAAAGGTCGAGGACGGGATCGTCGCGTTACCTGTCAGTCTGTCAGCACAGACCTCTGAGTCTGCTATAAGATACACGATGCTTACCCAGAGTCACAGTATCGGAAATACGCCACGATCCAAGTGTGTTGGCCGGTCCGCCATCGCCGTACACAGCGACGTCCGTCTTGGTGGTATTGGCAAAGTTGTTGGACGACTCCTTGTACGTGCTATGGCCCTCTGCCAGACAAACCAAATCAATGACACCAAATTTGCATACGCAGGACGCGACCTACGGCACTGCTGCTGCGTGCAATCGTCCCAGATGACCCAGGTCCCTGTGGCACCTGTGTCGAACAGGACGTTGACGCTGTCGCCGTTGCCACCGTTCAGCGGCGAGTCGGCACCGAGCTGTCACGGACAGCATCAGCGCGCAGGGTTGTGCAGAGTAGAACCTACGCACCGAGATCCTGACGTGGTAGCTGAACTCGAGCGGCGCTTCGGCGATCCAGGAGCCTTCGGGGAATGTGGGCGCCTGCGGCGGTGCGGGCACGCCGTTCAGGATGAAATGGTCGACTAGACGAGCCCCCGATGCGTGAGCGCACAAGTTGCGCAGCTAAGTCCTAGGCCGCACGCACTGTTCATCTGCCCGAACCTGTTCACGCGCTCGTCGAGCACGTTCGTGATGACCACAGTGTGGACTTCGTCAGTCAGATCATCCCGCGAGTACAGCTTCTTCGGCGGGTCGTCGCCGGTGCTGCTCGGGTTGTCGTAGTTGACCTCCACAGCGTCCCCGCCGTCGACCGTGAGCGAATATTTGCCGCCGTCGGAGCGTTCATATCCTGCCGTCGAGTTAGACGCCATCCTTTCGAGTCTCGAAACGAAGCAACGTACCCCAGAACTCGAAAACGGAGCTGAACAAGTCAATATGAATCAGAATGTCCATATCGAGCTTGCAGCAAGATGGGTCTTACGAGGCAACTGAGCGGAGAGTCAGCTTCTCGTAATGTGGTTTTGACAATACATGCAAAACTTACAAGGAAAAGTGAATGTTACGACGCCCTGGTCGTCGTTGGACAGCAAGAACTGTGCAGTCCCGCCATAGGCACCTGGTGCGCCGATACCAGCCCAACCGTCTGAAGGTTGATATGCCACAGAGGCATCGTTGGAAGGAATGCCAATGTCCGAGGCTCCTCTGCAGGCGTTGATCGCAAAAAGCAGGAGCGGCACCAGGCGGGACAGCGCTGGAACGAAACCCATAGTAGTTACAGCGTTTGCACTAAGTAATGGCAGTAGCTGTTTTTTTTTCCGGACCGACTTTTTTTTTCTGCGATCATACAGGGCAGGCGAGGGGTTTGCTAAGCCTGCCCGAGAGCACAATAAGGGGTCACCGAGGAGTCGCTTAGCGTGTTCTGGCGTGTGCCGATCAACCTCGCGACTCCTCGGAAGACACCCTCCGCCGTGACGCTGGCTGACGGAGAACCGGTCGCTCGGCACTAGCAGTCTGCCCCGTATGGCCCACGGTGATCGCAGAAAAAAAAGACGTTCCGGAAAAAAAGCGTCTACTGCCATTACTTAGTGCAAGCGCTGTAAGCAAAAGTCGGGGGAAAGAAAGAAAAGATTTGATCGAACCTGGACGGTGAATCGCGCCCTATAAGTAGCCAGATGTACGCCCAGGAGCGCGCGCGGCCATGTGCATCGGGGACGGCTAATGCAGTGTGTGCTAAATCTGGAGCGGCGCGGATGAGGAAGGAATGCGGGATAGACCGAACGGTCCGAACTTCTCTTGCCTCCTACGGTCTGCCACAGAATGTCTATATTCAAGCCGTACAAGTGTCAAACCTTCAACACTTCAACGGCCTATATTTCTGAGAGTCCCCAGCCGTCAAGCTGCCCTGAACTCGACGGCTCGCCAGCCAATGCAGTGCGTTTGTTTAGATTGGACTCGCTGGCAATTTGCAACTTGACTGGAAGTCGCCAGCGCAGTCTCTTATCTTGGGATACTTGCTGTGAGCCTGGTTCGTTACCCGGCCTATTACCTAGCTGAATCCGGCTGTGAAGCGCATCCTCAGAATCGTCGTAGTCATTGACAATGAGAAGGAAAATTGGTACGCTTGCTCATGACTGCTAGGGTAGCAAAGGATGCCATAATGCTCATTTTCATGGCACACAGGTCGTTGCACTTCGTGGACTACCGTGACGCCTTGCCTTCGGATCGGGCAGCGCTTGAGCGCTCTTCTGAAGGTCGATTAGGGTTGACGAGACGCGCTCACACCCATCTCGGTTGTTTCCCAACGCATAGACCGGAGGTCCTCGTTATGTGAATTATGTCTGCACCATGCAGACGCAGCTCCTGGGTGCCGAATTGCCGATGCTGCGATGTAAACATCGACTCCAAGGGTCACAGCCGTCGGCAAAGCGGGTTGCAGTGGTATAAAAGGCGCACGACAGGCGCAGCCAACAGCCCGGGACTTTGTTGACTCTGCAAGCACATCATCTCCTCGAGTCCGGGCCCCGCACGATGTTCAAGATCCTCGTTCCCGTCGCCTGCGCTGCTGCGGCTGCTGCCCGCATCGTGTCCATTGCTCCACTCGAGGGCACGTTCCAGGCCAGCAACGCGTCGACCCTCACGCTCACGTTCATCACGGAGAACACACAAAGCCCTGTGTACGTCACAAGCGCTCGCTGAGACTATTTCAGACATTGACACCGTCGTTATAGCTTTGACTGGTTTGCAGCGGTTGGGGTCTCGCCCGCCGAGCCTCCCCGCGCGGACCCGACAGCATTGGGCCGATGGATTGCCAATATCGACTTCTCAGCCATAGGACATGACCTCACAGTGCGCCTTGCGCTCCTCTTTGCAGGTGCTCACGCGTCTAACGACTGCATAGCCTACCGGCAACTTCACGGTGGACGTGCCCGTCAACACCAACAACGCCATCACGCGCGGCAGCGCGCAGTACATCCTCACCGTGGCCGTTATGGAGAGCTCAGGAGTGGCGGAATCGGCGTCGGCCAGGTACTTCAACATGACCTTCGAGGCGACGACGCTTGGCCAGTGAATGCTTCCTGCGCCTCAAATGCCCATGGACACTTCTTGGACCTTAATAGCATACGTACTTCATAGGATACAGTAGTCCTCAACAGAGTTTTCTTCGTCGTGCGTTCGAGTGCGTCAGTCTCACGATGGTCGGCCACGGTCGTGGCAGCTTGCTCACGAAATCGTAGGTGCTCACCGTTGCGCCAGCCAGAGAGGAGTGAAATAATAGCCAAAGTTTGGCGCTGCGAGGGGCGTGCATGGAGAAGAGACTCAGGCGGGCAGAGATGACCAAAGGCGCGCCTGTTAGAGACTACCCGATGCATGCTGACAGCGACGGACTGGCGTCTGACATCTAGCTAACTTATAACCATACAGACCCCATAGCGCGCGCCTCATTTGCAATATAGTGACCTGCACCAGTCATTCTCGTGGCAGAGGGCTGCCTTTGCCAACAATACAGGAGTGTTCATGAGATCACAGCAGATCATTGTGTTGAGAGCGCCAGAATTCGAGCTTGCGGCCGGAGGAGGGAGTCGCGAACGTTCCGGCAGCTGAGCTGGATCTTGGCGGCGTCCTTCGCAGAGATGAGACCCTGAGAGCGTGACCCGGGAAGCAATGCTCCACGTATTCGAAAGACGCACATATTAGCGGATTCAATGCATGCAGACCCTTGAGATCTCGCGGCTCAGGTACAGTGACGATTATCACATTAATCCCATTAATATTCTGTAAAGCTGCGCCGGCTCTATGAGATCATTATTATACGAAGTGATGGGATTCTGCATTGGCACATAATTACCCGGACATGAATCAAGCATAAGCTCGCGCAATGATGACTGCAGCATTCTCGGCGATGCCATAGACAGCGGTCTGGGTGTGCGCAGCAATTTGAACAGGGATAATGCTGGCGTCCACGACGCGTAGATTCTTCGTGCCGTGAACGACGAGATTAGAGTCCACAACGCCGCCCTTTGCACGATCCATCATCGCACACGTGCTGGTGGGGTGCTGGACGCTGCCCACGACGGACTTCGCATACGCCGTCCACTGCTCCTGAGTCTGCACAGCGGCACCCGGCTCGAACTCGTCGGCCAAAAGCTCCTTCATCGGCGCCGTCTGGGCCATCTTGCGCAGATACTGTACCGCAGCACTGATCGCTGCGAGGTCGTGCGCGTTACTGAGGTACCGGGGGTTGATCAACGGCGGGTCGAGCGGGTTGGACGAGTTGATGTGCACGCTCCCCAAGGCAAATGGGTGCATGAGTGCGGCGTTCAGCGTGACGAAATTCTGGCCGAAGCGGGGACTGCCCGGCGGAGGGTAGACGTTTCCGCCAGCGTAGCCGTCGCTGTAGAACAACTCGAGATCTGGGACACGAGAGTCCTGAAGATACGCAAGCTTCTTCTGGTCGATGGGCGACTCCGTCGCCGACGACGCAGGGGAGCCGAGGCTGATACCGGCCTGCGAAAATTTGAGGAACGCGTATCCGCCGCTGAGAGCGTCGTACGCCCCTCCTCGTACGCCAGCGTTATACAATGCGAGCTGCTGCGCAGCAAAGGTCGCATTGTAGATCAGCTCGTCGCTGGAGGTGAGGTTGGGCTTGAGCTGGTACACGTTCATGACGCGAACATGGTCCTGCAGGTTCTCCCCGACGCCGGGAAGGTCAAGGAGCGTCTTGATGCCGGCGGCACTGAGGATAGTGTTATTCCCGATGCCCGATGATTCTAGCACCTGCGGTGATTGAAACGAGCCTGCACTGAGGATGACTTCCTTCTTCGCCGTGAGCACAGTGCCGTCCTCCAATGTGACTCCTGTGGCCACCAACGTGCTGGCCGAGTTGAAGTTGATCTTCGCCACACGCGTGTTGGTCTGGATACGTAGGTTCGAGCCAGCGAGAGGGATATACGACGTGCTGTAGCTCCTCGTCCAGTTGCCCGCCCGGACGTTGTTGGGCTGGCGGGCGGCGCCAATCGGGTTCCCGTTCAAAGAATTGATATTCTTGGGGAGCCCGAGCGCGACAAGCGTCGGGACAAATGCAGCCGCCTGAGGGGGGAAGACGTCGTTGAGGATAGTCTGGATTGGGCCGCCATGCCCGTCTCCTTCGCCACCATAGACGGTAGGGCTGACAGAGGTGAAGTTCTCCGAACGTTGCATCGCAGCGTACATGTGCCGGAAGTCCCACGCAGAGCCGCGACCGCCAAATGGCGGATCGCTCCAGGCGTCGTACTCCGGGACTGACGCGCGGTTCCACGCCATGAAGTTAAGTGCGCTGCTGCCGCCGAGCACTTTGCCACGGAATTCTGGAATGACGCGGTTGTCAACGGCCGACTGGGCCACTGTGGTGAAGTTCCAGTCATACTGGGTGCCGAAAGTCGAGCCCTCCGAGCCAGGGACGTTGATCCTAGGCTCATCCGGCGCGGCAGACCCAGCTTCCAGAACGAGGAAGGTGCTCTTGGGAAGCAGTTTGGAGAGACGCACGGAGACAGCGATGCCTGCTGTTCCCCCTCCAACAATGATCTTCAGTGCTTCAGAGGACGCAATGTGTACGAAGTGACTGGCCACGCACAAAATCATATGAGCTGGAAGCGGCAGCGGAGAGCACTGGTAGCACAGTGGATAAAGCGACTGTGGCGAATAAAAGCATGAGTAAGGTATTCTTCAGCACAGTGTGCCTTCAGTGTAGGCTTCGCACCTTATGTAGCTCTTTGGTCGTCTAAATTATCCGGCGGTGCTTGTTTTCAGATGGGCGCGATCCACCGGTGCTGCGGCAATGTGTAAGATAGTAACAGATCTAGACGCCCAAGGGAGTGTGTTAGATGTTTCTCATCGCCGAAATGCGCGCATTAAGCCTTGCCTAGATCGATGGGCTGAGAATTACCGAGTACCCAAGAGCTACCGGAGACTCGAGCGCGAAGATGGCAAATACTGGGATCTGTCCGAGAATCAGCACACATACAGTGGGTTCATGTGCACGAACTGTACGTTCAGCATAGTCCGAGAATCTTTTGTCATAATGATAGCACGCCGTGAGTTGAAGCAGTAGGTCCACGTCGGCACTGGCGACGGACATACATCGACGAGAGTATACAACTCGGTCGGGACTGGATAGCATCCACTTCATCGCCGCGTCAGTTAGCCAGGGTCAATATGCAGGGCATTTCCAGGCGCCGCTGTGTATCCCGCGCGGTTTGCGAGTAGGTACGGGGTCATCGCTGGAGTAAGTAACACAAACTCTTGGATAAAATAGCGCTTGTTTGCAACACTGACCTACTGCGGCCAGCGGGTATGGCAGGGTGTGGCGTTATACGCGAAAGTGCGCGCCTGCTCGGAAACCTCTTGAAGTGCGTTCGTGGAGGAGAATGGAGAAAAGCATCACGTGCATTCCAACTCCGCGCCTTCCATGAGGTTTTATAGCTCAAATTGAAAATTTGGAGCTTGCACTAAGCGTCAGCTCTGTAGAAAAGTGTTGATCAATGTGCTCTAAGGTCTCCTAAGAGGCAGGCTGCAGGATAAAGTGTAACCTTGATTCCGTCAGCGACTTGACCAATAAAACCAGTGCATTAGCAACTAATAGCAAGCCCGCAAGAGCCTGAGTTGTCAGAATTTGTTGACTGTCAAATACTTCAACAACATGCTGAATACCTCCAGATCATAACGGTTGGGTAAGCAAAAATCCGAGTCATTCGGGCACCTGAGCTTACGAAACGATAAGGATAGCAAAGGTACATGACTCGAACTACGAGAAGAGACGCCGTTAGTTGCTCCTATAATCCTGTGAGATCAAGGTAGCGGCTTGCTCGGCTATCCCATACACAGCGGTCTGAATATGAGCCGAGACCTGCATCGTTAGGACACTCGCATCTACAACTCGAAGGTTCTTCGTGCCATGAACGACAAGACGGCGGTCCACAACACCTCCTTCTTCGAGTCGCAGCATCGCACATGATCCAGTCGGATGATAGATCGTGTCCACTGCGTCGACGGCGTACTGATCCCAAACTACAGGGTCTGTGGCACCGGGCTCATACTCGGCATCCCACACGAATCGCAGTGGCGGCGTCTCGGCTATTTTGCGCAGGTAGCGCGCGATGGCGGACACGGCGGCAATATCGTACGAGTTGCTGAGATACCGCGGGTCGACGACGAGCTGCCCTGGAGCTGAGATATTAAGGTGAACACTGCCCCGCGCTAGAGGGTGCATCACCCCGCCGATGAGCGTGAAGAAGTTCTGGCCATAAAGACTGCTTCCCACAGGAGGGTAGCCCTTCGTACCCAAGTATCCATCGGCGAAGATAACCTCGACGTCTGGCACGCGCGCGTCCCGAAGGAACGCAAGCTTCTGCCTGTCGGTGGCCGACTGACGGTCGGCGGACGCCTCTCCCACCGCAAGCATCTTAGTGCCGAGGTTAGCTTCGAGCTGTTCCCACGTGAGGAATGCGAACGAGCTGATGGAATAGTCGTACGCCCCTCCTCGCACGCCGGCGTCATACAACACACGCTGCTCTGCCGCATACGACGCGTTGTGGATTAATGCGTCGCTGGAGACGTAACCCGGCTTAAGCTGATACGAGTTTTGCACGCGGATGTGGTCCTGCAGGTTCTCCCCGACGCCAGGAAGATCGACCAGCGGCGATATTCCAGCTGCGCGAAGAAGACTGCTGTTGCCGACGCCAGAAACTTCAAGCAAATGCGGAGAATGATAGCTGCCCGCGCTGAGGATGACCTCCTTCGCCGCTCTCAGCACGATCCCATCTGCAAGCGTGACGCCAGTTGCGACTACTAGCTTTCCACGAGGACGCACAGCCAAGTTGACCTTCGCCACGGTCGTGTCTGTCATCACGAGCAGATTCCGGTTTGCGAGCTGGAGGTACGACGTGCTGTACGACCGGGTATAATCGCGGGAGCGGATATTGCTTGGCTGACGCGCCACGCCGAGAGGGTCGCCGTCCAGGGACTCGAAGTTGCGACGAAGCCCGAGCTTCTCCATCGTGGGAATGAAGGAGCGCTGCTGCTCAGGAACGACGTCGTTGACTACAGTCTGCACGGGCCCGCCGTAGGATACGCCTCGCCGCCCGTATACGCCTTCCTGAGCCGGGCGAGTGAAGTTCTCCGCGCGCAGCATAGCAGTGGACATTTCCTCCCACGTCCACCCTTCGCCCCATGCGTCAAACTCGCCGCGTGAGGCGCGATCCCAGCCCATGAAGTTGAGCGCACTGCTTCCTCCCAGGACCTTCCCGCGCGTCAAGGGGAAGATGCGTCCACCGGCGCCTGGCTGCGGAACGGTGGTCAAATTCCAGTCGTATTTAGTGTTGAAGTTGGAGCCCTTAAGCCCGGGAATGTTGATGCTAGGATCATGAAGTGCATCCGATCCAGCCTCAATAACCAGGATTGTGCTGGCAGGCAGTAGCTGAGACAGACGCGCCGATACTGCCAGTCCCGCCGTCCCGCCGCCCACGATAATCTAGATAGACGCCTATGTAAGAATAACTGAGAGCGTCGGCGCGGAGATATACCCACGAAGTCGTACGATGGTAGGAATAACTTCGAGAGTCCGAAGTAAGCATAGAGAAAGGTCCAGAAAGTGACCAGCATCGCCTTCGAGAAACTCGTTGGCCACGATCGACATTGACTGCACATAGGTCATTTAAGATGTTCCTGTGTTGGTATGCGCCAAAGATTTGGGAAGAGAAGACTGGTCAGATGGTGGCCCGCCAAGATTCGGCGTTCGGCGAGTAGACGGACCCGAACATGTGCGAATCTGCTTTTGCGCCAACGGTGAGCCCATCGACTTGCAGGTGATATGTGATCTTAGGTGCATCATGCTATTTAGATGGTTAAGGCCTTCATAAACACGCACGTAGGTGGCAGCTCACAGACCACGTTGGCAGATATCAAGTTATCCTCGGGAGCACTACCTATGACGGTAGTATGCCTTATCAGTGTGGTGAGCGCTGCAAGATCGTGCGTCAATGTCACAGGGACTTTTACAACCCTGAAATAAAGGAGCCTTGATCACTAACCGGGCCCCGTGTGATTCAATCCGCAAGACGGAATACCACCGCCGTCCATGCATCCCAGCGACCGGGCGCGGTCATGCGCAAATTAACCATTAATCCGAATGGCCAGGTTTTGTGGAGTTGCTTATACCGAATGCGCATAAGCACGTAGTGGAAGATGAGGAGTACATGTTCCAACTCCGCTGCTGCACACTACGCAGGAATCCGGACATCTTTGTGAAACATTACTGAGCTCAGTTTTACAGACTATTCGCTTGTTATCCGATGTGGCATCGATAAGCATCTTCATATATTATATGACACATTCACGGTAGGGCCAGGGGGGAGGGGGGTGCATTATGCGTCATTAAAGTTACGACTAGGTAGTGATTGTATCCAATGAACACTGTCGTCTCACACTTACGCTTTCCAAGCGTCAGCAATAAATTGGGCAGCACGCTCAGCGATACCGTAGACACCGCTCTGGATATGCGCAGTGATCTGGACGGGAATGATACTAGCGTCGACGACGCGAAGGTTCTTCGTGCCGTGAACGACTAGCTTGGGACCGACGACTCCGCCCTCCTCCTGCGTCATCATCGTACACGTGCTCATCGGGTGCCAAATGCTGAACAGCGCCTCCTTCGCGTACTCGGTCCACTGCGCGGGCGTCTGCACGGACGGGCCGGGCTCGAACTCGAGCTCCCAGACGTCCTTCAGCGGCGAGGTCTCCGCGATCTTGCGGATGTACTGCACGAGCGCGCCGACGGCCGCGAGGTCGTAGGCCTTCGTCAGGTACTTGGGGTCGATGACTGGCAGGCCGTACACATCAGCTGGGTTGACGTGTACCGTGCCGAGCGCGAAGGGATGCATGACGCCGGCGGTGAGGGTGAAGAAATTCTTGCCGAAGCCGGGCGTACCGGGCGCGGGGTAGCTCGCCCTGCCTGCGTAGCCGTCGCCGAGGATGAGCTCGATGTCGGGCACAGTCGGGTCCTGCAGGTACTCGATCTTCTTCTGGTCGATGGGCGAGGAAGACGCAGAGCCTGCGATGGTGGAGTTTAGGTCGAAGCCCGTGTGCGCCCACTTGAGGAAGCCGTACGAGCTCCCGGTGTAGTCGTACTCGCCGCCGCGCACGCCAGCGTCGTACAGAGCACGCTGCTCCGCCGCGAACGTCGCGTTGTAGGTGAGCTCGTCCTTGCCCGGGAAGCCGGGCTTGAGCTGGTAGACGTTCTGCACGCGGATGTGGTCCTGCAGGTTCTCGCCGACACCGGGCAGGTCGAGGAGCGTCTTGATGCCAGCGGCGCTGAGGATAGTCTTGTTGCCAATGCCCGACCACTCCAAGATCTGCGGCGACTGGAACGCGCCGGCGCTCAGGATCACCTCCTTCTTCGCAGTAATCACAGTGCCGTCGGCAAGAGTCACCCCAGTCGCGACGAGCGTGCTACCAGACTGGAAGTTGATCTTCACGACGCGGGTTTCAGTCTGCACCTTAAGGTTCGAGCCGGCGAGCGGGAGGTAGGACGTGCTGTAGCTGCGGGTCCAGTCGCTCGGGCGAATGCTGCTGGGCTGGCGGTCTGCGCCAATGGGGTTGCCGTCGTTGGACAGAGTGTTGTTAGGAATGCCGAGGTTAATGAGGGTGGGGATCAACGCCGCCTGCTGGCGTGGGATGATCGGGTTGACGATGGTTTCGATTGGGCCGCCGTGGCCTACGCCCGTGTCGCCGTACACGCCGGGGATGCTCGGCTGGGTGAAGTTCTCGACGGCCAACATGACCGGGAAGAACGAATCGAAGTCCCAGCCCGAACCGGTGCCGCCGAAAGGCGCGTCGGTCCAAGCGTCGTACTCGTGCGCGGCGGCGCGGTCCCAGGTCATGAAGTTGAGCGCGCTGGAGCCGCCGAGCACATGCCCACGCGGATGGGCGAGCTGGCGGTTGTCCACTGCCGGCTGCGGGATCGTGGTCATGTTCCAGTCGTAGCGGCCGTTGAATGTCGACCCGTCCAACCCAGGGATGTTGATGCCAGGCTCGTTCGGGGCAGCGGGGCCGGCCTCGATGACAAGGATGGTGCTCTGGGGAAGTAACTTCGAAAGGCGCGTCGAGACCGCGAGACCAGCAGTACCGCCACCAACGACAATCTAATCATGTCAGAACGCAGAGTTGCAGAGTCGGTGAATATCACGCACAAAGTCGTATGAGCTGGGCGTCGTGGCAGCCAGCCCCGGGAGCGCAGAAAGCAAGGCAAAGGAAGTCAGCATCAGCATCGCAGCGTCGAGTGAAGACTGTGACGGTAGGCCGATGAGCTCAAGACGAGCAGCCTGGAGCCCTTTATATACCTTGTTTTCACCATCTGAGCTTGCGCTATCTGAGCTTGCGCCATCCGGAGCTCGATGCGATGAGGACGGGCAGTATCCCCAGACGCCATTGCATTGCGCGAGATACTGCAGACGCTGGATTAGCGCTTCGATACTCTAAGCAGCGTTCACCCACAGTAACACATTTAGCTGTACTGCTCAGCCATGATTCGCGGCGTATGAATATTATCCGCGGGCCTGAAACTTGGGAGAATTGAGCTTAGGTGATCAGTAACGGCAATGACTGGGTGTTTGCCCGAGAAGACAAGAGTGTCGCCGAGTGTGCAATCCAAACGATAAAAAGCGCCGTTTGACTTCGAATATTAGGAATAGATTGCGAGTCTGTTGAGCGCTGTTAGGCCCAGCCGGAACCGTTCATGGTGCATCGGTCATTGCTGTCCCAATAGGTAGTTGCTGCTATTCGTAGTGACCATGAAAGCGCGACGCTGTTACTGTAACCCGCATTTCTCGGGGGAGAGATAGGAGTATGGTGTAGTATCAATCGTTTGAATCGCCCAAGGCAGTAGCGCCTACGAGGCAGGTCAATATAGCAAGCAGTCGACAAAGCACGCGTAGATTACGGCCAGGGTAGCCGAGCGATCCGTTGCGGCGGGGATGGGTCAGGACGAACAACTGAACTCCGCACCGAACTCTGTTGATCCCGAGGTGTCTACCCTGAACATTCCTCAGAGTTTGCCACAACCAATCTATGGCGCCAATCACAGGTAATGGTGCCATTGATTCCCTTTATAACGATGGGTGCTGCTATAGGATTTTCTCGATAATGAACCTCTCCCGAAGGTCTCTCCGACTTTTCCCCATCAAATTCCTTCAGATATACAATGCAGCTCATGTGCTCAGTTGCTATAGTCCGGGATACTCTTATATTGGCGTTCTCAGCCGGAAGCATATGGTTGTCATGCTGCATCGTCGCTTTCTCGTTGCATGCATATCCTTTCACTGCAGCCTTTATCAAGATGGTTCCAACGACTGCTACAGAAGACTACGCTTTCCCGGCTAGCACAGTCCCACGGAAAAAAGTACAAGCGCTGTTCAATGTCAAACAACTGCTTTGTCGGCTTTCGGTGACTCACGTTCTGCCGCCAGGCACTCATTCCTCGCATCAAGGGCCAGTTTCGTGAGACTACCGGCCATGATTCGGGATTTGCGCGGTTCTCGGCAAGCCGCTTGCTTTGAAGTATACATTCGCTCCGGAGCATTGGCCACGTGGGTGAGTAGAGGATTGTGATGACTTTATTCCAGGGCAGGGCCCGCCCAATCAAAGCCGACCAAAACGGCGCGTCACCAGCGCCTGGTAGAAGTACCACATTCGCACAGGTATCAATTTCTAGACCTTGGCGCCGACTGATCCAGCATACAACGATGGTTTTGTTAGGCTATTTCCGGGCCATCGGCTCTGACATAGCCCATTTCATTGGAGTGGCCTCATTCTTCCATCTCTAAGCATTTGACCGATAAGAATGGCAAACAGCGGTGCCCAAGTGCGTTGCAGAGGCTTGGAATTATTAAGTAAGTCGAACACAACCAAATTAAACTCCGCTGACCCGTGCGCCAGTTTCATTCCCGATGTTGCACCCTCAACTCCCTGGCGCCGGACGGGCTTTGCAGTGCTCGATATATTCTACACTGATTGATACACGTCCAGCTTTGCGCCTTCTGATTGGATTAGCCCTCGAAAATGACACTGCGGCACTTCATTTCTGCCAAGTTCCCCCAAAGTTCAGATCCTTCTTAAACTCCTCCTTCCGCAGACGCAGATCTTTAAAGACGACGTTGTCCTCTCCGAGTCTGCCGACGCGCTGTTCTTCTTCGTGCTCGAGGTCTACGATCTGCACTCGCGTCAGCCTTCAGCTCCAAATCGCTGTGAGGACAAGGACTTTGCGCACTTCCTTCACGGGGGCCTCTTCTTCTTTGCCGTTACGGGCGACATCCGTATGAGCACCAATGAGCAGGACTTCGGCATGCTTGAACTTCAAATGCTCCGGCCTCAGCGCCATCCATCGCTTGCCCTCGAATGCCGCCTTGATCCTGCAGTCGTTAATATTCACAACCAAGTACGCGGGGAGACACATACTCTTCTGGATATTCGGGCGGCTCCGAGATGCCTGCCTGTGGCGGCGCCGGGAATGCTGGGTTGCGGACTTGCGCGACAAAGCTACCTTCCTTGCGAATGCCCAACTCTGTCTGGACGGTGTCCAGCGTATCCGGCACGATCAGCATGTACGCGAGATGCGTCGCCCCGCCGTCAGCGCTTGCGATGAGCGCGTACACCGCTTCCGCGATAGGCACGGCCGCCGGTTGAGTGCGCTCGCCCTTCGTCTTGGTCATGTACGTCTCCGACTTGAACTGCTCTGCGACATCTGACAGGCTGACTGCAGGCTCTTTCACGAACGTCCTACCGCAGCGTGCAGTCAGACTTGCACGGACTCGTGCTTGGGTGACGCAGAGAGTGCGACGACGTACAGGAATCGGTCGTGCTTGTTCGGGCTCGGCAATTTCTTCTTGGGGACAACAAGAATGCGGCATACAGCATCCTTCGGGGCAGGGCCGGTGTCGTCGTGGCCTTCAATAGGGCGGAGGACAAGGAACGAGCGCTGGATATCGTCGGCGCCGTGCGGGTCATCGCCAGCGTCTATCTTGGGCCGTGCGAAGAAGTACAATATTCCTGAAATCCGTATTCAATCTCACGGTGGATCGCTCTGATGCTGCACAATCAGTTCATACCTTTCTCAAGCACACTACCCTCGGCTTCGTCAGAAGTCCTACTGACCGTATGGCCAGTGGCGGCAGACTTCTTTTTCGAAGTTGGTACTTTGGTCTCGGACTTCGGTGGGCGCTGGCTCTTAACACCCGAGGCAGCTGTCTTCGCCTTTGCTTTGCTCTTTGGCGTCGGTTTAGGAGCTGGTTTGGCTTTGGAGGTCGGTTTTGCAGAGCGCTTGGGGCGCTTATCAGCTTCGGTCTGCGAGCGAGCTGCCAGTACCAGTGAGTCTTCAGTCCGTCGATGGCCGGTCGATTGACAAGAATTGCGCACTAGTCACCATTGCCGTTGTCGTTTGAAGTTGAAGGACAAGGAGTACAGCGGAGGTTGAATTGGTGAGTTCTCGTTCAGTGTCGCGTGACGTCATCGCATATTTGCTAATTTCTTGACGTCCTTGTTGTGTTAGCAGTGGCCTTGGCATGGGGTGCCCCAGCCTCCCACGACGACCGCCATCTCTACAGTATGTGCTAAATGTTTGCAATGCCGCAGTACAGGTTTCAGGTGCTGACATCGTCGTTGCCACTGCCAGACACGAAGGCCAGCCACAACAATGATTTGGCATCACTCATGTCTTTGGGCTGGGTTGCAATCGATGTCCAGTCAAATGCTCTCCGATCGACGTCTTTCCAGCTGTGAGATAACAGGAACGGCGTCGAACGGAGCTGTTACTTACAACCTCTACTGTAACGGCATGATGTTGGGTGCACCGTGGCACGGCACGGCCTCGGCATCATTCACCGACATGAATCCCTCGACCGAGCGCCAGATCTGCCGAAACTCCTCCAGAACTGAGAATGCCCGAATGCCCTCATTCCCCTCTTTCTTCCTTTCATCGACCTTCCTCTTCTCGATGCGCAACGTCGTGCGCCTTGACGCCTTGAGTCCGCTCATCCGCTATCAGCCAGACGCGTGGCACACGAGATCTTCGTCTGACGACCACTGCGGGATACGCGGGCGGGCGCGACGTGCAGCAATAACTCCGTCCGTTCCCGAGCCTAATGCAGTCTCAGGTGCCTGCGTGCATTGAGGGCAGGCGAAACAAATGTATACCGCGCCTAGATCCTCGGGAGACACTTTACACGCTGTGGATAGGCACAAACGACGTCTGAGTCGTTTGTCGATATTGATCAACTGGCTCGTTTGCGCATCAGTGCGCTAATAACAGGGGGCAGCGACCTGGTGTGTCGCGGATACCACGGCCTGCGCGGTGGAATGGGCGAAGACGATCATGTATGCAACCAGCGCCAGGCATTTTCTCTTCCAAAATGTTAGGATGCGTCGCACGCTTCGAATGAAACCTTCCGTCTCACGTGCTTGCCAGATGATTCCCCTGGAACTCACCCCACTCTACTCGCCAAATGCCTATCCAGACCGCTATTGGGCGCTGGAGCGGAACACGACAGAATGGAGCGTCTGCATGTCCGAACTGACGCGCGCGGGAAACGCCCTTTTGCGCCTTATGCTGCAAAGCCGACTCTCTGTCGCGCATATAGGTGATATTAATGCTCCGTTGAATGACGAGAAAAATTCCTGTGCCTTGGGCTTCGCATTCGTAAGTCAAGCAAATCGAGAAGACGCAAGAGCCGATCGCCGCGCCGGATATTGCCGAGCAATTTTTGCACGCTTCGCGCTTCAGACTTGTGGCCATGGTGTCCGTCGAGGTCTCTGCCAAGGACGGCAAAAAGCTTCGCATAGCCCCTGGCCTGCCGGTCACGCTTTCATTCCCCGACAAGAACGCGTCTTCCCTGACTGTGCGCGACGTGAAGCGCGAGCTTGCTAAACGCTTTCCAAAGGTACGGCAGCAGTATAACCTTCGAATGCTGCATAGATATTGACTGTCTTAGTTCTATACCGAGCGCCAGCGTCTGACAGTCAACGACAAGCCTGTGGAGGATGGTGCCACGATCGCGTCGTTAGAATTGGGCAGTGAGCCAAAGCTCATAGTCAAGGACCTCGGCCCGCAAATCTCGTGGCGGACAGTATATCTTGTGGAATATGTGCGCCTTCAAGTCTGTTCAGCGTTCAGCGTGCGGAGAACTGATCAACGTACGCCAGCTCGGACCGCTTCTCATTCATCCTTTACTGTACCACTTCCCTCAATACTTTTACCGCAGAACCCTGCCTCACAGTCAGCTGCAAACGTATGCAATCTTTTTTTAGCCGCGCGAGGCCCTCACGATTTCCCCATGTACCGGTCCACAGGATTGCTTATGCCTTGGTCATGATCCACTTCGTCAAACGCGAGCTCGAGACGCTCTTGTGCGGATATTACATTGCATATTGTCGCGTTGCATCCTGAATGTTCTTCAGCATTCATCGCTTCAGCAAAGCTACCATGCCTCGAAACTTCATTTTTCGCAAGTCAGTAAGAATTTCTGGAGAGACATCGACGCTCACGCTTGACATCAGCTCGGCGCACTACTGGCTGCTCTCTGGCGTCGGAATTGCAGTAGCTATGTACTCTCCGTACTACTCCGCGCCGTTCGTGCGCAACACAATCCGCGACGACCCGCGTTTCCTCTGGGCCTGCGTCGCATTCTGGACGGTACGTCCCTTATCACCACGTCTTCCTTGGTACTAACAATCTCTTTACAGTGGGCCGAGATTTCCAACCTCCACACCCATCTCGCCCTCCGCGCCCTTCGCCCCGAAGGCTCGGGCAAGCGCGGGATCCCGCGCGGCTACGGCTTCAACCTCGTTTCATACCCCAACTATCTGTTCGACCTGCTTGCATGGCTCGCGCTGTACATTATGACGGGGAACAAGCTGGGTGCGTGCTTCAGACGCGCAAAACCCCACGTGGCTAACGCAGTTCCAGCGGGCGTGTTCCTCGTCGTCGCGAGCGGCACGTGCATTACATGGGCCACGAAGAAGCACAAGGCATATAAGAAGGAGTTCGGCGACAAGTATCCCCGCGCTCGCAAGGCCATCGTTCCTTTCCTCATCTAGACTGTCGCGGTCGAAAATGCTGCAGTGTTTTCTTTCGGTCGGTGGCTCCCTCGCAACTCGGATTCCTGCTCGACGGCGTGCAGGCAAAACTATCCTAGAATTCTAGAACAAGCATTGTTCCTAACCAGGAAACTGACCTCTCGGTCCCGCGTTCGGCGGCGCAGTACCCATCCTTCGTTTATCCCTGGTTTATCCGGCCGTTGTTTCTCAAATATCTGTTACGGGCGCGAATACGTCTGGCCTCTGTTATGCGATGGTTCTGCTGCTCCACCTTTCTTGCTACACGGGGTGACCTGTGGCATTTCGTAGCGCCGCCACTCATTCGGACATAATAGGCAATTCACGCCACGCTCATGGGAAAATGCACACAAGCGCTGGCTGGGATGGGCGCGGGCTTGCCACCAGGTCGTTTCCGCGCAATGACACTGATTCAGAACTTGGTGCCCTCACTCGTGACGATAAACAATGCAGCATCTTGTTCTTCGCTCGCGAATGGTAGATCACCCTTCGTCGACGGAGAGCCGCTCTAGAATGTGCAGTCTCAACTGAGGCAAGACCTCCCCGCCGTATCATCACGGTCGATGTCCGCCGAGATGATTCTGCCAATGTCAAATACAAATACACTACATCTCCTGAGTGGTCACATGGGTGTTTAGCCGTCCAATTTTGTGAGGTGTGTTGACGGGGTGGCGCCTAAGTATCATATCGATCGGGCCTGTTGAAGGAATGCACTTCTCCCAGTGCCAACTTTAGGCTCCCGTCCTCCTCAATCTTAACCGGAGATCGCAACATCTCCATCTCCGCAACGTCTTCGGCCGCATGCAGGGCGTCTCCCTTCTCAACGCACTTGATGCCGCTTCCATTGCGCCCTTCCGTGGCGAAGAACCTAGATGTCAGCCCATTGAATACCACTTTAATGATCTAGCACGTACAGTGGCGACGGAGACTGTCGGACCGAGAGAACATCTTGCAGCACCCGTGGCACACGAGGTACGGCGCCTTGGAGCAGCGCATTTTTTGGTGGCGCTTGCAGTCCAGCTCGCGAGCGAAGGCCTTGCCGCAGCCGGTCCAGCAGCAGACGTAGGGCCGCTTTTCAGCATGTTTGGTGAGATGTGCTGAAGGTATAGATCAATTCAAGAATGGGCAGTCAGGTCTTTGATCGTTACGCACCACGAAGATTAAATCGACGTGAATATGCTGCGTCTGATCGGGGGGGGGGGGGTCAATGAGGTCTAAGTTCGTTGTTCGACACGGTCAAAACGTACTGCAGTCCGCAAAAGGACACGGGAAACGTGCAGGATGCATATGACGCTTTTTTGTTGATGTGTCTATACGCTGAGACTCGTCGCGTCCGTCTCCATACTCCGTGTGTTGCAGCGAAGACGTCGAAGTAATCATAAACTGTGATTCGCCGTATGAGAACTGGTCAACAGGAGGCACGGCAATGGGCTGCGTCCACGCGTAAGCAACTTCTCCTGTGGTCTCATATTCTGGCATAAAGTATGGGCCCGCGGGCGGATAGTACTGCGGGACGCGTGCCGAGGAGGACCCGGGAGCAAGAGCAAGGCAATATTCCGCCGGCTCGGCGGCCTCGTAATTGGGGGCCGAATATTGCAGGTGCTGCCAGTGCATGTTAGCGCCTGCTCAGCCCGCGAGGTCCAAAAGTTGCAGTCGCTAGGCGGAGGGCTGATCAAGCCCATTTTCTCCGTTCCCTTTATACTGCCTCATATTTCGAGCCTCGAGGCATCACAAACACGGAGCCTGGAATGAATGTGTCATCCTGCAGATGCCAACAAGAGACCTGACAGGCTGCGTAGGATCCTGATACCTGAAGCGCCTACCCCGAGCCAGTTCGTCGAATCATGCGTTCCCGAGGTCCCAAGTCAAGATCGATGTCGCGAGAACCCTGATCGGAGGAGATCTGAGCATTTTTTCGAGCGTGCAGCGCAATGTCGTCGCCCAAGATGACCTTTGATTATCCCCCTGCACTAGGTGGTCGGAAAAGTCAAACGGGACCGATTTGCCGGTGAACTTCTAAGAAGCGAATTCCACCACGTTTCAGTCAGGTGGTCTGCTCGTGGAAGGCCAGCCGAAGCTGTCCGTGCCTAGTCGTGCACGCGAGAAAGGGAGAGGCCGGATGTTCGACGACTGAAATGCGCGTCTGACTGGGGAGGAAGCGTAAAGAAGCACGAGACCACATGAGGTCGAGCAATGCGGAATTTCCCTATAATCCCGCGAGATGGTCAGAAGCAGTCGGCGGATATGGAGAGGCGGCACACGTCCTAATTGCACGGCGATGACGAGATCATGAAGAAAGCGCACGCTGCACGGACAGAGGTTCATTCGACATTCACCACTCCTGGAGCCACGGCTGCCGGAGACAGATATGGCGTTGCGTGCGATCCTGCATCTATTGCGGAACGTGCATTCAGATAGACCAGCCGCCTTGCGGTGCAACTTGACCTGGCGCCCAACGCCGGCGGTCGGGCTATCATCTGAGCGTAAGCCTTGACGCCAAGCATGTTATGACGGCTGCAGTTCACGGGGCTCTTCCGAATGGGGTGCAATGGGATGGTGCGGCGACCAGTTTGGTTGGGGCGAATGTCCGCTCACAGGACGCGCATTGTGAAAAACAGACAGTGCAGAATTTGGCGTCGCGCTGTCGAACACAATCTGTTTGAACTGTACGTCCAGAGTCCCATAGAACCGATGGGACAATTGCAAGAGTAATCGTGCCCGAGAACCGTGCCTTGATCCGTCGACCATCTCCGGAGTTGAAGTCGCCGCAGCTGTATCCTGAGGGCCAGAGCGGTGCGACAGAACGGCGTCAAATGACTCGGAGATCAATCAGGGCCACAGCGGCACAAGAGGCCTCGGACGGTGGTCGGCGGACACAGGAAAGAGAACACCGCCCAGAGTCGCCGATGTGTACCTTTGCTAGGACGGTTATTTAGCAATGTCCGCCACGGCCCGGCATTGTTTCAGTCTTTACAAGCATCGACGCCGACAGGGCGCTCCGATTTCCACTCCACAAGTGGCGCTGGCGCAATGCGCTCTGGCAGAAACGAAGAGACGCATGGAACGGGCGGCTGCTAGCGGCCATCTTGGATGCTACGGCAAGATGCATTGCGCTCGCCGCCGGGGTAGGTCGTTAAAACAGGGAGGCATTGAGAGCAGTTCTAATGGCACAAATATGGATCAGCAAGTCAACAGAGCAAGCGACATAAACGCAGAGGATCACAGCTTCGAGTGACGAGTACAAGCCTCAACCCTCGTCTCCGAACGAGAGCAACTTCTTCTCTGGTTTCTTGGGTTTTGCCTTGACTTTCTTCTTCATGGGCAGGTCGTCGCCGTCTTCATCATCGCCTCCGATGTTGGCGGCGCGACGTTTCGCAGCTGAGCGTTTCTCGTTCGTCGCAGAGTCCTTCCTGGAGGAGGAAGAGAATGCCATAGTAGCAGCAATCTGCTTTCGTTCCTTCTGAGGCTGAGAGTCCGTGTTATGATGTCCGGTCTTCGGATCGTGGTCGTTATCGTCCGCTGGCGGATTAATGGGTAATGGTGGCAAGCCCTGTGCTACAGCCAACATTTGAGTACGGATAAATATCGCGTCCCAGTAGTGCACATACCTTTCCGTTTCTCGTTCTCGACTTCAGCTTTGCTGAGATGTTTCCCCTCCTTGAGTACCACGACCTGCGGCCGCTCATCCTCAGGCTCATCGTCGTCCTTCTCTTCGTCCTCGCCAGAATCACGTCGCCCTCGCGGTGGTTTAGGCGACCGCGGTCGGACAGGGATAGCGGGGCGGTCGGCGTCGAGCGACTCAAACTCGACCTGCGGCGCGTCCTCGTCCTCATCTTCGTCGTCGTCGCCGTTGCCGTACCGGCGCCCAGTCTGGCGCGACACCTGCGCTTGCATGCGCTGCAGAAACGCCGGCGTAGACGCATTGTATGCCAGCCGCGAGGATACTTGGTTGCGCGTGAGTTCCCGTTGCTTCGGCGGCATGTTGTGAATCGCGGGAAGTCAAGAGGCGGAAGTATTGTCGGAGTCTGGAGCGCGCTCTTCCCATCCCCCGCTCTCTGTTTCTGCCGGGTTATAGCATAGAAAACAAGCCTTTGGGACTCATTTTTCTTTTGGAAATTCAAGGGGCTCTTCATACCGGTGGTAAGTTTACAAAATCGGCTTCCCATTCATATCGAACCCAGTGACCCACTACGAAGCCCTCAGTCTCATGGTACACTGCAACATCCAAAAAAACGGACTCCGGGACGCACATTGAAGATACTGGCACTAAACTGCACATCTCCAGCGTCTTCGTTCATACCTCCACACCCAGCGCCTTGTAGACTGCCGCCACGAGCACCTTGCTGCGGTCGTTCCCAAACAGGCCGGCGCCCATCTTGTTCATGACATAGCCAATTGTCATATGCCTACCGACATCCATGATGCCCAGGCTGCCTCCCCAGCCGCCCCAGAAGCAGATGCGGTCGTCGTCGGGGAGCCAGTCGGCCGCGCTGTCCTTCGAGGCCAGCCCATAGCCGATCCCGATGCGCATGCGCCCGCCGGTGGCGAGGTCTGTGCCGTGCGCCTGCTGCTCGAAGATGCGCGCAATCGTCTTTGCGGAGAGCAGCGTCACGCCGTCGACGGGCGCGCCGCCCAACGACACGACCGACAGCACGCGCGCGACGCCGCGCGCGTTGGAGTGGCCGTTCACCGCGCCGAGGTCCGCGCGGCGCCACATGTCGGTGTTGGCCACCGCCGCGTCCGGAGGCGGGCTGCGGAACGTCTTGACGGTGATGCTGTCTGGCGCGGGCGCCGCGTCGACGGGCAGCCCGGGCGGCGGGATGATCTCCGCAATGCGTCCCCAGTCCTTCTCCTCCGCGCCGAGCTGGAAGTCGGCCTCCGGCCCCAGCGGCGCTGCGATCTCCTCCGCAATGAAGCGGCGCAGCGGCTTGCCCGTCACGCGGCGCACGAGCTCGCCGAGCAGGTGGCCGTGGTTGAACGCCTGGTAGCAGATGTGCGCGCCGGGCGGCGTCGCCCACGCCGGCTGCGCGGCGAGCAGCGCCGTCGAGTACGGCAGGTCGGCGAACTGCTCGTGCGAGAGAATCGCGTCCCAGCCGGAGACGCCCGAGGTATGCGAGAGCACGTGGCGCACGAGGATGTCTTGCTTGCCCGCCGCGCCGAACTCGGGCCAGTAAGTGGCGACGGGCTCGTCCAGGCTCAGCAGGCCGCGCTCGGCACAGATGAGCGTGGCGAGCGCGGTGACGGTCTTGCTCGTCGACCACACGTTGACGATCGTATCGCGCTCCCATGCGCGCGTTTTGGCGGCGTCGGCGTAGCCGCCCCAGAGGTCGATGACGTTGACCCCGTCGATGTTGACGACGATGGAGGCACCGAGCTCCTCGCCAGAGTCAAAGAAGGACTGGAAGAGCCGCTCGACCTCTGCGAAGCGCGTTTCACAGGTCCCTTGGACCTTTGCCATCGTTGAACGTGGGTGGAAGACAATGCACTAATCAGCTGAAGGCTGCCGGTGTTCTTAAGACAAGCCAGTTGGGCTCGCACTTATCTAGTCCAGGTACAAGAGTCAGTCAGGTGACTTGTCATCTGAGCATCCAAATCGGACCTGGCCCCCAACGCGCAGAGTGAGACTCAGACACAATGACTGATAATACGACTATCGCCTCATTTGTCTGACACAACATCCTAAACCTTCCTCAACGGTCGTACATTTTGCCAAGGTGCCCAACTGGGAGGTATGTAGTGTACAGTCGAACCTGTCTTAACCCATACTTGTCATAACCCATAACCTGCAGTAACCCATACGTTCTGGCTCTGACAAACTGGACACTACAATGGCAATCTACCTCTGGGAACCCATAACCTGCCATGACCCATACCTCGGAGGTCGAACCAATCGGTATGGGTTATAACAGGTTTGACTGTATGTCTGAGTATGAAATACCGCATTCTCCTGTGACTGCTACAGGAACGCGTTCAACAGTACGAAAAGCCCAATATCTTGATGGAAGTTCTGACTAAATTATTGCGCCCAGTCTTCTGTATTGACTTGTTGGATGTCCAAATTGGTGATTCTCGGGCCTGCAACTTGAACCATAATTCACAGTGCCACGTCCGCTCTCATGCAGCCTACGCGCCGCGCAAAACGGATTGTGCGACCGCACAGCAGTGCTGTCGGTTAGGCACGTTGGTCTTGGGTCTCGCAGTTACACTCATACTGCAGCAACTCGGACTATAAGCGGACTCAAAGAAGACAGAGTGCGGACTGGCAAAGCGACGCCTCCTCAGCTTGTGGAAAGGTCTGCGGATGCCTGCGGTGAGATATTAAATGGGTCTGAGGCGACTGAGCCCAAGGGCTTTCATGTGAGCAGGGCCTGCGTGAAAAACCTCGAATTACAAACTCATCGTTTACCGAGTCTGCCAATGGTAAGGAACACGAGGGATGTATGGAAATCATGACGGAACATTGACCAGCGTAGCCTCTATAGCTAAGGAGTAGGGAGCAGGGTAGAGAGGAGGATTGTACTGTTGCCACGTGACTATTCTCTGCATGCTGAGTCAGCGCGTCGCCGTTCCGGATGTCGCGACCGGGGTGCCAGTCGCTGAAGAGCCTGCTGCGATGATCCTCGTCATGCATGTCGTAACCTCATAACAGCAAGAGTGACGCGTCACGCCCATGGAGTCGACCGCGCCGCGCTGTACCGTATAAAGCGGTATGAAAAAGAGGTGGGGTTGGGGGGATGACTGCGGTCTGCCCAATGTGGTGCCCTAATAGTGGTACATGACGCAGACAATGAGAGCAGGGCAGTGTGAATCAGCGGCGCAACGGCAACGTAAGTGTTCATTGCGAATGCGGGCGGGGGGAGGTTAAGCTATAGAGGGTATGTGCAAGAATCCAAAGGACAGTTGAGTGTGTGAGTGTGAGGGCGTGTAGTACAATAACCGTATACCATTTGTAAGTAAGCAAAAAAAGTAAATGTCCAACCCGTGTCGAGAAGCATCGAGTCTTGAAAAACGAACGAGCGGATCAACCTCGCAGCAGAGAGCGGCAGAACAGCGAGCCTATCGTTTGACGTCCAGCGACCGGCGGACGGCCGTCGCAAAATGGTCGTACGGCGGCGGGACGGAGGCGAGCGAGAACGCGCGGTCGGACGAGGAGACGACGGAGAAGGCGCGGTCGCTCGAGGCGTCGCTGGTGCTCGCGACGTCGCTCATGCCGGTGCCCGTCTGGCTGTCGAGCGAGGTGGTGAGCAGCATGAGCAGCTGGTGCGGCTGGATGCCCATCTTGCGCGCGCGCGCCGCGAGGCTCGCCTGGAACTGGCGCTCCACCGCCGCCGAGCCGGAGTCGGCGGGCGTTGCGGCGGAGCTCAGCACGGAGGTCGGCTGCGTCGGCGTGAGCTCCGCCGAGCTCGTGCTGCCAACGCTGTCGCGGTTCGCGCTGCGCGAGTGCGAGAGAAGGCCGTCGGAGCTGCCGAGGTCGTGCGTCCGTATGTGCAGCATCTGCAGCTTCTCGCCCCGGGGAAGCGCGCCGGGGCTCGTGGCTGAGTCTGACTTGAAGTGCACGGGGAAAAGGTCATCGTCCGGCGACGACGAGCGGAATTCTGTGCCCCAGAGCGGCTCAGTACTGAGTCTACGGCTAGCTAAGCCGCTGTGCGCACCATTGATGCCATGGTCGATTCTTCGTCTCCGTCTCCGGCGGGTGAGAATGGCCAGTACCGTCGCGAGCAGGCAGAGCACCGCGAGCACTGTGACGACGGCAATAACCACGGTATTGCGCGAGCCGGAGCTAGAAGTGGGGATAGCGGCGGAGATACTGTTGGAGGTGTCGGTGGACTGGAGCGAGGTCGTCGTCGTATTAGGCAGTGGGAGCGTCGTAGAATTGGACTGGTTCGTAATATCTCCGGACCCAAGGCTCGTCGACCCCGGCGACGCGGCACGTGTCGTTGTCCCTGCCGGGCTCCTAGCGATCGACGGCGTCGTGGACGTCAGGGGCAGCAGCAGGGGCGTTGAGGTCGAGACATCAGTTGGGCCAGCAGGCGCCCCTCCGGCGGGTGCGGGAGCGACAGTGGGCGTGGACGAGGCGGCACCGCCGTTAGAGACCGTAGGCGGGTCCGTCTGGCGTGCAAAAACCGCCCTGGGGATCGACATCGCAGAAAAGGGGAGAAAGGCTGGGCAGCGCTGCCTCGTCGGAGTCGCGATGGAAATCGGACTTAGACACCCGTCTGATCCGGCACCCCCTCCCAAATGAGAAGCGCTTTATTACATCAACCCCCGCCACTTGACACAGCATCGGGATCCCGAGATCTTGTAGGATTGTGATACAAACGGAGAGTCGCAGCGAATTCTTGAGGTGGCCTGATTGAGAAATAATCAGTTTCTGAGGCCGACAGTGAGTTCTTTCTCAGAATCAGGACATCAACAAAACGTTCTTCGTCAGCGCGTCAGCCGTCGAAGTGGAGCCGACTTTCCGCTGACTGATCACGTGTGTTTCGGCGGTGGCTAAGTTTGCAACATGCAACACGCTTGCCTTACCTACTGTAACTGCTCCTGTATCCGCCTCCCTACTGGAAGGCAGTGGAAATTTCAAGGTGCTTATTATATGCAAGCTCCGTGTTATTTTCAAGCTGTTTTTGGCCTTAATCACGTCTAGTCCTGGGTCCGAACTCCCACAACACCCCCGGGCCCTTTCTTGACTTTCCGCTCCACAGCATCCTCATGCCAGCCAAGCAGCGGAAAAGTGCAACACCAACCGACCTTGCCACTGGCGAAGACGGTCTACCGTCTACGGCGACTCTACGCCGGTGTTATGCAGCGCATGCAGGCGCTACAAATCTGCGAGCGTCCGAGTTATTGGAAGTCAACCGCTATATCTAATGGTCCTTCACAACCTCATCTAGTACATCCCAACGACGCAACTGTCTCTACCAGAGGCCTCATACGCGGTCGTAGCCGCGTCCGTGGTATCACCTTCCATACGCGGGGACATCGCCCCGTCCTGAGCCATGCTGCGTATTAGGTTCCCTCCTCTTATACTAGCGGTGCGCTCGGAATTGGAAGCAGAACTTGAAGCAGAGCTCCGAGAGGACCTAGATGGCTTCAGCTTATCACGCCTCATCTGCAGCGTGGGCGACAGCGCCGCCGTCATTTCGCTCTGGCCGTCCAGCTCTGGGTTGTAGAAGACGACCGGGCGGATAATCCGCAAGTCCTCGGCGTCACTCCTGCGTCTCCGCCTCCGCCGCTGGATGCAGTACACCGCAATGCCTGGAGGCGCCAGCGTCTGCATGAGTGTAGATGCCCCGCAGTCAAATGAGTACTCACCAGCTGCGGCGAAAAATACAGAAAGAATCACTGGCACGACAATAACAGCCGCCGAGGGCCTGTTGGATACGGCGGCGGCGATGGGCACGAGCGCGGTCGGCACGACAATTGTCGAGAAAGTGATGGCCACGGATGTTGTGATCCTTACCCGCTCACCCCTCGTCGCAGACCCCGTGGGCGGCAGCTCGCTAATGATCACGATTGGGCTGGCGGTCACGCCCGTCGTACTGGACGAACAAGTTCCGGGGGTCAGTCATGGATGTGAGAAACCATTTGCTTATGGCAGGGCGCACAGGAACGGCGTTCCAATTGACAATGTCGAATTCGGCGGCGGCGGCGGAAAGGGGTCTGGCGCTGGTGAAGCACCAAGCACAATTCCTCCTGGAGTCTCACTTGGGGGCACCCCCGGACCTGCAGTCGTCTGTGGTGGCTCCAAGGGGATGATAGGAACTGTGATATCGCTTTCCAATGGAGGGCTGTTGATAGGCGGAGGGTTGCTGTCGTCCGGCCCCCATCCAACCGCATATTGTGGCCCGCAACCACCAGCGCCAGGTGCCGGGGCAGCACAGCCGTTATTGAAATCAGCGTGCGCCGGGATATAGTCATCATGGTGCTTCGGGCGTCGACAAGCCTGAGGACAGCGCATCTCGGATTGAATCTGCCCGGCGCAGATTCAAGTTGTGCGCCACAGGCATCTTGCAGTCAGGCTTTTAAACTCACGCGCGCGGAATTGGCACGCTCAGGGTCTCGTTGAGAGCCGCACTGCCAATGCAGCGGGACCGTGAGACAAATTGTGGTACCCTCTCGCGCAGCCTTCGGTCGAAACTAACTAACAACGTTCTACATTTGAGTCAAGGTCGCAGGCACGGTAGCGGCACACTGTTACGAGTGCTGGGGATTCTGAGAAAGCATGAATATGAATGAGTTATAGTTCATGGTCGTATAGAGATTGCGATGCCAGCCTAGAGTGAGGGACAGGACGCAGGACCCTAGCTCGGGGCCGATTTTCACGGTGTTCGTCAGTGATGAACCCATTGCCAGCGGCGGGGCAGGCAGATGGCGGTGGCTACCTGAGCATTCATCGGTATACCACATCGAGAAGCAAGACTGAGAGTTGCTTAATCACCTGCCAATGCCGCGGTGAAGAGGAATGGCAGGACGATCGTGATGCGGGAGCAGGCGGGCTGTCCTCACCGCCGGGAGCAGACGTCGACGGCGCTTTGGCCACCGCAGAGAAGGCAAAACGTCGCCTTGGGGGTTGAAGTTGGCGTCGCAGCAACTGCAGGACTTCAAGCAGAAGAAAAACGATGGTGATGCGAATGTCTGAGCAAAGACGTTATTAGCCGCGCAATGCATGTGCGTTGAGGGCGAGAACAAGAGAGGGCGGCCGGCGAAGCCACCAAGACTGATCGTGGACGGGCCTGTATGCAAGCAAATGCCGTTCATCAGGACAGTGATGACTCTTCGCCTCTCGCAGCTGCGCGGTGGGCACGCTACGGGACTATCCACGCCGTTAATATGTGTCGCAGCAGCCACGGAGTTGGTCTCCGCAGTTCCGACTTCCGCGTCATCATCCCGCAACCCTGGAACGGCGTGCCCGCCGAGAACTAGCAGAACAAATTTGCACCGGCCACGCACGCAGGCTGCCAACTCGGGCAGGCAAGTCCTGCAGTAGGTCGGGCATAGAGCTACACCGAATACTCTACAGTAAAATAACTGCGAGAGAACGAGAGATGGTGAGCTTCAGCTGATTTCGTCCATGTGCGCGGAACGACCAACCCGTTGCAAGCGCTCACGGCTCCGCATTCCGACGCGCGCTCTGCATCGGCGTCCCGACTCCCCTGAACACTGACCACCAATGACCGAATCCCCGCCGAATTGTTGCCTTATCGCGGTTCCAGATCGGCAGTGGCGCTCAGGAACTGTTTGAGGCACGAGAAGCTTATCACGGGTTAGCATTTCAGGCGGGTTGAGCGGGCGGGGAGCGCGCGAGCGTACCGGCTGTTATCTGAAAGCACGCGGCAGTGACAGCGAAAGCAAAACAAACACAGAAATGAACAACACAGTCTGCGGGGACAGAGAGAAAGAAAGAAGAGCGTACCGAAGGTATCCTTCTCTACGCAGATACATTTCCCGCGGGCATGCGCCTCGCCCTGCGGACAATGCTGATACGGCTCGTGGCGGTAGCCTATATCGTCGAAGAAGTGCAGCTGGCTCCGGTTGGCGAGGAGCGACGCGGCGATGGTGTGCACCGGCGCGTCCGACCAGCGCTTCAGGGTTCGCCGCGCAGTAACAGTCAGCAACACTGAGAATATCTCGGCAACAGCTATTGCAGCTGACCTCGTAATAAAAGCCGCCCGCCGCTTCTAGATGTTCGAAGTATTTGGTGTACGCTTCCGAGCGGAGGAACTCCATGTCGACGATGGCGAAGTTGTTCCAGACTGCAGGAAAGCGGTGAATCTCCCTGTGCGAACGGGAGGGGGCGAATGAGAAAGATAAAAGACTTACAGTGGCAGAGGTTGTAAGTATTCCCAGCGTCACGCGAGATGAAGCGCATCGCGTTATCTTTGGCGACGTATTGCGGGTACTCCTTCGTGAAGTCTGCAGGCGAGGGTCTTTACGGTAACATCCAGGAAGAGTGGGTAGGTACCCACTTTTCACTGTATCCCAGAGTGTTGCGATCGTCTGCGGGTACTCGTACATGGATAGAACGAAGCCTAGATAGAATACGAGTTAGCTTTATTTTCTCAAGAAGATGACCTGTGGATTCCGACTGACTGTAAACCTTCTTGTGTTTCTGCATGAACAGGAACGGGTCCTCGTTCACGTCACAGTAGAATTCCACGCCTGGTCTAAGTTGCACATGGATAAGCTTCAAGGCTGCTCAGCGCAATGAACGATATACGCACTCGACCCGCCAATACCACCGATAATCCTTGAGAAATTTGTTGTTGAACAAGAACTTCACCGTAACAAGGTCAGCCTTTTCGAGGGGAGATATCGCGGGCGTATCGCACCCCCGAGTGAAATCTGCAAAGGTTGCGGTAACTGCGGCAGCAGCGCATCAGAGTCAGCCAAAGTTCCAATGCAATTCCGCTCACGGTACGCTTTCTGGATAAGGCTATCAGTCGCGCGACGGCTTGATTGTCTATTCTCAGTGGCGACATACTGGCGTGTAGAACTCGCATGCGCTCCATCTGTTTCCGCGAGGTCTCAGCGCGGTCCTCGTCTATCCAGCTCGGTTGATTCCTAGACGAATGAAGTCTCAGCATCTCGCGGAAATGCGAAATGTGGTCGCTCAAGCCTCGTACCATTCTTCTGGTTCAATAAAGCCGAATGTTACGTTGGCGTCCGTTATTTCCCGCGTGGCCCTTTGGACCGCATGAATCCCGGATGACGGGATCGGCACCGGGAAACAATAGCAACGCACCGTTTGAATTGTTTCGAAAAGGGGATCTCGCTCAGGAAGACCCAGGGGTAGTTGAACTTCTTGTTGAAACGGTCCTCGACGTATTTCATGCTCTCGAGCACGCGGTCTAGGTCGTAGTTATGCGCCACCATGACTAGTGCGGCATTTGCGCGTTCTGGGAGCACGGGAGGCACGGGAGGATCGTGGTAGTACTCGAGCGGGATGCCTCGCGGAACGACGTGCACGCGGAACCATTCCCAGGGCGAAAGAGCATAGTAATAGCGCTGGTTGTGCCAGTAGAGCCAGAAATGAAGCAGGACCTGGTTTCGTCGCCGTCAAGCTACGATTTGGGAGCTTCAGGGCGCTGCCGCGCGTACCAGAGCTGCACTCAGATACTTGAAATGGCGCGGAGCCCTGACAGCGCGCGTTGAAAGGTCGTGTATACGGCCCATTGCCGCGCAACGCTCCGCAGCCTGGCGTGAGCGACTTTGCTAAAATATGGCGCTTGCAGCAGGACAAGCAGGACCCAGGATTTGAATCTCCGCGCGCCTGTCTTGGCGCTCTTCCGGTCATGTTGCCCAAATAATCACACAGAAAATCCTACAATCTAGCTGCAGCAAAAGTTATACAGAATGTCCTGGCATTCGGGGGCTCGCGCATGGGCTCTGCTGGCACTCCAGCAGCGTCTGGATGGCCGCGGCTTGCTCGATCAGTCGTCGCTTCAGCGCCTCGACCTCGGCCCTGCCGCCGACGTTCCACCAAGCCGCGGCGACCCAGTAATTGCGCCATGTCTGTGCGCGGTGTTTTCGCGCGACCTGCTTTTCGCAGCGGCTCTGAGGGCGGGCGCGGGTGAGTGAGACGGTGCTTAGCAGGCGGCGGGCAATCCGCAACGCACCATTTCGAGCTCGACGCGCTTCAAATCGTCCAGGCACACGCGCAGCGCGTAGTCGACGCCGTTGCGCACGGACGCGGGCGTGTCGGCCGCCGCGAGCGCCGTCCGTGCGCCCTGCAGCGCGTGCGTGAACGCATCGATCTCGGCCGTCAGCGCGCCAATGTCGTCGCAGGCCTCGGCGGCCTCGCTGAGCGTCGTGCGGATGGCCGTGGCGTGCTGCACGACGGTCGCGATGTCGCCGTACGGTCTGAACGCGGGCGAGGGCATCATATGGTGAGAGTGGGCGGGGGGCTGCTCAGTGCTTGCCGCAACCACACGGCGAGATGCGTGCCTTTGTACTTCGATTCGCAGCGTTTGGAGATCCGACGCTCGTGTCTGTGTGGCTCAGGCGGGATTGCTGTCCGACGGCATTGCTTCCCGCTGCCCTTGCAACACCGCATTGGTCCCGACACAGGGCTGCACGTCTTTCCCGCGTGGGGTGCAACGCCGCATTTTATCAAGCAAGCTCAGGTGCGACTGGCGTTTCTAACCGGTCCGGTGTGATTCCAATGATTTTTCAAGGTTCGCAATTGCACTCCGCCATTCCCTAGTGAGATTCAAGCGGGAAACCCGCTGTTTGCTGTTTCAGAGATGCTCTTCTGAGAGCCAAAAGTGAGTTGCCGCGCGCTTCGGGCTGACCCTTCAGTTGAGCCCAGCACTTTCACGTTTGGATCGTCAGCTCTTGGCATGTGCGCCAAACAAGTTTGTTTTGGTACGCATACCTCTTGACAGCCCGCTCGCCTAGTTTTGTGATTTTCTACAACATTATCGTGTAAATTTGAGCTGAAACACATGTACAGGTGAACTGAGAGGCGCGGAGCAAGCCCAGGATCTCGGACACGCTGTGAGCAAACAATGTTGCATGCTGCAGATGATAGATCCGCATCGCAAACCGGGTTTCCCATCCGTTCAAAACTGGTATCACTACGGTCAAGGCCCTAGGGTGCCCATGCCCAGAGCAGTGTTATAGGTGCAGCAGTGCCAGGTGGCACTGCCGGTTCCTGCGGTGGCGATGCGCTCCGGTCCGATGCCGCGGAATTGCAAGGATATTTAAGCAGGACGGCACTGGCCTCATCCCGCCCTAAACCTCAACGTTACAACCTGCATATGTGTGAGTCAGAACCTATGAGCCCTTCCCCCTCTCTCGTCCACCGTAGTGGTACACCATATCGTTTTCCGGATCGACTCGGAGATTCACCTCCCATCTCGAACATTGTTGTTGCCACAGCAGAGCGTGCTAGCAGCAATAGAGGCGCCGTCGGGAACAATGCGACGGTGGCACTGGTGTCCAGCGAGAGCTGCACCGAGGGTGTACGTGGGCTGTTGCGTTCCGCTTCTGTGTGCCTGGCCCGGGAACAGGCTGCACATCTGATGTCTGCATGTCTGGACGGCAATTCGAGCTGGATTGCATACCAGCTCCGTCACCCCGGTGCGCCTGATGCCCCACCAACGCGCCCCGACCTCCATACCAGCGAGGGCTCACTCTCAACGCGGGTGAAGGGCAAGTTGCAATCGAGGCCTAACTCAGTGAACATAGCTCAAAGATAGCTACTAGCGGGGATCCGGGATGGCCAACTGCCAAAGGATGTAATGCATTGTACGAAGGGGTCTGCTTCAGGCTTCGACTGCCCATCAATGGACGGTTCGCTTGGCTGGAGAACCCGGGCCTTCGAGCCTTCGAGGTCCGCAAAATGCCTGCGTTGGGCATTCCCAGACTCTCATGCCCTGAGTGCCGTACTCCGCAGCACTGATCGATGCACCTCGCGCGCTCAGGCTGAATGCCAGGAACTCCCTCGCCTGGGCAGTGAGCAGTGGGATCAGAACGCAGCGCCCATTTTCCGATGGGTTCTGCATAAATCCACACGAGTTATCAAAGTAATCCGATTAGAAACTATCAGAACGCCCATCGATTCTGACGGGTGAGGGTTGAAAAATGAAATGCTCCCGGCTGCCGTCAGCAGCTTGTGGTTGCTTGCCTGTCACGTGCAAGGCTACATCAGAAAGTATCAGAATGCACAACACCTTCTGACGGGTGAGGGCTTGATGCTGTGTCCAAAGAAACGTCCTCAGCCGCCGCGTTGTGTGGCAGTGAAGCCCGGGGCACCTACTATTGGTCACCGACCTCAGACCCCTGTCACGTGCCGCGAGTTTCATCAGAAAGTATCAGAACACGCGTCGCGTTCTGACCGAAATTCGGTGAGACTCGCAAGCCCATTGGTTCCTCGATAGCAAGTTTGGAATTTCCGAAACAAAATATCAGAATGCCACCATGCTCGACATCAGACGTCGAGGAAATTCAGGCCCGCAGTCGCCTTGAGACCTTGCCAGTGGGGAGTCCATATGGCAGAAACAGGCAGCCTAATACTAGCATGTGACGAAACGCGACAGATGCAAAATGAAGCCGTTGTGCCACGTGCCAGTACCACTTCGCAATTCGTGGAGACAGTGGCTTCGTCGCTGTCGTTGTGGCTAGCCGGTGATGTGACAGAGATTATCGTCGATCGATGAGGGCGCAGTAACAAATATTACTCTTTTGAGCGACCAGCCAAATCCAGCTGTGACAAGAAATATGCAGGCTGCTGCAGGACGTAAGGAGAATCCGAAGATCGCATCGGGTCGACCCTGAGCCCCGCTGAGGTCACGTGCAACCTAATGTCGCATTGTTGTTTGAGAATGGCGTCATGAGGTCGGGTCGAGGCTGCTGCTGCTACAGATTACATAAGAGCAGAGAGCATATGCTGCTGGCAAACTAGTGTAGTCGCATTCGCCAGAGGATTTATGCGACGATATGGTGCCGAATAGGCTGAGAGATCCCTGTGTAGAATGGTGATTTGATCGCAGGCGGAGGTGACTCGGTGAGCGCGAGCTTCGAACAAAAGAAACGCCGCGATTTGCATCGCAATGCGAGGTATGATACTGTATGGAATTTCGAGCAAGCGCGGTGAGGAATCGCAGCCGCCGAACGAAGTTAGATGTTGTGGGCGATTCGCGTGTTGGTACGTACAAGGGCGCAATGGACGATACGCCCAAATGAGAAGGCCGCCATAAATATCTGAGCGCCAGGGCCGTCTCATGGTTCTCACGAGATTAGGGAACTGCAGCGGACAAATGGCACGCGCATGTAGATCCTGATGTTGTCAACAGTCAGCGCTGACTCGACGGAGCCGTCGTGCTCGCGCACCGTTTGTTGATGGACGCCGCTGTGAGATTAGGAGTGTCGACTGCCCTTTGACCAGGGTTTTGGGTACGCTACCGGCTGTGATTGCTATTTGTTGATGCAAGCTGCATGCTGGAGTGCTGACGGTCGTCTCAGCGCGATTATGCTGTCGTGCCAGAGAATTCAAACCCCATCAACTTCGGGAGCGAGAGAGAGATCGGTCGTAGGAAGAGATCAGGCCGGGATAGCTGCGCTACGAGTCAGTTTCCGGACGACGCGGAGCCGGAAGCAGGCGGCTGGGCGGGCGCCAATCTGTCGGTTTGCAGCATTGATAAAGCAAATCAGGACGCGTGCGGTATTTTCAGGTCCAGCTCGCGACTCTTCCCCTCTTTCCTTTATCACCTTTGCCATGGACGTGGGCGACGCGCTCACGCTTGCCTTCGGCGTCGTCGTGCCCGCCGTCGCCGTTGTCGGCGGCCTGGCCAGCGGCGTGCTGGGTGGCCATACTGGCCTCTTTCGCGAATTCATCAGTGCGTTGCATATCTAGGATTCTGCGCGCGCGCTCGCAATGAGCTCATACTGGGCAGCTCGCGAGGACGAGCTCGAAGACGAGGCGCTCGATGACCAGGACCCGAAGCCAGCAGCCAGCGAACCGAACGAAGTCGAGAACGGTGCCAATGGTGCCAGCAGCGAGCGTACACCACTGCTAGCCCACAGCCAGCACCCGGAGACGCGCAAGAAGAAGCGCACCACGAAAAGCCTCGTGCTCGTCGCCATCGGCGTTGTCGAGTTCGCCGTCCGACTCGCGCTGGTTGTTCGGCTCGCCACCAAAATGCGGTCGATCCCGGCTACGGAGAATATCATCGGACTTGTAATATGGGTTAGAATGGTGTTGTTCTTGCTCTATGGCGTAATTCATATAATTTCAGGCATATGCGGCACTGTTGCCTTTGTTGAAACCGTCGGTCACACCGTACTATTCACTTCTGGGCGTTTACTTCTCGAACTTCATCGCGGCAGCCGTCACGCTGTTCCTTTCCGTTGTACCCGACGACGAAGTTGTCGCAACAGTTAGCCCATGGCGCTGGTCTCTGCTCTTAGAACTCGGTCACCCCGCTCTCTGCCTCATCGCGCTTGCTATCATCTTCAGCATGCCCGTGCGCGACACAGACAAAGTCCCAGTAAAGAACGCCGAAGGTCTGAACCCCGCACTCGACGACTGGAGCACGCTGGGCCAGTGGATGACCTTCTCTTGGCTCGACTCGCTCATCGCTCAGGGCAAGAAAATGCCGCTCGAGGAGGGCGACGTGTGGCAGCTCGCACGCAACCTGCGCTCGCGCGTCATCCTCCGCAAATTCGAGCTCGTTCAGGGCAGCAGCCTTATGGTTCGTCTCTTCAAGGCGAACGCGCGCGACTTACTCTTCGCCGCCATCTTCACAGTAAGGACTCCGAGCATTTACCTAGTAACACACGACTAACGACGATTCAGTTGAGCGCGACGCTGCTGCAGCTCTGCCAGCCCGTCATCTTGAACCAGATCCTACGCGCGATGGAGAAGGTGCAGGCAGACGCAAGCGACATCCCGCCGCTCAGCTACCTCGTGCTGCACCCAGCCGCCGCGCTGCACATCGTTGCCGCTGACCTCGGGCTCTCGCACACGTACGCCAACGAGTACGAGGCGGGCCGCGCCAATAGGCGCAATGCCTATCTGTGGGCGGGCATCGCGTTCCTCGCGATGACCATCAAGGCCGAGGTCGACCTCCAGAACTTCTTCATCGGCCGTCGCGCCACGCTTCGGTGCGTTTCCTTTCCTGTCTTGCGCGTTTCGCGGAGGGGACAGGTGCTGACTCGGCACTGTGTGTTTTAGCGCGAAGAGCGAGGCGATTGCCAGTGTTTACCTCAAGGCGATGAAGCGCATAGATACGTCCGGCGCAGTCGGCGAAGCGGCCAAGAAGGCTCCGGCCGCGGGCAAGGACAAGGACGGCAAGGACAAGAAGGCTGATACGACGAAGAAGGAGACGCAGGGTAGCGCTGACCTCGGCAAGGTACGTCTGCTCCTCCTACTTCTATCAACTTTTATTTACGAATATTTCCTCATATGTGCAGATTACCAGTCTTGTCTCGACCGACGCGAACCGCATCGGCTTTTTCATGAACTTCTACACTCAGATGTACGCCCTCGATACGTGATCGCGTATGGGATGTGTTGCTGACCCCCAACGCGCGTAGTATCCAAACTCCACTGTCGATTCTCCTGGCCGCGTCCTTCCTTTACAAACTCATGGGCTGGTCCGCCTTCGCGGGCTACGCCGCGCTCCTCTTCGCGACTCCGGCGAACCACTATCTCATGAAATGGCAATACCGCGTCGTGCAGGTCGTGCTCGAGATGCGCGACCGCCGGATGCGCAGCATGAACGAGGTTATCCAGGCGATTAAGTTCATCAAGCTCTCAGCCTGGGAGCAGCGATGGCGTGAGCGCGTGCTGGAGCACCGAGAGCGCGAGCTGCGCCAGGTACTGATCCTCAAGTTCGCCATGTTCTTCATCAGTGCGTCTCCTTCCCCTCCCATCCCCTTGCCTCCCTCCCATCTGCACTTGGCTGAATAATGCGACGTGCAATTATTAGACTTCATCTGGGACGTCGTTCCCATTGTCGTGGCGTGCATCTCGCTCACAACGTTCACCTACGTCGCGGGCCGCGAGCTGTCGGTGTCGATCGCGTTCCCCGCGCTCGCGACGTTCGGCATCCTCACGGACGAGCTTACCTCGCTCCCGCTCGTCGCGAACCTGCTGCAGCGCATGTACGCGTCCGTCGTGCGCATCGGTGAGTTCCTCGACGAGGAGGAGGTGCCGGAATGGGTGCGCGATTCGGAGGAGGATTCTTCGGCCTTGGTACGCGTCTGTTTTTTCGTTCTTTGCCTTTGCTTAATAAGGTGTTTTGCTTTTCATGCACAGGCGTATGACGAGCGGCTCGGCTGTGAAAACGCCACCTTCGTCTGGAACACGACCGCCATCCGCAAGGAGAAGCTGCTCGCCGACGAGCTGAAGAAGAAGGCCGAAGAGGAAAAACGCTTGAACCGCCGCTCATGGGTGCAGATGCTCACGCTGCGCAAGCGCCAGCCGCCGGCGCAGCTGCCGTCCGACGCCACGGACGCCGCCTCGACGACTGTCGGCGGCGCGACGCCGCGCACACCCGGCACGCCCGAGGTGTTCACCCTCCGGGACGTCTCCGTCATCTTCCCGCGCGGCAAGCTCTCGCTCGTCTACGGCCCCACCGGTTCTGGTAAGAGCTCGCTGCTCAGTGCCATCCTCGGCGAGATGAAGTGTCTTGAGGGACGTGTGTACCTGCCTAAGTTCCCGACTAGGGTCGACCCCGAAACCGGCCTCCGCGAGAGCATCAGTTTCTGTTCTCAGCAGCCGTGGTTGGAACACAGTGCGTCTTTTCAATGCTTGCTCCTCTTCCTTTATAGCGACGTTAATGTTGCTTTGTGACTGCATAGAGACTATCAGGGAGAACATCCTCTTCGGCTCTCCGTATGACAAGAAGCGCTACAACGCCGTTCTTTCGGCTTGTGCTCTCGTCCCCGACCTGAAAATGTGGGCCATGTCGTTCAATATAACTAGCGTTGCTGATAATTTCGCGACAGCCTCGAGGATGGCGACCGCACTGAAATCGGCGAGAAGGGCATCTCGCTTTCCGGAGGACAGAAGGCCCGCGTTGCGCTCGCGCGCGCGATCTACGCCTCTAGCAAGACGGTCATCTTGGACGACGTCCTCTCCGCCGTGGACACGCACACGGCCTCGGTGCTCATCCGGCGCTGCTTCCTCGGCCCGTTGATGAAGGGCCGCACCCTCGTCCTCGTCACGCACCACATCGAGAGCATCATCCCGCACGCCGCGTTCATCGTGCGCATGGCCAACGGCATCGTCGAGGCAAAAGGCACGCCCGAGGAACTGCGTGCGCGCGGCGACCTTAGCCCGTCGATTGGTGCGGGCGACAGCAAGAAGCTCCATGATGAAGATTTTGAGCCTGAGCCTGAGGACGAGACGCTCGATGTGGATGAGGGCAAGGAGGCCAAGAAGCTCGTCGATAAGGAGACGAAGGCCAGCGGTAGCGTCAAAGTCAACGTCTACTTAATCTGTGCGTGTCCTCGTCGCGGTTGGGCTTCGATGGGAATGCTGACGAACCCGTGTCGTAGATTTGAAGGCGGCGGGATACTGGATCGTCTCGCTCTTGTTCCTCGTCGTGCTTCTGCAGCGTAGCAGTGCGTTCCTCGTCCTTGCCAGAGGTCACCGTCTGACCTTCCGCCACCAGTGGACCTTGTTCAGAAGATCTGGATTAAGACGTGGAGCGAAAGCTACGAGAGCTTCCCAAACCACAGGTCGCCCTTCAACTTCCCGTCGGCGACGCAGAACCCGCTGCCGTATATCGCAGTTTACATTGGCATCCGTGCGTCTGCTCGTCCATGCCGACAATTGTTTCATCTGATGATCATGCCAGAGTCGTTCAACGCAATTTGCTCGGTGGCGGCGCAGATTCCCAACATGTACAGCGCGCAGTTTGCTGCGCGCAAGCTTTACAAGGATATGTTGGAATCCGTGCTACGCTCGCCTATTCGCTGGTTCGACAAGACGCCTGCTGTAAGCCGCGTCTTATCATTCGTGTCCTGGGCAACTGCTCACATGCTGGTATAGGGACGCATTCTCAATCGCTTTGCCAAAGATATCGACACCGTCGATACTGGCTTGTCGTACTACGTCTGGTCTCTCGGCGAGCAAGTCATATCGTTCATCATCGCCATCGTCGTCATTGCGTATGGTGTTCCGCCGTTCCTTATCGCTGCCGTTTTCCTTGGTTATCTGGTGAGTACGGCTATAGCTTCAAAAACATTCGGAGAGCTCATTCGTCTCGTATCTAGCACTTCTATGTTGCCAATGGTGTACGTACCTCGTTCTGCGTCGAAGACCACGTTCTGATTTGGATTGCGCTGCTGCTCAGTACATCAAAACTTCTCGGTGAGCTGCGTTCTTGCACGAGAAACAGTGCAATTTACTCACTTGACATCAGCGACCTCAATCGCCTGGAAAGCACGCTGCGCAGCCCGATTATCTCTGCCTTCGGCGAACGTACGTGTTTTCGCCGCGAACGTCTGCGCGAGATGTTGACCTTTGACCATTTTGAATAGTTCTCGTCGGTGTCTCGACCGTGCGCGCTTTCGGCGCAGAGAGGCGCTTTATGCGCACTCTATTCGAGCGCCTCGATAAGTGCCAGGCGGCGTTCTACTACAGTACGTCTGGCTTAACCTTGGAGCGATCTACGACTCGCATGCTCATGACCTTCTGCAGCTTGGATGACGGTACGCCTTTCGAGTTGATTCATCTACTTAGCTAACTGAAGGCTGTACACAGAACTTCTGGCTGCGGTTCAGGTAGGCCGCTGACCCCGGGTCTTCTAGTACTTGGTAACCTGCTGACATTGACAACAGGTTCGGTATTCTGGGCGCCTTGACATTCTTCTGCACCACCATGCTGGCCCTTACGATTGGCATCGAGTACGCATGTCGTTGTTGCTGACATATGCCTTGGGCTCATTCCGGGCAGAGCTGGACTCATGGCTATCGTCATAACGCAAGCCCAGGCGATCATCGGTACCTTCTACTGGGGCATGCGCTCCTACGTTGAAGCAGAACAGGCCTTCAATGGCATCGGTATGGATAACAACGTCATTCCCGTTCTAACTTCTCTCATTCCCATAATACAGAGCGCATTGCGGAATACATTGACCTGCCGTCAGGTATGTCCAGCCAGCTTTGCCATTTGCCCATCACTCATGGCACGACATCCAGAGCCGCCGCGTGTCATGGACAAGCGTCCCCCGGCTGACTGGCCATCCGAGCAAGGCGGCATCGAGTTCGACGATGTCGTGATCAAGTACGCCCCCGACCTTGACCCAGTATTGAAGAACGTGTCCTTCAAAATCAATGCGCGCGAGAAGATTGGTCTGGTAGGCCGCACGGGATCGGGCAAGAGCACATTGGCGCTCTCGCTCTTCCGTTTCGTCGATCCAACGCATGGCACGATATCCATCGACGGCATTGACATCACGTCCATTGGTGTCGAAGACCTACGTTCGCGCTTGACGCTCATTCCTCAGGGTCAGCGCCGTTGCACTACGCAGTCTCGAGTGCGCTAACCCAACGATAGATGCGGTTCTCTTCAGGGGTACAATCCGGGAGAACCTCGTAAGCACTTCGCAGGCACACTGTGTCTAGGAACTTACAATATTCTTAAGGATCCATTCAACGAGTACACGGACGCAGAATGCTTGGATGTCCTGCGCGCCGTGCAACTGCCCGTCGACGAGCCCGATGAAACTGCCGTCTCCTCGGGCGGCTCGACCATCGTTGCGTCTGGCACGTCGACTCCACGACCAGATGCCGGCTCTAAGATCATCGTCACGCTCGAGTCCCAAGTTACGGAGGGCGGTAACAACTGGTCCGCTGGCCAAAGGCATGTCTTTGTCAGCCTCTGCCTGGTGCCTTTGCTGATAGCCATTGTAGACAATTGCTTGCGATGGCCCGCGCGTGCGTAGCACACCATGTTCAAAGAAGTTTGCGTGCTAACACATGCTCCAGTCTCTTGCGCAAAACGCGCACCATTGTGCTCGATGAGTCGACGGCCTCGGTCGACTTCGATACCGACAAGAAGTGCGTCGTGCACGCAGGATCGCTCATCTCTGACAAATTTTCTGCAGGATCCAACACGCCATTCGCGAGGGATTCAAGGACGGAATCATGATCATCATCGCACATAGGTGGGTGTCGCCGTAGTTGGCGCTGAAACGCATTGACGTTTTTGTAGATTGCATACCATCATCGAGTGCGACCGGATTATGGTGCTAGATGCTGGCCAGGTGGTCGAGTTCGACACACCTCTGAACCTGATCGAGACCAAGGGCGGCGTGTTCCGCAGCATGTGCGAGAAGAGCGACAGCTTCGACGCTCTGCACGCGGCTGCGAAGAATGCAGCGAAGTCCACATAGCGCTGATGCAACACCCCGAGAGTTGTACTGCTGCTGGAGGTTGGATGCTATGTTTGTTGCCATATGCTCCACGGTTTGTTGTGTCTGATAGATAACATCACTAATACATACCCGACTTGCGCTTCCTCTGGCAATTTGCCACAGATGACTGTACAGGGGCACCATCTCCTGGGCCATGGCAGACAGGGTCGGGCGTCAAATACGTCAACGGCCGGTATTTCAAGCTGCCTTCAGGGTCACTACACGCCCAAACGAGATGCGGCTGGCTTCGTCCGCGAGCGTGCCGGCAAACTGAGAGCTTCCGGCTCGGCTCGCCATGACCTCGCTGTTAGCTTGCTGCGATGTCGCGCGACCATCTGATTCCAGACCGACATGTGTCGAAGCGACGAGATCGCTAATGAGAGCTATGATAGGTTTTGATTATTTCGTAGCAGTTAGCTTACCCTGCAGGCGGCAGCGTTAATTGCACTTGACAGGTGATGGAAATATCAGACATGGTGCCGCTACGACCTTCCAGAGAATGTCGACACAAGGTATGCCCGGCTGCGTGACAGGGAGTGCACATTGCCAGACGGCAGAAGCTCAGCGTGCAGTCATCCCGAGTTCAAAGGTTGAAGTCCACAAGCTTTAAGTTCGCCTGGTGGCGGAGTCGAAGTGCCTTCGCAAGCTCTCTCCCGTTTCCGTCGCTCATACAACCGCCGCCGCCGCCCGTCCTTGGCCGCCGCCTGTGCTTCGTGGCCGCCGCTGCCGCCGCGCACCGCGAGCGTTATACCTGCCGTCTGTTTTACAGAAAGGACCGGTATGTGCGACTGCTGCTACCTTTCAGTTCGCTCACATTCTTCGTATAGCTCGGTCGGGCATCGGGCTAATCCTGATCGCACAACGCCAGAACAGCGCGTATGTACTAACACGGTGTGTGGTTTCCGCATATCTTTCTGTAGCTCACACGGCCTGCTTCAGACCGTCGCGGATGGTTGGATCGAGGCGCCGCTCCCATAGCCGTATCGAGAGGTCCGTGCGTCCCGCTGATTTTTTTTTTTCGACAATGAACTCATCTGTCACGCTCAGATTTCGCACAGCTGTGTTCACTATTGAGGCTGGCATCGTGCACCGGGAACTGACTGTCCCAATGCCATGCCGGAGTCGTATGGTCTTTCTGACGAATAGTTTGTGGCGAGCTCACCAGCTGTATATATCGATTTTGCCGTTGCCAATATAATTTTTTGTCTTTGCTATCCTCGTCGTCGCCGCCGGCCAGCGCAATGAGAACATCGCAGCAAATAGAATCAAATATGAAAATTGAGCGAGGCCAGTCCTAATGCTACCCGAGACAGCTTGCAAAGGCCAAGTTTGGAGGTTCTTGTCGGCTTGATATCTGCAGGTCTTTGCGAGCCCGCCTGCGAGGCCGCAGCGACCTTGATGGACTGATCCGGCTGTCAGGGCATGCTTGCCGGGCTCGTTCGTATTCCAGAATATAAGGCTCGCACGATTATTTTTGCCATCTCGCCGCGATGTGTGGGCAAGCAGCTGTCAAATGCCGCTACTGGAAGGTCATTCCGAGGTACGCTTCCGGGTGGGCGTGTAGACACACGTCTGCCCGCTGCCACCATCGTTCTTCCCCATGCGGCTCGCGTTCACAAAGGATTTTCCGCTCAATACTAGGCTCATAACCGCGCCCGAGGACGGCGCAGTACTCTATATTGTCAGTACGCCACTGCTGAACAGACGCTGGACTACTACAGTCATTCGCTGGGAAGGTGGCACGATACGCCGGGCTGGTCAGATCGCATGGGGTGTATTACGGCGGCCAACTAAACTGTGGATCGGGACCCAGGAGTGGATGCTCGATGATTTCCTCAGGAAGCCCCGATGGTACAAAGGGTGTGATAACTATCTTTCTTTCTCCTCGATCATTATGTGAAGCACAACCCTGGACAGGCAGTGGATCTTTGGCATTGGACCACGGAAATTCGTCTGGAGGGATTCGATGCTTCCTTTCGCTCGAGTCAAGGTAGTTACCGCGATTCAAATGTTGTCATAGTGCTCAGTGACGCGCAGCTTATCGAAGTCGAGACGGAAGCAGTGGTGGCCTATTTAACTCACCCGTTTCTCGGCACTCCGACGCTCTCAGTCGACGAGACGAGGGTAAACGCCCTAGAGGTCGATACGCTCGTAATCACGGCCATTATCATCGAGCACTGGAGACACATGCGACGCTCTTAAGGAGCTCTTCTTGGCTCCGTGCTGGCGATCGGTGTATATAGACTATAGCAACATTTGATTTCGGTACAGAGCTGTCAAATACAACTGTTGGAGAGAGCCGCCTTTACTTCTTGAGGTAGCTGGTCCACCATTCTTCAAACCCGTTGTAGCCCAAGCCGCCTTCGATGCCGAGAAGCTCAGTCTCGGATGTGCTCAGTTGCGAGTCACGAGGACGAGTCGTTGCTGCCTCCCCTTTTGGCGGCTCTGCGTCTGGGATGATATGGTCGTGCGGGAGACCCAGGATCTTGGCGAAGATGAGACAGATCTCATACTTGGTGAATGGCTCCCCAGCTGAGTAATGAATGATAGGCGGCAACGGCTTCTTCTCGTAACCTTGCGAAGCCAATTGAGCACACATCCATTGGAGATGGGACAATAACTCACGAGCGAGCCGGACTAGGAAGTTCGCAATGTCGACTACGTTTGTTGGGTAACGAGTTGCAAAATGGTCCATCTTGTAAGTCTTGCCGGACTGGTCCTGTACGATATCGAGGAGGATGTTGATCGCCGAGTCTGAATTCTGCGGCGCAGGGCCATAGAGGACAGGAACGCGCAGGATGATGTTCTGAGCTCCAGGAACCGCGAGAACAGCCAATTCTCCTTCCAATTTAGTCTTGCCGTATAGCTGGAGTGGGTTCGTCGGTGACGACGGTGTGTACGGGGGATTTGTTCTGCGACCTTGTTATCGAAGAGTTCGGGGACGAAGATCAACCCTACCCGTCGAAAACGTAGTCTGGAGACGATGAGATTATCTTCTTCAAGCTTATGGGGTACTAACCAGTTGAGATGTAGACAAGAACGAAAGAGTGCTTCGCGGATAACTCGGCGAGGAATCCCGGTACGCTGGCGTTCACCTATAGCGTCGCTGAGTCAATAGCGTGGATTAAAATGATTAAAATGTTCACCTCGCGGGTGCCTTCTGGATTCTGAGTGACATTCATTCAATCATTATTTTTGGAGGAAAAGCCTGCCCACCTTCTCTGCCACATCGGGCCGTCGCTCGGCAGCACAGTGAATCACCCCTGACGCGTATTAGACCATAATACTGAGTTCATATCCCTTAGAACCTACAGTTAGGCTTGATCTGAAGAATCAGCTCTTCCGTCGCCTGCCTATTCAGCAAATTCAGCTTCTTGAGGTCGCCGCTGGCCCGGGTATGAGCAAGGCCAGTAACCTCATGGCCGTTCTTCTTGAACGCTTCGACCACGGCCGAGCCAAGGACTCCAGATGCACCGGTGACAATGACGCGCATGACGGTCAGAAAGCAAGTCGCGATCGGGCCGGCTGTTTCCGCATCTTGTTCTCGACCATTTCGTTTCTCCGTGCTGCCTCCGTCATGCCGCTATGCATCACCTGCGCAAAGTATATGGAGTTTCTATATACAGTCTATGACTCTGGGGAGAATCTACGGCTGGAGCTCTGCGTAAGGTCTCCGATAATCGACCTTCTGAATAAAATCTAATCTTCGACAAGCCGGCATGCAAGACCTTTGCAGACCCTTACGTGGAACACGAAGGTCTCATAGTATTACTGGATCTTATGCTCCTCAAAATTGGAGCTTATCGACATTTGCTGTTCAACCGCGGCTCGACGCCAAGACGCGAAGGAATATCGAAGAGCTTGGTAGTGGAAGATGGTCAAAGCCCTAAGGTTTTCATTTTTACCGCTGCGCGGATCCCAGAAGCTCAACCATTTTATCAGGAAAGATGGAAGAAAACGCTGAACTTGGCTATTCCGATGGTCATTGTGGACTCTTGTGCGCCCAGACTCACTCAGTCTCACGTGTACAGCTCATTTAAAACATACGAACATAGATGTGCGGTGGTCCCAGCTGCACCTTCCACTTTCTACGGACCGGGAACCCCACACTCCCAGCGTTGACTGGTCGGAAGAGGCATCGAGCCTCGCTCGTGTCGTGGCTGGCTGCCTCATTGGTACGCCCAGACGTAATCATGATCAGCTCCCCCGTTCGTTAACCAGGCAATAGAGACGATCGCGTTCCACCTTGGAGTCACAGTTGCATGTGCTCTAGTACTGATGCTGACGGACTATTGGAGTGCTCGGACCACTCAGGGTCCAAAACCTGTGTCGCGAGAATCAGGAGTTCGAAAAGAGTTCAGGTCAGCCCATCGTTGCGCACAACTAATAGTTTATTGATTCGCGGATGATAGATTCTCGCACGTACCGTTGACATTGATCTATTCGTCGGTGACAAAGCTTTTCCTGCTGTTCCTGCTCTCAATATGGCGCTCGACACCACCAACTTCCACTTCACATTCCTCCGGAGGAGCACTGCTCCTTCCAGATCTCCTCCTTTCCGTCTTTGACGAGAATACCTTGGACCGTACATGGGTTGTGCGCAACATTCTCGGTGGCATGGCCGCTGGCTTCGGGTTGCGCAGTAAGCAGATCTCACGCTCGGAGATCCTAGCTAATATACTGCTACAAAGTAATACTAGACTGCCACCCTATTCTGACCATGCTCGTTGTGCTTATTGGTTGGACGGTGAAGACTGCGGTTGCGGCTACACTGGGGTCCTGGGTTGCTGGTCCAGAACGCAGTCGCATCGCGGAGACATGGTTGGCTTACTCCATTCCCTGACCACGAAGAGCCTACCCAACACAACTCGCTTGGGACTCGTTCTTACCGCCACTGGAATACTACCCTTTATGGCTACTCTGGTCGAGTGTTACATGCAACGATCGCTAAAGTGTCCATGCACTGTCCAAGTTGGCCTTCATTCAAGCGACCTTGCAGTAGGCCTTGTTATACGGAATGTCGAAGTACTGTGTGGTATGTCAGCTGCGACGTTTAGGCTCCTTCCAATGCACCGTGGATTCACCTTGAAATGCGCCGCGTTGACAGTGTGGGTCTTGACGGAAATCGAGCATTTCTCATCCTCGCCGACGAGAAAGTCTCCACTTTCGCGGCACTGTTTCGTCGTGTTACTGCTCGGCGGGTCGCGGTAGTTCCAATACTCGACCGGGTGGTGTACGTAACCCTTGACATCGCTAGGAATAATCTTCGGGACACTTCAGGCACGGTTAATTCGGGATCAAAGGTTTGCCGTGACGCTCACCCGTCATTCGAGTGCACAACTGCAAGCGGCTCAGCGAAATGTATGTGGTACACAATTCCCTGACCAGGTACGAACCTCTGTACGTCAGGAAACCCATCAACTCATCGACCAGGAACGCCCAGTTGAGATCGCCCGTCCTTGGTTGGCCATAGGTATATGTTTGGACCAGACTGTCCACGAGTCTAACCACGTGTACGCAACTCATGGCACGCGGACTCACTTGTCAAAGAAGACATAGCGAAACGTGACACCGGCCAGGGCTGCTAGTGAACCTCCCAAGTTGTGGCCGACAGGAATGATGGCGTAGTGTGCGTGAGACCCGTTATTGGCGGCGAGCTGCGCCGTTAAGGTGTCCTGGATGCACTTGGATACGGAGTTATATGCGGCAAGGAAACCCTTGTGCACGAGCGGCGGAAACTGTCCATTGAACTTCGGGTATCCAGGTCCGGTCAGCTTGACGAGCTTGTTGTTCTTGAATGTCTTCGTGCCCGCGATGTTAGGACTTGTGCGGTATTAGCAGACTGAAGAACGAGGAGCTCAGTAGCTGCATCGCACCTTCCGCGGAAGGCCACGATGAACTCCTGTTTAAGGTCATCGCGTGCGATGTAGCCATGGGTATCCGTGGCCTTGTCCGAGAACTAGGAAACGTGAGAAGTGCACAGACGGAGAATGTAGGACGGAGAACGTACAGTTTTGATAAGATGCTGACCATTCGGACGGCTGCAAGAGTTCGAATAGGCGGAGGACGCGTACTTGAAGTGATAGACTATTTGATTGTAGTATTCTATGCAACGCTGTCCTTGAGATGCCCGCGCGTGTAGTATCTCCGCGACTTACTCTGTTGCAAAGGTACGCGCTTCTCGAAGCTCGTATCAATGGTGTTCATTGGAGAGCCTGCAACGGCGATGAGCGCCATGGCAAGTGCGATCAGGCGGATGGTGAACATGGAGAGACAAGTTCAAGCAGTCGTTTTGCGTTTGCATGATGGCCCTAAAGACCGGGCAGGAAGCGCTAGAGCCGCCTTCTGTCCGCTACTACAACGTGACAGATGATCGATGATCCCGCGGGGCATGCATGCCTGTGAAACAAATACACATCTTGCCCGAACGTAATCCATTATCCAGGCGCGTGTCGACTCAGAAATTATGATCCCATACGATAAATATCGATATCAATAAGTATCACCCAGTTAGAACTGCTTTTTGTCATTTCCTAAGGGCGGCATCGGGAAAGTATTGTGCATCTGAGGCGGATAAACTTTAGAAGTGAGTGCATCTAGACTTTACACAGTGATAAATACAGTCGATCGCGTGACATGCAAGAGCATAGTGGGAACTATGCCTTCAACAGTTCGACTACAATCTATGAGAGCTTCGGTGGCCGATAGATGCACCACTAGCTGACTTGCGTCGATGAACGGACGCTGAATTATTGGCAGGAGCATCCGCCTCTGTGGAAGCTGCGGCCACAGAAGCTTTCTTGCTGACGAAAATGTCGGTTTGCGCGCCTACAGGTGTGAGCAATGTCACCGGATTCAATCCAACAGTAGCGCAGTGTGAGACGCACCTGGTTTGAAGCCGACCTTGGAGTTGTAGCCCGGGCTGGCCCATTGTCCGTCCTTCTGTTTGGTGCCGGGGGCAACTACGATATTATTTCCCGTCGCCTGGTATATCGCGAGCAGTTGCTTGGGGCCCTTGACGCACGCCGACGGATTACCCTCGCACCAGGCCGGCGGCTTTGGCGCGGCGACCGCGCGTGCCGTTTTCTTCGCGTTCGTGACCTTGCAGCGGAATGCATTCATGTACATGTTCGACTATTCAGAGGCTTCGACAGCCTGTCCGCCACGGAGAGAAATAGAGCGTACCAGGCCGCAATGGTTGGGGACCCATCCCCAGGCGCAAAGGCATCCACCCGCAGGGCATGCTGGAAGATTTGGCACCGAGTATGTCGCTAAGCGTCTGTAAGGGGAGCTGCGGGCGTGGAGTCAGTCCGCACCGCAAAATCAGCAGATGTCGCTCACTTCGGCAGAATGCTGAACACCGTAAAATCCGCAAGTGTAACGGCGTTGATGTTGCCGTTGCCCTTGTACGAGATGGCGAAAGCAGTGCCAGCGGCGTCAGCCTTCCCATGAGTGTGCAGGTTAGGAGAGCCAAGACATCCGGGGGAGCTGGGAGGGAATGCGGGATCGAGTATATTGCTGTTCCAGTCTGACGGATGAATCTCTCCGTCTGGCCAGAGGGTAGCCTTGAGCCCGTCGTACGAAAGCGTCGTGACACCGCGATTCCCGGCGAGCTCGACTGTGAACTTGCCGTTCGCGGGCCTGTCAGACGTCCCTCGTATTCAATGTGGCTGCGACAAGATAGGAGAGTAAGAGCGCGTACACGTTGAGAAATTCGCCCTTCGGGGGCGGGTAGGATCTGCATTGACCGTGCATGAACCAGTCCTTGGTTGTCAGATTCCAGAGTGGCCAAGCCGGGTATGCAGCGTTGGGTACATCAACCTTACTCAAACCCTGCAAGCCCAGACGAATAATTAGCATGTGAATAAAGAGACAGGTGAAAAGACTGACATTTTTGCAGTACATTCCCTTGGACCAAGCGGTGATGTGCGCCCGTGCACCGGCAAAGAACGCGAAAACGGCGAGAATCACAATCGTCGACATGGTGGGCACGCGGTGCAAGCGTCACCATCAAACGTGCTCCTGGGTATATAACCTCAGAGCATAAATGCCCGCGCGGTCCGCGGGAACAAGGGAGCGATCCTATCCTTCGCATTGTCCGAGACGCCGATCAACCTTATTTCCGCCACACTGCATGTGTGGCATGCCCAGTGGCGTGCTAACTGCGAAGGGGTTGAAGTAATCGAACGGGACGAGGTTGGCGAGCTTGGCCGTCATCGAGCGAGAGAGGGAGAGCGGGATATCGCGTCGGGTTCGTTGCAGAACTGACTGAGCATTGATAAAGCTAGTGGGGGGCATTTGCGCGATCCTGAATCCGCACAGGAAAGCATCAGGAAATTTGCGCTCCGTAGCCAAGAAGCGGCGCGTAGCATTGGCTACCGCTGGGATACCGGCTCAAAACTGAGTCATGCCCAGCCGACGCGTTTTTGTGGAAATTTCAGGCTATGGGCAGAGCACGCAAAGTGCGGTGAAAAAAGATCCAGTGCGGTACAAGCTATCAGAGTCGAGCTGGACTGCAGCGCGGTGGCAGCTTACAGGCGGCTGAGGACAACTTCAAGTTCGTCGGCTTGGGCCGGTTGACAACGATCATGAAGTCCTTATTAATATTTCAACTTTGTAGAGGGATTTTGAGATAGAAACCACGAATACAAGAACACTTTGTAAGAGATGATTCGACAGGATGGGTATAACGGTGAGACAGATGACGTGGGCGATGGAAGGTGAATGGTCAAAGCCTAGTAGATGCCAAGAGCACTATGTAAAGTAGATGATGATGGAACCATAAATTGCAGATGCATGTGTGGGAGCGGAATTCAGTCAAAAGATGAATGATTAAAAGCCGACGCGAGCTCCTCGAGAGATGGCAGACCCTGCTGCATCAACTCCTCGAATGTCGCCCACTCAGATGAGACATCCGTGAGTGTGTTCTGCGAGTGAGACATGTGGGAGTTGTCCGCTACTGCAGAGATAGGAGCTTCAGCGCGGGAATCGGGCTGGAAATGTTCCGGCTGCTCGGACAGAGGAGCGGACGGCATGACTCTGGGGGATTGTTGCTGGGTAGAATGCGACGTGGGCTGCGACGTCGGTGCGTAAGTCTGCGGAAGTCCCAAGTAGCTGAGCAGCGGGTCTATGTAGGTTGAATGCTTTGCAAATGGTTGCGCGCCGACAGACAAACTACGTGGCAGGCCGGGAGCGGAGCCGGCCTGTGCGGAAGACGCTATCTCCTGCATTGAGTGCCGGTGGTGAGAATCAAGGTGCCCGGTGCGTGCCTGTGGATAGGGAGACAGACGCGAGCTGTAGCGGCTGAGCTGCGCGGGCGCGGAACGGCTACGTGGAAGATGACGGGGGGTGCTTCCACTTGCGGGCAAGCTGAGGCCACCTGGATACAGTAGGGGATAGAGACTGAGATTCGGTGTAGAGTAAAAGCCTTCTGGCAGAGAACGAGCTGAGAACGAGGAACCAGGAGTGGTAGAGCGCGATGTGGACGCCGACGAAGTCAACGATGCTGGCATCTCGAACTTCAACAACAACAACGGAACCTCGTTGGGTTTGTCGTGCACCGTGCGCATATGGCGAACGCAGTTATGCTCTTGGGAAGTCATGTAAGGGCAAAACAGACACTGGTAGCTTCTGTGGGAGTGTGAGTAATCGTGAAGAGCGCGGCAAAAAAAGAAGAAACGTACCGAGTACGCTCGTGAGTGCCCTGTACGTGTCGCTGTAAGTCGGCGCGTCTGGAGAAGCGTTTGCGGCAAGTAACGCATGGGTATTCTCCGGGGGAAGACGCGCGTTTCTGTGTCAGGAACAAGAGACTGTCAGTCAGGTTCCGAGGCCGAGAAGTGGGTCCTGCGCTCACCGGCATGATGATGACGGGGTAGTATCACTGATACTTCTTCGTGAGGAAAACGGCTTGCAGGGGGAGCTGGCGCTTGTGACGGGTCGGCCAGCGCTCGACGCAGGCCCCCGTCATTTATACGACGCGGTCGTCGTCGAGGCCAATCACTTTGTCGGAGAACCCAGGGCCAGGACGTACACAGACCACGAGGACAATGGAGCGCGATCGTTCGAGCTCCCATCGGTAGGAAATGCTGGGCTTGGACCTTCGATCACATAGAGTGGGTGAGACAAGAAGGCAAGCTTTGGTTCCAGAGGTCACTCCGGTTGAACCCCGACACCACGCACCGGCTGCTCGAGCACGCGTAAGCGTCTGAACAATTTATCGAGGCACACGCAAGCCAGAGAGTGTGGCAAGCATTGTCTGGAGAGGTGTTGACATGCATCCTTTTGGGCCGGATTTGGACCCGCGCAAGACCCGTGCACTGCCAACGGCCACAAAGTACCACGACGCCACAAAGCAGGTAGTGACCGTCGCCAACCACGGTGAATTTCCCAATGCTATGCAAATAGTTGCTGTGTTATGGACCGGGATTGAACTGGGTATTTGAGCAGGGTAGTACGGGCTCAATCGCCGCGGTTTAAAAGACGGTAAGTACTGTACACCGAACGGATGGCTGGAAAACAAGAAGCGGCCGATTTAGATGCTTGCCTGAAAGTATGGACTAAATCCCTGCTCCGAGTAGCGACCTCAGCGCTGCTGGCGGCTGCACTGCGTCGCGTTCAACATGTACCTGCGCATCGGCGTGCACCTTTTCGGAAAGCCTTCCGCAACGGAGAGCGCGTCCCAATCTTTTCAGGCGCCCTCGCCATGTCTTGAGCGCAATGAGCGAAGTCCTCGGGCGCCATTTATGTATGTCTCGGAGGATTTTGAGTAAGCTGTTGCCGCCGCGTGAATGTCGAACCCCAAATTGTGCCAATGCCATGCCATCCAATGGGAGGTCTTGGCCTCTGTGAATAGTAAAGACGATCAATTTGTCAGACAAGAGCTTACTAGACGAGAGCGGACGAGTACCAGACGAGGGTCGATGTCAATCACGGCAACCGAGCTGCTAGAGCGCTTCTGTCAAAACCGTTCGGGGTGCGCTATGCGCACAAGTCCTCTGGACATACCGCAACCTATAGCGCTTGTGGCCGCCGTAAGCAGACCTAACGTCTTGCGCCGAACCAGTCGGATTCGATGAAAGTCGGACTTGGAATACCTGAGCGCCTTTCTTCTGCGCCAATCACTGCGTTTCAGCATGCTTGGGCGCTGTCCTGGACGCCTGTGCCTGTGTGATTCTTGCGGCGCTATCCGTGCAGTGCTGGCCCGACCGTCTTTGCCATTCATCTTCATACCATGTCCTTGACGGTCAAGGTTATCATTGACGATGGTGCGTCTTCAGCATGGACTCCCGTCCACTAGGACTCACACACGCGCTCAGTGTGCCCCCTGATTCAGTATAGCGTGTCTTGGAGGACTGGTTCTCAAGTCAATGATCCATATCATGCCTCGTACGTGCAACGACACAGTTTGCTTCGAACCAGAATTGACCATCTGGCCAGCTATTCAGATGATGGCACCTTTACACTTACGCAGTCCAACTCAGCTTTCGCCACGATTAATTTCAATGGGACCGACATCACGGTCTATGGTGCGAAGCGCGGGAATCACAACCGATACACCATGTCCATCGGTGAGTGACGATGCAGTACCGGAAAATGAGATGTTGACGCGTATTACTGTAGATGGCAAAGTGACCACTCTGGACGGACAATCTACGTCTGGAGAGACTTTTGGGCAGACGCTCTTCGACGCATCGAATCTGGCTAATGGTCCTCATACGCTCATCATACGCGATGCATCGACGAATCCCGACGCAGATCAATCTTATTTCGACATTGACTACGTGAGCCTTTCTCGGAGGATCCCTACCAGCACTCACCGACATCTAGGTTGTGATTACGACGAAGGTAGTAATGCGGCGCTTGCTTATATTTCCCGGTTGCTGATGTGTTACCAGGTTGAAGGCGCTAAGAGTGTCCAACTCGAGGATACAGACGACGCTTTCTCATACGGTCCCAACGGTGCGACGTGGAACACGAACCCGGACCAGGTTTCAAGCTTCAGTGGCGCCAACGGCCAGTATGTTTTGTGTCCGTCATCTTGCCGATTTCAGCTGAGAGCTCCGTGTGCCTCTAGTTCAACCGGTAGCGCGGGGGCGACTGCTACATTGAGCTTCACTGGATCCGCCGTTGATATTTTCGGACTCGTCTGCACTACATGTGGACAATACGCGGTCTCCCTGGATAACGGGACCCCTGTGACGCTGAGCGCGTTCAACACATATTGGACGAAACCGAAGACGCTGCTCTACATGGCTCGCGGGCTCAACGATGGTCCTCATCAGATCACGCTGTCCAACATTCCAGGGGGTAACGGAACGACGCTCAACATCGATTATGCCGTTGTCTAGTGCGTGTTTGCTCATGTTAAAGCAGGAGTGTTTTATTCTGATGGACATGTTTCGCAGCGGTACAAACCCAGTAGGTGTCCCCGGAAACACCGGTGGCAGCGGAAGTGCTATTAGCAACGTTTCGAGCTCTGGCGCAGCCGCAGCTGCTAGCGATACCAGCAGCAGCTCTCCTCAATCGCAGAATGTAGACAACAATTCCTCTGATGGGTGCGTCTTCTGCCTCGTTAGCAATCACTCCTGAGCTCAACATGCTGTCCCGCAGCGTCCCGGTCGGCGCTGTTGTCGGTGCCGTACTGGGCGGCTTGGCCTTCGCCATCTTGAGTCTGGCGCTCATCTTGTATCTTGTGAAAAGACGCAAGATACGGCGACTAGATCACCTGAATCCGCTGTCTCCTGTTGCGCCGCCAGTGTCGCAGTTCTCGATTCAACCTTTCCATATGGCCCCGGTTTCGCAAACAGGAGGAGCTGGCCACGCTCAGAGCCCGTTCGAATCAACCGTGGTCAGCAGCAGCTCCGGGGCTACGCCGCCTGACTATGCATCCGCAACCAGCACGGGACGTCACCCTGTTGCTAACCCGCGCAAGAGTTAGTCGGCGGAATAACTTGAACATGCGCCCTGCGTTAATGAGGACGATTCTCAATCCGGAATTCATGGACCTTATTATGATAATTTTGGCATCCTTTTCGTACTCACACTCGAATTGGTTTGTAGCTTCGACATAATAAACACTAGGATATGATCACTTTAGAGCACGGGTCAGGCGACTACATTGGGGACTGGGGACTGGGAATCGAAGATATGGAGGATTGCGAATATCTCGTGAGTCTACATCAGCGGCATGTCTCAGAAGGTCGTGTGCGAAGGCATCTTTAATTCTGGCCTTCGACCTTCGGTCAAGGGAACTTGCGGAGCGGCGAGCGCGTGTGGCGCCAGTAGGTCCACGCTATGCGGGGAGCGCAAGCTGGATGGAATTGAGGTATCCGACGGGGTTCGCTGCGAGTGAGAGCAGCGCCTCGCGGTTCACGGTGAGCACGTTGAGAGTCCTAGCTGGGCTGGTGAGCGTTTTCTGAGAGGGGAGAGGAGGGAATGCGATTGAGAGAGTCTTCCGACGAAGTAAACAGTGCCCTTATCCTTGGGACGACTAAGCATGTCTGGAAGAGGCGGAGCGTGCGGTCCCCGCTAGCTGTCCCTGTTGAATTCCGCGACACCGAGATTGGCCGTTGAGGCATCCTGATTTCGGCTGACCACATCAGCGTTACCTCACTGTGGGACGGCCTGGTTTTGATAGGCAGGCTGAGACTAACAGTGGGGAAGAAGCTGGTGAGCATTAAATTACTGCGGGGAAGTGGCTGGAAGGAGCATCTGCCGATCTCGTCTCGTACGTTGTCGATGTGTTAAATAGAGAGACCACTGGATGCACCAGGAGAAGTGTTCCGCGTGAACCTGAACGCAGGGGGCACCGTGTAGTCAGTAATAACGTTTCCCAGGTCGAGTGATGGGCGCAATGGTGCGGAGCGAATGTCGAGATCCTGTACTGGGACCTGGAAACATAACGACCATGATTTCTGAGCATGACGTCTGGATGTATTGGCGACTTAGCAATCGCAAGGAACAGACGATGCGGAGTGTGACTACGAGCGAGACTGTGAACGAGACATTCACGCTGGGTTTTGTGTCAACGTGAGAGGACAAACCATGTAGAATATATACCACGGACAGGACTTGTGTGGACAGGAATGAAGTTCGATGGAGAACTCGCAGCCTGATCAAGGCGTTCTTCGTCAAGAAATTGTTTGTTCTTGCTGAGCAAGCATCCGACTGATCGCCGGTCGGCCCGGGAAGAATCCCCGGTGCTCCTCAACCAACCATGATGCAGGCGGATTCAGGACACCGACACTTTAGGAGCACTACAACAAGTAGTGTCGATAGTACCGCTGCTCAAGCCCTCGAGACGTACTCGATCAAGGGCCATGCTAAAGGTGTCTGCGCCACGTTCCCTTGCAACCCTCAACTCCGAACTCATTCGTCTGACGCACTGACAGTGCACATACGTTTCAAAGCCATCGGCAACGCGCCAATTATGAAGAAGAATCTATACCAGATCAGCGCATCGAACCCTTTCCAGGCCATCGTCCGCTTCTTGCGCAAAGAACTGAATTGGAAGCAACGCGAACCGTTGGTGCGGTCATCTCATGAACCCTTGCTATCTATGCTAATTCTTACCCTTGAACTTAGTTTACTTATATCAATTCGTCCTTTTGTCCTGTGCCGGATGATACGGTCGCGAACCTTTATAAGGTCAGCAACGGAACCCGGTGTGAGCAAGTTCGCTTTGCTCACGGCCGACGTATCTCGCAGATGTTCCAGACGGACGGTCATTTGATCGTGAACTACAGGTGCGGCTGAAATGTCCAAGCCAAATCTTTTCGGAATATCCTGATGCCGTGTTCAGTACCACACCTGCTTGGGGTTGAGGTCGTCAGGTTTCACGTCCGCGCACATCCTATACTTCCCATCTCTTTCGATCTATTTTTCTCTTCGAGCCTCGGGGTTCATTGTATAACTAACGGCGTGTCCGAGGTACGATTGGTTGTCTTATTCCGCGACCACATGTACCAATGGAATATTTTCAGCTATGAGTCGGCTCGCATGCTTCGCGTCGTTCACACAAGGTAGCTACGGTCTCTGGGCTACGGGCATTTGGACCTCGACTCAGGGGTCTCCACGTCGCATTTTGCGACGCTGAGTCTTCCGGTGTTACTCCCGCTACCAACCGCCTCTTCGCCTCTCTGGAGTGAGCCTGCTGCGCTGTCGCGGACACGAATCCCGCCAGTGTACGGAGGATCGCTCGGTCTCACTGGATAATTCTCGATCGTGATGTAATGCCTTCGAGTTCAACCTGAAAACATCCGCGACAAGGCGCTCGATCGACTCTTCGTGCTCTGCGTCATGTCGCGTTCCCCGATTTGCTCCACTACTTACATACCACTCGCCTTCGCTCGAACACTCTGGAAGTCGTCTGAAGACCCGGCCGGAATCGTCGTCGTCATTGGAGGTGTCATTCGTTTCCCAGCGGGCTGTGGCCGCGACTCGGAGCGTCCCGTCGGGTAGCTCAGTCAGATTCATTGTGCGCGATCGCGCGCTGCGGTGGAGCCGACACGGAATTGCCAGATTCTGACCGCATGGCCTGCTCGTATATATTCTCGACACTCGACGCTCTTCTCTGCTCCTTCCACCGCACCCGCCTTCACCCAACATGCGTCATTTCTCCGCTCTTGTGTCGCTCGCTGCCGCCGCATTGCCCATCGCGGTCCACGCGTCTCCCGCACCCATGCCCGGTCTCAAATACCGCCAGGAGGAAGCGTCATTGTCCAGCGTGACTGAGTCTCCGTCGGCGACCACCTCGGAGACGGTTTCGGCAACACTGACGAGCGAGGTCGCGACGACTACTCAGGATTCAGACGGCGCATCCGAGTCCCAGCTCCAGACTACGGGAACGCCTCTGCCTTCTCCGCCTGCCCTGTTGAAGCCAGACGGAGGCATCGGTTTTAACGATACCCCGACATACAAAGTATGTTTGTCTGCATTTCTTGCAAACCCTATGCATTACTTACCCATTCATCAGGCAAAATCAGACTTCGACCGCGAGAGCTTGTATCTGGGGCTTCACCAGGAGCTCATCGAACTCGACCTCTTCCGCTTCGCTCTACAGAACTTTTCGCGTGAAGATTTCAACGCGTCCGGTCTTGGCGACGATGATTTATACCTCCTCGACTTCATGGCGCAGCAGGAGGTCGGACACGCAACGCTGATAAGCAGCATGTTCGATCTCAACAGTACGTTGTCTTCCGGCCCTTTATTCCCTGCGCTGACGAACTCTACAGCCACGGCGCCGTACAACTGCACGTACAGCTACCCATTCACCACCGTGCGCGAGTTCATCGACTTCTCGCGCCTTGTCACGCGCTACGGCGAGTCGGGGACGATCGGCTTCCTCGGTCACATGGACGCGCAGGACTCGGCGTCGCTGATCAACGACGCCATTCAGACCGAGGGTCGTCAGCAGCTCATCTTCCGCCAATGGGAGGGTTTGTTCCCCATGCCCTTCTGGTTCACGACGAGCATCACGCAGAGCATGCAGTGGACGCTGCTCGCGCCGTACATCGCCACATGTCCCGCGGACACGCCGCCCGTCAAGTGGACGGCGTTCCCCAAGCTTAACATACTCGTAAGCATTGTTTAACACTCATTCCAGTCACAGTCCGCTGATACAGTACATCCAGAACAACCCGTCGCTGCTCGAGTTGAACCAGACGTCTGACGTCAGCAGCAACGAAACTGCCGTCACCGCCGAAGGCCGCGAAATCTCGCTCTCCTGGGATGCGCCGGGGCAGGCGACGGGTTGGAACAGCAGCTTCACGACCGCTAGCCTCGCGACCGGTGCACCGCAGTGGGTCGCCTGGATATCGCAGCTCAACACGACATATACGCCTCTCACCGACGTCGACGGCAACACCGGCAAGACGCTGCAGCCGGGCGGCGGGGTGTACGGAAATGACACTGCGCCGCTGCTCAATGGCACGGTGTATGTCGCCATTACGGATGCCGACGTCTATGTTACCCCGTACAACTTGAGCCAGATTGAGAGTCACATCATTGCTGGGCCTGCTCTGTACAACGTCGGCTAGATGTATCCTCGCATGAACTAGATTATGATGTACATTACTTAGAAATGAATCAATCGTTTAGACTCGGCTTGATTGCAATAGCGTCCGAACAGCGCAAATAACACTGTACTGTATACGATTAAATGTCAATCATCAGATCTCATAAATCTTAGCGGCCGCCGTTTCCTTCAGACCTAAATCTGTGTTACGAAGTTAAGGCCTTAACTGCGAAGTCATTGAAGGATCTGAGATTTTCCCGTCGATTCGACAGCAGAACGAAAGTGCACGTCGCACAAAATGAAACTTGATATCAGAGAAATACAGGACCTTGTTCAGGGCCTCAGATAGATACATATAGCACAATAATTGCCGGGTAAGGAGTCTACTGCGATGCAACTTGCACGAGCTGCCCGCCGTCCTCCGGCCCCGGGCAGATAATGTCGCGGGTATGCATCGTGAGCCTCGGGCGTACACGGTCTGTGGTGGAGGTAGAGCCTTCCGGAGAAGGTGCCTCAATGCCAGAGATGCGCGCGACAGTCTGCGAGGACGAACGAGACCTCTTGACGGCCGCACTGGCTGGATTACCAAAGCAGTTCTTGAAGAGACTGACTTCCGTGTTGTAGATGTCAAATTTGAGATTTTTGTCGAAGATGCCCTTGATGGAGCCGTCGGCGCCGGCGGCAATGTCGATGCCGCCGTCCAGCGTGACGCAGCCGCTTGCAGCGGCGCCTGTGGTGGTCACCTGGAGCCCGAGCGTTGCGGATACGTCGGCGTCGAGGTAGACATCGGCCTCTGCGAGCCCGTCGAGAACGTTGATGCCAAACAAGACCTTCGGCACTATATGGCCAGTGAGCTGACCGTTGACCTCGGCAGTGGGGTTGATGTAAACGTCCAGAGCTGTTCTCAGCGGTGCGCGTCAGTTAGACTCAATGGCAATCTGGTTGCTGAGAAACGGACGTGTTTGTGCGGCAACCGCCTGCGCGACGGACTGGCCTTGACTTGGCGGGAATACGAGGGAGACCGTCGGGAAGGTCCACTTTGCACCGGTTTTCAGCGGGACCCTACTGCATGCTCCGCGAGCCCAAGTTCTTCGCTCACACGCGCTTCCTCATCGACGGCTTTCACGAGAAGGGGCACAGCCGCTGCTCGAATGCGTGCAAGATCAGCACGTTCAAGAAGAACTCCCCCGAGCTGCTCTCTGTGAACTCCAGTGCTGCCGAGTGCGGCAACAGCGGCTTGCGCAAAATCCGTCGTCCGATGAGCTATATGACGCAACGACACGCCATCGTCTTTGCATATACTTATCTCGCGGCCTGGAATCGCGTTCGCCGTGTCATGCCCGGCCGGCGCGGCCGGAACTGACTGACTTGTGCGGTGTAGTTAGTTTTAGACCGTAGTTACTTCGTTGCCTCTACGGGGCACGTCTTGCGGACTTGTATCCGGGGGCAGCTTACTTACCTTTGTTTGTGGGGTATGTCACCAGCGCGCATTTTGTGGGGTACGGTACTTAGATTAGATTTGTGGGGCAGGGACTTGGTACTATTGCTCGGGGTATCCTAGTTGTATGTAATTTCTGGGTCATGTACATAGTTCTCCGATGTGGGGTGTTTCGGGCCAAAACCCGGGGCATTCCACTCGCAACATGGGGCAATTATCCCAAGAAGAGACCGATCTGGATACTCCAGGGCCGCTGATCCGGCCTTGGGTGATCCCGGAGCTAAGGGACACTCCTCTCATCACCTCCCAGGGCACCAACTCCCCACCAGACCTCCGGTCGAGCACGGTCCGAGGCGGGGCTAAGGTGCCAAGATATACCATTCACACCGAGGACACGGACCGAGGAGGAGGGCGTCACACGGGCGCATAGGGATGGCGTCGAGCTGCTGCGAGCCAAAGCCGAGAGTCCGAGGATGTAGCCAAGCTTGTACCAGGCGAGGGTAGCCTCGCCACTATCCGTCCGAGAGATAGCGCGCCAGTGGGAAGTCCAATAGAGGCGTTCCTGAGCCCCCGGGGCTGCACAGGGTGTCCAGCCGAGTCCGTCCGAGGTCCGAAGAGGGTCCTAGAGTCTGTCCCGAGCTTCACAGCGCCCGTACCCGACGCATACAGCGAGGTGAGAGCAGCCGAACCATGGTCCGAGGGTAGGAAACCTCCACCGAGCCGAATTGGGGTATGCGCCGAGGTCGTCTCACCCCATAGACCGATAGAGAGCGACGCGTAGATCATATCCCGAGCCGTTCAGCCCGAGGTCTGCAACCCTGGCCGAGTCTTTTGCCGACGAGGCCCCCTTGCGAGCTACAAAGCCATGCCCATAGCAGAACGAGAAACAATTGAACAGCCATGATACCCAACACAGGATTATATGACCTACATTCGATGTGATATAATATTCACCGCGGGCAACGAGAAGACACACCGAGGATCCGGACCTCTGCATAACTGCAGACCATGCCTCCAGATGCTCTTCTCGTGAAAAATACTACTTGGAAGCGGCTTCCCCGTACTGGCAAAAGATTAGTGAAGGGTATGAAATCGTTGAAAGAGAGGGCTAACACATAGAAGTCGCAGGTGCAGGGTTGCGAATTTGGGTACCTTTTGCCACCGTGGTGCTTGCATCCAAGCTTCGAATACCCCACTATACCGCAGCAAGTCCAGCGAAACGCCGATGGGCAAGCTTCAAAGTAGCGCTCCTCGTTGCTCTGATATTCCTCGCGAAAGCTCTTTTCGCGGTCTTCGCCGTCCTCGACTCGCCCGGCACCCAGTATTGACCTCTACGCCAGTCCAAGTAACCAGCTGTAGCTCGCCTTGGTGCATCAGCTTGTCCTTGCAGCCTACCAAGCGCTCGTTCAGCCCCAGATTACAGACGACTGGCTGATGTGTAACATAAAGGATTAACGGCGGATTTGTCATGCCAGACAGCGGAGGGCTGGCAGTACTTCTTGTGCGCTGCCCAATCACGTCCCTGGCATTCCGCGTTCTGCAGTGCATCAATCAGTTGCAGTAGGGGCAGAGCAATGAACTGACGCAGTAGAGAGCGGCCTGGCATCGCGCGCATCGTTTGTATTCTTTCTCAAACGCGCCCTGTACGCAGGAAAAACATTTGTTATTGACATGAGCGAAGACCGGGTCAAGGAGGAGTAGGTGCCGAAGCTCCGACAATACACGCGTTTGCTTCCATTTGCTTCCAGACCACTGCCACAGTAAAGCCGGTGCACGCTGAGTGGCTTTAAAGCCTGTCAAATCAAGCAAAGGAACTCGGGTGAAAAGCTTTGCTGAAGAAGCCCGTCCACCAAGTCGGAAACTGTCATTGGCAAAAATTGGCTGTGCGGCGTCTCCCAGTCTGGAGGCACCAACAACCTATCCATCGGCCTGCATCACGTCGCGCACCCAACCAGGGCATCCAGGAAGCGTGCAGTCTCTCGACATTGATCTGCATGCACAATGTTCTCGTCACCGCCTCAATAACCATCAGAATGTCAAGGGTCAGCGAAGCTTTATATCGTGCGAGCTTGCGCTGGACCACAGCTCACCATTCGTTCTCCCAGTTCCTCCTGTTGAGCTCCAGCTCCTCCTCTCCTTTAATTGCAGTCGGCCATGCTCTATTTCGTCAGAGTCGTTCTCGTCGCTCTTCACCCCATCGCCGTCTTCGCGGCCAACGACTGGAGCAGGCCATGTGTGACGGGTACATGCTCGCACGACTCTGGAGATGGAAAGAGCACTGCATTCTCTTCATTGATTCTGGTAAGCTCGAAATTACACCGCTGGTTATGTTGAGATCACTGACGCGCCGGGCAGAACGGTCCAGAGACGTCTCTCTCGGACATCACCTCTGCAGCAGGATGGCAAATCTCAGGCTGTGACCCCGCATGGTCGCGCGGCGCTCACAAGGTCGAGATCACTTGCTCCGGTAATCCGGCACAAGCACGCCATTGCGAGCATGTCCTCAAAGGCGGCGCCGTCGATAAGATTGTCAGGCTTCCGCAGAACGTGTGTCCTGCGTACATCTCATCCTTTCCAGAGATCCTGACTGTTATAACAGTGTGGTACTGGCCCATTTGCGCGTGTAGTTGCCTGGACGAAGCCTGCCCTGAATGAAAAGCGGGCAGATCATAGCGTGCACGTCGTCGAGCTGGATTACGACTTCAAGAGACCCTCTTCGTACGTCCAATTCTGACATTGCCTGCTATCAACATCTGGAACTTATTCTCCGTACAGCAAGTCCAAAGCCCCCATCACCTTCGTTGCCACCGCATCCAACGTTCCAACGAACTCAACGGCCCGCTCAGCGCCGCGCATCCAATCGCGTAACAGGAAACGCCTGCCAGTGGTCGAGCCCCGTTTCAGCAAGAGCGGATCCAGCAATGCCCCGCCCATCAACCTCTCGAAGACGTTCACTCTGCTTGACGAAAGCCTCGAATGTCCCGCCAACGGTGGCATCGGCGTTGATGCCCACTTAAAGGCCGACCTGGACGTCGGCGTCGATGCCCAGGTAGCCTTCGGGTACACCGTTTCTGGCTCCATCTTCCCGCCGAAGATCAAACACCTCGCTCTCACCTCGAGTAAGCAACGCGGCCGTAACGCGGTCCTGGAGTTTGCCAATTCTGAGATGCGGTTGCAGCTCTGAGTGGCGATGCATTTGCGGAATTCAACGTGGACGCGAGCGTCACGGGCACCTTTGACACGGGCTCTGTGCAGCTGTTCTCCCAAGATCTCCCTCATCTGAGCATTTCCGGGTACGTGCACTGCCGCTTAGGGCGCATGCAGAGCACCTATATGTCACCTATATCAGGTACTAAGATACGGACAGTCGAGTCCGTATTGTGCGTACAGATATAGGTGATTGAGCTTCACAGCAGTTACAGCAGTATTTCTAGGTGAATTCTGCTGGAGGGGCTGGAGCTGCTGGGGTCGGAGGTCATGTCCGCAGGTCCGCTGGCCGGGGGAACCCGCCGCCGCTGCCTCCGCACGTCGGGACCTTTGCTCACCGTCGGAGCTCACCGTCGTCGCCGCTCACCGCCGCCCGCCGCCGCGGCCGACGGCGACGACACAACTTCGTCAAAATTCATTCTTTTCTCTCCAAAAAAAAAACACACACATCTTGTATATTATGGCCACTCAATGGAATACATGTCAGATCATCCCAAGTTGATGCTCATTGGCATGGCAAAATTCTTGTCGGACCACAGGATATAGCAAAGCTAGCAGGTGCATATATTTCTAGCAGATAAGCTGCATGCAGGACATGAGGCGGCAGAGGTGCATGAAGGAACTGGGAGCATGTTTGGCGGCATGGGACAACGATGCGGTGGGACTAAGCTACTGTGCGCGTAGACATGTTCCCTGCCGCCCGTCCGCGCGACGACGAGGGCCCTGACCCAGATGCACCAGCACCCTTGCGCGGTGCGCTGCTCTTCTTGGCCGTCGCCTTCTTCGCAGCGGGCGCGTCCTTCTTCGCAGCCGCCGGACCCTTGACAGGGGCGCGCGCTTGTCCTTGGCCGTCGCACGCTTGTCCTTGGCCGTCGCGCGCACCGCGTTGGCTGCCTTTGCGCGAGCAGTTGTCGCGGCCGCGGTGCTCTTCTTGCGAGCGGCCGGGCGTTCGTCTGGCTCTGACTCTGACTCAGAGCTCGAGCTGTCCGAGCCGTCGTCCTTGCGCGCCTTCTTATAGGGACCGCGTGTCTTGCCGTAATCCGAACGTCGCGCGCGCTGTACTTGAGCGGCTTCGGACAGCTCGTCCTCAGGGACAAGCTCCCACCGGCACTCCTTGGCCACGAGCGCGTCATAGAGCTTCTCGAGGTCGGCCACCGCGGAGATGTCGCCAGGGTTGCAAATGCCCTTCTCGTACGTCCAGCCAACGAGTTGCACACCGAGACGGCCTCGAATGACCGTCTCGTACGATGCATAATTCATCTTGTACTGTTTGGCGTCGAAATTGCCGTCCGCGGCCATGACCACATCTAGGAGTACGTTTAGCACACGGACAGACATGAGCAGAAGACTTACTGAGCCCAACTTGAATAATATGGCGTATCTTATTCTTGTAATCATTGGCGTTCTTTTTCTGAGGGCCCAGTGATCCTGTGCGCGAGGTTAGCGGCAAGCAATCAAAAAAGAATGTACTGACCCATCAACCCATTGACTGTCCACATCTCGAACTGACGCACGATGTACTCGGGCGACTTTCCGATAACGTAGATCCAGAAGTCACGCACGGACTCCTCGCAAATGATCATGGGCTTGATTGTTTGAAGCGCGTCCGTACGGGCCGCCATGAAGAACGACTAAACGCCGGTGCGCATCTTCATATGCTCCATCTGCATAATGATTCAGTATAGCGTAATGCAAGCAATAAAAACGTACCTCGTCGCTGATACCGCTACATGTGCGCGCGACGTCGATCTCCTCCGCCTTGCGATTCTCGCGCTTCTGAGTCTTCGTCGATTCGCGATGCCTTGCAAGCTCTTCGAGCCAGACTTTCTTTTCCGCGTCGGGGCGGTCTTTATACGAGACAGTGTCGTTGTCGATGGCCTTGTAAATCTCCTCGAGCTTGCAACGAGAACCCTTCGGACGGCCTGTGACGAAGTTATTAAGACGAAATAGCACAGGGCTGAGGGAGATAACACACCTTCGTTGAGCTCCTTGGCCTTCCAGTGAACGTAGGCTGTCCAGGTTTCATCGCGAGGTTTCTTGGCTTTCGTCGACGGGACCTTCGAGTGGCCGCGGCCCAACAAACGCCTGCGCACAACTGCAACACTCCTGCAACAGGTCAGGCAGGCCCACAAGCACACTGAGAGTATTGTACGCACTTGCCGAATTTTTTGAGCCGTCCAGGATCGTCTGGTTGATATCGGCATGTGCGTCGTTGACCCACTTCAAGTAGTCCTTGTAGGCATCGGCCTGCAGGCGCCGCTTGACCTTGTCGCGGGTTGCCTTGGCTTGAAACCTAGTAGGTATCAGGCCCTTGAGACGGTGGCCGGCCATCGGTGAGTATGGAAAAAAAGACGAGGTCGGGTCGGACTTTGTAAAGCAAGAGCAAATGTATGAGCGACTAACACAGCAAGACGTGAGATGTGCAGTAGCAGCTAAGCAAGGAGGAGAGCATACAAAAGCTGGGACGAGGGCGAGAGGAAAGATAACGAGGAGATGGAGTGGGCCTGGCTATGTGACATGATCTGCAGCATTGCTGCGACACCGGGCGACACAACACTCTGAAAAGCAAAGGCCAACATCAGGATTACATGACGGCACAGGTAGCTGGGAACCATACATACCAAAGCAACTCAATGGAGAATCCACGAGCCTTGTCCGCGGCAGCCATGAAGACGATTTGCGCGGCAATGTGCTCAGGCAACCCGTCGAGCATGAGCTGCTGCAGGGCGCTGACTGCGTCGAGCGTTGTAACCTTGTCCCGGATGTACTCCTCCTCGTTGACGGTCTCTGCAATGCTGGCGAGGAACTCGGGGAACTCGGGCTCGTCTCCGTTTGGCAGAGCGAGTGCTTCGGCGCGAGCACGAGCGCTGGCCATGCGCAGTTCTACGAGGTCCTCTGTAAAAAAATCGTCTGAGAAGTCACAGTCAGCGCTTTTTGCCATGGTCAGAAAGTGGGCTTACCCTCTTGCGTGACTGGACGACGCTCTCCAGTCAGCTGCCCGCGCTGCCTGGCCATCTTGCGCCGCTCGTTCCACTGCTCGATGTGCGGCTTCCCGAACGCTTGCTTGACCATGTTGCTGAGCCGTTCGACGGCATTGACCCACTGCGGCGAAATCTTGCCGTTGCGCTGTAGCGAGCGCGGGATATGCTGAATAGCGAATCGAATGGCCAGTGGGTCCTTCACGCGACAGGCTGTAGGATCCGTGGCACTGGTGCGCTCGATGTTGTCGGGGCGCGTCTCTGGGCGTACGGAGAAGACAAACGTCAGAGCGTCAGTCTGGCGGTCGAAGGCGGTGACCTGCATGGTGTTGTCAATAGCAGATAACAGCAAAAATATATTACTTACGACACGGTCAATGTCGGCTTGAGCGTCGCGCGTAAGGGCAGTCCGGTCCTCCAATTTCAAGGCGTACTCGACGTGGAAGTCGCCATTGTCGCGGTTATCGTCCGTCCCGTCGTTCGCGCAGCCGAAGTTCTGGCGCACGCGAGCACGCGCAACGTCCAGGGCTGTCGTTGGAATGTTTTGAGCGGCTCGGTCTTTCCGCCACTTCTCGACGGCGGCAACGGTCAGCAACTTGCCGCTCGGTAGGTCTGGGTGATCTAGCTCTAAGGAATCATATTAGCAAGGTCAAATACGAAATATCATGTAGAAAACGTACTGTTGCCCGGCTCGACAGCAACACGCGACTGGAAACGCGGTGTTCCTCCAGGTGTTCCACGAGCGACGAAGGAGGGGACGGGGGCCTGGATGACAGTGGTAGTCTGCGTTGTGCGAGATCTGGTGGGCGTAGTGGGGGTACCGCTGCGTTGCAAGGCTTCTGCCTGCGAGAGCGTCATGGTGCCCGCATATCCAGGCACTTGCCATCCCGGTGCGTTCCTCGAGGTGTTGACAGATGGCGGGCTGCTGCGCGACCGTGAAATGAAGGAGCGGACCGCAGGCGAGGCTTCCGGGGATCTGGCCATGCGTGCAGTGGCCAGAGGAGTCACGTATGCCGGGCGACCTTCTCGCTGGCTGGGTGTGCCAAATCGCAAAGGCGTGTGCTGTACCTGATGCGCTATGTCAGCGAGAAGACGCTGCTACATGAGCAAGCGGCTCACCATGCCGTGGGGTGGTTGTGTGCCGTTTTGTCGAGCGCGGTCGGGCGACAAGGACGAGGTTTAGAGGCAATCCGGCAATAACCGGACCTCAACCTTGCCTTCAAAACCCCCTCAAATCGCAGCACATCCATTTCTCAGACCTTTGTCAAGAATAAATCAGCTGATGAATGTGAATTGAGTGAGAGGATAAAATAAAATACTTACCGTGTTATCCTGTACGTACCAGAGCACGCCGACCAGGCTCTCCGCTCCCTGTTCTTCGTACATGGACAACCACGGGGAGAGACGAGACTGAAATCGGTGAGAAGCGCTTGGAATGTTGTATTCTTACATATCCATAAAACTCTCACATTGGATACGCTCAACGAGCTGCAAACTCGCGCTGCACGGACAAGTTGAGAGACAACTAGCACACTCATAACATTGTCCTGCACACCTGAGCCATGTTTCTACTGCTTGTCGTGCTCGTCCAGACAGGCGACATGGAACCCGTGACTGGGAGTGGTTGAGAAGCGTGACTAGTGGGAGTGCAGGGCAGATTGTGCGGCGAAGAGGCGTGGCAATGGGCGGGCAGCGTGTTCGTTCACGTACAAGAACAAGGGAAAGCACTGCGACCTCGCTTGAGACAGACCTTTTATCAGCCCACACTGACGCCGAGATACCACCTACCACAGCACATGCTGCAGAGCGATGCCAACCAGTGTTCCTGTGATACAGATGGAGATACTGCAACCGGGTGTTCGGGCAACCTCCTTGCCTTCCGTCCTCACACAGCTTCGGATTAACGGTGAAAGCACAACAGCATGCATTAAAGTGGGCGAAGCAAATTTTACAAGAGTCAGGATTACAGGTCGTCGTCGAGTTCAGCAAGGTAGTCTTCAAAGAGTCCAAACTGATCCAGGTCCGCATCATCCACACCCTCGTCACCCGGATCTTCATCCAATGACCCTTCAGCTTCCTGTCCGTCACCACCTGATCCAGCCCCTGAGCCCTGCCGCGAAGGCGAGATCTGTGAGTGCGGGCCGGCCTGCTGCCTCGTCAGGAACCATGGACGCGGCGAAGCCAGGCAGCACGGCCAGCTTTGCCAGGCGTGTCATGTGGTTTTCGTTGACCGCAGAGCGTCGCTGGCGCAGGACGCGAACCTCGTGAGTGAGTGGATGGTTGAGCTGCACAAGCTCTCGGAGAACGCGATCCAGCTCAGTGTTCTCGTTGACGATTGCTGTCACGAGGCGGCGCATCTCCACCTGACAGCGCAGGATCTCCTCTCGCGCACGCTGAAGCTTGTGGTACTTGACGGCTGCTTCGCGGTTGGCCGGTTGCGCCCACGCGCGCTCACGCACGTCGCCCCTACGCGAGAGTCGAAGCATATCGTATTCTTGCATCTCCGTCCATTCCAAAAGCTGCGCAAAATCGACAGTCGGTGCCGGAGGATTCAGCGCGAGGGCCGCGTTGTTGTAGTTCTTCACGGCCGTAACGATGGCCTTGGAACGCGATTTGATGTTCTTGCCGATCTGTTCGCGCAGCTTGTATCCTGTGTACATTGTACAGCGCGTCAGCTAAGTATCGAGATAACGTTGCTATCCTGACGCACCTGTTCCGATAGAATGCGTCTTTGCGAGCTCAGCCATTCGTTGCAACATGAGCAGTTCAAGTCGGTCCACGGCGCGCATGAAGTCGCGCTGATGAATTTTCTTGACGGTGTCCTGGTATTCCAGCGAGTATTTGGTCCACCGTTTCCCGCCAAGCTTCAGCGCGACCTCGAGAGATTGAACGTTTGCATGAATTGCTGTCAGCGAGTCATGCGCGGCGCGGCGATGCGTATTGCGCTTCATGACGTCGCCATAGTCGAGCCCTGACATGTCGTCGGCCTCAAAGACGACGAACCCAGCCTGGAACTGAACATGAGCTTTTGCCGCTGCGGCTCTTGATGAGTGTTAGCGGTCATTTAAGCAGAAAAGGAACGATACACACTCAGCAGCTTCAAGCTCCTGCAGAGCCTCGACATACTCCATGCGAAGGACGTCCTCCAATGGCTCCTCCTTCAGCGACTCGAGATGTGCTAGTTCTTCGCCGCGCCAGCCCGCAATCGTGTCGTCCGAGTAGCCCGTTCGCTTCTTGAAGGCGGCTAACAGAGGCTCGTAGTCGGCAATGATCTTCAGGGCTTGAACTGCATTGTTGTAAAGAAACTTGCCTGAGCACATCAGTATCGAGGGAGATCGTAGCGCGTGACACGTACTAAGTTCCGCATATTTTTCTTCGTCCCAGTTGGTAAGGAAAAGGTCGATGAACTGTGTGTAATGAAAGTGCGATGCGTGCCGCACAACACCGCCGACGTTGTTGCTGCCAGAAAAGAAGCGTTCGCAGGTCTCGAGATCCTCGAGCCCAAAGCCGACCTGGTAGAGCGGATGGCGCTCGAGCTGGCAGAGCCGGTTGTGCCCGTAGCAGTGGAACGCGTTCATGCACAATTTGAGTCCGTCGTGTCGCGCGCGCTCGCCAAGAGAGCTGCGGTCGAGCGTGCCCTGAAGCGCACAGCCAATATCTGTGCTCCGCCGTGGATTGGAGCCAGCCCAGCATCGAGGACGCGAGCCAGACAGCCAAGTGGATACTTTGCACTGATGCATGGTCAGTACTGCGTAAGAGAAACGGGATGCGGCGAACTCACAGTTCGCCGCTCTTGCGCATTTCCGCGTACCACAGGACGAGACCGTGACGGCAGACGAGGACATAAATGCCTGTCTGGTCAAATATGTCAGGTGCGACCTTCTGGTGCTCGGCCTTCGAAGCCTTCCAGCGCTTTGTGCACGCGCTAAGCATCGGCGCGTCGTCACCGGGCTCGCCGGGTTCGTTGAGAGTCTCCCAAGAAACATCGTCAGCAGACGAGCTCTGTGAAACAAGAGGTAAGTAAAAGGCCCAGGCAATGACCAGCGGCATACCTTATCAGAGCGCGATACTTTGGTGCGGCGCTTGACTTCGTATTCGTAGAGATCGATACTGCTGCTGTTGATAAGGTAGTCCGAGTCGAGCGTGCGAGGGTCCGCCTTGCCAGCCGCAGCGCTGCGCTTCAACGAGAAGCCGCCGTCCATGGCAAAAAATGCGGGGACGGCGAGGTCTGGCTCATCCTGCAGCTAGAAATTTTGTTAGCGGCAGCCGGGCAGCGAAATAAAAACCATACCCTTAGACGGCATGCAGGGCACGCATTTTTTACCCTCCAGTGCGGCTCGGAGCGCTTCAAGACGATTTTCAAGCGGGTGTCGACCTCGCGCAGAATGGCCAGATAGACATCGAAGGCCAGCGCAAACTGCTCGCGTAAATATGGTCGGAATGGTCGCTGGAATGACGGTCAGCGAAGCTAGTATCAAAAAAACGATGCAAGCGTACATCGTGCATATCACACAATGCCTTGACAAACTGCTGGACGCCCAATCGCGGCGCGTGTCGACGGAGCCGGCGATAGAGGTCCAATAACTTGACCGACACCGCGAGCGATGGATCCAATGGTGTGCACGGTAGCAGGCCTAGGCGCATGAGCGCGAGGGGCGCGGTTTCGTCAGCGTGAAGTGTGTAGCGGTGGCACGGCGTGAACGCTGCGCGCGAGGTGCTGTAAGTAATCAGGAACACGCAGGACAAACATGCGTACTGTATTCGCGAAGAATGTCGATGACGCTGACGCGGTGATAGTCGCCGTCCTGCGTAGTGTCGCCGTCTGCTGAGCCGTCCGCCTCGGGTGTGGTTGAGCTGGCATGCCACTGTAGATATGCATCCACAAGCCGGGGCATGACGCTTGCCCACACCGCCTCGCGCGCGATGATGCGGTCTGCGCGAGTCCGGTCGTCGTACCGCTTGATGGGCACACTGCGCGCATAAGTATCTGAGTGATGCCCCCAAAGCAAAATACTTACGCGGGCTGTACGAAGCGTAGGTAATTATGCATGGCAATTGCCAGGCTATCGCGCGTTGATTCATTGATGTCTTCGTCCACCCAAGTATCGTCGCTGGCAGTGCTGACTGGATCGTCGTCGAGCTCCTTGGCGTGCAGGGCAGCAGCACTGGAGACTCCCAGTGCTTCGAAACGTTAGCTATGGACAGCAAGATGCGATCCAACGTACCTGCAAAGTGCAGGGCGCGTTTAGCGTGGACCTCGCGCTCTTCGTTGGCCAGCGCCGTGAGTTTCTTGGTGACCTTCGAGGATCCTGTGCCGCCCCCAAGCCGACGGTGTACCACAGCTGAAGACATGCTGGATTTAACGACTATCTTCTTCATGTTTGAAGGTGCAGGCAGGCGTACCATGGATGCCTCAAGACCTCTTTATAATCATGCCGTTGGGCGTAGGAGACGACGTAGATGTGCATCAGGATGTCATTGAGCACGCGTCCTGAGACTGGGGTGCTGCGATTGTGAAAGTGCAATATGCAACCATGAGGTCGGCACCAACCCGTCAACCGCACAGCACGGCTGAGTTATCACACAGGTGCTCAGGCGCTCAGGGTCGCCACACAGTGCGACGAATATATGTAACAATAGCACTTGCACCAGCTTCATGACCCTGTCTATTTTAGCTCCTATGAAGCAGCAGCAATAGTTCTCGGTTGAAATATATTTCCTTGGTAGCTCCCTGGAAGAAAAGCACAAATGTATTCCATTGAGTGGCCATAATATACAAGATGTGTGTGTTTTTTTTTTGGAGAGAAAAGAATGAATTTTGACGAAGTTGTGTCGTCGCCGTCGGCCGCGGCGGCGGGCGGCGGTGAGCGGCGACGACGGTGAGCTCCGACGGTGAGCAAAGGTCCCGACGTGCGGAGGCAGCGGCGGCGGGTTCCCCCGGCCAGCGGACCTGCGGACATGACCTCCGACCCCAGCAGCTCCAGCCCCTCCAGCAGAATTCACCTAGAAATACTGCTGTAACTGCTGTGAAGCTCAATCACCTATATCTGTACGCACAATACGGACTCGACTGTCCGTATCTTAGTACCTGATATAGGTGACATATAGGTGATGCAGAGTTACCCTGTTATTGACCTCACGAAATCGTTCCTCAGGATCATCACGCTCGGACCTCAGTTTATCATCAACGGGCAACTCAGCGCCGATCTCGGCGTCCAGGCATCGGTGAGACTGATTGCACTCTTCGTATGACGATCCGCAGACCCAGGTGCTGAGCTTGTTCGATGCACAAGCGCACACGCGAAGTCGTAGATGATGATGTCTGGTGCCTTCTCCCAACGTGTGAATACAGCTGAGAACACGTCGTTTCGCCCCTCGCCAGTCGGAATAATATGAAAACCGAGGCATACACAATGGGGGCACCATGCGGCCATCAGGCCGCCCGTCTGACCGCTGAGACCGTAGGTTTCGTAGTACTTCGAGCAGCCGATGCCGCCCGCGCCACTCTGAGTCACGGTCGAGCAGTCGACCTTCTTGTCGCCAGGCAGGTGAGGGTATTCCGGGCGCAGACGCACGCGAGGGCGCCCATAGAAGGTACCGGTCTACCATATCGATCAGCGACAGCAACGGCGATGCTGATTATGCACTCACCTCGCGCCAATCGGCGTCGTCGCCGGTCGGGTTTGCAGGCTCAAAGTCATGCTCCCCCAACGAGCTCAGAACGCGCATGGCACGCGCCAGCACGAACGCGACGAGGCCCTTCAAGACGCGCGAGTATTGACCGTCTGCTTGTAGCTCCTGACGGGCCACGATCCCAATAGCAGGGACTTCGCGCAGCAGTACATCGGCTGCGCGCTTGTCGTCCGCACACAAGCGTTTCAGCGCGAGCCAAGTCGAACCCGGGGTGAACATCAGAACCGACTCGTAAGCAAGAACCTGCGGGCTACAATAAGTGACGGGCCCGAGGTTCAACGTCGCAGCGCTCACATGATTCAATGATTCAAGATAGGGCCGTCTCTGCAGCTCCTTCGCGTCGTAGTCGGTGCGCATCATCGCTTCGAACATGGCGCCGAGACTCGGATCGACACCGCTCAGCTCTTTCGCGATACCCGGAAGGCTCGCCCGCATCGCCTCGTCAGCTGCGTCGCGCTTCGAGACTCGGGCGTCGGTATCGCGGGTTGCCTTTTGTGACTCGGCGTCGGCGTCGGGCACGGCGCGCGTGTTGGACTCGTTATCCTCGGTGCTGATGCCGTCCACCTTGGACTTGTTGGAACTCGTCAACCCGAGGCGCCAGCGCACTGCCCGCTGCGCACGTTGTCGTAACTGACCCCACACTGCGGCGGTGCTTTCCGGAGGACCGCCGACAGATGATCGCGTTGGCGCTCCGGGTAATATCGTCGTTGGGGGCGTGAGCGTTACTGTTCGGTGCTTGGAGTTGAAACCTGCGGTCACACCGTCGAAGATGACGACGGCTGGGTTGGGACCGCATTTCTCGCATTGGAAGCTGTTGCCAAGGTCCTGTATGCGGGAGAACGAGTACCACACGAGGCGGAAGGTGTCGTCGTTGACGAAGTCGATCGGACTGCGGTTCTCTACGTACGTCCTCTGAATCACACTCTGGTACGCATGGAATGGCAGCTCGTGCGCGCAGTACGAGCTGGTGAACTTGTTGATGAGCTCGTGCGTATAGACGCGGTGGTTGTTGTAGTTAAAGAGACCGAGCTCGCGCAAGTCGGGCCCAGCAAAGACCCTCTCTTCCTTTGCGCAAGGCTGGACCTCGATCTGAATCTTTTCCGCACGCGTCGAGCTGTAGACCGTGCACTCCATACGCTGGACTGTGCTGCCTGGTTTCGGACCGCTGCCGCAGCGGCAGCGGGGCGCTGAGCCGAGTGGCAGCAACGCGGGCAGCGGAGAGACGAACGGGAACCAAGGAGCCGTGTCGCTCGCCAGACGGCTCCAGGCAGGCGGGCCGACCCTCTCGTACGACACGCTCTGCTCGTCCGCGAGCATCTTGAGGCTGCGTTCGTTGACTACAACAGCTGAGTACCCCGTGGCGAAGGCGACAACATTCCGACCGACCTTTACGACGCTTCACCGCCATGGCATCTTCTTCATCAGCAGGGTCTTCTCCCGCTTCCTCCTCGTCCGCTTGCGCGGCTTCGCCCCCCTCGGTCATCTTCAGAGCCTTGCGGGCGCGCGAGATATGGATGCAGCCGCCCGCGCGATCCTTGCTGCATGCCCACGAGCTCGTCTTGTCGCTCGAACGGCTATGGCATACGAAGACGGGCTTTTCGGAGGGCGACATGCAGACGAACGTATACAGCGCGTCCTCGTCTCCGCACGGGGGGTCGTAGCCGATGGGCAGGCACTCGGGATTGTCTGAGTTCTCACTTGAGCGCTCCGGCAGCCATTACTTTGGAATCAGATCTCACCCATTGCAGACAATTCTTTAAATTCTCGGCGGTCCGTACTCTCGAGAAGTTGAACATGAACACAGGTATCGTATTTTTGGAAATCTGGACATGGTGAGCATGTATGCGTCGCAGGGCCCGCCAGGTGAACATGCCGCTGGAGGACCGTCCACGCATTTACACCGACGTGCCGTTTGCCTGTAGCGACGTCGTGGAGTTCGGCGACCCAGGTGCGCTCGTCGAGGCGGAAGACCTGGGCTGCTCGATAGTCGACCAGTTCCCGATATTGAGCATAAGCCTGGGTAGGATGAAGCCAGCTGTGTCGGGACATTTCGGTTAACCGAAACCCGCACTTTGAGCAGCGTATCGGTTAACCGAATCCCGCACTTTGGCACATTTTCCCGCCCATAGTGTAAGAGTACTAGCTACTTAATAATATTATATGAATCACTGAGAACCGGTGAGAACCGCTGGAAATCGCTTGGTGCCACTTAAGTAAATATGAGCACAGTCAGTCAGTGCTCGCACCGCTTCGAATCGCTGAGATATCGCTGACAATCGCTGACAATCGCTGAGTATTGGAATCGGTGAGACATCACTGACCATCGCTGAGTATTGCTCGCTTTGACACTTATCGATAGTCACAGTTCCCACCGGTGACCATCGCTGAAAACCGGTGAGAATCGCTGAAAACCGGTGCGAATCACTGAAAACCGGTGCGAATCGTGATGCTGTGCGGCTGACCATTGACTTACCGCTGCCTACCCCAGGGTCATGCGCCTTCAACGGGTGCAAATTCATTGGACATGTTAGCATTGCTGCGGCAGTCAGTCATATACTCTTTCCGGCGAGACAAGTCTACGGGAAGCGATTTGAGAAGGTATCTACATTTAATCACACGACAAACGGATTGGGGGGCATCACGGTGGGCATAGTGGGAAGAATCCCGAAGTAATCCTGGAAGCTCTGTGCGTAGAAGCTCCAGACCTCATTCTCGATATCCAGCAACTTCTCCAACGACAAGCCTTCCGTCGCAGTGTAGCGCCGGAGGTTGGTAACCTCGCAGCATCTCGGCCATGCGCGCACGATCTTCCACAGGCTGTAGATGGAGACCTTGCGATTCTCCGGGTTGGGGTCTGTGTGGGGCGACTGCTGCAGACCAGAGGGTACGAAGCCGTCCTGCCCACCCCAGCATTTGAGCCATAGGCCTTCACGATCCTGCCGCACGGTCTCGTTCCAAATTTTCATCGACTTGAGGATGTACGTGTCGAGGTCCCGCAACTGGAATCGAAACGCTGTTTCTTGCGCTTCCCATACCAGAAACGCACGCATCTTGGTCTTCTCGAGGTCGCCTACGGGCAGAGGATGTTGACCGATGAAGAATGCCGTCGTAGTGTGACCGTTCGGCTGCTCGGCCTCGTATCCGTAGACAGGATCTGGTGGTGGCTTATCGCCCGCATCAGCGGCTGCACCCTGCGCTGGAGGCTCCGGCGGAGCAGAAACAGTGCTGTCTGACAGCACCGCAGTCTTCTGTACGTATCTAGTCAGCGACAATGTGCAACACCACATAAAATTACACACCTGACGAAGGGGCGCCACGGCCATCCACATAGCCCGAGAGGCTTGGGTGAGGCCATCCTCATCTGTCGATGAGTGGTGCCAGGTCAAGATATTCTCATTGAGAAGGATCTCCTTGTCCTGTTTCGAAGCTGCCTCTTCTGGTACGCGTGAAGACGTGCGGAACAGTAGTATACGGCGGCGTTCGTAGTCCCAGAATTCATCCCAGTCCGCGTTGAGTATGAGTTCGCGGTCCGGAACGTCCGCAGCATACATGTGCGCCCGTGTGCGCTCGAAGAAAACCACAGCATGTTGAACCTTGTCCTTCCATCCGTGTGGCTCTGCGAACGTTCGCTCGCGGTTAACGATAAGGTCCTCGCCCACCTCCGGCTGGCGCGTATATGCAGTGCTGGTTCCATCGTCGGCAGCATGGACAGGCACCAGCAGCGACTGGATCTCTGTATTCGCGGCAAGAGTCGACATGCTGGTGATGTGCTGCGGGATACCCGTCCCACCGGCGAGCGACGACACATGTTCCTTGTCGCTGGGCTTGATGCCCAGTGACTTGCCGTTTTCCTCGACCCAGGACATGTGCTCCTTCGTCGTATGATACTTGTCATCGAGGATCTTGCGCCAAACCGAAGCCGAGAGACCAATGAAGCCCTCGCGGATGATGCGTCTCAGCCAGAAGTTACGAAGGGCAACCCACGACTTGAACAGGTACACCATGCGCCCCTCCTTCTTCGCCAACAGCATGTGGAAAGGAGGCAGTGTGTACTGCAGCGGCTGTGTAAACCGTTCTTGTGGGACGGGGTGCAGCGTGTCGGCTGCGCAGAGCCGATATTCGCGCGTACGAGACCGGTCGACGGACGATGCGAGGTGCGCTAGCCATTCTGGCGGTCGCGGCACCCACGCTGGGAGGACGAAGCTGCTGGCAGCCTGGTGCCCCGGGTCCGTTTCCCATGTCCTGGGCATCCAAACGGGCGGCGCGTCTTTCGGTCGCTGAGAGCTGCTACCTGTTACGATGAAACTTCAGCATGTGCACAGCTTCAAACAAACCCGAACGAATACCTTGTAGACGAGGCTCCTCCCTCAGCCTATATAGTGGCACACGAGACGCCGGTTCTCTTCGAGTGCTCTGCGACGCTGGCGGCGAGCGAGTCCGTGTACGTGCTCGACGATGCCTCGGCGACTGGGAGCGATCGCGCGAGACCGCACGAGTTGCAGGCTCATGGCCACGGGCTCGTGCTTCAGGCACTTCTTCGACATCGAGTTGCAGGCTCATGGCCACGGGCTCGTGCTTCAGGCACTTCTTCGACATTGTCATCGTCCTGGGGTCGCGGCGTACCCACTGCGTCGTCGGCGCCGGGATACCACGGTGGTGTGGGCGGTCGATACACGACCCCGCTCCAGTCGCGGTGTCATCTCGACCCGGAGATAGTGCTCGAACACCCGGGAAAGCTGCTCGGTCTTCATCCTCGGCGGCATTGATTTTGAGACAAACCACACGGGGATGCCGAGGCGGTGGAGCAAGGTCACCATGGCGCTGTCCATACTGAAAACACCGACACATTGGTACATGCGATCCGATACAAAGAGTTCATCGCCAACATGATACTTGACGTCAAGTCTGAACAGTCTGAAAGCTCGAAGCTCCACGATCCCACGCAGTATGCGGGTGACAGAGACCGCGGTCTCGCGGAAGGTCGCCGTCAGACTCTGAAAGTCGGACAGCAAACGGATGCAGTCATTGATGGTCGTGGTGGGGAGCAAGACGCGCGTCCTTGCTAACCGCAGAAGAGGCAGCACGAGCCCGTGTATCTTGTAGAACGAATCTTGCAGCCGCGCCAGCAAAGGCCGTCCCAGGCGCCCATAACTAGCGCCGTCCTGCACAGGCAGCCAGTCTTCGGGTTGCATGACATACCCGGTGATGTCGTCACCGTACAAGTCGCGGTGTGGCTTGACCAGCGGGATCCAGGCCATGTGCGGGGCTGTGTGCTGCCAGTACTGAGGGTACTGCATGGGATCGTGCACGCCCAGCCGGAAGTCTGTACGCAGGCGCGGGTACTCGTTGATTGGCAAGTCCGGGATGCTCTCGCCCCGTGAAAACGAGTAAATGTAGCGCCGGGCATTAGAGTCATACGCGACGGCCTGCGGCTTGCATGGCCAGGGGTCCGTGTCCAACCGCGGGCGCCACGACGGGGAAAGCGTTATTACTGCCTCGCTCGTGTCCCCGCGGCGAGAATGATATGCAGGACCGTCCTACATGCAGCGATTTAGTCCCATCCTCACAGTCGGGCTGTATGCGTACCTGCTCGTCAGTTGTACGCGGGGCGTTGCTCTCGGCGTGCGATTCAGCGTGTCCGTCGTCCTAGGAAAATGTGAGTGAAGTGCCCGCCTGCTGCATGTGCACATGACTAACCTGCATGTTGACGTCGTCATCTCCACCCGCCCCCATGTTGTCTCCCATCCCCGCGTCATTGGCCTGTGTATTGGCGTCGGCAGTGACGGTGGCGGTGGCTTCAATGCTGTCTTCGCGTTCATGCGCCAGTGTGCTTGGGCCGACAGCGTCGTCGGCCATGTTGACGTCGCGCGCCGGTCCTGACCTCGGGTTGAGTTCAAGGATGTCGTAGTCGTCCACGTCAAACGCTTTCTGCTCAAGGTCATTAGTTTGTGATGCGGAGAAAATGTAGAAAGCACAGACCCTCGTCATCTTGAGGAGCAGGAACTTGGGACCACAGAGATGACAGGACGGCTTCGATGTTCACAGCTGCATACCGGTTAGCTAGCAGCACGCGCGCTTCATCAGCCTCGACAAGCACCCAACGCCGCAGTTCGGCCAGGCTGTGCATGCACGCGAGGTCGTGCCGTCAGCTCAGTGCGCGCACAGTGAATGCCTTGCGCGCAGTGTGAACATCTCACGGCCCTCGAGCCCACCATTACTCCTCATGCTCGCCGTGAGGTGCTCGAGCACGCGGCGAACTTCTCGCCCCAACTTTTTACGCCCGCGGTGAACATCTCGCGCCTGCAGCGAACGCCTCGCGGCCTCAGCCAGCATCTCGTGCCTGCCGTCAGCAAGCACCTCGTGCTCGCGGTCAACATCCCGTGCTCGCAGCCAACGTCCTGCGCGCTCGCGATCAACGCGTCAAGTCCGCCAGCCACGCCTCGCAATCAAGACCTCGCACGCGCAATCACTGCCTCGCGCCGGCCGTCTCATGCTCGCAGTCAGCGCCGCGCGCAAACAACGCCTGGCACCCGCCGCCTGAGTCTCGCGCTCGCAGTCTGCGGCGCTTGCGCCCGCCGTCAGCAAGCAGCTCATGCGCACGGTCGACATCTCGCGCTCAAAGTCAGCGCGTGTCAGGCCCGCCGTGGGCGCCTCGCAATCAAACGCACGCGCAGTCAACGCCTCGCGCCCGCCGTCAGCGTCTCGTGACTGCTGTCTGCGGCGCTTGCGCCCGCGGTCTCCTATTCGCGGTCAGCGACGCGCGCAGTCAACGTCAGGCGCCCGCCGCCTGCGTCTCGTGCTCGCGGTCTGTGGCGCTCGCGCCTGCCGTCTCGTGCTTGCCGTCCGCGGCGCGCGCTGTCCCTCCGTCTCGTGCTCTGCGCCTCGCGCCCGCAGTCTGCGCGGTCAGCGACGCGCGCAGACAACGCCGGGCGCCCACCGCCTGCGTCTCGTGCTCGCGGTTTGGGGCGCTCGCGCCTGCCATCTCGTGCTTGCCGTCCGCGGCGCGCGCAGTCCCGCCGTCTCGTGCTCTGCACCTCGCGCCCGCAGTCTGCGCCGCCTGTTGTGCCTCGTGCCCGCAGGAACGTCTTGACGCCATGGAGCATTGCTCGTGGCCGTCATCGTGCACGCCGTCAGTGTCTCGAGCACGCACGGACAAGCCCACCCATTCCTGTACAGACAACCAAGGACGGTGAAAACACGCACAAATGTAGAAAAATTTGATGCTCCAAAGGCCTTGCGAGACAGTCGGAAGCCTTGCCTGCTGCGATGTTGCCGAGATCTTGCTGCTGTGGGCAATGGTCAGCACGTCGTCACAGTCGATGGCTCAGAGCAGCCTGGACGCACCACCAAGACGAATATAGCGAGAACAAGTGTGCTACCACTCTCGAATGAGAATGGCAACGATGGGTTGCACCGTGGCCTCTGGTCGATGACGCGCAATCGCTCGCGCTGGTGGTCGGAAGATTGCACACTCCCGAATGGGAATGCACAGAGGGTGTCAGCGCGCACGAATGCGCACGCTGACGAGGAGCTGGTGGGGGCAGTCGCGTCGACGCGCGGTGGGTGGTCGGTGGTCGGCACGGTCGGTGGTCGGCGCGGTGGCGGGACTTGGCGGGCGGAGGACGAGATTCGGGCGGAGTCCAAAACGGACTTGGCCAATCTTGGCCTTCGCCCGCCACACCCCGCCGCCGCACCCACAACCCACCGGGGCTGGGCTCATTCGAGCCCTGCCCCATCGACTCTCGCCGCGCCGCGGTGCCCGTCTGGGTGCCGCTGGGGCCGTTCCCATTCAGGAGCGGCCAATCGTTCCGCACGGCGCGCGACCCCTATCGACTGGGTGTACGGGCCATCCGCCAACGATCGCAGCATCCGAGGCGGTTGCCATTCGGTAGCCGTCCCAAGTACGCTTGGCCCGTGGCCCTGGCTCGTTATTGGGCCTCGATGACGCCTTGCCGTCGAGTCGATACCAGGTGTGTGCCACATATGTGGCAGCTTCTGCGTGTGGTCCTGACCTGTTCCCCTCCTCGTAGATGCTTCGCTGGACCGCCAGAGGTGTTTCGGGCGCCGTGGATGCTGACAAGAAGGTATGATTATGTGCTCAATGTCTGATCACGCTGCGCGCTCACCGTCTTTGCGCTTGCGCGAAGATCTCGTCAATTATCACCACCACGTTCGCCTCGCAGGGTGTTATACAGCGTTGAGTAGACTTGTAGCAGTAGTAGCCCGCGCCCCTGTATAATCTAGTATGGCTCATTATTGTCGTCGTGTTGCGCAGGTTCGATCGAAGCCCAGTCTTGCGCCGACCCTTATTGCCCCTGGTAATTTAATGTGATGTCCTCACTGCGGTGCACGTGTGCTCATACGGGCCCGCAGCCTCATCAAGATATCTCCGAAATTTTGTGTTACTCCTTGAGCTCTCAGCGGCATGGGCTACCGGTTCGTTCTCGCAAATCAAGTGCTCGATCCCCGCTAATTATTATAATGTCTAGGTGTTGGATATCCCACGCACAGTGGGTTATACTTGCTTTCCTTTGCCCATCTCATGCCGTCCGTAGCATACCTTTGCCGCACGTCCCGCATCCCGTCTCAATTCGGCACATATTGTAATCTTGTGATTTGTATGCTGGCGGCCTATCGATATCTTATATTAGATGTCTTGCGGTGCCGCAACATGTCGGCCGACATGTTGCGGTGAAATTCCGAACGAAATTCTACTTTTGATAAGAAATATATTTTCCCGAGCCAAAATCAATGCAGGGGGTATCCCACTGACCTTAATATGTCCCTCCACAGCTTCCCTTGTCAATGCCCCTGCTGGTTGGTGTTCAGTGAAGCTACAGATTGAGAGCCTGATTACGTAAGTAATCGGTGATATCCGATTTGCCGCCGCTCAGCGTTGACCGGACTGTGGAGGCTTTCTCAGGGTCTTTCTGCAACTTTTAGGCATATTTTACCTCCTAACATAATCTACCTAGGCATTTGAGGCGATTTTTTTTGGAGGATACAAAACCAGAATTTCGTGCGGAATTTCACCGCAACATGTTCCGCAACATGTCGGATGTCACCGCAAGACATCTATTAATTACTCAAGGTTTGTGCCACAGCTCACAGGGAACAGGCCGGTTCAACATCACCGTCGAGCTCTGTGTCTCGACATGCCAAGTCCAACCGCCGCGCCCAAATCCGCCGCGCCCGGCCAGCACGCGCACTAAGTCCGAAGCGCCCGCGTTCGAAGCGCCCGGCAGCAAGTCCGAAGCGCCCGCGTTCAAGCGCCTCGCAGCCAGCACGCCCACCAAGTCCGAAGCGCCCGCGTTCGAAGCGCCCGGCAGCAAGTCCGAAGCGCCTGGCAGCCTGCACATGCACCAAGTCCCGAGCGCCGAAGTCCGAAGCGCCCGGCAACCGGCCGGCAAACTCGGCGACTCATGGATTGCCGGCCACGTCCCCTTCGCAGAACGACCTCTTGCGGGGAGACCTCTCGTGTGCGCTTGAGCTCGGCGGTGCAGGAAACAAGGTAATCAAATTATGCTGAACGTATTACGATAGCTAATACTGAACTACGCAGGCACCATATGGAGAGCACCATGCGCGTCACGGCGGATATACGGCGGGAGTTCGCGCATGTCGTCCAAATTGAACAGCAGCAAGTACGGCTGGAGTTTTCGAATGCGATGGGCGACCATGGGCGTAATCTGGTCCACCAGGTCATGCATCAAAGGTTCGTCACCATCCAGCGCAAGCGCGTTGCGCAACACCGTCAGCTCCAGCTCGCGCTCATCGCCCGTCAGCAGGTCAAGCGTGGCGCGGTCAAGTTCGGGAATGGCGGCGGCCTCGCGCATGGCACCGTGATCAAGCGCCATGCCGTATGGTGTGTGACAGCTGATTACATCAAACGGAGTGAGCCGACCTTGCAACTGTTTCAGCACCCCGAAATTTTACCTTAAACCTCTCAAACTGCAGGGATAAGCCAGGCCAGGCTGTCCTGTCAAAGGGTCATGAAGGCAGATCCGCCTCATGTATGTGATGTGTCCCGAAGATGCCCTATGTACAGGCTGCCCTAGCCGCTCCTCGCCCCCTCCGCTGCATGTTCCTCTATCCTTTCAGGTGCACCTACGGCCCCCATGACAGCAGGGGGCCCCAAGTCTGCGAGTGGGTCGCTGAGGGGCGCCTAGGCAGGACGGTACAGACAGTAGGCGCGCCTGGCCCGACTTGTCGCTGCTCTCCCGACTTCTACATATGATATCTACACTGGAAGTACTAAAGTATTATCTACACTGTAAGTATAAATTATTCTTGAAACAGAGTCATTATACACTACATTTCAGCGTCGTGTTCAACACCCTCTGGCGCACTGCGGATCGATTATCTCGCAGCAAAATTCCACCATGTTTTCAGGAGGCCGTCTGGTTTTCCCATTTTCAATATTTACTGCTCTATGAAACTGATCTACCATCTCATGCAATACTCGCGCGCATAGCGGTCCGGTTTGTGCAGTCTCTACCAAATGCCCGTCAGATGATTTCGGACGCGCGCGAAACGGTCCGTACCTTCAGTCACGAATACCGATCCTTTTCTCGAGGTGCGCGCAGCGCTTCAAAATGGCCCCGATCTCCTTGAAGAGATCTGCCTCGCCTGCTTTGAGCTTGTCGCGCTCGTGGAGCTCATCGCAGACCTCGTTCCACCCCTTTGCCCACACGTCTAAATGCTCATCGGCGCGTCCAGTCAGCACATCGTCGATCTTTCCGAGCAGGCAATCCCATTCATCGCGTGGGGTGCCCTTCGCGTTCTCGTCCTTCTCCTCCGTGCGCTTCGTCCGCTTATGAGTGTGGCTAGTGCCCGCGGCTTCCGACGGCGACGTTGATGGAGGGCTCTCCGCCGCGCGCTTCTTCCCCGCTGCTTTGGCGATACTAGCCTCAGTCTGCGTCGACGACGGGTGCATGACAAGCTTATGAATGCAGCGGTTGAGCATGAAGCCGCTTTATACTCTTCTCAATCAATCTCAGGCGTCTCCTAAGCACACGGGTGAAAGCTTTCTAGGATCTCCTCGATCCAGTCGGTATAATTCCGAGTATGCACCTTTGCTGGCGGTATCGACTAGTATTCGGATATCTGCATGCAGGTGCGCCTCTTGCCTTCGTTCAGGAGCGCCTAGTCTAGCGTCTCACAGACCATAGGCTCTCCTTTGGCTTCGACGCAGTCGTGAAAGGCGACCCTTTACGGGTTTGGGGACTCCTAGCTCTGCGCGTGATGTACGGTAGGTGCACCTACGATGCAATCAACCGTCTCTAGGTGCTCCTGGCCCTTCGCTTGATGCACACAAGGTGCGCCTGCGACGCAATCCACCGTCTCTAGGTGCTCCTGGCCCTTCGCTTGAGGCACACAAGGTGCGCCTGCGACGCAACCCACCGTCTTTAGGTGCTCCTCCGCCTACGTTTGGTGCTCCTCCGCTTACACCCCCCGTCTCTAGGTGCTCCTCCGCTTAAGCCGCCTGAAGTGGAGGCGCTCCTAACGGGAGGTCCTTGTCCTGCAAAGCTGACAAAGATACGCTTCATATCTATTGACGATCCATTCAACAATGCTATGACTTCGCTCGCCTGAGTCTGTTGTATAATCTCAACTCTCTCCCTTTTATTCATCAGCCCGCCCTGTCTGCTATTTCTCTGAGGAAAGTACCTATGGTCGTCTGCACGGTCGGCACTAGATTCAGCTGTGCTACTTAATCATCGACATGAACACAATGATTACGTCGCGCAGCTTATACATCAATCCATAGGCACACCTACCCGGGTTTCTCACATTCGCTCTCGTCAGGAACTCATGCGCCCTTATGTCTGCTTGGCTCACTGAGTTACGTTCCACACTCTTCAGGCGCGCCTGCTATGCTTACTCGTATTTCCTTAGGCGAGCCTACACGGCCCTTTCTCGATCACTAGGTTCGCCTAATCGAATTCTGACACATAGCTCAGGCGTGCCTAGGTCCTCCCTGCTGTGACATCAAGCACATATACCATCGTGCTAGGTGCGCCTTGCGTTTCATAGGCACGCCTACTACACATGCAAGCTCTCCTTGACGCTCAGGTAGGCTCACCTATACCGTCGTACGTCTGTGCTCAAAATTCCGCTTTTTTCGACGCCCTGCGCCTAGGCGATGATATCTCATCGCAACTCCCACATGTCGGAGTCTCCGGTCTGAACTTGCACTCTCCGCTACCCCATGGCAAAGGACCTGGAGACTGCCTCCTGCGACACGGAGAACATCGAGCGCGCATTCGCTGCGTTGCGCGTACAGGCGGCGCAACGTATGCGCTTAATGCAGGCCTATGCGCCATGGAGAGAGCGCTGGGCGCAACTGCAGCGTTGCCGTCAAGAGCTCGCGGCCGCGCCGGCTCTGCCCCATCTGTGCAGCCAGGACGATCCCGGCGCGCTGTGCGACTCGTTATCTCTGCCGCAGTGCGTTTCCCAGGGCAGCGAATCGTAGCTCAGCTCATCCGTTATCTAGGCCCGCTTCGTAGCTCTCGTTATGCTCGGTATCTTCGAAGGATGGAGTCAACACATTTACTCCTCACATTTTGTATTGACTTGTCCCGTTTCACTCGGAATACTACGTATGCGTGGAGAAAAGATCATTGTGAACTGCCTAATTACGTCTGGCGGTCGAAAAATGCAGTCGGGTCGAGCTCCAGGTTCCCGTCGAACACGCCGCCACCTGTCTGTCCATCGGCATACTGCGACCCGCCGCCGAGCTGCTCGTTCCAGTGCCTCTGCTCGCCGCGCTGATACGCGCTCGGTCCCCAGTTTCCAGAGCTGGACCCGGCACCCGACTGGAAGCCGACGTCGCCTCCGTAGCTCGGACCGGCGTTACCTCCACGTAGGAGCCCACCCATGCCGCCGCCATAGTTCGCGTTCATTCCGCCACGGATGTGGCCGCCACCGAACGAAGTGCCGCCTCCCGCACCGCCGCCGCCGCCGCGCATGTGAGCGCTGCCGCCATAGCCGTAGGGCATGCCGTTGCGCATATTGCCACCTCCGCCGCCAGCGAAATGTGGCCCCATGTCGCCGCCGCCGTATTGATGCCCCATGTCGCCGCCCCTCCCACTCTGCATGCCGCCGCGACCACCGCCGGGGAACGCAGCACCGCCGAAGGCCGCAAGCATTTCGGCGTCCATGGGGAGGTCGCCGAGAGGCGGTGGCAATGGCGTCTGCTGGCGCGCGATGTGCATAGCGTGTGGCACGATGGTGCCCGGCGGCGCTGCGCTGCGATCGCTGGGCATGGACAGCTCCAGCGGTGTCGCGCGGTTACTGGCGCCGGCGGACGGCGCTCGTGCCATCCTGACGTGGTCGTGCGCGTGATGGGCCTGTATCGCGTGTTAGTAAGGTGCAACCTAGGCGAATGAGAACCGGCACCTACCTCGTCGATCTGTTCACCTAGCCCGCCATCACCGCCTCCAGTCGGATTACGCGTACGCCTCGTTACAGGACGCTTACGACGCTCGCTGCCGGATTCGCCGTCGTCGTCCGACTCAAGATCCCGCGTCTTGCGCTTCTCAGCACGCGACGCCGTCTTCTTCGCGCTCTTCTTCGGCGGACGTTTGACTTTGCCGTCGTCGCCGCTGGACGCCGTCTGCTCGCTGTCGGTCTCCTCGGCGGCCCGCTTGCGCTTCTTGTTCTTCGCGCTGCCTTTCGCACGAGGCGCGCGCGAGCCCTTGGCACGCGCCGGCGCGCGCGAGCCCTTGCGTTTGGCCTTGACAACTTTCGCGTCGTCCTCGCCTTCGCTCTCCGTGACGCCCTGGGTCTTTTCGCGGATCGTCTTTTCGCGAATCGTCTTCGTCGACTCCGCGTCCGACGCTGCCTTGCCGTCGTCGTCGTCGTCGTCGTCGTCGTCGTCGTCGTCGTCGTCGCCATTGTCCTTCTTCTTCTCGACTGTACCGATCGCCTGGGCGCGCAACAGTCGTAGTTTCTTGCCCCTTTTCGGCCCTTCGAAGTCGCCAACGCGGAGAACGACCGTGCCGTCAGCCAGCTTCCAGATAGGCTGCTTGCGCCATTCTGTCAAGTAGTCCACGCGCAGCTTGTGTTGTTCTGCGCACACATTAGCTATATGGTCACGCGATGAATTATAGCCTCACTTTCGGTCATGTCCTCGAACCTGATAACCTTGTCCGGGTCGAACATAAGGTCGACCGGGCCGTCGTCTGCTGCTTGCTCCTGCGCGGCGCCGCTCTGCTGCGCCAGCGCCCGGAACATGCGGTACAGTTCCTTGACGAGATTGTTCATCTGGCTGGTCTTGTACTTGTCGCGCGCGACGCTCGGAAGGTCCACGCCAACGGGCCAGTTGACGAGGCACTTGTCGAGATTGTACACCGACTGTTCGAAGTTGACCCACTCAACGTTCTTCGGCGCTTGGTCTCCCATCAGGACAGCTGACTCGTGGTCAGTCGAGAGGCTCAGACCGCGCCATGAAGAACGTACTTTGTAAGAACTTGAATGCGTCCCTGAGCCCGTCGCGACGCAGTTGCTGGTTCTGGTCCTCCCACTTCAAAAACGCTCGATAGCTCCAGTCGTGCTTTTGGCCTGCGAACAGCTGCTTGAACCTAACGACGTATCAGAACCGTTCACAGCGACGCGAATATGCGCACCCGAATATGGTCGTGAGCGTTGCGCCGAATGTGCGGATGTGAAGGCCTTCGTTCTCGAGGATGGGTTTCATCTCGTCGCAGTTCGAAAAAACGAGGTTTGAAGCGACAGCGGCGGGGTCCGTAGAGTCTCCGGACACGATGACGCCGCAGACAATGATATTGTAATGCGTATGTAGGGCGCGGGTCTGATACGAGTTGAGAACGATGTTCGCCCTACGGGGCATACAGACTACGTACAGTGCGTTCCATCTGGTCGGCAGCACGACGCATGACTTTGAACTTCTCTCCCTTGTCCGTGATCTCCGCCGCAATCTCGGAATCGTACGCCTCTGCCCAGGCAATGAGCTTCTCCTTCTCCGAGGCCCTGGCACCCTTCTCGAGCGGCCCAATCTCGGCGTTGTATTCGTCCTCGCAGCGCTTCTTGAACTTCTCCGTAGTCTCGCCTGGAGCGAGAATGAGTACACGGTGCGAGACAACTGAAAACACCAATACTCACCACCTTCGACATCGCGGTCATGCGTCAGATGCCACTTGTGGCTGTAGAGATTCCAGATGGTCTGGTCGCGCGGCGCCCCGAGCGACACGGCGGCGCGGTCCAACAGATAGCTCATCGTCTTGCCCGTCGTCTTCGACACCCCCTTCAGGTACGTGTGGAAGTTCTGCACGTTCTCGCGGAAGTCGGCTTCGTCCTCGGCGCGCATAGGCCCTGGTTTGCCCTTACGCACGTCGTCATCGTTGTCATCAGCCGGAGGCGTCGCCCTGGGCAGCGGCTTCGGTTGACGAGATGGGCTGAGCGCGTCGCCCTCGTCTTCGACCTCCTCGATCGATGCCTTGGGGAACTTCGGCTTCGGTGACGGCGTTCGATTGGGCAACGTTGGCGACGGCGCGTTGATACCCTCGCTCTCGACGCCAGACTGGACGGGTGGCGGCGGCGCGACGGGCTCGGCTTGCTGGACGGGCGCAACGGGCACGGGCACGGGCGCGGGCTGCTGGTCAGGCGCGGGCTGCTGGACGGGCACGACGGGCGCGGGCGCGGGCTGCTGGACGGGCACGACGGGCGCGGGCGCGGGCTCCACGGCCACCAGCTGCTGGACGGGCGGCGGCGGCGCGACGGGCTCGGCTTGCTGGACAGGCGCGACGGGTACGACGGGTACGAGGGGCGCGGGCTGCTGGACGGGCACGACGGGCGCGGGCGCGGGCGCGGGCTCCACGGCCACCAGCTGCTGGACGGGCGGCGGCGGCGCGACGGGCTCGGCTTGCTGGACGGGCGCAACGGGCACGGGCACGGGCGCGGGCTGCTGGTCAGGCGCGGGCTGCTGGACGGGCACGACGGGCGCGGGCACGGCGTCGAGCGACGTCGCCTGGTGAGCGTTAGCGTCGCGTCAATGTATATGGGCGCGTCAAGCATACCTCGGTCCCAGCTGTGCCCTGTTGGTTCTTGGGGGCGCGCGAGCGGAGCTGCTTTGAAGGAGCAAGGGCATTGGCTTCAGCGATCGCCTGATGAGCTGTTAGCGCATGAAAGGCGGTAGAACATGCAGTCGTACCTTTTCCCGCGCCTTCGCCGCAAGTTCTTTGTTACGCTTCTTCGTGATTTGGGCCTTGGCTGCGGCGTCCTTGCGGCGTTGGCGCAGTATCTAAAAGATTATAATGTCAGGCTTCGCGCGGTGTGCGTGAGAAGAAGTCCCGGCGTACCTCTTCCTCGGTCTGCGCGACGATGTTAGGCGCAGCCGCGTCTGGTGGAGGTGCCGTTACCACGGGTGTGCCAACGGCTGGGTCGTTCGCGACGATGCCGGCGCCCTGGGGAGGTACTGTCGCCGCAGCGGTGGCAAGGGCTGAGTTGTTCGCGGCGATGCCAACGGCTGGGTCGTTCGCGGCGATGCCGGCGACTTGAGTAGCGACGACTTCGTGCTCGACGCCCGGCGGTTTATCGAGTGCATTTTTGGGAGCAGGAGCTGCCATGACGCCTAGGGAACGTAGACGGTAAGAGAAACGCACAAGTCCGTCGTAGGACGAGCCTTTGGATTTAAAGGCTTACCCTACCGTGCACCTCCATCATCATACGTCGCAGCTGGCGCCAACCTGTAGGCGCTCCTAGGCGTCGAGATATGGCGTCAGCGCGCCTGCGTCGTCCATGGTCGCATGTGGGAGTTGAGCACGATACGGTTCCGGATCAAGCTGCGCCTCCGGAATCGCCCGGGAAATCCTCTTTCTATCACAGCAGTGATTATCGGGACTCTGATTATGCCGGCAAAACCCCAAAACAAATAGCTCAATCTGATCTAAGCGAGCCTCGGAGATGGTCAGGTGCGCCTATCCTTGTGCGCTCGTAATTTAGGTGCGACTTCGACATCTTTAGGTGCGACAACCACATCCTTAGGATCACCTAGGCGCACGCCTTTGCCAATCCCCGGTGCGTACCTATCACTGCAGGACAAATGCGAGCGGCCCGCAGTACGTGTAGGCTTACGCATGCGCTCCGTAGACGGCGCGATAGGCACAGCTCGGCCAGAGGAAGGTGCGCCTGACCGCGCCATGCGTGTATCTTAGGCGCACCTGGCCATGGATGTCCCAAAACGACTGACCGCGCGGTGCGCCTCAGGTGCACCTGGCCGTGGAGTTCTCTAAACGATAGGAGCGCCTGACCGGCCTGCCATGGTGAGTCCCGGCTCTTCAAATGCCCAGGTGCTCCTGGAGACGACTTCAAGTGAGATTGTCTCCCCTTCTCTCACTTCACGCCGAACGCGATGTCGAGCCCGAACCCCAGGTGTGCACTTGTGTCCTCTACACCGAGTTTTCCTTACTGATACTCCACCTGCAGGGCAGAAGGCGAACCTTCTCGCGATTCGACGTGCGTAGATAATATTGCAGCAGACCTTGAGCGACTGACTGAGCATCCTTTCCAGTGCGACACCGATCGATACCCGTCCCTGGGACGGCACGTGGGAGCCGCCCGACCCCAACCAGGTCGGCTCAGGTTGGGGCGAACCCCCGGCTTGGAACGGCAGGCGGGCGGCAAGCGACTCGCCTCCCGCGGCCTCCAGCGATTCCGCGGCCGACGGCGACCCCTACCACGACACCTACTACCGCGTTTTGTACACGGACTGGATCACCGAGTACAATCGCGCACGCCGTGTCCAGGAACGTCGCGTCCTTCTCGCTCAGCAGGCCGCGGCCAATGGCGACGCCAGCGACAGCGACAGCGACAGCGACGGCGAGCTGCAGCCGGACGACGCCTTCCCGGACTACATGGCCAGCATGCAGGACTACATGGAGTACATCCTCCTGCAGCGCAACTGCGCGGAGAACCGTCGGCGCACGGGCCTCGCTCCGGCAGCGTGCTCTCGTCACCGTCCCTGCGACCAGTGCAAGCTTCACGACGGCTCATACGTCCCCTCGACGTACTGGCACACCCTGCCCGACGAGGCCGTCAATCATCACGTGCGGGAGTACTTGCGCATTCGTCCTCAACTTCCTCCCTGGCAGTCGTCGCGCCCGGCGAATCTCAGCCCCCCGACTCTCCACTTCGGGATGGCGCAGTTGAGCCTTGGCGCTGCCGAGGGCATGCCGTCTGCTCACGACGGCGCCACACCGGCTACCCCCGTCGCGCTCGCCGCTGCTCCGCCAGCCACCGCCGCACCCAATCCCTCGGCAACGAGCACTGCCGATTCGACAGGCGACATTCCCGCGGTCACAAGTGTCACTGCCGCCAGCGTCGCCGAGCACCGCGCCACCCTCGACGCCTTTCTCGCCTGGCCGGAGTCCATGCGCCGGGACGTACCAACGCCGACCCTGGCTGAGTTCCTGACGGGTTTCAGCCTTCTGCATCAACCTGCAGCTGGCCAGGGCGACGTGGGCGACGAGCCGCCGCCTCTGCTCGACCTCTCCGACTCGTCGCCGTCGGAGACGGAGGATGAGGATGCCTAGTTCCCGCGAGTGCGTGACGTCTACACCTTATCTTTCCATTTGCTAACATTTTGTGTTTCAGACGGTAGAACTGCGGGGTCGTAGATACGTGTTGTGTATTGCCTACGTAGACTGCCATATGAGAACCTGCTCCTCGTACGCCTCTTTGAGGAAATCCTTCCCTCCTTCGAAAAGTGTAACTAGCTCTCCTAGCCCCGTCGAGACGCGGGTCGCGTTGTGAGCGAACCTTTCGAATGCGGCTTGAGTCCGTCGCTCTCTACGCTGCCAAGCCTCCCGCCGGGCATCCTCCGCATACTCCTGAGCCTGGTAAGCGATGCGCTGCTTTTCGATGACTTCGTTGAGCACGATTTTGCCGATTCTCTTTCGCCCTGACGCGGCTATGAGTCTGGTGGTGAGGTCGTCCCAAACGTCGTTCTCCTGTTTGCCGTCAAGCCATTCCTGCAAGTCCTCCTTCATACAGCGCAGCGCGGATTTGAGGTTGGTGCTGGAGTCAATGTTGATAGGAAGGCCGAGGAGCTACGGAAAATTGTCTCAGATATGTGAACAACGTGTCTAGCGCGCGGCCGCGTACCGCGACGGTTTGGGGAAGCACATCCGCGAGCGTCCTTTCACGCGCACGAGAAGCTCGCGAGTTGCGTGCACGCGCTACATTGTTATGATAGCGCTCGAGTGCCAGAGATCGCTCGCGCTCGATGTTGCTGGGAAGCCAGTGAGCGGCGGAGAGCGGAGGCGGCGCAAGCGCACTGACCGTTCGTAATACTTGCGCCGCGACTGCCGGCGTGCTTCCAGTCGCTCCTCGTTCGATTTATATTTCGGGGGACGCGCCATGCTTCAGTTTAATGCGCTGCGCAGCGCGAAAGAGGAGGGAGTCCGCGACCGCGGTGAACAGATACGGTTTGAGGCCAAGAGGCAACTCCAGTTCAAATAGCGACCTGACCGGTTTTCGCCTTCAAACCGACACGGCAGAAATAACTTGCCGTACGACATTACAGAGTCCCAGCAATGCATCCAATACTATATTGGACGCTATCAGAAGACACGTTGTCTAGTTCTCATGGTTTGAGACCGGTTTGACGGCGCTACGAAGGTGGGGAATGAACTTCGGGACAGAAACCCGAGCACCGCGTCGCAGTTCAGGCAGCATTGAAACTTTGGAGAGAGGATGAATCGACTCTGTGGCTCATATTTCAATCTTGGATAGATACGTCAGGCTGGATATATACTCACGCAGATCGAGATCGGCACAGGGAGACATACGTGAAGTAGGTTGTGGCTTCGGGACAATAACCGCTCAGATTGGACGTCTCACTTCGAGCCACCTAACGCGGCGTCCCGGCTGTTTTCCGAGCTCATAAGGCTTCTAATGGCTAATTAAATACTGCACAAGGCCTATGCTGTGTATTATTATTTCTCAGAGGCCTTGTGGTGCAAGTGCAGGGGGTATGCAGCACCACAATTGTGAGGGCGCTTCGAATGACTTCTAGACGATCAGAGTAACTCCAACTCGGAGTTTATCAAAGCATAATTTATATAATTGGCCAGTGGAACTTTTAATTTGAAAGTCAAAGAGTTATTCCTCGCATGAACGGCTGATACTGGGAACGACGTCTCGAATCAATACCTATTAGGTGCCAGTGGATATTTACTCTTAAATAAGCTATAAGGTATTAGAAAGTGGATATAGTTTCATATATCTGTCTCTGAGTGTTAACATGCGTAGGGAAGGTCTCTGGAATCCTAACAGGGCCAGGGCGGCATGACTTCTGACGCGTATTCGAACTCCGGTCTCGCCCCTCTTCCCGCTCCGTATACCTACCGCCGTCGCTGCCGCCGACAATCCCGCCGCCGCTGCTTCCAGATACAGATGCTTCGTCCAGGTGCCACCAAGCGCGGCAAGCGCAGCAGGGAGGCTGCAGCTCGCGCGACAGCGCGGATCGAGGGTTCGGATCCAGGGCCGTCTGCTGCCGAGGCTGCGTTTTCGCTCAATTTCACGCCCGTATCCTCCGTCCCCAAACGTCGTCGAATGCCCGGGGAGCCGAAGATCGCGTATAAAATGCGAAATGCTCCTGCTTTGCGCCTGCCTGGCAAGCAGAAATTCACGCAAGCCAGTCTGCCCAAGGCTCTTGCCGCCAGCAAAGCAGGCATTCTGGGTCAGTTCAAGGCAAATGGCAGCAACTTTCCTATGACTTCCGAAATGCTCGCTCTGCTAAACGCAGACTCTGGCGACGACGCCTTTGGTTTCGAATCGTTTGAGGATCCAGAGCCGGCTATGTCCCGACACCACCGCCGCTCACGAGCCCAGCACAAACGCTGGAAGGATATAATCAGTCTTCCCCGCCTCTACCATGTGTATCTCTCTCAGAAACACGGCCTTCATCAATCCGACGTTGGTGAGCGCGTGTGCACCTGCAGGACGCGCCAAATCGAGATCATGCTCGCAGATTGGGACGGTAATTAAAGCGAGTTCTCATTCCTTGTAACTTGACTGACGAGATCTTATTCAGGCTCGAAAATATCATATCTAGATCTCTGCGATTGCACCACCCCCGCTGAACGGCTATTGGCACGCGGTTATTTCCCCTGCGCGCCAAGGCGCCCTTCCATTGCATTCAGCACCGCCCTGCTGGATTTTATCTCCATCCATTCCTTACATGTCGCCCCCAACATTACCGCATGGGCGGATACACTCGAAGTATTCTGGTCGCGTAGGGGGAAATTTACGAAGCTGACGGTACGTACCTCTAACTGAGGAACAACTTTCGCGCGTTAGCTGATGGTCTTCACGGCCCGCAGGGACGGCTGCGTAAACGCCTCGGAAGAGCATTGACGTGGTACCAGATTCTGGACAACCGCGCCGAGGCATTTGTTACGGACACGCTGCCGAGTACCTTGACCAGCGCGGTTATTTCTTCTGTGCTGACGAACCTTATGCCCAGATATCGAGCGTCGTAAGCGAATCCTAGGCGACGACGACGGCGCGGAGCAGCCAGCGAAGAGGGTGCGCTTCGCGGGTGAAATGCAAGATACCATTGGCGCAGCGACATCTGGTTCAGCATCGCGAGCCGAAGGAGAGGATGCGCAACGTGAGCACGCGCCGCTCGCTGGAGTAACGCGCCCGGTACGCTTCCGCGTCATGGTCTGACCGTGTTCTGACGCCATGCGGCGGGTTTCAGGATAGTGAGTCTGTCGACCTCGGGGGCACGCGAAACGAGGACGAGCAAGCTACCGCTGGCGATTCTTCGACACGCGCTGAACGCGCTGAAGATTCCCAGCGTCAGGTAAGTGTTGGGCTTATGAAACCTGGCGCGGGCTGACGTGGTGGCGCGGCGCGCAGGGTGCGGTTCGGCGCGGGAACGGCAGCGAGCTTGAAGCCGCGACGCTCGTTCACGACACGGCCGCTACCGCAAAGGTAGAATTATTCTCGCTGTACGCTTCAGGGACGTGTACTTACTATTTACTAAGGTCGAGGCTCCCGCCCATGGTGTTGCCGCGCATGACAACATCGAGGTCGTGCAGCAAGAGCTTGTGCGGCCTTCCGTCATGCTGCAAAGACGCTGTCCGCTCTGTTTCGGCGGCGAGCAACCGCGTCTCGAACACTCAGAGTGAGTAACGATTCTACGGTGACAAGTGGTTTCATTCTGACTCTGCATTCAGGGCGCATGCGATAGTCTGCCTGGACGCCAATTTTGCACAGAAGCGTCGTCGATCCGGCGAGACAGACCCCGAGATCTCGTACGTTGGCAGCCGCTTCCTGGAACAGAGCGAGCTGGATGCCATGGAGAAGGAGATCGCCAGCAAGAGAAAGCGGCCTGCGAGGAGGTCGGCTTCCGGTCCCGCGAGCCGCGTTGGTGACGCGGTGCTGGACGCATGCGAACAGTCGTTCATTGCGGCCCAAGAATCCGTCACCAAGGCGTCGAAAAACTACTACGCCGACACGGGACTTATGGCGCTGCTTTGTCGTCACGATCGCGTCCTTTGGGTGGCCAACATGAACACGCCCGGCGAGCGGCAACATTTCGCATTGGCTCTTATTCGAAAACTGGGCTACGAGCTGCCTCGCAGCTGGCGGATTGGGGTGCTCTACGATATCGGCTGTCAGATAGCGCGCAGTATTGAAAAGGTGAGCTTTTTTTCGCTCGTTGACAGTGCCGACGGCTTACCACTGCCAGTGGGGACTTCTGCAGGAGCTGGCTGGTCGCCTCACATTCGGCGTCTCCGTTTTCCACGCTTACGGCCATCAATGGGCCTGCCAGATTATTTTCCACCCCCGTAAGCGCAAGGACTTTGGTCTCAGCGACGGCGAGGGCTGCGAACGTTTCTGGAGCGCCATTCGGCACTTGATTGCATGTCTACGCGTTTCCGGAGTACATATAGTCCAGCTTGTTTCCTTGTATCCTGCACTGACTACGGCGGACAGTTTCATCGCCGACTATTTGTGTTGGATCAACAAGTCGATGCTCTAGGCGCCGTCAGCATGTGGAAGGTCGGCTCGTGGTTGAAGCGGCGCTATACGGAGACTTTGCGTCGCGGTCTTGAAGCGGACGAGCTCCTCGCGGGATGTGGGGTCGCGAAGGAATTGCTCATTCAGCAATGGGACGAGCAGGTGAAGGCACACTTGGTGAAGCAGCAGCGTATGTCACCGCATTGATACGCGATGGTTTACTGACTTTCCATGTAGGACAATCAAAGACCGCCGCCGACAAGGTGATCGAAGATATTTTGCTGGCCATGGGTGCGGTGGACGACTTCAAGCAGCAGATTCGCGAAGATCGCGCCGAGCTTCGAAAGTCGCACAAGCTGTCGTCCGCAGAAACGTCAACGATCACGACGCGCATCGAGGCGGCTCAGTCCAGCATAGATTCTCTCAAATCACGCATCGCACGTCTGAACGCAACACTCGGCACAGAGCAATGTCGGCGACTCGAGGATATGGTGGGCAATGCGTATCTCTGCGCACGGGTCAATGCTCGTTCGCTGCGCGCAACCATTCGGCAAGGGCTTGTTATGCACAAGTTCGAGCATCGCAAGCTTGAGCGGGCTTACCGACACCAAGTGCTGCGTATGTGTTACTTCATCCCGTGCTTCGCGCCTGTTAAACGGTACTAATACGAATACAGAGGCCAAGGATCATTCGCAAACGAAGGATCTCGTTCATCGGCGCGAGAAAACGCTCACAGCGCAGATATCGAAGTTCAACAAGTTGGTAGACCAGATGGCATTACTCGCACGCCAGGGAAAGAAGCCAGCTCGCGCACGCCTTCCACGCAAACTCGACGCCAAGAAGCTATTCAAATTGGACGTAGACGATGAGATATGGCAAGAGGACCCAGGGCTGGGGCCTCAAGACGAGGCGACTCTGCCGCGGTGGCAGATCGACGAGGCCGTCAAGCGCGGGATTCTCTCGCTACTCGAGTCGCGCCGCTGCGAAGAGGAAAGGGAGAGGGTTGAGGCCGAAGTCGTTGCTCTAGGTCGTTGGTGGCAGGAAGAGGAGCGCACGTTACTCGCAGCCTGCGAGAACTCAGCCGGTACGTTCAGCACTTTTCAGTTTTACTGTCGCGACTCACGCGAGAAACAGAGCATGACAGTGTTCGCATGGCCGTGAAGCGACGCCACGAACACCATATAGCGGTGGCGAAGTCGTGGGCCCGGGATCTGCACGCGGCCGGGCTCTTGCGGCTGTTCAGGCAGGGCAAGTCGGCTGCGGCGCTGCCCGCGCAGCCCCTGCCTGAAGAACACGAAGAGGCGGGCACGGGTACCAACCCGGTCCAGGAGGAAGAGGATCTGAGCGACGCCGATTACGTTGCTTCTGATCGGGATTCCGATGACGCCTCAGACGCATACTCGGATGAGGACGCCGAGGATGACCCTGTTGCGGATCATCTCGACAAGTTGACGGCTGTTCAGGACGACGAGGAGGCGGTAAATGACGCAGGAGGGGAGTCTTTGCCGCAGGACGCGGTAAGTTGCTACAATCGTTCATTTCAAACTTTTCCGGCAGCTAACAAAGCTCGTTCCAGAGTCTTTCGACATCACAGATCGAGAATCGCGGTCAGGCGGCGAACGTGGAGCCCGAGCCCACAGTCGTGCAGCCTATCGCTGATGTTCCGGACGAGAACCCATCGCGCGCTGTTCGGCGGGGTAAGAAGCCGCTGAGCTTCGTTCGCGTTGTTTACCGCGCCAAACCCTTCGAGTGTGCAGACAAGGATGTCGACTACATGTCCCGTCGTCGCGATTGGCTCAGCGGAGACGGGCTGGCAACATTTGCCCAGCATCACTTGTTACAGCTTAACGTCCCGGACGTCAGCATTGTGCACTCGCGAGTGCTTCTGGACGTCTCGAATTACAGACGTTGCTTGAGGATCGAAAACGCCGACGGCCTGGCCTCCAATAAAGCGGACATTTTCTCCGCGCTGTCACAAGTACGTCTTCCTGTGTGCCTACATTGCGCACCCCATGCTGATGGTATTCAGCTCGTCCCTCCTTCGACTGCGAGGAAATGGCTGGTATTTGGTCATGTCGAGTTGCCTCTGCACTGGACTCTGCTCGAGATTCGATGGTCTGAGAAGACCATACGGTTCTATGACAGCTATGCGGGGAGGAGGGGAGAGGGAAAGTATGCCTCTGAGCTCGAGTCCAGGGTTCGCCTGCTCTTGGAGCTTTGCGAGGAGTACTACGATGTGGCGCTTAGCCCTTCCGCATTCGAATGGATCGACGAATTGGTGCGATTTCCGATGTTCCTCAACGCGGAGATGCGCTAATATCGTCATATAACAGCGTGGCACCCGACAGACGAACAGCTATGATTGCGGCCCCTTTGTTGCCGCAGACGCGGCAAGTCTCATCGAGAGCGACTCGCCAAGCAGCCAGACTCAGCATGATATGGCAGCGTGGAGGCGGACAATGGAGGAGCGTGTTCGGGCATTGAGAGTTGAGGAAGTCGTCGAACCTGCGGCTAGGGACGCGTCTTGGAAGGGTGCGCCTATTATCATCATTTCGGACTCTGAGGACGATGTATAGCATATTGTCCCTCGACTGAAATGACAGGTGCACATAGCTCTCGCGATAGTCGCGCCTGGTGCACCTTTTGCGCTGACCAGGTGCTCCTCACGCCTGGGATCCGTCGCGGTAGGGGCCCCTTCTGTTCGATTGCGCCGAGGCTAGGTGCGCCTGCGATGCGCGATCACTGGATCAGGCGCGCCTGACTGAACGCTGCAGGGCGATAGGCGCACCTTCGTCGGCATATGGCGCACGCTAGGTGCGCCTTCTGTTCGATTGCACAGAGGATAGGTGCGCCTGCGATGCGCGATCACTGGATTGGGCGCACCTGACTGAACGCTGCAGGGGCGATGGGAACACCTTCGTCAGCTTGTTGCGCACGCTAGGTGCGCCTTCTGCTCGATTGCGCCGAGAATAGGTGCGCCTGCGATGCACGATCACTGGATCAGGCGCACGTAGAATGCCGCTGAGGCGATAGGCATCCGTTGGACGCCGAGGATGGATAGGTGCGCCTAGGATTTTCCGTCTTAGTATCTCGTCGAACGTGGAACAGCATCACGCGCATAATGTGCGCGAGACAAGGTGCGCTAGACATGCCTCAATAGACATTTCTCTTGCAAAGTAATACTTTTGAGTTTCGGACATCGCAAGTCGTGCAAGGTAGGTCCCTGAGATGAAATTTCCTGCTAGACGGGGAAATCAGATTGATGTAAGCGCGCTTGGGTAGGCAGACACGATGTAGCAGGCGCGCCTAACGGTCAATCGACGCATTAGGAGAGCCTGCTGCTGCTTTCCAACCGCTAGGCGCTGGTCCTGAGGTGTCCAATGTCATAGCCTCGACCGTTGGTCAGTGGATTGCAGGTGTGCCTATCTTGTGTCTGTGCCGCGCAGTGAGATGAGGTTACGACTGAGAACAGTTCGTTGGTAGTGTGCGATGATTTGGGTGCACCTGGAAGTTCTGCTAGATACGAGATGCTCAAGGAGGAAGGAGGAGCAAGATGGTACTGTACACCTAAATGTGATCTCAGGCGCGCGAGGAGCGCCTATGGTCATCGACGCAGTAACGTAGGCTCGCCTACATCATGAGAAATGGTCCGTAAGGAGCGCCTAGAGGACGATGACGGATGATTTGGGTGCACCTGGGAGTTCTGCTAGATACGAGATGCTCAAGGAGGAAGGAGGAGCAAGATGGTATTGTGCACCTAAATGTGATCTCAGGCGCGCGAGGAGCGCCTATGGTCATCGACGCAGTAACGTAGGCTCGCCTACATCATGAGAAATTGTTCGTGAGGAGCGCCTAGAGGACGACGACGTTGAGATAAGTGCGCTTAATGGTTGTCGTAGGCGTTACTGTTTGCACCTCAACGATTTCGCATTCTGAGATGTGCTGAATCTAGAGCGCCTCCTTTCCGACGTCGAACGCACGCAACAAGCATCGGCAGAGAAAATGACGCGTACAGGACGCTGCATTGACAACGGCAGGACTACATGGAATGGCGACTACAGAGTTACTGCGCAGACTTTAATGCGACGCGCCGGTCGAATCCAAAGTCAATGGCGTTGTAGTACATCGATATCCAGCGGGCGAGCGAGATGCGCATCTCCCATTGCGAGTACGTGTCCAACACAGTCGCGATGTTGCGATATTCCGCCGCGCAGCGCGACATGTATTGACCCATGGTCTCTGTGAAATTGAATGAGTCTTCAATGACCATGATCTCGTTGAGCATGCGTACCTTCGGGCCTTATCATGATTGGAAGCCGGAGCCGGCATTTGAGCATGTGCAGACGGCGTAGGGTCGGCAAGCGAGCACCCGGCGCGTTGTACGGCAACTCGTGGAAGGCGCGCTCGCGTTCGTTGTAGTGTTCGATGGTTTCTGACATCGGCGCAGATTAGCGAAGCAGGTAACACATCGTGAGGCGACGCACCATTGGGCTTCTGAAAGTTGGCGGCCCACCAAAGACGGCGACGGTAGTCGCGAATAATCTCGCGCTTTTCAGCGCGAGCCGTAGCCGGGTCTTTTGGCATGGTGGAATGGGAACAGGCGCGCACGCAAGCACAACAAACGATCGCCCGCTTTATGAACGGAGAATCTAGCACGCTAAGGTGCGCCTGAATCTGAGCAAGACCAGCCGTTAGGCGCACCATTAACGCCGTATCAAATCGTAGCAATCGGCTTGGCATCAGGCGCGCCTAGCTGCATGTTAGGAACACCATGAGCCTTGCAGAGATGAAGTACGGAGATGAGTCCTAGGCACACCTAGCTTGATGCAATGGCATAGGAGCGCCTTCTCCTCCAGGATCGGCTGCTCAGCCGGCCTAGGGGCGCCTGCACGTCGGAGGTGGTGCGTACTAAAGTTTGAGACGCACCTTTCCTCTTGTCAGGCAGACCTAACGCATCTGTTGTAGGTGTTCAGTGAAATTGAGGTGCGCCTTCCATCCGTCACGGGCGACCTAGGGTATCTCAGGTACGATTTCAGGCGCACCTTGCGTCCGTGTTAGGGGGACCTGCGCAATTTGTAGGAGACGACAAAGCTCCGGCGCCAGGACGATATTGACTTGATATGCATGAGTACATCCCAGGACATATAAGATTCGAAGGCAGCATATTGACGCGAGCTCGTTGTTTGGGAGAGGCGCGGCACGCTTGACCAACTCAACGGAAGAGGTATTGGCGTACTAGCCGCATTTGATGGTCGAGCACAAGCTATGTCGACGAGATTCGACGTTGGAAAGGTGACCGCGCAGTCGAGCGGAAATGTGGCGCGTCGCTGGCGTCCTGCATTCGAGCTCCGAGATGGGCTTGTGGGCGCTTAGGAGGCTGCCCGACAGTATAAAGCTCGGCGGACCCTGCGGTCCACGCACAACCCACTTAGAAATATGAGCAAGTGAAGGCTAGGCGCCCCTCATGAGTGCTAGGCGCATCCTAGGCGTGCCTGCTTGGACCGCGATCAAAGATGAGCAATCCGGGGCCTTGGGAGCAATCCACAGACCCAGTGGCGCGCCTAGGGGCTCCTCAGCCAGGAGCGGCCTTTTGACCCATCTTTTGATCTGCGAAGATGCATCTTCAAGGCCCATTTGGCGGCAGCCTGTGGTGGGATAAGCTCTGGTAATCATTCCAAAGAGAACTATCGGCGTAATTTTTGCAATTTATTGAATTACCCGTTTGTGGCAGCCGATTTCGCCGCGCACCATTCGGAGATAACCGATACCGGAACTAAATCAGGCTCCGAAAGGTCGAATTTGGCTCCAATTTCGCCGCGCACCGCAAAATACCTCCGAATATTATGATACTTAAATTTTAATACATAATAGTAAGAAAATAAGTAAGTAAGCCAAAGTATCTAGTCTCCCAGAGTGAAATTGCGACTTGTCGTACTTGGCTGTCACACACTATAGGCCAATCGCGGAAGATGGTCCGCCAGACGCTCGAGTCGAGCATTGCGGATGGCGTCGCGCAGCCGGGCCATGGGGCTATGTTAAGTGTTCATTATCTGGTATAATGGTCCCAAGTTGCTCAGTATAGAAACCTGGGACCACAAGTCCCAGGTTTCTTGTGGTCCCAGGTTTCCATGGTCCCAAGATTCACACATGTGCTAGGGTGCCAGAGCTAGAGGTCCCAGATTCTGGTCAGTCCCAAGTCTGTTAGCAGGTCCCAAGTTTACTACTAGTGTACCAATACCATATGATATTCAAGTTTGGCACACGAGAAACCAAAACAGAAATAGTGATGGATAGACAAGGACTTGAACCCTCAACCCACTGTTCTACAACCAGGACCTTAACCACTAAGCCAGGATACCAATGATAACAAGGTTGTTATTGTTCAATACATAGAATTACAGTGAGCGAGGATTGGTTGAATAAATTGTAAATAAAGTATCACCAAATGTGAATTACATAATGGTGTATATATAATTCTGGAAGCCCTCTTTAGGCTCTATAATGTAGTATATTTTTCTAGAGGCACAGGTGCAGCTTGAGGTGACAGGAAGTATGCGATGGAGAGTGTAAAAATTAATACTCTGTTGCAGTCATCCTAGTTATTGCAGGCTCTGCTACACACCTTTAGTGCGCTGGCTCATATTCTCTGTGCCTCAGCAATGTCTTTTTGCCCTTGGGCATCGTCTTTCCCCTTGGTCTTCACCTTTGGTGGGTATAGCGAATCTCAGCACTACAGTGGGGAAACTTGAGAATGCAGGTCCATAAATTGCATATACCACGTAATCTACTGCAGGGAGAACTATGGTGTATATATGGGACTTGTAGCTCTCAAAGAGCTCTATCAGGTGGTATATAGGTACTGGCAAAGAGATGCAATCCGGGGGTGAGAGAGAGGATCCGATGAAGAGGTGGAAAATCACATCGCCAGAATCAGGTCCTCTGGATCATTTGAGGTTTCCCTCTCAATCTATACGTAATTCTGAGGTGAGTTTACTATTTCAGCCAAAGTGGTTGGATGTCCCATTCTGGAGCCAGTGGACCCACAATTTCTGCTTGCTCAACCTCTGAACGAGGCAATGGCCTACCTAACTGCATACCCGTGGACTGAGACATGGTCTAGAGTACATTATATGTAGTTTTATGCTTTGAGAAGTATTTTCTCACCATTGGTTGGCCCTCAAGGTCATTCAATTCCCGGATATAGAAAGCATGGAATCCAGGTTAATTGAGAAATTGCTCCAGAATGGGACATCCCACCACTTTGGCTGAAATAGTAAACTCACCTCAGAATTACGTATAGATTGAGAGGGAAACCTTAAATGATCCGGAGGACCTGATTCTGGCGATATGATTTTCCACCTCTTCATCGGATCCTCTCTCTCACCCCCGGATTGCACCTCTTTGCCAGTACCTATATACCACCTGATAGAGCTCTTTGAGAGCTACAAGTCCCACATATACACCATAGTTCTCCCTGCAGTAGATTACGTGGTATATGCAATTTATGGACCAGCATTCTCACATTTCCCCACTGTATCTCCCTGCCTCAGACCATGTGCCAGGGGTGCATCGTGGGCTGGTCAGCTCTCAATATGATGTACTTGCTGTCCTCTATCCAACTAGGTGGTGATAGTGTCACGGCAGAGTGCTCATCACTTGCTGAGACTGATGCCTGAGAGAGGAGAGAGGGACAAGGAAGAACAGACAAGGGGTACAATTGACCAGACTGTTACGGTGTGTGGCAATTGCGCCCATACGCCGCTTCTGTTGGATCTCTTTTGCCGCTTCGCCTGCTCCATCTGACCGATATACCTGTCCTGCAAGCCTCTCCAGACCGCTGGCACCTTGGATACCTTCTCTCGGCGTCACCGGATTGTCAACCTCGGTCCTTGGATGTGACGCACCATTGCCATTGTCGTTGACCACCGCTGCGTTGGTTTTCAACCAGCATGTAGCTGCTTGTCGGTCCGTCTCCTTGGTGTCACATTACGGCCTACACCTTCAGATATGCAGCACATCACACCTCGGGCATTGCCCTGCATTGCCGGTGCACGCGGGGAGTACAGGCAAAGCTGCAACGATCATGCCGACGTCCATCCTTCACCCTCTGTCCCATGGATGCTTGACTGCTCCGGTACCTCGGACCCCAGCTGCCACACTCTCCTCAATCCGCGCTCAGCACTGTCCATGGTCCAGAGGACGTCTGGACACATTGGGAGTCTCGATTGTTGGGTGGTGCACTTGTACTGCGCTTGCTGACGCGTTGTGCTCACTGCTGCGCTCGCCATTGCGTCGGCTCCCTTTCTCCCCCGGTGTTGGTGTGTGCATACATGCAAAGACACCTCGGTCTGTCTCGGATACCCACCCGATACCCTCCATAGGCACGGACATCCTTTATCACCTTTTTCCAGAGTCGTTCTGCGCTTTTGGTGCAATGCTTGCGCTCTTTCTTGACCCTCCCTTGACCCCCTTTACCCCCCATTGCTTCACTGGCTCCCGATTACCCTCGGTGACTTCCCCGATGTCTTTCCCCATTGCTTCCGGACCTCCCTTTGGTGTTGGTTGGCTCCTCTGTCATCCGGAGCGCTCAGATCCGGTCGGCCTCTGACCGGACTATATATACCGGCGATTGCCCTTGGATGTACCCTAGGTTGGATCTGGTCTATTATGTGTTTGACCTTCCCCTCCGGAGTACCCTTCCTGGTCGACTATGCCTCCTGGTCAGTCCTGTATGCAGCACACTGACAAATGGCCTGAGGCGTGCAACCCTGGCCAAGTCTCAGTCCAAGGGGAAACAGTGCACCAAACTCCTCTCTTGGGTGTCAGTCTTGGTGAGTGACGAGCACTCTGCCATGACAAGAAGAAGCGTTCACAGTGGCAAAACAGATCCAGTGGGAGCATATGGGCATGATCGCCATGTACTATGACATGTATCTGCTTGGAATTGTATTCAGTGTACCCTAATTTGATATAATCAGTTGTTCTGCTCATATTTTCCTTCCAGAATCCTCCTGAACCTATCTGAGCACGAGTGAAGTGCTTTGCTGTGACAGTTGCATACCAAATCATGTTTGGACATCCATTCTTCCTCTCTGGCTTAGATATATTATCTCCACTAAGACATAATATTATAGAGCCCATTGAGAGCTACAATAATCATATATACTTTATAATTTTTGGCCTCTTGGTTTCAATGTTATTTGCATTCTTCTGAACAGAGGTGCTTGAGTCTTACCATATATTGCCAGCAATGGAGCTCACGATCATCTCCTCCCTGGTCTAGTGGTTAAAGCATGGATGGGTTTGGCACTGGCGACTGGTTGAGGGTTCAAATCTCCTGCAGGTCAGAAGTCATTTTGACTTGCGCATTGAGATGAATCCACTCCTAAGTCGCATGTGAGCCCCCTGAAAGTTGGGACTACTGAATCTGGGACTCTGGAACTTGGGACCTCCAGAGGTTGGGACCTCCAGTAGAAGTTGGGACCTATGTCCCAACGAAAGCTGGGATTTGGGTCCCAACTCTCAGTACTGGAGGACTTGGGACCAGTATACCAGAGGAAGGGAGGCTTACATATGTGGGGCCATGACACCGTCCTGGTCGTCTGATCGATCTTCGAGTATGTCCCGATACTCGTGCGTCCACAATGTGAGCTCATCGGCGCAGCCGGTCAATAGGTCAATCGTCGCCTGTGGGACAGGCGGATCCAGGTGGAGGTTGCGCGGGAAGTGATTGAAGAAGTCGAGCGGCACCGGCAGGTTCTCAAGCTCGCCGACGAGGTTGTCTTCGCGCATGTCAACATCCTCGTCGTCCGCCCACTGCTCCTCGTCGCTGGGGTAATAATCCGGATCGGCTGGATCGTCGGGCGCAGCTGCGGCGGGCACGAAGCCAAGCGGGAGCGGCAGATCGTCGAGTTCCGGTGCTACTGGTGCGACCTTGCGCGTCGCGCGACCCCAAACAACGCGGTCGAGCCAGCTCATGTCGAAGTTACTGTCCGGGTTGGCGTCGGTGTTGCCGCGGGCGCATGCCGCCTGCATACCCCAGGCCTCGACCGGTCGCTGCTTGATGACCGCACGGCAAACTGGGCACTCTGGCGGCGGCTCGAGCAAGGAAGCGGCGGCGCGCGCCACATGCGCCGCGTGCGCCTGCGCCAGACAGCTAATGTGGAATGGTCCGTGTCCGCAGGACAAGCTACAGTGCTGGTAAGTCACTTGCACGTCGTCGTGAAGGCACCGACCTCACCTGTAGTAGTTGTACACACGGTCGTAGCAGAAGCATCTTTGAGCTTCTTCCTTCACCTCGCGCTACAAGTAGTTGGTGTTACATCCTTCTCCCAGTGTATGACTGTACGTACCTCGGCCGCCAGCTCCTCCTTCATCGTCTCCAACTCGCGCTGCAGAGCCGCCGTCGCTAGCTCATGCTGCTCGGCTGTACTCTCTGGAGCTGCAACGTCCTGTGCAGAACGCTCGTAAGTCACTATGTGTGTCTGGTTTCAGACAACGGAACTCACCATGTGTTCCAGCGCGAGCAGCTCCGGGTCATATTCCTGGCGTAAAAATTGTAAGAAGATTGAGCGCTCGACTTGTGCCTTACTCACCTCCTCGCTCTCTCCAGCGCCGTTGGCAACACCGTCATGTTCGCCACGTTGAGCGGTATCCTCATCGGCGACGGCTCGGTCCGCGGCGATGTTATCCTTCAATGACGCGGGCGACGCCCCTTCGTTCTACAATGCTGTGCGTCAGATCGCAAAACGCTCGACGCACGCGTGAGACTTACATCGCTTTTTTCGACTAGCACACCATCCACTAGCTCAAATCCGAAGTCTCCCGGTGCGCGCGTGTTCACCTTCGGCTGCTCGTCGTCGGTATCGAAGATGACGATTAAATGTTTCGGCTTGCGCGGCTGGGTGGACTTCGTCGCCTTCGGGCGTGCTGGCGTGGGGAGCTCCTCGTCAGACGAAATGATGATTGCGTCCTGTGGCGGCTTGGGCTCGGCGCTGCGGGCGCGCGTATGCTGCAATACATGGTAAGTGTTACTTGGGCGCGGTGCGGGCGAGAACTGATGCCCGCACCTTGGTTCCAGTGTGTTGCGCATCCGCATCGTCTCCCAGGAGAGCTTGCTGCAGTCCTTGGTCAGCACGTGCATAGAACCACACACGCAGCGTACCCGACTTGCAGCGTTGGTTGCCGTATGTACGTGCGCGACCTTGGGCATGTCAATCACCTGCTGACATCTGACAGGGAATGAAAGCCCACTGTGAGAGCAAACACCGCAAATGGGTTCGGACGACGACGACGGGCTGCAGATGCCATGCGCCGCAAATGGGTTCGGACGACGACGACGGGCTGCAGATGCCATGCGTGGATGCGATTTCGACAGAGTCCAGAGCCCATCATGGGCACTTATATTCGTGGCAACCTCTGTGCTAGCCGAAAATGTTTCACACGGTCTTCGCGATCGTTCGCGCAGTTCGGCAAGTGTCAACCGCCAAGCTTCCGCATGATTCATTCTCCCGTCCAAATCATGAGCATCCCCTCTTCCTTTCGGCCGAACAGATCCCCTGAAGACCCCGAAATGTCCATGTAATACCGTGGACGCGCATGAGTCGAGACAGCAAGAGAATGATGTGACAGCACGCATACAGTCGGCTACAGAGTCACTCACAGTAAGTTCTCCTCGCCGTCCGCAACACAATCCATTGACCTAGTGCTTAGCCCCAGCTCCTATACCATGCCGAACGGTCCGACGATATCCGACCCCTGTCCAAGTCGTCCCATATAACATCCACACGCGGGCGAGGGGAAGCCGCGCTCGACTCTCATCCCACCAACATGGAGCTACGCAGCAAGCGCATCGTCGACGGCACTCCCATCATACGCTCCGACTTTGACCTCATGGACCGTGCCGCCTCCATCAGCGAGTTCGACGGCTTTACCGCCCGCAATGTTCGCCCCCACGCCAACCCTCATCTCGCCGTCGAGCTGTTGCCCGCCGAAACCTATGAATTCGACTTTCCCACGGACGACTCCGGCTCTGAGTACCAGCCGGATTCATCGGATTCGGACAGTTCGGACGGCTGGGAGGAGCCATTGCCCCCTAGGCGCAAGCGTAAAGGTTCGCCGTGCGATTTTTTTTCGCGCCATTGCTGATACTGTTGTCGCACAGCTGCCGCCGCGGTGTCCGCTATCGATGCCGAGCCAACTGGTGAGGGTCGTCTTATGCTTCAAGCTGACATTGACTTGCTCTTCTCAGGCGCGCGGTTCAGCTTCGATGGAGCGCAGTCGGCTATGCCAGCTTCATACGGTGCGCAAGGTCTTTTGTTGCGATATCGTGCTCTGACTATCCGTCAGGTCGTTCCTCGACATCGCAGCCGTCGAGTCGAGAGTTCTGCATCGAGGTCCCACTTCTCTCCGCTCGCGCCAAAGCTCTGTACCACCCTCCCTCCCATCACGCTTCTCTTTCTGGCCGCAATGGTATGCCTGCCTATCATCGCATGCGCGAGCGCGACGCTTACGATCTCAAGGGCGTGATGTTGTGTTGGACAAGGGACGAGTAATTCGCATGGCACCCGAACGCGTTGACAATTACAAACTGCGTCGTGAGTATCTCCTGGGCTCGACGTCACATGGCTCATTGTCTTCCCAGGTGCTTTGCGCAAAGCACAGCAGCACGCAGCAAGACTGGCTGCCGCAGCTCAACTTGACGGTGCGTCGAGCGGTGATGTTTCTTCTCGACTAACGTTATGTTTGTTCAAGTGCCTCGCCCGGCAAAGGCACCCCGCCTGCAGAAGAAGAAAACCAAGCCCAAGAAGCAAGGCAACGCACTCGCAGCTGCTCAAACGCCCAAGAAGGCCGCACCTGCTCGCGGGACACTGCCGACAGCTGCGCCCAACGTCAAGTCCGACGCAAAGCGCGAACGCCGACGCCGTCACCGACAGAAGCAGCGCGCGCAGGGTGGGCCCAATGCTACCCTCGCGACACAGCACATTGCGCAAGCTGTGCGCGTCGAGTCCAAGATCGATGTCAAGACGCACGTCACCGGCAAGAGCGTGTTCACGGCGCCGTCCAAGTTCCGCGATGAACAGCTCAAGAGCTCGACGTCGTCTGCCCCTGCACCACCAACACTGCACCCGGACGTCTCTACCATGGTGCGCGATCTCGTCGACCAGGGCGCGCTCTACGTCGCCGCGGACGACAGGTGGGTCGTGTCGTTGTTCGAGGTCTGCGGCGGACTTACCGTGTCTAGGGGCATAATCATGACCGATTCTCAAGGTCGTATCTATTGCGCGAAGCCGCCAACGTGCCAAGATCCCGACTTCCTCGAAGCTCAGCGTCACTGTGGCCGTGCGATTATGCGACTGAACGAGCAACTCGACATCCGACACGAGGACAACGTCGCTAGTACTAATACTCGCGGTAACTTCAACAAAGTCCAGGTCGGCACGTCCTTTGGCGGCGGACAAACCGTACGTTGTATTTGTGCTGTGCATATCGCCGCTAACCAGCCTCAAGCAACCTACTCGATTTTCTACGGATATTGGCGGCGAAGATCCCGACGCTCGCACACAGCGCCAGGAAAATAATCGCCGCCATCTCGCCCGGTTCATGAAGGATAAGCAAGTCCGTCGCGTTGTCAAGCACATGCAGAGTATGTGGAGTTATGTTGTGCGCACGTTATACTGATGTGATTGCAGCATGCGCTGAGAATACTTTCCCGGAGGTAATGGAAGAATACCGCCAGCTGAACGACGATCTGGGGCTCAACGACGCGTTCCGTCTCGACGACGACGACGACGACGTCCTCGACATTAACTACTACTTCGCGGCGATGACGTTCAATCTTGGCCCGCAGGTGCGTGCCACAGCTTGTACGACGCACAACATCTCTCACACGCTGCAGGTCGCGACCATCTTTCACCGCAATGCGATGAACCTGCAGCAGGGCATCTGCGTCATCATGGCGTTCGGTAAATACAACCCGAAGACGTCTGGCCATTTCATCATGAAAGAGCCGAACGTCGTCCTCGAGTTCGCCCCGGGTGATATTCTGTTCGTGATGTCGGCGTTGATCACACATGGCAACGCACCGCTGAAAGCGCACGAGTATCGCGCATCGTGGACATTCTACACGGCCGGAGGCTTGTTCCGTTGGCGTGCTGCTGGTTGTCGTACGTTGAAGTCCTTGTCGACTGACGAGGAGAAGTGGTTGTATCTGCGGGCAGCAAAAAGCTGGTGTGATTTGGCCTGGGCTAATCTTTTAACCGTCGAACAACTTACCAATTACTTTTCTCGCTCTTCATAGATACAGAGTATTCATACATCCTGTTCACTTTTCAGCTTGCAATCACAACTTCTACTGGTATTCATCACACATGTTTGACCGCCGTGTAAAGGGTAAGTTGTGCACTCGTCATAACTGTGTGAAAAGATATTTAATTAAAATACAGCAGTTGTCAGTAAAGGTGGTGTGACGTGAGCAAGCGCGGGAGGCGAGCTCAGGTATCCAAGTATGGTGGCGACGCGCGAGCTCGAGTGCGGTGGTGGCGCGCGAGCTCGGGAGCGGGCTACAGCGCGGAGCGCGAGCTCGAGTGCGGTGGCAGTGCGCGAGCTCGGGAGCGGGCTACTGCGCGGGCGGGAGCCGTTGCGCGAGCAAGCTTGAGTGCGTTGGTGGCACGCGAGCTCGGGAGCAGGCTACAGCGCGTGTGGGTGCCGTTGCACAAGCGCGAGCGCGAGCTCGAGTGCGGTGGCGGCACGCGAGCTCAGGAGCGGGCTACAGCGCGTGTGGGTGCCGTTGCACGAGCACGAGCACGAGCTCGAGTGCGGTGGCAGTGCACGAATGCGGGAGAACGAGGGCAGGAGACGATGCTAGTGCGGCAAGCTTGTGCTGCATTATATAGACTTCACAGGATAGGGGTGGATAAGGTACTTTATTCCGCAATCATATGCCGACACTTGGTATCTAATCTAATCAAGGTCTATGACCTCAGGCAGGGGCGCGTTCACCTGTGTGGCGAGCTGGATCCAGAGCCCATCGGCGCTGCGACCCGCCGAGACGAACGCCTGCTTCACAGGCTGCAGTGCATACTTCCAGGTGCGTGCAGCTGTCGTATAAAGTGCGGCGGACCATTCGCAGCGTGGAAATGCGGCCAGGAAGGCCTGTTTGAGCGTTTGATGGGGCTGACGCTGACTGCAGGCATCCATACCGTCCGCCATATCCACGGCGTACAGCAGCGGAAATGCCAAGCGCCGCACGGCCCGCAGCAGCACTGAGCGCGCACCTCGAAGCGGTATGCTATCGTCCGCCTGCGAGTCAAAGACCTCGATGGTGTCCAATACGATGTTGTGCAGCTGCAGGCCGACGGTATGTACGGAGACGACGGTGCGCAGGCTGAACGTGCCGTGGTATACGGGGAATCGTACCGCCATCGTTTGCGCCTATAAAATTCAAGTAAGTGCGGGTGCTGGTGCTCGCGACGTGTTGCCAACCGTTGACCCCTGCTCTGCGTCCACAGACAGAACGATCTCGACAACGACGGGCTGGGCAGCTGGCGTGGCAGGTGCGGCTGGGCGGCGTGCGCCGTGGCCCGTCGCGGGGCAAACAGCAAGACGGCAGCAGTTGATACACTGCTGCAGGCGGCACCGATGGTTCCCGGGCTTAGGGTGCGGGAGGCGACGGCAGCAGCCAGCGCCGCCGCAGGCAATGCGCGGTGGTGGGCCTTGTACCATAGGACGAAGACGACGAGGGTCGACTGAGCCAAACGTCTGAACGTTCCACGCCGCACATATCGTGCCGAATATAGGACACTTCAGCACGTGAGTTGCGGGCGTAAGCTGCAGGGGTTCATGGCGCTCACAACGACGATAGCATGGCCTGCGTATTCTGGGTGACGGTCGGCAGTGGCCATGACGGTTGGGTGGCGGTCTCGACATGCGACCTCCACGCACATGGCGGCGCGCGGGATGCCTCTGGGAACATGGCGCGGTACCGTGATGAGCGGCATTGTCAGAAGAAGGACTTGGTGCACGGCCGGGCGTGCTTGGTGAGCCCATGGACATTATGAACGCGTGACTTTGCTGACCCAGGGCGCTGTGCCAGGACCCCGAGGATTATCATATTATCCGTTGAAACTCGGGCGAGAGCGTTGAAATATATTGCTTAAGCGATATCTGCATCTTGTGGCTTCTGACATGCTCATGATCCCGACGGGACTTGCCGTATTATTTTCGCCTCTCGCATGAGACCGTGTGACCGGCCGTACCTAGCCTGCGCGTCCACATACATATATGGCGACTGTCTTTGCCTCCCCCGATTGTCCGTACGCACCCCACGCCGCCTACAGCAACGCACGATGCCCATCCCATCCACCATCGACCGCGAACCCGCCGTCCTCTGCCCAGTCGCGCGGTGTACAGCTACGGCGCGCTGGTGGCTTGTCTATCATGGGACGACGTCCATGCGTGTCGCTGCGGTCAGTGCGGGGCGTGCAACGCGTCCATATTCTTGCTGACCTCGCCGCAGTGCACGGGCCACGGCATCGTATACAAGCTCTCTTCTGCCAACACTGTTATCCCGTACGGCTTCGCTCGCGCCCACAGCCCTGCCGAGGTCCAGCACGCGCTCAACCACCCGGGGCTCTGCATCGTCTGTCACAAGAACCCCAACCTACGTTGCACCATGATGCTCTGCAGCGACTGCTGCGCCAGGCTTCGTATTCCATGCCGACTCCTCGACCACCGTGCACGCGGGCAGGCCATGTATCCGCACATCCAGGAGAGCTCTTTCCAGGAGGTCGACGTCCGTGACGTCCGCGCCGGCGACCGTATCAAGCTGCGTTTATCCTGCACTCACTTCTGGCCGGTATGCATGGTGTCATGTATCGGCGGTGATGGGACTCATTATTATCCGTAGGACACGCCTGTTCGGGAGGAAGGCTGGGAGACTTACAGCATTACGGTGTGCACTCGCGCCAGCCACCGCCACAATACAAGGTACCACGAGCTCGCCGACACTGAGGACACCATGTCTGCGTTACGTCTCGACGGCATCGCCATCAACCGCATACTCTACAACGCAAACGACGAGGACGGGGACTGGCCTGAGGCGGGCGTGCAGGCGTTCTACCAAGGTCGTGCCATCTACGATGTCGTGCAAGGACACATGGCCGAGCTCCGGCTGTTGGTCATGGTGGACGTCGAGGAACTTGGCCGTCATGTCACGCCGCTGCTACCTGAGGAGCTCGATCTCGACCGGGACTGGACAACGTTGGGCACAGTTTTTGCCCATGTCCAGTGCAAATTTGCGTCGCAGTCCGAGGTACGCAGCGCCTTTAGATATCTCATCTTTTGCTGTTTGCTCATCAGCGCCCATGCACTAGGCTATGGGCTGGCATACCGTCGAGATGCCTCGCCGCCGTTTGAAGATGGAGGATTGTCTCTTCTACCTCACTGACTTCTCAGCTGAAGCTCGCGCCGTCCTTGGCATCCAAAACATTTCCGATGAGCTCATCAACGACGGTCCCAACGTTGCGCTGGTCGTCGAACCCTATGATGAGGGTGGGGAGGTGACTGACATTGAGGTCTGGCTGTACGTCAAGGACGCATAAAGCATAAAATTAGTCGGAGGTACCATAGGTATTCTCCCATAGAGATCCCATCAATTATAGACGTCTGTCAGCCAAAGTGCTGCAACCTGAAACATGCAGATGTCATGAGGAATAAGTTAAGCGGCGAAGGTGCTGGGGATCGACCATTTCACAGCCCATCACTGATGCTTCTGAGTAACAGGATTGTAGCAACAGGATCTTCCTGCCCAAATCAAATACCCAGTCCGTGGGAATCGGCCAGGTTTGTACGTTATGATCTGATGGTTGGTGGAGGATAGTGCTTATATGGTTTATACGGCACATTCATCATGCTACGCTGCGGGCAAAGGTAGGGGTGCCGGGGAGTTTCATACAATTCTTTAACTCTCGCCAGCGGTTTGTTGGTTCGCTGGAGTGCTCCCCATGTCCCTGCCACAGGAGGACGTCCAACCGCAGCCAAAACGCAGTGTTGTGCTGCGGCCTACCTGGATGATCTGCGAGCTGAATCTTGCCGTCACCCCCGCATGTATGCAGGAGCTCAAGCCTCTGCTGTACCAACTCTACCTGTTGAAACAGTCGAGCGCATCGCCCGCCGCCGTTCGGCAGTACACGTCGGAGCACATCATTCCCGTCTGGGAGAAGTACGAACTGCACCAAGTCCAAAAGTTTCCCGATTTGTACACTGGAGAGTGCACATCCCAAGCAGCGCGCAGCGTAAGATCATTCAACGGCTTTTATGCTACCAGCTGACAAGCCGCGCAAGGCATTTCGTCAGGACGTGCGAAACAACACCCTCCGAGTGTGCCAATGGATTAAGATTTACGAGAGGTCCCTCAGCTCGTCAATGTCCAGGTGCGTTTTTGCTTTGCGGCTGCCGCAGTAGCAGATTTGTTCTGACGGCAAGTCAGCACTGCTGCGGCAACATCGGCCGATGGTCCATTGCATCGTGCGGACAAGACGACGGGACGCGCTGATAGCGCTCGAGAGCTTTATGCTCGTATGATCAAGGCCGATCTGGACCTCAAAATTGCGGCCGTGCTCAAATCCGAATTTGACGCTGCAGATTGGAACACGGAGCGAATGGCTGTCCGTAATCGAATGCTTTCCGACCGGTGGGAAAAGCTGGGCGCCGAGGAGCGGGCGAGGTATGAGGATACTGCACAGGAGTTGTCGGCCGAGCGAAGTTCGCCGGCGAACCTCGAGGCCCAGCAGGCACAGTAAGTATCCCCCACCTCCATTGCCACAGACTCACGTTGGTTTATATTTAGCATTGAGCGGGAGCTCGTGCAAAAAATCGCCGACTTGATGGCCAAGCTTGCTCACCGCTCGACGACGATGGCCGTCTTTCAAGTCGCCAAACTCGATCCCGCAACGGGAAGTGTCACTGTCAAGTCGTACGTGTACAATTGAGATATGGTAAAATCGCTGACATTGTGATAGGTTGCAGGCTGTCAGGGGCAATGGCAAGGTGGGCGAGTGGTATCAGAGCGCCGAGAAGCCCAAGCACGACGAGGCTTTGCGCGATTACTGCTTGAGGGTTCTACCACGTACGACGGTGCTTCCCGCAGGTGCAACGGACGGCTGAAACTTTTCTAGGTATTCATAGGTTGTCCAAGGTCGCTGTGCGAGCGGGCCGCGGTAAGTTCATCATGTGTCTGAAGCACCGATCATGATGTCATTTGCAGGTGCGAGCTCAGAGGTCGGACACCATGAAGGTACAGTGAGCTCTGCTGCGCACGCCAACATTTGTTCATTGCACACAGCACCTGTTGGAACAACGCCCGTGCGGGACAAGACGCCCCAGTATGAGACGCCTGACCGCCGGAGCAAGAGCATCCGCCGGAGCAGCAGCAGCCGGAGCAGCCGCCGCTGGAGCAAGAGCCGCTGGAGCGAGAGCATCCGCTGGCGCCAGAGCCGCCGGAGCAGGAGCCGCCGGAGCAGGAACCGCCCGAGCAGGAACCGTTCCCGGTGCGTCAGCTGGCAGCAGGTTCGCCGGAGCAGCCAGAGCTCGAGCGTCAGCTGGCGGAGCAGGAGCACCCCGAGCCGCCGGAGCAGGAGCCGCGTCAGCTGGTGCCGGAGACGCTGAACCAGGAGATGCTGGAGCAGACGCTGACTCCCAAGTCTCCGGCAACGTCCCAACCACCAACTTCCCCGCTTGCTACTTCCCCACTCGTTGTTGCAGCCGGGACAGGCGATGTTGCGCCAAGCACGCCCCCCCGCAATACTTTCGCTCTTCTCGACACTGGATCGCCGCTCACGCCCATACCCACAGCGACTGCTGAACAGACCAAAAAGTATGTATCATTTCCACGTAGTCTGGGCTCAATTAATTAGTTCACCTAGGCGCAAGGCCAACGACAGCACTGATGGGCCGTCCAAACGGCTGCGAGGCTCACAGCACCAAGCTTCCAATCGTGCCATGCGCACACGCGCTGCGGTGCAGGCACCGCCACCTGTCCGGAAGGTCGGACGCCCTGTCAAACCAGACGCTGTCACGGTGCCTGGGAGTTCAACTGCTCGAGCAAAGCGTGGATGCACTAAAGGGAAAGATTACTGTACCATTTCGACCGTAGCTTCGTGTAATGTGTAATGCCCACCTTTTTAAATAAGGTTTGATGTACGGAATAGGCCGCTTTTCACTATCGAGACTCGATCAGATTAGATAAAAAGCGTGGGAACGAAGCTACGGTCGAAATGGTACAGTACACAAATAGCTAGGCTTAAACTCGAAAGATATAGATGGGCATATTATGCGTCCGTGAACCGGGTGTTCCCGCTCAAATTGAAAGTCCGGACGTCCGTTCTTCATTGCCGATCCACCTGCCCGCTATAGTTCATCACCCGCCAGTACTGCGTGCTGCATCTGCATTCGCGGGTGTACACTCTGTGCGCCTCCATTGGGAGACGTATCACCCATCCGCGGCACCAGAAGAACGAGCCTTCGCTTTTTTTACAGGATGCCGCCGCGCAACAAGCGCCCGCGATACAGGGCCCCAGAGCTGACTGAAACCGTATATACAGCTCCGTTGGTCGAGTTTTCTAGTATAGCAGATTGTTCCTCTCTGTCTACGGATATAACTTGTGGCGGCCCTCGTTCCCCTCGCACAAATCCCCTTGCACTGAGCGTAACTAGCCCAAAGAAACGAAAGTCGGCTGCAGTGCATGTAAATAGTATAGAGTACAGCGCACCACAGGGTGTACAACCCGAGAGCGATGCTCCTGCCTCGCTGCCTGGTGCAAGCTCGGCTCATCGCACGACGGGAAGGGCGCGGGGTGTTGGTACATCCCATGGCAAGGTATGTTGCATCTCGTCACCACCGCATATTACATTTACTGATACCTTGTAGACAACGACCGAGTACAACAAAGAATTCGAAGCTGTACAGGCACAATTACTGGAAGGAATGATGAGTTTAGAGTGGAATGAGCTGGTGGGTAGCACCTGTGACTGCGACGAGCACGGTCAGCGTCTTTATCGATGCCTTGACTGCTTCGGGTCCTCGGTCCACTGTCATGCATGCTTTCACCAAAGCCACGGGAGTTTGCCTCTGCATGCCATCGAGAAGTGGAACGGTACTGCATTCGAGCCCGCTGCGCTGGGAGATCACCGAGAGTTTCGGGTGCATCTAGGACATCATGGTGCTGCGTGTCCCACCACGTCGGCGGAGGTGCATGCGCGAGAGTTAAACTTGACACATTACACCCACGAGATGACCGTTGTGCACTTGAACGGTCGCCACTCCTTAACCTTCGTGCTCTGTCGCTGTCGAGGTCCTCGGCAAGAGCTGCCCAGCCTCGTCCATCAGCTCATTCGAGCTCGAATTTTCCCAAGCACGTTTAGCCGGCCGACCATCGGGTATACGTTCGAACTCATGGGACACTGGCATTTGGAGTCGCTGCAGAGCAAAAAGTCGACGTGGGACTATTGGCAAGCTGTGTGCCAGAAAAATAAACGCGGGCAGGAGAGGGTAAGCTGACATCCGAGCACACAATTCTTAGCTGACGGCGCGACAGAAAGGCTACCACGGGTTCCTTCGGGCGGGCCATTTTTGGCGCGTACTTAAAATGCAGCTTCGCAGCGGTCAGGCTCACGGTATCGATGCGCATCTACCAGCGAACCGTTGGCCTCGCTCAGTGATCGTTGCATGCCCCGCGTGTCCGGAGCTGGAATTCAATCTGCAGCCCAACTGGAACAATTTGGTGAACGACGAGAAGCACAGGTAGTCTATGTGCCATGCCTTTAATGGTGATACTGATGAGACTCGAGGTTTAAATTCATACTGTGGCATGGTACAGATGCATCGTTCAAGGTCTACCTGAAGGTCAAATTGCGAGATGCTGGAGACACTTCGCTGCTGGATGGACGGGCCTTTCTGCCGACGCGATCTGATTGGGAGGCATACACTACTAAGAATAGCAATATCTCGCAGGCAAGACATTATTATGCTAACATATAACCGTGTGCTAATGAAGTATCAGGAGGCTGGGTCGTGTCCCGGCTATGACAAGATGCATAAAATTCAGGACATCGGCGACCGGGAAGTGTCTGGGCTGTCTGCAGTGTGCTGCATACGTCATAGTAGCTTTCCGGCGATGGGGATGGTAGACTTAAAGCTCGGGGAAAAGTACGTCCTCAACTACTGGCCGAAAAATATTGATGTCTTCAGGTACTATATGATCGATCACGGCTGGGTGTATGCGCAAGGACCCAAGCCGGACACAAACTTGCCCCGCGCGCTGTCAAGTGACCGAGCCTGCTCGTTGTGCATCAACATTATGCGCCGATTACGTGCCGAGTTTCCTGACCGAGATGACGTTCAGCAGATCGCGAGAGAGCTCGTGTGGGTCATTCCAAAAATGCACATACAAGGCCATTGTGAGAAGTGTCAGTATCTATTTCACCTTCTGTACACCCCAGGTGCCGGGAGAGCATGCGGAGAGGGGGTGGAGCGCCCATGGGCGGAGACAAAGCTCGCGGCGGCCATATGCCGGGACGCTAACGCCGGTCATCGTCACGACATACTCAATGATGTCCATAATTTTTGGAACTTCAACAAAGTCGTTGGACTGGGTGAGCACTGCTAGGTTTTGAGTTGGCTATGACTCAGAAAATTATACAGGCAAATATCTATATACGAAGGCCGAGGAGGCCCACAAACATGTCGCGGTGGCAGAGGCAGAGTTTCAAGAATTTGCGAGCTCAATCGCTCGGGATAGGCTAGCTGCCTGGGAAGAAGAGTATCCGACGGAGAAAGCTGTTGTAGAGGAGGATACGATCCGGGGGCGATACTGCGTAGACCCGGCAAATCGTAAATTTACATTGAGTCTCTCGCATCTGTGCTGATGGCTTGTGTGCTTCTACGTAGGCCCCAATCACAAGGACATTATAGCACGGCTGGAAGCAGAGGAACGTCTACTGGGCCAGGTGTTAGGCGTGAGGACCACGCATGAGCACCCCAGTCTGAATATGCAAAGCAGAGAGACTGTATTAGCGAACCTGTTAGGCGTGAGGACCATGCGTGAGCACTATAGACATGTGAGATACATTGTATGGAACAGGATAGAGTGCATACGTACCCCCAGTCTGAATATGCAAAGCAGAGAGACTGGGGGATCGGACGGAGGCGAGCAGAACTATATACCCTCGATACTGTGGCACTTGGTGCCACTTCCGCTTGCAAGCTAACACCCCCCCTCAAGCGGAACGCAGCCCGAGAAGTCGTGAGAAGGAGCGATGCTTCATCGGGGAGAGAGGCTTGGTGAATACGTCTGCGAGCATGTCATCCGTAGGCGTGTACTGAACAGAGAATATCTTGTCCGCAACACGTTCGCGTAGCCAGAGCGCCTGCACTTGGATGTGCTTGGTACGGTCGTGGTGTTTCGTGTCACCAGTGAGCGCGATAGAGCTTTGGTTGTCCATGTGCAGTGGAACCGAGCCCGTAGCACCGTCGAGTTCGCGTAAGAGCTCGCGCAGCCAGATCGCTTCTTTAGCTCCTTCACGCGCGGCCTGCATCTCGGCTTCAGTCGACCATAACGCGATTGTCTTCTGTTTGCGGGACGTCCACGAAATGAGACAGCCGTGAAGCATGAACGCGTAGCCAGAGGTGCTGCGGCGGGTGTCCGGGCAATTTGCCCAGTCCGCGTCAGTGAAAACGCATGAGTCGTGGCCGTCGTGGAACTGCGCAATCTGAGGCGAGACGAAACCAGCAGGCAGAGAAAGTCCAGAAGTCTGTCGTGGCGCATAGAGCAGTCCCCAGTCCAGAGTGCCTTTGAGATATTGCAGGATACGTTTTGCGGCGTGCCAGTGAGCTGGACGCGGCGAGGCGGTGAACTGAGACACGTGCTGAAGCGCATAGGAGATGTCGGGACGCGAGACGATAGCCAGCCAGGTCAGACTGCCGATCAGTTCCTTGTAGGGAACACGAGACATGTACTCCCGTTCAGCAGCAGTGAGTTCGCCGCCGGCGGTGAGATACTGCGCAGGCACAGCGGGCGTCGTGACGGGATGGCAATTCTCCATGTGGAAGGTGCGGAGGACTTGTTCTGCGTACGCGCGTTGTGAGATGTGGAAACTGCGCGCTGCGCGGTCGCGGGAAATACGCATGCCAAGGAACCAGTGAACCTCACCGAGATCCGTAATCGTAAACCGAGTCGCCAGCGATTTAACGGAGCCCTCAACAGCTGCCTTATCGCCCACCAGCATCATATCGTCAACATGCACTGCGATTATGCACGTCAGACCGTTGACCGTGCGTTTGAAAACACACGGGTCACTGTCGCAACAACGGAAACCGAGATCCACGAGCGTCTCCCGGAGTTTAAGGTACCAGCAGCGACCAGCCTGCTTAAGCCCATAGAGAGCTTTGTGCAAGCGCAGGGCTTCGTCGCTGTTCAGGAAACCCGGAGGGAGGCTCATGAAAATTTGCTCCTCCAGATCGCCGTTGAGAAAAGCTGTCTTGACATCGATATGTCGAGTTTCCCAGCCTTTTAGGGCTGCCAGCACAAGCAGAGCTCGTACCGACTCTGGGCGACACGTCGGCGCAGCAGTCTCAACAAAGTCCAATCCCGGACGTTGGGTGTACCCCTTCGCCACGAGTCGAGCCTTATAGCGAACCGGTTTCCCATTCTCGTCGTGTTTGAGGTCAAAAACCCAACGGCAGCCAACAATCTGCTTATCCGCAGGGACGCTGCTGAGTGGGACTTTCTCCCAAACGCCGTGGTCCTCCATTGATTGGAGTTCCACACCCATCGCGTCGAGCCACTGCTGCGCGTGTGGGGACTTTATGGCCTGGTCGTAGGTCGTCGGAACTCGGTCAGGGTACTCCCCCATAGCGCTGAGAGCGAATAGGGTGTCCCCAAGTGAGTCCGCCGCCGCCATGAGGCCTTGAATGGGACTGCCAGACATCAAAGTCTCGCCAAGGACCTCGTTGACGAGGTTCTCAGCCTTGCGCTTCGCATTCAGAGAATCAGCGAGCGTCAAGGCTTCGTCAGTTGTCATGCGGCGGCCAGAGACGTGTTGTGCACGCCTCGTGGGCTCATCCGCAGTTTCTGTCACTTTCCGCGTCTGGACACGGGTGCGTCTCGAACGCCGCGGTCCCGTGTCGTCAGCTTCCAGAGACTGAACAATGACGGGCGCGGCAGGAGCCGTGGCTGCGCGGGTTGGCTGAGAAGCGTTCTCCGCGGCAGACGCACGTTCGGGAACCGAGGTCGGTGCGGCGGGAGTACGAGCGTCTCCCGCGTCAGAGCATGAATCCGAATCTGAGTCGGATGGGGAATCGTCACCAGCGAGGGACGTATCATCGGCTGACGGCTCTGGAATAACGAGGTTCGGGTCAGCAGTGTGGACATTGGAGGAAAGGCGGTGAATATCATGCGACTCAATGAAGGTAACATTCCGCGCTTTGACGATCGAACGAGTGGCAGGATCCCAGCACCTATAGGCCTTGCTGTTGTCGTAATAGCCGAGGAATATGCAGCGTTTCGCCTTGTTGTTGAGCTTTGGTTTGCGCTTCTTCTTAGGTTTGACGACATAGCACGTGCAGCCGAACTCGCGAATTTGGACGTAGCGTGGTTTCTTGCCGTGGAAAGCTTCGTACGGTGTCTTGCCCTTGAGACGACGTGAGGGAAGGCGGTTGGCCAGATAAGTCGCGGTGTTCCAAGCTTCGGCCCAGAATGTCTTGGGGAGACCCGCGGCGTCAAGCATCGCGTTCGCGCGGCGGGCAATCGTTTGGTGGGCACGCTCGCTCTTGCCGATCTGTTCTGACGATTCCGGAGCAGTGGTTTCGTGTACGATACCGCGGGAGCCAAGCATGCGATGGTATGCCGTTTCGAATTCTCCGCTGCCGTCAGAGCGCACGCAGCGGATTTTTCGTCCAGCAGCAGCCTCAAGCTCGTCGAATCGCAGATCATGCGCTGCCGTGACCTCATTCTTATGGCGCAGGAAATCATAAATGAGATAGCCAGAGTACTCGTCGATGGCATTGGCAGCATAGAGTTTCCGAGACAAAGATTCGGTATCGACAGGGCCCGTCAGGTCAACAATTACGCGCTCCAGCGGTGCGGTCGCCAAGTTCTCCGACTCGCGGGGGAAAGGCAGAACCTTCCCTTTCGCTGCAAGGCAGTGTTCACAGATCGGAGTGGGCGTAGACGGAGAGACGTGCAGACCTGGAATGGCCCCAGAACGCGCGAGCTGGATCACAGCATCCATGCTTGGATGTCCTAAGCGGTTGTGCCAAGTGAGCAGCTGAGACGTAACGGACTGGCGCGCGGAATAAGCCACCTGCAGCGGGGAGTCGTAGAGCATGTAGAGACCATCGGTAGAGCGTTTCGCGACAGCGACTACCTTGCGGCTGCCGGTCTTGCGGCGAAGGGTGCAGGCGTCGGCATCGAATACGACCTCGAGGTTGTCGTCGTCCAGAATGAGCTTAGAGATGGAGATGAGCGAGAGCGTCGTTCCCGGGCAGTGTAGGACGTCCTGGAGCTTGAGGACACGACCCTTCCCAAGGCGGTAATGAACCTCGCCGCGACCGATGGCGACGGTGTTGCCGGAGAAGCCTGCGACCTGGACGGGAGCGATGGGCGTGTAGGTGTAGAAGCGCGAGACATCTGACTCGAAGTGCCCGTTAGCGCCAGAGTCCATCGCCCCCCCCCTTACCATGCGCCGCCAAGAGAGCGATGCGGGTCGGCTCCACGGCATCGAGGACGGATTTCTCGTATGGCTCAGCAGCAGGCGTGTAGGTGGGCACCGGGTCGACCAAATCGGGAGTGAATGCGTCGGGATTCGCAGTGGCAGTGTTTAGCATGCGATTCGCAGTGGCGGTGTCCATCACGCGCGCCGTGAGACCGAGCGAGACGCCGGAGTGATAGCTGCTGTCAGATGCGGAATCCGACACTTCCTCAATACGCGCAGTGAGAGCCTGAGGGGCGGCGGGAAGCGGCGAGTTGGACGAAGCGGGAGTAGCAGACTGCGAGGCCACGGCTGAGTTGGCCTTGGGCGCGCGCGATTTCCAGTGCGGCGGGCGGTTGGCGACGTTACCGCCGCCCTCTTCCCAGCAGTGTGCTAGGTCGTGGGTGTGCGCGCGCTTCGCCTTGATGCAAATGGGATTGGTGCAGCCTTACCATTCTTGCCGGGCGCGCGATGGCTGTGACCGCCGTGAGTTGCGGCGAGGGCTTGAATGCGATTCTCGTCGTTGGCAGCGTGAGCGCGACGCGCCTCTTCAGTGGAGAGATCGAGTGCGATTTGTTGACGGTCGTCGAGTGCCCACTTGTGCGAAATGAAGTTGACGAGCTGCTCCCAGTCGCCGGTTGCGGATACGATGAGCGCGACCGTGATGAATTCGTCCGGAGAGAGACCAACGCCGCCAGGGAAGACGCGTTTGCTGAGCGTGACGAGATGGTCGTGCCACTCTGACCAGGATTTATCGGCGGGTTTCTTCGCGGTCAGCATGCTCTTGAGGATGAGAACGCGCGTGGAAGCGGAATCAGTGCCATAGCGAGTGCGTAGATCGGCGAATGACTCGGCAGGGTCGTCGAGGTTGGCCTCCTTGATAGCGGTGCGGCAGCGCTGGTCAATGGTGGTACGGATGGCGGCGGATATGATAACGCGATTCGTAAGCCACTCATCGTCAGTCGCGGCGGCGCCAGGAAGGACAGGGAGCTTCTTTGGAGTGTAGGACTCGCCTGCTGCCTTAGCCTCGGCAACTTTCTTGTCTTCGCCCTCCTTCCACACGTCCTTGCGTGCGGACGGTGCCATCGTGTTGATCCCATCGATGTAGGTAGCGAGGAGCCCGTTGGTGGTCAGCCAGTCGCGAACGGCGGACTTCCAGGCATTGAAGTCATCTTTGCCCGTGAGTGTAGGGCCAGTGTACTGAGACAGACGCGAGATAACTGCCATTGTCGAGTAGGACGAGATGGTCGATGGTCAAGATCGGATGGTAGGGCCGAAACACCGGTACAAAGGAGTGTGCGTGTTCGGACAATGCAACGGTAGTTGCCGACGTTGTGCCACACGGTGGAGAGCACCGGCGAAATCGACGTGCACGACGCGTAAAAGAGCGCTGAAATTGCGCTGACTGGAGTTGAATACACGCGCTAGTTCAGCGCAAGGTGGCTCATAACCTGTTAGGCGTGAGGACCACGCGTGAGCACCCCAGTCTGAATATGCAAAGCAGAGAGACTGTATTAGCGAACCTGTTAGGCGTGAGGACCACGCGTGAGCACTATAGACATGTGAGATACATTGTATGGAACAGGATAGAGTGCATACGTACCCCCAGTCTGAATATGCAAAGCAGAGAGACTGGGGGATCGGACGGAGGCGAGCAGAACTATATACCCTCGATACTGTGGCACTTGGTGCCACTTCCGCTTGCAAGCTAACACCAGGCACGCAAGCGCGGTGTTGTGGGCATGATGGCTAAAGGTGTACAGTTGGCAGAAGATCAGTACGTCAACTATACAATTCATCGGCATAATGCTTAATTCATACAGAGTGCGACTGCGTCGGAAAGCCGAGAATGCTAAAAAGAACAAGCAGGATAAGGATGCCCAACAGAGTCTGCGACAAAAGCGTCGTAACCTGTCGGAGCGCATATCCAGCTTTCGACGCTTGCAGCTTAGATACATGCCTGGCATAGCGGAGGCGATTATGGAGGGTGAAATGGCGTCTGGTGAAGCTGACGATGACGATGGCCTCGAGGAGACCAGTTATGCTGAGGATATTCCGTTGATGCTTCCGTCGTGGTTCAGCGAGCAGGAGAGGAAGGAGAATGGTGTGCCGGAACGTTTGGTCCATATGGAGACGGAGCTTCGGAAGGCACATGCGGAGGGTGCCCTTTCCAATCTACGATTCAGCATTCGACTTTTTGGCTCAAACACCGACGAAGCTCGAGATCAGGTGGACAACACGAGCGGCAAGACTAGGGCACGGGCGTATCTGAAAAAAATGAAGTCCAAGCAGACCGTATTCGTCAATATCTATTCGGAGCACCTGGGTGCACTCAGGGCGTTGGGTCTATCGCGGGACGATTCAATCTATCAGAACCTTGACACGACCATGCTGCGCGCACATCCCCCTGCCGACAAACCCCAGCCTCCACCTCAGGCTGCTATATAATTATAATATATAAGATGCATAGCCATGATGCCTGCAATGTGCCCACAATACCCCTTTCACTGAGCACTTGCTATCTCGGTCGGAACGGTGCTTTAGCAACGGCTAGCACAATGAGATACACTGTGATGTGCACCCTCCGGGGCTATCAAACCGTCAGAAACCTCAATCAAGGTCAATCTCTCGTGCTAGATCCACTATCTTTCACGATAGTCCCGTATCCTTGCATATCTCAATGTTCACACTGAGATCAGCCCCTAGCACTGTGTTATCCTTACATTCCGCCTCTGCCAGCCATCTTGGAGAGGATATCTCAGTGTATCTCTGTTGCTCCAGTTGCTACGCGCATATCCCGTGTGATATCGCCCATATCGCTCGTGCTGCCGAGCTTGTACTGTTTCTGCCTCACGGAGATGCTGGCACTGCCTGACAGTGGTTCACTGGCTTATGAATGTGCATGGCCGGATGATCCCCCGGTCTCTCTCTATGAACACTTCACCTCGTACCCCGATGCCGATGCTTCGGGCTGCGCGGCCGGCGTCGCCTGCGCCGTCCGCGTCGACTATAGCGCCGTCCGCTCCATCACCCCAGGCTTCGCTGTCCGAGTCAACCACACCGCCCGCTCCATCTCCACCCCCCGAGCCCTACCCTTATCCGAACCTCGATAAACAGCGGCGTCAGCTTGTGGCCGAGAATGCCAGTGGCAAGAAAAAGCGCAAGATGTCAGACCGGATGCGCGCCGAGCACCTCGTCGAGATGCGCGACCGGTTCACCGACGCCATCGAGGGCAGGGACCCAGAGGCGCTTCAAACGTACAACGAGGGTTATACAGAGCTCTGGGAGCTCTTGCAGGAGCGGGACCAGCTGGCCGACCTCGAGCGCCTGCATCTCAAGAAGATCGAGAGGCTGTCTGATCGATGCTTCGACCTCGAGGAGAGCCGCGACAAGTGGAGGGAGCGCTGTCAAACTCTCCGCGCACGCCTGGAGCGGTACGGCCTTCCTTCTCACTATTAGGTTCGTACTACTACAGCCTCTCATCACTTGTTCCAACACTAACTGCTTGCTGGTACTCTTCCTCATCGTCGGGTTCATCACGTTATCTCGTCGCGTAGCTCCTTGCCTTTCTCGCGTTCTGCAGCAACAGAGATACATTTGTTGGTCATTACCGCGCACTCGAGTCATGTCGCAACAGCAATGAAGTGCATTCATAGCAGCACCAATGGCGAACTAATTACATTCCCGGATAGTCCAGTGTATTCCAACCAAGACCCATGTTCCCACCTTCGTCGTTATCACCGTACAGATGCAAGTCTCCGCCTTGGACGCCAGTGTCCAGCGATGACGGGCCGCCGAGAAACTGCGGATGCGTCGAGGCGAGGCCCACGTCAGCCTGCGAAGCCAATGCGTAACCCGATGAGCCATGGCCTGCGTATGGAAAGCCTGGCGGCGCGGGCGGCGGCGGCGCGGGCGGTAGCTCTACCTGCCGGTCCAGATGCGCTTGAAGTTCCGCTTGAGCGCGGTGTAGCTGTGCGCGCAGACTGTCAGCCTGAGCCTGCGCAGCGGACTGCTGCTGTTGCAGCGGAAGGTACTGGTGCCGCGGAACTTGCGCATATGCGCCTTGCGGCGCCACGTAGCTCTGAGGCGGCGGCATGGAAATGGCGGCCGACTGACGATGTTGGTTCTGGACACCGCGCAGCGCGAGGTTCGAAGCATGATCGACGCCGTGGTCGTTGCTGAATCGAGCTGTAAGCTGCCCGGCATCGTGCGCTTGGTGAGCCTGTGACCTGGCCGGACGAGGGCTCCTGCGCCCGCGGGACGCCTCCTGCGCCCCATAGGACGCCGCAGACGCAGGCGGGCCGCGCGCCGCCTGCGCGACCGCCGCGTCTGGCGGAGATGTTGCGCGGCGCGTGTACATGGCGACGTCCAGCATCGACAGAGCGCTGGTGGACCCGCGCTGGGCATCTTGGACGTCCTGCTGCGCGATGGTCTGAATGCTGCGGGCGTCCAGCATTGACGGTGCGATTGTCTGCGCTTGAGCGTCGAATAATTGCACGCCGTAATTGTCCAGCATCGCTGGTACTGCCATCCGCGCCTGCGCGGCGGTGTTGGCATTGTGCGCGTCGAGCATCGCTGGCGCGCCTCCGTGCGCACGATGGTGATCGAGCGATGCGGACGAGCTCTGGCCCCGGCGCATGTACGAGGCATCGTCATGCTCGAAGTTCTGGAACTGCGTGCCTTCGTGTGTTGGAGGCACAGCCAATTGCGCGCGAAGTGTGTGCCGCTGTCCCTCCGAAGTTGTCAACGGTGCAGCGGATTGCGCGCGATTGGAAGCTGCCGCAGTGGAAGCTGCCGCGGTGGAGCGGCCGTACGTTCCCTGAATTGCAGGCGCGGCGGTCTGCCAGCGGTCGGAGGTGTCGCTGGCGCGCATCGTCATCGCTGCCGGCGCCGGACGAGCACGGTCGGACGTGGCTGGCTGGACCGTTGCAGCCGCCGATGCCGGACGGCGTACTGTGGACACGCCTATTGTGAGCGCTGACAGGTCTTGCTGTGCGGGCAGTGCGACCCGCGAGTCGATAGCGTCGACAGCTGCAATCTAGTTCCTATCAGATGCTGCGCCTGCCTGCTCGCAGAATCGTCACGTACCTTCGGAGCCTGGACACGCGATGATCCTGCGATAGGTCGCGTTTGACCACCCCCGAGTTGTTGGCGGCCATGCTCGTCTTCCAGACGGCGTCGTTTGCGCTTGCGACGGTCGGACTCGTTGCCAGAATGCTCATCGTCGTCTTGCCGTTTCTGCTTGCCTCCAGCCTTGCGCTTGCTGCGGTCGTCGTCGTCGTCGCCGTCGTCGGCGTTGTCTGCTTTACGTTGACGCTTTTTGCCCCTTCCCGCTTTGCCTTGACGGTCGTCGTCGGCGTCGGCGGCCGCGTCTTCGTCGTTGCCTTTGCGCCGACGCTTCACGCCCGATGTAGCCTTGACCTTGCGGCCGTCGTCGGCGCCGACGGCGTCGTCGGCGTCCCGGGGGGCAGCATTACGCCGCCGCGGTTTCGTCCCTGCCGATCTGCGTTGGGGTTGCGCCGCGGGAGGAGCATCGTCGTCCGAAGCGGACGAGTCGTCGTACGAACGGTCCAATATGAGATCGTCGAAGTTGTCGTACTGCGACTCGTCATCGTCGTGCTCGGAGCCAGGCTGCGCATCGCTCTCGTCTGCCAACGCCCTCGCCGCCCTGCGACCAGCAGCAGTCGCTGGGCCGCGCGCCCTCTTGTCCTCCTGAACGGGGTTGCGACGTTGAGCGGCTTCCTTGGGCGCGCGCTTCTTCTTCTGCTTCTTGGTCTTCGCGGGCTTGCCTTCCCCGTCCTTCTCCTCGTCCTCCTCGTCCGAGGTGACCACGAGACCTTGCAGCCTGGCCTTCTTGCCGAGGCCGCCCTTCCACTTGCGGTGGGCTTCGGCTCGCGCCACGCGCGCTTCCTGGGCGACCTTTGCGACCAGCTTCAACGTCGGCTTATCGAGCGTCGTGGTTTTCTTCTGCTCCTCCTCGATGACCTCGGCGACTGTCATGAGGCACTCCTTGTCGACGTTCTCCCAGAGGCTTGTGCGGAGCCACAGCTCGTAGTCGCCGTCGATGTCGCTGTTTTCGTACGAGATCGTGACTAATAATTCGTCTATCAGTGTCCGCAGAGTCTGCATACAAAGCGTCACGTACGCGCGTCAAGTGGAACGGCCTTTGGTCGCACAAATCCAGGGGTTCCACGCTCCACGTTATCGAAGAAATAGTACGCGTGCCGAGCCATATCGGTGTTCCAGCTGAGGTTCTTGTAGACGTCGATTACGTCGAGTTCCGATGGCCAGCCCACCACGCGAACCTTCCTGAAGATGCACTGCGGACCGGCCTTCACCCATGAGACGTCCGAGCCTGTTGTCTTTAGCACGTCATCTGCGCGATATGGAGCTGTCAGTTGTCATTCGCATTGGAGCGTCGGCACTCACTCTCCCAGGCCGAAATAAGTGGCGTGACCAGCTTTCGGATGTCCTTCTGCGGTATACTCCCCACAGAGTCGAGGGTTGGGGGCTCATCGGCCTGGTTCTCCTTGACAGTGGACTGGGTTCTGGAGCCAGTCGATCAGCTCTGAGTCGCGACGAGCGCGCGGCGTCTCTCACATTGACCAAGCACCAATGTATGCCAGCACTTTGCGCAACTCCACCTCGTTCTCCGTGACGATGCGCTCGAGGTCGACACCCGAGGCCCAGAAGCAGTTTGCCGCCATGCCCTTAAGGTCGCCGGGAACCGCGCAGGCAATACCGCCGAACGATATGACATTGTAAAGCCGCCTATTGCGCTCTGCCTGCGTATTTTGTTACTCAGCATAGTGAAGAGTATCCAGCGAATACAAGACGAACAATTTCCAGGTACTGCACCTTCATCTTGAGCATGACTTGATAGACCTCGCCGCGGGTGATGACTTCCTTGGCAACTTCCTTGTCGTAGATCGCACACCACCGCGTGAGTTTCGCACGTAGCACTTCCCGCGCTGCTGGGTCGAGCGGGCCGACTTCTTCACGATAGGCCGCCACGAAGCGGCGGACGTAGGCTGAGAACGCTTCTGTTATATGCTGTCAGATAGCGATCAAAATCCAATCCAGCATCACACGCACCTCCTTCCAAGGGTTTATTCCGGCGACACCAGCGCTTTACAAACATGTTGTAAAGGTTGGATTTGCGGACCCCGACCTCGGCGATGTTCATCAGGGCCCAGACGACTTTGATGGGTTTGCCGAGTTTGCGAGCAATCGCAGCGACGCGCTCGTTTATCGCGTTGCCCTCGTCAAGGACCCACTGACGATCCTTCTTGCTGACGCGACCCGGCTTGATCTTGTCGGGGCCTGCAGGGGTGGAGGGAAGCTCCATATCGTCCAGGTCGTCTTCATCAGCCGAGTCGTAGGCGTTGGCGGCGCTGGCGGCGGCGATCCCGCCTGCAGCAGAGCGAGACTCCCCGACCGTCTCGTCGCGGGGCGGAGGCGGCTCGTCATCCTCCTGCTCGCGTGCAGCGTCCTCATAGAACTGCACGGCAAGCTCCTGGAGAGACGCAGAAAGCTCCGTGTCTTGAGTGTCGAGTTCTGTCTTCGGCGGCGGCTGCGTCGGCGTCGTCCCGGATTGCGCTGGCGCCGCGCCTTGAGGAGGTTGCGGCGGCGGCGGTTGCGGCGGTGCGCCTTGAGGAAATTGCGGCGGCGGCGGAGGAGATTGCGGCGGCAGAGGAGGAGATCGCGGCGGCGGAGGAGGAGATTGCGGCGGCGGCGGCTGCGACGTCGGCGGCGCTTGCTGCGGTCCGCCAGACTCTGACGGGCCTTGCGGAGGTGCTGCGTCTGTGTCTGCAGCTGCAGACTTTGTGGACAGCTCATCCGGATCGGGTAGGAAGAGCGGTTCGCGGCCGCCGTTAGCGACCTGGGCGGGCGCGCCGGCGCCATGGTTGATCCTGGGCCTGCAGCGTCCTCGTCGTCCTCGTCGTCCTCGGACGACGGCGACGGGGGTCTCAACTCGGCGATCGTCTTGTTCTTTTTGCGCTTCGAGAACTCATACTTCCCGGGCGGCGGCGATGGGGCATTCGGGTCGGCGTCCGACCCAGAGACGTCTACATAGTCGAAGTCCGCCACCGGGTTGTACCCCGATGTGCCATTACGCGCATGCCCAACGCCGGGAGCCTAATACGGTAGTCAGCGTCTGTCGCCTGCCTGACACGCGAGTCATAGAGACAGACCGTTGTCGACGACGATGCAGCGGGAGCTCCCTTCGTGGCGATGCGAGTTGAGCGTCGAGCATCACTCGGAGGTTCCTGATTCTGCGGTCGTAAAATGTCAGATCACATGAAACGACCGCTGCTTTGACGGTCTCACCTTCAATGCTTTCGCTCGAGTATTCTTAGATTTCGTCGTCGTTTCCGTAGGGGCCTGAGACGATTGAGCCTACAAGGATAATACGTGAGCCATGAGCCGTTCAAGCGCGAGAGGGATAATACCTGCGTAGCCCTGCCTTTTCCCTTCGAATTGGATGCCGCTCTTGTTGCGGCCGGTTTCGCGTTCGACTGCTGAGCGCCGGCCCTAGTCATGGCCTATATTTCGTCGAAGGAATAACTGAGAGTGCGTTCGGTAAGACCAGAGGTAGCTAGATGGCACGCAAAGACTCACGTTACTCGAGAGATGTGGGGTGTGGGAGGCGAGATCAGGCGCGACGGTGCTGAGGTGGCGGCGGGCTGAGATGCCTGTTGCTACGACGGTCGTTGAGACCGCGGGAAAATGGATGGCGCCTGGCAGACACCCACGTTGCTCGAGGGGCGTGAGGTGCTACGAGGTGGTGCTGAGGTCGCGGTGGCCTGAGATACGTGTTGCTAGAACGCGTGTCAGGGGAGAAATGCTGCAGCAAGACGATAAAACGGACAAGTCCGTGCGAGCATGATATAGCACGCTGTAGCAACGCATGAGCACGACTCGTGGGCTTGAGTCGCTGCGGAGCGTACCTGAGCACCTGTAGGGTGTGGGAAAGCCAAGGGGATGCAAGAGCGATATCTTTCGTGATAATGCTGATAGCACGACCTAGCAAAGCCAGTGAATACGTAGCAAAGGTTAGCAAAGGTTAGCAACGCGTAGCACAGACCCTCGGATCAAATGGCTCACATGTTCAGGGCGCAAAGATTATCGACCATTTCCCCCGTGTTGTTGGACTCAGTTTTGCTCGCTGTTTTCGCCTATGCCACCGAGGACGACGTCGGCGAGGTAAGAGGAAGAAAGCGTATAAACAATGCATCCAAACAAACATGCAACGTAAAATAGCCGAGCGAGGATCCTCGATAGAGGGTTGCTAAATCGGGAAGATTGCGTGATCGCACCCGGGAATCCTCCGAGCCGTCATCAAGCTGGTGACTTCACCTCCGCTCCGAGCTCGTCTCTTTGCACCTTCCCTCTACCATGGACCCCATCGTTCGCCCCAACAATCCCGACGAGGTTCGAACGTGAGTCCTCTCGTGCGCACTCATTTACCTTCCCGCTGACGGTTTCAGTCATCCTTGGACTGGCGACACCATTGCCTTGCGCGATGCCGAGGATCGTCCCCCCGCTCCGCCGCCGACCAAGCCGGCTGATCTTCCCCGGACGAGCGGCTGGGACACCTGGTTGCAAGATGAATGGAACCGGCCTCAGAACGCCCCCTACATCGATCGGGTCTGGTCGTATGACAGGGACCAGTATCCCGCCAACTGGTTGAAGGCGGACGCGATTGCAGCGGCCCAGATGTTTACCGCTGCTGTGAGCATTTCTTTGCCGTTGTAGAGCGCATGACACTGATGATGAGCGCAGTACGATGCCGCTCTGCACCTCGGCGACCGCGTCAGGCGCTTGGACATGTCTTGGCACCGCGAGACAGAGTTCAACGTGCAGATGTACGGGCGTGGGCCGCGCGGAGACATCGCACCGGACGAGGTTCACCAGGCCGTCGATCGCATCCTCGCCGAGCGCGGCGACACTGATCAATATTCGGAATTGGAGACGGACGGCATTCATGCGCGCATAGACGTGATTTGGCTGCGGCATTCCCGCTCACCCTCTCGCCTGCGTGTCGCGTTGCGGAATCTGCGCATGCGGGAGCCAAGGTTCACAGAAGAGGAGCTCGTCCGGCTTGTCGAGGTCATCAACGAGCACTGTCTCGTCGACTTCCGCGACGTCATGATGTGGTGAGCACTCATCTCTTACTCTCAGGGGCGCGGCAGGGTCTAACGCCCATTATAGTGTCGATCCCCGCGCCGCTGTCGTCTACGGCCGCACCAGAGATTCCGAGGGGATGGTCCCTCGCTGGGATGCCCTCGGGCGCGGCGGAGACCCCCCAATGCGCTCGGGTTGGCCAAGCTTCGAGGCTGACGTTCGCAGCGAGATCTCGGGATCCTCTCGTGACGGAGACGACGAGGACGACCTGCCGTACAGCCAGAGCCGGTACCAGCGCGCCGTCCAGCTATTCCGACACGCTGGGCGGGACTACGAGAAGGTGCTGGAGGAGGTGGAGCGCTTGAAGAAGGACGCGGAGATCATGCGCAAGATGGCCGTCAAGCTGGCGACCGAGGTGGACCGTTCCAGGAACTTGTACAGTATTCTCCTCGACGGTTTGACCGTCGCGGAGAGGTCCGAGAGCCATCCCCCTGAATTTTAACTGTCAATGTACAATCTCTGCCATCGTAGAAGTCGTCCCGCATACGCCTGCCACAAACTGTCTCCGTCAGCTCGATACAGAGTTACCAACTCGTGGAGACTCTCTGCAATGTGGGCAGCGTCCTGCGTAATGCCGTTGAGTCTCTGCCACGCCGACCCCTCCTGCACGAGCGTATCCTGTTGCCTGCGAAATGCCTCCCGCATACCAGCCTCTGCCATGTCTCTGACTGCCGTAGCGGTGTTCAGTCCGTGGCGAAGGCGCTCCAGCAGCTCCTTCTCGGGTCTGCGATTACACTGCAGCTTTATGGCAGCGACGGTGAACCCAGCATATTCTTCTTCGTCCGTGTCCTGGGTACGCCAGGAGTTGAGAGCGCCGCCCAAGGACTCCGCAAGAGAGTTCAAATCCGTAATGGCGGACGGCTCGCTGAACCCGCCGATCTGCTGCAGTCAAATGAGTTTGCATATGGCTGGCTTCTAGTCGAGCTACTTGCCTGCACGGCGTCTCCACTGCGAACGCTATGTTCATCTGTGGGTGACGATTGGATTTGGCCTTTGCGTTGCAAACGGTATCGCCGGACTCGGTCTTTCTCGCGCTCGCGATTCCTGGGAAATGTCACCTTTCGATAGATGCAGTATACTCAGGGCGACCTGCCTGGCATAGAAGGCTCGCTTACGAGCCTTTTCGTCGGCGTGAATCTTGGGTCGACCTCGCCCCATCCTCACTCTGTGAACTGTGTTGGAAAAAGAGCGACAAGGAAAGCAGCAGGATCGGAGCCAGGAATTATGCTCACCATGCTCGCGCACGTTTCCCTCAAGCCTACGGGCTTCGCAGCTCGTCGAACACGGTATGGTAGGATCTCATTCTCATGGTTTCTGTCCTGGTATATTTATTAAGGAACAATAAGTCTCTATTCCCGCCCTCCAACTTGTTACGGACGAAATTCAATGACGGCGTACGGACGTTATTCGTTCAACGCCGCGTCTTCACGTCTCAACGCCGGAATATCGTGAGCCAGACTGGGGAGGGTGTAATTTAACTAGCTTTTATAGCAGTTGAATATTCATGAAACAGAAAAATGCGGACGCGAGCCCTTCATTCAATTTGTTCGGCATCCCGGTTTAGCAACGCGTAGCACAGCGGGATTGCCCGCCGTGTCAACTCCGACGGTTGCCTTCGAACTTATACCTGCCCACTCAGCAATGTCGAAACGCTCTTCCCGTATCAGGCGACACAGCGACAGGGCGGCTGAACTAGCAAATGCAGCACTCGACGACGAGGAGGGCACCGGCTCGCTGGCATTGCCGAAACCGCATGCTGGACCCAATCCGCAGTTTGCGTTCGTGCCCACAGACTCGCTCCCCAAGACTAGGAGGGCGTCACACCTGCCGAAACTACCTAAGGCTCTTAGGGAAGCTGCAGAAATTTACGTCGGTACTGGCTCTGGCTCGAGATTCAGTCAGTTGCCACAGCTGCCAGCGCCTTCACGCAACACGCACCTCGATCCTCTCAGCGCGTTTCTCCGTGTGCCTGGTGACTCAACCTCAGCAGGGCTTGGTCTCGACAGACAGCCCGTCATTTCACGCCGCGAGGGGACTGCATCGGACGGCGGCGCGGACGAGAATGGGATCGTAATGAACTGGGCACCACTCATGTCTCGCCATCACGCTCTTCGAGCTGCGCAGCATGCAACTTGGCGCAACACTGTCATCCCCAGCCTAATTGATCCTTTCCTTAACTACATACACGGCGTTGAGGAGCCGCCCAGGCGTATACCGTGCAGCTGTCGCTCGCGATATACTTTGACTGTGGTACTCGCACATTGGGACGGTATGTGAACCGGCACATACATTTTTTTGCCTGACACACTAAGATTTACCCTCCAGAGCACTCGCGCGCGAGCATTGTCATATGCGACTGCGACCCTGCTGCTCAGCAATTGATGCGTCGCGGTTTCTTTCCTTGCGCTCCGAAACGGCCGTCAATCGCCTTCAGCCTGCCGCTTTTGGAATTTATCTCCATTCACTCCTTGAACGTCGCGCCGAATGCTTCAGCGTGGGCTGACACCCTGCACATATTCTGGCAGAACAGGGGATTTATGCCCAATACCGCGGTAAGTGTCGCTCAGCCGAGCCGTGAACGCCCGGCCGCTGAACGCCAATTTTCAGGAAAGCCTGCGCAAGCGTCTTGGGAACGCAATCCACTGGTATCAAGTTCTCCTCAACCGCAAGGAAGCACATGTCAATGCTGTCATTGCAGGCGAGTTGTGGTTCGACGGTTGCATTTTGCACGCTAACTTGGACAGGCTCCGCGCGTCTCACTAATGCCACCGCGAAGCGGTCAGCGCCATGCGACCCTTCACCTGGGCGCCCATATAAACGCCGCTGTCTTGACGGCGAGCGCGAGCCTTCGGGCGCCGGGCGCTCTGAATTGGATGGAGTTGCGCTCGACGCTGTAAGCGCACGCTGTCCGTTCCTTGTGCCGGAGCCTGCTAATGGAGTTTCCTTGCGCAGCGCGCGCCTGTACAAGAGGCCGCTGAACAGCGCGAACGCTCAGTGACGGGTGCGGACATCGCGCTCGGCGAAAGCGCCCAGGCGGCCGAGGTACGCAGAAGCCTGGTGTGCATTGGAACGTGTGCGCCTGCTCACAGCCAGTCCAGCGCGAGTCGGCGGACCTGGAGGCGTCAGAAGACCGCGGCGACGCTGCGAGAAAGGTGCGCGCCGGCTAACTCTACGAATGCTCATTGATACCATATCCAGCGCGCAGCAACGGTATCGGAGGCCCAGGATAACAGGTCACGAGATAAGAGCGAGGTACGCGGGGCTGGCAACGCTCTTACGCCTGCTCGTACTCACGAGACGTTCAGCGCCCAAACACCGAACCCAGGGCCTCGCTCGGCCGCCCGGACGACACGAGCGAGGTATGCGCGGGTCGTCGCTGTTCACTATGCGCGCGCAGTCGGGCTCACGGCAGTTCGACCAGGAAACAGCGACCGCCAGAGTGTCCCACGGACAGCAGGCGGCACAGAATACTACGCGCGCGCAGGACGACACGAGTGAGGTATGCGCGGGTCGTCGCTGTTCACTATGCGCGCGCAGTTGGGCTCACGGCAGCTCGACCAGGAAACAGCGACCGCCAGAGTGTCCCATGGACAGCAGGCGGCGCAGAATACTATGCGCGCGCAGGCGCACATTGCGGGCAATGTAAGTGCTGCGTCTGAACGCAGCACGTCCGGGTACTCATTCACGTCCAGGCCAATCATGTCCCGGCCGGTTGCGACGGCGCCGATGACGATGAACCCCAGGTATGTCGCCGTGCAGACTTACGCGCAGTCAGCGCATTTAACCGCCTTCGTATATTCTTCACAGGACTACAGCAGCAGGAACGAGCCCAGCGAGCTGCTGCAGAAGCGCTGCCCACTCTGTTTCGGCGGCGGGAAACCGACCTTGCAGCATACAAGGTACGCTGGCCCGTGCTGCCATTTGCCTCTGCTCACGACGCGTAGTGCGCAAGTATTGGTGTGCCTCGACGCAAATTTTTCGCAGAAACGACGCAAGTCTGCGGAGCGCGATCCAGAGCTTGCATACCTCGGCAGTCGTTTCTTGTCGGACGAGGAGGTGCGCGACATGGAGGAACTTGTGGAGGGTCGTCGCAAGCGCCCTCCTCGCAAGCGCGCTTCACACGCCAAGAACTCGGTGTCGGACGAGGTGCTCGACGAGTGCGAGAAGTCCTTCATCGCCGCACAGGAGGCCGTCACCAAGGCGTCCAAGAACTACTATTCCGACACCGGGTTAATGGCCATTCTTTGCCGACACGACCGTATTCTGTGGGTCGTCAACATGACCACCCCGGGCGAAAAGCAATATTATGCTCTCGCTCTGCTAAACCGACTCATGCACGAGCTTCCCTCCGACTGGCATGTGGGAGTACTCTACGACATTGCTTGCCAACTCTCGCGTAGCATACAGCGGGTGAGTCCGACAGTGCAGCATACTACACTACGCGCTTGCTGAACCATGCGTAGTTTAACTTCTTGGAGCCCTTTGCGACACGGCTTTCGTTCGCCGTGTCTGTCTTCCATGCATATGGGCATCAATGGATATGTCAACTCGTGTACCATCCCCGCAAGCGGCCCGGCTTTGGATTGACCGACGGCGAAGGCTGTGAACGATTTTGGAGCGCCATACGACGCTTGATAGCCGTGCTTAGAGTCTGCGGGGTAAGCTAATTGCTTTTGACGAAGTATGGTGAACCTGCTCACTGTGATATAGTTCTTTCGCCGCTTATTTCTCTTGGGCCGCCAGTTCGATTTCATCGACAAGGAGGGCATGAAGAAGTTCGGAAGATGGCTCTCGAAGCGTTGGCGCGACTGCATGCGCCGAATGGACGAGGCAGAGGAGGTTCTTCGGACCTGCGGCTGCGACGAGACTACGCTGGAGCAGGAATGGCGCGCACAAATCAAGTCGCAGCTCGTGCAGCCAACGCGTACGATCCTTGCTTTGGGCGCTTCCTGTAGTACTCACGCGTGCTCTGGCCATTCAGGACAATCGCAGCAGGCGGGAGACAAGAAGATAAACAGCATCCTGCTCGACATCGGCGAGGCAGAGGAGGTTACGGAGCGCGTCAAGGCCGCTGAAGCGAAACTTCGCAAGACAGCGCAATTCCTGCGAGCAAGCGATCTCCAGGCACTCACGGATGGCATCGATGCCGGTAAACGCGAGGTCAAGGCCATCCGAGCGCGTATAAAGCTCGCCACATCTGCTCTCGGTACGCAATCGTCGCGGCGACTCCAAGAATTACGTGGCGACGCATACATCTGCGCGCGCGTGAATGCGCGTGCGTTGCGCGCGAATATACGCGAGGCGATAAGGGCGCACAAGTTCGAGCGCGAACGGGTCGAACGCGCTTATCGGCGCCAGGTTATGCGTGCGTCACCTCGCCCTTGTCGTTCTGCGCCTTGCTGAAATCTTTTGCCGTTGTAGAGCACAAGGAACACACGCAGACCAAGGATATGGTGCACAAGCGCCATAAGAGGATTTCTGCACAGGTTTCTCGCTACAACGCGCTTGTCAAGAAAATGGAGGTGCTCATCAAGCAGGGGAAGGTGCCACGCCGCGGGACGCGGGCTCCGCGGCGCCTGATTGCCAAGGAGCTTTTCAAACTCGACGTCGATGACAGCATCTGGCAAGAGGACCCAGGGTTGGGCCCCCAAGACGAAGGCGACCTGCCGCGCTGGCAGGTCGACGACGACGTCCGGACAGGCATCCCCGCAATGTTGGACGTTCGCCGTTGCCGTGAGGAACTGGAGCGCTTGGAGGCTGAAACTCAGGCCCTGGTTCGCTGGTGGAAGAAAGAGCGCGCTGATCTTGCAGCTTTACGACTAGGTGCGTGCATCCAAGTAGCAGCGAACTGCAGCTCACAACTAGCCTAGATGGCGTCTACGGCGCCGAGGTTCAGGCGAGGCGTTCGCATCACCACGCGCTGGCCTGCATATGGCTGAAGGACCTTTCGTCTTGCGGGCTTTCGGCGTCCTTCGAGGGTATCGATCTTCACGACGTTGACGCCATGCTTCTGACAGACCATGGCGCAAGACGCGATGGGCAGGCGCCCATGACTACCCACAGCGACTCCGAGAAGGACGACGACAGCGAGATCATGTCCGAAGACGAAGAGGATGAGCCGGCGGCCGAACACATCGACGACGTTGCCGACGCAGACATCGACAACGATACAGCATTTGAGGACGATCCTGATATCAATTGGGCCGCAGGACGCGCACGCAAGGCCGCTGGGCGCGCGTCAGACGACGACGACACCGACGCCGCGCGGAGGGTCGATGTGCATGCCCCAGAGTCGGAAGACAGCGATCGAACGCAGGCGTCCGAGCGTTCTGTTCGTCCTGGGCGCGCGCCAACATCGCGAGGCGGTTTGGAAGCGCGAGCATCCCAGGTCACACGCGTCGGCGCAGCAAGATTTCACGAGCACAATGCAGACGACGGCAGGCGCGCCGAACTGCGTTCCACTCGCGATGATTCGCGCGCGACGGACTCTGGTAGCGACGTCGACGTCCGGACTTCAGAGCCCACTACACGCGGCTTCGGGCGTTTCAAGGAGCGCGACGATAGGCCCGTGTCGACCTCTGGCCATCGCGGGGCGATTTCTGGACGGCGCGGAGAACCTTCGTTCACGGAGCGCGTAGGCGGCGACAGCGCACACGCGGCAGAGGTTGCAGACGATCATAAGCGACAGGCCGACGAGGGATCCCCAGCGAAGCCTAGCGCGGTCAAATCGGGGACGCCTATCATCGTCATCAGCAGCAGTTCAGAGCTGTCGGACAGTGACGCGGGGCCGACAGGCGCGATAGAGCCCGGCCGGCAATGCGGTCCTTATGATTGTACGGGCAGGGAGGTGCTGCGCTTTGCGGAGCGCACCACGATGGTCAGCGGTGACGGTATCGCTGTACTCGCTGAAGCTTTCATGGACGGCGTCGACAGGGCGAGAGTCGGCGTCCTACCATCCACAATCTTTCGTGATATGGACGACTACGCGGCAGCGCTGAAGACCGGGGACACGCGCAGAGCTCAGGCTGTCCAGGGTTTCGTATCAAGCAAGTTGAAGGTGGTGAGCATTTTTTATACTTTTTGCTTGCTCTGCTGCAGATAACGGGCCTGGCAGGCACGCGCACCGGATCCCTCGACTGCAAAGCACTGGATTATCGTTGTCCATATCGAAATACCGCCCCATTGGACGCTGGTCGAGGTCCGCTGGGGCGAGCGTGAGCTCGCCTTTTACGATAGCTTCTCCGCACGCCAGGGATATGCTAAGCTTGTGCGAGAAAAGTCATTTCTATTCCTGCAATTATGCGGCCAGATCTACAAGCAAACCTTCGACACGTCACAGTGGACCTGGATATTCGACCAGGTGAGTGTGACGCCTGTGCTAGCAAGTATTCACGATCACTCCACAGCGTCCGACCCGGCAATCAAACGGATACGACTGCGGTCCATTTGTAGTTGCAGATCTGCACAGCTTGCTGCACTCCGGCGTTCCAAGCACGATGAACCAGCACGACATGCGTGCCTGGCGTGCGGAGCTTACTCAGCGACTGCGAGATTTGCCGAGGGTGGTCGCACGTACTAAAGCTTCACGCCGCGCAGAGACTGTAAAGTCCATCCAGAGCGGTGCAGAAATTGTAGTAATCGATTAGCTTTCTTGGACGGGCTCTGTTGCGATTCACACGAGAATAGGGCAAGGCAAGATAAATTCAATATTACTACGAAGATAGCGAAGTCATTCCTGAAGCATCATCCTGCGCGACCTGTGAAGACTCGGTTCGAGACAATGAATAGGAAAACTCGAGCCAGGCTGCACAGAGCGTGAGCTGTAGTAACAACCTGTAAGTGACAGACAAACTGCGGAGGTTCGGACCACCAAAGTGGTCATCGGGAACGATGGCGTTCTCAACGAGAGCCGTACTCGGAATGTACGGCTGCGCGATAAGCCTGGAGGTGGGAACTCAGCGGCTTTTACATAGCACGCGGTTTAATGGCGTACTCGGGAAGGTCGTCGCTCCACCAGTACGCATTGACGAGGTTTTGCGTGTTCATCACGTCGTGTGCAGCAGCGAGCATCTGATTGAACTTGGTAGACGCGGCCTCGTAGATCGTGCGACGTCGTGCAACGTGAGCCTCGTGCCAGGTCAAATCATCGGTAACGCTCGAGGCTGATAAGTGACGAACTGACGAACATCATTCGAGACGGACACGTACTCGGTTTCCACGACGGGGATAATGGCTCCCAAGGCGCGGGCGAGATTCTCCACGCGTACCTTCTGCTCTAGGTGCATGGCGTTCTCGTAGAGCGAGAGCAGGCGCACGAGCTCCTGGTTTGTGCGTGCGATGGTACGCTCCCGTCGCAGCCGATCACACTGGTACAGGAGGTGGCCAAATTCCTTCCTGTAGGCGTCGAGCTCCCTTTTGAGAGAGTCGCGTTCCTCCATGAGCTCGAGGAACACGACGAGGTTCTTCTTGTCCGTCTCGCCCGCTTCGTCACTGGACCTCACCTCTATGAGGGTCTTAAGGCGCGAGATCGGCGACTGCGTACGGAGCGAGGCAAAGTCGTGAGCAGCGGGGGTTTTCGACATCGAGGGAGAACGCGGCGCGATGGGGCTTGTGCTGACGGCCGATGACGCACCGCAGTGGCTTATATATGAAGTTAAGTCGTGGCGAGGAACGCGCAAAGGAGTTAGCACAGCGAGATAGTGTTGCTGAAAGAGTAGCACCGTGGAGGCATACAGCAACGTTGCTAGCGCCCTGGGATGGTCGGGGCGGGAACGGTGGACTGCGCTAGCACAGTGAGATATGATTGCTAGCAACGTTGCTGGGACATCAGGAGGGCTGAAGCAACGTTGCTAGCGCCCTAAGATGGCCGGGGCGGGCACAATGGACTGCGCTAGCACAATGAGATATGATTGCTAGCACAGTGAGATACGAGGCGTAGCACGGTGGCATATCATGCGTAGCACATTGATATCTCCGTGCTGAGGCGTAGCAACGTTGCTACCGTCGGGATGCGGTGAGGGTGCATGCGGCCCGGAACTACGGACTATGCTAGCACAGTGGGACATCGCCGTGCTGGGGTAGAGCACAGAGAGCCGCAGAGTTGTTCCTGAGATAGGTTGCACGAGAGTGTTAGCTGTCTATGTTGCATCCACTCCTTCAGCCGCGTTATATGCTGAATGGGCCATGTGAAACTGCGAGTGCAGGGCTGGTAGGACGGTTTTCCGGAGGATAGCAACATTGCTGGAGAGTCCGCGCTCGTGCTAGCAATGAAGATATTCGAAATGGTGGCGTAGCACGTTGCTAGCAATGAAGATATTCGAAGTGGTGGCGTAGCACGTTGCTAGTTCATGATCAGTGTGAGCGCAGAGACATGCAGTTGATGGATTGATGTTTAGCAACGAGATTTTGGGTTAGCATGATGATCTCGCGTTGCTGAGCGTTGATATGCACTGGAAGCAGCGAGATCGGCTCCTAGCAATGAGATACGGCATTGCTGGGCATGATGGGCGGGGTGGAGGGGTGGGTGCGCATCAGGCCGACACCGGGATAGCACGAGCTATGTCTGGGGGGTGTACTAGGTGGATATCCAGATGACCAGGATGGCATCTAATGTCCAGACTTTGACGGCAGCCCATGGTGCAGCCTCTGAGCGTTGGAAAGTCCAAGGGCGATGTTGCATGGTTCTGGCGAGGGGAACTGGATGTTTCTCTTATTTCACAGCAGGAGAAAGCCAAATTAGCTCTGCTGACAGACAACGGTGCGTGAATGATGCATGACAGACTCCACTTAAAATTTGTTTTAGATAACCGGGTGCGGTACTTTCGTTTGCAGGGTCACTATAGGCGCTGGTCAGAACAGATGGCACCTTAGGCGATCTATTTGGGACCCCCGAGGCCTCTAGCCGAGACCACTGATGTGGGGCCTCTGGTGTACCGGAAGTATCCTAAACGGATCATTACATGCGTGCCCATGAGCCGTGTGCAGGTCTCGGCCGCCGTGAAACCGTGCTGGAATGGGCAGAACCGACGGCAGGGATTGCTCTCGGCCACCGCGAGCAGGTCCGGGCAAACTTGCTCTGATATTGCATGATTGCTCTCGGCTGCCGCCAACCTGCAATCAAATAGACGCGGTATTAGGAAATCTGTCGAGACTGCCGCGACAAAATGCGCAGGATCGGCGCCGACGTCAGAAAGCTGGCATTACTACTGGCGCATGTCTCAATCCAATGCGCAACGTTTGAGGAGAGCTGCGCAAGTCAACAGAATACGCCGTACAACGTCGCGATCCCGGCATACAGCTCTCGGCGTCCGCGAAAAGCCGCCGCCACATGATTTAGTTAATGGGGAAGCTGCTCGACGGCGTAGAAGTCGGTGCTGTATATGAGAACTGCCGTTGGTATTTCTCTGCACGTGCGAGGCGAAAATGAACAATTGCTGGATGCTCGCGGCAGCCGAGACGCGCTGACGCAGAACCCGATCATACCCACGGCGGCGTCCGCGAACCACTTCCCAATAAGATTGTCTATGAGTTGCACCGGACACGCCTTCACTCCTGCGTCACGTTCACGGACAGACGTCCCCAAACAGTTTTTGATATCTCGAAGCGTAAACGTCATCGCGATTGTCTGCATGAATCCTTCTGGTATCATGCACCAACCACTACGATGTTTCCATCCGAGATAAGTGAACTGCATGGGTGATGCATGACAGCGCCACGCTCGCGGCAGCCGTGGGAATCTTCGCGGCCGCCGCGAGTGGACGCCGTGAGCCGGGTATTGCATTTCTCGGACGCCGCGTGCATGCAGAACAATCCTTTGCCGCGATGTTACTGCAGATTCCATATCTACGTACGACGTCTTGGAGGAGTAAGCGAAGGGCTGAGTCATGAACGCGTGCTCCATATCTACGTACGAGGTCTTGGAGGAGTAAGCGAAGGGCTGCGTCATGAACGCGGACTGCTGGCCTGCAGACCCGAGTACATGTCCTCCGGTGGCATGCTAAACTCGAACAACGCGACTGAACCTCTGACACGTTGACCGCAGATTCCATATCTACGTACGAGGTCTTGGAGGAGTAAGCAAAGGGCTGCGTCATGAATGCGGACTCCTGGCTGATGTCCTCCTGTGGCGTGCTGACCTTGAACAACACGACTGAGCCGGCCGATGACTCGCAGTAGCACGGTGAGTCTGGCGCAACGAGGAGATGTTGTCCGGGTAGGAGCTGTCCAAGTAGGATTCCAGTGAACAAGACACCATGCGGGGATCGCGGCAGCCGAGAGTGATCGCAACACGCGAGCAATCATCGCGGCCGCCGCGACTCTGCTGTCGGGCCGATCAAGTCCATTCTCGTTCTCGGACGCCGTGAGCCGGCTACATCGGTTGAGTCATCAAACTGACTCGCGTGAGGTTTTCTCGGACGCCGCGAGCCAGCCTTCTCAATGCTGGTAAGATCGTCATAGCATCGGCACTTATATGTTATTGCTCCCATTTTTTTTTTTTTTCCCCGCTTTTGTGAATTCCCGCCCACAATGTCGACCATATCCGCGCTCCCACCGCCGTTGCCGTACCGTCGCCGTCATGCCCCATACACACGCCCGCGCGTTCCTCCCGGCGTCTACATAGTTCCGTCTCGCCGTGCGCAACAGGCTAAAAACAAGATGCCGCGGAGGACGCCGAGCCAGTCAGCTTCCTCCAGGCTGACAGCTGCCGTCGATGCCAGAAGAACCACGGTCCCTGGATGTCACCACGAACACGCTGCAGCATCAAACCCAGAGCTGTCTCATACGCAGCACGCCGTGGTCGAGGACGACGTTTTCATGGCCGACATCGCGGAAATACCGCCGGATCCCGCTGCCCGCGTCTTCCAGGTGCAACTGCCGCCGCCAAAGCGCCGCGGGCGTCGCATCAAGCGGGTGCCAACCCAGAAGAAATGGCTGCTCTATGAGCGATGGGATGACCTGCTGCCAAAACTTCAGCAGCCCCTCCTGGAGCACATGGCTGGCCGCGAGCCGCGCGGATATGAGCACTGCGGCGTCCCTGGCTGCAGTGAAAGTCTCAGGCGCGCAGGTCAGGCTGTCCCAAATAAGTACCTGTTAGATGTATTCCCCCCATCTATCTGATGGGTCTAAAGGATGTTTTTCATACAGGCAGCCTGGGCATGCCTGCAGCCCCACACCTAATAATATAACACATCTCAGACAGGCTCAGGCAAGCACAGGCAGCTACCACACATCACAGCCCATCATCTCAATGCCTGCCTAGTTTTGAAGGCATCAGACTGCCTCCTGCCTGCAATTTATAGGCATCTGGGCACTGCCTGCCTGCTGCCTGCAGGCATCCAAACTTCAATGCTGGCATCTTGGCGTCATCTCAGGCATATCTTTGCACCTGCCTGGACCTCACAGACATCAGTAAGCTGCTCTGGGAACATCCCAAGTACGTCAGATTGATTACCTGAAAGACTTGCAGGCATACCCTTCCCAAGGATCAGGCATCAAGCTGGTTGCCTGCTCCCTTTGCAGGCATCAAAAGCCGCCTGCCTTCCCCTGCCTGCAGGCTGCCTAATTGTGAGAATCATGTGCAGGCATAAATCTCAGGCAATCAGGCTGCCTGTGTGTGGGATAGGCATCAGATCAATTGCCTATCTCCTTTCTAGGCTGTCTGCCTGCCTTCGAAGTGCAGAATGTAGAGCTGTAATGAACCAAAAGCCCTACTAGTCCCTGAATTAGCTAGTAAGTAATATGTCACCCTATTACTCTAGATCTGTGAGGACTACAATCAATCTATGTCCAGAAGTGTTTGTGTCCAGAAGTATTTATGTCCAGAAGTATTTGTGTCCAGAAGTATTTGTGTCCAGAAGTATTTGTGTCCAGAAGTTTTTGTCCAGAAGCTTTCTAGTCCAGAAGTGGGTTTTGTCCAGCAGTAAAGCTTTTTGCTAGGACAGTTTTCTTAACTACATGTGCGTATCTTGGAGGCAACATGCTTGCTATTCATGTGGAAGGGCGCATATCACTCGTCAAGGCTAGTGCTCAGATGGGACGACGGTTGATGAAGTGGTGGCCAAGCAATGTAATCCAGGCCATAGAGACTTCCTGCATGCTAGACGGGCTCCAGAGTATAGCCCATGTTGATGGAGAACCAAGGTACATATAGCAACCAAGCTTAGCAGGAGAGGTGCGTACATCAGGCAGAGGGTGCATGGTGGGAATCTGACAGAGTTGTTGTGGCTTAGCCAATCCATTCCACTCGCATCGACAGTCTCATAAAGCACTGTGGGCGCTCAGCAGAAGGTGCAATGATGCAAGCATAGATGAAGGTAGGGTACATGAGGGATGTCGCTCCACGAACAACATCCCACACTGCCAATACGCCTGATCATAATAACACTTCCGTGCCTACCCAAGCGGGACCCACAGTTCTGTCACTGCGTTAAGCCTATGATCAAGAGCTATTACGTATTGTTCATGGTGGATTTATAGTGGGGATCCTTCGAATGTTCAACCGAACCTCCAATGGGCTGTCTAGAGTCAGATGTGCGCCTAGGTAATCTGCAGCTATCACAGGCCATGATTGTACATTTGAATTGGTGTTGTGAAGCCACTACAGATCCCTAGCAGTACGTACTGTTACGTTTTGCGTCAGTTGTGTCCATATGCCACTCCTGTTAGATTTCTTTTGCAGCTTTTCCCACTCGTTTTGGCACATATCCTTATTCCGCAAGCCTCTCCAGATCTCCTGCACCACTTTGACACCCTCTGACTTCTGTCCTGGGTTGCGGTGTGCTGCTGCGATTTTGCTTGATTGCACCTGCATGTTCTGCCTACAGTATAGAGAAAGTCTGTAATGCCCAAAAGTTATACAGGCGTACCTTTGATGCCTAGAAGTCAAACTGGCATGCCTGTGATGCCTAGAAATCAGACAGGCATGCCTGTGATGCCTGGTAACTACGCTGACTTGCCTGTGATGCCTATCAAATTTCTAGGCATGTCTGTGATGCCTACTATCCTTGCTGTGATGCCTATGATGCCTAGTCTGCCTGCAGAAACTGAGCATGATCTAGGCATCTCGAGTCATTGCCTGCATAAAGTTGTGATGCCTGCCTGATGCCTGAGAGCTGCCTGCCTGATGCCTACATGATGCCCAAGAACTATGTGTGTGATGCCTGTGTGATGCCTGCTTGATGCCTGCGTGATGCCTGCTTGATGCCTGTGTAATGTCCATACAATAGGAATTAGTGCAAATACTTGATAGCTTCGCTTAGGCTGCCTGGGCTGTGTGCCTAGGTAGCCTTGGAGCTGCCTGAATAGCTAACATTGATTGATGCATTGTTTGAGGTATCTCATCACGCTTCTTGAGCAATCCCCAAACACCTCAGGCATGCCTAGGCATGCCTAGTTGAAAAGCATCCCTTAGATCCATCTCCAGATAGGGAGGGTTACATCTAAGAGATCAGTTTTGGGGCAGCCTGTGGTGCAGGCGCGTCACGTTCGTGGAATGGGATCGTAAGTCAATATTTCTGTGCATGTTGTCATGTTCTGATGCACATTTCACAGGCTATACCGAACAGCACTTCTTGTGCTGCCCGCACAACCCGCTCGGTGTTCAGCTCGTTGCCCGCGGTTTCTTTCCGTCCGCACCCGAATTCCCCACGTACGCGTTCTCGCTCAAGCTATTGGACTTCTATTACCAGCTCTGGTTCCACTCGGCCGACTCCGCAATGGCCGTCGCTGGGGCCCTCCATGGCTTCCATGCCGAGTTGGGGTTCATTCTCAAAAATTCCAAGGTATGTTGCAGAGAAATTTCTTCCAAAGCTCATATCTGATCAACATGCCCAGGGAGAAATGATTGATGAAGGTTACCGTAGACCGTTGCAGTATGCAATACAGTGGTATGATATATTGCGGAGTCAGATCGACCACAGCGTCGAAGACCTCATCAGCATGAAGCGCCGGTGGGCGGAGACGTGGACCGAACATGACCGACGACGGGAGCAAGCCGAAACGGCAGCCGCAGCAACACTTGCAACCCCGCCACAAAGCCCACCTCAAACACCAAGCGGTTCGGCTGCCGCGATGGGGGACAACGCGTCGATCGCGGCAGCCGCGACTTCTAATCCAGCGTCTCGCGCTGAGAGTACCGCGGCCGCCGCGAGCGACGAACCTCGGACACGATGCAGCGAATATCTCGTGTCGTGCTGTGCGCTCTGTTTCAACGAAGATACCTATGGCCGTGGCGTCGACCAGTACGTACAGCCGTCTGCATTGAGGCAAGCATGCTCAGAACAGCTAGGGGATGCGACATCCACGTCGGCGGCGACGCAAACTTCTCGCAGCGCCACAATTTCGTTGCGGGCGATTCGCCGCCATTCAAATTCCGCGGCGTGTACCAGCTGTCGCCGGAGCACGTCGCAGACATGGAGCGCGAGCTGGAAGCCGCCGGTAAGCGGCCGCGTGGGAAGTACAAGGGCGGCGTACCAGACGAGGACCTCGACGCGTGCGAAGACTCGCATACGGCCGGAACATCGTCCAAGGAGAAGGTGAAGGGCGAGAAGTTCGACGACACCGGTGTTTTCGCCCTCATCTGCCGCCACGGTATGCCGCTGTGTTTTATGAACATCACAGACGCGGGCGAGGGCCAGAAATTCATGCTTGCCGGGCTCAAGTGGCTGTCGGAACACATCGCAGCACGCGCGACAGTGGCAGCGTACTATGATGTCGGCTGCATTACCGACCGCACCCGTCAACTGGTACGTCTGAGTTCTCGCGGCGGCCGAGACTGACCTTCCTTCAGTACGATGTGCTACCACCCGGCTTCAGCGAGCGCGTTGTCTTCGTGACATCCGCGATGCACTCCTATGCGCATCAATGGACTTGCCAGATAGTCTATAGCCCGCGCATGAAGAAGGGCATGGGCCTGACAGACGGCGAGGGCGTGGAACGTCTCTGGTCGGCATTGCGCATGATGATCCCGAAGTTGCGCGCTGTGTCCGTGAGTTACCATTTGCATTTCCAGGCCAGTGCCTTTATTAACTCATTTGCAGCGCCGTCGGCGTCTGGTGCTGCTGGACCGTCAGCTACAAAGGCTAGGAAAGCGCATGCGGCACGACATGGGCAAATGGATACGACGGCGACGGAAAGCTCTCGACGAGAAGGCAAAAAGGCGCGAGAGCAACTCACGAAGAGCGGCCACACGCGCGAGTTCTTGGCCGAGCAGTGGCAGCAGCAAAAGGCTGCCGAATTGTCTGTTCGTTCTCGTGAGTGCTGCCCACACGAGCATCGCAACTCACTAATATAATACAGACCCAACGACTCGCTTGAAGAAGTCGCTCGAGGCCGTGCTCACCCTGCAGCAGCAGGCTGACGGCCTCGAAGCCGCAATTCAGGGTGCTGAGGCCGCGGTGTCGGGAAGGTCGCGCAAGGCGGTCATGGCTGCCAACAAATGCCTGCGCAACCTCAAGTCGTCGCAGGCCGACCTGCTCTCGGAGGCACAGGCACTGTACGCCACGCTCCACATCGACCAGGAGTTTGAGGAGATACGCGGCATGGGCCTGCAGTTCACGGCGGTTCTTCTGCAGGCCTACGAGGCAAAGCGGACGTGCCGCAGCCTTCTTCAGCGCCGATTCCAGGAGTACCGGACGCTGGACGGGGCGCGCGGTGGCAAGGGCTTGCCAGTCGGTACGTGGAGATTTCTCGCGGCAGCCGCGAGATGCTAACCGGTTGTGAAGGCACTGCTATGCACACGCGCACGGTCGCGGCGATGAAGAAGCGCACGCCTACCATCCTGCGTGCAATCAAGGCGTACAACGATCTCTGCGACCGGCTCGTCAGGTTACGGCCGGTGGGCAGCACATTCCCGTTGCCGCAACACCTCTCCACGGACATCAAGCACCTGAAGAACAACGACGCGCTGCTGCAAGACGTGTATATCGCGGGCAACGAAGGCCCCCCGCCAGCCTGGCTCGTCGACGACGACGTGCGCAAAGGCATCCGCGCACTGCTCGTCATCGAGCGGTGTGCCGAGGAAGAAATCCGGTTGGACCGCGAGAGCCGGAACCTCATGCGCTGGCATGAACGCGAGCTCGCAGCTGTCACCGACGCGCATGACGACCCAACCAGTGCATATCCATGTTGCCATGTTGTGTTTTATTTCTGACCGCGACGCAGACATACTATTCCGTCCGTTCCTCATGCGCGAACAAGCTCGACTCGAGCTCATGGATCTTCGCGGCAGCCGCGAGTTCGCGACTTGGACTCCGGAACCGCAACCGGCCGATCAGGCCACTCTCCCTCCTTCCACGCTCACTCCGCCAGCCACACCCCCGCGCCCGCGTCGCGTCCATTTCGCCGACGCCCCCTACATTCGAGAATTCGATACCGTCAGCGATTACCACTCTGACGGCGAGGAGCACGACGACGAGGAAGACCTGGAGGAAATGGCCCAGACCGCCAGCCCGCGACAGCTACGCAACGAGGCGCTGCTGGACTACGACGACGACGATGCCATCGTCATTTCGGACGACGATTCCGACGAGGACTGCGTCACCATCGAATTGGACGACAGCGACGACGAAGACGTCGAGATCGTCGGCGTCGCGCGCAAGACAAAGCTGCCCGTTATTGAAGACGCGTCGTCTAAACGGTTGCAGGTTCTCGACGACATTCAGGTGCGTTCAACGCGGTTACAGTGTCCTGGCAGTTGACTGATGCATCAGCAGACCATGCCAGAGCATATCCACGCGTGGCAGCAGCATGTCGGGCTCGCGGCGGCCGCGGACCTCGCGCCCATCTTGCGCGGGCTCTGGGTCGACCAGCATGCGCGCTTCCTGCTTATGAAGATCGCGACATCGTCCTGGGCGCGACTTATGCGGCCCACGAGCTGGCTGAACGACGAGCTCATCAACGCCAGCGTGTCAGTGCTGGCGCGCGAGTACCCGCGGCTGCTCGACCGCTTCTGCGTGCTCAGCTCGTACGAGCTCACGTGCTATTCGGATGGCATGAGCGTCGCCGACCTCCATCGGCATGTCAAGAACATTGCACCATGGCGCCGCGACGCGGTCATTGTCCCCATCAACGAAGACAATAGCCACTGGGTGCTTGCGCTCGTGTGGCCCGCGTTTGGCTACATCGAGATTTTCGACAGCCTGGCGCGCGAGGCGCGCGTCAGGAAGCACGCGCAGGTACGTCTCCCAGTCAGCGATGCGGAATAGCGCATTGACACGCGCAACACAGACCGTCTTCCGCTACTTTCGTTCGGTTACAGCGTTCGCGCGAACGCTCGATCCCAGCACACCGTCCTTGCCCGAGGACTGGACTGCGCGTCCGATGGTGGTGCGTAATCAGTTACTTTGTCCGCCGTGTCCCTGACGCAACATAGGCTTCTGCGACGCAGAGCAACAATTCCGATTGCGGCCTGTGGATCCTGGCCACGGTAGCGGCACTGCTGGACGGTAAGCGCGTCACAGCGCTGCAGGAGGACGACATGCCGCGAGTGCGGCGCGCGCTTTGTACGCTCATTCGTAGACATGCCCGGGAAGACGTTTAATAGACAAATAATTATTTCTGCTTTACTTTTTCTGTGCCAACAAAAAATACGCCAGAGTCTTGAATTTCATGGATGCCATGTGAACGTGAAGTGCATGCTGCTGCAAGCATCGCGCCATGTCGCTGTCTTGCACACTCCTCTGTACAGCGGTTACTGCTCTTGGATAGAGCAGTAGGTCTACTCATGCCTCAATGTCATGCCATTGGAGCAAAGAAGTTGAGACATGGCATCTTCAGCTGGAGATTGGCAACTACAGGTCGATGCACACGGTGCACGAATACGTGCTCACTGAAATCATCGTGCCTCACGCCCTCACACTGTCCATACGCTTAGGGGGAGCTTCAACAACTCGCGAGTCTGCCGATATAATGTATTGTCTGCTGCTGGACGGTTGGCGGCACACGCAATGCACGTGCAAGACTGAAGACTGCGAAGAATCCGCTAGCGAATTCATGTCTGCAGATGCCCACAACGCGACTCTCGATGTTCTGCATGATCAATGTACTTCTTTACCTGTTATATTCACAGCGGGTTTTACTTTCCCCGTTCCACATTGTGCGTAATCGGATACAGCAAGTGAGAGGTTCGAGAGAATGTGTTCTTCATTCATGAAACACGCAAGTTCACAAAAGAACACAATGAGCACGGATCTTCTAGACGTTCGGGTTTCATAACAAGGTCAGACACGCTCATATATTAATGGACTGTGAGACAGGCTGAGTGTCACACCATGCGGCAGGAACGCGCTGTGTTCAGCCCGAACTGCAACTCGAGAGCATGTGCATCGTTGAGTCCTGCGTGTGACCGAGGCGTGTCACAGCTTTCCAACAGTGTGAATCATTTCTTAAGGTCTCCGATCATGTCTGACAGGGGTTTTAACGATGAGGCATGCAAGGTCAACTTGGAATTGGTTCAAACGACGGGTGGCGAATGCCAGCATCATGCCAGTGCATGCATGACCGACGCATTCCACGCCTTGCAGATGAACGAGAACCAGGGCTATCGGTTCTGGGTGTGGTGCCATCTATGAGACCTCAAGGATTAAGTTGCCAGTGGCAGGACAGTCATGAGTTACGCAAATTGCAGACACCCAAGAGCGATTCGCGGCATCCGAGAGCAGCGTGAAATTCGAGCGAACGCTCAATTCAATTGCTCGCAGCAGAGCCTTTGTTATTGCCTGTACGCGAGGAACATGAATTACAGCGAGACTTTGGCAACGCTCGATAGCGTCGGGGACACGTTTGCAAGTCCGAAATCTCTCTCTGTCGCGTCCCGCCTCGCTCACACGAAAACCGCCCGCGCGACAATGAATGTGCGTATTTTACGCGTCAAGGGCGAGCTATGCTAACACATGCGCATCGCAGAACAATCAAAATGGCGCCAGTGACTACAGGCCCGACCTGTATGCGCAAAACAGCGCGTTTGCCGCCTCCAGGCAGCAAGCTCACGCGTCGACCGAGACGCAGCAAGTGTTCGCGCCTTCAGGCGCCCAGTCAACGCCCTTCTTGGGCAACAGCAACCGCAATGGATCCGCGCAGGGCACCGCTGCCGCTGTCTATGGCGATCATCCCGTGACGGCCTTCCAACCACCCGCGCCGCCGCCGAGCCGTCCACCAACGACCGCGCCCGCTGCTCAAGGGCCGCAGGTGACGCAGCTGCAGCCCCCAACCGCGCACGCCGATGCGCTACCGCCACAGGCGACCCCAGCACCCGCTTTTCCGCAGATGGGCGACGCCGCCTCGCGTCAGCAGTACTGGATGAGCCGTCTCATGCGGCTCGGTCTTGGCGTCATGCCCGTGGATGCGCAACAGATGGTCCTGCAGCTTGCCACTCAAATCAGGCCGACCAGCATGCTCGCCGAGCTGCAGGCCGTCGAGCACGCGCTTGAGGACATCTTCGTCGAGCACGGCGACACCTCGCGTCCGGAGCAGCAGCACATGCCGCAACAGCAGCCCCGGGGTCTCCATCACCCACCGGCACTCCAGGAGCGCTCGACCAGCGCGGCGTGCGGCGTCCCGCCAGGCCCAGACGGCTCGTACGCGCACCGCGTGTTTCAGCCGGTCGCAACGCATCATGGGCCCAGCGGTGACCCGTCATGGCTCCAGGACGACCAGGACCCGCAGCAGCAGTCGTTCTCGTTCCCGAACGACTTCTCGAACGCGCTCGACCTTGCAATGCCCGGCGGCGGAACGTTTCTCGACTCGCTCAATTTCAACGGGCCGTATGCCATGCAACACGCGCAGCCCGCGCAGCTCATGCAGCCGCTGCAGCAGCAGCCCGCGCAGCTCCAGCAGCCGGCACAGGCCATGCCGCCTCCGCCTCCGCCGCAGCAGCAGCAGCAGCAGCCCGTGCAGGCCGCAAATTCGCGCGGTCAGCTGGACATCCCCATGCCTCCTCCGCCGCCGCCGCCGCAGCAGCAGCAGCAGCCCGTGCAGGCCGCAAATTCGCGTGGTCAGCTGGACATCCTCGCGTCCGTCGCGCGCATCGCTGCCGCGCAACCCACCGGCACGCCGCTCCCGTATCAGCAGCCCGCTACTGCTGCCCAGTCCGTGCACCAACAGCACGCGGCAAGCGTGACGTCCGAGAACCGTGAGGTCCCACGCGTCGCGGCGGCCGCGAGCGTGACTCGCGGTGCGGCTCGAGTCCAGACTGCACCGAGCGCTGAGCCCGGGCGCGACACGAGCGCCGAGCCAGTGCGCTCGCCACCGCCAGCCACCGTGAACCCACAGGACACGTTGCTGAGCAACTCGTCACGCGCACCTTCCCCGCCTCCGGCTCGCAGTCGCAGCGGTAGCGTCGCCGGTGCCATGGATCTCGATGTGCCGGGCGCCAATGGCCATTTCCGTATCGAGGACAAGGCCGACGCGATGGACGTCGATGGGCCCGCGCAGGGTGATGACGACGACGCCGTTGTTTCCGAGGACGGCGGCGCCAACGCGATAATCGTGCGCAGTGTCTCGGTCTCGAAGACGGGCAAGAAGAAGTCACGCGCGCATGCCGCGACCGTTCGCAGCGACAACCCCGAGGAGGACGGCGAGCAGCATTGGCAGTCGCAGGATCTCGTATTGCCCAGCAACCCGCGCAGCCGCTTCTTCGGGCGTCGCAAGCGCCTCCCGGAGGAAGCGGACCGCGTCATTGCGTTCTTTGAGCGCATCCGCGGCGAGTGCTTCGAGATGGCGGACGAACTTGGCGAAGATCGCGAGTCGTTCCTTCGGGAGGCGGTCCTGTGTACGGGAACGGGCAGCAAGAGCGCATGGAACCTGTTCCAGCGGTTCCACGGTATGCCGCGCAACCGTGAGTAGCTCCTAGTCTTCCTTTGTGTTTTTTTTTCTGACTCTTTCGTCTGCTGCAGAATGGGATGTTCGCGACGAGTTCGACTTCGACCATCTGTCAACAAAGGACGCGTGGGCGCAGTTCAAGAAGCGCGCGGACTGGGAGCGCATCCTTCTGCGCTTTGGATACGCATACCCCGATGGCAAGGCTATCAAGACGGTCGGTGGCATGGAGCGCTATTTCCGCGCGGTTCACGAGACCCTCTGGGACATGGTGCGTCGCATGCACACTGACTAAATCTGTTTCTAATCTTTGCTTGCAGTCGACGCACCTCAAGATGTGCCACGACATCGAGCTGTCATTTCAGCTCGCCGGCGCAAATTCAGAGACTGACGGAGCACTTGCGTGCGCGGAGTGGTCGCCCGGCGCACGCGGCTTTTTGAACATGCTCAAGATCCCCAACGATGTCTTTGCGCGCGGGTACGCAAGTTACTGCCAGTACGTACACGTCGAATTCCCGCGTATGTGTTCTGACGTGCTATAGGCACTCGCGCGACATGCAGCAGATCGCGGAAAGCATCGGCGCCCCGCTCGAGCGAACGTTCATGGACTTGGACCGTGAGCCGAAGTTCACGGACCCCGACAAGTACGTTGGCTGGGGCATTGCTCAGGTGTGGGACGACGTTCTCGAGAGCTTACTACACGGTGCGTTTGTTGCGTCGCGGCAGCCGCGAGACGGACTAACGCGTGCCCACAGCCGTCCATCCGCTCCTTCCTTCCGCCGCCCAAGCCTAAACAGCGCCTGGGCGAAAAGCCCCGCAGCGGGGAATGCCAGTTCATGGCGCACCTGCTTGTTCTGGACAAGCATGGGCTCTGCCTGGGCAACTGGCCCTGGTGGTTGCCGCTGCCCTATATGCCGTCGCTCTACGTCGATAAGGGTGTGCTGTGCCACGGCACGCGTGAGGCGGGATATCTCCTGCAGTGGCTCTCGCTGCGTGACCCCTTCGACCGCACACGCCCGCACTCACAGTTCGGGCCCCGCATCTTCTTCGCCGGCGAGCGCACCATGCCCGACTCTCCACTGCCCGTCCTTCGCACGACGCCGGTGAATTACCCCGCGTCCGAGTGGCACGGTCGAATGTTGACCTACACGGTCGGCGACCACACCATCGTCTCGCCGACAGTGCGCGAGCTGCGCAACATGCGCGTCAGGTCGCGCGAGATTGAAAAGAAATACGGGTTCGAGGCCTATGGCCCCGAACCTCAGCAGCGTGACGACTCAGCGCCGCGTCGCTCGCGTGTCGCATCCATTTCCAAGGCCTTCATCGATGACTCGGACGACGAGGACCACCAATCGGGCGTGCAGGATGTGACAGCCAAGGACGATGATCAGCGCGAGCCCGCGGCAGCCGCGAACGCCGGCTCATCCCCGCCGCAGATCGTTGATGACGCGTCATCATCCGCGGCTGCCGCGAAGCCCGTCTTGGCACCCACGCTCGCTGCAACTCGCACTCGCCGGGGCAAGGCCGTCACGCCCGGCGCTGCCACCGCCGCGCCCTCCACTCCCGCCACCGCCAGGTCAGGCTGTCTTGATATGGGAGCTAGTAGGTGGATCCCTTCCATCGATGTGATGTGCCATGCAGGTGGTTTAGATACTGGGGCCCCCTGGCTCCCCTGCTCGTTGAGATCTATGTATATGTATATAGTCCATGGTGCCCCAACTTCTCGCGATACTCGTGGCGGCCCTACTATCCACAGTCATATGTTTCTATTGGCACCCCAGCATCCTTTTCACCAGTATCCCTCCGCCTTTAAACGGACCATGTACCAGTGGATTGTTGTGCGTGCCCCAGCTGAGGGTGCCGACGGCCATTCTCCTATAGTACGACCATGTACTCGTATACATTCGGCGCATCCATTGTGCTCTCTAGCACATTCCTCGCATCTTCTCACCAATATATTCGATTTAAAAACCTCGAGGTACACTGGCACACACACACACAGCATTTCGCCTTCCCTTATCAACTGTGTTTTTCGTGATATCGGCTTTTGCGACTGCTCTGAGGCTCACAGCGCTCGTCTCGCTGAAGCACCATTGGGCGCAAATTATGGGCCCTTTCACGAGATTTCCACTGTAGCACCAGCAAAAACTTTCGTACGTAGGGGACCTGATGGTGCTGGCACGACATTGTTACAATCCTTGCTGACTCCTGGCGCGCCGTGGTCAGTTCGATGTCTTGATCCATGGGGCCCCTGCACCATTTCTACTGCTTATATAGGCCGGTAAAACATGACAGTCCGCCCAAAACTCATGGCTGATTCTCTTTCCCCCGCGCCCTCGCAGGCCCTCGAGTCGCCAAAGTCCTCCCAGTCTCCGTCCGACGCCTCACAACCTCCGCCATCCCAGCCCTTCCCCGCCTCTTCGCTGGCATTTTCTTCACCATCTCTGCGCGTCGAGCAGCTGCCCGTGGGCGCTGCGTCGCCGCCACCTGTGACGCCGGCACGGCCCCTCAAGCGCCGTGCTTCAAGCTCGCCGCCGGACAGCCCTCGCGAAAAGTACAAGAAGCTTCGCAATCGAAAGGCGAAGCACGAGGCGGCAGGGACCAGCCCAACGACGCAGTCGGGCCAGACTTTGGTTTGGCTCAGATCCAAGCTCAGCGACGTTATCGAAGGGCGCACCGGTCTAGACCAGTTGAAGGACTGGGAGGAAGATTGGAACGACCTTTGCGAACTACTGGATGAGCGTGATCACCTTGCGAAGGAGCAAAAGCGGCTTCTCAAGGAGATCGGTGCGCTGACAGCGCACTGCGAGCGCCTTGAGGCCCGCGTTGGCATGATCAAGCGGTGATGTACGCAAATTTCCGTCGTTGTGTCGAGAGGTTTTGCTTATGTTCTGCCAGATCTTCTTTACCACTTCCCTCCCCTGCGTCTCAGTATTTCTACCATGTGATGTAATCGCTGCTCGCAAACACGTATACGTTGGCTGGAAGCAGAAGGTTGTACTAAGTTTCTGTGGATAATGTTGGCAAATTGGTGGTATCTCAGACTCGATGCTGCTGGGGCGCCATCTTGCTACTGTCTCTCAGGTACTGGGGCGCCATTTCGGTCTGGTTTGTCGCTCAGGCGGGGCGCCATCTTGGTCCATTTTCGCACGATCTGGCACGCCATCTCGTTTTGATTTCGCAGTCACTGGGATGCCATCTCGCTCCTGACTTGCTCGAACTCGTCTGCCAGTTTGTTCAGATATCTCAGGTGATGGCACGCCATCACGCATCGATTTTTCGCGTACTGGGGGCTATTTCGCTAGACTTGATCGAGCTGGTGCCCCATTGAGCTTTGCCCACGCTGGCGCGCCAGCTCGCTCAGGCAGCTCAGATAGCTGGAGCCCCAGCACGCTCATCGTTTGCGCATGTTGGGGCGCCAGCATCACCATCCTAACATGAGTTGGCCCCCCAGCTTGTGAGGCCGGTGCACTATTTAACAGTCTCACGATTCTCCTCTCCTACATTCACTTCCTACGGCACTCTGAATCATGTCGGATCATCAGCAGCCTCCCGCGCAAGCTCGTTTCACCAGCACCCAGGAACTTGAAAGGCTCTTTGCGCACCTACGGGGCGTCCGCTTCACGTCCTCAGTCGCCGAGTACATCGCTGCCGCTGCTCGGAAGGATGACACCGGGCATACCGCTGCCGCTGCTCGGGAGGGTGACGCCGAGCCTACCGCTGCCGCTCCGCAGCATGACGCGTTGCGTGCTGTGAACACTAGGCTCGTTCAGCTGAGCGTCAGGCTCGAGGAGACGCTTGCGGAAATGCGCACTTTGATTGCAGAAGTGCGTGTTTTCACACATCGCAAGAGATTCAGGACTGACAGAGCCCGCAACGTACAGGCAGAGCCCAGCTTCATGACAGACCAGACAACCATTTTTGGCTTTATACTCTCCCGGCCCGGTAGCGAGGCTCGCCAGGCCGCGGACGGCATTTGAGACTGGGGTGATTGTTGGCCATCTTGCCTTTGTGTTACCTCTGCACAACCAATGTTACATTGTTCGAGGTCGCGCTAGTAGTCTACATTCCCAGATGGCTAAACAGGTGGCAGCTCATCCTCCGGGATCGCCAACGAGGAATCAACTATATCAGCATTGGGATCCGTCAGAGCGGCTGCGAGAAGCCATGGCGTGTCCATCCAGTTGAAATCCTCGAATCCCTGCATTTCCGTGCCGTCTGCATGACCAAGCGGCGGCAGCGAGGCGGACGCGTCCAGCGAGCCATCCGCAGACGTTGACGGGAGCCCCCATGACGTCGGCACGAAGCCAAAATCGAGCATCTGGCGAGCGAACGCTCTCTCGTCGGCTGCATTGGGTACCACAGGCTGCGAAAGCGTCGTTGCAGCGCTTGCGGCACCGGCTTGAACGAGATTGTGCGTGCTGGCAACTGTTGAGGACTCGCTCTCCATTGCCGGACCTTGAAGCGGGTCTTGCGCTGCAGGCTGTGCATCGGCAGACTTGGCGGCGACGGCGGCAACTGATGCAACCGGCCCTGGCTGTTGCAGTTCACCGGGTTGGAGCTAGCAGCACCGAGTCAGAGAGTGCGGCAGTTTCAAAAAATAACTGTCGTACCGGAGCGAATGACGGTCCGGCAACGTCCATGGGCTTGTCTTCACCCTGACGCATGTCAGATGGAAATATTGGCCTGGGTTACTCGTAACGACGTACCTGGATCATGGACCAGACACCGCCGCCAACCTGCTTGCTCGTTGAGCCTTCCGCCTCACTAGACCGACGCGACGCTTTTGCCGCCGGCTTGCTGGACGTCTTCTTAGTCGCCTTCCCGCCCGTCTTGCATTCGTCCTCGTCGGCGCCGTCCTCCGCGAGCGCGCGCTTCGAAATCTTCTTCGCCGCTGTCTTGGCGGGCTTGCGGTCGTCGTCGTCGGCACTGTCCTCCGCGAGCGCGCGCTTCGAACTCTTCTTCGCCGCTGTCTTGGCGGGCTTGCGGTCGTCGTCGTCGGCACTGTCCTCCGCGAGCGTGCGCTTCGAAGCCTTCTTCACCGCCGTTTTGGTAGGTTTGCGCTGCTGCTCGTCGGCGCTGTCCTCCTCGAACCCTTCCACCTGGCGGCGCTGCTTCGGACGCAGTGCAGCCGGAACTTTGCTATTGCCAGCGCGCGTCTTCTTGTCCATAAAATCGCGCACGCGCAGAAGAACAACACCGCGGTTGGTCATCCATATTGGCGTCTTGCACCAGGCGTCCCAGTCGTTATCCATATACGCGAGCTCGGCTGGGCAAAATGAGCATGGGTTGCCTTGAACATGATGCGCTAGGAATGACTCACCGGGAGAAATGTCCTCGAAGCGCAGGACCATCCTGTCTGCGTCCAACTCGTCGAGCGGGACCGTCTTTCCCTTCGTGCGCTGCTTCTTGACCTTCGGGAAGCCATCCTCGTCCTCCCCTTCATCATCCTCCTCATCCTCCTGCTGTGGCCACACGTCGACGTCCTCCTCACTCTCGAGTGCTTTGTTGAACAGCTGGTGGGCCTGGAACATGCAGCTAGCAAGTCGAACCGTATCCTCCATCGGCCATTTGTTTCGGCCAACGCTGGGTAATTCGATGCCATCCGGCCAGTTCACGACGCGCTTGAGCTCCGTGAAGAAGTGGAATTCGAAATTGGCCCAGTCGACCTTGTCCGGTGCATTTGCCCCCTTCAAGCACTCTGTCTGTCTGTCAGTAAGGGTCAGGCAGCATGAAGCGCGCGCACATACCTATCCAATAGTGGAAGGCCTCCTTCATGACGGCGCGACGGTCGTCCGGGTTCCTGATGCCCTTGAAGCGCCGCAGACCCTCGCGGCTCCAATCTTTCTTCTCCGCTTCGTTCATAATATGGACGCTGCAAGTTTGTCAGCATAGGACTGCACAGAACGCCTGAATTACTGACTTGAACAAGCTCGCGAAGTCGCCCGTCAGGTTTCGGATGTTGAGCTTCATGAGCTTCATAAATTTACGCGCCATATCTGTATTCGAGAAACAGCCGTTCATGGCCTGGCTCTGGACGTCGCCCGTGTTGACGCAGACCATGAAGCCAAAGATGGCGATCCGATAGTTGGTGAAGTACGGGCGCGACTGTGCACGCCTGTCAGCAGTTGACTCGCAATGCATAAACCGAACCCACCAGTCCCTCCAGCTCCTGACCGAGGCGCGCCATGACTTTGAACGTCTCCCCGGCATCCGTGACATCCTTTGCGGCCTCCCCGTCGTATTTGTCTGCCCAGTCGTACAGCTCGCGTCGCACCCGGGCGCGAACCTTCTCGTCCTTGACAGATCGATATTCCAGGTCATACGCCTGCGACCGGCACTCGCGATATTCGTCAAGGGTCTCTCCTGGGCGGATGTCAGTGTTGTCAATGTAGTGTCATCATTTTATCGCTCACCGCCGTCGACGTCGCGCTTGTTGAGGAGGCTCCATCGCTCTTGGAAAAGATTCCATACGCTGCGCGCCCGATTGACCTTGAACCTGATGCGTGCACGGTCCCAGAGGTACTTGTGGGACTTCCCTGTGCGGCCCGCAAAGTCAGACATGAATTGCTCGAACTCGGCGACCTTCGAGTTGAACTCGCGCAGTTCTTCGGCGGAAAGCGGACCAGGCTTCGTTTCTCTCGTCATACGCTCCCATTCCTCGATCTCCTCTGGGTCGAGGTCGTCGTCGAGGTCGAAGGTCGATTCATCCTTCGCGGTTGCCGTCGACGCAGATCCCTTCTTTGCCGAAGTCGTTTTTTTCGTGCGCGCCTTGGCCTTGCCTTTCGCGGCCTGGGTCGATGTCTTCTTGCCCGCTCCATCCTTCCCCGTGCTTCGTGAACGTTTAGACACCGGGTTGTCCTCCTCGCTCGTGACGTCGTCATACGCCTTGCCAGACTTTTGTGACGCCTTGCCGCCGCCGGCGGGCAAGGGATTGGTGGGCGCAGAAGGTTCAGCCATAAGTCGCGGTTCACCGGACGCGGGTGACGCGAACTGTGCAGGCATGGGCGGCAGTGGCGCAAACTGCGTATCGGGCTGCAGAGCAAGCTGCATCGGCGCAATAGTTTTCAGCGATGGCAGGGTGGGCTGGAGAGGTGGGGCGAGTTGGATGGGCGGCAGCTGCACAGATGGAAACTGCATCGGCAGTAGGTCGACCTGCGCATGCTGCATCGGTGGCAGCTCCCTTGGCGGGAGCAGCGTCTGAGACATCGACGACGCTGGGTAAACCGACTGCTGGAACGCGGGCGGCGCGGGCGGCTGCGGCTGCGGCTGCGGCAACGCGGACGGCGCGGACGGCGCGGGCTGCTGCTGGAACGCGGGCGGCGCGGGCGGCTGCGGCTGCGGCTGCGGCAACGCGGACGGCGCGGGCTGCTGCTGGAACGCGGGCGGCGCGGGCGGCTGCGGCTGCGGCTGCGGCAACGCGGACGGCGCGGACTGCTGCTGGAACGCGGGCGGCGCGGGCTGCTGCTGGAACGCGGACGGCGCGGGCTGCTGCTGGAACGCGGGCGGCTGCGTGTCGTGCAGCGCGGACTGCTGCTGGAACGCGGGCGGCGCGGGCTGCTGCTGGAACGCGGGCGGCGCGGGCGGCTGCGGCTGCGGCTGCGGCAACGCGGACGGCGCGGGCTGCTGCTGGAACGCGGGCGGCGCGGGCGGCTGCGGCTGCGGCTGCGGCAACGCGGACGGCGCGGACTGCTGCTGGAACGCGGGCGGCGCGGGCTGCTGCTGGAACGCGCGGACGGCGCGGGCGGCGGGCGGCTGCGGCTGCGGCGGCAACGGACGGCGCGGACTGCTGCTGGAACGCGGGCGGCGCGGGCAGCTGCTGGAACGCGGGCTGCGAGGGGTGCGGGAGCTCAGGCGGCTGTGGCGTGACCACCGTCGTGGACTGCTGGAACGCTGGCGGCGGCGGCGGCGCGGAGGTCTGCTGCTGCGGAATTGCGGGCGGCGCTGGATGCTGGAACGAGCGCAACACGTGCTGCTGCTGCTGCTGCTGCTGCTGGAGCGCGGGCGGCTGCGGCGTGACCGGCATTGTGGGCTGCTGGAATGTGGGCGGTGCGGGCTGGGACACTGGCTGCGACTGCTGGGATGCGGGTGGTGTGGGGTGCGGGAACATGGGCGGGACGGGCTGTTGCTGATGTCCATTGGATGGGCCGGGCTCTTGCATGGGCGTGGGATCGCGCTGAAATAACAGAGGTTAACATCGGCTCAACGTGTCCTGGGGTTGTCCTCACAGTCTGAACGGTGACCGCAGCGCCGCCCCTACGACCCCCGCGCGGTCCAACTCGGGCGTCGCCACGTGGACGACGGGATACAGGTGGAGGTGGCGGACCCCTCTCTCGAGGTGGACCGCGCTTTTTCTTCACTGGCTGCGCATTCGCGGTATCGTCGACCTGTCAGAGGAAGAATGTTCAGCATCTTCGCTGAATACACACGCATGAGGCACATACATTATTGTCGCCGTCGTCGATTTCCTGTTGCTTTCTCTTCGCCTTGGGCACGGTTGTCTGCTGAAAGTCAACAACACGACGACATGGAAGACTGGTCTCACAGTCTCGACGGCCGGATCGGACAGGCCACTAGCCGCCTTCGAATTCGCGCCCGCCTTCGTGCCAGAAGCATGTGCTGACGGCTCGACCTGCATTTCCACAGACAACGGACCCGCCGCGCTGGATGGCGCAACCAATTCAGACTCGTGACCCGCGGGCTGTGTGGTCTGCGCGAGGGCCTGATTGTCGGACCCAGTGCTGCTGGTTGAGCTCTTGGCTGCATTACGCGTGGAAACCATGGCGCGACTCGGCTGCACGGGGTGATTTTGGGTGGGCAGAAGGAGCAGTCGCCCCAGCAAGATTTATGGCGGCGCTGCGCTACCGCCATCAGCGTAGCTGGGACCCCAGATATTGCAATGGGTGCCGGCGGCTCTGGCTTGGGGCGCCAGCTTGTGGTTGTGCGTACAGATCATATGGTCGTCGAGACCCTCGATCGGAATCAGCCGGATATGGACCCTTCATCACGCTGCGCCGAGTCTTTGGTGCCTGCAGCACCTGCTTTACGCAGCATGCGTTATCTGGGCTTCTGATCTAGCCGCACTATCGGACCTGCACCCCTCGTCAATATCTGGCTGGGCTCAAGGGATTTGCTTGCATGTCTTTCTGTGCCTCGTCAGGCAGCATCTGGCGCCCCAACTCAAGCACGCCGTGCCTGCTGGGGCGCCAGATGCAATCTGCGCAATTGCTGGCGGCCCATCTCGACAATCACCATGTTCGTGCAACTGCTGGGGCGCCAGCTACTGCGTTCTTGCGTGCCCTGGCAGCCCAGCGACTCAGTACGGCTTATAATGGCTGGCGCGCCATCTTTTGATCTTGGTAGGATGCCAAATGCTGGTGCCCCAGCTCGTGCACAGAGAATGCCCGCAGTTGCGCGCCAGAAACAGTATTTCCACGCTCTTCGGCTGTCTCGAAAATACCATACGAAATTCTCGGGATATCTGCTGCGCTGGATAGATAACTTCATGTGGCTTAATGGATGCGGCATGGACGTCCCTGATTGCAGAGCACTGTGGCATGGCGTTATCTTCCGTAAATCTCATGTGACCTTCCTCTTTGGGCTGCCTCTACACCCCCGGAGTACCAAGGCTGGCGCCCCAGCAGCGTGAGCAAGGCAGGAATGCTGGCGCCCCAGCCGTTTCCGCCATTTACTCCGTGTTGGGGCCCCAGCTGTGGTATCCCGCTACAGTATTTAGTTCCTGTGCGCGGATGGCGAAGTTCTCGACGCGATGACAACTCCACCCTCCGAAAGGTTCGTTGCCTGCTGCCTTGTTTTGTACTACCACTGCTGACTTCGTCTTTAGTGCGCATTCTGACCAGGCGTCGGCTCTCGCGTGAGTCTGTCGTGTATGTCCCGTTATCTATTTCTCATTTTGTGTAGGGCGTTGCCACCTGTCGACACGTCTCCTTGGGACGGGTCAAAGGCCGATTCTCCTGATCCCAACCAGGTTGGGTCAGGTTGGCCGGACCCTGGCCCTTGGATCCCGGTGCGAGGCTGGGGACTTGCGCCGGATGGCGATTCCCAGGCCATCGAAGATGGCAAGGACGACACCATCAGTGGGCTCGGCCAACGCAACGAGACGACCGACCTTGCAGCGAATGGCGAGGATGATGACACTGCCGACCTCGCCAAGCAGTACGACCTTCTCGTTGAGGACATCAAACGCCGCATCGCTCGTGTTGCTGCGGGGGACGACTCAGACAGCGACGATGGCAAGTCGCTCGACGACGACGACTACTCGGGGGAGATGCTGGACGCACCAACGTACATGGAGTACATCCTCAAGCTCCGCGAGTGCACTCGTCCCGCATGCTCGCGCCGTACTCCTTGCGCAGACTGTCTGTTGCACGACGGGGCGTACCTCCCGTCTGGGTTCTGGCACTTCCTCAGTGACGCGCGCATTGAGGCGCATCTCGCGCAGTACATGCGCATCCGCGATCAGCTCCCGCCGTGGCGCTCAAGCCGCCCCAGCAACGTCGTCCCTCCAGTTCTCCTCTTCGGTGGCGACGGCCCAGCCGATAACGTCGCCGCAGACTCCAGCGCCGGCACTGTGTCCGCAGCTCTGCAAGGTGCGGGCGCGACTCGCGGCGAGCGCGTCGCGGCTTGGCCAGACAGTGCTGGCTCAGGGCGATTTGAGGCTTCATGGGCAGATGCCCATCGTCGCGAAGGCCCACCACCGCGTCATCGCCTGACGCCTGAGGAGACGGCCGAGATCGTGGCGAGGATCGAACAATCGAAGCCTGGGTTCAGCAGATGCAGGCGCAGCCGCCAGTCAACCATCACGCGCTGTTCGAACGGATAGGCCTCAGTTTCAGGTTAGGCGCGCCGCCTGCGCATATGTTCGCCACTACGCCAGACGCCGAGGACGACGATGATGTGCCCCCGCTCCTTGATCTCACCGATTCGTCGCCTGAGGGGTCAGTGCACGGCGACGATGTCCCCCACGCTGCTCTCCCCGGCGCAACGTCTGTACGTTGCTCCATTGAACTTGTGTCTCATCACTGATTACTGTCAAGGTTCAAGAGCTCGCTGAGGAGACGAACGCGCTGTTGTCGGAATAGACTAGGCTTCATGTTATGTACTTTGCCAAAGCAAGCCCTCGTCCTCGTACATGTCACGCAAAACAGTGCTGTTTTCCCCGAAGAGCAGTACCAGCTCCTCTAGTCCACCCACCACACGCGTCGAGTTGTGGTAAACCTTGTCGAATATCGCGCGGGTGCGCTTCTCGCGGCGGTACCAGGCCTCTCGGGAACCGCGCGAGGCGTAATCCTGCACAAGAGTTGCAATCTGAGACTTCTGCGCGATCTCATGTAGGATGTGCTTTGCAGCCTTGCGCGTGCCCTGAGCAGCGATGAGCCGCTTGGTCAGCTCGTCCCAGACCGCAGCTTCCGGCTGGGGCCCCAGCCAGGACTGCAGGTCGACTTGCAGATTTTTTGCGAGCTCCTGCAAATCCTCCACTTTGGATACATCCACAGGATTTGGCGTGGGCTATAAATTGAATAGTAAGACAGCACATGGTAGAGGTGCCTATGGACGTACGCCCTCGGTGTTTGGGAGTACAGACTTGCATGGCGTCTCTTCGCGGATTTTGGGAGCGCGACGTAGATGATTCTGCGCCTTCCTGGAGTGATAGCGCTCAAGAGCCTTGGCTCTCTCTCGTTCACGGTTTCTACATGAGGATAAGCTTCACCGGATGAACGCTGCGAAGGCGGATATAACACACTTTGCGTAATGCTTGCGCCGAGAGGCGCGCCGTGCTTCTCGTCGTTCTTCAGCAGTTGTATATCTTGCGGGACGAGCCATCCGCAATGATTTCCTAGCAGGGTAAGGACGAGGGGAAAGCGTAACGCAGACGCGGTGGGTGGGGCTTGTGTTCGGAGCCGAAGCGGGTTTACCCTCCGGATAATCCCGTTTAAATCTGCCATGCTTCACGCACATCTCACTGCGAGATATTCATAAAAACCGATTGAGATTACATATTAAGTCTTTAATAAGCCATGCAAATGTGACAAAATTGCGAATGCGGACTGCGGTGCGTAGGGGAGGCCTCGGTGGCGCAAGGTGGGTACGGGCTACAGTGCTCGGCATCGATGGCGCAAGCTTGGGTGCTGTATACTGTGCGTGGGGTCGGCGTTAGTGGTACAAGCGCGGGTGAGGGCTACAGTGCGAGTATTTGTGGGCTGCCGGGAGCACCTATTGACTTTGGGACCGAAACTAGCAAACGGGCTGAATAGCGCGTCCCAACCCTGAGCAACGCTCAATTTTCGCATTTAGCAGTTGTGGGACATCATATTAGCATTATGAGCTGCTGAGATATGGTGTATCACACTCGGCGTAGTGAATGACTTCGGTGTTCACATGCTGAGCCTGAGCCGGAGTACAATTGCATAGCGCGCATTCCCGGGTTTGCCGCGAAACTGGGCGGCTGCGGTATACACCTCGTTCCTGAAGGTATTTTCTCTCCTCAACACCTGAGTATACTGCAGCAAGTCTATTCTTCTTGGACTGAAGATGTTTGGGGGGTTCAGCAAGGCATGCGCCTGAGCATTCCGTCCAGAAATGGCTTTGGGACAGAAATGAAACTGCACGCGCGAAAAACATCGCGACTGACACCTTGTAGGTCTGATTCCCCGCTGTATCCAATAGATATAGCTGTATGAAGGATGAATAACAATCATGTGGAAAGATTTTGAAAATAAAACGTCTACAGAGCAGCTTACTGACAAGTGATCTTTCACTTCGGGACAAGGACCCTGAGCTGAGAAGGCTACTTTTCTCGGCCGCTATCGCGTCAATTCAATACAATACAAGCTGAAGACATAAGTTTAAGCCTTATCAAAAGTTCCTATGCCATCATGGTAGCAGATGAGCGACTGTGTTACCTAGTAGCTTTGCCGTGGATGCATTGAGGGCACAACGCGTCAGATTAATGTCATCCTCCACACAAATTATACCCAGGGGCTAATGTAAAATATGCCGCAGACAGGATCTGAGCGGAATACGAGCCCGTGATATGCTACAACTGTAGTTGTGGGTTTGACGAACATGAAGGAACACGACGAAACACGCATTGAAACTCCGCAAACTGCTCTTTCTCTCCTTCCTTCAACATCGACCATCCGCGCTCTGTCATCTACGCGCGTGGGTTTGCATCATTATGAGCTTCCGCCTTCATACTGGTGTTGCTCGCCGCCGCAAGAAGAATGTTGCCGCAGCTATGCGGGCTAGTGGACTGGCCAACCCGGAGCAGCCGCCTGACGCACAGATGGATGACTCCCGCTTTGATCTAGTAGCACCCGAGTCTCTTGGTCGCTCACGGCGCAAACCTGGGCAACCTAAACTTCCGGCGCCACTACGAGACGGCGTTGTTCTCAGATTACCCGGCGGCGAGAATCTTGCTCAGCGCCCAAACCTACCGCCATCCGCGCAGGCTGGACGCACGGCTCTGCAGACTTTCTTGTCGTCTAACTCACATGGTCTTACTGCCGACATGCTGGAACTCATAAATGCCGGAGACTTTCCTGACGATAATTTCGGACTCAAGTTCACGCCGCCCGATCCTGGAACTTCTAGACACCATCGACGTCGCCTGGCTCAGCACCATAACTGGAAGGACGTTATACTTCGGGTCAGCATCTATAGGCTCTATCTTTCGCAAAAATATGGTACTCCGGAGCTTGCTGAACCCCTGCGGGAGTGCGGATGTGTGCATAGGCGCCCGCTTTCAGTCACTCTCGTCGATTGGATGGGTATGTCCCATGGTTATTCTGAATATGCTCGCTATGGCTTACTCTAATTTAGGTACGACTCAGTCTTCCGTTGACATTTGCGGGTGTACTTCAGTTGCGGAGAGACTGATCGCGCGCGGCTACTTTCCCTGCGCCCCCAAGACTCCATCCCTCGCATTCAGTATCGCGCTCCTGGATTTCATATCCATCCATTCGCTAAACGTTGCTCCTAACTCAACGGCCTGGTCCGACACCCTCGAAACGTTTTGGGCACACCGTGGTCGCTTCCGGAAATCAACAGTACGTGCCATTCAATGATCTCTCAGCGGACAATGCTGGTGCGCCAGAAAATTTGGCTGCTCATCGAGCTGGCTTGCCAGCATCGTCAGTAGCTGCACATGCCTTGCTGCGGCCAGCTCGCTCAACTGATGCCCGGCTTCACTCTGGTGCGCGACGCGCAGGGAGATAGTTGGTGCCCCAGCTCGGTCAGCCGGGACAAGCCTTATGACGAGAATGCGCTGCTGGGGCGCCGACGAGAACGCCCTGCTGGGGCGCCAGCAGCGCGTGCGACGCGAAAGCCGCGCAATTGTTGGCGCGCTTAACATTTGCGACTCGAAAGCCTCGCAAGTGTTGTCGCGTCAACGTTTTCGGTGCAAAGACCGCGCAATTCACGGCGCCACAACCTCAGCGGTGCAAACGCCGCGAAAATGTTGGCGCGCCGGCGTTTGCGGTGCGTTCAGGTTCCCGTGCCAGCATTTGCGACGCGTTTGCACCGCAGATGATGGTGAATTGTGGGTGCACCAGCTTTTGCGACGCAAACGCGCCGCAAGTTGGAGGGCAAGCGTTCGCGACGCGCTCGCACCGCACAGGATGGCCCGCCAGCATCTGCGACGCAAATGCATCGCAGACGTTGGCGCCCCAGTGTTCGCAATGTGAAAACGCCGCAGATTGGGAGCCCAGCGTTTGGGATGCGCCCGCGCCGCAGAGCTTGGCATACCAGCTTTCACACCAACCATTATGGCGCGCCAGCATTCGCGAAATGTTGGGACCACAGAGGATGGCGCCCCGGCGTTCGTGATGTGTTTGCGCCACAGAAGATGGCGTGCCAGCTCGCTGAGCCGTCACATGCTGGCGCGCCGGCTGCGCCATTGTGGTCCGATTTTTGCGATGAGAACACCGCACAGATGTTGGCAGGCGGCTAGCTGCCCTCCGTGTCTGGGGCGCCAACGTGTTCACAAACACCTCTCAGAGCTCCCGACTCAACGTTTTTTTCTCAGGGAAATCTCAGAAAGCGGCTGGGAATGGCGCTGACTTGGTACCAAGTCCTCGATAATCGATCCGAGCAGACAGTCACTGAGACTGTGCATGGTAATTCAGAGCCAGTATCGTTTGTCTGACACTGACTCTTTTTTCATGCAGTGCCAGTCGCGCAGAAACGGTCTCCGCCATCTCACGAAAACGAAGATCGTCCTCGCAAACGCGCGATTTGAAGTCGGAAATGATGAAGAAAGGTAGTCGCAGATCGGACTGAGCAGACGGTTTGTGCTTTCCGCCGTGGAGGCGTGCTCTCGATGTGACTGAAATTACGTCGGGTAGATCGACGAAGAATCGGAACAGGACACACCGGAACGTGAGACAATGCCAACACGCCCTTCTCAGCGTCTGCGGTCTCTCTGTCCGCTCTGCTTTGGCGGGAGCAAGCCGACATTGCAAAGAACAGAGTGCGCAGTTTACTACGCCCCGAAACAAAACACTAACTGCGATGGCACGCTATCGTTCACAGAGCTGACGTGTTGGTGTGCCTGGATGCCAATTTCGCTCAGAAACGCCGAAAGACTGCTGTCACAGACGCCCACATGGACTTCGCAGGCAGTCGTTTCGTATCCCAGGCTGACATCGATGAGATGGAGGCCGATCTCGACCGCGCGCGAAAGAAACCCGCAAAGCGGCGCACCAAGGGCACTTCTGCGAAATTGGACGATGAAACGTTGGACGACTGCGAGAAAGCGTTCATCGCTGCCCAGGAGCACGTCACGAAGGCCTCGAAAAATTACTATGCTGATACAGGCCTCATGGCCCTCTTATGTCGGCATGATCGCGTGCTCTGGGTGGCGAATATGACTACGCCTGGAGAACGGCAGCACTATGCTCTGGTCCTGATACGCGCTCTCGCTAAGGAGCTGCCGACGGACTGGAAACTGGGGTTGCTGTACGATATAGCTTGCCAGTTGTCACGGAGCATTGAGAAGGTATGTAAGTCTTTTCCCGCGCAGAACAGATCTAATTTCAGCACAGTGGCGACTTCTTCCCGAGATTGCAGAGCGAATGACATTCGCTGTCTCCGTCTTTCACGCGTATGGCCATCAATGGTCGTGTCAGATTATTTTCCACCGCGCAAGCGCGACGGCTTTGGCTTGAGCGACGGTGAGGGCTGTGAGCGATTCTGGAGCTCGATCCGCCACTTGATCGCCTGCTTGCGCGTGTCCGGGGTGAGTGACACGGTGAAACACTAGCTGCAGGCTGACTCAGAGTGTTTACTGCAGTATAATCGTCGATTATTCATCCTCGACCGACAGATGGAGGCGCTGGACTCCACGCATATGTGGAAACTCGGCCATTGGCTGCGCAAGAGACACACCGCTGCAAAGCGTCGCTTGTCAGAGGCCGAGGGTCTAATCCGCGGAAGTGGGGAGACAGAGGCAGAGCTTGGGAAGCAGTGGGAGGCTCAGGTGGCGGCCCAGCTCATCAAGCATCCCCGTACGTGATGCCGGCATCACCTGCGTATGATTGTGCGGAGCTGACACATGGAATAGGCAAGGACGAGAATGCGGCGGACAAGATCATCGAGAAGATTTTGTTGGCCCTCGGAACTATCGACAGCCTCAAGCAGAGTATAAAGGACGATCGTAAGGAGCTCAAGAAGGCCCATAAGCTCACTGCAGCCGACACGCACAAGATCACGTCACGGATCGATGCTGCGCAGTCCGAGATAGAGTCAACACAATCGCAGATCGACGTGATGCACTCGTCTCTGGGAACAGAGCAGTGCCGGCGCTTAGAGTCTCTTCGTGGCAACGACTACTTGCGGACGCGGGTGAACGCGCGCGCGCTGAGGGCGAGGATCCGACAGTCATTGGTCGCTCACAAGTTTGAACATCGCAAACTCGAGCGCGCCTATCGCCACCAAGTCCTACGTACGGACTTCAGCTTGCACAAATGTTGACACTGACGGAAATTGTGCAGAGGCCAAGGAGCACGCATCTACAAAAGATGCTGTGCATCGCCGTGAGCGCAACATCACGGCGCAGGTCGCGAAGTTCAACGACTACGTGTCGCACATGGCCCTTCTGATCAGGCAGGGCAAGAAACCGCCGGGACGAATCCGCCTCCCACGCAAATTGGACATCAAAAAATTATTCAAGTTGGATGTCGATGACGAGATCTGGCAAGACGATCCGGGACTGGGGCCCCAGGACGAAACGAGCCTGCCGCGTTTTCTCGCCGACGTCAACGTCCAGCGCGGTATTCAAGCTCTATTGGAGAAGCGACGCTGTTTGGAAGAAATCGAGCGCGTACATGCTGAAGTCGATGCCTTGCGCGTGTGGCTGTCAGAGGAAGAGGCTGCTCTTCGCAGCGTGCACGATGATGAATCAGGTGAGCATGGTAGCTGGCATCCTGGGGCTCCAGCTCTTATTTACTGATGATATCAGCGCACACAAGTCTTCGTCAGGCAGTTAGTCGGCGACTAGACGTCCTGGTCTCTCTCAGTGCCGAATGGAAGCGCGAATTTGGCCTGAGCGTCGACCTCTTTCAGCGCTTTTCGAACAGTAGCCCGGAGAAGGTTCTCCAGGCCGAGGATGCAACAACAGAAGCGGCAGCGACTCTCGCCGATGACGCTTCGGACGACGCCTCCGATGCGTATTCATACGAGGCTAGCGAGTACGACCCAGTCGCAGACTTTTTGGACGAGCTGCGAGATGATGCGCCCGAATCGGACACCGACGCAGAACCAGGAAAAGACGCTCATGGGGAGAACGAGGTACGGATGCATGGATCTCGCAGTGCATTGATTATTGATGTGTTTCCAATCACGATAGAAAGACCAAACTGTTGATATTACGACAAGCATGTTGGACTCCCTCGACATCACATCGGACACAACACAAGACGTGTCCAATCGCATCACTCGCGAGGAGCAGATTACCGGTGCGGCACAGACTGCTCCTGTGGAAGATCTCGGACTCTCGCCTCGCCGTCCCCGCAGGCAGACTGTTGTTCGCCACGTCGTCTACCGGGCCGGCCAGTTCTTCTGCCAAGACAGTGACCTCATGCGCCTGGCACGTCGAACAGATTGGCTGAGCGGCCACGGGCTCGCTACCTTCCTGGAAAGTGAGAGGTTGCGAATGCATGCCGAGAACGTCAGCGTCGTACACTCGGAAGCACTACTGAATGTCGCCAACTACATTCGGTGTGTCAATGAGAAGAACGACAGCGGGGCGCAAAACAACCTCAAGGAGATTCTGAAGTTGCTAGCGCATGTGAGTGTCCCGCAGTCGCGGCCAAGTCCAGCTGACCAACTGAAAAGCTCATCAACCCGGGAGATGCGCGGAAATGGCTAATTCTAGGCCATGTACCGCAGCCTCCGCATTGGACGCTGATAGAAGTGCGATGGACCGACAGGACAATCCGGTATTACGACAGCGCAGCCGAGAATGGCGAGTATGCTGTGGAACTGAGGGACAAGACTCAGTTTCTGTTGCAACTATATGAGGAGCGCATCTTTCCCGAGCTCGACGCCAAATCGTTCAGCTGGATAGGAGAGAAGGTACGCTCTGCAAGCAACGCTGTGGTCATTCCTGCTTACTGAAAATATTTCGCAGCGAGGAAGGAGGCAGTTTAATGGCTACGACTGTGGACCTTTTACGGCCGCCGACGCGGTGAGCCTTTTGCAGTCAGACATGCCCAGCGACTTGCGGCAGAGCGATATGGCGGCATGGAAAAGAACGATGGAAGAACAAGTACGTGCGCTACGGGTAGAAGAGGAGCTGGTCAGAGGCGACAGCAGTAACGCCCCGGTGATCGAGATATCGGATAGTGATGACGATTGAATGCATGGCATTGTACTCATTCATTCTCGAGCTCGTAGTTGAGCCGTTCATGACGTTCTTCTCACCCAGTGTTCTTCTGGGGCGCCACAACACCCGCGATGGGATGCCAGCTGTCTGCAGGATGGCGGCCCAGCTTTCACTGATTGGCGGAGAGGCAGTGGCACGCTGTTAAATTTGTAAAATCGCAACGGGGCGCCATCTAGGCACAAACTTTCGCGATGGGGCACCAGCTACTTAGAATCAGTGAGACTGTCTGCGGGATGGTAGCCCAGCTTTCATTGACTGACGGAGAGGCTGGCGCGCCGACAACACTCGCGCGTCGCGACGGGGCACCATCAACGTAGCACTCACGATGGGGCGCCAGCTACGTAGCGCGGCATGTTTCCGATGATATGGGGCACCATATAGTCGCGGCCCCTTGCTTCAATATGGAATTCTGGGCCGCCACTTCCGCCGCGGCACTAGCAGGGCGCCCAGCTCTGTGGACTTGGATGATAAGTTATAAGGTCAGACCACGGTTTTGACCGTGCGCACCCAACATGTCGACACCGAGCTCAGATGCTAGCAGCACCGGAATATTTTACGCCGAGTTCACTGTACCCTCCTGCGCTCTCGAGGTCTGGCGACCGGTAGTGCCAGCAACAGACCGCAGCGACGTTATCATATACAAATGCTCGCGCATTTTGGGTATGAATATCGTACTTCTATTGACTGTATATTGTTGACAGAGACTGTGATAGAATGCGGGAGACCTGTTATAATTGCGCGAGGAACTGCGGGACGCTCGTACACCGACGAACGGTTTTTCACCACGGTCAAGGGCCCTGCGATGATGTGCGATAATGTATTGATCGTGTATGCGTCATATATGTATACTACGCGCCATTAAAGCTAGTACATCAATGTTATAGAGCTGCCAATTCTTGTTCATCTATTACTGTTTGCGTTGGCGGGCCACCTCGGCAGACGCCGGCGATGTACCTTGTACAAGGCATTCAGCATGAGTTGCTGTGTGGTGGGCTACCATGCGAGTCACGTGGCGACTGGTGATATTCTGCTCACTCACCAGACATCAAAGGTTGGGACCCCATTCCCGCATCGTCAGGACCGAAAAATGATGGTGCCTCGTTCGGAAGTTCCGAGCGTTGGCGCCCCATGGGACTCGTGCCGCTGTGACTTGGGGCCCCGGTAAACATCACAGCTCAGACCGTATGCATTACAGTGAAAAACCTGAGTACAGGAAGTGCAACGGTGTCAAGACCAGTACAACATCAAGTCAGCTCGCAGACGGTCCAGATCCTCGCGCGACAAATGAGCAGTGTCCCGTTCAAAGGCGTAAGCTCGGGTAAGGTAGTAACTCATGTACGACTCTGTAGAAAGTGAGCTTCAGACAGTATTTGGGGATACTGACGTCTAGGCTGTCTCGGGTTCCTGGCACACCAAACATTGCACCAAAGAACCCATAGGGTAGGCTCTCGGCGGGGAGGCATAGAGAACGGGTGGTCGTGCGGAGTGGACAAAAGCAAGAGATGTTTCTGATGCTGTGCTCCACGGATGCGTGCGCAGACGACAAATTCCCAATGTCGTGAGAGATCATGCAGAGACTTCGTATTTTTTAACCTGGTGAAACGCTGGAGCAGACATAAATACCGCAGTCAAGAGCCCCAGCCAAATCGGCGCACAAATCCATTCATTTTGCAGCGACAGTGAACATTGCCATTACATAACAAGAACAGTCACTGGAATACAACCGCGGCCCCAAGGCGTTCTCGATACACCCTGCGCTCTGCGGAATCGAGCTTGGCTACGGCAGCCGCATAAGCAAGCTGTGTTCTGTACCTATATTCGCCGAGCGTTTCTGATAGAAAGGAAGTTAGAAAATGAAGATGGGACTGCGCTGCAACGCACCTTTTCCCGCACGACTGTTTTCTGCGCCCCAGACTTGACGGAAGAGGTTCCATGTGGTGTTCGATGCGGCACGTCGCATCTTTTGGCGGAAAGTCGCGCGTTCTGTGACATTCATGCCTTGCGTGGTGGCATGAAACGATACCGCCATCCGCTCGTGGTAGTCGCTGAGGGTTTCTGCAATATATGATGAGTTGGAGCAGCTGAAAGAAAGTGAAGGCTGTTGGGAAGACGTACCATCGGTTGCACGCGAATAATGACAGTACCAGTGGCGGCGGTACAAGTTCCAAAGGCTAGGCGGGCGCTGCGACATGCCAGGTGAGTCGATTGATTAAGTGATAAGGAGCGCGCAAAGCTGTTGGACGTGACGCATGCTTCCTTATATACATTGACCAGCTGCGGAACGATACATTCAGGCTGGGGCGCCAGTATGCTGTGGATAACGGAGGATGCGAACCTGGGGCGCCAATCGACGATCACAACGTGCGCTGGGCCGCCAGGTCTACTGGCGCAATGGGGCGGTGGGGCACCAGTCGTGCGGCCTGGATGTTGAAATGACTCCATGAGGTATAGGGCTGCTATCAGAAATCAATTACCACAGGATGAGAATGCCTGTGACGTAAATGAGCACTCACGTGCCTCACGTGGGCTTCCAGACTAAGTGCCAAGTACACGACAGAGCTTGAGCTCGACTTGGGAATAGACGTTGGGGTGGGGCGGATGCGCGTTCCGACGGATGGAGCGCCACTACATCGACGGGGATGAGATTGCTGGGCCGCCAGGTTGAGCGGGGAGACGCGCGGGAAAAAGTAATGGGACGCCAGCACACCGAGAATGACGGGCCGCCAGCAGCAGATTTAGCAGGCTGCATGCGCGGTGAGCAGTCGAGCGATGGGGCGCCAATTTACAAAAACGGTGAGATTGCTGGGGCGCCAGCAGCAGATTTCGCAGGGCTGATGCGCGAAGCCGGAGGTAGTCAGAGGGACGGGCCGCCGATAATAGGTACTAACTACGCGGAGACAAAAAATCGACGGGCCGCCAGAATCAGCTGAAGTTGGGTCATTGACACGCAGGCATCACCGGTAGACAAGAGCTGGGGCGCCAACACAGGTGCTGGCCAGATATAGCAATTGGAACCAGATAACAGCTGGCATACATACAGAGCACTATCATCGTAAAGTACGCGCAAACGGCCGGCACTGGAGCGGACGGGCAGCGCGGGTTAAGGCACATGGCGCAGTATGAGATGCGGCACTTACGGTTGCGGTATATGTGCAGTCCTGATGAACGGTTGCAGTATATGTGAAGTACTGCAAGGATGGAGCCCCATCTTGAAGACGTCATGGAGTGTTGGGGCGCCAGCATGGGGTATGAACGATTCAGGAACCGCGATCACGGGAAACGGCGTTCAAGTGGGCTTTGGGCTGTTCCATACACACAGAATGCTGACTCTTGCATGAGGTGAAATAAACGGGAGCTTCAGTTGGAGCAAGCCAAAGCGTAAGAATGCGCAAAGGTCGAGAGATGTGGATGAGAAAGTAACGGTTCGGACTTTGCCGAAAGCCCTTATGTCATCTCTTCGTCGACGCTCTACGTTCTATACGAGATTGAAACTACTTACTGAGCGTCGCTTTTTAAAATAAACTGCACGATGAATTTCTCGTGGCGAAGCACAGCCGGAGGCATCGAGCGCGTCGACGAGCACACAAAGAGGGCCAAAACCTAATGCTTGGGGCGCCGGCGGGAGACGTTGGAGCTGGGGCGCCAGGACGTAGTTGGGCAATCCTCAAAGCTTGGGCAATCGCGACGCAAATGCTGGGCCGCCTTGGGGCGCCACGCCGCAGCCGACCGTTTAGGCCGAACTCTTGATAGGACGGATTACACCTAACAGGCCTGATTCCGGGCAGCCTGTGGTGCCACCGCGCCCGCCGCTGCTGCCACTGCGTCCGCGTCCGCTGGAGCGCCGGACGTCGAACTCGCCAATGCCCGCGTCTACATGGGCACAGACCCTTCGCAAGGCCCCCCTGAATGTATGTTCCATTTCATTCTGAACTTTGCCCGTTGCTGACAGTCTCCTAGCTCTCTGGCTTCCTCCCTCGCGTACTGCGGTCGCTGGGTTCCCCGCGGCCACCATCCCGGACGACTTCACTGCCCGCCCGTGCGGAGAACTCGCCAAAAACCCCGCCAAGCAATCGGGGTACAAGACCACCCTGACCAAGGCACGCAACAAAACCATGCAGCGCATAAATGCAGGTCTGCCCTCGCCCGGGTATTATGCTATCATCGGCGGAAAGACATACAGGCGTCTGCCTGAGACCGAGCGCCCACCAGCTCCCACCGCCATCGCCCCCGCCGTGCCCAAAAAGTCGACCACAACGACGAGCAAGGGCCCTGTCAAGTCCGCGCTCAAGACCGGGTCCGGAGCGTCGTCCGGGCCTGCGCCCGACCCCAAATCTGCCGCGCAGCAGGCGCCGGAGCCCACCGCACCACCTGCGACGAAGCCCGCCGCACAGGCAGCACCACCCGCCGCGCCGTCCACTAGGCAGAGCACGGCCCAGCCCGAGCCGCCCGCCCAGCCCGCCCAGCCCGCCCAGCCTGCACCGCCCGCCCAGCCTGCGCAGCCCGGCGCGCGGCTCGCGGCGCCTCCCACTGCGCAGCCCGCTGCGCGGTTCGGCGCGCAGGGCACTGCACCCCCGCAGTCCCGCTCGCAGACCCCTGCGCCCACGGAGTCTGGGAACTCGTCGTCGAAGCGTCCTCATGACGACAGCGACGACTTCGAAGGCACTTTCAACAAGCGTTTGCGCAACGATGAGCGCTCACGCGGCCGCAATATTTCCCGCCACGCGTCCCGCGACCGATCTCGCGAGCGCATTGGCCAGGCGGGTGACGCTACGCCGCGGAAGAGCGAGCGCGCCACGTCGGCGGTGCCCGCACAGTCTGGAACACCAGCTCGCACGCCGTCACGCAGGCTCGCTGTTGAGATGCCCCCGCCAAGATCGCGCTCCCGCTCGCGCCCAGCATCGCCAGCCAGCAAGGAGTTTCGCGTCTCCATGGTTGACAAGGCGTTCGGGCTTCCGCCGCCGTGGCTGGACAAGGTCCCTGACGAGTTCGACACGACCGCCGTCCAGACGGCATTCAACAAGGTCAACTTCGCGTTGAACATGGGTATGCCCGTGCCCGCGCAATTCGTTCCCACCCTCAAGGACTTGGCCATGTCCTGGCCCGCTTTCGAGGAGATGCCTCGTGCTCTTGTGCACGTCATTAAGGAGGTATTCAAGGCTTTCCCGGACGCCTGAAAGTAGCTACACGTCCACCGCATGTTCAGTTGCCTCAGTCCAAATAGAAAATTTGGTCTTGATTTAATTGCAGTTGTGAACTGGTGCAAATTTTACTTGAAGCAATGCAGAAAGAAATGCTAAAAGACAACTTGATAGAGCAAGGTGACTCGCGGCCGCCGAGAGCATTCCGCCGTTCGCGTGCGTAATTCTCGCGGCGCGAAATCTTAACCAGCGTCCACCTGCATCTGTCTTGCCGCAGTCATCAAAACTTTCAAACTGCAGTTGCGACCCAACCTGATGTTGCGAGGGGTTATCGGTAGCGGTAAGATGACGCCGGTAACTTCAAGCTGCGCAGGGCCGCTCGTTGTCGCAAGAGCGGACTATCATCATGCGGTCCGCGACCTTCCGCGATGTTTCGCGGCGGCCGCGAAAGCTCATACACCAAACCCTCGCTACGTCTTCCACGCCGGCCGCGAGAATTATGCATAGTGCGCGAGTTCATTGGCGGGTGCTCGTTTCCACTGCCAGGCGTAGCTCGGTTCCGCGGCGGCCGCGGGAGCTCAAGCACCAAGGCGTAACCGCATGTTCTGCAGCAGCCTTGAAATCTCAAATATATTGCGAGAGATAATGAGAAGTGGTTGCCTCCATTGTATAATACAATCACCTCGATACTGCGTATATATCTATCGAGGTCGCTGTCGGCTCTCGGCGGCCGCGATTTGTGCCGCGGAGTTGTATGTTCAATGGTCTCGGCAGCCGAGAGTTATCTCTCGCTGAGCCCACGTTCACAATATATTGATCGGATAGCCACTTCAAGTCTCGCCGGCCGCGATGAGCAACGCTGGTCAGCATATATCCTATCGCGGCGTCCGAGAGCATATATCCTATCGCGGCGTCCGAGACGACAGATCGCGTGACGGAAAGCACGCTGTTACTCTATCGCGGCTGCCGAGAGCAAACCGTGCGTTCCGCGTGTGCGAAGTCGGGAAGGGTTTCTCGGCGCCCGATATCTATGGGCACGCATGTAATGATCCGTTTAGGATACTTCCGGTACACCAGAGGCCCCACATCAGTGGTCTCGGCTAGAGGCCTCGGGGGTCCCAAATAGATCGCCTAAGGTGTTCTGCCCGCCGCCCACCATGCCGCGATACGAATCGCTCGAGGACGTCGCCGCCGCGTACGACCGCAAGACCGTCGGCGCCGTCATGAGGTCGCTCGAGGACGACCCGACGATGGAGGCGCTGATCGCGGCGCACGAGGACGCGAAGCGGACGCTCGGCGGCCTGCAGCAAGAGGCCGTCGACGAGGAGGACCTCGACGCGATCGAGGCGCTCAGCGCGCGCAGACGCCAGGCGAAGGCCGAGCTGCGCCTGGCGGCGCAGCGACGCTTCGGGATGCTGGCCGAGCGCGTGGCCAACATCGCGGCGGACGCGGTGATCGGGCAGAAATTGACACGCCGGAAAAATCGCGTCCCTTTCAAGATAAAGGCGACATAGCAAGACACAATACAAACTCGAATACAGTACTACCACACATCCCGACAACAACGAAGACCGCAAATCAACAAGAACAGCATCCCGAAATGGAACACGCGACGCACACCGGCAAGACCCGACATCTCTCCAGCATGGACAACTTGGCGACAACGGCTCGGCGACCACAATCCCTTCTATTGGACCTCAAGCACGACTCCCGGATTTGCCTTTCGAGACTCCCAGAGTATGCGCGAAGGACGAACGATCCGTCTCTAAGAGCAGGCGAGCATGTTCCGCGTTCGCCTCCCGAAAGTGTCCCAGCACACGACCGCGTGCTACTCCGGCAAAGACACCACGACCACGAAGGTGCGCAGTCGCCCTGGCTGCGAAGGAATATTCTCGACGCCGCTGTCTCCGGTTGCAAGGGATCACCAGCAACCGAGAACGATCCTGACTCATTCACCCAAAAATCGTTATCGGCACCTGCGCATTCGCGAACACGTCACCCGCTGCGATCTCGGACCATATCCAGACCAGGGTCTAGGGCATCCTTCCTCTCTACTGTCCCTGAGCATGTGCACCCTGAGAAACCGGGGAAATGCGGAACACGAAACCCATACTAGGGGAATCCCGTCATCGTGATCGCAGCGCACTTTCCCACGGTCTATGGCGTCATCCAAACGGCAGGGCAGGCCGCAGCACACTTGTGGACGATCGGTAGTCTTTCCTCGGAGCAATTTCTGAATCACACGCTCACGGGATCGGCCTCTCATTGGCTCCCGAGAATGGATTGCGCAACCCGCAGGCGCGCGCAGTCCGCATGTGACAATCGGGAACTCTTCCTATCGCATGGGCATTATCGGTACAGTTCGGGACGTGGTCTTGATTGGCTTGGCCTTCTCCTGTATAAAACGCGATAGGTAGTTAGGTAGTTTTCCCTTAGCACAGCGGCTCACGAGCATCCGGCTCACCAGTAGTTCAGTATCGCGCACTCCGGCGCCCAGTTCTCGTACTCGCACCCGTCCTCCGTTCTAGTCCGTACGCAATCGAAGTCTCAGTCACCCTCTGCCATCTCCGTTGGCCTCAAGTCTCGTTTTCCCCTTCCCTCGGTGCGTAGTCGCGACTTCCGTGATTGCACACCATCCTCCCTCCTCTCCTACTACGACTTCTCCATCCGAACCGTGCTACTTCTGTTCGTCGCGTTCGCACGCAGTCATAGACTTCGCCAGTGCAGCGACGAAGAAAAGACGCACTCCCGTCTCACAATCCTCCTCTCCCGTGCACCCTCTTCTCGTAGACGACTCCACACGAGTAGTCTTGAGCTCTCCGAATACGAATTCGGGTTCCCCCTCGTCTTTGTGATCCTCACTCGGGTTTTGATCATACACACTCGAGACCATATCCCCGTTTCACCCCTACCTCTATATCTATTCTCTCGTGTGTTGGGTATACTCCACCCACCCACCCTTTTGATCTGCGGCTCCTCCCTACTCCTGGATTCATTGTCTTAGTCTTCCCTGGCTGTTCAAAGTGGTGACCACCGCAGGGAGTCTTTGAACTAGTCTTACAAACGGTTCAGGCTCCCTGTTTATCCCTTTCGCACACCCCCACCACTTACTTGCGTCGAGATTGCGACGGCTTCACCTGGTCCTGCCGCACGAACTCGTTCTCGTGTTCGCCAAGCAACCATTCCTGTTGCCTCAACATCATCACTCACGCAAGCGAACCCCCATACATCTACATCGGTTTCCTTACCGTTTTCCCCCCTTTCTTCCCTCTCTTCTCTCACCCTCTCGGAACGAGACCCTGAGTCGGAACCCGAGTTTCATTCCTCACGTTCGCGAGAAGATTCAGATCAAGACGTCGCACCCCGTCGTTCTCGATTTGCTTCACTTGCACCACGCACTCCATCACCTGTCAATCGCATACCTCTCGCAGAAGAACATCCGTACTTCCAAGAGATGGACGATGACGGAAACCCCCCCAACCCGCCAGGCAATCCAGAAATGGAAGCGGCCTTCGGCAACCTACTGTTCACGTTCATGCAGCGTGCAGTACAGAACCTTCCCGCTGTGCCCCCAGGCCAGCAAGCTCCAGCCGCTCAACAAGCACGCGTTCCCCTCCCGTACCCAGACGAGAAGGGCGCGCCGCGATTTGACGGTGACCCATACAAAATCGGGACCTTCCTCGAGACGTTCGAAAATCGGGCGCGACTAGCCGCGATTGGAGCAGACCGATGGAAGAAAGTTGTGGTTGATTATGTCAACCGTGACACGCGCAATCAGTGGATGCAACTCGAAGAGTTCGGTGATAACTCTACCTGGGAAGAGTTTAAGGCTCAAGTGTTGCGCGCGTATCCCGAGAACGGTACCATCAAGGAGTATACGTTCGAGGAGCTGAAGGAGAAGATAGATACCTGGAAGGGGCGTTCGCTGCGCTCCCCCGAGGATGTCAATCGGTATACCCGAGAGTTCAACGCTTGTCAAAAGTCGTTGCAGCGTCAGGGCATCGTGCACCAAAAGCAAGAGCTCTACCTGTCGGCCTTTACAGCAGAAGAACGCGGGCGTATCGAGAGACGCCTTGAGTGGAAGTTTCCCGACCAGCACTATCACGAACTCGAGATTGATGACATTGCGGACGCGGTTCGCTTCCTGGCAAAAAACTCGATCGCTGAGATGCCGGGCGCGATTAAACTCGCGTACTCGCCGATTGCAATTGATTCGCGCGAGGTCTCAGTGTCGGTGCAGCCCCCGGCAGCCGTCAAACGCGAAGGTCCCGATGATCGCCTGATCGCGAGTGTCGCACAGCTCATCGAAGAAAAGTTGGAAGCGCGACTTGGCCCGGCTCGACCAGTGCATAATCACACGCACGCAACAGGCCCTAGCGGGTATGCCGCGGGAAGATTTGGTCCTCCCCGAACGGGTGATACCACCTCCCGGATTGGACACGACCGTTGTCTATTCTGTGACGAATCGGGACACATGATGCGTCAATGCCCCATGCGTCAGGAATACCTGAATGCGGGAAAGATAACGGAAGATCCATTGGGAAGGATGGTATTCCCAGGCGGACTGATGATTCCGGGTCCTCGCGAGAAGCCCATTCGCAAGCGTATTGACGAGTACTGGGAGGCTCAGGCACGGTCGCACTACTACGATTCCGTGATGCTGTTGGACGGCGACGTTGACCCAGTCGATTACGAAGACGACCAGTTGCTCCCCGAGGAACGCGAGTACCAACGTTTCTTATGATGCGCGAACAAGTGCACAACTACGAGACCACTGGGCGCTTTCGACCGAGCAATAAGAAGTTCGATGGTGTAGAACTTCCGGCGCGACGCTGGGGGCCAGCCTCGCAGCAGAAGAACACGGAACGGGTACCCGGAATCCTCCCGTCCCGGCAGCTGCTCGCGCCAGCACTCCCGTCAGTCAACAAGCTCCACCTCAACGCGCACCAGAGAGGCCGGCCGATCTGCAGGTCCCAATTCCACTCGACGAGGTAGCTCGCAAACACGCCGACCTGACCAAGAAAGCCGCAGACAAGATGGAAGAAGCCGGCGTGACATTTCGTAACAAGGCTCCCGCAACCGACGATTCGATGGCCGAACAACTGTTCACGCGCGTACTCGAGCTTCCAATCACGACAACAATTCGGGAACTGCTCGCAACTTCAGGAGACATCCGCCGCTTGGCACAGAAGTACACTACGACGAGGCGAACTCCTGTAAGCGAAGTACATATCATCGACCAGGACGACGGCGACGACGGCGACGTCAATGACGTGTTTCAAGTTGTTGCGTGGGAACAATCGCTGCAGCGGACGCCTTCGGGAGACTTCGCGGCGCACGAGTCGTTACCGTTGATGGTCATCACCGCCGACATCGAAGGGGTCCCCATCGAGACAATCATCGACACAGGGTCGACTATCTGCTGCATGAGTGATCGCGTATGGAGGAAGATTGGCTCACCCGTGTACTCGGAAAAGTCAACCAACATGCGCGACGCGAATGGCAACGTAGCCGGCACCTTGGGCGCGATTGTCGACCAAGAAGTCATCATCGGAGGACTTAAGTTCTTCATCACCATACACGTCGTCCCGAACGCGCCATTCAGTCTCATTCTCGGAACACCCTTCTGCGCAATCGCCTCGATCGAAATCTCGTACCGCCCTTCGTCCGAAATGGTGCTCAAAATCACCGACCCGAATACGGACAAGACCGTGCTTATTCCTGGATCCGCCAAGCCGCGCCGCGCTGTCGCGTTCGCGCGCACTGTAGACTCGCCTAAGGATTTTTGATGCGGAGAGAACGCGCCTCTCCGTGCCGCAATATACAACCCCTGTTCTTCTATGATCGTCTTGTGGGCGTTTCGCAAGATGTTCGCGAAAGGTTCAAGGACCCTGTCATCCTTGCGATGTTTGGGTTCACGCTGCTAATGTCGCTTCCCAAAGAGTTAGTTCCCGCTTGGGTTCGCGCTCTTGTTCTCGGGATTGCGGCAGGACACGCGGGTACCTTGATTCTTCAGCAGCCGGAGACAGCTGCGAGGATAGAAGAAGTTGTGGAGGACAAAAACCCTCGGCGACGTCGACGGTCGCGCAGAGGTCGCAAGAGAGGTAAAGCAAATGTACTAACCACCCCGACCAATGATGACCCCTCTGAGGGAGGGGATGGTGTACAAGAAGCTTATCCCGACGAGCGACTTCTCGAGAACCGACTCCGGTGTCTTTACGGCTTTGGATTCACGGAACAAAACGGCAACGGAAACGGGACGGCCCAAACAATGCTCATAGAGGATCTGCCTAACCCGGAAACGGAAGGCAAATCGGACGATCAGCCTCAAGATCAGCAACACGCGATTACGATAACATCCACGACCATTCCGATTGAGGTCTACACGCTCGATTCGGACAATCGGTTTGCGCAGCCAAGACCATACATCTTTCTCCTCAATGAAGATGGCACCCGAGTCGTCCCGCGAACGGAAGAAGACACGTGGGAACACGACGAAGACTTCGCTATGACGGTAACACTGACGATCGGCGACGACGCGCACTTCGCAATGCCTCCACGACCAGTCAAAACGGTACCGCCGCTACGATTGTCACGTGACGCGCGCAGCTTTCGGCACCCGCAAGCCATTCCCATGGGCATCAGCGAACTCGAGTTTCCGTCACGCAAACCGGCTGGCATTGACACTGGCATCTTCGCGACTGTCTTTAACGTGATGGAACGGAGACAGCCGAAGGGCGAAGACAAACAGCGACCGGGAACGCGGCAGGACTCGGACGGAGGCCCTACAAGTCCGCGTTACTCAAGGTACACCCGCAGAACGCTCCGATGCCAGAAGAATACCGGATAGTACGACGACGACCGTCTGATCCGCTGATGACCTTGCCAGTAATCGGCGCCAAACCCGCGGATTTCGTGCCCACGGCATATATGACGACGGAACGAATGGCCGGCTTCAAGATTGAGGACTCTGCGCATTTGTGGGACGAGGAAAAGAAGCTGTTCAAAGCTATCGTCGCTGCCAATGAAACCGCGTTTGCATGGACGGAGGCGGAACGAGGTCGCTTTCGATCAGACTACTTCCCGCCTGTCAAACTCGCCGTGCTTCCGCATGTGCCATGGACCAAACGTCATGTGCCGATACCACCCTCTATTCGCGACAGTCTCATCGAGCTGTTAAAGGAGAAGATCAAAGCCGGCGTATATGAAGAGTGCAACTCCTCGTATCGCAACAACAGTTGGTTCTGCGTCGTGAAGAAAGATGGCAAGAGTCTTCGCATAGTGCATGATTTGCAGCCGCTTAACGAGCATACCATTCGGGATGCGGGTCTCATTCCCCAGCCTGATGAGTTCTCGGAAGAGTGCGCGGGATTTACGCTATTGTCGGTACTCGACCTATTCTCATCTTACGACCAGCAACTGATTGATGAGGCTTACCGTGACCTGACGGCGTTTCAAACACCGGTCGGGGTACTACGGAATGTTGGATTGCCAATGGGGTACACGAATTCAGTTCCCATTCAGCAAGCAAACGTAACCTTCATCCTGCTCGACGAGATTCCGCGATTCGCGAACTGCTTTATCGACGACGTTGTCGGGAAAGGCTCGCGGTCGTATTACAAAAACGACGACGGGACGTACCAGACGCATCCGGACAACCCGGGAATACGGCGTTACGTATGGGAACACGCGATGACGCTAAACCGGATCCTTCATCGTTTGAAGAAGGCGGGTGCTTCCGTTTCGGGAAAGAAGGCAATCATTGCACAGCCTGAGGCAGTCATTGTGGGGTATCGTTGCAACTTCGAAGGGAGACATCCTGAGAAGGGAAACGTCAAGAAGATACTCGACTGGCCGACGCCGCAGAATGTGACACATGTGCGCGCTTTTCTTGGGACGTGTGGCGTATCGAAACTCTGGATCAAAGACTTCGCGCGTGAGGCTCGGCCGCTGTACCAGCTCACCAAGAAGGACGCAGAGTTCGAGTGGACTCCCGAGTGCGAGGCAGCGATGCAGCGGCTCAAGAAGTTGGTCACGGAAGCCCCAGGACTCAAGCCGATTGACTACGCGTCATACAACGATGTCATACTCGCAGTCGACTCGTCCGTCATTGGTGTTGGCTACATTCTGCTACAACTAGGCGACGACAAGAAGCGGTACCCATCGCGGTATGGATCCATCACGTGGAACGATCGCGAAAGTCGCTATTCGCAGGCGAAACTCGAGCTACATGGGCTGTTTCGATCATTAAGGGCTGTGCGCGCATACATTTATGGCGTACACTCCTTGGTGGTAGAAGTCGACGCGAAGTACATCAAGGGAATGCTCAACAACCCGGACATGCAGCCCAACGCGACTATCAACCGTTGGATTGCGGGCGTTTTGTTGTTCAACCCGAGAATAGTGCATGTTCCTGCGACGAAACACACGGGAGCGGACGGACTTTCACGAAGACCGGCAGCACCTGAAGACGAGGACGAGCCCGACGATGCAGACGAGTGGTTGGACAAGGCTTTGGGATTTGCGATAGAACTCGAAAACGCGCGAAGACCCGTCTTCGATCACGTGTTTGAGAGCACTCCGCGACTCGCAAAGGCCTTGGGAATTCAGCTCAACGTGCCCCAGCGGCCACGTCATCAACAGGAAGTCTTCATTTTCGACGTATACGCGACGCTGCGTAGTGGTGCGAGGACGCAACCATCCAAAGTACCCCGCGGAGAGGAGTCAGACTCCGACAAAACGCGCGCGAAAACGACGAAAATGAAGATTCTGGCGACGAATCCGTCTCAGGCGATGAGGATGAACAAGAGCATCAAGAAGGACGTCCCGCAAGTCCCGAACGCGAAAAGGAGCAATCGCAAGAGCCAATGCAAGAGGCGAACGCGGAAACTCGAATTCGGGAAATAGCAACAGAACCCGAAGGAGAAGTCAAGATTCCTAGAGGCGCAAAAGGACGACGACGCGACAAAGAGCTACCGACCATCTTCAAGTTCCTACAGTCGGGCGACCGCGACCCGAATATGCCGCGCGACAAGTTTCACGCATTGGTACGCAAGGCATCTCAGTATTTCGTACTTGGCGACGTACTCTACCGGCGAAGCGAAGACGGAAGGCACAAGGCAGTGGTATTCGACAACGACAAGCGACTAGAGAAGATGAAGCTCGCGCACGACGAACTTGGGCACAAGGGATACTTTCCGGTTCGCGCACACGTGCGAGAACGGTATTTCTGGCACGATATATGGACACGGACATTCGCTGGTATCTACGCACTTGTCATCAGTGCCAGATTCGCCAATTGGGGCACCAGCGGATTCCGCAAACGGTGCCATTCGTACCCGGCCTATTCTTCAAGTGTCACATTGACGTGATGCTCATGTCGGTAATGTCCGAAGGCAAGAAGGCGTTGGTGCAGGGCAGATGCGCGACAGCCAGCTTCCCGGAATGGAGAGCTCTCGCGAAAGTGACTGGCGTCACTCTCGGGCGATTCATTTTCGAAGAGATACTTTGCCGCTGGGGAGTTCTCGCAGAAATCGCTACCGATAACGGCGCGGACGTCGTAAAGGCAGTCGATTATCTCAGTGAGAAACACGGGATCCGTCATATTCGCATATCGGCGTACAATTCGCGAGCAAATGGCATAGTCGAGCGCAAGCACTTTGATGTGCGCGAATCACTCATGAAGGCGTGTGGTACCGAACCACAGAAGTGGGCCTCTAAGGCACACTCAGTCTTCTGGGCGGAACGCGTGACGGTAAAGAAGCACCTCGGAATTTCACCGTATCGAATGGTACATGGATGCGAGCCCGTGCTCCCTCTCGATTTCGAACAGGCGACCTGGCTTGTCCCGCCAATGCAACCCCCGATGACAACGGAGGAGCTTATTGCAACACGGGCGCGTCAGCTGGAGAAACGAGACGAGGACATTGCTGCGATGAGGGAACGAGTGCGGCAGTTCCGCGCAAAAGCGGCTGAGCGTATGCTCAAGAGCTATCACGGACTCAAAGCACCGGGCAACATTGCGCCAGGCACGCTCGTACTGGTCAAGAACTCGAGAATCGAACTAGAGCACAATCGGAAACCAAAGCCGAGATGGCTAGGGCCGTTTATTGTGCTCAGGAGACATTCGGGAGGATCGTACATTTGTGCGGAACTCGACTCTGCAGTAATTGTGGATCGAATTGCGGCAGCACGTGTACGCCTCTATCACGCTCGTGCAAATGTGCGTTACAACGTCAAGCAAATCGTGGAGAATACGCCGCAATACTTTTGGGAGCGGGCGAACGCGCCGCAACCAGTCGACGACGAAGAAGATGAAACCGAGCTCGACGCCGACTCCGGGACCAACGACAATTAACGAAGTTCATTCATGCCAACACTCTCGGCTCGGCAAAAATATTTATTTTCGACTTTTGTTACACTCAGTAAGTAGTTCCGGAGCCTTTTTGCACTCATTTTTGCGTTTCAGACTTCAAGTTCACTCTGTACAACAAAGACGAGACAAATTCGATGTGATTGCGGGCGACTTTGGTCGCAAACGAGTACAAAAGGGGCGCGGAGGCCAATTCGGCGAGAACGACATACGGGACGCCACATGCGAAACGCGAGAAGCTACCTACGGGACACTCAAGAAGCCTTGCTCATCGGACGCGAGGGCACCTTCGGGGTCGCCAAGGGGGCGAGCTCGTCGACGAGCTCTCCTTCGGCATCAGCCTCAGTGCCGGCGGCGACGGCGCGCTCCCGCGCGAGCTTCGCGTGGATTTCCTTCATTTCTTGCGCGAACCCGGGCAGGGTGGCACGGATCTCCGACAAGTCGAGTTCGAGGGCCTTGAGGCGCGTCGAGTGTTCCGTGAGGAACGCGAAGGGCATCATGAGAGCGTTGACGAGCTCCTCGTCGCGCTTGAAGAAGTGCTTGAGCAGCAACTCGAAGTCGAGGTAGCCTGTGTTGCGAGCGATGTTCTCCTGAGACGAGGGCGACACCCTGTACGGCACGAACTTCTCGTCGCGCAGGAATGGCGGCGCGAGGATGTCGGGCTTGAAGTCCGAGTCCGTCTTCGTGCGCTTGCGGGGAGAAAGCGTGGACGAACCCGCGATCGGCGACGAGTCGCGCTTTCGCTTCTGCAACAAGTGATCAGTGGAATATCGAGGCGCGGGAAAGACGAAGGACGAACCGAGGCGCTCTCGACGTACTCGTCACCGTCCTCGGGCTCCGGCGTGGGCGTGTGCTCGGCCTCCTCGTCGCAGAGCGTGAAGCAGACGCGCTTCGAACCGTGGCTGCGCCAGCAGGCGTAGCAGGCCTTCGTGTCCGCCCACTGGAGGCAGTTGCGCCACTGGAAGTTGGGCGCGACTTGAGAGCGACTTTCCCCTAAGCCGCGGCACCACTCGCAGAGGAAGGCGGACATGATGGTCGTCGACGTGTGCGGGTAGAACGAGAGCATGAGGAGCTTCTTCTCCTCGGGGAACTGGCGCAGCGGGGAAGGCATCTCGTCGAGCTCGACGCCGAGGCTACCGTACAGCGAGCGGATCGTAAGCAGCGCGTTGCAGTGCGCAGAACCGAAATCGAAAGTGTACGCCCCGAGATCGAGGAGGCGAGTCGCTTGCCGCTTCCAGTGATTGTAGGCGCGAGCGGGACGAGGGCCCTGGTCGTTGTGGCAAGCGCCGGCCGCGAACTTGTATGCCAGAAAGAGGCGCGCAAGGAAGATAAAGGCGGGGCGGTGCTCCTCGTCGAGCTCCTCGTAGCACTCGGAGGGGATGACGCAGTACGCGGCCAACATGAAGCAACACACGGGTTCCGAGTCGTCGTCATAGCCAGCGATCTGCGAGACCGTCAGCTTAAACGCGCGCTTCCAATATCGTACCACGTACCGGGAAGTGGGAGAGAATCTCATGCTCGTTCTTGCCGGTGCGAATGGCCGTGAGGAATAGCACGAACTTGTTGGCGTCAAGGAGAGCGTCACGGCGCGGCTGGTCGCCGTGGCAGCAGACGAAGGACGAAGGAAGCGAAGAGTCCAACACGGGCGGGTCGTCAGGAGCGTTCCAGTATTCAGCGAGGGCCGCGAGATCCACGGGCACGGGCTCCTCCACGGGCGGAGGCGGTGGCTCCACAGCGCGCGCGCGACGACCACCAGCCTTGGCCTTGGCCTTGCCCTTGCTGTTCTTCGGGGTCCCGTCTTACGAGAGCGGCGGCTGGACATGAGGGAAAACGCAATGAGAGCAATGCGGGACGGGAGCCAACTTATATCCTCAGACAGGGGGTATTCAGTTCTAGCCCTTCACAAACGACTTAGACGAATTCGGGACGGTCAATACGGTTTGCCGTGCAACGGCAGCCTCAGAACAAGCAGCCTGCGGTCCCGAATGTTCCACGCAACAAGTACCATTCACCCGAGTCAACTTCAGCAAACTCAACTCGCGACAAACACGTGGCGGTGCAAGAAATCAATGCTATTCCGCGGGAACACTTCCAAGAACATGTCAACTGTCAAACAACTCGACCCTGAGGCGCCGGCGCCGCGTTACTCCGGACGGCCGAACATCGGAACACTGGACCGCCACGCACTCGGATCAGCAATCAAGTCACGAATACGAAGACGGAACGCACTCAAAAGTCAAGGCCTCGAAAGCGTCAGCATGTTCACCAGTGGCGTACAGGCCGCCGTTAATGCTCTGACGCGAAAGAACGTCGTGAACGATCTCGGCACGGATGTCTTCAGGGATGAAGCCGTCAGTACGGGAGAAGGTCGCGAAGCGGAACGGGTTCCGTTCATCAAGCGCCCCATATTCCCAAAGGCTAGCGGTAGCTGTCGGGATTTCGGTGGTGAACGGCTTGATAACGTTGAACATGGCCATGAGACCCGCATACGAGGAAGGACGAACGGAGCGGAAGTCGCGAGCGACGTTCGCGTGGATGCGCTCGAGTACCTGATACTGCGTTCCAACGAACTTGGCGTATTCGCGATAGATGCGCGCGAGTCCGGCGTAATGGGCAAGAATCAGAAGCGTGTTCTGCGCGGGCGTTCAGCCTCTTCAAACGCTATTCCGAATACGGCGACTCACGGAGATGGCGGGCCAGTGCGAGATGAAGAACCCGACTTCATCGGCGTGCGCTTGGTCAGGAGCGCTCACAAGGCGCCCGAGCTGCGTACCGATATCCTGAGCAACGGTGGCATAGAAGTCAAACGCAAGGACAGTAAACTGTCCCGGGTAGACCTTTGCGGGTTCCGGCATCTCGGGAGTCGGGGCGTTTGGATCGAAGTACGTCGAGAGACCAGCCAAGGCAGGATTCCATCCAAGGGCCATTGAGTCTTGAGATGCGAGCGTCTGGATAACTTTGGCGGCCGTTTTGGTGATGCTATCAAGGGCGCGATAATTCTCGGACACCGCGCGCGAGATGGCCGCGAGCTGAGCATGTTGCGTGGCGATAGCCTCGTCGATTTCGCGATGACGCTCAACAGCGCGACGGGCGACGTGGGCGAACGACAGGAACGTCGGGAAGACGTAGACCTGCGAGAGGGAGGTATTGACAAAAGACTGCATGATGAATGCGGGTTGGAGGACACGACTTAGCATTCTGAGGACCTTTTATGGCGACGCGATTTTGCGGGTCCCTGATGCTTCGCAATTTGATGCACAGGGACGTGCACATTCAAAGTACCCCGCGGATGATCGGGCAGAAATTGACACGCCGGAAAAATCGCGTCCCTTTCAAGATAAAGGCGACATAGCAAGACACAATACAAACTCGAATACAGTACTACCACACATCCCGACAACAACGAAGACCGCAAATCAACAAGAACAGCATCCCGAAATGGAACACGCGACGCACACCGGCAAGACCCGACATCTCTCCAGCATGGACAACTTGGCGACAACGGCTCGGCGACCACAATCCCTTCTATTGGACCTCAAGCACGACTCCCGGATTTGCCTTTCGAGACTCCCAGAGTATGCGCGAAGGACGAACGATCCGTCTCTAAGAGCAGGCGAGCATGTTCCGCGTTCGCCTCCCGAAAGTGTCCCAGCACACGACCGCGTGCTACTCCGGCAAAGACACCACGACCACGAAGGTGCGCAGTCGCCCTGGCTGCGAAGGAATATTCTCGACGCCGCTGTCTCCGGTTCCAAGGGATCACCAGCAACCGAGAACGATCCTGACTCATTCACCCAAAAATCGTTATCGGCACCTGCGCATTCGCGAACACGTCACCCGCTGCGATCTCGGACCATATCCAGACCAGGGTCTAGGGCATCCTTCCTCTCTACTGTCCCTGAGCATGTGCACCCTGAGAAACCGGGGAAATGCGGAACACGAAACCCATACTAGGGGAATCCCGTCATCGTGATCGCAGCGCACTTTCCCACGGTCTATGGCGTCATCCAAACGGCAGGGCAGGCCGCAGCACACTTGTGGACGATCGGTAGTCTTTCCTCGGAGCAAATTCTGAATCACACGCTCACGGGATCGGCCTCTCATTGGCTCCCGAGAATGGATTGCGCAACCCGCAGGCGCGCGCAGTCCGCATGTGACAATCGGGAACTCTTCCTATCGCATGGGCATTATCGGTACAGTTCGGGACGTGGTCTTGATTGGCTTGGCCTTCTCCTGTATAAAACGCGATAGGTAGTTAGGTAGTTTTCCCTTAGCACAGCGGCTCACGAGCATCCGGCTCACCAGTAGTTCAGTATCGCGCACTCCGGCGCCCAGTTCTCGTACTCGCACCCGTCCTCCGTTCTAGTCCGTACGCAATCGAAGTCTCAGTCACCCTCTGCCATCTCCGTTGGCCTCAAGTCTCGTTTTCCCCTTCCCTCGGTGCGTAGTCGCGACTTCCGTGATTGCACACCATCCTCCCTCCTCTCCTACTACGACTTCTCCATCCGAACCGTGCTACTTCTGTTCGTCGCGTTCGCACGCAGTCATAGACTTCGCCAGTGCAGCGACGAAGAAAAGACGCACTCCCGTCTCACAATCCTCCTCTCCCGTGCACCCTCTTCTCGTAGACGACTCCACACGAGTAGTCTTGAGCTCTCCGAATACGAATTCGGGTTCCCCCTCGTCTTTGTGATCCTCACTCGGGTTTTGATCATACACACTCGAGACCATATCCCCGTTTCACCCCTACCTCTATATCTATTCTCTCGTGTGTTGGGTATACTCCACCCACCCACCCTTTTGATCTGCGGCTCCTCCCTACTCCTGGATTCATTGTCTTAGTCTTCCCTGGCTGTTCAGCGGGCGCCAAGGCGACGAAGAGCCAGGCGTCGCCGGCGAAGGCGCCGACCACGAGCACGAAGGCGCCGGCGAAGGACGCAAGGGAGACCGAGTCGCCGCCGAAGAAGAGGCGGGCGTTGGAGGTATGGGTCGAGCTTCCGCGGTTGTGGGACGTTGCTAAGGTGCGCTTATTTTGCAGGTCGAGAGCGCGAAGACGACTCAGGCGCCGCGCAAGGTCGCGCCGAAACCCGCGCCGGTCGTGGTCGCTCGCTCGCCGTCGCTCGGGGCGGGCGAGACGCTCGAGGACGACGACGAGGTCGAGGAGATCGCGAGCCCGGTGGCGCCGGCCGCGAAGCCCAGGCCCAAGCCCAAGCCGCGCGCCGGCGGCAAGTTCACGGACAGGTGGCCGGAGGTGCCATACGGGGCGCGGTTCCCGAGCCAGGTAAGTTTTCGATTGTTCGTGTTTTGCTCGCCGGGACTGACGACGAGTAGTGCGAGGCCTGCGTCAAGCGCGGCGGTCCCGTGCGTTCGAGCACACCGCTCGAACACTTGCACCGCGTGCAACCAGAGCCGCGGCAAGTGCACGCACTCGGGCAAGCCCTTCGTGCCGCGCGGCGAGAAGAGGGCGGCGTCGCCGAGTGCGTCGCCCGAGCGCCCCAAGAAGGTGCGGATCGTCGAGGGGACGACGCTGGGGACGAGGGCGGCCGAGGATCGCGCGAAGACGGCCGAGCACCGCAGGGTCGTGGAGAACCACGCCCTGTGGACGAACAATTCGGTGCACAACATCGAGCGGATGTTGTACCGGATGCTGCAGTGGCAAGCGCAGCAGTTCGGCCAGTCGATCGACGAGTCGATCGACGATCCGTTTACGAGCGAGGAGGAAGAGGAGGCCGAGGAGGAGGTCGAGGAGGAGTCCGAGGAGGAGGACGAGGAAGCGGTCGAGGAAGCGACCGAGGACGCGGACGAGTAGGCGATAGGGTAGAGTAGTAGCGGGTGCGACCAAAGTCGCCCAAAAATGTAATAAATGACTGTTTCTTGGAATCGAGTGAAAAGCGAGTGAGCGAAGAGATAGCGAGTGAAAAAAGCGAGTGTTTAGATGTTTTCGAATTTCTTGAGGATTTGCTGGAACTCTTGATAACTGCCGGGAGCGCTGGGATTTGCAGCATAGAAGTCTTGAACTGCTTCTTGCGCGTGTTCGAGATTTTCGGAGCCCATCTCGGTGGTCTCGGGGTCGTCGGGAGTGCCGATGTGACCGATCCAGCGAATGCGAAAACGAAGGCGCGAGTGACGATGGCGATTGTCGATGCGTACGCTGAGTACTTCGAGCTCGTACTCTTGCTCGCCGTCGACGACGACGGGCGGAGGAGATTCTTGACGTTGACCGGGGAACGCTTCTCGAGGGTGGGGTTCGAGTTGCGAGACGTGAAAGACCGGGTGTACGCGAGCGAGGTAGTCGGGTAGGCTGAGGGTGAACGATTGCGAGCTAGGTTGATCGACGATCGGGAACGGGCCTAGGTAGCGATCGGCGAGTTTGCGAGTGGGCTGCGTCGTCTTGATGTGTTCCGAGAGGACGTAGGCCATGTCGCCGACCTTGAAGTCAGGCGGGGGAGTGCGTCGAGCATTCGCAGATGCAGTGTAACGTTTTTGAGCGGCAGCGATCTGCTCCTTCAGGACGTCCTGCAGTTCGTGGATGTCGACAGCGAAGTCGCGGGCGCGAGCAGAGGCAACGTCGCGCTCGGGGTAGACGGAGATGTTCGGGTGAAAACCCTTGTTGGCGAAGAAAGGCGAGACACCAGTCGAGTCGTTCGGGGTGTTGTTGTACGTGAATTCGGCGAGAGGAAGTAGCTCGGACCAGTTGTCCTGCTCGTAGTTGCAGTAGAGACGGAGGTACTGCTCGAGCGTCTGGTTCGTGCGTTCGACTTGACCGTTCGCCTCCGGGTGGTGACCTGAGGTGAAGTGCATGGTCATGTTGAGGAGCGAGCCGAGTGCGCGAAAGAAGGGAGACGAATTCGGAGCCGCGGTCGGTAGAGACGTGCGAGGGAGCGCCATGTTTGGCGAAGACGTGGATGAGGAAGAGACGCGCGAGTTCTTCGGAGGTGATCTTGCCCTTGGTCGGGACGAAGATACCCTGCTTCGAGAGGCGATCAATAATGACGAGGATCGCGGTGTAACCGTTGGACTCAGGGAGTTGTTCAATGAAGTCCATCGAGATCGAGTCCCAGTTGCGAAGCGGAATCGGGAGCGGTTGAAGTCGACCGTACGGCTTGTGTCGTCGAGGTTTGCTGCGCCCACAGGTGACGCAGGCCTGGACGTAGGTACGAATCGAGTCGCGCAGGTCGGGCCAGTAGTACTCGCGGGCGACCATCTTGAGTGTCTTGTTCTGACCCGGATGGCCAGCGAGCGGGTGATCGTGCTTTTCGCGAAGGATACGAAGGCGACAATCGAGAGCGTTCGGTACGTAGATCCTGCCCTTGAACAGCAAGAATCCATCGTCCGAGGCCGACCAGTTGATCGCGTCATCGGTGCCGAGTTTCGAGCGAATGTCGAGAGCGAGTTCGTCCGAGTCGTACGAGGCGCGAATGTCATCCCGAATGGACTGAGTGTCCATGATCGTGGCTGCGCGAAGGAAAGTCTCTTCAGCATACGTCGCGCGAAGGGAAGCGGCGAACTGTTCCGAAGTAAAAACGGGTCGGAAGTTCTGCGGGTTTGCGCTGGCGTAGCCACCATCCCCCCTTTTGAGATAGACGTCGTGGCGGCGAGTGAGAGCATCGGGTTTGCCGCCGAGTCGACCGGGTCGAAAGCGAATGAGGAGGTTGAAGGTAGAAAGGTACTCGGACCAGCGAGCTTGCCGACGAGTGAGCATCTTCGTGGTAGAGAAATACTCGAGGTTCTTGTGGTCCGTGACGACGTCTATTGGGGTCTCGGCCCCTTCGAGGTAGTGTCGCCATAGTCCGAACGCCTCGAATATCGCGAGTAGCTCCTTGTCGTGCGTGTCGTAGTTGAGCTCGGTGGGAGTGAGCGTGCGCGAATGGAAAGCGACGGGGTGAACAGAGCCGTCCGGGAGGACGTGCGAGAAGATCGCCGCGATCGCGTAGTCGGAAGCGTCAGTCTCGACGACGCGAGGGAGAGCGGGATCGAAGTGGTGAAGGACGGGAGCGCAAGTGAACGCCTTCTTGAGCTCGTTGAACGCAGCGAGGCATTGCGGAGTGAAGTTCCACGTTGCGGTCTTTCGAGTGAGACGAGTGAGCGGGACGACGATATCGGAGTAGTCGTAGATGAATCGTCGATAGAAGTTCGCGAAGCCGAGGAACGACTGGATGTCGCGAACGTTGCGAGGAACGGGCCACTCGAGGAGGGTGGCAATCTTCTTCGGGTCCATGCTGATGCCCTCGGGGCTGATGATGTACCCGAGGTACTCGATGGTGTCAGCATGGAACTCGCACTTCTCGGGCTTACAGAAGAGGTCATTCTCCCGCAGCCGTCGAAGGACCTCTCGAACGTGTTCCTCATGCTTCGAGGGATCGTCCGAGTAGATAAGGATGTCGTCGAGGTAGACGGTGACCGTGACGTCGAGGAGATCGGAGAAGATGTCGTTCATGAAGCGCTGGAAAGCGGCTGGAGCGTTCGTGAGACCGAAAGGCATGACGAGATACTCGTAGGTGCCGTAGCGCGTTCGAAAGGCAGTCTTCCACTCGTCGCCGGCCGCGATGCGAACGTTGCTGTATCCGACACGAAGATCGAGCTTGGTGAACTTCTTGGCGGTGCGAAGGCGGTCGAGCGTGGACGAGATGAGCGGAAGCGGGTACTTGTCCTTCCGAGTGATCTTGTTGAGCCCACGATAATCGACGCATAGGCGAAGAGAACCGTCGGCCTTCTTGACGAAGAGAACCGGGGCGCCACCCGGGGACGACGAAGAGCGAATGTGTCCTTTGCTGAGGTTATCCTGAATGTACTCCCGAAGCGCGAGTTGCTCGGGCTCGGAGAGCGAGTAGATCGGACCGGATGGGAGAGGCTTGCCTTCTTCCATGTCGATCTTGAGATCGTACGGCCGATGTTCAGGGAGTCGATTCGAGGCCTCCTTTGAGAAGACGTCAAGGAACTCGTGATAACACTCGGGGATGCCTTCGCCGGTTTCCGAGGCCGGGTTGGCAGACGCAGAGCGAGCGGGCACCGATGGATCTCGAATGTAGATAGCCGAGACCATCGAGCCGCGAAGTCGACGAGAGGTGTCGAAGGCTGCGGCGCCGATGATCTTGATGTCGACGCGGGCAGCGGCCGCGCGAAGGGCGGTTTCGTCCATCGGCGGTTCGGGAGGCAGAGTACGTGGCGCGGGAGGAGGTGACGACGGAGTCGGAGGATCCGAGTCGAGCGAGAACCCAGGGACGAAACCCGAGGGATCCGAGGGCGAGACACGAGTGGGGAAAGAGATGCGGTGATGGAACCAGTCAATCCTAGGATTGTAGCGGGCCAACCAGCGGTATCCCAGCACTGCAGAGCAAGTCGGATCTAGAGTGGTGAGGAGGAAGTTGATGATCATCGAAGTTCCGCAAGGGAAGCGGACGGGAAGCGACACATATTTGGAGATAACACCGCGATAGGAGCCGTCGAAGAGCCGAAGGCGTAGCGGTTGATCGAGAGACTTTTGAGGGAGTCGAAGACTCTCGGCGAACTGAGTATCGAGGAACTGATCTTCGGAGCCGGAGTCGACGAGTGTGCGAAAGGATGGGACAGCGTCGGAGGAAAGGACGACGATGAGAGCGTCTTGATCGGTGAGCACGGCAGCGTTCAACCAAGTGTAAGGCATCTTGGGCTTGACGCAGTTGGCCCTAGATGCCCGTGGGGAACTGCCCGTTAGTTTTTCGCTTCCGCCGGGGCAGAAGCGGCGGCGCCCGAGGGAGCGGGAGCCGGCGTCGAGGAAGTCGCGGGTTGAGCCTTAGCGGCGCGACCCTTCGACTCGCGATTGTGAGCGGCCTTGCGGCACACGGACGCGGTGTGGCCGGCATGGCCACAGTAGAGGCAGAGGTTGTTATCGAGGCGACGGCGTCGTTCGGCGTCGTTGAGCTTGCCGTTCGAGTTGAGGTTCTTCGCGACGTCGTCCTTCGACTTGGTCGTGGTCTTCGAAGACGAGCGGGCCGAGGTCGAGGACTGACCCCTCGAGTTCGAGTGGTTGTTCGAGTTGCCGTTGTTGCCGTTGTTGCCGTTGTTGGCGCGCGCGTTGGACTTGGTGTTCGATCGGGAGCCCGATTGAGGCGTCGCGGTCGAGGTGGTCTTCTGCGCTTTACGGGGTTCGTTCGCGTGCTCGAGAGCTTGCTCGTCCTTATCGATCCAGTAGTTGGCGTCGATGCTAAGAGCGAGCGCAGCGAGTGGCGTCAGAGAAGCCGGGCGTTGAGCTACCTGAGCAGCAAAGACAGATTTGATGCGGCGAGGGAGTCCGCGATAGAATTGCGAGGCGAGTGCAGCGTCGTCCCAGCCGAGCAGTTTGGCGTATTCGTCGAACTGGAGCTTGTAGCGGGCGACCTTGCCGTTGTCGGCCATTTGCAGTCGTCGAATCTTGACTTCGGCGCGTTCGCGTTCGTTCGTGACGCCGAAGGTGATCGTGAGTTCGTTCTTGAATTCGTTCCAGTCTTCGAGGAACTCGTAACCGGGAGGCGGATTCGGGACGAGAGGAACGTAGCCGCCCCACCATTCCTTCGCCCGACCCGAGAGATAGGTCGCGGTGAAGAGAATCTTCTCGCGGGACGTCTGGTACTTCCGAGGGTTGGCGAGGAAGTAGGTTTCGCAGTCGATGAGGAATCCGCGAAGCTTGTTGGCGTTTTCGCCGTCGAATTTGTCGGGTTTGGCGGCGTCGATGCGAGAGCCGCTGTCGCGGTCGACGAAGTAGACACGAGGGACGTTGTCGTGTTGATCGTGGAATTGTCGTTCGCGATCAACGTCCGAGTCGTAGCCGTCCGACGGAGGGTCGAAGGGAGGTCCCGGGGGACCAGGAGGATCGTTACCGCCACCACCGCCCCCACCGCCGCCACCTCCGGGGGGAGGGTTCGGGGGATGCGAGCCGTGCGAGTGGTGCGAGTGGTGCGAGTGGTGCGAGTGGTGCGACGAGGGCGAGGGAGCACCTCGATGACCACCACTGCCACCGCCGCCTCCGCCGCCTCCGCCTCCACCGCCGCCACCTCCGCCGCCTCCTCCGCCACCCCCGCCGCCACGCCAGGGCGTGTTAGGGGTGCCGGATGGGAAGAAGCTGCGGAACGACGAGGAGTGCTGCGAAAAACGAGGAGTCGAGCGAGAGCCGGTGTACGGAACGAGCACGAGAGGGTGTCGAGAGCCGAGCGAGTGAGTCGAGGGATGCGAAGGCGATCGCGTCGTGTGACTTGAGGGAGGGTAGGAACCGCTCGGGTCCGCGCGTAGTGTGGACTGGGCCGGCGAGAAACGCGAGGTGTGAAGCGAGCCGGAGAGAGTGTGTTGCGAGAGGGTTTCGTCATCATCGTTCGGCGGTTGCGAGTGCCGAGATGATCCGAAGCGGCTAGTGCCCGACATCGAGACTGATGGCGAAGGCGTAGCCGGCTGAGGAGGTTGTTGGTCGCGAAGACGAGCCTGACGACGGGCTTCGCGAAGGATAGCGTCGGGGGAGTCGAGTAGAGGATGAGGTTCTTCCTGGTTTCTTCTGAGATTCTGTCGAGTCCCAAAGGCCATACAACTCGAGCGGAGCTCGAGTTACGAAATACTGTTAAGCCTGCTGTGCCTTGGGGGTTTGGTTGCAAGGATAGTCGAACGTCCGGGCGCAGAGAACACTCGAACGAACAACTAGAGCCTTCGGTGCGTTATTGAGCACACCGGCTACGTCGAGTAGCACGACCGAAGGGACCGCGAGCAGCAGAGGACTCAGACGAGTAAGTCGGGCGAGGGGAGAACCCAGAGGCGGAGTCGAGAGAGAGAGAGATAGAGTGTGCGAGGGGCACGACTATGTCGATTTCGTAACTGGGGAGCTAGATACAAAGTCGAGGGTCTTTTATACCTGGGGAGGTGATCCGATGTACTCGGAGTGTATCCTAGAGACGAAGGAGAGGGGGCCTCAGATCAATAGGGATCGTCGTCATCGGCCGATAGGATGAGTAAGAGCGAGTGGGTAAGGTATCGGGGGATCGGGCGAATGACGAGAGGCGAATGACTAAGACGAGTGGAGCGAACCGGATATGAACACTATCGATACAGTAGGGACAAGGCGAGTTAGGTGGATGTATGCGAGTAAGGAGAGAAGCTAGAGAAGTGAGGGAGAGGTCTAGAGGTAGAGGACGATGAGGAGAACATATCCCGAGCATATGAACACGAGGGGAGATAAGCCGGGTATTCGGGAGCTTGACCGAGTTGACCGAGTGACGTAGAATGACGCCGAGTGATGCCGAGAGCACGTGAGGTCCGCGGACCGGGGCACGGGCGTAACAATCTCTACTGTTCAGTGTTAGCGCACGTTGCGTCGCACTAGTTTCTTTCAAATCAGCACAAACGATGCGGCGCGGCGAGCGCAAAAAACGGATGTGGAACGAGCAGGGCGCAGCGTGCGCTTAAGAGATGGCCGATCCGCTGTCGGCAGCGATCGGGCTGCAGCATGATCATCGGGCCGAGGGGAATGCGCGTCGGGCGCCGGAGTGCATCGAGCACCTTGTTGCAGGCGGGCTGCGTGCCCATTAGACTGCTGAAACATTCTGCTTAATCACGATTTCTTTCAAATCACCTGTTGTGATGTTTACCGGATGCTAACGCGTCACTCATCGGAGCTTCGGAAGCAAACGCTTTTTTCTCACGCACACTGTCCATTCCGAATGGTGCACTTTTTCAACAAGTGCTTCTCTTGCTCGAAGGAGGCAGAAGAAAAGAAGTTTATGCGATGCAGTCGCTGCAAAGCCACATTGTACTGCGTTAGTTGTTTTGCCTTTCACCTGTCAAATAGCGCTGATCAGACGGAACGCGCGCTCTGCAGGACGCCACATGCCAGGCCAAGCACTGGCCTGAGCATAAGAAGTACTGTCGTCCGTCAACAGTTTGGTATGACAAGTATCGGGGTGCGTGTCTATCTGTCTACGCTTTGTTCGCGTCATTGAAAATCCATCCGCACTGGCAGGCTGCTCAGACAAGACGATCCATCCAGGAAAACTGGAGCTCATCACGTGGAGCGGCTACGACCCAGACTGCGACATGATGCTCGGCTGGGGCGCCTCTTGGCCGGACGACGTCGACCCAGAGGAGAACGAGGCCTACCGCAAAAAGGTGTTCGTGGATGAGTGCGGTAGCGATGAGCAGAAGTTCTTCGAGGAGCACTATCCCGCCGCCTTCCGCTGGACTTGCTGCGGGCTCTCGGGCGCGACCAAGCTCGGCTGCGAGCATCCCGATCCCAAGCTATTCCCCAACGCGTTCCCGTGCACTTGCGACTTTTGCGTGTGAGCAATGTCTCTTCCATGCCGCCCCGTTCGCTAACGCTTCGAAAAAGAATGGGAAGGCCCATGGCTGAAAGCATTTACAACGACGGAAGCATCTATAAGAAGGGCCTGCGTCTCTTTCGTGGGCCTGATCCAAGGTAGGGCTATTACTGGCGTGGCAAGGATTTGCGCTCATTTCGTCCCAAGGTCCTACAATCCCGCGATGGCGGGTATAACGTTTGCATCTCGTACTGCGATGGGTCTGCAAATGTGATCTGACCGCACAGCGGGCCGGCCATCATCTTTCGCCGCGCGATCCAACACCCAGCTGCGACTCATTTCGTTCGAGTCCTCGGTTATTAGAGATTAACTCATTCTATTGTATCAACGTCCCAAAAGGACAGTAAACCGTCGGCTCGGACGAATCCAATCTCGCTCTCTCTTTGACAAGGAAGGAGTTTCCGTCTGTAGAAGGTGCGTCGGAGGTGGAGCATCAGGCGCGTCCCGCCAACAGTGAAGCACGCCGTCAAAATTCTGAGAGTGAGATCATCAGCTTTTAGATAAGACTGCGTAGTGAGGATGTTGTCCTCTTACGGCGATACGAGCTGGTAGTAAAGGCGCTCTGCATACGACTAGACGATGGTCTTTGAATGAGCGTGGGTCGCGACGATCGAATGAATGACTTGCGGAGCCAAGGTGGACTCCCATGACGATGGTGATACTGAGGAGCTGTGAGCGCCCATGCTCGTTCGCGAGCTGCACCTTACAGGCCGAAGTAAATTCCACTGGTAATGTAAATCAATAGAGCAATGGATCTCCAAGGCCCTGAGACTTGCCTATCCGTCACGAGCGTTGAGAGGATATCCTTCCGGAGCTTCTCACGAGGCGCGCGCTGGAGCACTTTGTAGAATGCCAACGTTGCTAACCAGGACTCAAACGCAAAGCCTGTGAGAGCTGTAGTACCGAGACCCTGCGTAGTACTACTGCCGTCAGTCGCACCTGATATCCAGTACCAAGGGAATCCGTTCTCCTGCGTGCATGCGGACGTGACGACACTGTTCGTACCATCCCACGGCCGAGTCTTAGTCATCGTACGACCTGTGTGCTGAATATGAACGGATGTTCCGCGGAGAGGCGACGGTGACGACAGACATCCAGAATGCCACCAAAGAAAAATCATGCCGGCTATCTCTGCGGCGAAAAGAGTTGCATTAAAGTAGAGAAGGAGGCGCGACCGGCGGTAAATGGCATAAATGCGCATCTGGAGAGCGACTGCATGTGTATGGGTCAGTCGACATTGCGAAACTCGGGAGCCGCGGTACTTACTCTCGACGCTATAGAAGAGAATAAACTGGCTCAGGAGGACCCAGTTGATCATTCCACTTGAAGATTTTAGAGGACGGGGCTCGGAGAATAAACGCGACGAACGGTAATAATTCTACCTTATCATGGACCACGTCAGTAAATGCCTGCCCTTTGCGTGATGTTTGACTCACGTGGCCATGTCTCGCCAACGCATATGTCCCGATGAATGCGGGGATCTCCCAGGCGAGCCGGATGAATGTTATGACGAATCCTCCGTACCGCACCTGCCCCAGCGCGCGTCTTAGCATACTATGTGGATGCAGAATGGAATTACCAGGAAGAATAGCCAGGTACCCCAGCACCACGGGATTCTCTGGGTTACCGCAAGTAAGCGATTATTTCTTGGGCTGAGAAAAAGGAAGGGACGTACCCATACATACTGAACCTGGGAGTGCGAACACTGAGTGCGTGGGAATGTCTAGAAGACTGTCCCGTACGGACCTCGTCCTCAAGCGTGAGCACTGCATGAGGCTTTGTGGGCTCTTTCTATCGCTGTAATAAATCGCAAAATAACGTACCGAAGTCGTAGACTGTCCACGTGATACTCGCCACTGTCAGGAGCAAGCGATTTCAGTACAGTCCATAGAACCGCTGCGTATCAAGCCCACCACTTGCCCACGAAGTTGTAGTGAAGCTTTCAACTACGCTTTGTCCATAAAGGTTGGGGGACATCGGGGAAAGCTCCACGGCGAGTCCCAGGGTGGTTTATGAAGCAGCGCCCACGCGCGCTCAAAGCGGCCAATGCTCGCTCTCCGAAATCCGACAGACGCGATCTGACGGACAGCATGTCAGCCAATGAACACATCGCGATGCGTCTGCCCGTTGCGCTGCCGCCTGCGCACCAAACACCGAGTTGGAATTGCTGCGATGGCGCAGAGAATACGATAGGACCAATAAATGCGACTGCTAGGAGATTGCCGCAAAAAATAAAGCCACGGTTACGCTGAATAGAGTCATATTTGCAGCTGCGCGCGTGGGGTTCTCATGTGCGCCGGATCGCAATCACTCCGAGTCAGGCTTACAGCGCCGAGGGAGCAGTAAATTTGGCAATTGACAGTTTGCTTGTTTAGCAGATCATATACAAGGCCTCTGGCAAACAAACTATCAGCGCCATATGCTCAAGGGAAGATTCGCGCAGCAGACCTCGTAAATCAGGTAGGTGCTTTCCCACACCTGTCAACGATATACTCCCTGACACGTTTCTGCTCTTGCCCTCCTACGCCATCGAGTTGCTCTGGCATTTGGTCATCCAGGTTCGACTGCAAAGGCTGGACTTAAGTAACGTAGCAATACCGCTGAGGGAGACGGGACAAACCCGGGTGCGGTCCGCCCCCGCCTCGATAAGCAACACTGCAGCGGCCGCGTGGCCAGATTCAATCGCCAGATGAAGCGGTGTGTTCCCTGTGGAATGCAGCGTTAGCCGCTCATGGGATATGAACGGACGGCCGGCGGACGGACCTGCGCGGTCCGCCGTGTTCAGGCGCGGTTTTGGCTGCGGCTTGCCATCCTCCGCTGTGGGCGGATTCAGCAGAAGCTTGATGAATCCTTCTGACCCTGTCGTGGCCGCCCGATGCCTGTCACCGATATTTAGCGGAGAGTTATCGAAGATGGTTACGCCTGTCGTACAAGGGAAGCTGGTTGGCCCTGTCGCGCGCGTTGATCTACAGAAATGATTAGACAGGACTCGATGCGCTTGTCACTGAAGGATCTGACATCTGCTCCACGAGCAATGAGGAGTTTGCCAATCTACGACGGATTAGACTTGATAAACATCGTACAATCGGCACAGAAAGACGTACTTCAATATGAGCTTTAGACGCCGCGTAGTGCCTAGAAAAGGTCAGTTGACCTCAAGTAGATAGGTGCGCTTTCGTACAGCGGTGTGAGACCCTTGTCGTTCCCGCGCTTCACATCGGCACCCGCATCCAAAAGAGCTCGGACAGCATCCTCATTACCGGCACTGGCTGTACGTTAGAGAGTATGTCAGAAACCGTGCATCAATTGCGCAGGTGCAGGGCTGACCTGCGATGTGCAGCGCCGTCCAGCCGGTGGGGTCGGGTTTATCAATTTGAGCTCCTTCTTCTGCAAGATATCTTATGATATCTGCTGAAGCAGGAGATAGAGCCGCCCAATGAAGTGCGGTGCGCCCATCCTAAAATATGAGTCGGAGCTGACGCGTCCCCTGGAACGCGCTCACTTCGTCGACAGCGTTGAGCAGGTTACGATCTTGTTCTAGGAGCGATCTTACGAGATAGAGCTGGCCTAAGGAGCACACTGAGTGTCGGTGTTGGAAAATGCGACTTCAGCTCACCGTTCTGTGCGGCACTATGGATGGTGATTGTCATCTCGGAAGGTGAGAAATAGCGCCGGTGAACGGCCGATTATCTCCGGCATCGTGTTCCATCAACAAGGACAAACATCGCGCCTCTCCCTGTCCTTTCCTCTTCCCATTACCAATATCGCACACTGTTGATATGCCTGAGCTCACAAACTTCATTGGACTTCTTGCTTTCACGTCCTGGAGCACCAAATGACCCGCGCGCATTAGGGCATCTGGCACCGATGTCCCTATCATGCCTATGCGCCGGGCGCCCTCGCTCGTCCTGCGCGAGTACACGGACTCTGGAAGAACAGCTTGATATTGACAGCGAGCTTTCTGGATTTTTAAGTGGCTGGCGGCGGTTCTTCCGCCGACGGCACGACGAGGAGGAAGATGCAGTTCGGGCGCCGACAGCGAGCCTTTCACTCGACCCGCCACTCGCCCGCGGCGCATTTTTCGACTTCGCCAGCTAAGCTTTTACGACGTGCTGGTGCTCCTCATATTTTTACCAGCACACATGATGCGTTGCTGATGTGAGTTTCTATCACGTAAAGTCGGTTTCCGAAGTATCGGCTTCTTGACAGTCTGAAGCCCGTCTTGAAACACAGAGCCCGCGACGCCGCTATGAAGGCACTCTTCGACTTCACCCATGTACGACATGTTCATGGCGAATGACCAGAATGAACTCAAAGCTGTCGAGGACTCGAAGAACGCCCCACACTTCAGGCTGCTTGCCGTCTTGATCATGAACGGCTGGCGCAGCAGACCGCCGAGTCGTTATATAGTCATCAGAGAACGTTACGACGAGCAGCCTCCGTACGTTTGCTTCCCAGTCAATGTGCAAAGCTTATGCTAATCGGATTGTGGATTGGAACGTGCTTTGAAGATCATTCGCACCAACAACTACGCGAGGCCAGCATTTGCAAAGTTTGCACGAAAGATAAGTGAGGCGACCCCCTATTGAAGTACCGGTATAGTGGCGCTTTTTGAGTTTCACTCACGAGCTAAGGGCCTATTCCACAGAGTGACGCTGTCTCTCTTTTGTGGAGGCGACGTACCCTTGCAGTTTGGCAGTGCGCCGAACGCTCCGAGTGAGCAGCACTGCTCCTTACAGAAGAGACAATATGGAATAGGTCGGATTGGATGGGTACAGTATTCTTTGGGTATGTACTGTAATTACAGCGTACATTCGTGCTCTGAACTCACGGGGTGAAGTCGGCGTCGTCAAAGCAGTCACCGCATCCTGCATTTGTTCGTCAGCCTATTCACAACGACCATCGTCTCCCTCGTACCGTTACCATCGCTAAGGCACACGCCGCTTCCGTCGCCCGCAACACCGAGGGCGTTGATCTTGTTGACGTCCGGTGCTCCGCAGCCAAGGAGGGCAGCAGCGCGCTGACGGATGGTCTCCTGGTCGGAGAACAGGTCCGCAGACGCCTGGCCGGTGGCGTAGTACACGCAGCCTGGCGGAAGGTCAAGCCTTACATGGAAGAAGGGCCACTGAAACAGAACTTACAGTTGCCGCTGCAAGCGACGTTAGACGCGGGGAAGTCAGGCCTTCAACACGGTTAGAATGTGAGGTTCACGATCAGTCCCACTGAAGTTAGCCGCACTTTTCGAGGATGATGTTGGTGTAGCTGTTGAAGAATTTATTTCAGCTTGTCCACACGACTAAGAGCAGGGGACTGACTGGCATATGTTCGAGTTGCCCGCCCACGCCGCGTTGAAAACATCAGGGTTGTTGACGAGGTTCTGGCAGTCTGAGAGCGTGGCGTCGGACGTCGTGCCGCAGACGACCTTGTCGCGCTTGGTCAATCTGGCAGCGAAGGCCGCGGGGAGCGCGATGACGAGGACGGCGAGGGAGAAGCGCATTGTGGCTAAGAAGCGATGCTGGCAGTGCAGAGTGGATGTCCGTTTGATGGTTGGACTCGTCTCTGCAGCTAACCTCTGCTTTTATACCTCTTCAATGCTACTGTGTTAGGGATATGACGCTGCATGGCCCGTAGGTGCTCAAATCCGACTCGGCAGGGTGAGGCACCACCTTGTCACTCCATCGCGCTTCCACGGTCAACTGAAACGGTTCCGAAAGCTTTGGAGAGACATGCTGTTGCTCCACTTGTGTGTCACCCCACAACATACAGAGCCGTCTGGTTTCAGCTTCAGATGGTTGGTACCTGGTCGGCCCTTGGTTCAATAGAGTCGGTCTATCATCGTCGTCGCATATTCTCCGAGAAGTTCCAGGTATTTAGATGACTGTAGAACTCGAAATTTTATATATGACAACGAATCAAAGACAGGCACATAACTGCATGCAGTGCGGCTTCTGCCAGCGCATGTGCGAACTCGGCACGTTCGCCCCCGACGTTGCAAAGCAGCAAACATCGGCACTGCGGCCTGCTGCGACCCTTAACTTCATTTCAGCGCTCGCAGCGCCGTCTGCGTCATGCTTCTGTCATGCGATGTTCGCCTTGACGGCATCCCCGCGGTGCACGTGCCACAAACACCAGTTCAGGCGGAGCATCAAAACTTCTCGCACGTGTATCGTGCAGGGCCGCGCCCTCAAAACCGCGTTACCTCAATGATTTCAAGATATTTTCAGCAGTATCAACCCTGGATAGAAATGGTGGAGCGTTTTACGAGTGCATTCATGCTGTCTGTATCGAAGTTTACTCAAGAGTGGCTCAAGAGCTTTCTGAAAGGCAAAATACCCATGTTCGAGTGCTTCGGGGTGGGGAAGCAATAAATATTGTCATGCAGTGCATTTATAAGTGGGGCATCTGTGTGGACAGCTGTCGGGGCCGTTCGCCTTCGGCCAGTGTACATGCAAAGTAGCGCCCAGGTGATGCGGCAGCTTTCGGCTTCTAGATCTGAATTACTACAACGTCATACTACCCAGTCAATAGAGGTCCGGTGAGGTATAAAAGGTGGTAGTCATTCAGCGAGAAGATCCAACATACGAGATTCTCTCACAGCGAGCTACTCAACAGTCATAATGCGCTTCTCCATCACCGTTTTCACCATCGCCCTCCCTGCTACCTTTGCCGCCAGCTTGAACAAGCGCGACAAGGTCATCTGCGGCACGACGTCGGATGCTACGCTCTCAGACTGCCAGAACCTCGTCAACAACCCCGACGTATTCAACGCAGCGTGGGCAGGCAACTCCAACCAGTGCCAGTCAGTGTTAGCTGTAGTGTCTTTGAGTTCATCATAGCTGACACCAACCCGCTTCCAGCTACACCAATATCGTCTTCGACAAGTGCGCATCAGCCGCGGCGCCGGGCCACCACTGTATGCTGACTCTCACGCCGTCGTAGAATCGACTTCCCCGCGTCCAACACCGCGTGCAGTGGAAACTGTGCGTGCAATCCTCCCTTGCGGATAATTTCCATTGACAGAAATTGGGTCAGGCTGCGTGTACTATGCCACCGGCACGGAGAACGATGCGCTCCTCACCGACCAGGAGACTATCCGCCAGCGTGCTGCTGCTCTTCTCGGGTGCGGCGCAGCGGACGTCAACAAGATCAACGCCCTTGGAGTAGCCCTGGACGGAAGCGGCGTCTGCCTGAGCGATGGCAATGGTGTGTGCTCATTCGCAATGCGTAGGCAGGCTACTGGTGCTGACAAACATCATTGCAGGATGCGGCGACTGCTTCGACGACGCTGACTTTACTGTGTGAATCTACATGGCAAACATGTCCCTTAATCAATAAATAGATGTAAACCTGCCTCGCTAGAAAGCATACGAAGTTGCGAACCTGAGCTTTTGGCATGACGCGGAGGATGAGGTCACGGTGTTGCAGCTCCGACACCGAAGTTCGAACTTCGTCCGCTTCCTCTTGCATCGCTCTTCGGTGATTGAATCTACACTAAATGCTATATCACCTTGCGCCTTTACCTCCAGGAACACCTGACGCATGAACGCGGGGGCGAAGGCGCGGAAAGCATAGGCTGTATAGCCGAAGTGGGCCGTTGAGCATGTCAGCATTGCGGAAACAGAGCTCATCGAGCACCAGAATACGCCGCGCGCGCATGCTCGCGTCTGTCCTTCCACATCCACAAATCCCGAGAGCCTCAGAGAGCGTGTTGGAGGAGTATCGAGCGCGCGCCAGACCCGGCGATGCCTCGTGCCTGCGTCAAGATTTCGGGCGAGTAAGTGCTGGGATGAAGCACGCGCAGAGATAATCCATTCTTTGACATCGGGCTGCCAGGACGGCCATGGAAATTGAGCGGTATTCGGGTGGTCGAAGTAAATGGCTGGAAACCGAATAGTGCATGATGACCCTTCTGAGCGCCGCCGCGTGCGGCAGTAGCGAGTCCGAGTTGTTCATATGGAAGCACGCCGACGTGTGGTCTTGCTGCACTAGCAGGGTCAGCTGAATAGAATGGAAAGAGGATGAACAAATGGAACGCACAGAGGTTCCAGACGCGTCTGAGCACCCAGCGCAACATCCCGTCCGCCATCGAAAGCAAGAGAGCCTTGTACAGCAGCTTTGAAACGTGGCTCAACAGGTTGCTCATCCGGTTCCCGTAGCTCGTGGCATCGACCTCGCGTCTGTCATCGCGCACTCATTCGGCGCCGTCTCGCAACGTCCGAGCCGCCGCCCTGCTGGCCGGCTATGAGCAGCTATTGAGGCCTGAGGCTCGTACACCGATTCGTATATGAGGCGCACGCGACTTCCGACATGCCTCCTAGCGATAAACTTGGAGGCCGTCGTGGTGTACTGTGCGAAGCATATGACAGAACGAAGACACAAGCGAAGCACGGTTGCAGCTCCGACAACGTCTTGCCCCCCGCCCCCATCTAACGTTGGTGTCGCGGCGTTTTGATGACATAGAGGACGGGTGTGAACTATCGCTTTTTGAACTAAATAATTGTTGACTTGAAGATGATTACCCGACGGATTATTTACATTCCCGAGCATTACCATGGTGCCGGCGATAAGTAGAATGAATTCACATGAATACTTGTATGGCGCTCCACCCAGCCGTCTGCACCGAGAACATGGTAACTCCTAGCTCGCTGGAAACGAGCTGGCTGCAGTAGACCGTCCGACAGCGCGACACGAAGCCCGCATCGTCGCGCTCAGCGAGCACCTCCGCCTCGCACTCCGGCGGCGGCTTACGCCACGCTTGGCCTTGGGCCCTGCGCATCGTGCAGCGCGCGTGACCGCGTCGCCGTACCACTGGTGCAGGGCGTGTCCGCGGCCTCGGAGGAGCTGTGTGTCCCGGCCGAGCGCAGTGAGACACATGCCGTCGACGACGAGCTCTCAGCCCAGCGCCCACCCTGACATGCGCACCGTGCGCGTATCCTCGTCCGCACGCAGCGAATCGCTGCATCGGGCGGAGACGATTAGACGGCCTTGGAGGACCCCGCCTCAAACTCGCGCGAGGGCGCCCGCGCCTGAAACCTTCAGGTGTCGCGCACCAACGCGCAGGGCGTGCGACCCGGTCGTCGCGGGTTGCTGGACGCGCTCGGCGCCGTCGTCAAGCGGCCGCCGCTCGTTCGGGTCCGCATGCAGTGGCTCGACGGATTCTCCTACGCCGCGATCGGCGTCGGCTTGGGAAGGCCGTTGAACGGGCTCAAGAACGCGCGGCGCAGGACATGCTGAAGGAGCTGCGCGCCCCATTTCCAATCGCGCGGGCGTCGGCGAGGTCAGAACAGCGTCCAATGGCGCTCGTAGCCCGTCATTTAATCAACGTAACGTCGGCCACAAGCACGGCGGAGGCCAGCGGAGACCGTGAGCTCATGTGCGGCGTCACCGTGGAGCTGACGGAAAGAATGACACCAGGAGACGCGCTGAATGAGGCGCCTGAGGGCGACTGTCCGCAACTCGTCGGCGATGCGCCAGAGGCCGGCGAGCATCGCATCGCAGACAGAGCGTGTTGGGTGTCGGAGAATGCGGCAGCGCGCGAGGTGACAGCATGGTCGTCGAGCTGGGCGCGCCATGCGCACCGGAGTGCGAGACCCCGCGAGCTACCTGGCGCTACGCGGGCAGCATCAAGCTGATGGTCGCATTTTCAGCCGGGTTTACAGAGGTGCTTGGTATGCGCTGAAGTGATGGAAGCGGGCGCCAAGACAGTGGTATCGGGCGAGAAGCTGCTGGGGTAGGGAGGTGGTCGGTGGCCCGAGCTGCTCTTCCAGAACAAGATCATACCATAGCCGTTCGTATATGGAGACCTGAGCGCAGGTGCGCAGACGGCCGAGGATGTAGACGGCCTGTCATAAAGTTGATACAATGACTCGTTGAAGAGTCCTTTCGACTGTTGACCCTGTAGCTGGCGCGTACAGCACAAACCACGATTTCCGGCTACGTTGGAGGTGCTATTGATTTACTTGAGACTACAGCAGCGACGGCAGGTAAATGCAGACCTTTGTGATGGAGCTGCTTTAACCCACGCATTGGGCTGAGTGCGGCGAGCGCAATCAGCTGTGCTGACCGACTGCCGTTCTCATTTCTGTCGCGGGCAAACTGCGCGGGCGTCGCTGTCGCTGTCTCGCTGGCCGGGATCGAGTGCTTGAGCAGATTGCCGGCGCGCTGGCACCACCTGACAAGCTCTGCAAGTGCAACGGTCTGTAGGCCTGATATCGTGTATCACAGCGCGCAGGTGCGCAGTTTCTGGTACGCTTATACTTCAACAGCTGCCGGGAGGATAGTTGTGAGGCTCTGCGTCAAGGATGGTGCGAGCGGCATGACGAGGAGGACGAGGTAGTTCGAGCTCCGACAGCACGTATTTTGCCTCGTCACGCGTCGATGCACAAAGGCCGCATTTACGTTACGCATTGCACTAATCTGTATCGCGAAATGTCCCAAGTGGCTTCCAGTCCCTACACAGCCAATTTTTTTCCAACCCGGCCGTGACGCAGTGGAGGGTTCTGTCGCTCGCAGATCACTTTGGGCCTGGCCGTCGCAGCACGCAGAGGATCTCGCAGACTGCTATGTTCAGTCCCGCTGGGTTGTGCATTGGTAAGGTGTCCTCATTTTCCAACCATATTTCTGATACTTATCCTCACAGCCCAGGCATGCGGCCGAGAACATGGACGCGTGTATTTAATATTACTACTTACCGCATCGAAATTGCACGGTACGAGTTGAACCTCCTCGCACGCGTACCGTCATTCATGGTACTTAGTTGCCCTCTGACAGGCCATATGAACTCGGAATTAACTTCGTGAGGGAATGACTGTTCTCCCTCCACGCGTGAGTCGCACGGCCCACGTCTCAAATGGGAATGTACCCTAACACATTCCCGGGTTGCTCGCAGATAACTGTGCCAAATCGCTGTGTTATTGAAATGGCGCGCCACCGCTGCAACCCAATCCAGCCGCTTCTACTCGCCTTCCTAAATGCCTGGCCATATCCTGAGCCTCCTGGGGATGCTTCGCTGGCCGGGCCGCGCCCAGGACCCGAAGACACTCCTTCAGCAGCCGGAGACGCTCCAGCTTCTGGCACGCTAGCGCCGCACCGTACACACGTGTCCGGCTTTCTCCCTCTGCATATCGTCTTTCCCACCTCTACCACCATACACGCGCATCACCCAGATGGACAGGTTCAAGAAGAAGTTGTCGCGCGTCGGACGGTCGTTCAAGCAGCGTTTCTCGCGGAAAGCGTCTGACTCCGACGGATCTCGAGTCGCACTGGCTCTGGAATCGGGGGTCAAGGTGCGCATCATTTGAAAATTCACTGAACCGCCCGCAATACTTATCGCCTGGCGCAGGCGCTCGCTGAGCAAGGCCACGAGGCAAAGGTTCTAATATCGTCGCCTGCGCCTGCGGACACACCGACTGCGCGACCGGGCGACGCGGTGCCGTTCACGAGTCGCCTCGGGCGCAGCTCTTCCGACGGCAATGCCGCCTCTGATAGCGGCGCTATCCTTCTGGGCCCGTCAACTGGGAACGGTCGCAGCATCGCAGGCGAAGCCGAGGTGCGAGATTTCGACTGATAGTGACATTCTTACTTAACTGTTGCGCAGATCTCTCCGCCGCAGGCGCTTGAAGGCGCGGTTCGCGGCCCGCATGATAATCACAACGACGCCGCCGCGCACGTCGTGGGTTCGACAAGCGAGGACAGTCCCATCGACGCAAAAAAGGTGCGTTATATTGGACTGAAGACGGTCATTCTTAATCGTTCTTCAGATCCCCGAACCTCGAGAACCCGCAGAACTGATGCCGCCAGCCCCCACGCTCGAGGACGCGATTCATGGCGCACATGATAAACGCGACGCCGCCGTTACCATTGGCACCCGCGCATCCAATGCTGTTCAGCTCACTCAAGATGGCGCTGTTGCTGCGGACTACTGGGCGGAGCGCGTCGACAACCTCTTCAAGCAGCTGTCTGCATTCTGCAATATTCTCGGCAATGTCGGAGAAGTGCGTCGTGCGCGCAGTCACGAGGTCATGTCTAACTCTGCCCCGCAGATCCATCCGTACGTGAGGCTCGTCACCGGCTTCGTCAACGCAGGAATACAGGTGACTTAGCTGGTAGAGATGATAGTTTTTCAAGGCTCTGATGATGCGCAGCCCGTCCTGAAGCAGAAGGCTCGCGACGATGCCATGAAGAAGCTCATCGAGGATATGGACGACGCTTTCGACAAAGTCATGGCAGACGAGGACGTCAAGGGCCGCAAGGTCCGCGAGGGTGATCCGCGCTGCAAGTTGTTCGCCAAGCTGGCGAAGCAAACGGTCGACTGCGCCTGGTTTATACGAGAGTATTACGAGACGAAGAGTTTCAGTACGTCCATCCTTCGAACATGTATGATGGTCATGCTTATCGGGACCTCGCAGTGAAACGAGCGCTCACGGGAATTGTGAATTACGACGTCGACGACAAAATCAAGCAATACAGCGAAGCCTTCGTGGATCTAGGAGACAAGATAGCCAAGTGCGACCTTTCGGATACCTTGAAATTTGTCACGACCGTCAGCATTAGTGTAGCTCAAATCGGTATGAGCTCTACCTCTTCTGAAGCCCGCTCTCTGAAGTGCGTTTCTTGACAGATACGACCTTGACTTTACAAGGGCTCCACGTTCCTGAAGGCACTGGCCGGCAACGTGACAAGACGTGCATGAAAGGCACCAGAACAAGGACTCTCAACGCTCTCGTAGACTGGATCAATGACCCTGACGCCACTCGCGCCCAGTTTGTCACCGGTGTTGCGGGTGTGGGTAAGTCGTCCATCGCGCACTCCATTGCGTTTCGAATGGAGGCAGTCGGTCGCCTCGGTGCATTCTTTGCGTTTGACCGATCCGATCCAAGTCTTCACCCGTGGACAGCATTTATTGCTCTTGCACGTGCGCTGGCCAATTGGAACTCTGACTTCAAGCACGAGCTATGCCAGGTTCTGCATAAAAAGGGCCATTTGTCTACATCTCGCGACGTCATCGAGCTATGGGAAAAGCTGATCGTTCGGCCTGCTCAGAAGGTCATCTACGTTGGCCCTGTGCTCGTAGTGATCGAGGCATTCGACGAGTGCACCGACTTGAAGGGCCCAGCCACTGCGTTCGATAGGAAAGAGCAAAGCCTTGAGCGCGGTCGCAAGAACCTGTTGGAGTGTCTGACGACGCGGGTCGGGGAGCTGCCAACAAATTTCCGTGTCCTGGTCACATCTCGCTTGGAGCGGGACGTCCTCGAAGCGCTTACCGAAGCCACTCAGGGCGACGCTAGCGATCAGTTGGCGGGGCCTGACTTCGAGCACTTCAACCTCGGCGAGTACCATCAGGAAGCGGTCGACAGCATCCACCTCTACATTCGCGAGGAGCTTAGCCGTTATCTGAAAGCTAAGGCGCCGAATGCCGATCAGATATGCAAGCTCGTGGAAGCAGCAGACGGTCTCTTCGAGTGGGCTGCCATGGCTTGTCGCTCGCTCACGGTTAGCGGCGGGTTACAGGTAGCGGAGCGCTACATGAACTTGTTAGCAACCCCTCCCGGAAATCTGGAGGCTCTATACGCAAGGACTCTCGGTCGATTGTTTATTGCCGATGAAGCGCGTCGACGCTTCCGTACCGTTATGGCCCAAATCCTATATGCCGCCGAGCCTGTCTCCATGGGAACCCTGAGAGCCCTCTACGACACGATCGATGACGGCGCGGTTGACCTCATCCTTCCGAACCTCGGATCCCTCCTCTCCGGGATTAGCGATGATTTCTCACTTATTCGACCACTGCACACCTCCTTCCGCGACTTCCTGACGAAGACACCACCGTCGCACGACTGGTGTGTTGAACCCGGCGATGTCCATGACGTCATTGCTCTCGGAGCTCTTCGCGTCCTGAACAAATCTCTCCACTTCGACATATGGAGTTTCCCTTCTTCATATACAGTGAACGCAGAGATCAACGACCTCGACTATCGGATGAAGACACTTCCTGCTGGTCTTGTCTACGCTAGCCGTCACTGGAGCTACCACCTGTCCATGGTCTCGAAATCGGATGTCAGTTTGCAGACAGAGCTTCGCATATTTCTCACGCAGAAGCTCCTTTTTTGGCTGGAGGTGGCATCTCTCTGTAATTTCATGAATATGGCGGTGTCATTCTTGCTCACCGCCGCTTCGTTCTTCAAGGTAGGCAGCCCACTTGATGAAGATACCCATACTCATTTATGTGCCTGAATAGCCGTTGCATGACGATGATGTCATTGCGTTTATCAACGACGCCACTCTATTTGTCCGCAACTTGATCCAGCCTATGGACTACCTATCTGTGCCTCACATCTACCTCTCTGCCCTGGCATTCTGCCCGACTACGTCCCTGGTTCGACGCTTATTCGTTCGTAACAGTAATCTCCTACCCACCATCGACGGCTTGGCAGCGGAGTGGCCTGCAGTCCTCTGCCCCCATCGTGTGACATGCTTTGCATACTCACCCGACGGCATTTATATGGCACTAGTCTGTTGGGACGGAGTTGTGCGCCTCATGGAGGCAGAGAACATGCACAATCTAGTACGCGAGCTCACATGCACCCCAGGCAGTCCTAATTTATGGGTTGGCTCCGTTACGTTTTCGCCTAACGGTCAAATTATTGCTGCTAATGCTCATACGGATGACATTGTTGTGATCTTGCGGTGGAATGCGGAGACCGGAGAGATGCTCGGCATATCGCACGGGCACACCAACGTTATCCGATCTCTATGCTTTTCGCCCGACGGACGCTATATTGTCTCTGCCTCTGATGACCAGACAGTTCGCCGATGGGATGCCAACACAGGAAAGCAGATCGGCGACTCACTCCGAGGTCATGCAGGTTGGGTTCGCTCCGTTGTCTGCTCCCTGATAAGGCTGCAACTAATTTAATTAATTACTAAGTATAATTAATTAACGGCCTATATAAATATAATTAAAGTACGGACTCGTGTATTTTTGAGTAATTAGTTATAATCAATTGTATCTACATGTCAACTTTATGAGGGCTCAGATCACCTGAGATGCATCTAGAGAAAGGTGTTCTAGACCTGATCCACATTTATAGAGACCTTCCTGCCATGGGAGTGGAGGTCCTTGACAATACGCAAGACTGCCAAGTACCTTACATGTTGCCAGAGTCAATCTCTGAAGTATCCTGAGGTTGTAATGCATACGGTATCAAGCTATATGGAGTCCTATTAACCGATCATATACCTGAGGAGCAGGTATGGTATCCCAGTCATCAGTCATGCTTCATCTTGGATTGTCTTTCCCAATTCGGTAATACTCTCACCCAAAAGGGTTTCTTGCTTCACCCTCACATTGCAGGCATCCCAACACCTCAGGGACCTTGTATTATCAGTAGGTCTAGTTATAGAAGTATGTATGATGTAGTCATTAGTTGCATACACCAAGTATAACTTGTCATCAATGGCACTTGATTTGATTCAGATATAACTAGTTATAATTAATTAATACTAATTACATACTAAATCTAAATAAAGTACGGCGAGGTGTACTTATATTTAATTTAGTTTCAGCCTTACTCCCTGAACAGCGACTCCATCATATCCGCCGGTGATGATCCTACTATCCGCATATGGAACGTTGATACTGGCCAACAGGATGGCGCACCTATTTATCCTCCCGGACAACGACCGTTACGTATGTCGCTCGCCCGATCTCCACGGCGCAATCTCATCGCCGTTGGGATGTTTTCTGAAGACAGCTCCTCTGTCTGGCTTTTCGATTTTGACCAACGCTGCTTCGTTCGAGAGCTTCTGCATCAGCATCAGAATGGTCTTCCGTGTATTGCTTGGTCCTACGATGGGCGATTCATTGCGTCTGCATTCGCCGACGGTACAATCCTATTGTGGGACTATTTTGATTTCAACACAATGGCCCTTTACACCCGGACAACGTCGATCGACGATATTCTGTTTTCGCCAGACGGCAATCACCTCATTTTGACCAATTGGTATGGTGATTTGTCTGCTGTGGATGTCGCTACGGCTCAATCCCACTCACCGGAATACCATTCGGGTCCGGTGGAATATGCTGCGTACTCCCCCGACGGTCGATTCGGCGCAGTAACTTTCGGTGGGAAGAAAGTCCCCTATGTGTGGGATGCAGAGACAGGAGTGTCAATCTCAGATGACCGTGTTCTGGCTGCCTCACTTACTTGGCTCAAGCCAGCCATTGAGGCGCGGTTAGAACATTATGATTACCACGATTGGCATCATCGCATGAAGCACCGCCCGCACGACGTCCTCTCTGCGAACGGTCTTCGCTCCGCAGGAGTTTGGGACGACGCGATTTCAATATGGGATTCAACGTCTCAAACTCTACTTTGGCCGAGCATACGCATACCAAGCGGCACGGTAACTTGCATTGTACTCTCCCCATCAGGGGAATATGTTCTACAAGGCAGTTCTGACAGTACTGTTCGCATTTTTCATGTCGAACAAAGCGCTGGTGAGCAATATTTCCGAGTATGAGGGAGATGGCTGAAGTTTTCGGTAGCCAACATCCCACTGCCGGATACGGACTTGGCTTCAGGAAAACAGTGCTCCCATAGCCCGGAGGACGCGCCGGTACTTCGTCCAGACAGCTTCGGGTGGCTTCACGACAAGGATGACTGGCAGATCATCTACGTCCCCGAGCAATATCGTGCCGATCTCTGGGTGCCGGGGCTGGTGCATATCTTGCGTCCTAGCACTCAGTTAGTTTGCTCCGGCGAGCAAACTCACATGTTACTAACACTGTGTGTTAGTAACATACAGTTAGTAACGTTGTTAATAACACTTACTGACCTTCAGTGTACACAGTGTTTACTGTCTATCAGATTGGTGTCCTGCCTTCCTTACTTTGCATTGAATAAGGGAAATGGATCATTAAAGCAAATCTCTGCCTGTCAGATGATACAGCTGCCCTGACCATCCCCAGTCACACCCGTCTGACTGCCCTAAGAACTGGGAAAAGTCTGAAATGACCCAGGACTTTGTTCAGCCTCTGGGGTACTGTTTCTCCAGCAGGAGAGAGAGGCTCAGAGTGGTACAGGCAAGCTGAAGGCTCTCCCAAATTTGCTGTGTGCACGACCTTCCAACGTTAATAACCCATGCTCGCGGTGAGGGTGAGGTTACTAACATGTTACTAACTCACACGTTAGTAACATTGTTACTCACATTAACTAACTGAGTGCTATTGCGTCCCAACCGCGAGCCAGCCAGGCCGGTCAAGATTGACGTCTCCGGCGTTGGGCTTGGAACCGAGTGGACGAGATGTGGCGGGGCTTTGAGCGTAGACTCGGGAACGCGCCCGCATCGGAGAATGTCATGTAAGACAATTGAGCGCCAAGTTCATGTAACAAGCTGCATGTAGTATGGATGTGTACTTCGTATGTTTGCGAGCCTGAATCTCGATCACGCATTTCTGACTCTGGGACTCTGGAGATGAAATGGAAATCGATCCAGCCCGTCGGCCGCATTGCAGTTACTAATTGTCACCAATCTACTGGTAGAACGATGAGCCTGGGGGCGATGTGGCTAGAACCCTGCTGAGTGGGACTATGTCTCATCCGAGTCAATCCCAGGTGAATGAGATGCAGGATTCAGAGTACTCACGAGGGGCAAGGGCTCGGACATATCTTACCCGATTGCCTATCCATTCGCACAGGCCAGGCGTCACGCTTCTTCGCAGCTTCAATCTGCAAATAACACCAATAGCATTACCGGCGCCGTCGTCTCCCCCACGCGGCCGACGCCCACTGCAACAATCGTCCGAGACCAGACTTCGTGGCTTGCTCAATGCCGCGGTCCACGGCAACCACACCCTCCTCAACGGCTTTGCGCGCCCACGCCGCCTACGCCCGCGGCGCGGCAGACGCACCGCACCTCCGACGCGGCAGAAGATGTTCCCAACCGCCGTCGTAGACGCGGCGCCGCTTGCCTCGAGCCGCAGCTGCGTCTAACTGCGAGCGTCCACGTAGTGCGTGTGCGCGACGAGCTCTTCGTCTGCGTCCACATCTTCGTCCAAAGTCTCCGCGGCGGGAGGGGGCGACGGCGCAAGTGAATCATGTTGTGAGGATTCTTGGATTGGATGAACGACGCGGTCAGCGCGTTGGAATGGGATGCAGGCTGGGGCGCGACGGAGGGGCATCAAGCCGCACGCTGCCGCGGGAGCATGAGTGCATCATGCTCCTGCGGGAGAGCGTGGCATATCGCGTGCAGCCCTGCGTTATGGCAGGATGGGAAAAGCACGTACTCCGCAGCGACGCACGCCTCGATTGCGCCTCCCACCGGCGGAGGAGCGCGACACGACCGAGCGCGCGAGTGAGTAGAGCGAAATCAGACTACATTAACGAGGCGAAAATTAGCGTCAGCTTTGATCGTTCTCCCGTGCATGACGCAAAAACCGCGACGCGCAACGGCAGAAATGAAAAACGCACCTTGCATCTCCTTACGCTCCTCAAATCTAGGCTCGTCCTCGAGACACCCGTGACGCTCGGCCAGTCACACCCTCCAGGCGGTACATTCGATATGCGCAGGCTACCCGGGACGGGCAGGAGGTGACCGAAGGCGATGGCGCGCGGCGCGGGGGAACAGGGAGCGGCGACGTGGGCCGCGCAACGTCGCGTATCACGGCGGCATCCTTGGCTATGCGGTGGATGAGCCGCCGGCGACGCTCGTCCCGCCACCCTTGCCGGTCGATGTGCGCAGGCTGCTCGGGACCGAGGCCGACGGCGCGCGGCGCGGGCGGGCGGGGAAGCGACGACGTGGGCCGCGCAACGTCGGGCTCGTATCACGGTGGCGGCCTTCGTGCATTCCGATATGCTATACATGCGCGCCTGCGGCAATTGTGGGTCAGCAGCGCGCCACATGCGAGAGGGGAAATGGGAAATGGGAAGAAAGTGAGTCACAGGGCAGGTAGAAATGACCAGGACTATCAGGGAAGTTCAGAAGAATCGGAAATGCAGGGGAGAAGGTAAGAAAGGGGATAGATGGTAGATGGATACGAGGAGGGCGGTAGGCGAGCAAGGCGACGAAAAGGGTGGACGAATGCCACAGAGGTAGCGCGCGGTGAGCTGAAGACGCACCTCGCGCGTGGCGGCCTTCTAGGATGCATATGCCGTGAACTATGTCCACGTCGGGCTCAGCGGTGAAGTTGGCGTGTGCAAAGTCGAAGCAGACGAGGCCGTGGGCAGCCGGGATAGCAGTGAATGCGCGGTTATGCGCCAATCGAGAATGCTGCAAACGGATATCGTACACGGTTCGTTGTGGAATGGGGCGGAGAAGATGGCGGGAAAGACTGAGTATATGTGGGGATGTATCAGCGGCAGTGGCGTGAGTAGGAGTAGCGGTAGGCGGGGTAGAGGTAGAGATAGACGGGGCAGTAGGGGCAGCAGAGGAAGACGGCGGGGCGCGGGACGAGAATGGGCGTCTCGTCAAGCGGTGTCGGCGGCAGGAACAGACGAGCGGCGCCGAGGTAATACGGCGGCGCAGCGGGCGTCGAGCCCGTCCTCGCCCTGACAGTGACGGCGGAGACAGAACGGCGCTCGATTAATTACCCAGCTGCAGCGCAGGTAGTGGAATATTGTCCGCCGGTCTGCGCGCACGAGCGCCGCGTGCGGGAGCGAGTCAGCCGAGTCGTGGATCCGGATGCGCGCGTCTGCATGCTGCTCACGGTTTCAACGAAAAGGGAAAAAAAGTGGATAATGGGACGCACGGCGTGTACAGGCTTCCAGACGCGTTTGAGCGCTGGGGCGACAACCAAGTCCGTCGTCGAGAGCGACTGACCTCCATACGAGCTGCTCCGCACGATACACGCGGCTTGAGGCGTTGAACTCGCGTCTGCGACCGCACACGCATTCAGCACCGTAGTCGCAAGGCGTTTGTGTGCTGGTCGGTCCATGAGCAGCTCGGCGAGAGGCCCGAGGCCCCGTTGCTTATTCGTCACGACCAGGAATTGCGCAATTTTCAGCGCGCGTCGTGGATATGAACTTGAGGACTGTCGCGGTGTATTGCGCTGGCCACATGACGAGGAAGACAGAAGCGAAGAACGCTTGCAGCTCCGACCACAATCTCTTGCCCTCTTCCCACGGCGACACTTGAAGTTCGCGCCGCAGCACTTTCACAGGTTAGACCACGACTGGATTGAAATGCCCGTTCCTGGCCTTAATAACTATGTATTGGCTTAAAGCTGATGACGGCAGGCGGATTATCTGCGTCGCGAGCGACATGAGGACCAGTTCTCGTATCCAGAACCATATCAGCAATAAAAGTACTTGACTACATCCAGACCTTGCCGCACCGGGCTCGCCGTTGTGCGCAGCTGGCTGAGGTCCGCCAGCGCAGCACGGGCACGCCTGCTTGTGCTCGGCGAGCCGCGACGCCTCGAACACAGACGGCGGCTTGTGCCCACGCTTGGCTTCAGCCTCAACGTGCCGAGCAAAACGCGTGGCCCGTGGCCGCGGGTTGCTCGACGCGCTCATGCATGAGTTAAACGCCCTCGCCGAGCGCGGTTGGACGCTTGCCGGCGGCGATGTGCCCCACGCGCGCGTTCGGGTTCGAGTGCAGCTTCACGACGCACATGCAACACGATAGCAGCCCCTGTGCCTGCGCTTTCATCAATATCGCCGCCTGGCGTCATGAAATGAGCAGATGAAGCATCAAGGACGCAGACGAGCGTACCGAAGTCGTCTCCGCCGGCTGGGGCGGCGCGACGTCGCTCGCGCAGCTGGCTGGCAGGCGCGTCTTGAACGCGATCTCGCGCGCGTACCGCGGCGGCAGCAGCGCGGTCGCGGGTGAAGGCGCGGCTTCGTCGCAACAATGCTAGTCGTCACGTCGAGAGTCAGAGCATGCCGAAATCGCGGGTAAAAAGCACATGTGTACGCCGCCATCGCCGCGCCCGAGATCGTGCGGGGTGATTCGGTGGCCGGGGCTAGGGTGAGTTGCTGAACGGGTCCGGCGGCGGGCGGCGTGGGATGTGATGAAGGAAGCGAACTTCGAAGATGCTCGCTTCAGGATGTCGGGGGGTATGCAGCAAAGACTGTCAGAGATGTAGGGCGCAGGCGGCGGCAAGATCGGTGTAGACAACCATGATCAGAAACGTCGACTGCACGCACAGGGAGCCCTTCCAGAGCACGATTGCCGGTGCGCTGGGTCTAATGTCAAGCGGGGTTGAGTGTAGGGTGAAGTGGCGTCCGATTCCGCGCTTTGGCGCGTCGGGGATCGTAGGCGGCTGGCGGCGGGATTTGCTAGGGAACCGCGGCGCGTGCTGGGGAGGAGGAATCGCAGACCGTCACAGATGTAGGGCGCGGGCGGCGGCGAGGTCATAACAGCATTTACCGGCGTAGGCAACCCAGACACTTTCCGCATGCTCAGGATAAATGGCAACGTCAACTACGCGCAGGAAGCCGGCCAGGCCACCGCCCAGCGCAGACCATGAGCTGATTGTGCGCAGCGTGGCGTTGATGATCACCATGAGGACGACGGGTATGCGCTCGAGTAGGACACCTAGTGGGCCGACCGTTCAGCAAGGCGACGGGACGTAGGACATGCGAGGATGGTGCAACAAATCACGCTGCAGGCTCGGGGAACGCCAACGAAATCCATAGCTGCGGGTGCATGAGGAGAGCAGTTCATGAGGCGCCCGCGGTCTGTATGAAGCGAGGCGGCTTCCCGCGCCGAGCAAGTTCTCGTTGTCCTCCCGCAAAAGCGGCGGCGCGCTGCTCAGCGACTCTGTCAGCGGCAAATAGACAGGATAGAGAGCAGATCGCCGACGAGCAGTCCTGTGTTTTCCTTCCAACCGGGGGTGGCCAGAGAAATGCTGGATCGCCTAGAAAAAGAGCAGTATAGCATATGCGTCAGTTATTGCATCACAGCAAGCACGCGCCAAGAGCTTACCTTCCATCTGCTCATAATCTGTCGTATAACCGCACATACGTCTGGCTTACGTCCACGTTTGAGGCGTGCTGGAGCGTCGGCAACGCGACCGAGGAGGAGGAATTTGAGTCGGTGTCCCAGGTTCTCCATGTGCCCGTGTCGCCGGGTGGAAGCACTGGTGCTACCCGGGCAGGTATCTCGGCGAGATATAAAGCTCACAGAGGACCGGCAGACAATTTGAGCAGCCAATTACAGCAGTGCTGCAGCTAGTGTTGAATGGACGGCGAAGCATGGGGCCAAAAAGCGTGCTGTCGGAGCTTGATCTAGATGGCCCTCCTCGTCGTTCGTGCCTCTTCGACATGCCGCCCGCTACAATGGTTCAATGTGCTGCGATACGCGGAATACGCTTCTCCTCTACGTTAGACGTGCGCATGAGCTGCCTAGGGCAGCCAGCAACGTTGACACCGACCTTGCCGCATCCGACAAACTCCGGCATCGCCGTCAGTGTCCCAGCGGCAAAAGCCACAGACGCCTGGCCTGCTTCTTGTGCTCTCCCGGCCTGACGGGACCACTCTATTGACGGGCCATGGTCATGGCGACGCCTGGAACAGGGCGCGAGCACCGGCGCTATATGCGCCTTCCGTTTCGGGAAGGAACGAGCACCGCCACCTGTCACCACGCTCGCACTCGCTCCCCGCGTCCCGCACGCTACTCGCCCCCTCGAGCGCCGCCAACGCGGCGCAGGGCTCGCCTATGCGACCTCTAGCTGTCGCTCGAGTATGCGGGCGCCGGAGTCAGGGCTCGTTCGGCTCCATCAGCTGACTCCTATCAGCTCGCAGCGGCCGCCCTGGTCTCGTCCCTCGCGCTACCACTCTACACTCTCGTCCCTGACCTCGACATGTGCATATTGATCGCCTCGCGCACGCATTTCCCGCATATCCCGTTCGTTTAATTTGGCCGGACTCGCTTCTCTCTTTCGCCATGTGTAGATACTCCAGAGCTCTCTCCCATTTCCAGATTGATTATCTCGCTCTCATCGCCTCGTATCACATGTATATATTCCCCCTCTCGCTGCCGGAGCAAGACAGTTTTAGATTTGCCCTTTCCCTCGCTCGGACTTTGAGCTGAGAACTCGGAGAATGCGTTCAAGCGGTCAAGAAACCCTCCCTTAACCTGAGAGGCGGCCAACCTCTTCAGCTCTAGTCATTCCTTCGTTCTCAGCCTCTATATTCGCTATCTACGGGATCTCCGAGTCGTTCGTAGCGACGTGGACTAGTATTCCTACCGGGTCCCACCCGAGCCCCTAGCTACTCCCGCCGAACCTGCGTGTCATTTGTGGTGACCACCGCAGGGACCGCAGGTAGGTAGGTCCACCCGCGGCGCCCCATCGATCGCCCCTCGGCCCTGGCAACGTCCAAGCCTGAACGCCGCACCCTTCCAGTCCGCGGAGCCAGCAACACCGCGCATCGCGCGAACCCTCCTTCCGAACCCCAAGCGCCGTCGTCGCTCGCTCGCCGATTCAAACATATCCCATCACCTACCGATCTCGCGTTAGCAAAGAAGAAACAAGAAACCGCGAAAAGAAAAGCGCAGCGTACCTCATCGCAACCTCAAGCTGCTTCCGGATCGTCCTCGCGCGCCCCGGCACCGTCTCAGCGTCAAAATCCGAGTCGGGCCGCCTCTGTTAGTCGCCAGCCGCGCTCCCGAGCTGTAGAGTCGTCGATCCCTCGCGCGTCGTCCGCGTCTCCACCGCTCTCTCGCACGCTCGCCGACGTTGACGACTTTCCGCGACTAGCGGACGAACCTGTACCGTCGCGCGACTCACCCGACCTCACACCCTCGCCGTCTCAGCCGCCGCCGAGCCCGAGCGCTCTCCTCGCCGCGTTCAGGTCGCTACACGCGCCCTCGCCGTCTCCCTCGCCGACTGCCTCGCCTTCTCCTCCTCCTCGTACGTCGACGCCGCAGCAGCTGTCCAAGATGGCCGAGCCGATGCCTATGCCGACGGAGCGCCGCGCGCCCAAGTTCGACGGCGATGGTCGTACACTGGTCCAGTTTCTCAGCGATTACAAACGCCTCGCCGACGCCGCGCTACTCACCGAGCCGCAGGCGATCGAGCGGATTGTTATATATCTCGCCGCCGGTCCTCGCAAGCTCGTCGAGCGGTATACCGAGTTCCGCAGGCCCACTACGTGGGACGCCTTCCGTGACCGATTCGTTGAGGATTATCTCGACGCGCAGGAGCCCGACGAGTACCGCCGCTCGGACTACGATGCTTTCCTTGTGAAGTCCAAGGCCGATCCGCCGCGTTCGGTCGATAAACTGGGCGAGTTCACGCGCTTGTTCCGATCCATGGCGGCGGACGTCCAGCGAGCTGGCGGTCTCAGTGACGTCGAGATGCGCAAGCACTATTGCACCGTCCTCGAGTCGGCGATCGGCAAAGAATTTCGTACTCGCATGCTAGTCGAGTACAAGGGGAAGACGCGTTCGGAGTGGCTTATCACCGAGATGCTCAAGCAGGGCAAGATTTTGTTGAAGGAGGCCGAGGCGGACGCGGATTCGTACTTTCCGCAGAAGGTCGGCGCCGATACCGCGCCCGCCGCGCCGTCGTCGTCTGTCCCCACCGTCAAGATCGAGGAGCAGCTGAACGTTTTGTTCAACCGCCTCAACGCCCGGATCGACCAGCTGGAGCGTGCGAACCGCTCGTCCGCTGCACATGTTCACGTCGCGCCCGGCGCTACGTCAACCACCGCGACCGTGGCGACCGCTGCCCCGGCGCAGGTCCACGTCTCGTCGTCAGCCGAGCCGTCGTGCTACTACTGCGGAGGCGCTCACCGCATTCCCGATTGTCCGCTGCTGCTGGACGACCTCGCGAAGGGCCGTTGCTTGAGGAACGAGATAGGCCGCATCGTATACCCGAACGGGGAAGCGATCAAAGGCGGATTCGGTGGCAAGATGCGCGACCGAGTCCTGGAGTTCAACGCTGCCCACCCTGAATACGAGAAGAAAAGCGGTGGGTCGGCCGCGACCCTGCTCGTCGAATTAGGAGACGCGTACTTTGAGCCTCGCCGCGACTGTCTCGACGGCCCTGAGTCTACCGTCGAGGACGCTGCCCAAGCCTGGGCATCGTTCATCTCCGGCGAGTCTTTCCATTACGAGGAGGGCGAGCGGCGACAGTATAATCTGCGTGCGCGTCAGCAGCCATCGAACGACGCTCCGAAGCCACGTACTAAGTCCCCTACGCGCAAAGTCGCAGCGACCCCGGCACCCGTCATCCGCGACCCACCGCCGCACCTTGAACCTGGGCGGGTCGACCGCATGCCGCCGCCGCCGTCGACAATGAAGGAGAAGAGCCAGACGGCCGGCGCCGTGGATCGACCGGGATCTGCAGCCGCACAGCCGTCCACTCCCGCCCCTCGTTCCGCGACGATCGAGGAGGTGCCCGATGAGGGCGCCCCCCCGCCGCGCCCTGTGACCCTTCCCTCTGCCATGGCTGCGCCGCGCCCGCAGTTCCAACTTCGCGCGCCTGTCGAAAGCGAAGGACTCGCCAAGATCATTGGCGAACGCATTCTACAGTCACAGGTCGCGCTCACCGTTCAAGAGCTCCTGTCGATCAGCCCGTCCCTCCGGCGTCACTGGCATAACGAGACCGCGGTCAAGCGCGTCACCATTGGCTACGCGGGCGCCGACGACGCCGAACTGGACGCGAGCGTCTTCCACTTTGAGCGCATCAATCGGCCCGACGTCTCGCGGGATCTAATTGCCGCTGAGGTCTCGCTGCCTCTCCGTTACCTCGACTGCTTCGTAGGCGACTTCAAGGCCGAGGGCGTCGTCGACAATGGTTCCCAGCTCGTACTTATCAGCCAGAAATTCTGGCAGGCGCTTGGATGCCCGCTGGACGAGGAACGCCGTATCAGCATGACGGCCGCGAACAACTCGGACGCGTATACGAAGGGGCTCTGTGCCAACCTGGAGGTGAATATTGGCGGCATCACCTGGTACCTACAGGCGCACGTCGTCGAGGACGCTCCCTTCTCATTGCTGCTTGGACGGCCCTTCTTGTGCGTAGCCGCCGCGCGCGAGGACAATCTCCCCGACGGCTCCACGTTCCTCACCCTCAACGATCCGAATTCGGGTCGTGCTACACGCATTCCCACTCGCGCGCGTCGCAACCCGCGCTCTGCTGCTTTCGCCGCCGAATTACCCTCGGGTTTTTGAAGCGGGAAGAGCAGGCCGCCGTCTATACCATATACCATTCCCCCGCGCGACTCGTCCTTCCCGACACCTTAGACCCTCAAATGCGTTCCGAGAACTCTTCGCCTGACATACCCGCTCGACCACCCTTCGTTTATCTGTTCCTTGTCGCTGTCTCGTTCTTTATTCTCGCCGCGCCGTCCATCTCGTTCATTTTCTCTTACGCGTTCCGATTCCTCCTCCTCTCGTTCGTTATCTCCCTCGTTTCGCCTGATATCATGCCGGCCTCGCTTCGTGCCTGCCTCCCTCTCGAACTCTCCCCGCCTATTGTACTAAAATCTGTCATTACAGGATACCAATCCTCGTTTGCGCAATCGACACCCTCTCTCGCTGCGTACGACTCCGGGCGCTGCGCGTTCCGCGACCCTCCGTACGCTCGTCACGACCGCGCCCACGATCCAACCACTTCTGCTTGTTCTAAGAAATCTGCGAAAGAGTGCCGCGCATCCGTCGCGCAAGCGTCAAGCGGCGGAGAGAATCACCGCGACTGCGATCGTCCCCGCGTTAACCGCCCAGCGTCACCGGGCGTCGCAGACCCTGAGCTTTGGCGCCTGCGTTCGAGCGAGAAATGCGTACGACAAACCGCGGAATGCCTAGCGACGCTGGCTCATTCCGCGCTCGCGCCTGAAGGAGCCGCTCCCGACTTCTGGCACATCGCTGGCGATGCCCAGACCGTCTCACCGCCGCGGATCGACGCGGACGAGTTGCTGATATATGTCCAACGCGTTGACGACGCGCGCATACCGCCTACGCCAACCGCGGCCGAGGTGTTCGCGCAGATCAAGTACGATGTGGCCCCCGACGGCTCGCGTCGCGTTCCCACTGGTCCAAAGCCCGAAACTGGGCGCCCCAAGAAGCCATACAAGCCCGTCGCGCGGAAGGTCAAGCCGCTTCAAGAGCACCTACCCGAGGAGTACCGTATCGTGCGCTCGCGCCCGCCTGACTGCATGGACGACACTCCGGTTCTACCTTCTCGCCCGCCGGTTTGGTCACCATCTACGCCGCACCTCACAGCCGCACGTATGGCCGGCTTCAACCTCGACAAGGATGCGTTCTTGCTGCCGGAAGAGATCAAGTTGTTCGAATTTCTCATCGAGCGACATCAAGAGGTCTTCGCGTGGGAAGAGCGCGAGCGGCGACGTTTCAAGGACTGCTACGTCCCTCCCATCCGCTACCCCGTTGTGCCGCACGAGCCCTGGACGGACCGCAACATCCCAATTCCTCACGCCATCCGCGACCGCGTCATCGAGCTGCTGAAGCAGAAGATTGAAGCCGGCGTCTATGAGCCTTCCAGTTCTGCGTACCGCTCTGGCTGGTTCTGCGTCGTCAAGAAGGACGGCTCGTCCTTGCGCATCGTACACGACCTGCAGCGGCTTAACAGCGTCACAATCCGCGACGCGGGCACGCTTCCGTCACCCGACGAGTTCTCCGAGATGTGCGCAGGCCGTGCGTGCATCGGCGCGCTCGACCTCTTCAGCTCGTACGACCAGCAGCTCGTGCACCCGGACTCGCGGGACCTCACCACCTTCCAATCGCCGGTAGGGCCGCTGCGTCTCATATCGCTGCCTCAAGGGTACTCGAACGCCGTCGCGGTCCAGCAGGGGAACGTGACATTCATCCTGGCGCCAGAAATGCCAGAACATGTCCTCGCCTTCGTAGACGACGTCACACCTCTCGGCCCGCGCTCGTACTATCTGGACAACACCGGCAGCTACGAGACGATTCCGGAGAACGATGGGATACGCCGTTTCGTTTGGGAGTACGCGTCCTCTCTCAACCGCATCCTCCAGCGCCTGCGTCACGCCGGCGCGTCGGTCTCAGGCAAGAAGGCTATTATATGCGCGCCCCGCGCTATCATCGTCGGCTACGATGTCTCTTTCGAAGGACGACGTCCGCTGCAGGGCCATGTACAGCGCGTTATCGACTGGCCGCCGCCGCGCAACGTCTCTGAAACGCGCGCGTTCCTCGGGACTGTCGGCCTCGGACGCCTCTGGATTCGAAACTTTGCGCTCATCGCGCGGCCTCTCACTAACCTCGCAAAGAAGGATGTTCCTTTTGACTTTGACGCTGACTGCCACGAGGCGATGCTGCGTCTCAAGGAGGCGCTGGTCGCTGCGCCATGCATCAAGCCGATCGACTATCGATGCGGCCGCGACGTTATTCTGGCCGTGGACTCCTCAATCCACGGTGTCGGGTTCGTTCTGCTACAGCTAGGCGAAAAGAAGGAGCGCTGCATCGCACGGTTTGGCAGCATCGCGTGGAACGACGTCGAGGCGCGCTACTCGCAGCCTAAGGTCGAGCTCTATGGTCTCTGGCGCGCACTACGCAACATGCGGCTCTATGTCGTCGGACTGCCGGTGCTCCTCGTCGAGGTCGACGCTAAGTACATAAAAGGAATGCTGAACCATCCGGATATGCAGCCCAACGCTACCATCAACCGCTGGATCGCAGGCGTTCAACTCTTCAACATCAAACTCGTACACGTTCCCGCCACGCTGCATTCCGCCGCAGATGGTCTGTCAAGGCGCACGCCGTCACCGGACGACCCTGAAGAAGACGACAATCACGAGGATTGGTTGGATCGACACCTCGGACTCTGGATCGCTCTCGAGTTCACGCGCGCGTCCCACTCCCTTCCTCTCGCAAACCCTCACGGTAGACTTGCTCCCCCGTCTCTCCACCGCGCTGCGGAGAGCGCGATGATTCAATTGCCCCGGGAGGGACCCTTCGCATCCACGCTTGCGGTATCGCTCGCGCGAGACGGTCCGCACACGCGCATTCCGACGCGCGACAAGAACGTACTTCCAGATGGCACCTTCCTTGTTCCCCCGCGCACAGACTCGCTCCGGCGCAAGGACGAACAGCTGAACGACTTTGAGCGGTTCCTCACCGACTTTCAGCTACCCGAGGACTTGCAGCCCAAGCACCGGCCCTGGTTCTACCGACAAGCCGCCAAGTTTTTCGTTGCGGACAACCGACTCATGCGCCGCGATCCAGAGAAGAAGCACAAAGTCGTCATCAAGGACCCGGTGCACCGTGTCGCTATTCTCGAAGCCGCGCACGACGACACGGGACATAAAGGCGCCTTCGCGACCGATGCGCTCGTGCGCGAACGGTTCTGGTGGCCCGGCCTCGCTGAGGATGTCCGCTGGTACTGCGGCTCGTGCGACGTCTGTCAGCGCCGCCAGGTCTTCAAGCTCAAGATTCCCCCGATTGTCGCGCGCGTCGCGTCCCTGTTCCAGCGGATACACCTCGATACGATGTGGATGCCAGCGTCGCGTGGCAAACACGCGATTCACCACGCGCGCTGCGCTCTCAGCTCCTGGCCCGAAGCCATCCCCATCGCGAAGGAGACCGCGATTGTTCTGGCCCGCTTTATTCTCGAACTGCAGTGCCGCTTCGGGTTCCTTTACGAGGTGCTCACCGACAACAGCGCCCCGGTGGTTGCCGCCGTGGAACTGCTCGCTGCGAAGTGGGGTATCCACCACATCCGTATCTCTGGCTACAACTCGCAGGCCAACGGCGTCATCGAGCGCAAACATTTCGATCTGCGCGAGGTACTTGTCAAGCTCTGCGACGACGGCGACCCCTCGCACTGGGTCGACGTCCTGCCACTCGCGCTGTGGGCTGAGCGCGTCACGGTCCGCCGCACGACTGGCATGTCTCCCTACTACGTCGTACATGGCGTCGAGCCTGTGATGCCGCTGGATCTCGCAGAGGCGACGTATCTCATGCCACCGCTACAGCCTTCGCTATCAACAGAGGATCTCATCATCCTACGCGCGCGCCAACTTCAACGACGTGACGAAGATCTCGAGGCCGTTCGTGAGCGCGTGCGCGCTGCGCGTTTCAAGAACGCGGAGGATTTTATCAAGAAGCACAGCGCGTCCATCCGCGACTTCAATTTCCAACCCGGCGAGCTCGTGCTGGTACGCAACACACAGATCGAAAAGCATCTCGGTTCGAAGAAGATCGAAGACCGCTACTATGGGCCCATGGTTGTCGTGCAGCGTCGCGGGCGCGGATCGTACACGCTCGCTGAGCTCGACGGTTCGATCTCAATACTGCGCTGCGCCGCTTTCCGCGTCATTCCTTACTTCGCCCGCTCCCGCACCGTTTTCGACATCGACGACATCCTGGCCAACGGCCGCGCGCAACTCGACTTGATTGCCAAGATACAGTCCGAGGAACATGACTTTGACGACGCTGACAGCGCCGTCGACGGCCGCGACAATTAATCGCGCTTCTCCAACTCGCTTCGCGCCTCCCGTTCTACTCCGGCTCCGTGTTCCATCTCTTACTCGACCGTCGTGCGCCTGTCAATTATGAGCTTGGCCGCGCGCTTCAAATCGCCATACTTCGCGGTTCCGTTTTCTTTCTTCGTCACAATCCCCCACACACGCTTCCACGTCTCCATATCAACCTCCTGCTCGTTCAAATCGTACTCGCTCGCCAAACCGTTAATCCGCTCATCGAAGTAGTGACCATTCTCGAGTCTCGCGACGGCGTTCTCGTACGCTACGCCCATGATCTCGGCGGCGCGCGTGATGTCTTCGTTGAGCACCGGGCACGGCTTCAGCAATTCGAAGATATCCTGCGGCACGTCAGCGACCACTACCCCCGTCGCGTCTTGCACACCTTGAGCGCACACGTGTCGTCGCGGTAGTCGACGAGCTCTCGCATCGGAACGTCGGCCTTGATTTTCCTGTTACGCAGTATGTGCACGGCGACGATGAGTTCGGCCCACAACGCGCTCGCGCGCAGCTCGACACCGCTAAAGTGCTCCTTTGGAATGAGCTTCAGCGCCCGCATGGCGAAGATGCCGTAGACGAATTGGACGCAGTCCGGGAAGACTTCCTGCGCGGGTTGTCAGCTTGACCGCTACCACGGATCGTCGCTCGCGTACCGACTCCCGTGCCTGCTCCTCGGCCGCGAACAACATCTCGAGATACTCCCTGTCACCGCTACTCGCCGTCAGTCTCGGTCGTTCCACGGCTCGCTACTCGCCGAACATTTTGGGACAAGCGCGGTCTTCGTGTACTGCACCGCAAAACGAACAAGTGCCGTACTTGGGATCCATCGGAGCGATGTGTGTCGAGCTGGCCGGGGACGGCCAGTATTTAATTGCCCCGGGAAATGACGGGCCATGGTCATGGCGACGCCTGGAACAGGGCGCGAGCACCGGCGCTATATGCGCCTTCCGTTTCGGGAAGGAACGAGCACCGCCACCTGTCACCACGCTCGCACTCGCTCCCCGCGTCCCGCACGCTACTCGCCCCCTCGAGCGCCGCCAACGCGGCGCAGGGCTCGCCTATGCGACCTCTAGCTGTCGCTCGAGTATGCGGGCGCCGGAGTCAGGGCTCGTTCGGCTCCATCAGCTGACTCCTATCAGCTCGCAGCGGCCGCCCTGGTCTCGTCCCTCGCGCTACCACTCTACACTCTCGTCCCTGACCTCGACATGTGCATATTGATCGCCTCGCGCACGCATTTCCCGCATATCCCGTTCGTTTAATTTGGCCGGACTCGCTTCTCTCTTTCGCCATGTGTAGATACTCCAGAGCTCTCTCCCATTTCCAGATTGATTATCTCGCTCTCATCGCCTCGTATCACATGTATATATTCCCCCTCTCGCTGCCGGAGCAAGACAGTTTTAGATTTGCCCTTTCCCTCGCTCGGACTTTGAGCTGAGAACTCGGAGAACGCGTTCAAGCGGTCAAGAAACCCTCCCTTAACCTGAGAGGCGGCCAACCTCTTCAGCTCTAGTCATTCCTTCGTTCTCAGCCTCTATATTCGCTATCTACGGGATCTCCGAGTCGTTCGTAGCGACGTGGACTAGTATTCCTACCGGGTCCCACCCGAGCCCCTAGCTACTCCCGCCGAACCTGCGTGTCACTATCTATGTGCTTCGCTACGTTACAAACGTGCCTGTTATTCCCCTTCACTTCCGCATTACTCCCACCTAACATCATTCAGAGTCGGCACTTCTCGCACGTTTCTGCAGCCGAGAAGCGTAGCCTCGTCTATCCCGAGGGATTATGGATACAGTACCCAGCAGTGTTCTCTTCAGAGCGAGCGGACCCGAATGCCAGGTCCCGCTCTCTGGGCTGAGCAGCTTCTGACGGGAGTGCTTGGAGCCTCTGGGCTCACACCGACAGATTTCCGGGCTGCTCCGGCCAGTATGGGCGGCAATTGCATTATTCGAGAGCTCTACGTCTCCTGGTGATCACGGTAAACCGAGTGTACGACTTTGCTGGGACTCGATATCGGCGCTCGTCCTGTCCATTCAACTTGCGCCGCTTGCGTCGCTCGTCATCGACTCTTGTCTCCTCTTGCAATGTTCAGCCAGGGCCGCATTCCGTGGCGCTCGGCGACACTCCTTCAGCAACCGGGAGACGCTCATCAGATTCCGCCTTGCCACAGTACCAGCCAGCTGCAGTTTTCCCGCAAGTCCTGCTTTACCCGTCTGCCCGCAGTCTCTCTCGCCCACCTGTCACTCCTATCCCACCTACACACGAGACAATGCAGAAACTTCGGAAGATATTCCGCTCGCGAAAGCGTCGGTCGCCCAACGCAGCGGACGTCGGTGGCGGATCCCAACCCCAGCCGCCGTCGAATGCCGGTCCTGCGGTAGTCCAGGTGCGCGGGATGATGCTCGGCGCGACGCGTACGATACTCATATCCCCCAGCAGGCGCCTGCGCCGCACGCTCCGGGAACGGCTATGTCAGCGGTATCAGTGCGTTCCAGCACGCCGGCGGCTAGTTCGGACGTTGCGCCATACGCCCATGGCCTCGGCTCTGGTGTTCTCAACAACGAAGCCGCCTCTATTGGTGGCACTCCTGGTGAGGGCTCGAAAACTGAGGACAACCCCGTCGCATGCGAGGTGCGCAATTTTCGACGGATAACGACGACGATTCTTGACCAATCTCTAAATCCCCGAATCGCAGGCAGTCGCAGAAAGGACGCCGCAGGTCCTAGCGCTCGAGGATGCGGTTCTCGGCGCGCACGATAAACGCGATGTCGCCGGCCTGATCGGCACGCGCTCTTCCAACGCTGTTCAGGTTGCTCAACACGGCACTGTCACTGCGGACGACTGGGACGAGCGCATCGACAACCTTTTCAAGCAGCTCTCCGCTTTCTGCGCCGTCCTCGGCGATATTGGAGAAGTGCGTCGCTGCGGGCGTATCGTTGGTGTCGAGTCTAAATCCACTGCTCAGATTCACCCCTACGTGAGACTCGTTACTGGTTTCATCAATGCTGGGATCCAGGTGAGTTGACTGGCTGTGATGATTGTTCCGTCAGGCTCTGATGATGCGCAGCCCGTCTTGAAGCAGAAGGCTCGCGACGACGCCTTGAAAAAGCTCATCGAGGATATGGACTACGCCTTTGACATCGTCATGGCAGACGACGAGGTTAAGGGCGGCCAGGTCCTCGACAGCAATCCGCGCTGCAAGTTGTTTGCTCAGCTGGCGAGGCAAACGGTCGACTGCGCCTGGTTTATACGAGAGTATTACGAGACGAAGAGTTTCAGTACGTCCATCCTTCGAACATGTATGATGGTCATGCTTATCGGGACCTCGCAGTGAAACGAGCGCTCACAGGAATTGTGAATTACGACGTCGACGACAAAATCAAGCAATACAGCGAAGCCTTCGTGGATCTAGGAGACAAGATAGCCAAGTGCGACCTTTCGGATACCTTGAAATTTGTCACGACCGTCAGCATTAGTGTAGCTCAAATCGGTATGAGCTCTACCTCTTCTGAAGCCCGCTCTCTGAAGTGCGTTTCTTGACAGATACGACCTTGACTTTACAAGGGCTCCACGTTCCTGAAGGCACTGGCCGGCAACGTGACAAGACGTGCATGAAAGGCACCAGAACAAGGACTCTCAACGCTCTCGTAGACTGGATCAATGACCCTGACGCCACTCGCGCCCAGTTTGTCACCGGTGTGGCGGGTGTGGGTAAGTCGTCCATCGCGCACTCCATTGCGTTTCGAATGGAGGCAGTCGGTCGCCTCGGTGCATTCTTTGCGTTTGACCGATCCGATCCAAGTCTTCACCCGTGGACAGCATTTATTGCTCTTGCACGTGCGCTGGCCAATTGGAACTCTAACTTCAAGCACGAGCTATGCCAGGTTCTGCATGAAAAGGGCCATTTGTCTACATCTCGCGACGTCATCGAGCTATGGGAGGAGCTGATCGTTCGGCCTGCTCAGAAGGTCATCTGCGTTGGCCCTGTGCTCGTTGTGGTCGAGGCATTTGACGAGTGCACCGACTTGAAAGGCCCGGCGACTGCGTTCGATAGGACGGAACAAAGCCTTCAGCGCGGGCGAAAGAACCTGCTGGAGTGTCTGACGCAGCGGGTTGGGGAGCTGCCAGAGAACTTCCGAGTCCTGGTCACGTCTCGTTTGGAGGACGACGTCGTCGTAGCGTCTGACATCGTGTGCCGTGCGCCAGCCGTGTATCCCGTCGTGTTCTGGGACCTTGATCAGGCCTCTGTCGAGGCCAACGAAAGCATCGAACGCTTCATTCGCCACGAACTCGAAAAAAGTCTTGGAGACGAGCAAATGCGCACCTTGGTCGGAGCAGCGGATACACTCTTCGAGTGGGCTGCAGCCACCTGTCGCTATCTACTCGATCCGTTTACTGGAGGCTCGTCGGTCGCCGATCGCTACAGGGCATGGTTCGAGGGACCAGCTGGCATCGTACATGAGGCTTCTCGCTCACTCGATCTCCTGTATACCAAGATCCTTGGCCAGCGGTTTACCGACGCAATGGGGCTCAGGCGTTTCCGTGATGTTATGGCACAGGTCCTATACGCTGCGGAGCCTGTGTCGTGGGATACTCTCGTCGCCCTCCGCCGCGCAGTAGATGAAAGCGACAACGTGGTCAACCTCGTCATTCCACACCTGGGATCCCTGCTCTCCGGGGTTGGCGAGCATTCCGTGCCCATCCGACCGCTTCATACTTCCTTCCGCGACTTTCACACAAGGGCAGATGTGGCGCACTCCTGGCATGTTCAACCGGGCGATGTTCACGACGTCATTGCTCTCGGAGCTCTTCGCGTCTTGAACAAGTCGCTCCACTTCAACATCTGGGATTTCCCTTCTTCATATGTATTCAATGACAGGATCTACAACCGTGGCGATCGTATGGAGAAACTTCCTGCCGGTCTTGTCTACGCCAGCCAGCACTGGAGCTACCACCTGTCCATGGTCTCGAAATCAGATGTCCGTTTGCAGACAGAGCTTCGCATATTTCTCACGCAGAAACTGCTGTTTTGGCTGGAGGTAGCCTCTCTTTGTGATTTCATGGACAGAGTGGTGTCAGGGTTGCTAGTCGCCGCTTCGTTCTTCAAGGTAAGCAGCTCACTTGTTAAAGAGACCCATGCTGAGTACGTTTTCGGATAGCAATTTCAAGACGACGATGTCATCGCGTTTATCAACGACGCCATTCTATTTGTTCGCAACTTGATCGAGCCTATGTATCCCTCGTCTGTGCCGCACATCTACCTGTCTGCCCTGGCATTCTGCCCGACCACATCGCTGATTCGACGCTCCTTCGTTCGCAACAGTAGTCTCCTACCCGCTGTCGACGGCTTAGCAGCGGATTGGCCTGGAGCCATCTGCCCCCATCGTGTGGATTGCTTTGCATACTCACCCAACGGCATCTATGTGGCACTGGGCTGTCGGGACGGAGTTGTGCGCCTCGTTGACGCAGAGAACATGCACGAGTCAGTACTTGAGCTTGCGCGCGCCCCAGGCAGTTCGATTTTGCGGGTCACCTCCGTTGCATTTTCGCCTGACGGTCAAATCATTGCTGCTGCTGCTCGTACGGGTGACGTCATTTGGGCGATCTTTCGGTGGAATGCAGAGACCGGAGAGATGCTCGGCGTATCGCACGGGCACAGTGCCTGGGTCAACTCTCTATGCTTTTCGCCCGACGGACGCTACATTGTTTCGGCCTCCGACGACCAGACAGTTCGCCGATGGGATGCCAAAACAGGACAGCAGATCGGCGACTCACTCCGAGGTCATACAGGTTGGGTTCGCTCCGTTGTCTGCTCCCTGAACAGCGACTCCATCATATCCGCCGCTGATGATGCTACTATCCGCATATGGAACGCGGATACTGGCCAACAGGATGGCCTACCTATCCCCCCTCCCGGACAACGACCGTTACCTATGTCGCTCGCCCGATCTCCAAAGAGCAATCTCATCGCTGTTGGTTTGGGTTCTGAAGACAGCACCTCTGTCTGGGTCTTTGATTTTGACCAACGCTGCTTCGTTCGAGAGCTTGCGCGTCAACATCGCATCGGTCTTCCGATTAATGCTTGGTCCTACGATGGGCGACACATTGCGTCTGCATTCAACAATGGTACTATCCGATTGTGGGACGGTTTCGATTCCAGCAGCATCACCCTTTACACCCGGACAACGTTGGTCGAAGCTATTCTGTTTTCACCAGACGGCTATCACGTTATTATGAAGCTTTCCTGTGGTAATTTGCATATTGTGGACATTTCTGCCGCCCAATCCCAGTCATCGGACTACGATACGGGTTCCGCAGAATATGCTGCGTACTCCCCCGATGGTCGATACGCTGCAGTGACTTTCCAGGGGAAGAAATTCCCCTCTGTATGGGATGCAAAGACCGGGTCGTCAATCTCAGACGATCGTGTGCTAACTGCCTCACTTACTTGGCTCCAAGAAGCCATGGACAGGTCGTTGCGACACTATGATCGGGATGGTTGGGGCGAACGCAATGCTCACCGCCCTCATGACATCGTCTCTGCGAACGGTCTTCGCTCCGCAGGAGTTTTGTTTGACGAGATATCTATCTGGGATTCAGCATCCCAAACTCTGCTTCGACCGAGCATACTCATACCAAGCGCCAACGTCACTTGCGTTGTGCTCTCCCCATTAGGAGATTGTGTTCTACAAGGCAGTTCTGACGGTACGGTTCGTATCTTTCATGTCGACCAAAGCGCTGGTGAGCAATATTTCCGGGTATGAGGGAGATGGCTGAAGTTTTCGGTAGCCAACATCCCACTGCCGGATACGGACTTGGCTTCAGGAAAACAGTGCTCCCATAGCCCGGAGGACGCGCCGGTACTTGTTCCAGACGTCTTCGGATGGGTTTGCGACAACGATAATCGGCGGATCATCTACGTCCCCGGGCAATGTCGCGCCGATCTCCCGCTGCCGGGGCTGGTGCATATCTTGCGTCCCAACCGCGAGCCAGCCAGGCCGGTCAAGATTGACGTCTCCGGCGTTGGGCTTGGAACCGAGTGGACGAGATGTGGCGGGGCTTTGAGCGTAGACCTTGGAAACGCACCCGTACCATCCGAGCTTGCTGCGAACGATTGAGCGCGTCCATGTACCATGTCGTGTACTCAGAATCTGGCGGCGGATGCGTCCTGTAGATACCGACGAATTCGAATCACGAATTGACCCGTCATGGCTCGTGACGCAGTAGCCGCGCGCCGCCCATCATGGGTACAGAGCGAATATCCAGAGAGCGATATCTTCAGGTACCACAGAGAGCGGCGGCCTCAGTACGAGCGCTGCACTTCTTAACGGTGCAAATACTCGCGTGTCTTTTCGAAATAGCAGATGTCGAGCATAGAATCCAGTAGACAGAGCCGGTGTGAACGACAAGAGCCCATGGAAAGAGCAAGGCCGAATGCGCCGCAGAAGACTGAGGCACGCACAGACGGACGGCAGAACAGCAGCGAACCAGGAATCTACATATGTTGGATGTGTGTACTTACCCCACGAATGAGTAACGTTGACGAGGAATGCGCCACCAGCATCAGCACCAGGCACGCAGCGGCGAGCGCCGCGGGACACTTGCCGTCGACGTCGTGTTCACGCCGCAGGGGCCCACACGTGCGCCGCGCGCGCATTCTGGTCCGCGCGCAGCGGGTCGACACGTTTGGCGCAGACGAGCAGCCGCTGCGCCGGCTCGGCTTTGCGCTCTGCATGACTGTACAACACGAGTTCAGCCAAAAAAGAACGCATGTAGGGCAACGACAACGCACCCTTTTCGACGTCGAAACCCTTGGGCGCTTCCGGCGCTCGTAAAGCCGGCCAGCCCGGCGAAGGAGAAATTTGCGCTTGTTCTGTGGCGGCGGCGGGGGTGCCGCTTGCTAATTGAGCTGTTTAAATATATCCTCGTCGTAGTGCTGCCAAGCGTCCGCGTGGAGTCCAGACCCGGCTCCCGAAGTCGAACGTGAAGTGGATATCGCGGCAGCGACCCCCACCTCCGCCGCGACCGACGTTCTGCTGGGCCTGGCGCGCGAAGCGCAATGGCGCTCGCCGTGGAAGGAGGCGCGAGCGGCGAGGTGGACTGGGTGACGTCGAGTGTCATGGCGGCGGCGTTGGCGTCCGCTATGCGGTGAATGCGCGCCTGTTCCGGGACGCGAGCGTCAGTGACGGTTGCGGCAGGCGCGAAAAGAGACAGATTCGAAACGAAGGACGCGAGAGGGGGTGCGAGTAGCCAGCACTGAGCTTGAAAACAGGGACAGGGGACATAAGCGGCTGGAAGCGCAGGTAGACGCAACCAGGATGAGACGTGGGCGCGCAGGGAACATGGGATAGAGAGGGGACGCATAGTGAAACGTTACGCACCTCGCGCGCGACCCACATGGGCAGGAAACGTTGGTCGAAGTCGGGCTGAGCAACGGGTTTGGCGAGTGCGAAGCAAAAGAGGCGGGCGGACAGGGAAGCGCAGTCGGCCTGGGCATCGCGAAGCGCCAGTCGCGGAAGTGGCGGACGGATATCGTCAATAGTATGTCGTGGATGGGGAAGAAGGTAGCATGAAAGGAGCGGGCCGGGTGACGTATGAGTAGAGCAGACCGTAGCTGTATCCGGGGTTGTACTGGCAGTCGCGGAGAACGGGCTGGCAACAGCGGTATGATTACCATTTGCAGGTGGGCCACCAAGTTTATCGTTATCAACAGCAAGAGCAGGCGTAGTGGTGAACGCGTTAGAGGTGGCGATAGGCGGAGGAGCAGAGGAAGACGGCGGGGCGCGCGACGAGAACCACCGCCTCGTCGGCGGCGTCGGCAGCACGGAATAGACGAGCGACGCTGGGATAGTACGGCACCGCAGCGGGCGCTGCCACTTGGTCCTGAGATCGTCCTCGTCCTGGCACAGACACCACAAGCAGAAGGGCGCGCGGTCGTTCTGCCGGCCGCAGCGCGGGCAGTCGAACGTCGGCCGGTCTGCGCGCACGAGCGCCGCGTGCGGCAGCGAATCCGCAGAGTCGTGGAGACGCGCGCCACGGCATGTACTGGCGCTGCAGCAGCGTCAGCTGGAAAATAATGAAAATAGGGCGTACACAGCGCAGTGGTTTCCGGACGCGTTTGAGCGCTGGGGGCGACATCCAAGTCCGTCGTCGCAAACAACAGACCTCCCACAGATCCCAACAAGCAGCTCCTCAGGCGTCCATGGCTCACGGCGTCGCCCCCGCGTCTGCCATTGCGCACGCATTCGGCACCGCAGTCGCAACTCGTCTGTCTCGCAGCCCTGCTGGCCATGGGCAGTTCCTGAAGCTCGTGCGCTTATTCATCGCGACGAGGAACTGCGCAATTTCCAGCGAGCGACGTAGAGATGAACATTTAGGGCCGTCGCGGTGTCTTGTGCGCGGCGCATGACGAGGAAGACAGAACCAAGAAACGGTTGCAGCTCCGACAACCACCCTCATCCCAGTCGGCGTCGCACCGGTTTCACGGTTCAGAGGACGGGCATGAAAGACATAGACAACTATTATGTACTGGGTTAAGGATAATCACACCTGGCGATTTATGTACACCTTTTACACCAAGAGTTATGCCGCCGTTGTGCACGGCTGGCTGGACTGTGCCTCGCGCTCGGCGAGCGCCTCAGCCCGGCACTCCATTGGCGGCTTGCATGACGCTTGGCCTTGGGGCTCCGCGAGTCGTGCAGCGCGCGCGGACGTGGTCGCCGCTGTTGCAGGGTGTGTTCGTGATCTCGGAGGAGCTGTATGTGTATCTTTGCCGAGCACAGCGAGACACTTGCCGTCGGCGGCGTGCCCGCATTGCGGAGCCCACGGCGACGTGCGCACCGCGCGCGTATTCCCGTCCGCACGCAGCAGGTCGGCGCATTGGGCGCACCGCTGCGCCCTTCGCGGTTTTGTTTGTCGGCGTCTTCGCCTGGCGCAAGATTAGAGTGGAAGTGAGCAGAAGCACGATGCCGAGTAGATAAAGGCAGCGCACCCAGCGGCTCGGGTGGCGCAAAGTGAAAGTGGCTCGTGAAGTGAGTCGCCACGGGCGTCTTGCGAGGTGGTTGCTCGGGTTCGCGCAGGGTGTATCAGCCGAGTCCAACGCTCGCAATGCGGGTAATCCAATAGCGATTTGGTGAACGGGTTGCAGGGGTAGGCACGTGGCATGCTGAAAGAGCACGCACCTGCTTGGTTGTGGATGCTCGCAGCGCGTAACATCGTGTACCAGCCGGTGCGGGAGGCCTATAACAGGAGCGTTGATAAGCGACGCTCGGCAATTGAAACGGCCATACTGCACTTACCGTGGTCAGCGAGGCCTTGAAACAGTGAGGTCCGGCATCGCCGTTAAGGACTTATCCCGGCCGGCAGACCCCGAATGGTGCACCGTGTCCGATTGCTCGAATGTACAAAATTTCTCTGCGATAGTAAATCTCAATACATAGATAGCTTCCCAATATTAGATCAAAAACTTTGTATTGACCGGAATTTGCATTTAAGCTGTGGATACTGTTTGAGACGGTGATCAGGCTTGAACAATGATGTTTCTGAAGCACCGATAGCGAATGGCAGCACCTATTCAAATTCTGGTCAATACACAGTTTCTTTCACATTATTATACTGTTTGCCACGAAGTTACAGAATTTTTCCATTAACGATTCTCTCTATTCTGAAATTTCACATTTGCTTCCATTTGCCTCCGCTGACCGGCGGAACTTGTCTTCTACAACCGCGCGCCGATCTGCCACCGGGCCGTCAGCCATGTCCACAGGCCCCCGGCAACTCCCTATAAGGATTGTCCGGTTTGCTTCCGGATAGCATACTCTTGAGCCGCCAAAATCGCGAAATCCTTGTCGCATATAGCATTTTTGGAGGCCCAGAAGTGAAAAACCCTGTCCTGATTGCAGATTTTTCGGGCTCCGGAGGAGCCCCAGGTCCGCCGGTCAGACACTTCCGGCGCTTGATCTGACGCGTCAATAACACCTGAATGACACACTACATCTAAGTTGTAGTGTGTTAACACTCGTTTTTCATTGCTTCTCCATTAAGCGGGAATCTGAAGGGCAACATCGCAGGCCAACACTCTTTGGCGACTCTTCACCGGTGTTCAGGTGCCTGCATTCAAGAAGATTCTTGTACCGGGTGGTCAAGTTAAGGCGAAGGCGATATAGTTCCTGAATTTGTAGCCTATCAATCATGTATTATCGAACTATGAAGCTTCAAGATACAATTACTTGACCGCTGGCCCGCCGGATTTGCTTCCGTGACATAGCACCGCCACTCAGGGCCTTGTCCCGATAGCATACTGGGAACCTCTGGATATTGCAGATTTGCAGCTGTCGGAGTTTCAATCTGTGGACAATCCTTGGAGGGAGTTGCCGGGGGCCTATGTCCACCCGCAAACCAGCGGGTGGAAAGAACCTGGAGAAGGCCCGAGCTGCTCTACAGCAGAAGCGACAGGCTCAGCAGATGCTGGCAGATGCAGAAAACCTGCCGCCGCGCGTCTCTCCGCGCACGGTGGAAAATCTCACGGACAAGCTGGAGAGCGCCCATTCGGAACTGGAAGCTCTCCGGGGTCGGGCAAAGCTGTTGTCTGACCAGAGGGATGCTCACAAACGGGCCCTGCAGAGACTTCAGGCCTCTTCTCAGCTGTCCATGGCCACCCTCCAGCAACAGCATGAAGCCACTGTAGCCACTCTGCAGCAGCGCATTCTGGTGTTGGAAGGTGAGCTGCAGACAGCTCAGAATTATATCACTGGGCTTCGGACGGCGTTATTCAGGGCTGAGAACCGTGAGGAGCGCCTCGTAGCTGCCAGGGACACCCACTGGTCCGGAGTACTTCGGAAGGAGCTTCGCAATGCTACGACACTTCTACTCAAGAAGTCTGGCCGATACACCGATGCGATACGCTGCTTGGCAGCAGATCTTGTTGCTATCTGCAAGGTGCCAACGTCCTACGTCGATCTCACCATCCGAATGGTCGCGGAAGCTGCCAAATTCACTGTCCTGCCAGCGCGGGAAATCAGCCCGAGATCTGTCATCCGTTTCGTCGGCGAGGCTGGTATTGCATCTGAGCTCTATGTTGCTGAACGCATCAACGATGCAGAAGGTGTGTTCATTGGATCTCATGCTCTCAAATGGCTGAGCTTCGTTCTACAGTAACAGGTCTTTGTTTCAGTGCCGACGGAACATCGAATCGCAACCTCCACTATATGTCCCGCCACATCACTGTCACCAAAGGCGGCGCCGGGGAGACCCTTTGTCTTGGTGTCACACGCCCTGTCGATCACATTGCCCGCACGACATTCAATGGCTGGAAGGACATCTTCAGTATCTACGGAACCGCCCTGGATGCGAGCGGTATACTCAATGGTGGTGTCTTTAATCACTTTCGTCTCTGGCGGAACTTCAAGGGCAGTGTGGCAGACCATGCAGCTGACCAGGTGGCGACAACGGACCTTCTGGTCGACGAAAAGCGCCGCATGGATCACCTTGAGCGTGGCAATGCTGCGCTCAAAGCTATGTCTGTTGAGGACTACCAGTCTGTCGTATCTTCGGGGCTTGAGCAGCTTCTGGATTCCATTGGCAACACTACGGGTACTGCGCTGAATCCGGAGCAGCGCGCTGAGGCGGAGCAGCAGAATCTCGTGAACCTGCAGCTACGCCTCGGTGCCGAGGAATTTGCGAAGCTCTCAACCGACGAGCAAGAGTTTGCTCTGTCCGTTTCGCGTGGCGGATGCGGGGCTCACAAGGACGCAAATGCTTTACTTTACGGACATAAACGGATGATCGCCTCTTGGAGAGCAGTTGGACTTGCAGGACCGATCAAGCTTTTCAACCGCGACAATGCTGCTGCAACTGACGGCGGCACCTCTGAAGCTCAGTCTCGTGCTGAGGATGTCACTCAGGCGGGCGGTGTAAAGCTTGGACAACTGTTCGGTGCTCTGGTGAACCACCCAGACGAAGGAAAGGGCTATGGCGATCTGTACCGCATCTTTCTCGAGGATTCTCTTGGATACTGTCCCAAGATCCCGAACACCATGGCATCGCGGTTTCAGTCCAACTACGAGATGGCGCGATTCATTGTTCGCTACCATTCAGTCTCGTTGGATTTCCTCGAGCAGGCACGGCTTGCAAAGGGGTCTCGCACCTTGAATCATATGGAGCAGAACATCTGGGATGGCCTGCATGACGATGCGACACTGTGCGAGCTTGTAGTGCTAGCGCTGTACGGCACGACGATCGGACGTCCGTACATGGCTCAAATCCGCGCCTCGGGCCTCGTGAACCTCATGGAACTTGGCCCGCTCCATCTCGACGTTATAGCGCTCTGTGACAAGCTCTCCGAGTATCCAGAGCTGCTCTTCTATTCGCCGGACGACGACGAGCATTGCCCCGGGTCTTTGGACGGCAAACCCTACGACGATCCGCACCTCTTCCGCATCATCGCAGAGCTCGAGTCTCAGGGCCGGCTCGCGAATCTCCAGGTACCCCTTCGTGAGTTCTTCGCTGGTGCAGCAGACGGATGGCGCCAGTTCTCGAAGGAGTTCCTCCCCGGCGGCTCTATTGCAACAGCAAGCGCGGCGCACCGTGCGGCAGTCATACTCCCAGCCACCAACGACCAGAACGAGAGCCTCGTCGGCGCACATGGCCAATGGAAGCGACGCCGCCCAAACATGCGGGTGCGATTCTTCAATGCCGCCGTCATGCATAGGCGCAATAAGACGCGCCGCTACCTGCAGTCGTTGCCACCGCCGATCCGCAGGTTCATCACCAGGGAGCACCGCCGCCGCGATGGCCTGGGGCTTTCAAAACTCGAAGATCGTCGTCAGGCTGCCCACGAGCGCGCGAAAAAGGCCCAAGGAGAGGCGGCGGAGGCGCGGAAGAAGGAGAAAGCGGCCAAACAAGAGCAGGAGCTCAACGCCATTGCCCCACTGCGATTCCGAAGCTTGGCGGCGATGCAGCTGTTCCAACGGCGAAAGAAACTCATCGGGAAGGTCATCGACCAGAATCTACGCTGGCATCGTTTCCGCGGGTCTGCAGCAGTCCTGAAGAAGCTGAAACTCACGAAGCCGCTGCCAACCAAAGTAGCGGACAAGCAGCGGTTACTGGAGGCGATCCTGGACTATCAGGATAACCCAGACGCTCATGGTGGGTTGGAAGAAGCGTTTAGATATAAGGAGGGTGAGGTTGACATGCCCGATGGTGTGGATGACCTGGAGGATGGGACGGACTTTGCCCGCATCGATTTTGACGGACCTTAAACTGCTTCCCTCCCTCTATAACTTTCTGCTCAAACATTTATAGCTTTATAATAATTTCTAATATAGTTTACAAGGTTGAGAAAAATTCGTAGCGGTGGGGAAGAGAACGCTTACAGCGGCCTTCCAAATCGGGACTGCTGATAAATCTGGGCGCTTAAGCTCGCTGCCGGTCCTCAGAAACAGTGCTGGCATTGCGTCCTGGTGCGCAGTGAGGCCCAGACGGAAATCGCGGCAGCGTATACGGTGCACAAGGCCGAGCGGGACGCCCGATCGAATAGGTCCACGTCAAGTCGATGCAGGCCGTATGGAGCGGCGATCCTCAATGAGCGCTTTGGAGCGGCTTCAGGCGCGGCGTTCTACGCGTGAAGGCGAAGCTCATGCCAACCCGCTGCTTGCTCTCTCTGAGTTGCTCATGTGCGCGCTTCAACGCGCTTCCAGGTACTCCTGCTATGCATGGCTATCGATAATCTGCAATACGCCGGCAAGGCCTGCGCGGCTGATTGTATGACCTCGGAGGACGAGTCGACGTGCACTTCGGGCTCCGACAGCGCGCCTTTGCCTTGACGCTCATCCCGACTGCGACAGCTTCTATTGACACGACGTACTGCTCCCCCTGGCGCTACTCGAACTGTTGCTGTAAACCGAGCGCGATACACTCTTTGCTCTACGATCTCGAGCAGTCAATAACTGTTCCGGCTGCCTTGCCACTCTCTACTGCAACGTTCCCCGACGCACACGCGCAGCTCAGATTTGGAATTGGCGTCTCGAGTCGATTTCATAAAGCCGCGCTGACATGGGGAGGGACTTCTCCAAGCCCGCACGGACTCCATGACATGCTTGACGTACACCGCCGTCTATTGAGGTTCGAATAAAAAGCGCGCAAACCTAAATAGTAAACTGTCAGTGGTCAGTGTTCACTGTTCGTATGTCAAGTACTTAATCATTCCCCGACGTCCCACTCGAACATTTTGCTCATTGGAATCTCTAATTCCAGATCGCTGTTATTTTCTTTGCGGAGATGCCGTCGACTGCGAGCCACTATCGTTTGGGCGGGTAGTCGATGTACGTCGTAATATCCAAAGGTGCCGCCTGTCCTCATGTCTCTTCAAATATACAAGGCGCATGCCCCCCTGACCCTCGCCCGATCCGCCTCAGACCGCAGTCTACGGATATCGCGCCTGAAAACCGAGCGAACCACCGTTGGGACCCGACGCGGTTGCTTGCGCTGCGTGAGTACAACCCCGGGCATACCACTCCCTCTTTCTTGGTTATTTCCACAAAGGTTCGCATCCATCTGTGACTCAGAGGACCGTGCTTTTGTTATGTACTGACGATGTCCGACTGGCTCGATGCAGTCGCTTTAACTGGGACGCGATCGGCCGTCGACGTCGAGGATCTGTCAGAAGAGTGGCCAGGCCGCCGCACCGTGCAGGGGTGTGCCCTCCTTCGTTCCTCCGCACACCATCGCTCTCGCTCTCCCGCCATCAACACACACCCAGCGAAATGCCTGCACTCGCGAGGAGGTTGCAGAACCTCACGCCGGGTCTGCGAAAGCTCCTACTATTTCTTTGCTGCCTGCCGTCTTCGCCCACTGCGCCCGAAGTTGACGGCGCTGCTCACGTCCAACCGCCTTCGAACTCGTCCCGCGAGAGGATGGAGGTGCGCAGAACTGAGAACGCTCAACGAACAGCGTCTCACACTCTCGCTACCTTGCAGGTGCCCGCGGCGCACGCTCCCGAAGGCCAGGATCTGACACCGGTGCCGGCGCTTTCAAGCACGCCTCCGCCTCGACCAAATGACGTGGCTCCGTCCGCAAGTCATGTTGGGCCTGGTGATTATGCCGTCGCAGACAGCATCGCTGGGCGGGAGACTCAAGATGTACCCGGCACTGCGGCTGCGGATGTTGCATCGAAGGTGAAGGGAAATTCGACCTACAACATCGATTTCTAACCACTCTCCAGGTCCCACGCGATTCACAGACGCCTCAGGCTGCGCCCGCGCTCGCAGACGTGGTTCGCGGCGCACATGATCAACACGACACCGCCAATGTGATCAGCAAACGCGCTTCCAACGTGGTTCAGCTTGCTCAAGACGGCGATGTCGCCGCGGACGACTGGTCCGAGCGCGTGGACAACCTCTTCAAGCAGCTCACCGCGTTCTGCGACGTTCTCGGCAATATCGGAGAGGTACGTCACTGTCGAGGACTATCTGTGCTGCACCTGATCTATTCCCGCAGCTTCATCCTTATATGAAGCTTGTCACCGGATTCATCAATGCAGGAATACAGGTGGGTTGATTATGTATAAATGTGAATCTTGCAGACTCTGATGATGCACAGCCCATCTTGAAGCAGAAAGCTCGTGACGACAAGATGGGGAAGCTCATCGAAGACATGGATGATACCTTCAACGTAGTCATAGCTGAGACTGGACGTGAGGACAAGGTTCCCGAGGATGATCTACGCCGCAAGCTGCTCCACAGGCTAGCGCAGCAGACGGCCGAATGTGCTTGGTTTATCCGCGAGTACTACGGGACAAAGGGTTTCAGTGCGTTGCTCCATCGAAGTGCATCGATCATACTCATGCAGGTCTGGCAGTGAAACGAGCGCTCAAGGGAATCGTCGATTACAACACCGACGAGAAAATACTACAATTCAGCGGCGCATTCGTGGAGCTCAGACAGAAAATAGCCAACCGCGATTTCTCCATTACTAGTGGCCTTGTGACAACGATCAGTACTACTGTCGCCCGAATCGGTAGGTGTTTTAACCTCTTCCGCACGTGTACACCTGAGGCACATTGTATGGCAGATACGACATTGACGTTGCAGGACTTGAAGCTCAGGATTCCTTCGGACAGGGGCCAGAAAAAGTCGAGAATCTGCCTACAAGGTACCCGGGTAGACACGCTTAGCAGGATCGTCGAGTGGATCAATAAGCACGATGCTACCCGTGCCCTCTTCGTCACCGGTGTTGCGGGCAGCGGCAAGTCAACTATCGCGCACTCCGTCGCGGATCAAATGGACGCTTTCGGTCGCCTAGCTGCCTTCTTCGCGTTTGATCGCACAGACACACGCCTTCGCCCGTGGTCAGCATGCATTGCTCTCGCACTTGCGCTTGCCAGTTGGAACACGGCCTTCGAGCACGAGCTATGCCAGGTCTTGCATGCAAAGAAATCTCTGGCAAACTCATCTGACGTGATGGAGCTGTGGGAGGAACTGATATTTCAACCCTGCCAGAAGGTCGTCTTTGTTGGCCCGGTGCTCATCGTTGTCGATGCGTTTGACGAATGCACCGACTTGGAGGGCCTTGCGGGTCCGTTCGATAGGCCAAATCAGGATCTCGAGCATTGGCGCAAGAACCTGCTTCATTGTCTGACGGCGCGAGTTGGGGAGCTACCAGCCAATTTCCGGGTCCTGGTCACATCGCTTGGCGCTTGGAGCCGGACGTCCTCGAGGCTCTCACCGAAGCCAACATGGACGACGGTAGCGATTCCTTGTCGGCGTCTGACGTCGATCAGTTCGACCTCGGCGAGTACCGTGACGAAGCCGTCGACGGCATCCAACTCTACACTGGCGTGGAGCTTGGCCGTTATCTGAAAGCTAAGCAGCTGGACGACGAGCAGATACGCAAGCTTGTCGAAGCAGCAGACGGCCTCTTCGAGTGGGCTGCCATCGCTTGTCGCTCACTAAGAGCTCCTGGCGGGTTAACAGTTGCGGAGCGCTACGCGGACTTGTTCGAAAGCCCTCCCGGAGATCTTGAGGCTCTATACGCGAGGACTCTCGGTCGGCTGTTTACTGACGACCGAGCTCGTCGGCGCTTCCGTGCCATTATGTCCCAAGTCCTGTATGCCGCCGAGCCTGTCTCCATGGGTACTCTAAGAGCCCTGCGCGTCGCGGTGGGTGATGGCGCGGTTGACCTCATTCTTCCTAACCTCGGATCCCTTCTCCGGGATTAACGACGATTCCGCACTCATTCGACCACTGCACACCTCCTTCCGTGACTTCCTGACGAGGACACCTCCGTCGCATGACTGGTATGTTGCGTCCAGCAATGTCCATGACGTCATTGCTCTCGGAGCGCTTCGCGTCTTGAACAATTCCCTTCACTTCAACATCTGGGATTTCCCCTCTTCATATACACTCAATTACTTCATCAACAACCTTGGCGATCGTATGAAGAAACTTCCTGCCGGTCTTGTGTATGCCAGCCAGCACTGGAGCTACCACGTGTCCATGGCCTCGAAATCCGCTGTCAGTTTGCCGACAGAGCTTCGCGCATTTCTCACGCAGAAGCTCCTTTTTTGGCTGGAGGTGGCGTCTCTCTGTCATTTCATGGACAGAGCCGTGCCAGCCTTGCTCACCGCCGCTTCGTTCTTCAAGGTAGGCACCTCACTTGATGGAGAGACCCGCACTGAGCCATGTGCTAGCCATTGCATGACGACGATGCCATTGCGTTAATCGACGAAGCCATTTCATTTGTCCACAACTTCATGGAGCCTATGCGATCCTCCGTGCCGCACATCTACCTCTCTGCACTGGTATTCTGCCCGACTACATCGCTGATTCGACGCTCCTTTGTTCGTAACAGTAGTCTCCTCCCCGCCGTCGACGGCTTGGCAGCAGCGTGGCCTGTAGTCGTCTGCCCCCATCTTGTGAGATGCTTTGCATACTCACCCGACGGCATCTATGTGGCACTGGGCTGTCGGGACGGAGTTGTGCGCCTCGTTGAGGCAGAGAACATGCACAAGTCAGTGCTCGAGCTCGCGCGCGCGCCAGGCAGTCCGACTTTGTCAGTCCGCTCCATTGCATTTTCGCCTGACGGTCAAATTATTGCTGCTGCTGCTCGAGCTCGTGACGAAATTGATGCGATCTTGCGGTGGAATGCGGAGACCGGAGAGTTGCTCGGCATATCACAGGGGCACACTGACTATGTCCAATCTCTATGCTTTTCGCCCGACGGACGCTACATTGTTTCTGCCTCCTGGGACGGGACAGTTCGCCGATGGGATGCCAAAACAGGAAAGCAGATCGGTGACTCACTCGTGTCTGCCTCGAATGACGACACAGTTCGCCGATGGGATGCCAACACAGGAAAGCAGATCGGCGACTCACTCCGAGGTCATACACGTCGGGTTTTCTCCGTTGTCTGCTCCCTGAACAGCGAATTCATCATTTCCGCCGGTGGTGATGCTACCATCCGCATATGGAACGCGGATACTGGCCAACAGGATGGCGCACCTATTTACCCTCCCGCACAACGAGTGTTGCATACTACACTCGCCCGATCTCCAAAGCGCAATCTCATCGCCGTTGGGATAACTTCTGCAGACAGCTCTTCTGTCTGGGTCTTTGATTTTGACCGCCGCTCCTTTGTTCGAGAGCTTTCGCGTCCACTTCGGAACGGTAGCCCGCGTATTGCTTGGTCCTGCGATGGGCGACACATTGCGTCTGCACTCAACGATGTTACTATCCGATTGTGGGACTCTATCGACTCCAGCAGCATGACCATTCACACCGGCACGACTTCCGACGCTATTGACTTTTCACCAGATGGAAATCACCTCCTTTTGACGCATTCTGATGGTAATTTGTCTACTGTGGACATTGCTACGACTCAATCCCACTCACCGGAATACCATGCGGGTCCGGCAGAATACGCAGCCTACTCCCCCGACGGTCGATTTGTCGCCGTAACTTTCGAGGAGAAGAAAGTCCCCTATGTGTGGGATGCAGAAACCGGAGCGTCAATCACAGATGATACTGCTGCGACCGCCGCACTCATGTGGCTCAGACCAGCCATGGACGTGTCATTACAAGACTACGGTCCGAAGGGTTGGTGTGAACGCTATACCCACCGCCCGCATGACATCCTCTCTGCGAACGGCCTTCGCTCCGTAGGAGTATGGGACAACAAGATTTCGATCTGGGATTCAGCGTCTCACACCCTACTCGAGCCGAGCATAATCATACCAAGCGGCGAGATTAACTGCGTTGCACTCTCACCCTCAGGGGATTATGTTTTACAAGGTAGTTCTGACGGTACTGTTCGAATTTTCCATGTCAACCAAAGCGCTGGTGAGCAATGTTTCCGACTATGAGGTAGATGGCTAACGTGCTTGGTAGACAATACTTCACTGCCGGCTGAGGACTCGGCTTTGGGGAAGCAACACACCCCGATCTTGGAGAACGCGCCTAACATGCCCGGACTTCGCCCTCACTGGCTTGAGTCGGGGTGGCTTTCCGATGGCAGCAATCGGAGGATCATCTGCGTCCCCGAGCAACATCGCGCCGATCTCTGGCTGCCGGGGCTGGTGCACATCTTGCGCCCGAACCGCGGACCAGCCACACCGCGTAGGATCGACGTCTCCGGCGTGGGGCTTGGAACAAAGTGGACCAGGTGTGCCGGGGCTTTGAGCGTGGACCTCGGGAACGCACCCGTGTCCGAGCCTCTTGTGAACAACTAGGCGCGCTTTGTACCTCTGAGTCCGGATGTAACCCGCACATACTTACGAGCTCGAATCATGATGAAACTTCCATGCTCTTCCCTGCAAGTGAAAGGGCCTCTGACGATGAGCCGAGCTCAAAGAGTGGGTATTCTGACTCGGAGTGTGACCTCATCAGACAGCGTGCATCGGACGTCCAGCCGTTTGACCATAGCTAGCCGGCGACTCGCACACTGGGATGTCGTCTGGCCTGCACGTCCGCGCACTGCACTGGCCGGCGTGAGGGCGTCGCAAGTGCGATTCATGAATCACCCAAGAATCACCAGGCACGTTTCTATCAGCTGCGCCGGAGGCGAGAGCTGGGAAAAAATGAGAGGCTCAGACGGGATCATCCTCTAGGCCGAGATCCTATATGCCTGCGCTATCAGGAGCAATGAGTCGCGAAGCAAGCCCGCAGTGAGAAATTCAGGAGTCCGTGAGCAAGACGGGGAGAAATGGAAGGTCGGCCATAAGAGACGCTGGCAGAGTTCATAGTGGAGAAACAGGAAGATGGGCACGCAGAAAAAGTCAGTGAAACGTTCTTCTTTCGCCTCATGTCCTGAAAAGTGCGAGATTGGCATGTATACGCAGGTTGAGGGCACCCTCGGAAGTCTCGGCGCAATACAGATTCTACCGTTCGGCATATGGTATGCGGCGTCTTAACCTCGAGCGGAAATTGACGCGTCCCAGCGGAGCTGAAGCCGGGGAGAGCTGACGCAGTACCGAATGGGAAACCGATTCGTGTCGGTAAACGCGCCGCTGCCACCGGCATGACGGCGCGCACTGGCTAGAATTTTGCACATTAGAGCCGCGCAGTCGCACATCTGCAGGAGGGAAAGCAAGTCGAAAATCCGAGAGCATCAAGTGGGTGTGACACCCAGCTGGGAGCAAGAATTTCAGGCGCGTGCGATGCGCCGAGTACGTCGGGTTCGGTCTCGAGCATCTTAGGCTAGTTGTGCTAGGAGATCGTCCGATTCAAGAGCAGTTCCGTCGCGAGCGTCAGTAAAGCGTGAGCAAGACGGAGTGAAGCGGAAGGCATGCCAGACCAGGTCAAAGTAAAGACTCTGGTTGAAAACCGGCGCGGCGGCCAGGAGTCTTCGGTTGCGTGGCGCTACAGAGGGTGTGGCGCGGTGCGCGTGCGGAAATTGGAGACTACCAAGTGACTTTAGTAACTATTAGTACCAGGTGTCACGGTCGCGTGCTTCACGCACGTTCCGACCAGTCCTGAGCGCCTGGTCTGAACTACAAGAGCTGACGGCAAATGAGCAACGCGCCGCACGGCGTAATCGGTACAGTAAAAGCGCCCCGCATGGCGTCAGGGGTAGCGTACCTCCCTATCGGCTGCGACGATCACAGGACGTCAGGAAAAAGAGCGAGAGCGGAGTTGGCACGTAATTGAAGGTCCGACTTAGCCGCTCTTCGGTGCAATGTGCATTAACGCAGTAGCCAATAGCAGGTCACATCTCGTGAGCGTGTGCGGCTATTTAAATTCAGGAATGCTTATACCGGATGTCTCGCATCTCCATTAGCTTTTGAATCCAGTGTTCGCCGAGCAATTAGCTAACGCAGAGCCTAAGTATCCTGACGCGTCATTCACTGTTCCGGATACTGCTAGCGTGAAGCTGGAGTCTTGAACGCACACCCACGAGCGCCGATGCAGCGCATCCAAAGACAACAACAAAATATCCATTCGCCGTCGTCGCCCCCAAGCAGCCGACGTCCACTCCAACAACCGTCCCGACTGCGCGTTAACTCCACCACCAGACTCAGCAGCTGCAACACCGTCACGCACTCCTCCTGCGTCGCCGACTGCCGCCCGTTCTCCCTCGCCAAACGCGACCGCTCCCCCTGGCTCTCCACCGTCGCCTCGCGCACGATGCGGCTCTTCCCGCCCGCGAGCGCAATGCGGCATATGGGGGAGGTGCATCGCGCCCCCGGCACACCGGAAGGATTTGCCGACGGTTGCCGCAGCACGCTTGCCCCGACCGGCAGTCGCGTCAGAGTGCGAGTGCGAGCGTCCGCGTCGAGGCGTGCTGAGCTCTTCGTCCGCGTCGGCGTCTTCGTCTAAGACCTCTGCGGGTCAGGGGAGCGGCGAAGCGAGTGAGTATTTTGAGGATTCCTGCGATGAAATGGACAGGGTCAGCGCGTTGGAGATGGGATGCGAATCAAGGATCAGCACTGGCACCACGCCGCACACCGCTCAAAGCAGCATGCTCTCCGCTCCAAGCAGCAAACCGCACGCCGCGCGTCGCATGCTGTTCGTCGCTCGGGGCAGACGCGAGAGAGAGCAGGCGAAACGTCACGCTCGCCGCGGAGTATGCGGTCATCACCCTCACGGGCGTGGGAGCAGCGAGACAACATACTCTTGCTGGAGCGCGCTGTTGTATTGCTTTCATGGGCGTGAGCCGGCGAGCAGCGCAGAAGCTGCAGTAGCCTGCTTTCACATGATAGAAAGCGTTACTTACTGTACTCCGGGGCGATGCACGTTCCTACTCTCACCGCCGCCGAGCCCGACGCCGGCAGAGGAACGCGAGGCGGCCGGGCGCGCGGGCGAGTAAGAGAGTCGGCCTATATATGCAGCGAGGACAAAACCAATCAGCCTCTCATTTCACGGCACAAAGACAGCGCAGAAAGTATAGAAATGAAAAACGCACCTCGCGACTCCGTACACTGCTCAGATCCAAACTGGTCCTCGAGCCGCCCGAGACGCTGGGCCCACCTTGCTGTCCGGGCGGGATGTTCGATATGGCAGACTTCTCGGGACGCGCAAGAGGTGACCGAGCGCGATGGCTGCCGGCGCGGGAGGGGGCGCGAGTGGGGAGGTGGGCCGCGCGCCGATGTCGAGTGTTATTTGTTACTGCTGCGGCGTTTGCGCATTCCGGTATGCCGCGGCGGCGCATACTAGCCTGCATCGACAAACATAAAGCGTCAGCAGAAGGAGCAAATGAAGGAGCAAGCAGAAGAAAACAAACGAGCGGTGTATATACGATAAGAGGGGAACATGGGTCAAATGAGGCGCGGAATGCGTCAAGAGTGAATTCAAACAGGATAAGCGGGCCGCGAGGCAACAGGAACGGCCTGAAAAGAGAATATAGGGCGAATATGGCGCAGAAATGTCAGGGGGGAGCAAACGCACCCCGCGCCTTCGGCAGTATTAGAGAACTTGGTCTAGGTGGATATCGGGCTGAGCAGCGGAGCAGAACTGCGGTGAGCAGCCAGCGTAGCGCAGATGCAGATTGCGAGGAAGCGGAAGCCGCGGACAGATATCGTACGTGGTTGTTCAGGGTACGGGTTCGAGGAATGTACGGTATGGGCAGGAGATGGAACAGCAGGCGCGCAACGAGTAATCGTAGCGGGGAACAAGGCTGGTATTTTGCAGACGGGCCATTAGCATAAGCGTCATCAGCGGTGACGGCAAGACAAAGAGTGACGGTAGGCAAGGGGTAAAGATAGGATGGGGGCACAAGAGGAAGACGGCAGGGCGCGCGACGAGAACCGCCGCCTCGTCGGCGAGGACAAACGAGCGGCCGCGCGGTATTAAGGCACCACAGCTGTCGCTGCCAATTGGCCTTGAACTCTTCCTCGTCCTGGCAGAGACACCACAGACAGAACGGTGCGCGGTCGTTCTGCCAGCCGCAGCGCGGGCAGTCGAACGTCGGCCGGTCGGCGTGCACGAGCGCGGCGTGCGGCATCGAGGCCGCAGAGTCGTGAATGCGGATACGCGCGTCGGCATGTGCCTGGCGCTGCAGCAGAGTCAGCTGGAATAGAATGGAAACAATGATGAAAATTGGGCTCACAGAGAGCAGCGGCTTCTAAACGCGTCTCGGGCGACATCCGAGTTCATCGTCGAGGGCAACAGACTTCCCAACGAGCTGCTCGTCATGTATCCTTGGCTCACGGCATCGCCCCCACGTCTGCCACTGCGCACGCGTTCGGCAAGACAGTCGCAACTCGTTTGCCTCGCAGCTCTGCTGGCCGGCCAGGGGCAATTCCAGAAGCTCCTGCGCTTATTCGTCGAGACGTTAAATTGCGCGATTTCCAGCGCGCGTCGTAGAGATGAACTTGAGGACTGTCACGGTGTATTGGGCCGGGCACATGACGAGGAAGAGAGTAAAGAAGAACGGTTGCAGCTCCGACCAACTCTTGCCCTCTTCCCACGGCGACACCTGAAGTGGGCGCCCCAGCGCTTTAACGGCTTAGACAACGACGGGCTCGAAACGGCCGTTCTTGGCTCAAATAACTATGTATTGGCTTAAAGATGATGACGGCAGGCGGATTATCTGGGTCGCGAGCAACATGACCGTCATGAGGACCAGTTCTTGTATCCAGAACCATACTAGCGAAGAAGGTACTTGAATGCAGTCACACGAACACCTGTGTGCATCCAGACCATGCGGCACCAGGCTCGACGTTGTGTGCAGCTGGCTGAGGTCCCGCAGCGCGGCACGGGCCCGCCTGCTCGCGCTCGGCGAGCCGCTACACCTCGAAAGAAGACAGCGGCTTGCGCCAACGCTTGGTGTCATCCATTAGGCGTCGTGCAGGGCGTATTGCTCGGTCGTCGCGGGTTACTCGACGCGCTCATGCAGGAGTTGAACGCCCTCTCCGAGCGCGGCTGGATGCTTGCCGCCAGCGACGCGCCCCACGCGCGCGTTCGGGTCCACATGCCCCTTCACGACGCACGTGCAGCACAAGAGCAGCCGTTGCGCGCGCGCAGATTTGCGTTTCGATTTCGCATCGATCTCGTCGCCTGCGTCCATGAAATTAGCAGGCGAATCATCAAGCACGAAGAAGGGCGTACCGAAGTCGTCTCCAAAGGTCGGGGCGGTGAAGCGTTGCTCGCGCAGCTGGCTGGAAAGGGCATCGTGAATACGGGCTCGAAGTGCGGCGGCGGCAGGAGCGCGCTCGCGGGTGGAGCTGCTCGAATGTCCCCTTGCGAACTGACGACGTCGCCGACCCGAGAGGCCCGGCATGCCAAAGACGCACGCAGTGAGCATGCAGGAGCGCGAGCTGGCACCGTCGTGGCAGAGCCTGGTATTATGCGGAGTGTTACGAGGGGTGAAGTGGCGTCCGAGGTTGCAATGCGGTGCGGATCGGTGAACTGGTGAAGCGGGATGTGCTACAGGAGCCCGCCGCATACGTTCGATTGCGGATGCCCAGTGCATGTGGTACGGAGGGTCGCGGTGAGCCGCACGACGGCGATGGGGTCCGCAAGAAGAGCGTCAGCTGGGGCGAGCGGCCTGTCACAGACAACACCAATAACGGTCAGCAACGCTCGACAACGGCATCTGGAAAGGAACACGCACGTGCGCCCTGCCAGCGCAAAACCATGCGCGGTGCAGCGCCCAGCTCGCTTTGGTGCACGAGCTGGGCACGACTGGCCTCCCAAGGCGCGCCCACTTGCGCTCTGCAAGCATCTACGTCCCGCGCGACAACGGCAGCTTGTGGCCGCGCTTGACGCGCCGTGCGAGAGACCGGGAGGATATGTTTTGTGTAGGTTTTGATAGGCGGCCTTTCGCGAGCGCAGCGCGATACATTTCTGTCGACGATTTCTGACACAGCAGCTGCCGCACGAGCATTCTTATCCGCGCGCAGCTGGTCAGCGCATTAGACACAGGAGCAGCCGCTCTTCGCTTTCCATTGCAAGTAGTACGTTCTCCGCCTGGTCCCGAAATTATATTATGAATGCAAGGCAAGCCAAGGGAAAGTAATGCGCACCGGTCTCAACGTCGGACAGCCAGTAGGCGTCCAACAGTTCGAGCGCCACGCAGTCTCTCGTAAAGTCGCTCGTAAAGCAGCAGCAGCGCCACACGGGGTGCGGTTGGTAGAACTTGTCCCTGGCGCAGGCTGTAGTCGCCGTCGAACGCAGTAATGCAGCTGCGCGCGGGCTAGTCACGGCCATCAATCGACGTAGCGGCCGGGTGAGTGCTGGCTCGGAGCAGGACGATTTCCTGAGTGAGAAACCGTGATGTTGGGCAGCCTGGAAAGGGCGGAGGTATCCTGGAAGCATGCGCCGAGGCCGTCTAGTGGTGGAGGTACATATACGAGCCAGCGCCAGCAGTGGATGCGCGTCACGGACTGCTGTCAGGTCGGTAAGAGCTGCTACCACCATAGAGCAATGCTGCGAGCACAGACAGCGGGTCTCGGAGCTGGCGCGGAGCAAGATGTGAGCGTCGCTTTCGTTGCGGTGTGCTCTAGGTTCGTAGACTTCCAAACGGGATTAGAAACGGGACGAAGGCGAGGATGATGCAATTCTGGAGGCAGGTGGACGCGGGACATATCGGAGCTAGGAACAGCTGGCCGTGTCGAGCGAGTCGCGCGGGCGGCAGTGTTGTTGTCCCGCGTCGGTATACAGAGCTGCAGCAGATCGCGGAACGAATTGCCAGACCAGCGGTAGATGCGTCAGATACCACACGCCACGCATATGTCAGACATTTGGACCGCAAGGTTTGTGAGCAGGTGAGCCAGGAGCGGTGTCGCTGATTGGGAGCGCCGGGCTTCCTGGTAAGCATCTAGGTAATATGGCCGCGTTTCAGAGGTTGCATAGGACGTTAGTCAATGATCTAAGCAAGATTCGCGGCATGAGTGAAGCAAGTCGGTCAGAATCAGGGTTGCGCGAATGGGGCCAAAGTACGTAGCGTCGGAGCCCAAATTACGTGCTCCTCGTCGCTCTGCAATCATTATGCCGCTCGCACCAGCCGCCTGAAGGCCAGTTGCATCGCTATACTGTACACGGAATGAAGCAGAATCCCTTCTTTATTTGATGCACGAGCTGCTCAAGGTAGCCATCAGCAGCGGCACCGCGACCCCGAGGCTTGACTTTGGGCTGACACCTGAACGACGCGTGCCTTGGACGCCTGATCTGCTCGTCTTGCTTCATCTTGCCAGGTGTGGCGGTATTCCTATATTGACATGCCTCTCCAAGTTACAAACATTTGCGTTTTCCGCTATTCTTCCCGCACTACACCCACGTCAGAGTCCGCGTTTACCCCGGCCAAGCCGCGCCTCCCCGTCTATCTGCAGCAGCAGCGGGATGTGGATCCAATGCTCGACGTTGGTCTCTTCGCAGCGAGCGGGTTTCGCCATGCTTCTACAATTCCATCGGCTGTGTGGCATCTTCTGACGGGACCGTTGTGAACGAGGGTTGGGCGCTCGCACTGCTAGATTTGCGGGCTGCTCGCCGACAAGCACTTAGCGTTGAAGCCATTGCGGTACTGAATTGGGAGACCTGTGCCCTCTGACCGCGTCAGCGACACTTCGCACTGTCCGTTCAACTTGCATCGCTCCGCATCGACTCGCCTGGCAATGTTTGGATGCAGGGATCACCGTCTGTGGCGCTCGGAGACACTCCTTCAGCAACCGTGAAACGCTCATCGGCCTCCGACCAGCCAGGCGGCCGTACTGTTACCCGCGTGTTCTGCTTCCACCATCGCGCTGTCTCCCGCACCCGCCGCCACTCCCATCGCGCCTATACACCAGAAAAATGCATACCTTCTGGAAGAAGATCCGCCCGCGAAAGCGTCGCTCGCCCAACGCACCGGACGTCGGTGTCGGATCCCAGGCACGGCCGTCGTCGAATTCGAGTTCTGCGATAGTCCAGGTGCGCAGGATGATGCTCAGCGCGACGCGCGCGGTATTGATTTCGCCCAGAAGGGGCCTGCGCTCCATGCTCCGGGAACGGACCCATCCGCTGTACCAATGCCTTCCAGCTCGCCGCCGGCTCGTTCTGAGGACGTGGCGCCATCCACCAGTGGGCTCGGCCGCAGCACCTCCGACGACGATCTCGCCTCCGACGGCGGCGATGCCTCCGTGAGAGTAACTAGTAAGGACGACCTCGTCGTCGCAGGCGACGTATCAGAAGTGCGCATTTGTCTACTGGTAATGTCGCTGACTGATAATCGTCATTTAGTCCTCGGGACCTCCGACGCCTCAGGCTTCCGCGCTTAAAGACGCAGTTGGCAGCGCTGAGGTCGCGTATGCCGGCGCTAACCGCTTCGGCGAACGCTCTTCCAAGGCCGCACAGCTCGCTGACGATAGCGCTACCGCCGCGGACGATTGGTTCGAGCGCATTGACGGCCTTTTCGAAAAGATTTCCGCATTCTCTGACATGGTCTCTATTATTGGAGAGGTGCGCCGTGCGTGCTTATGTTGAACTGCGTCTGAGTCTGCTCCTCAGCTTCATCCATATGCGAAGATCGCGACCAGTCTCTTTCAGGCGGGCTTGAAAGTAAGTTCCCTTTTGTGTAGGGCCAGCGCCTTGAGCTGAGTGCTGATAATCCGTAGCCGATACTGAAGCAGAAGGCTCGCGATGATCACATGAAGAAGTTGATCGACGACATGACCGACGCCTACGATGTTGTAATGTCGCATGATCACCAGCTCAACGGCGTCAAGGACGACAAGAATGACCCGCGCTGCAAATTGCTCGCACGCTTGGCGCAGCAAACCGCCGAATGCGCCGCGTTCATCCGAGAACATTACGAAACGAAGAACTTCTGTGCGCCTCTCACTCAATGATCATATATTAATCTTATTGGGATTATCAGATACTCGAGCGATCAAGACCATTCCTAAATCTGTCATTGATGAAAAGATTGTCGACTACAGTCAGGCATTCGTGGAGCTCGGGCAGAAAATAGCTGAGCGCGACGTCTCTCATATTATGGAACTTGTTACCACCGTCAGCATAAACGAATCCCATATCGGTAAGAGTTCAATACAGTCTTCTCATCATGCGTTTGACGCTGGTTGCGTAACAGAGGCAACCTTGAGACTGCAGGAGTTAGTGTATGCCGAGGGCACAGGCTGGCAAGGCCACAACGCCTGTCTGCTAGGAACTAGGACCGCCACCCTCGACAGCCTCTCTGACTGGGTCTTTGATTTCGCAGCTCCTCGTGCACTCTTTGTCGTCGGCGTAGCGGGCATTGGCAAGTCGTCCATCGCTCACTCCATCGCGTCCCGGCTAGAAGCCTTCCGTCGACTCGGCGCATTCTTCGCATTTGACCGCACCAACCAACGCCTCGCCCCGTGGTCCGTGTTCAGCACTGTCGCACGCGAGCTCGCGGATTGGAACGCGGACTTTAGGCGCGAACTGTCTGCAGTTCTATCTCAGAAGGGAAGGCTGGCGAAGTCGCGCGATGTCATCGAGCAGTGGGAGGACCTCATCGTGCGGCCCGCCCAGAACGTCCACTTTGTCGGCCCCGTGCTCATCGTAATCGATGCATTTGACGAGTGCACCGACCTGAGGGGTCCCGCGTGCGCGTTCGATAGGGACCAGCAGGATCGTCAGCGCGCGCGCAAGAATCTGCTTGAGTGTCTGACGAAGCGGGCTAACGAGCTGCCGGCAAACTTCCGCATCCTGGTCACGTCGCGCTTGGAGCCAGACGTCTTCGACGCTCTCGCTCAAACCAGCAGGGGCGTCCCTAGCGATCACTTGCCGGCGCCAGTCTTCGATAACCTCGACCTCAGCAAATACCGTGACGAAGCCGTCAACGGTATCTACCTCTACATTCGCGTCGAGATCAACCGTTATGTGGACGACCGACAGCTGGATTCCGGGCAGATATGCAAGCTCGCCGAAGCGGCAGATGGCCTCTTCGAGTGGGCTGCCATGGCCTGTCGCTTGCTTAAAACGAACGACGGGTCAACAGTAGAGGAACGCTACATGGATTTGTTGAAAGGCCCTCACGGGGATCTTGAGGCTCTGTATGGGAGAACTCTCGGTCGGTTGTTTACAGCCGAACCAGCTCGTCGACGCTTCCGTGCCGTTATGGCTCAAGTTCTCTATGCCGCCGAGCCGCTTTCTATGAACACCCTAAGAGCGCTCCGCCATGCGGTGGGCGACGGCGCCGTTGACCTCATCCTTCCGAACCTTGGATCCCTCCTCTCCGGGATTAGCGACGATTTCTCACTTATTCGACCACTGCACACCTCCTTCCGCGACTTCCTGACGAGGACACCTCCGTCGTATGACTGGTGTGTTGAACCCGACGATGTCCATGACGTCATTGCCCTCGGAGCGCTTCGCGTCTTGAACAATTCCCTCCACTTCAACATATGGAATTTCCCCTCTTCATATACGTGGAATTACGACATCAGCGACCTTGACGATCGGATGAAGAAACTTCCTGCTGGCATTGTCTATGCCAGCCAGCACTGGAGTCACCACCTGTCCATGTCCTTGAAGTCCGCTGTCAGTTTGCAGACAGAGCTTCGCGTATTTCTTACGCAGAAGCTCCTTTTCTGGCTGGAGGTGGCATCTCTCGGTGACTTTTTGCGCAGAGCCTCGTCAGCCTTGGACATCGCCGCAACGTTTTTTGAGGTCTGTAGCGCACGTATCAAAGAGACCCATGCTGAGAGTAATTCCGAATAGCCATTGCATGACGATGATGCTATAGCATTTATCAACGACGCCATTTCATTTGTCCGCAACGTGGACCTATCTATGCAACACTCCGTGCCGCACATCTATCTTTCTGCCCTGGCATTCTGCCCGACCACATCGCTGGTTCGGCGCTTCTTCGTTCGCAACAGTAGTCTCCTACCCACCGTCGACGGCTTGGCGGCAGAGTGGCCTGTAGCCCTCTGCCCCCATCGTGTGTCATGCTTTACATACTCATCCAACGGCATCTATATGGCATTGGGCTGTTGGGACGAAGTTGCGCGCCTCGTGGAGGCAGAGAACATGCACAAGACAGTACTCGAGCTCTCGCAGCCCCCAGGCAGTCCGATTTCGTGGATCTTCTCCATTGCATTTTCGCCTGACGGCCAAATCATTGCTGCTGCTGCTGAAACGGGTGGCGACATTGGGGCGATCTTTCGGTGGAATGCGGAGACCGGAGAGTTGCTCGGCATATCACAGGGGCACACTGACTATGTCCAATCTCTATGCTTTTCGCCCGACGGACGCTACATTGTTTCTGCCTCCTCAGACCAGACAGTTCGCCGATGGGATGCCAAAACAGGACAGCAGGTCGGCGATCCACTGCGACATACCGATCGGGTTCTCTCCGTTGTCTGCTCCCTGAACAGCGAATTCATCATATCCGCCGGTGGTGATGCTACTATTCGCATTTGGACCGCGGATACTGGCCAACAGGATGGCACATCTATTTATCCTCCCGGACAACGACCGTTCCGTATGTCGCTCGCCCGATCTCCAAAGCGCAATCTCATCGTCGTTGGGATGGAGTCTGAAGACAGCTCCTCTGTCTGGATCTTTGATGTGGACCAACGTTGCTTCGTTCGAGAGCTTGTGCATCAGCATCGGAACGGTCTTCCGAGTATTGCTTGGTCCCACGATGGGCGATGCATTGCGTCTGCATTCGCGGATGGTAGTATCCGATTGTGGGACAGTGTCGGTTCCAGCAGCATGGCCCTTTACACCAGCACGATTCGCGTCATCGCTGTTCTGTTTTCACCAGGCGACAATCGCCTCATTTTGAGAAATTCATATGGTAATTTGTCTGCTGTGGATGTCGCTACGGCTCAATCCCACTCACCGGAATACCATTCGGCTCCGGTGGAATATGCTGCGTACTCCCCCGACGGTCGATTCGGCGCAGTAACTTTCGGTGGGAACAAAGTCCCCTATGTGTGGGATGCAGAGACAGGAGTGTCAATCTCAGATGACCGTGTTCTGGCTGCCTCACTTACTTGGCTCAAGCCAGCCATTGAGGCGCGGTTAGAACATTATGATTACCACGATTGGCATAATCGCATGAAGCACCGCCCGCACGACGTCGTCTCTGCGAACGGTCTTCGCTCCGCAGGAGTTTGGGACGACGCGATTTCAATATGGGATTCAACGTCTCAAACTCTACTTTGGCCGAGCATACGCATACCAAGCGGCACGGTAACTTGCATTGTACTCTCCCCATCAGGGGAATATGTTCTACAAGGCAGTTCTGACAGTACTGTTCGCATTTTTCATGTCGAACAAAGCGCTGGTGAGCAATATTTCCGGGTATGAGGGAGATGGCTGAAGTGTTCGGTAGACAACATCCCACTGCCGGATACGGACTTGGCTTCAGGAAAACAGTGCTCCCATAGCCCGGAGGACGCGCCGGTACTTGTTCCAGACATCTTCGGATGGGTTCGCGACAACGATAATCGGCGGATCATCTACGTCCCCGAGCAATATCGCGCCGATCTCCCGCTGCCGGGGCTGGTGCACATCTTGCGCCCCAACCGCGAGCCAGCCACACCGCGCAGGATCAACTTCTCAGGCGTTGGGCTTGGGACCGAGTGGACGAGATGTGGCGTGGCTTTGAGCGTAGACCTTGGAAACACACCCGTGCTCTCCGAGCCTGTTGCGAACGATTGAGCGCTTCATGTACCATGTGCTTGATGTACTCAGAATCTGGCGGTGAATTTGTCTTGGAGACACTGACGAGGAGTTCGAATACCGATTTAGCCTCGCTCGTGCCACACGCCGCCACCGCCGCCCGCCGCCCATCGTCGAGGATATCCGGAGTGCAACAGTCTTGAGGCGCCGTGAGCCGGACATCCGAGCGTCAGAGTCACAGCTGGGTGCGACTTGCTGACACTGCCGCACTTCATATCCGGGCTCCAGTCGTGACGCGGTGAAAGAGTCAAAGCCGCGGCATACCTGTCAATATGTCCGCATGGCGCAGCGAGCGTATTGCGAGCTCGCGCTAGCGTCGAGAGATATAAGCATCGCTGGCAGTGGACCTCTGGAAGATACGAGGAACGTATTCAGCGCCGCCTCAGTACAAGAGCTAAATTTCCTTGGATCTCGGAGCACAATCGCATCATGAATTGACTCTCGCGAAATGCAGCAGTGGCACCTGCCGCATATCACAGTGGCCTTGGCCTTCGCAGAAGCGTGTACTCTGCGTCAAACACCACATCGTAAGGGGCGAGGGCTCAGAGCGCAGCGAGCGGCGTGAGGTCAAGAGATCTGAATGATCGCAGTGGACTGCCGAACTTCAGAGAGCACGAAGAACGTGCTCGATGCGACCTCGACACAAGCACTGAGTTCCGTTGGATCTCAGAGCACAAGCTACGCGCATCGTCCAAACAGCGGATGCCACACATGGAGTATAGAAAGAGCCCATGTGAATGACGATCGAGAACCCACGAAACGAGCAAGGCCAGGTGCGTCGCGGTAAACCGAGCAGAGACACACCAGAGCAGAACAGCACTGAACCAGGAATCTATGTTGGATGTATGTACTTACCCACGCGGACGCGCAACGTCGACAATTGCACAAGCACCAAGCCCAAGAATAGCACACAGAGGTGACACGAGCACCTGGATAGCGCCACAGCCAGCCTTCTGGACAGGCGCAGCGCCCGGCTCGCCCTTACGGACGAGCTGGCTCCAGTGGGCCTTGCCACAGCGCGGCACGGGGCACGCCCACTCGCGCTCGGCGTGCACCTCAGCCTCGAGCTCCACCGGCGGCTTGCGCCCGCGCTTAGCCTTGGGCTTTGCCCGCCGGGTGGGTCGGCGGGCAGGGGCAGGGGCGGACGGTTGCTGCTGGTCGTCGTCGTGCGGATGGGGGTGTAGATGCAGGACCTGCGCGTCTGCTGCGAGCGACGCACTTGCCGTCGAAGTGTCCGAACCGCACCGCCCACACGCGCGCGGACCGCGCATTCTGGTCCGCGCGCAGCGGGTCAACGCATTGAGCGCAGACGAGGAACCGTTGCGCGGGCTGGACTTTGCGCTCTGCTTTATCGACGACTGGACAACCCGAGTTCAGCCAAGGAAGAACGCATGAAGTGTAACGGCAACGCACCCATTTCGACGTCGAAAATCTTGGGCGCCTCCGGCGGCTCGCGTGGCGCTGAGCTGCCTGTGAAGCGCGTCGGCATGGTCATCTGGAAGAGGAGCGAGATCCTCGTCGTATTGCTGCCAATCGTCGCCGTCGAGCCCAAGACCCGGCATCCCAAAGTCGGACGTGGTCGACCTGCGCTTTCAGCGCGGCCAAAGTTGTGCGCTGCTGCAGGATAATCCACCGAGCTCGACGCAGCCGTTGCGCGGCGGCGTTGGGCGCAGCGTCGCGGAGCCGCGCGGCGGGATTCTTAGCCTCCCAAGACACGGTGGAAGAGGGCGATGGCAATGCTGAGCCCGTAGCTGCCTGCGTGCCGCGGGCGCCCTGGAATGGGTTCACGAACAAGTTGTGGATGCCAGCCACGAGTACGCGGGCGGTCGGCGACCACGAAAAGGCGCGGGCGGCCAGAGGGGCCACCGTTAACGGGACCCGATGACGGTACTCTTGAATCCGGGCAGCTGGTCCAATAGAGCCGTATCGCGCTTTATTTCGGGAGGCAAATGCACCTTGTTAGGCGAGTTAGTTGAGAGTACAGCAGCGACGGTAATATGATACAGACCTTTGTAAGTAGGCTTCCAAGCGCGGACAACGCAAGCTGTCGACTGCAGCCCTCGTCTTTCTTGCCGACCCAAGCTGCGAGGGGCCGCTCTCTCGAGCAGGTCGCAGGCACACAAGGTCAGGAGAGCATTGCGAAGGCGGGTTGTCCTGGTATCGCGCTTCACAGCGCAGAATTGTGAGATGGTGGGCGCGCGAGTCTGCGTCGAAGATGGTGCAAGCGGCAGACGAGGCAGGCGGGGTTACTGGAGCTCCAACGGCACGTAATCAAGAGAGAAAGTAACATCAGGCAGTGTAGAGGCAGAGATAGAGATGTGCGGGATAGTAGAAGACGACGGGGCGGGCGACGAGAACGGGCGCCGCGTCGGCGGCGTCGGCGGAACTGGACGGACGAGCGAAGGCGAGGTGATACGACGCCGCAGCAGGCGCTGCCACTTGGCTTTGGACTCGTCCTCGTCCTGGCACAGACACCACAGACAGAAGGGCGCGCGGTCGTTCTGCCAGCCGCAGCGCGGGCAGTCGAACGTCGGCCGGTCGGCGCGAGCGCAGCGGGTCCGCAGAGCCTTGGATCGGGACGCCAGCGACGGTATGCTTTTGGTGCTGCGCCAACCCAGGTTTCCGTCAGCTGAATGCGAAAGAACGGGAAAAGCAGCAAAAAGGTGGGCGCACCGAGTGTTCGGGCTTCCAGACGCGAGCGCCCGGCGCGACGTCCAACAGCGTCGTCGGGAGCAACACACCGCCCAACGAGCTGCTGCTCACGTACCCATGGCTCGCGACATCGACCTCGCTTCAGCACTGGTGTCGCAAGACTCGCAACGCGTTTGAGCCGCTGGCCTGCTGGCCGGTTATGAGCATGCTCGAGCAGCTCGAGAGGCCAGAAGCTCGTGCGCTTAGTCGTCGCGACCAGGACTTGCGTAATTTCCAGCGCGCGTCGTAGAAATGAACTTGAGGACTATCGCGGTGTATTACGCCGGGCACATGACGACCAAGTAGCGAGGAACGGTTGTAGCTCCGACCACAATCTCTTGCCCTCTTCCCACAGCGACGCCGGAAGTTGGCGCCGCAGCGCTTTCACAGCTCAGACGACGACGGGGATGAAACGGCCGTTCTCGGCTAATGTATTAGCTCAAAGATGATGACGACTGGCGGATTACCTACATCGCGAGCAGCATGATAACCAATTTCGGACCAGTTCTGTTACCGTATACCGTACCAGACGAACACCCGTATGTCGTCTGCGGCGCCGAGCTTGCCGTTGTGCACGAGCCCGTTGCAGTAGATCTTGCCGTAGCGCAACACGGGGCAAGCTTAGACGCGCTCGGCGAGCACGTCCCCCTCAAACTCGGGCGACGGCTTGCGCCCGCGCATGAACATTCAGTGTCGTGCACCAACGCGCAGGGCGTGCGGCCCGCTCGTCTCGCGCTCGTGGAAGAGCAGGGCGGTCTCGCCGATGGCGGCTGGACGGTCAATGTCGCCGACGTGCCCCGCGCGCGCGTCCACAAAAGCGTGCAGTGGTTCGATGCATTTTCCATGGCAGAGCAGCGGTTGCGCGTGCGCAGATTTACGTTTCGATTTCGCATCGATCTCGTCGCCTGCGTCCATGAAATTAGCAGGCGAATCATCAAGCACGAAGAAGGGCGTACCGAAGTCGTCTCCAACGGTCGGGGCAGCGCAGCGTCGCTCGAGGCTCAGCTGACGCGTAAGCGCGTCATAAACACGAGCTCGTGCGCGTACTGTGGCAGCGGCAGGAGCGCGCTCGCGGGGGAAGCTGCTTATGTCCCTATTTGCTGCGCTGCTGACTGACACGTCGCCGACCCGAGAGGCCGCCCCGCATGCCAAAGTCGCACGCAGTGAGCGTGCAGCAGCGCCAGCTACCGCCATCGTCGCCGCGCCTGGTGGTACGCGGGATCATGCGCGGGGTGAATTGGCGTCCGACGTTGCGATGTGTTGCGGGTCAAGGAACAATTGAGCGGGCAGAAAGGCGAACGGTGATGAGGAGCGCGCCGAACATGTTTGATCGGGCGCATGTGGCGCGAGAGTTGCGGTGAACTGCACGGGCGGCGATGGGGTCGGCGAGAAGCGCGTCGGCGGTGCGAGCGACCTGATATAGACAACATCAACAGCGGTCAGCGACACTTGACGACGAAACTGGGGATGGAACACGCACGCGCGCCCGACCAGCGCAAAACCGTACGCGGTGCAGCGCCCAGCTCGCCTTTGCGCACGAGCTGGGCCCAACTGGCCTCCCAAGGCGCGCCCAATCGCGCTCTGCGAGCATCTCCGCCTTGCGCGAAAAGGGCAGCTTGTGGGCTGCGCTCGACGCGCCGCGCGAGAGGCCGAGTGGACTACTTGGTTGTATGTATGTTGTGAAAGCTTGCGCGCCATCCGCGAGCGTACTGCGACGCATTTCTTTCGACGACGTCCGGCATTCGCAGCGCCCACACGCGCATCCTTGTCCACGCTCAGCTGGTCCACGCATTGGACACAGGAGCAGCCGCTCCCCATGTCGATACGCTCTTCGCCTGGCCCAGGATTTAATTACACTCTGAATGCAACTAAAGCAGTGTGCACCAGTCTCGACATCGTACCCTATGCGCGTCGGCCAACGCGCGCGTCCAGCAGCTCGCGCGCCCCACAGTCACCCGGAAAGCCGCATCCGCCCTCGCGCTTGATTCGAGGCCGCAGCAGAAGCGCGTCATGGGGTGTGGCTGGTCGAACTTGTCATCGGTCTTGGGCAGACAACGTTGGTCGAAGTCGGGTTGAGCAGCGGAGTTGGCGTTTGCGAAGCAGAAGAGACGGGCGGACAGGTAGCCAAGAACTTGAAGCCGCAGTCGGGATTGCGAAGCGCCAGTCGCGGAAATGGCGGATGGATGTCGACCGTGGGATGTCGTCGAAAGGAGCGGGGAAGATGACGGCGTGCAAGGAGCGGGTCAGGGGAAATATGTGCTGAGGAGGCGGTAGCAGAATGCAGAGTAGTCTCGGACAGCAGGCTGGTCCTGCAACTGGGCCAGAGAGACTATCGTCGGCGACGGCAAGGGTAGGAGTAGCAGCAGGTGCGATAGAGATAGAGACGCGATAGGCGCTGGAGCAGAAGAAGACGGCGGGGTAGGCGACGAGAATGGGCGCCTCGTCAAGTGTTGTCGGCGGCAGGATCAGACAAGCGACGCCGAGGTAATCCGGCGGTGCAGCGGGCGCCGAGCCCGTCCTCGCCCTGACAGTGACGGCGGGGACAGAACGGCGCTCGATTAATTACCCAGCTGCAGCGCAGGTAGTTGAATATTGTCCGCCGGTCTGCGCACGAGCGTCGCGTGCGGGAGTTGGTCCGCAGAGTCGTGGTGGAGCTGCAGCAACGCCTTTGTGGTCAGCTGCAAGTGGAAGAACAGACCAGGAAGAAACTGCTGGACGCACAGAGTGTAACGGCTTCCAGACGCGTTCGAGCGCCGGGCGCGACATCCAATTGCAAGTCCGTCGTCGAGCGCCCAACGAGCTGCTCCTCACGCGCAGACGGCTCGCGGCATCGAAATCGCGTCTGCGACCGCGCGCGCGTGCTACACCGCAGTCGCAACGCGTTTGAGTCGCACTGGCCTTCTGGCCGGTCATGGGCATGAGCAGCTCCAGAGGCCAGAGGCTCGCGAGCTTATTCGTCGCCACAAAATGTTGCGCAATTTCCGGCGCCCGTCGTAGATATGAACTTAAGCACAATCGCGGTGTATTGCGCCGGCCACATGACGAGGAAGACAGAAGCGAAGAACGCTTGCAGCTCCGACCACAATCTCTTGCCCTCTTCCCACGGCGATACTTGAAGTTCGCGCCGCAGCACTTTCACAGGTTAGACCACGACTGGATTCAAATGACCGTTCCTGGCCTCAATAACTATGTAGTGGCTTAAAGATGATGACGGCAGGCGGATTAGCTGCGTCGCGAGCGACATGAGGACCAGTTCTTGTATCCAGAACCATACCAGCAATAAAAGTGCTTGGATACATCCAGACCTTGCCGCGCCGGGCTCGCCGTTGTGCGCAGCTGGCTGATGTTCCGCAGCGCGGCACGGGCACGCCTACTCGCGCTCGGCGAGCCGCTACGCCTCGCACACAGACGACGACTTGCGCCCACGCTTGGTCTCACCCTTTAGGCACCGTACAGGGCGGGTTGCCCGGTCGTCGCGGGTTACTCGACGCGCTCGTGCAGGAGTTGGACGCCTCAGACAATTGCGGCTGTACGCTTGCCGTCGGCGACGTACCCCACGCGCGCGTTCGGGTCCGCGTGCAGACACTCGACGAGTTTTCCACAAAAGAGCAGTCGATGCGCCTGCTCGGCTTTTGCTTTTATCCAGAAGCCATCTCCCCGCCTGGCGTCATGAATAAGCAGGCGAGGCATCACATGAAGACGGACGTACATATTTCGTCTCCGGCGGCTGAGACGCGCGGTCATGCTGGCCGGAAATCGCGACCTGGACCCGAGCTGGCGCGCGTGGTGCGGCGGCAGCAGCGCGCTCGCAGGTGAGGTCACAACTTCGTTCTAGCGATGCCAGCTGTCAGGTCGAGAGGCGCGGCACGCCGGAGCCGTACGGGTCTTGCAGCAGTGCGATTCGACCGCGACGCCAATGCGGGCGAGCACCATCTGCATCTGGACCGCCAAGATTATCGTCATCGGAGGAGAAGTAGGCGTAGTGGTGGGCGGGGTAGAGGAGCAGAGGATGGTGGGGCGGGCGACGAGAACGGACGTCTAATCGGTCGGCGGCAAGGGGCAGACGAGCAACAGCGAGGTATTACGGCGCCGCAGGTGACGCTGCCACTTGGCCTTGTGCTCGCCCTTCTCTTGGCACTGATCAGAGGCAGGACGACGCGTGGTCGTTCAGCGCGGGCAGTCGCACGTCGGCCGGTCGGTGCGCACGAGCGCAGCCGCGTGCGGCAGTAGCGAGTCCGAGTCGTGCATATGGATGCACGCCGACGTGAGCTCTTGTTGCAGAAGCAGGTTCATCTCAATAGAATGAAAAGAGAATGAACAAATGGGACGTACCGAGTGCAAGAGCTTCCAGACACGTCTGAGCGCGACATCCAAGTCCGTCGTCGAGAACAGCAGACGCATGTACAGCAGCTTCGGAATGTAGCTCAACAACCTGCTCATCAGGTGCACATATTACGCGGCATCGAGCCCGAGTCTGCCATCGCGCATTCATTTGGCGCCGTCGTCGTCACATGTTAACGTCCGAGCCGCCGCCCTGCTGGCCGGCTATGAGCAGCTTTTGAGGCTCGTATATCGCAATGCAAATCGCGCAACTCGCTTCGAGGGCGGTAGAGATGGACTTGACGGCCGTTACGGTGTATTATGCGCGGCGCGTGACGAGGAAGACAGAAGCGAAACTAGCGAAGAGCGGTTGCAGCTCCGAACAAACATCTTGCCCTCTTCCCACGTCGACATTCCGAGCCGGCGTCGCCGGTTTTCACTACTTTACCGCCCATACGAAGGGCGGAAAAGCGTTCTTGACCGAGATAGCCATCAGCTTGGAGATGATCACAACTGGCGAATTATTTACGTTCCCGAGCAGCATGTATCAGAGACCAGGTCTCAGTCCCGTACGAGCAACAAACGTGGACTGGAGTCACAGGAACACATGCATGCAATCATATATTATCAGTGCGGCGCCGGGCTCGCCGTTGTGTACAAGCTGGCTGCAGGAGGCACTCCCGCAGCACGTCGGCTGGTCCGCGCGTTCGCGTTCGGGGAGCACATCCACTTTGAGCTCTGGCGGCGGCGGGATTGCACTTAGCTTTCAGGTGTCGTCCAGCGCGTGTGGTTGACCAGGCCGCGGCAGGCTGCTGGACGCGCTCGCGGAATCTATGAGCGGCGCGAGACTTGCCATCGACGTCGTGCCCGCCCTGTGTCGCCCGCACACGCGTTCCGGTCTCTGCGCAGCGATTCCAACCGTCTGGCGCAGACGAGCGGCCGTTGCGTCGGCTCGACTCTGCACACTCATTCCTTCACCTGTGCAAGATGAAGTTCAACTGAAGAAGCTTGAAGCAAAGCACAATATGAGGTTCAACGGAAGAAGCGTAAAGTCAAGCTCCCGTCGCAGAGTCGAACGCGCTAGGCGTCCCTGGCGGCTAGCGCGACGCAAAATCGTTCGTGAGTCGTGAAGTTGACCGGGTTTGGTGTCTTACTGAATATAGGAACAGTAGCCCGCAATTCGAGCTTGATGCGGGTCGGTTGAGCTGCTCGAAGGTATATTCTTTGTAGCGCTGCGAGCCGTCCGCATCGAGCACGAAGCTCGGCATGCCAGAGTCGAAAATGAAGCGCATATCGCGCTCGTTCAGGTTGCGCCGCCGTTCGCGCCCGACATTAGGTGTCGGCTGGCGCAGGATGAATCCAGTCGAACCGAGACCGCGCTGCTAGTGCTTGATTGGATGCGGGATGGGAGGAATGGGTTCGGCAGCGGAACGCGCTGGAACAGGTCCAATGAGCGGGGTTTCAAGCGCGTTCTCCGCTGCTCCATGAACCAGAGACGACTGGCTCTCAAAGCTATCATGCTGTCCAGTAGCTCTTTATAAAGCGTCCGACAGCAAGACTCCTCGCGACAGAATATCGCTGTATACCGCTTCGTTCAGTGTATTTCTTTTTCTTTGCGGATTAGTCTTTTTTTCATACGACAATTTCATCAGCACCAAGAGCCATAGCCTCTCGCGCAGCCGTGCGCGAGTCGGAAGCACTGCCGGGTTTGGCGCCCACGCCGCCCGTACGGACCGCGCTGCTGGGCTAACGACCGCGCACACCTTGTATTCAGGTGTCTGTTCCGACGATATGGCGCCGCCTGCTCTGTGCGTCGCATTACCACCGCCCTTTTTGAGCGCTTAAAACGGTACGAGAACTTCCTTGTAATGCGCATCGTCCAATTTGTCGTTGATATAATGGCAGCTTGTCACGGTCAGGACGTATGGCTTCGAATGCAAGCCGACTGCGTGAATGAGGTCTAAGTACGTCGAACCATCTTCCTCGACTTTTAATTGACCTTGTACAAATATGTAGGTCATTCTCCGGTAATCGCAGCAGCAGCGATGGGACCGCAGTCATCGCGGTACTGGAAATCGTGCGACCGCTGCTGCGTATACTGTACATAACCGAGCGCGCGGCACCGCTGCGACAGGATGTGGCGCTCGTGCTGTGCAGACAAGTTCCCGAATACCTCGTGGACCTCGCTTCTAGTCGCGCGTCTCTGAGGCAAGGGTCGCGCGCCTCATCAGTGGTGCCAGAGCAGCGGTCCTTCAGCAACCGGGAAGCGCTTGCGGCCTTCGCCTTGCCCGCACCTTACCCGCGTGTCCCGCTTTGTTCGTCCATCGTCCCTCGCCCTCGCCTGCCGCCATCTACAGCCATACTCCATCAGGATGTCCAAGCTATCAAAGTGGTTTCGAGATCTCAAGCCGGGTTTGCGGAAGCTCCTGAACTTTCTCATCTGTCTGTCGCCCTCGCCGAAATCAACGGACGTCAGCGACAGAGCTGAAGCCCTACCGCCTTTTATTCCGGGTTGTGCGGGAACCGAGGTAAGTGCGACGGTACTGAACTTACGGTGCGCGACATTCACACCTCCAAGCAGATACCTACGCCGAACGCTCCGGGAAAGCACGCGGCGGCGATAACAACGCCGTCCAGCGCGGCTCGCCCGGATGCCGCGCCGACCGCTCCTCCTCCCAAGGACGCTCCTTGCCGCGCCGGTGCTTCAGAAGAGGTACGAAAAATCGCCAGTCAAGCTCCCGGTTCGTAACAAATTTTTCAGAGCGCAGGACCCCAAGTTCAAGTTCGCGTCGAACAGTCGCCTCTGGATGCCGATGCGCTCGCCGCGGTCAAAGACGGCGTCCGTGGCGCTGAGGCTGCTTATAAAGACGCTAATCACATTGGCGACGGTCCTTCCGACGTCGTGCAGCACGTTACCGACGGCGCTGCTGGCGCAGACAAATGGTTCGAGCTCGTTAATGGCCTTTTCGACAAGATCTCTGCGTTCTCCAATTTTGTCTCGGCTATTGGAGAGGTGCGTAGTCATGTGCGAATGCGATTCATTGGGTCTAAGTCTGCTGCTCAGGTTCATGAATACGCGAAGATGGCGGCCACTCTCATCCAGGCGGCTCTCAAAGTGAGTTCCCCTTCGTTCAATGGCTCTGCCTTGGGCTTCTTGCCGATAATTCCTAGCCCATCCTGGCGCAGAAGGCGCGCGACGATGCCTTGAAGGAGCTAATCGACGACATGGCCCACGCTTACGACGTCGTCATGGCGCATCAGAATCAGTTCGAAGGCGTTAAAGACGACGAGCATGACCCACGCTGCAAACTGCTCGCACGGTTGGCGCAGCAAACTGGCGCATGCGCTATGTTCATTCAACAACATTATGATGCCAAGAGTTTCCGTGCGTGTCTCCCTCGATGCCAGCGCTGTCACCTCATCAACATGTGCAGTGAAACGAGCTTGGAAAACTACTCTCGATTTCGAGGTCGACAAAATGATCGTCGAATACAGAAATGCGTTCAAGAAGCTCGGACAGATGATAACTGCCCACGATATCCCTCAAATCATTGACATTGTCACGGCCATCAGCAGTACCGCATCCCGTATCGGTATGCATCCATGAAAACATTAAATCAGACGTCTGACATCGGTTTTACGGTAGAGGCGACCTTGATGCTGCAAGAATTAAAGTACGCCGAGGACATAGGCAGGAAAAGTGGCAAGGCTTGTCTGCCGGGTACTAGGACGGCCACCATCGACAATCTCGTAGACTGGATCATTGACCCTGATGGTACCCGTGCTCGTTTTGTCATCGGGGTCGCAGGCAGCGGCAAGTCGTCTATCGCACACACCATTGCGTCCCGACTAGAGGCTCTAGGTCAGCTCGGTGCATTCTTCGCGTTTGACCGCAACAACAAAGACCTGGAACCGCGGTCACTGTTCAGTACTCTTGCACGTGATCTCGCGGACTGGAACAAGGACTTCAGGCGCGAGATTTGCGCAGTGCTTTCAACAAAGGCTCGCCTGGCAAAGTCGAGCGACGTCATAGAGCAGTGGGAGAACCTCATTGTAAGGCCTGCTCAGAAGGCCCATTGGGTTGGTCCAGTGGTCATCGTGGTTGATGCATTCGACGAATGCACTGACCTGACGGAAACCCCGTCTGCGTTCGCTAGGACGGACCCGGATCTCCTGCGCCAGCGCGAGCACCTGCTGAAGGCCCTGACGGAGCGCGTTGGCGATTTGCCGGCCAACTTCCGTGTCCTAGTCACATCGCGCCTCGAACCGGACGTTGCCACGGCCCTACGCAACCATTCGAGCACTATCGGCGACAAGACAGCGTCTCTTGCCTTCGATCACATCGACCTCAGCCTGAAGGAGCACGATCCCACTGAGAGCATATCGGTCTACATTCGTCACGAGACGAAGCCACACTTGGATGACGAGCAGATTCGTGCACTTGTCGTTGCAGCAGACGGCCTCTTCGAGTGGGCTGCAACAGTCTGCCGCTTGCTCAGTCCGAAGATCGGCGGTTCAACGGTAGCAGAGCGGTATAAGAAGTGGTTGGAGGCGCCGTCTGCGTTCTGTAACGTTGGCCTTGACAAACTCGAGACTCTATACGCGGAAATTCTCAGTCAGCAGTTTCCTGACGAAATGGGAATCGACCGCTTCCGCTCTGTTATGGCTCAAGTCCTCTATTCCGCAGAGCCTGTCTCGATGGATACCTTAACGAGCCTTCGACGCGGAGCAGACGCCAGCGACGGCGCGGTTGAGCTCATAATTCCGCATTTGGGATCCTTGCTCTCCGGCGTTGGCGACCCTTTGGAGCCCATTCGGCCGCTTCATACCTCTTTTCGTGACTTTCTGACGAGGGCAGATCCTCCCCAGGCTTGGCATGTTGCACCCGGCGATGTTCACGGTGTCATGGCTCTCGGGGCTCTTCGTGTCCTGAACACATCTCTCCACTTCGACATGTGGGGTTTCCCTTCTTCATATACAGGGAATAAAGAAATCCAGGACGTTGACTACCGTATGAAGGAACTTCCTGCTGGTCTCATCTATGCCAGCCAGTACTGGAGCTACCACCTGTCCAAGGCCTCGAGATCTGTCAGTTTTCTGGCTGAGCTTCGTGTATTTCTCACGCAAAAACTTTTGTTCTGGCTGGAGGTGGCGTCTCTTTGCAAATTTACTCACGGAGCCATGCCAATCTTGATCGCCGCCGCGTCGTTCTTAAAGGTAGGCACCTCACTTGATGAAGATACCTATACTGAGCTATGCACCCGAATAGCCATTGCATGACGACGATATCATCGCGTTTATCAACGACGCCATTCTATTTGTCCGTGAATTTGACTGGCCTATGGGATATTCCGTGCCGCAGATCTACCTCTCTGCCCTGGCATTCTGCCCGACTGCATCGCTGATTCGACGCTCCTTCGTTCATAACAGTAATTTCCTACCCACCGTTGACGGCTTGGCAGCAGTGTGGCCTGTAGTCCTTTGTCCCTATCGTGTGGAATGCCTTGCATACTCACCCGATGGCATCTCTGTGGCACTGGGCTGTATGGACGGCGTTGTGCGCCTCGTTGAATCAGAGAACATGCACAAGCCAGTACTCGAGCTCGCGCGCGACCCAGCAATCCGATTTCGTGGATCTTCTCGGTTGCATTTTCGCCTGACGGTCAAATCATTGCTGCTGCTGCAAAAACGGGCGACGTCTTTGGGATCTTACGGTGGAATGCGCAGACCGGAGAGTTGCTCGGCACATCCCACGGGCACACTGACCTTGTCCTGACTGTGCGCTTTTCGCCCGACGGACGCTATATCGTTTCTACTTCATATGACCAGACAGTTCGCCAATGGGATGCCAACACAGGAAAGCAGATCGGCGACTCATTCCGAGGTCATACAGGTTGGGTTCGCTCCGTTGTCTGCTCCCTGAACAGCGACACCATCATATCCACCGGTGATGATGCTACTATCCGCATATGGAACGTTGATACTGGCCAACAGGATGGCGCACCTATTTATCCTCCCGGACAACGACCGTTACATATGTCGCTCGCCCGATCTCCACGGCGCAATCTCATCGCCATTGGGATGATTTCTGAAGACAGCTGCTCTGTCTGGGTCTTTGATATTGACCAACGCTGCTTCGTTCGAGAGCTTGTGCATCAACATCTGAACGATTTTCCGCCTAGTATTGCTTGGTCCTACGATGGTCGGCACATTGCGTCTGCATTCGTGGGTGGTAGTATCCTATTGTGTGACTGTTTTGATTTCAGCACTACGGCCCTTTACACCCGTCCGACTTCCGTCAACGCTATTCTGTTTTCACCAGACGGCAATCGCCTCATTTTGACAAACTCATCTGGTGATTTGTCTGCTGTGAATGTCGCCATGGCTCAATCCCAGTCACTGGAATACCATGCGGGTCTGGCGAAATACGCAGCATACTCCCCTGATGGTCGATTTGCCGCCGTGGCTTTTGGTGGGGAGGATGTCCCCTATGTGTGGGACGCAGAAACCGGAGCGTCAATCTCAGATGATCGTGTTCTAAATGCCTCACTTACTTGGCTCAAGCCGGCCATTGACGGGTCGTTACAGCAGTATGATTGGGATGGTTGGGGTGATCGCCAGAATCACCGCCCGCATGATATCGTCTCTGCGAACGGCCTTCGCTCCGCAGGAATTCGGAGCAAGGAGGTTTCAATCTGGGATTCTGCGTCCCACACTCTGCTTCGGCCGAGCATCCGCATACCAAGCCGCCACGTCACTTGCGTTGCACTCTCCCCGTTAGGGGATTATGTTTTACAAGGCAGTTCTGACGGTGCTATTCGTATTTTTCATATCGACCAAAGCGCTGGTGAGCAATATTTCCGGGTATGAGGGAGATGGCTGAAGTTTTCGGTAGCCAACATCCCACTGCCGGATACGGACTTGGCTTCAGGAAAGCAGTGCTCCCATAGCCCGGAGGACGTGCCGGTACTTCGTCCAGACAGCTTCGGGTGGCTTCACGACAAGGATGACCGGCAGATCATCTACGTCCCCGAGCAATATCGTGCCGATCTCTGGGTGCCGGGGCTGGTGCACATCTTGCGCCCCGACCGCGAGCCAGCCAGGCCGGTCAAGATCGACGTCTCCGGCGTTGGGCTTGGAACCGAGTGGACGAGATGTGCCGGGGCTTTGAGCGTGGACCTCGGGAACGCACCCGTGCCATCCGAGCCTGTTGCGAACGATTGAGCACGTCCATGTACGATGTCGTGTACTCAGAATCTGGCGGCGGATGCGTCCTGTAGATACCGACGAGTTAGACTCACGATCTCATGACGCAGCAGCCGCGTCCGCCGCCCCATCGTTGAGGATATCCGGAGTGCGACAGTCTTGAGGCGACGTGAGCCGGACATCCGAGCGTCAGAGTCACAGCTGGGTGCGACTTGCTGACACTGCTGCTCTTCATATCCGGGCTCCAGTCGTGACGCGGTGAAAGAGTCAAAGCCGCGGGATACCTGTCAATATGTCCGCATGGCGCAGCGAGCGTATTGCGAGCTCGCGCGAGCGTCGAGAGATATGAATGATCGCTGACAGTGGACCTCTGAAAGATACGAGGAACGTATTCAGTGCGGCCTCAGTACAGGCGCTGACCTTGGATCTCGAAGCACGATCGCATCATGAATTGACTCTTCCGAAATGCAGCCGTGGCACCTGCCGCATATCACAGTGGCCTTGGCCTTCGCAGAAGCGTATACTCTGCGTCAAACACCACATCGTAAGGGGCGAGGGCTCAGAGCGCAGCGAGCGGCGTGAGGTCAAGAGATCTGAATGATCGCAGTGGACCCCCGAACTTCAGAGAGCACGAGGAACGTGCTCGGTGCGACCTCGGCACAAGCACTGACTTCCGTTAGATCTCAGCACAAGCCACGCGCATCGTCCATACAGCGGATGCGACACATGGTGCATAGACAGAGCCCCTGTGAACGACGATCGAGAGCCCACGAAACGAGCAAGGCCAGGTGCGTCGCAGTAAACCGAGCAGAGACACACCAGAGCAAAACTGAAATGAACCAGGAATCTATGTTGGATGTATGTACTGACCCCACGCGGACGAGCAATGGTGACAATTGCAAGAAAGGCAGCAGCACCAAGCCCAGAAATAGCACGCAGCGGTCACACGAACACCTGTATAGCGCCACAGCCAGCCTTCTGCACCCAGACCGGCGCGGCGCCAGGCTCGCCTTTACGCACGAGCTGGCTCCAGTGGGCCTTCCCACAGCGCGGCACGGGACACGCCCACTCGCGCTCGGCGAGCACCTCCACCTCGGGCTCTGCCGGCGGCTTGCGCCCGCGCTTAGCCTTGGGCTTTGCGCGCCGGGTGGGTCGGCGCGCGGGGGCGGACGGTCGCTGCTCGTCGCCGTCATGGGAATGGGAATGCGAATGGAGGAGCTGCGCATCTTCGGCGAGCGCCGCGAGACACTTGCCGTCGACGACATGCCCGCACCGCAGCGCCCACACGCGCGCCGCCCGCGCGTTCTGGTCCGCGCGCAGCGGGTCGACGCATTTGGCGCAGACGAGCAGCCGTTGTGCTGGCTCGGCTTTGCGCTTTCCTTTGTCAATGACTTCTTCGCCTGAAACATCAAAGGTCTTAGGTCAGCCAAAACTAGAAGAATGCATGTTGAGGCTCTGAAAACGCACCCGTCTCGACGTCGAAGACCTTGGGCGCCTCCGGCGGCTCGGGCGGCGCAAAGTCGCTCGTAAAGCCGGCCGGTACGGGCGTCTTGAACAGAAACTCGCGCTTATATTGCGGCGGTGGAGGCGCCGCGGGCTGGTTGAGCTGCTCAAAGATGTCCTCGTCGTAGCGCTGCCAGCCGTCGGCGTCGAGCCCGAGACCGGGCATACCAAAGTCGAACGTGAAGCGGATGTTGCGGCCGTTGCCCCCGCCGGCGCCGCGGCCGACGTTCTGCTGAGCCTGACGCAGGATGAAGCCACCGAGCCCGAGGCCGCGATGTGAGCCGGCCGGGGGCGGCGGGCCGTGGTGGAAGAGGGCGGCGCCGAGGCCGACGGCGTGCTGCGCGGCGCCCTCGGGCGGGTTCATGAACAGCCTGGCACGGGCGGCGGCGGCGGGTGCGGCGAGACTAGCGCCCGACGCTGGGGGCGCCGGCGGTCTGCGCGATGTCAGCGTCGAAGTCGGTCAGCAACGCCGGCACGCACGCGCACGGGTGCTGGGGCGGGGCCGGCGCCAAACATGATCTCGTCGTGGGCGGCCTCGGGATTGAACGGCCTGCTGTCGTCGAGCACGATCGGCTGCCGTGGGATGTTGGACAGCGGCGGGGACTCGAAGTTGTCAACATCGATGGCCATGTCGGCCGACGAGCCGGCGATATCGTCCGTGGGATATCGTCGAAAGGAGCGGGGAAGAGCGCAAGGAGCGGACCAGGGGATGTATGAGCAGAGGAGGCCGTAGCAGTATCCGGAGTATTACTGTAGTCTCGGAGAACGGGCTGGTCCGTCGCATGAACACCATCTGCAGCTGGGCCACCATCGTGATCAGCGGCAAGAGAAAGAATGGCTGTGGACGGGGTACAGGTAGAAATAGTTGGAGAAGAGGGAGACGGTGGGGCGGGCGACGAGAACGGCCGCCTCATCGGCGTGGGTCGCCAAGGCAGGATAAACGAGCGACCGCGAGGTATTACGGCACCACAGCTGTCGCTGTCCCTTGGCCTTGAGCTCGCCCTCGTCCTGGCAGAGACACCAGAGGCAGAACGGCGCGCGGTCGTTCTGCCAGCTGCAGCGCAGGCAATCAAAAGTCGGCCGGTCGACACGAACGAGCACAGCGTGCGGCAGCGAGTCCGCAGAGTCGTGACTGCGGATGCACGCCACGGCATCCGCCTGGTGCTGCAGCAGCGTCAGCTGGAATAGAATGAGAAAATAATGAGAAATGGGCTCACAGAGAACAACAGCTTCCAGACGCGTTTGAGCGACGTCCAAGTCCGTCGTCGAGTGCAACGAACCTCACAACGAGCTGCTCCTCACGTGTCCGTGGCTCACAGCGTCGAACTCGCGTTTGCTACTGCGCACGCATTCGGCACCGCAGGTCGCAACTCGTGCTGCCCTGCTAGCTGGCCGTGAGCAGTTCCCGAGGCACGTGGGCCTATTCGTCGAATTGCGCGATTTCCAGCGCGCTGCATAGAGACGAACTTGAGGGCCGTCGCGGTGTATTGTCCGGGGCACACGACGAGGAGGACAGAAGCCAAGAACGGTTGCAGCTCCGACCACAAACTCTTGCAGTCTTCCCACGGCGATACCTGAAGTTGGCGCCGCAGCGCTTTAACATCTTAGACAACGACGGGCTAGAAACTGCTGTTCTTGGCCTAAATAACTATGTATTGGCTTAAAGATGACGACGATTGGCGGATTATCTGCGTCGCACGTCTAGTCGCGCTTCGAGCACTTCCGCCTTGAGCTCAAGAGACGGAGAGCGCCCCCGCTTGGACCCAGCCCGTTCTGGCTGTGTCGCGAGGTCGTGACAGGTTGCTGATCGTGCTTGTGGAGCTGGGCGCCCTGGACAGTCCCGGCGGGACGCTTGCCATCGGCAACGCGCCCTACTCGCGTGTCCGAGTCCGCGTCCAGTGGCTCGACGCAGTTGCGAAAGAAGGAGCCGCCGCGCGCGCGGCCTTGCGCCTTCATTTCACATCGATCTCGTCGCCTGCGTCCATGAAATTAGCAGGCGAATCATCAAGCACGAAGAAGGGCGTACCCAAGTCGTCTCCAACGGTCGGGACGGCGTAGCGTTCCCCGCGCAGCTGGCTGGCAAGCGTATCGTAACCACGAGCTCGTAGTGCGGCGGCGGCGGCGGCAGGAGCGCGCTGGCGGTTGGGGCTGATGCAGTGTCCCCTTGCTAACTGACGACGTCGCCGACCCGAGAGGCCCGGAATGCCAAAGACGCACGCAGTGAGCATGCAGCAGCGCGAGCTGCCGACGTCGTCGTCGCGCCTGGTATTATGCGGGGTGCTGCGAGGGGTGAAGTGGCGTCCGAGGCTGCGACGCCGTGCGGGTGGGTGAACTGGTTGAGCGGGCAGAAATGCGAGCGGTGAGGAGGAGCGCGCCGAACACCTTTGACTGAGCGCACGTAGTGCGAGAGTTGCGTTGAACTGCACGGGCGGCGATGGGGTCGGCGAGAAGCGCGTCGCCGGTGCGAGCGACCTGACATAGACGACATCAACAGCGGTCAGCCACACTTGACGACGAAACCGGGGAAGGAACACGCACGTGGGCCCGTCCCGCGCAAAACGGTGCGCGATGCAGCGCCAAGCTCGCCTTTGCGCACGAGCTGGCTACAGCTGGCCTCCCACTCGTGCTCTGCGAGCATCTCCGCCTCGCGCGCCAACGGCAGCTTATGGCCGTGCTTGACCTTGGGCTTGACGCGCCGCGCGAGAGGCCGAGCGGACTTCTTGGTTGTATGTAGGTCGTGGAAGCTCTGCGCGCCGTCCGCAAGCGTAGTACGGCGCATTTCTGGTGACAATGTCCGACATTGCAGCGCCCACACGCGCATCTTTGTCCACGCTCAGCTGGTCCACGCATTGGACACAGGAGCAGCCGCTCCCCATGTCGATACGTTCTTCGCCTGGCCCAGGATTCAAATTACACTATGAATGCAAATGAAGTAGTGCGCACCAGTCTCGACATCATACCCTATGCGCGTCAATCAACTCGCGCTTCCAGCAGCTCGCACGCCTCGCCCGGAAAGCCGCATCCGCCCTCGCGCTTGATATGAGGCCGCAGCAGAAGCGCGTCACGGAGTGCGGCTGGTAGACCTTGTCCTTGGCCTGGCGCAGGCTGTAGTCGGCTGTCCAACGCGGCGATGCTTTTCTGGGCGGGCTGGCGGCGACTGTGCGTCAGCAAGACGCGAAATCGGGACAAGCGAGAGGGGAAATGGGAGAAAAGAGAGGCAAAAAGATAGGTAGAGATAAATGGACTATTGGGGAAGTTTAGACAAAAAGAAAATGCGCAATGGGGCGATGGAAGGGAGGCAATGTGATACAAAGATGGCGATAGGTGAGCAAGACGATGAAGAATACAGAAGAGGTGGACCGAGACGAGCAGCAGACGCACCTCGCGTTCGGCAGTCTTTCAGGACACATACGCGGAGAATTTAGTACAAGTCAGGCAGAGTGGTGGATTTTGAGGTTGCAACGTCGAAGCTGTCGAGGCGGCAGCGGGCGGCCCGTACGGGCGGACGGTAGTAGGTGGGGAGTAGTAGGTGGAGGAAGGGTAGTCGTAGCCGGTATGGGCCATTACAATTATCGTTGTCAAGCGGTGTGAGGAGAACGAGGAGCGGTATGCGAGGCGGAGGTAGCGGTAGGCGAAGTAGTAGTAACATAGGAATACGGCGGCGCAGGCGACGAGAACGGGCGTCTCGTCGGCGGCGTCGGCGGAACCGGACAGACGAGCGAGGGCGAAGTAATACGGCGCCGCAGCGGGCGCTGCCACTTGGCCCTGAACTCGTCTTCGTCCTGGCACAGACACCATAAGCAGAACGGCGCGCAATCGTTCTGCTCTGCCAGCTGCAGCGCGGGTAATCGAACGTCGGCCGGTCTGCGCGCACGAGCGCCGCGTGTAGCAGCGAGTCTGCAGAGTCGTGGATCCGGATGCCAGCGACGGCATGCTCATGATGCTGTATCAGCGGCAATCTAGGTTGCCGTCAGCTTCAAGCGAAATGAAATAAATAGCAGCAAAGGCTGGACGCACAGTGGAACGGCATCCAGACGCGTTCGAGCGCCGGGCGCGACATCCGAGTCCGTTGTCGAGAGCAAAAGACCTCCCACGGATCTCAGCGAGCGTGTCTTCAGGCGTCCGGGGCTGACGGCATCGCCCCCGCGTCTGCACGCGCATTCGACACCGCTGTCGCAACTGGTTTGTCTCGCAGCCGTGCTGGCCCCGGGCAGTTCCTGAAGCTTGTGCGCTTATTCATCGCGACGAGGAACTGCGCAATTTCCAGCGCGCGACGTAGAGATGAACATTTGGGGCCGTCGCGGTGTTTTGTGCGGGGCGCATGACGAGGAAGACAGAAGCTAGGAACGGTTGCAGCTCCGACAACCACCCTCTTCCCCGTCGGCGTCGCACCGTTTTCACGGTTCAGAGGACGGGCATGAAAAACCTAGACAACTATGTATTGGCTTGAGGATAATCACACCTGGCGATTGATGTACACCCTTTACACCAAGAGTTATGCCGCCGTTGTGCACGGCTGGCTGCACTGGGCCGTCCCACAGCGCGGCGCGGGCCCTGCCTCGCGCTCGGCGAGCGCCTCAGCCCGGCACTCCATTGGCGGCTTGCATCACGCTTGGCCTTGGGGCTCCGCGAGTCGTGCAGCGCGCGCGGACGTGGTCGCCGCTGTTGCAGGGTGTGTTCGTGATCTCGGAGGAGCTGTATGTGTATCTTTGCCGAGCACAGCGAGACACTTGCCGTCGGCGGCGTGCCCGCATTGCGGAGCCCACGGCGACGTGCGCACCGCGCGCGTATTCCCGTCCGCACGCAGCAGGTCGGCGCATTGGGCGCACCGCTGCGCCCTTCGCGGTTTCGTTTGTCGGCGTCTTCGCCTGGCGCAAGATTAGAGTGGAAGTGAGCAGAAGCACGATGCCGAGTAGATAAAGGCAGCGCACCCAGCGGCTCGGGCGGCGCAAAGTGAAAGTGGCTCGTGAAGTGAGTCGCCACGGGCGTCTTGCGAGGTGGTTGCTCGGGTTCGCGCAGGGTGTATCAGCCGAGTCCAACGCTCGCAATGCGGGTAATCCAATAGCGATTTGGCGAACGGGTTGCAGGGGTAGGCACGTGGCATGCTGAAAGAGCACGCACCTGCTTGGTTGTGGATGCTCGCAGCGCGTAACATCGTGTACCAGCCGGTGCGGGAGGCCTATAACAGGAGCGTTGATAAGCGACGCTCGGCAATTGAAACGGCCATACTGCACTTACCGTGGTCAGCGAGGCCTTGAAACAGTGCTGGCATTGCGTCCTGGTGCGCGGTGAGGCCCAGACGGAAATCGCGGCAGCGTATACGGTGCACAAGGCCGAGCGGGACGCCCGATCGAATAGGTCCACGTCAAGTCGATGCAGGCCGTATGGAGCAGCGATCCTCAATGAGCGCTTTGGAGCGGCTTCAGGCGCGGCGTTCTACGCGTGAAGGCGAAGCTCATGCCAACCCGCTGCTTGCTCTCTCTGAGTTGCTCATGTGCGCGCTTCAACGCGCTTCCAGGTACTCCTGCTATGCATGGCTATCGATAATCTGCAATGCGCCGGCAAGGCCTGCGCGGCTGATTGTATGACCTCGGAGGACGAGTCGACGTGCACTTCGGGCTCCGACAGCGCGCCTTTGCCTTGACGCTCATCCCGACTGCGACAGCTTCTATTGACACGACGTACTGCTCCCCCTGGCGCTACTCGAACTGTTGCTGTAAACCGAGCGCGATACACTCTTTGCTCTACGATCTCGAGCAGTCAATAACTGTTCCGGCTGCCTTGCCACTCTCTACTACAACGTTCCCCGACGCACACGCGCAGCTCAGATTTGGAATTGGCTCTCTCGAGTCGATTTCATAAAGCCGCGCTGACATGGGGAGGGACTTCTCCAAGCCCGCACGGACTCCATGACATGCTTGACGTACACCGCCGTCTATTGAGGTTCGAATAAAAAGCGCGCAAAACTAAATAGTAAACTGTCAGTGGTCAGTGTTCACTGTTCGTATGTCAAGTACTTAATCATTCCCCGACGTCCCACTCGAACATTTTGCTCATTGGAATCTCTAATTCCAGATCGCTGTTATTTTCTTTGCGGAGATGCCGTCGACTGCGAGCCACTATCGTTTGGGCGGGTAGTCGATGTACGTCGTAATATCCAAAGGTGCCGCCTGTCCTCATGTCTCTTCAAATATACAAGGCGCATGCCCCCCTGACCCTCGCCCGATCCGCCTCAGACCGCAGTCTACGGATATCGCGCCTGAAAACCGAGCGAACCACCGTTGGGACCCGACGCGGTTGCTTGCGCTGCGTGAGTACAACCCCGGGCATACCACTCCCTCTTTCTTGGTTATTTCCACAAAGGTTCGCATCCATCTGTGACTCAGAGGACCGTGCTTTTGTTATGTACTGACGATGTCCGACTGGCTCGATGCAGTCGCTTTAACTGGGACGCGATCGGCCGTCGACGTCGAGGATCCTGTCACAAGGATGGCCAGGCCGCCGCACCGTGCAGGCGTGCCCTCCTTCGTTCCTCCGCACACCATCGCTCTCGCTCTCCCGCCATCAACACACACACAGCGAAATGCCTACACTCGCGAGGAGGTTGCAGAACCTCACGCCGGGTCTGCGAAAGCTCCTACTATTTCTTTGCTGCCTGCCGTCTTCGCCCACTGCGCCCGAAGTTGACGGCGCTGCTCACGTCCAACCGCCTTCGAACTCGTCCCGCGAGAGGATGGAGGTGCGCAGAACTGAGAACGCTCAACGAACAGCGTCTCACACTCTCGCTACCTTGCAGGTGCCCGCGGCGCACGCTCCCGAAGGCCAGGATCTGACACCGGCGCCGGCGCTTTCAAGCACGCCTCCGCCTCGACCAAATGACGTGGCTCCGTCCGCAAGTCATGTTGGGCCTGGTGATTATGCCGTCGCAGACAGCATCGCTGGGCGGGAGACTCAAGATGTACCCGGCACTGCGGCTGCGGATGTTGCATCGAAGGTGAAGGGAAATTCGACCTACAACATCGATTTCTAACCACTCTCCAGGTCCCACGCGATTCACAGACGCCTCAGGCTGCGCCCGCGATCGCAGACGTGGTTCGCGGCGCACACGATGAACGAGAGAACGCCAATGTAATCGGCGAAGGTGCTTCCAACGCTGCTCAGCTCACTCAAGACCGCGCTGTCAATGCGGACGACTGGTCTGAGCGCGTGGACAACCTCTTCGCGCAGCTCTCCGCGTTCTGTGACGTTCTTGGGAACATCAGAGAAGTGCGTCGTAGTGCGCGCGTCCCTGGGGCCGAGCCTAACTCTGGCCCACAGATTCACCCCTACGTGAGACTCGTCACTGGATTCATCAACGCGGGGATCCAGGTGAGCTGACTCGTGGTGATGATGGTGTCGTCTGGTTCTGATAATGCGTAGCCCGTCTTGAAGCAGAAGGCTCGCGACGACGCCATGAAGAAACTCATCGAGGATATGGACGACGCCTTCGACAAAGTCATGGCGGACGAGGACGTCAAGGGCCGCAAGGTCCGCGAGGACGATCCGCGCTGCAAGCTATTCGCCAAGCTGGCCAAGCAAACAGTCGATTGCGCTTGGTTTATCCGCGAGTATTACGAGACGAAGAGTTTCAGTACGTTCCCCATCGCAGTATATTGATTATGCTTACCGGAATCTCGCAGTGAAGCGGACACTCAAGGGGATTGTGGATTACAACGTCGACGAGAAAATCGCACAATATAGCGCAGCGTTTGTGGAGCTGGGAGACAAGATAGCGAAATGCGACCTTTCGACTGCCGTGAGTTTTGTTACGACCATCAGCATTACAGTAACCCAAATCGGTATGAGCCCTACCTCTTCATAATTCAACAACTGAAGCGCATTGCTTTCCAGAAATGACGTTGACATTGCAAGAGCTGCACATTCCTGAAGGCACTGGCCGACAGCGTGACAAGACGTGCATGGCGGGCACCAGAACAGCGACTCTCAACAGTCTCGTAGACTGGATCAACGACCCCGATGCGACCCGCGCCCGGTTTGTCACCGGCGTCGCAGGCGTTGGCAAATCATCAATCGCGCACTCCATTGCCCTTCGAATGGAGGCTGTAGGGCGTCTCGGTGCATTCTTCGCCTTTGACCGATCCAACCCAAATCTTCGCCCGTGGACGGCATTCATTGCTCTCGCCCGCGCACTTGCCGATTGGAATTTAGACTTCAGGAACGAGTTACGCCGTGTCCTTGATAAGAATGGACAACTGAAGTCCTCATGCGAGGTCATCGAGCTATGGGAGGAACTGATAGTTCGTCCCGCCCGGAAAGTCGTCTTGGTTGGCCCCGTGCTCATCGTCGTCGAGGCGTTCGACGAGTGCACCGACTCGAGGGGGCCCGCCACTGCTTTCGATAGGTCCACAGAAGGCCTTCAGCGAGGGCGCAAAAACCTGCTGGAGTGTCTCACGAAGCGGGCCGGGGAGCTGCCGGCCACTTTCCGCGTCCTGGTCACGTCTCGCTTGGAGGACGACGTTGTCGTAGTGTCTGACAGCGTGCGCCATGCAGCAGCCGTGTATCCCGTCATGTTCTGGGACCTTGACCAGGCCTTGGTCGAGGCGAATGACAGCATCGAAATCTACATTCGCCACGAACTCGACGGAACTCTAGGAGACAAGCAGATTGACACATTGGTCAAAGCAGCGGACAAACTCTTCGAATGGGCTGCAGCAACATGCCGCTATCTGCTTGATCCTTTCACTGGAGGCACTTCGGTCCCCGAGCGCTACAGTGCATGGTTCGAAGGGCCGGCCGGTATCGTGCATGAAGCGTCGCGCTCACTCGAGCTTCTGTATGCCAAGATCCTCAGGCAGCGGTTTACCGACAAAACGGGCCTCAAGCGTTTCCACGACGTTATGGCACAAGTCCTATTCGCCGCAGTGCCCGTCTCGTGGGATACTTTAGATGCCCTTCGCCGTGCGGTACATGAAACCGACGATGCAGTCAACCTCGTCATTCCGCACCTGGGATCCCTGCTCTCCGGGGTTGGCGAGCATTCCGTGCCCATCCGACCGCTTCATACTTCCTTCCGCGACTTCCTAACGAGGGCAGATTCAGCGCACTCGTGGCGTATTCAACCGGGTGATGTTCATGACGTCATTGCACTCGGAGCTCTTCGCGTCTTGAACAAGTCGCTCCACTTCAACATCTGGGATTTCCCTTCTTCATATGTACTCAATGACATGATCGACGACCTCGACGATCGTACGAAGACACTTCCTGCTGGTCTTGTCTACGCCAGCCGTCACTGGAGCTACCACCTGTCCATGGTCTCGAAATCGGATGTCAGTTTGCAGACAGAGCTTCGCATATTTCTCACGCAGAAACTGCTGTTTTGGCTGGAGGTAGCCTCTCTTTGTGATTTCATGGACAGTGTGGAGTCAGTGTTGCTAGTCGCCGCTTCATTCTTCAAGGTACACCGCCAAACGACGCGCGGGCAACAGCGAGCCTCAGTGAGTTGTAAAGCTGCAAGGGTACCTCACATGATCCGACAGGGCCGCCGGTGTGCAATGGGAAGGCTTGAGTTGCAACGTCGTGCACAGGCCATTGTATGGATTGTAACAGCACTGCGGATAACATGCCGGTGCAAGGATGAGGGGAATCTATTGCTGCAATACAGTTGTTATGCCACTGCAAGCACCATGTGAGGATATACCTGCATGAAGGTTGTCTGGCCCGCCCCATCATAGTCAGCAACGATGCTGCAAGGATTTGGTGTGAGGACCTTCGCGAGGTTCGGATCGGGTTGCCGAAGACCGGCCATAATCCCGTCCGCGACACCTATTGCAACAGCCATGCAGCACCAGTCGCCTCCAGGTGCTGGCAATCTAAACGCACAGCCGGCACATGCTGACGCTTCCACCCATGGCCCCACTTTGGACTTGGTGAAAACTTTCCCAAGAGTCGGTAGTCTCCGCAGCTTTCTCTCTTCCCACCCACCCTGGCGGCATTCTTCGTCTGACCACGCCGGCGCATTTGCAACTCTCGCACCAACCGACGTTTGCCGCGCCTCCGGTACATGCTTCAGAGTACGACGTCGCGGGCACCAACGACCGTCCCTTTTGCTCCGTACGTGCTGCGTGCTCGCTGTGTGCTGCAGGCTGCACCTGACTCACCACAGCCTCAGATACCATCCGTATGTGTGCGTAACGTTTGTTCAGTTCCCGGGCCCCGCACTACATATTTGGTGGGCAGAGTTTTGTGTGTTGCTCTCCCGTCCACTTCATTTTCAATCCCATGCTGACCATCATAACAGGTGTGAACGTCATCAAGCTCACTCATTTGAATTCTCTCGCGCCGAGCTGCTCGCCAGCGCGTATACTCTCGCGCTCGTGCGTCCAGTTTCAGTTGTCAGTGTGCATGCGGACTGCGCAGTGTGCACGTCCCAGGACATTCTCGTCGCTGCCCACTGCATGCGCGCGAGCCGCGCCTCTTCCGCCTGTACTAGCCTCAGAGTCGCATGGTATGTTGTGCTGCCTGGATTACCTAGACACGTGTATATTAGCTTTGCCAATGCCATTTTTTGTGCCCCATTTTTTCCGTCGTCTGCCGCTCAATCCTGAATAAAAGCCAGCCAAACCGGAAAGAAAAGCCAGCAATCAACGGCTATCACAGCCCAGCGTTGGCCTCGCAGAACTCTTACTACAAGCACCCGGTGCGTCTTGCGGCGAGACATTAAGTAGTATTGCTGCAAGGCTCTCAAGTTTCCACGGCAGCAGCATTTCGCTGGCCGTTGCCGCAATGCCTGGCTATGAATCCGCCCGCAAGGGCTTTCCGAAAGCGTAAGGACATATGGCAGAATATCTCGGTGGAGCGATCATTTTCGAAACCTTGCGGCCATGGTCCAGCGCCAACCGTTGCGCAGATCCGCTGGCAACATCGCAGCGACATGCCGCCTCGAGCTGCGGTGTAAGCAGCTCACTTGTTAAAGAGACCCATGCTGAGTATGCGTCCGAATAGCCATTGCATGACGGTGATGTCATTGCATTTATCAACGACGCCATTTTATTTGTTCGCAAGCTCGTCGAACCTATTGACAACTCCGTACCGCACATCTACCTCTCTGCCCTGGCATTCTGCCCGACCACTTCGCTGATTCGACGCTCCTTTGTTCGTAACAGTAGTCTCCTACCCACCATCGACCGCTTGGCGGCGGAGTGGCCTGTAGTCCTTTGTCCCTATCGTGTGAAATGCTTTGCATACTCACCTGACGGCACCCATATCGCACTGGCCTGTCGGGACGAAGTTGCGCGCCTCGTGGAGGCAGAGAACATGCACAAGTTAGTACTCGAGCTCGCGCGCGCCCCAGGCAGTCCGAGTTTGTGGGTCCGCTGCGTTGCATTTTCGCCAGACGGTCAAATCATTGCTGCTGCTGCTCGTACTCGTGACGTCATTTGGGCGATCTTGCGGTGGAATGCGGAGACCGGAGAGATGCTCGGCATATCACAGGGGCACACTGACTATGTCCTATCTCTATGCTTTTCGCCCGACGGACGCTACATTGTTTCGGCCTCCGACGACAGGACAGTTCGCCGATGGGATGTCGAAACAGGACAGCAGATCGGCGACTCACTCCTAGGTCATAGACGTTCGGTTTTCTCCGTTGTCTGCTCCCTGAACAGCAACTTCATCATATCCGCCGGTGATGATGCTACTATCCGCATATGGAACGCGGATACTGGCCAACAGGATGGTGCATCTATTTATCCTCCCGGACAACGACCGTTACGTATGTCGCTCGCCCGATCTCCAAAGAGCAATCTCATCGCCGTTGGGATACATTCTGGGGGAAAATCCTCTGTCTGGGTCTTTGATTTTGACCAACGCTGCTTCGTTCGAGAGCTTTCGCGTCGACATCGGCACGGTCTTCAGAGTATTGCTTGGTCCTACGATGGGCGACACATTGCGTCTGCATTCAACGATGGTACTATCCGATTGTGGGACGGTTTCGATTCCAGCAGCATCGCCCTTTACACCCGGACAACGTCGGTCGAAGCTATTCTGTTTTCACCAGACGGCTATCACGTTGTTATGAAGCTTTACAGTGGTAATTTGCATACTGTGGACATTTCTGCCGCCCAGTCGCAGTCATCGCAATACGATACGGGTTCCGCGGAATATGCTGCGTACTCCCCCGATGGTCGATACGCTGCAGTGACTTTCCAGGAGAAGAAATTCCCCTCTGTATGGGATGCAAAGACCGGGGCGTCAATCTCAGACGATCGTGTGCTAACTGCCTCACTTACTTGGCTCAAAGAAGCCATGGACAGGTCGTTTCGACACTATGATGTGGTTGGTTGGGGCAAACGCAATGCTCACCGCCCTCATGACATCGTCTCTGCGAACGGTCTTCGCTCCGCAGGAGTTTGGGTTGAAGAGATATCTATCTGGGATTCAGCATCCCAAACTCAACTTCGGCCGACCATACGCATACCAAGCGGCATGGTAACTTGCATTGCACTCTCCCCATCAGGGGAATATGTTCTACAAGGCAGTTCTGACGGTACGGTTCGTATCTTCCATGTCGACCAAAGCGCTGGTGAGCAATATTTCCGAGTATGAGGGAGATGGCTGAAGTATTCGGTAGACAACACCCCACTACCGGCTGAGGACTCGCTTCCGGGGAAACAGCATTCCCATATCCCAAACATTGAACCTAGCATGCTTCGTCCAGGATTTCCCCCTGGGTGGCTTTGCGACGAGGACTATCGGCAGGTCATCTACGTCCCTGAACAATATCATGCCGATCTCTGGATGCCGGGGCTGGTGCACATCTTGCGCCCCAACCGCGAGCCAGCCACACCGCGCAGGATCAACTTCTCAGGCGTTGGGCTTGGGACCGAGTGGACGAGATGTGGCGTGGCTTTGAGCGTAGACCTTGGAAACACACCCGTGCTCTCCGAGCCTGTTGCGAACGATTGAGCGCTTCATGTACCATGTGCTTGATGTACTCAGAATCTGGCGGTGGATTTGTCTTGGAGACACTGACGAGGAGTTCGAATACCGATTTAGCCTCGCTCGTGCCACACGCCGCCGCCGCCGCCCGCCGCCCATCGTTGAGGATATCCGGAGTGCGACGGTCTTCAGGCGCCGTGAGCCGGACATCCGAGCGTCAGAGTCACAGCTGGGTGCGACTTGCTGACACTGCCGCACTTCATATCCGGGCTCCAGTCGTGACGCGGTGAAAGAGTTAAAGCCGCGGCATACCTGTCAATATGTCCGCATGGTGCAGTGAGCGTATTGCGAGCTCGCGCTAGCGTCGAGAGATATAAGCATCGCTGACAGTGGACCTCTGGAAGATACGAGGAACGTATTCAGCGCCACCTCAGTACAAGAGCTGAATTTCCTTGGATCTCGGAGCACAATCGCATCATGAATTTCTCCCGAAATGCAGCAGTGGCACCTGCCGCATATCACAGTGGCCTTGGCCTTCGCAGAAGCGTATACTCTGCGTCAAACACCACATCGTAAGGGGCGAGGGCTCAGAGCGCAGCGAGCGGCGTGAGGTCAAGAGATCTGAATGATCGCAGTGGACCCCCGAACTTCAGAGAGCACGAGGAACGTGCTCGGTGCGACCTCGGCACAAGCACTGAGTTCCGTTAGATCTCAGCACAAGCCACGCGCATCGTCCATACAGCGGATGCGACACATGGAGCATAGACAGAGCCCCTGTGAACGACAATCGAGAGCCCACGAAACGAGCAAGGCCAGGTGCGTCGCAGTAAACCGAGCAGAGACACACCAGAGCAGAACAGCACTGAACCAGGAATCTATGTTGGATGTATGTACTGACCCCACGCGGACGAGCAATGTTGACAATCGCAAGTAAGGCAGCAGCACCAAGCCCAGGAATCGCACGCAGCGGTCACACGAACACCTGAATAGCGCCACAGCCAGCCTTCTGCACCCAGACCGGCGCGGCGCCAGGCTCGCCTTTACGCACGAGCTTGCTCCAGTGGGCCTTGCCGCAGCGCGGTACGGGACACGCCCACTCGCGCTCGGCGAGCACCTCCACCTCGGGCTCTGCCGGCGGCTTGCGCCCGCGCTTAGCCTTGGGCTTTGCGCGCCGGGTGGGTCGGCGCGCGGGGGCGGACGGTCGCTGCTCGTCGCCGTCATGGGAATGGGAATGCGAATGGAGGAGCTGCGCATCTTCGGCGAGCGCCGCGAGACACTTGCCGTCGACGACATGCCCGCACCGCAGCGCCCACACGCGCGCCGCGCGCGCGTTCTGGTCCGCGCGCAGAGGGTCGACGCATTTGGCGCAGACGAGCAGGCGTTGTGCCGGTTCGGCCTTGCGCTTTCCTTTGTCAATGACTTCTTCGCCTGAAACATCAAAGGTCTTAGGTCAGCCAAAACTGGAAGAATGCATGTTGAGGCTCTGAAAACGCACCCGTCTCGACGTCGAAGACCTTGGGCGCCTCCGGCGGCTCGGGCGGCGCAAAGTCACTCGTGAAGCCGGCCGGCACGGGCGTCTTGAACAGAAACTCGCGCTTGTACTGCGGCGGTGGAGGCGCCGCGGGCTGGTTGAGCTGCTCAAAGATGTCCTCGTCGTAGCGCTGCCAGCCGTCCGCGTCAAGCCCAAGACCCGGCATGCCAAAGTCGAACATGAAGCGGAAACTGCGGCCGTTACACCCGCCGGCACCGCGGCCAACGTTCTGCTGAGCCTGGCGCAGAATGAAGCTACCGAGCCCGAGGCCGCGATGTGCGCCGGCCTGGGGCGGCGCTGGGAGCTGCGGGACGTGGTGGAAGAGGGGGCGGCGCCGAGGCCGACGGCGTGCGCCCTCGAACGGGTTCATGAACAGGTTGTGCAGGCTCAGGCGCACGTGGGCAGAATGCCTGGCGCGGGGGGCGGCGGCCCGGCGGCCTACGGCGGCAGCGGGGGCGGCGAGAACAGCGCCCGACGGTGGGAGCGCCGGCGGTCTGCGCGCGGTGTCAGCGTCCATGTCGAAGACGGTCAGCAACGCCAGCACGCACGCGCTCGGTGCTGGGCCCTGGGCCAGCACAAAACATAATGTCCTCGTGCGCAGACTCGGCGCTGTTGTCGTCGTCGCCGTCGTCGAGCACGATCGGCTGCCGTGGTGACAGCGGCGACTTGAAGTCGTCGAGATCTATGGCCATGTCGGCCGACGAGCCCACCGCGGGTTCATGAACAGGTTTTGGAGTCTCAGACGCGGGTGAGCAGGCGGTCGGATAATATGCAAAGGCGCGGGAGCCACCGTCCATGAGACTCTATAAGGTCCGCGTGAGTCCGAGTAGCCTGTCCAATAGAGCAGTATTGCGTCTGCTCTGCAGGCAGGTGCACGTTCTAGATGAGTGAGCTGAGAGTATAGTGGCAGTAGCGACGTTAACGCAGACCTTTGTAAGCAGAATTGCTCGCAGATGGAATAGGTGCCGCCAAACGTGGCGAGCGCAATGAGCTGCGCTGGCCGGACGCCGCTCTTTTTTTCATCGCGGGCGTCGCTGTCTTGCTGGCCGGAAGTGAGCGCTTGAGCAGTTTGCCGGCGTGGCCAAGCCCGGCGAGAGCAACGGCATGTCAGCCTGATATCGTGTATCACAGCGCGTAAATGCGCGTTCTCGGGTGCGCGTCGTCTTCAACGACTTGTGGGAGAATGGCGGCGAGAGGCTGCGTCGAGGATGGTGTGAGCGGCATGGCGAGGTCACGAGGAGGACGATGTAGTTGGAGCTCCGACCAAGCTCCGCCAGCACGTCGTCACACGTCTCGGACGCACAAAGGCCCGTGTTCGCCGTTTATGCGGCGCGCTGCACCGATTCGTATTGCAAAGATGCTTCGTTTGCTTTGTAAATTCATTCTACTGACGTAGACGATTCTGAATCGCCGATGCTTCCAACAAGGTGCTTCACTCCGGTGAGCAGCCAATCTGCGACCGTGGCGCACTGGCCAATCCGAGCTGCTCGCAGATTTTGGTTGGGGCATGGCAGTAGGATTATGTAAACGGGCTGAAACTCTATCTTTATCCTGGCAGGGGTTCTGCGAGTAAGCTCTCCTCCGTGCCAAACGATATTTACAATACTTCTTTAGCAGCAGCAAAGCCACGCCCGTGCAGGACAGCTACTAGGTCAATAGAGTATCCCAGCCGTGAGATTACGATGCATGGTTTTGCCAGCTCGTATAAATATTTTTGAGAGAGTGGGATTGTGCAGAATAGACGGGCCTCTCACCCAAGATCCTAGACGAGTAGTATCTGGAGCATTTACGAAAGAGAACGAGCGTCCCCATCACGTCAGAAGAGCGTGAGAAATACGCGAAGAAGCGGATGGTATCCAATTCAGCACGGTTTCAGTAGTGAAGAAGCCGGAAAACAATTCATGACATGTCAATGCGTGCGGGCAAAGTCGCGGTCTTCGCTCGTCGTATGTATCCCAGGGCACGTTCAGCATATATACTCCTGTCCAGCGGGGCAAGGCAGAGGGAGATTAAGTCGATCAGCCAGTTGGATACGGTCACTCGGCGCCTAGCCTCGTATTCTGCTCAGCGTCGCCAGAACTACGTCGCAACAGAAAACGACGGTTATTCAACGCACATTACAGTGCAAACCTCGAGAGAGGCAATGGTGCACGGCGCCGCGAGTAATGTGCCGCCCGAAAAACAATGAACGCGAGGACAAGGAGCGAAAGCGGAGTTGACGCGTCATTGGAGGTCCGACCTGGCTGCTCTTCGGTGCAATGTGCTTACATACTCACATTTTTGGGACCGTGGGTTGATATTTCACTTTTACGGATATGGCTGGCTGACCGTTCCACGTCTCCTCAGCGTCTCAGATTCGAGATTCGCCATATACCATTGTCTGAAGCAGAGCTGAAGCATCCCAACGCGTCATCTGCACCTTCCGACACTGTTTAGCTTGCCTTATTTTTGAGGATCAGTCTCACGAGCACCAACGCGGTGCATCCAAAGACAACAACAACAAAATATCCATTACTGCCGCCGTCGTCTCCCCCAAGCAGCCGACGTCCACTCCAACAACCGGCCAACGCCAGACTTCGCGCTAACTCCACTACCCGGTTCAGCAGCTGCTACGCCGTCACGCAGTCCTCCTGCATCGCCGGCTGCCGCGCGTTCTCCCTCGCCAGGCACGACCGCTGCCCCGGGCTCCCCATCGTCGTCTCGCGGGGCGCGTCCGCGATCACGGTGCGGCATATGCGGTAGATGCATCGCACCCCCAACACGGCGGAAAAACTTCCCAACTGCCGCCGTCGCGGCGGCGCGTTTGCCGCGACCCGCAGTCGCGTCCAAGTGCGAGCGTCCGCGTCCGCGCAGAGACGCCGGCGTTGCAAGTTCGTCATCGGCGTCGGCGTCTTCGTCTGAGATTTCCGCGGGCGAGGGGAGCGGCGGCGCAAGTGAATATTGGGAGGATTCCTGGATGACGCAAGAGGAAGTCGTAAGCAAGCAGGTTATAGTGAAGGAAGAGATTATAGTTTAAGGACGCGGGCTCGAGAGTGATGCCGCACGCCCACACGATGCAGCACGTCTCACAGGGCGCGGAGGAGCATGCGAGAGCATGCGGAACGCATCAGAGCATGCGACTATCGTGCTCGCACGAGCAGCAAGACGCATGCTCTTTGCGTCGTTGGAATGGGCCGGCATGCAGCTGTAATCTCATGATCGGATAAAAAGAGAGGCGACGTACTCCGCGGCGATGCACACTCCGACTCCTTCTCCCACCACCGCCGAGCCCGACGCCGGCGGACGAGCGCGAGGCGACCGAGCGCGCGGGCGAGTAGAGCGAATCAGCCTGTATCCACGCCGCAAAAATAAATCAGCCTCTCGTTTCTCCTCCACGCACGACGGCCATGAGAACTTGAACGCACCTCGCGACTCCGTACGCTCCGCAAATCCAAACTGGTCCTCGACCCTCCCGCGACGCTCGTCCCACCACCGCCCATTCCGGGCGGTACGTTAGATATGCGCAGGCTGCCGGGGATGGGGAGTAAGTGTCCGAGCGCAATTGCGCCCGGTGCGGGAGGGGGCGCGAGTGGCGACGTGGGCCGGGCGATGTCGAGCGTCACGGCTGCGGCGTTCGCGCATTCCGCTATGCGGTGCATGCGCGCCTGCGTGCGGGAGTTGTGCATGAGCGAGCGGGAACGAGGAAGTGCGCGCGAGAGGAGAAGATGGACTCGGAACAAGTGGCGGGCAAGAAGAGGACAAGCGGCGGCGTGAGCGCAAATAGGAGTAGAGAAGTAGAATTTGAGCACGGGTGAGACGCAAGTGGGCAAACGGCGTCGCCGTCCCATCCGACCTCCGGCGAGGTCTACACGAAGCATTGCCCCGCGCGTTTGCGACTCGCATATTGCGCCATGGTTCCCAAGATCCAAATCTCACGGACACAGATTATACAGTGCTTGGTCCGTGGGGTTGGCAAGACAACATAAAGGGGCACGAGTGAGAGCTCTGAAGGGCACGGTCGACGGCGAAAACGAGCCATGGATGCAGTCTCAATGAGATGCGGAAATAAAATCATGGCGGGGGGAATGGGACGTGGGAGAAGCGGGATGGGAGACGGTGAGAATGAGGAATGGGAGTATACTGAATGGGTGAGAGACGAGCGAGACGTAAAGGAAGAGGATGGGCAAGGGAACGAAAAGGGAATAGTGATAGTGAGAGACCAAATTGGCACGGGCGACGCGAAGAAAGGGCCGTAGAAAAGGCGAAAGAGTGTCGCAGAGAAAGGGGAAACAGGCACAGAGACATGAGTAGTAAAACACTCACCTCACGTTCGGCAGTCTTGCGCGAGACATACGCAGAGAATTTAGTCGAAGTCGGGCTGAGCGGCGGAGATTGGGTCTGGGAAGTCGAAGCGGACGAGGCGGTGGGCGGCCAGGGTAGTGGAGAAGCCGCGGTCGGGGATGGGGCAAGGAGGAAGCGGCGGATGGATATCGTACACGGTTCGTCGTCGAAAGGAGCGGGGAGGAGGGCGGGGTGCAAAGAGCGGGTGCGGCAGGGGAGTTGGTTGCAGGTGCGGTAAGGGTAGTCGTAACGGGGAACGGGGATGGTATGGACATGTACGTGGTATCAACAACATTTGCAGAACGGCCATTAAGATTATCGTCATCAGCGGTGGCGGGACAAGTAGGAGTAGGAGTAGCGGTAGGCGGGGCAGTATGAGCAAAGGAAGACGGCGGGGCGGGCGACGAGAACGGACGCCGCGCCGGCGGCGTCGGCGGCACGGGACAGACGAGCGAGGGCGAAGTGATACGGCGCTGTAGCGGGCGCTGCCACTTGGCCTTGAGCTCGCCGTTGTCTTAGCGCTCGTCAGAGGCAGAATGACGCGCGGTCGTTCTGCCAGCCGCAGCGCGGGCAGTCGAACGTCGGCCGGTCGGCGCGAGCGCAGCGGGTCCGCAGAGCCTTGGATCGGGACGCCAGCGACGGTATGCTTTTGGTGCTGCGCCAACCCAGGTTTCCGTCAGCTGAATGCGAAAGAACGGGAAAAGCAGCAAAAAGGTGGGCGCACCGAGTGTACGGGCTTCCAGACGCGAGCGCCCGGCGCGACGTCCAACAGCGTCGTCGGGAGCAACACACCGCCCAACGAGCTGCTGCTCACGTGCCCATGGCTCGCGACATCGACCTCGCTTCAGCACTGGTGTCGCAAGACTCGCAACGCGTTTGAGCCGCTGGCCTGCTGGCCGGTTATGAGCATGCTCGAGCAGCTCGAGAGGCCAGAAGCTCGTGCGCTTAGTCGTCGCGACCAGGACTTGCGTAATTTCCAGCGCGCGTCGTAGAGATGAACTTGAGGACTATCGCGGTGTATTACGCCGGGCACATGACGACCAAGTATACGTAGCGAGGAACGGTTGTAGCTCCGACCACAATCTCTTGCCCTCTTCCCACAGCGACGCCAGAAGTTGGCGCCGCAGCGCTTTCACAGCTCAGACGACGACGGGGATGAAACGGCCGTTCTCGGCTAATGTATTAGCTCAAAGATGATGACGACTGGCGGATTACCTACATCGCGAGCAACATGATAACCAATTTCGGACCAGTTCTGTTACCGTATACCGTACCAGACGAACACCCGTATGTCGTCTGCGGCGCCGAGCTTGCCGTTGTGCACGAGCCCGTTGCAGTAGATCCTGCCGTAGCGTGACACGGGGCAAGCTTAGACGCGCTCGGCGAGCACATCCGCCTCAAACTCGGACGACGGCTTGCGCCCGCGCATGAACATTCAATGTCGTGCACCAACGCGCAGGGCGTGCAGCCCAGTCGTCTCGCGCTCGTGGAAGAGCAGGGCGGTCTCGACGATTGCGACTGGACGGTCACTGTCGCCGACGTGCCCCGCGCGCGCGTCCACAAAAGCGTGCAGTGGTTCGATGCATTTTCCATGGCAGAGCAGCGGCTGCGCGTGCGCAGATTTGCGTTTCGATTTCGCATCGATCTGGTCGCCTGCGTCCATGAAATTAGCAGGCGAATCATCAAGCACGAAGAAGGGCGTACCGAAGTCGTCTCCAACGGTCGGAACGGTGAAGCGTTGCTCGCGCAGCTGGCTGGAAAGGGCATCGTGAATACGGGCTCGAAGTGCGGCGGCGGCGGCGGCAGGAGCGCGCTCGCGGGTGGAGCTGCTCGAATGTCGCCTTGTTGCTGCTAACTGACCGCGTCGCCGACCCGAGAGGCCCTGCATGCCACAGTCGCACACAGTGAGAATGCAGCAGCGCCAGCTACCGCCATCGTCGCCGCGCTTGGTGGTACGCGGGATCATGTGCGGGGTGAATTGGCGTCCGACGTTGCGATGTGTTGCGGGTCAAGGAACAATTGAGCGGGCAGAAAGGCGAACGGTGATGAGGAGCGCGCCGAACACCTTTGATCGGGCGCATGTGGCGCGAGAGTTGCGGTGAACTGCACGGGCGGCGATGGGGTCGGCGAGAAGCGCGTCGCCGGTGCGAGCGGCCTGTCACCGACAACATCAACAGCGGTCAGCAAAGCTCGACAACGAAACCGGGGAAGGAACACGCACGTGGGCCCGTCCAGCGCAAAACAGTGCGCGGTGCGGCGCCCAGCTCGCCTTTGCGCACGAGCTGGCTACAGCTGGCCTCCCACTCGTGCTCTGCGAGCATCTCCGCCTCGCGCGCCAACGGCAGCTTGTGGCCGCGCTTGACGCGTCGTGCGCGAGACCGGGAGGATATGTTTTGTGAAGGTTTTGATAGGCGGCCTTTCGCGAGCGCAGCGCGATACATTTCTGTCGACGATTTCTGACATAGCAGCTGCCACACGAGCATTCTTATCCGCGCGCAGCTGGTCAGCGCATTAGACACAGGAGCAGCCGCTCTTCGCTTTCCATTTCAAGTAGTACGTTCTCCGCCTGGTCCCGAAATTATATTATGAATGCAAGGCAAGCTAAGGGAAAGTAATGCGCACCGGTCTCAACGTCGGACATCCAGTAGGCGTCCAACAGTTCGAGCGCCACGCAGTCTCTCGTAAAGTCGCTCGTAAAGCAGCAGCAGCGCCACACGGGGTGCGGTTGGTAGAACTTGTCCCTGGCGCAGGCTGTAGTCGCCGTCGAACGCAGTAATGCAGCTGCGCGCGGGCTAGTCACGGCCATCAATCGACGTAGCGGCCGGGTGAGTGCTGGCTCGGAGCAGGACGATTTCCTGAGTGAGAAACCGTGATGTTGGGCAGCCTGGAAAGGGCGGAGGTATCCTGGAAGCATGCGCCGAGGCCGTCTAGTGGTGGAGGTACATATACGAGCCAGCGCCAGCAGTGGATGCGCGTCACGGACTGCTGTCAGGTCGGTAAGAGCTGCTACCACCATAGAGCAATGCTGCGAGCACAGACAGCGGGTCTCGGAGCTGGCGCGGAGCAAGATGTCCGCGTTGCTTGCGTAGCGGTGCGTTCTTCGTTCGTACTAGTAGACTTCGAAACGGGACTAATAGAGACGGGACGAAGGCGGGGATTATGCAATTCTAGAGGCACGTGGACGCGGCGCATGGCGGAGCAAGGAACAGTTGGCCGAGTCGAGCGAGTCGCGCGGGCGGCAGTGTTGTTGTCCCGCGCCAGTAGCTGCAGCAGATCGCGGAAAAAATTGCCAGACCAGCAGTAGATGCTTCAGATACCACGCTCCACGCATACTGTATGTCAGACATTTGGACCGCACGTTTTGTGAGCAGGTGAGCCAGGGCCAAAGTCCGTAGCGTCGGAGCCCAAATAACGTGCTCTTCGTCGCTCTGCAATTACTATGCCACTCGTACGAGCCGCCAGAAGGCCATTTGCATCGCTATAGACGGAATAAAGCTGAATCCCTCTTTTATTTGATGCACGAGCTGCGCAAGGTAGCCATCAGCAGCAGCGCAGGCCTTGCCAACAGCCCGAGGCTAACACTGGGTTTACACCTTGGTGATGCGGTCCCTCGACGCCTGACTTGCTCGTCCTGCTCCTGCTCTCCCAGATATGGCGGCATCTTATTTTGTCTACAAACGGTTGCCTTTTCCGCTAGTCTTCTCAGGTCTTCCCGCACTATACCCACGTCAGAGTCCGCTTTGCCCCGGCCAAACTGCGCCCAGTCGCAGCATTGAAGCGCGGCATTCTCTTCTATCCGCTGAAACAGTAAAGATGGGCATCCAATACTCGACGTTGGCCTCTGAGTCTTCGCAGCGAGCGGGTTTCGCCATGCGTCTATTTTCCATCGGCTGTGCGGCATCTTCTGACGGGAGCGTCTATTCAACTCGCGCCGCTCCACATCGACTCCTTGCTGTGTTTGGATGCAAGGATCACAGCCTGTGGCCTTCGGAGACACTCCTTCAGCGACCGTGAAACGCTCATCGGCATCCAACCTGCCAGCCCGCCGTACTGTACCCGCGTGTTCTGCCTTCACCCCCCACACACAGTCGCTCTCGCACTCTCGCCACGAGTTAATTGGTAACCACCACACCTACAAGGAGATGCAGAAAATTCGGAAGATGTTCCGCTTGCGAAAGCGTCAGTCGCCCAAGACACCGGACGTTCGAGGTGGCTCCCAGCCGCCGCCGAATTCCAGTCAAGCAGTAGTTCAGGTGTGTTCGATTATACTGAGAGCGTAGTGAAATATTCACATCGCCAAGCAGGCGCCCGCGCTGCACGCTGTGGGAGCGGACACGCCAGCGGAGCCAACGATTTCCACCACGCCGCCGGCTGCTTCTAAGGACATGGCGCCATCTGGCAATGGCCTCGGTTGTAGCAGTTCCTTCGACAATCTCGCCTCTGACGGCAGCGCTCACGCCGTGGAGAAAAAGGACGATCTTGCCATCGCAGGCGATGCATCAAAGGTGTGCAATTTTCGACTGGAAATATTGCTTCTTAACAGCGTTCTCTAGTTCTCGGAACCTCAAGCACGCGACCCACCGGCGCCTCAAACTCCTGCGCTTGAAGATGTCGTTCGCAGCGCTGAGGCCGCGTACGCCGGCGCTACTCACTTCGGCGAACGCTCTTCCGAGGCCGCGCAGCTCGCTGACGATGGCGCTACCGCTGCGGACGACTGGTTCGAGCGCATTGACGGCCTTTTTGAAAAGATTTCCGCGTTCTCCAACATGGTCTCTGTTATTGGAGAGGTGCGCCGCGCGATATTACGTTGGACTGCGTCTGAGTCTTCTCCTCAGCTTCATCCTTATGCGAAAATTGCCACCAGTCTCATACAGGCGGGTTTAATAGTGAGTTCGTTTGTGCACGGGCTGAGTATTGCATTGCGTGCTGATAATCCGTAGCCCATCTTGAAGCAGAAGGCTCGCGACGATGCCATGAAGAAGTTAATCGACGACATGACCGACGCGTACGACGTGGTCATGTCGCATGATCACCAGCTCAACGGCGTCAAAGACGACAAGAATGATCCGCGCTGCAAATTGCTCGCACGCTTGGCGCAGCAAACCGCCGAATGCGCCGCGTTCATCAAGGAGCATTACGAAACAAAGAACTTCTGTGCGCCTCTCACCCAATGGCATATATCAATCTTATGGAGATACACAGATACTCGAGCAATCAAGACCATTCCCGAACCTGTTGTTGATAAAAAGATCCCCGACTACAGTCGGGCATTCGTGGAGCTCAGTCAGAAGATAGCCGAGCGCGAAGTTTCTCATATCATGGACCTTGTTACAACCGTCAGCATAACCGAAACCGATAGCAGTGAGCGTCCAATGCAACCTTCAAATTACACTTCTGACCTTAACATACAACAGATGAGACCTTGAAGCTGCAAGAGTTAGAGTATGCCGAGGGCACAGGCTGGCAAGGTCATAACGCCTGTCTGCCAGGAACTAGGACCGCCACCCTCGACAGCCTCGCTCACTGGGTCTTTGATCTCGCAGCTCCTCGTGCTCTCTTTGTCGTCGGCGTAGCGGGCGTTGGCAAGTCGTCCATCGCTCACTCCATCGCGTCCCGGCTAGAAGCTTTCGGTCGGCTCGGCGCATTCTTCGCATTTGACCGCACCAACCAACGCCTCGCCCCGTGGTCAGTGTTCAGCACTATCGCACGCGAGCTCGCGGATTGGAACGCGGACTTTAGGCACAAACTATCTGCAGTTCTATCTCAGAAGGGAAGGCTGGCGAAGTCGCGCGACGTTATCGAGCAGTGGGAGGACCTCATCGTGCGGCCCGCCAAGAAAGTCCACTTTGTCGGCCCCGTGCTCATCGTGGTCGATGCATTTGACGAGTGCACTGAGCTGCGGGGCCCCGCGTCGGCGTTCGATAGGGACCAGCAGGATCGTCAGCGCGCGCGCAGGAATCTGCTCGACTGTCTAACAAAGCGAGTCGAGGAGTTGCCGCCAAACTTCCGCATCCTGGTTACGTCACGCTTGGAGGAGGACGTCGTTGCTGTGGCCGATAGCGCAATTCGTGCGCCAGCTTCATGTGGTGTCATGTTCTACGATCTAAGTCACGCCGACGTCGAAGCTCATCAAAGCATCGAGCTCTACATTCGCCACGAGCTACACGACAGTCTAGGAGATGAGCAGATAGGTGTACTGGTCAATGCGTCCGACAGGCTCTTCGAGTGGGCCGCTACAGCCTGCCGGTATTTGCTCGATTCTGTCGCAGGTTCGACGGTGCTTGAGCGCTACACGGAATGGTTTGAAGGGCAGGCTGGCATCGTACATGAAGCCTCTCGTTCACTCGAGCTGCTGTACCACACGATCCTTGGGCAGCGGTTTACCGACAAAATGGGTCTCAAGCGTTTCCGTGACGTTATGGCACAAGTCCTGTACGCTGCTGAGCCCGTGTCGTGGGATACTCTCGTCGCCCTCCGCCGCACAGGAGATGAAGACGACAACGCTGTCAGCCTCGTCATTGCCCACCTGGGATCCCTGCTCTCTGGGGTTGGCGAGCATTCCGTGCCCATCCGACCGCTTCATACTTCCTTCCGCGACTTTCTCACAAGGGCAGATGTGGCGCACTCCTGGCATGTTCAACCGGGCGATGTTCACGGCGTCATTGCTCTCGGAGCTCTTCGCGTCTTGAACAATTCCCTCCACTTCGACATGTGGAGTTTCCCTTCTTCATATACAGCGAACGTAGAGATCAAAGACCTTGACGATCATACGAAGAAACTTCCTGCAGGTCTTTTCTACGCCAGCCAGCACTGGAGCTACCATTTGTCCATCTCGAAATCGGCTTCCAGTTTGCAGCTCGAGCTTCGCACATTTCTCACGCAAAAACTGCTGTTTTGGCTGGAGGTGGCCTCTCTTTGTGGTTTCATGGACAGAGTGGTGTCAGTGTTGCTAGTCGCCGCTTCGTTCTTCAAGGTAGGCAGCCCACTTGATGAAGAGACCCATACTGATCAATGCGCCCGATTAGCCGTTGCATGACGGTGATGTCATTGCATTTATCAACGATGCTATTTCATTTGTCCGCAACTTTGTCCAGCCTATTCAGGACTCCGTACCGCACATCTACCTCTCTGCCCTGGCATTCTGCCCGACCACCTCGCTGATTCGACGCTCCTTTGTTCGTAACAGTAGTCTCCTACCCACCATCGACCGCTTGGCGGCAGAGTGGCCCGTAGCCCTCTGCCCCCATCATGTGGACTGCTTTGCATACTCACCCGACGGCATCTATGTGGCACTGGGCTGTCGGGACGGAGTTGTGCGCCTCGTTGACGCAGAGAACATGAACAAGTTAGTACTCGAGCTCGCGCGCGCCCCAGGCGGTCCGAGTTTGTGGGTCCGCTGCGTTGCATTTTCGCCAGACGGTCAAATCATTGCTGCTGCTGCTTTTACTGGTGATGTCATTTGGGCGATCTTTCGGTGGAATTCGAAGACCGGAGAGTTGCTCGGCATATCACAGGGGCACATTGACTATGTCAACTCTCTATGCTTTTCGCCCGACGGACGCTACATTGTTTCTGCCTCCTCAGACCAGACAGTTCGCCGATGGGATGCCAAAACAGGACAGCAGGTCGGCGATCCACTGCGACATACCGATCGGGTTCTCTCCGTTGTCTGCTCCCTGAACAGCGACTCCATCATATCCGCCGGTGATGATGCTACTATCCGCATATGGAACGTTGATACTGGCCAACAGGATGGCGCACCTATTTATCCTCCCGGACAACAACCGTTACGTATGTCGCTCGCCCGATCTCCACAGCGCAATCTCATCGCCATTGGGATGGTTTCTGAAGACAGCTCCTCTGTCTGGGTCTTTGATATTGACCAACGCTGCTTCGTTCGAGAGCTTATGCATCTACATCGGAACGGTTTTCCGCCTAGTATTGCTTGGTCCTACGATGGTCGGCACATTGCGTCTGCATTCGTGGGTGGTAGTATCCTATTGTGTGACTGTTTCGATTTCAGCACTACGGCCCTTTACACCCGTCCGACTTCCGTCAACGCTATTCTGTTTTCACCAGACGGCAATCGCCTCATTTTGACAAACTCATCTGGTGATTTGTCTGCTGTGAATGTCGCTACGGCTCAATCCCACTCACTGGAATACCATGCGGGTCTGGCGAAATACGCAGCATACTCCCCTGATGGTCGATTTGCCGCCGTGGCTTTTGGTGGGGAGGATGTCCCCTATGTGTGGGACGCAGAAACCGGAGCGTCAATCTCAGATGATCGTGTTCTAAATGCCTCACTTACTTGGCTCAAGCCGGCCATTGACGGGTCGTTACAGCAGTATGATTGGGATGATTGGGGTGATCGCCAGAATCACCGCCCGCATGATATCGTCTCTGCGAACGGTCTTCGCTCCGCAGGAGTTTGGTTAGACGAGATATCTATCTGGGATTCCGCGTCCCAAACTCTACTTGAGACGAGCATACGCATACCAAGCGGCGAGGTCACTTGCGTTGCACTCTCCCCATCAGGGGAATATGTTCTACAAGGCAGTTCTGACGGTACTGTTCGCATATTTCATGTCGACCAAAGCGCTGGTGAGCAATATTTCCGAGTATGATGGAGTGGGCTGAAGTTTTCGGTAGACATCCCCCTACCGCCAGATGAGGAGTCGGATCCGGGGACACAGCGTTCCCATATCTCGGAGGGCGAACGAAGTATGCCGGCACTTCGTCCACGCTGGGGGTGGCTTAATGACAACGATAATCGGCAGATCATCCGCGTCCCCGAGCAATATCGTGCCGATCTCTGGCTGCCGGGGCTGGTGCACATCTTGCTCCCCAACCGCGAGCCAGCCAGGCCGGTCAAGATCGACGTCTCCAGCGTTGGGCTTGGAACCGAGTGGACGAGATGTGCTGGGGCTTTGAGCGTGGACCTCGGGAACGCACCCGTGTCCGAGCCGCTTGTGAACAACTAGGCGCGCTTTGTGCCTCTGAGTCCGGATGTAACCCGCACATACTTACGAGCTCGAATCATGATGAAACTTCCATGCTCTTCCCTGCAAGTGAAAGGGCCTCTGACGATGAGTCGAGCTCAAAGAGTGGGTATTACTCGGAGTGTGACCTCATCAGACAGCGTGCATCGGACGTCCAGCCGTTTGACCATAGCTAGCCGGCGACTCGCACACTGGGATGTCGTCTGGCCTGCACGTCCGCGCACTGCACTGGCCGGCGTGAGGGCGTCGCAAGTGCGATTCATGAATCACCCAAGAATCACCAGGCACGTTTCTATCAGCTGCGCCGGAGGCGAGAGCTGGGAAAAAATGAGAGGCTCAGACGGGATCATCCTCTAGGCCGAGATCCTATATGCCTGCGCTATCAGGAGCAATGAGTCGCGAAGCAAGCCCGCAGTGAGAAATTCAGGAGTCCGTGAGCAAGACGGGGAGAAATGGAAGGTCGGCCATAAGAGACGCTGGCAGAGTTCATAGTGGAGAAACAGGAAGATGGGCACGCAGAAAAAGTCAGTGAAACGTTCTTCTTTCGCCTCATGTCCTGAAAAGTGCGAGATTGGCATGTATACGCAGGTTGAGGGCACCCTCGGAAGTCTCGGCGCAATACAGATTCTACCGTTCGGCATATGGTATGCGGCGTCTTAACCTCGAGCGGAAATTGACGCGTCCCAGCGGAGCTGAAGCCGGGGAGAGCTGACGCAGTACCGAATGGGAAACCGATTCGTGTCGGTAAACGCGCCGCTGCCACCGGCATGACGGCGCGCACTGGCTAGAATTTTGCACATTAGAGCCGCGCAGTCGCACATCTGCAGGAGGGAAAGCAAGTCGAAAATCCGAGAGCATCAAGTGGGTGTGACACCCAGCTGGGAGCAAGAATTTCAGGCGCGTGCGATGCGCCGAGTACGTCGGGTTCGGTCTCGAGCATCTTAGGCTAGTTGTGCTAGGAGATCGTCCGATTCAAGAGCAGTTCCGTCGCGAGCGTCAGTAAAGCGTGAGCAAGACGGAGTGAAGCGGAAGGCATGCCAGACCAGGTCAAAGTAAAGACTCTGGTTGAAAACCGGCGCGGCGGCCAGGAGTCTTCGGTTGCGTGGCGCTACAGAGGGTGTGGCGCGGTGCGCGTGCGGAAATTGGAGACTACCAAGTGACTTTAGTAACTATTAGTACCAGGTGTCACGGTCGCGTGCTTCACGCACGTTCCGACCAGTCCTGAGCGCCTGGTCTGAACTACAAGAGCTGACGGCAAATGAGCAACGCGCCGCACGGCGTAATCGGTACAGTAAAAGCGCCCCGCATGGCGTCAGGGGTAGCGTACCTCCCTATCGGCTGCGACGATCACAGGACGTCAGGAAAAAGAGCGAGAGCGGAGTTGGCACGTGATTGAAGGTCCGACTTAGCCGCTCTTCGGTGCAATGTGCATTAACGCAGTAGCCAATAGCAGGTCACATCTCGTGAGCGTGTGCGGCTATTTAAATTCAGGAATGCTTATACAGGATGTCTCGCATCTCCGTTAGCTTTTGAATCCAGTGTTCGCCGAGCAATTAGCTAACGCAGAGCCTAAGTATCCTGACGCGTCATTCACTGTTCCGGATACTGCTAGCGTGAAGCTGGAGTCTTGAACGCACACCCACGAGCGCCGATGCAGCGCATCCAAAGACAACAACAAAATATCCATTCGCCGTCGTCGCCCCCAAGCAGCCGACGTCCACTCCAACAACCGTCCCGACTGCGCGTTAACTCCACCACCAGACTCAGCAGCTGCAACACCGTCACGCACTCCTCCTGCGTCGCCGACTGCCGCCCGTTCTCCCTCGCCAAACGCGACCGCTCCCCCGGGCTCTCCACCGTCGCCTCGCGCACGATGCGGCTCTTCCCGCCCGCGAGCGCAGTGCGGCATATGGGGGAGGTGCATCGCGCCCCCGGCACACCGGAAGGATTTGCCGACGGTTGCCGCAGCACGCTTGCCCCGACCGGCAGTCGCGTCAGAGTGCGAGTGCGAGCGTCCGCGTCGAGGCGTGCTGAGCTCTTCGTCCGCGTCCGCGTCTTCGTCTGAGATCTCTGCGGGTCAGGGGAGCGGCGGAGCGAGTGAGTATTTTGAGGATTCCTGCGATGAAATGGACAGGGTCAGCGCGTTGGAGATGGGATGCGAATCAAGGATCAGCACTGGCACCACGCCGCACACCGCTCAGAGCAGCATGCTCTCCGCTCCAAGCAGCACACCGCACGCCGCGCGTCGCATGCCGTTCGTCGCTCGGGGCAGACGCGAGAGAGAGCAGGCGAAACGTCACGCTCGCCGCGGAGTATGCGGTCATCACCCTCACGGGCGTGGGAGCAGCGAGACAACATACTCTTGCTGGAGCGCGCTGTTGTATTGCTTTCATGGGCGTGAGCCGGCGAGCAGCGCAGAAGCTGCAGTAGCCTGCTTTCACATGATAGAAAGCGTTACTTACTGTACTCCGGGGCGATGCACGTTCCTACTCTCACCGCCGCCGAGCCCGACGCCGGCAGAGGAACGCGAGGCGGCCGGGCGCGCGGGCGAGTAAGAGAGTCGGCCTATATATGCAGCGAGGACAAAACCAATCACCCTCTCATTTCACGGCACAAAAACAGCGCAGAAAGTATAGAAATGAAAAACGCACCTCGCGACTCCGTACACTGCTCAGATCTAAACTGGTCCTCGAGCCGCCCGAGACGCTGGGCCCACGTTGCTGTCCGGGCGGGATGTTCGATATGGCAGGCTTCCCGGGACGGGCAAGAGGTGACCGAGCGCGATGGCTGCCGGCGCGGGAGGGGGCGCGAGTGGAGAGGTGGGCCGCGCGCCGATGTCGAGTGTTACTTGTTGCTGCTGCGGCGTTTGCGCATTCCGGTCTGCGGCAGCGGCGCATACTAGCCTGCATCGACAAACATAAAGCGTCAGCAGAAGGAGCAAATGAAGGAGCAAGCAGAAGAAAACAAACGAGCGGGGTATATACGATAAGAGGGGAACATGGGTCAAATGAGGCGCGGAATGCGTCAAGAGTGAATTCAAACAGGATAAGCGGGCCGCGAGGCAACAGGAACGGCCTGAAAAGAGAATATAGGGCGAATATGGCGCAGAAATGTCAGGGGGGAGCAGACGCACCCCGCGCCTTCGGCAGTATTAGAGAACTTGGTCTAGGTGGATATCGGGCTGAGCAGCGGAGCAGAATTGCGGTGAGCAGCCAGCATAGCGCAGATGCAGATCGCGAGGAAGCGGAAGCCGCGGACAGATATCTTACGTGGTTGTTCAGGGTACGGGTTCGAGGAATGTACGGTATGGGCAGGAGATGGAACAGCAGGCGCGCAACGAGTAATCGTAGCGGGGAACAAGGCTGGTATTTTGCAGACGGGCCATTAGCATAAGCGTCATCAGCGGTGACGGCAAGACAAAGAGTGACGGTAGGCAAGGGGTAAAGATAGGATGGGGGCACAAGAGGAAGACGGCAGGGCGCGCGACGAGAACCGCCGCCTCGTCGGTGTGTGTCGCCAACGCAGGATAAACGAGCGACCGCGAGGTATTATGGCACCACAGCTGTCGCTGCCGCTTGGCCTTGAAATCATCCTCGTCCTGGCAGAGACCACAGACAGAACAGCGCGCGGTCGTTCTGCCAGCCGCAGCGCGGGCACCAGAACGTCGGCCGGTCGGCGTGCACGAGCGCCGCGTGCGGCAGCGAGTCCGCAGAATCGTGGAGGATGCGCGCCACAGCATGTGCCTGGCGCTGCAGCAGATTCAGCTGGAATAGAATGGAAACAATGATGAAAATTGGACTCACAGAGAGCAGCGGCTTCCAAACGCGTCTCGGGCGACATCCGAGTTCATCGTCGAGGGCAACAGACTTCCCAACGAGCTGCTCGTCACGTATCCTTGGCTCACGGCATCGCCCCCACGTCTGCCACTGCGCACGCGTTCGGCAAGACAGTCGCAACTTGTTTGCCATCGCAGCTCTGCTGGCCGACCATGGGCAGTTCCAGAAGCTCCTGCGCTTATTCGTCGCGACAATAAATTGCGCGATTTCCAGCGCCCGTCGTAGAGATGAACTTGAGGACTGTCGCGGTGTATTGTGCGGGGCACATGACGAGGACGACAGAAGTGAAGAACGGTTGCAACTCCGCCAACTCCCCTCTTCCCAGGTCGAAATTCATCGCGGCGCCGCAGCGCTTTCACAACTCGATGACCAGCATGAAACGATTATTTTTGAAACAGATAACATCTGACTTGAGGATGGTCACAATTGGCGGACAATCGGCTGTACGTTCCTATGCGATATAATGAATGGTTTCCAGAACCGCGCCAGCAACGAGGTGACTGCTGTCACACGAGTAGATCTATGGCATTTAAACCAACCTTCTGTACGCGTAAGAGCGCAACGCCTGGCTCGCCGTTGTGTAATGCTGGTTGCACTAGGCGTTCCCGCCGCGCGAAGCGGGGTCCGCCTACTCCACTCGACGAGTAGCTTCGCCTCGAAGTCAGACGGTGGCTTGCGCCCGTGCTTGCACTCGGCCTCCCAGTGTCGCGTATCCGTGTGGCCAGGCGATGACGGGTTTCTGGACGCGCTTGTGGTGGAGTGGCGCCCAAAGCGATTGCGGCGGGACGCCTGGCGTCGCCGACGTGCCCCGCGCGCGTCCGGGTCCGCGTGATCTGGCTCGACGCTTGCGAAAGAAGAGCAGCCACTGTGCGTGCGGCCTTGCGCTTTCATTTTTCAGCCATTTATTGCGCTGGCACCACGAAATAAGCAGATGATGCATGATGTACGAAAGCGGGCGCACCTAGTTTGTCTCCAACGGTCGCGACTGGCAAGCGCGTCTTGAACACGGGCTCGTGCGCATACTGCGCCGGCGGCAGCACCGCATTCGCGGGTGAAGCTGCTCCTTGTTGCTGTGCTGCTGATTGACCACGTCGCTGACCGAGAGGGCCTGATGTCAAAGTCACACGCAGTGGGAATGCAGCAGCGCCAGCTACCGCCATCGTCGCCGCGCTTGGTGGTACGCGGGATCATGTGCGGGGTGAATGGGCGTCCGACGTTGCGATGCGGTGCGGGTCGGTGAACTGGTGGGACGGGATGTGATGAAGTAGCGCGCCGGACGCGTTAGATCGTGGACGCTGAGGTGCATGTGGTGCGGAGGGTCTGACTGAACGGCACGGGCGGCGAGAAGAGCGACGGCCGGGCGAGAGGACTGTCGCAGACATCAACAGCGGTCAGCAAAGCTCGACAACGAAACCGGGGAAGGAACACGCACGTGGGCCCGTCCAGCGCAAAACAGTGCGCGGTGCGGCGCCCAGCTCGCCTTTGCGCACGAGCTGGCTACAGCTGGCCTCCCACTCGTGCTCTGCGAGCATCTCCGCCTCGCGCGCCAACGGCAGCTTGTGGCCGCGCTTGACGCGTCGTGCGCGAGACCGGGAGGATATGTTTTGTGAAGGTTTTGATAGGCGGCCTTTCGCGAGCGCAGCGCGATACATTTCTGTCGACGATTTCTGACATAGCAGCTGCCACACGAGCATTCTTATCCGCGCGCAGCTGGTCAGCGCATTAGACACAGGAGCAGCCGCTCTTCGCTTTCCATTGCAAGTAGTACGTTCTCCGCCTGGTCCCGAAATTATATTATGAGTGCAAGGCAAGCTAAGGGAAAGTAATGCGCACCGGTATCAACGTCGGACAGCCAGTAGGCGTCCAACAGTTCGAGCGCCACGCAGTCTCTCGTAAAGTCGCTCGTAAAGCAGCAGCAGCGCCACACGGGGTGCGGTTGGTAGAACTTGTCCCTGGCGTAGGCTGTAGTCGCCGTCCAACGCAGTAATGCAGCTGCGCGCGGGCTAGTCACGGCCATCAATCGACGAAGCGGCCAGTTTTGTGCTGGGGTGAAAAACCGCGATGCTGGTTAGCCTCGAGCAGGTTGAGGCATCCTAGAGGCGCGCCGTTCGGTTGCGCTCACAGGTTGCGCGAGCAGTGGATGCGCGTCACGTACCAAGGTAGAATCGGTGAGCAGCTGCCCGCGATAGAGGAATGCAGAGACGGCAGGACTCGGAGCTGGCGTGGAACAAGATGTGAGCGTCGCTTTCGTTGCGGTGTGCTCTACGTTCGTAGACTTCAAAACGGGATTAGAAACGGGACGAAGGCGGGGATTATGCAATTCTAGAGGCACGTGGACGCGGCGCATGGCGAAGGAAGGGACAGTTGGCCGAGTCGAGCGAGTCGCGCGGGCGGCAGTGTTGTTGTCCCGCGCCAGTAGCTGCAGCAGATCGCGGAAAAAATTGCCAGACCAGTAGTAGATGCTTCAGATACCACGCGCCACGCATACTGTATATGTCAGACATTTGGACCGCAAGTTTTGTGAGCAGGTGATCATGAGCCAGGGCCAAAGTCCGTAGCGTCGGAGCCCAAATAACGTGCTCTTCGTCGCTCTGCAATTACTATGCCACTCGTACGAGCCGCCAGAAGGCCATTTGCATCGCTATAGACGGAATAAAGCTGAATCCCTCTTTTATTTGATGCACGAGCTGCTCAAGGTAGCCATCAGCAGCAGCGCAGGCCTTGCCAACAGCCCGAGGCTAACACTGGGTTTACACCTTGGTGATGCGGTCCCTCGACGCCTGACTTGCTCGTCCTACTCCTGCTCTCCCAGGTATGGCGGCATCTTATTTTGTCTACAAACGGTTGCCTTTTCCGCTAGTCTTCTCAGGTCTTCCCGCACTATACCCACGTCAGAGTCCGCTTTGCCCCGGCCAAACTGCGCCCAGTCGCAGCATTGAAGCGCGGCATTCTCTTCTATCCGCTGAAACAGTAAAGATGGGCATCCAATACTCGACGTTGGCCTCTGAGTCTTCGCAGCGAGCGGGTTTCGCCATGCGTCTATTTTCCATCGGCTGTGCGGCATCTTCTGACGGGAGCGTCTATTCAACTCGCGCCGCTCCACATCGACTCCTTGCTGTGTTTGGATGCAAGGATCACAGCCTGTGGCGTTCGGAGACACTCCTTCAGCGACCGTGAAACGCTCATCGGCATCCAACCTGCCAGCCCGCCGTACTGTACCCGCGTGTTCTGCCTTCACCCCCCACACACAGTCGCTCTCGCACTCTCGCCACGAGTTAATTGGTAACCACCACACCTACAAGGAGATGCAGAAAATTCGGAAGATGTTCCGCTTGCGAAAGCGTCAGTCGCCCAAGACACCGGACGTTCGAGGTGGCTCCCAGCCGCCGCCGAATTCCAGTCAAGCAGTAGTGAAGGTGTGTTTTATTATACTGAGTGCGACTCGTAGTGAGATATTCACACCGCCAAGCAGACAACCGCGCGGCACGCTGTGGGAACGGACATGCCAGCGGAGCCAACAATTTCCACCACGCCGCCGGCTGCTTCTAAGGACATGGCGCCATCTGGCAGTGGCCTCGGTTGTAGCAGTTCCTTCGACAATCTCGCCTCTGACGGCAGCGCTCACGCCGTGGAGAAAAAGGACGATCTTGCAATCGCAGGCGATGCATCAAAGGTGTGCAATTTTTGACTGGAAATATTGCTTCTGAACAGCGTTCTCTAGTTCTCGGAACCTCAAGCACGCGACCCACCGGCGCCTCAAACTCCTGCGCTTGAAGATGTCGTTCGCAGCGCTGAGGCCGCGTACGCCGGCGCTACTCACTTCGGCGAACGCTCTTCCGAGGCCGCGCAGCTCGCTGACGATGGCGCTACCGCTGCGGACGACTGGTTCGAGCGCATTGACGGCCTTTTTGAAAAGATTTCCGCGTTCTCCAACATGGTCTCTGTTATTGGAGAGGTGCGCCGCGCGATATTATGTTGGACTGCGTCTGAGTCTTCTCCTCAGCTTCATCCTTATGCGAAAATTGCCACCAGTCTCATACAGGCGGGTTTAATAGTGAGTTCGTTTGTGCACGGGCTGAGTATTGCGTTGCGTGCTGATAATCCGTAGCCCATCTTGAAGCAGAAGGCTCGCGACGATGCCATGAAGAAGTTAATCGACGACATGACCGACGCGTACGACGTGGTCATGTCGCATGATCACCGGCTCAACGGCGTCAGAGACGACAAGAATGACCCGCGCTGCAAACTACTCGCACGCTTGGCGCAGCAAACTGTCGAATGCGCCGCATTCATCCAAGAGCATTACGAAACGAAGAACTTCTGTGCGCCTCTCATCTAATGGCATATATCAATCTTATGGGGATGCGCAGACACTCGAGCGATCAAGACCGTTCCCAATACCATCGTTGATGACAAGATCGCCGACTACAGTCGGGCATTCGTGGAGCTCGGACAGAAGATAGCTGAGCGCGAGGTCTCTCATATTATGGACCTTGTGACAACCGTCAGCATAACCGAAGTCAAAACCAGTAAGAGTTCAATGCAGCCTTCAAATGCACTTCTGAACCTCACTATACAACAGATGAGAACTTGAGGCTGCAAGAGTTGGAGTATGCCGAGGGCACAGGCTGGCAAGGTCATAACGCCTGTCTGCCAGGAACTAGGACCGCCACCCTCGACAGCCTCGTTCACTGGGTCTTTGATCTCGCAGCTCCTCGTGGTCTCTTTGTCGTCGGCGTAGCGGGCGTTGGCAAGTCGTCCATCGCTCACTCCATCGCGTCCCGGCTAGAAGCTTTCGGTCGGCTCGGCGCATTCTTCGCATTTGACCGCACCAACCAACGCCTCGCCCCGTGGTCAGTGTTCAGCACTATCGCACGCGAGCTCGCGGATTGGAACCCGGGCTTTAAGCGCCAACTGTATGCAGTTCTGTCTCAGAAGGGCAGGCTGGCGAAGTCGCGCGACATCATCGAGCAGTGGGAGAACCTGATTGTGCAGCCCGCCCAGGAAGTCCGCTTTGTCGGCCCCGTGCTCATCGTGGTCGATGCATTTGACGAGTGCACTGAGCTGCGGGGCCCCGCGTCGGCGTTCGATAGGGACCAGCAGGATCGTCAGCGCGCGCGCAAGGATCTGCTCGAGTGTCTGACAAAGCGGGTTGAGGAGCTGCCGCTAAACTTCCGCATCCTGGTCACGTCGCGCTTAGAGGAGGACGTTGTCGCTGTGGCCGGCGCAATTCGTGCGCCAGCTTCATGTGGTGTCGTGTTCTACGATCTAAGTCACGCCGACGTCGAAGCTCATCAAAGCATCGAGCTCTACATTCGCCACGAGCTACACGACAGTCTAGGAGATGAGCAGATAGGTGTACTGGTCAATGCGTCCGACAGGCTCTTCGAGTGGGCCGCTACAGCCTGCCGGTATTTGCTCGATTCTGTCGCAGGTTCGACGGTGCTTGAGCGCTACACGGAATGGTTTGAAGGGCAGTCTGGCATTGTACATGAAGCCTCTCGTTCACTCGAGCTGCTGTACTACACGATCCTTGGGCAGCGGTTTACCGACAAAATGGGTCTCAAGCGTTTCCGTGACGTTATGGCACAAGTCCTGTACGCTGCTGAGCCCGTGTCGTGGGATACTCTCGTCGCCCTCCGCCGCGCAGTAGATGAAAGCGACAACGTGGTCAACCTCGTCATTCCACACCTGGGATCCCTGCTCTCCGGGGTTGGCGAGCATTCCGTGCCCATCCGACCGCTTCATACTTCCTTCCGCGACTTTCTCACAAGGGCAGATGTGGCGCACTCCTGGCATGTTCAACCGGGCGATGTTCACGACGTCATTGCTCTCGGAGCTCTTCGCGTCTTGAACAAGTCGCTCCACTTCAACATCTGGGATTTCCCTTCTTCATATGTATTCAATGACATGATCGACGACCTCGACGATCGTACGAAGACACTTCCTGCTGGTCTTGTCTACGCCAGCCGTCACTGGAGCTACCACCTGTCCATGGTCTCGAAATCGGATGTCCGTTTGCAGCTCGAGCTTCGCACATTTCTCATGCAAAAACTGCTGTTTTGGCTGGAGGTGGCCTCTCTTTGTGGTTTCATGGACAGAGTGGTGTCAGTGTTGCTAGTCGCCGCTTCGTTCTTCAAGGTAAGCAGCTCACTTGTTAAAGAGACCCATGCTGAGTACGTTTCCGGATAGCAATTTCAAGACGACGATGTCATCGCGTTTATCAACGACGCCATTCTATTTGTTCGCAACTTGATCGAGCCTATGTATCGCTCGCCTGTGCCACACATCTACCTCTCTGCACTGGCATTCTGCCCGACTACGTCGCTGATTCGCCGCTCATTCGTTCGTGACAGTAATCTCCTACCCACCGTCGACGGCTTGGCGGCGGCGTTGCCTGTAGTCCTTTGTCCCTATCGTGTGGAATGCCTTGCATACTCACCCGACGGCATCCATATGGCACTGGGCTGCTTTCACGGAGATGTGCGCCTCGTAGAGGCAGAGAACATGCACAAGACATTACTCGAGCTCTCGCAGCCCCCAGGCAGTCCGATTTCGTGGTACTCCTCCATTGCATTTTCGCCTGACGGCCAAATCATTGCTGCTGCTGCTCGTACTCGTGACGTCATTTGTGTGATCTTTCGGTGGAATGCTAAGACCGGAGAGATGCTCGGCGTATCGCACGGGCACACCAGCTGGATCAACTCTCTATGCTTTTCGCCCGACGGACGCTACATTGTTTCGGCCTCCTCAGACCAGACAGTTCGCCGATGGGATGCCAAAACAGGACAGCAGGTCGGCGATCCACTGCGACATACCGATCGGGTTCTCTCCGTTGTCTGCTCCCTGAACAGCGAATTCATCATATCCGCCGGTGATGATGCAACCATCCGCATTTGGAGCGCGAATAATGGCCAACAGGACGGCCCACCTATTCCCACTCCCGGACAAGAACTGGCCGATGCGCTCGCCCGATCTCCTAACAGCAATCTCATCGCCGTTGGGATACATTCTGGGGGAAAATCCTTTGTCTGGCTTTTCGATTTTGACCAACGCTGCTTTGTTCGAGAGCTTTCGCGTCAACATTGGCACGGTCTTCCGAGTATTGCTTGGTCCCACGATGGGCGATACATTGCGTCTGCATTCGAAGATGGTCATATCCTATTGTGGGATTGTTTTGATTCCAGCAGCATGGCCCTTTACACCCGGACAACGTCGGTCAACGCTATTTCGTTTTCACCAGACGGCAATCACCTTACTATGAGCCTTGAGAGTGGTGATTTGCATACTGTGGACATTTCTGCCGCCCAATCGCAGTCATCGGATTACCATGCGGGTCCGGTGGAATATGCTGCGTACTCCCCCGACGGTCGATTCGTCGCAGTAACTTTCGGGGGGGAAAAGGTCCCTTACGTCTGGGACGCAGAGACCGGGGAGCCACTCTCCGATGATCATGTTCTGACTGCATCGCTTGATTGGCTCAAGCCAGCCATAGATGGGCCGTTACAGCATTATGGCAGGGCTGACTGGGATGGTCGCAAGAAGCACCGCGTGCATGACATCGTCTCCGCGAATGGCCTTCGTTCTGCAGGAGTTTGGGACGAAGAGATCTCAATCTGGGATTCAACGTCTCAAACTCTACTTGAGCCGAGCATACGGATACCAAGCGGGCAGGTCACTTGCATTGCACTCTCTCCGTCAGGTGATTATGTTCTACAAGGCAGTTCTGACGGTACGGTTCGTATCTTTCATGTTGACCAAAGCGCTGGTGAGCAATATTTCCGGGTATGAGGGAGATGGCTGAAGTTTTCGTTAGCCAACATCCCACTGCCGGATACGGACTTGGCTTCAGGAAAACAGTGCTCCCATAGCCCGGAGGACGCGCCGGTACTTCGTCCAGACAGCTTCGGGTGGCTTCACGACAAGGATGACCGGCAGATCATCTACGTCCCCGAGCAATATTGCGCCGATCTCTGGCTGCCGGGGCTGGTGCATATCTTGCGTCCCAACCGCGAGCCAGCCAGGCCGGTCAAGATTGACATCTCCGGCGTTGGGCTTGGAACCGAGTGGACGAGATGTGGCGGGGCTTTGAGCGAAGGCCTTGGAAACGCACCCGTACCATCCGAGCCTGTTGCGAACGATTGAGCACGTCCATGTACGATGTCGTGTACTTATAATCTGGCGGTGGATGTGTCCTGTAGATACCGACGAATTCGAATCACGAATTGACCCGTCATGGCTCGTGACGCAGTAGCCGCGCACCGCCCATCATGGGTACAGAGCGAATATCCAGAGAGCGATATCTTCAGGTACCACAGAGAGCGGCGGCCTCAGTACGAGCGCTGCACTTCTTAACGGTGCAAATACTCGCGTGTCTTTTCGAAACAGCAGATGTCGAGCATAGAATCCAGTAGACAGAGCCGGTGTGAACGACAAGAGCCCATGGAAAGAGCAAGGCCGAATGCGCCGCAGAAGACTGAGGCACGCACAGACGCACGGCAGAACAGCAGCGAACCAGGAATCTACATATGTTGGATGTGTGTACTTACCCCACGAATGAGTAACGTTGACGAGGAATGCGCCACCAGCATCAGCACCAGGCACGCAGCGGCGAGCGCCGCGGGACACTTGCCGTCGACGTCGTGTTCACGCCGCAGGGGCCCACACGTGCGCCGCGCGCGCATTCTGGTCCGCGCGCAGCGGGTCGACACGTTTGGCGCAGACGAGCAGCCGCTGCGCCGGCTCGGCTTTGCGCTCTGCATGACTGTACAACACGAGTTCAGCCAAAAAAGAACGCATGTAGGGCAACGACAACGCACCCTTTTCGACGTCGAAACCCTTGGGCGCTTCCGGCGCTCGTAAAGCCGGCCAGCCCGGCGAAGGAGAAATTTGCGCCTGTTCTGTGGCGGCGGGGGTGCCGCTAGCTGGTTCTCAGATTTCCTCGTCGTAGCGCTGGCAGCACGTCGAGCCCAAGACCCGCATTCCAAAGTCGAACGTGAAGCGGAAACTGCGGCAGTGACCCCCACCTCCGCCGCCAGCGCCGCGACCGACGTTCTGCTGGGCCTTTCGCGGGAAGCGCAAAGGGAGGAGGCGCGAGCGGCGAGGTGGACCGGGTGACGTCGAGTGTCATGGCGGCGGCGTTGGCGTCCGCTATGCGGTGAGTGCGTGTCTGTACAGGGGCTTGAGCGTCAGCGACGGTTGCGGCAGGCGCGAAAAGAGACAGATTCGAAACGAAGGAAGCGAGAGGGGGTGCGAGTAGCCAGCGCTGAGCTTGAAAACAGGGACAGGGGACATAAGCGGCTGGAAGCGCAGGTAGACGCAAACAGCATGCGAAGTGGGCGCGCGGGGAACATGGGATAGAGAGGGGGCGCATAGTGAAACGTTACGCACCTCGCGCGGCAGGAAACGTTGGTCGAAGTCGGGCTGAGCGACGGGTTTGGCGAGTGCGAAGCAAAAGAGGCGGGCGGACAGGGAAGCGCAGTCGGCCTGGGCATCGCGAAGCGCCAGTCGCGGAAGTGGCGGACGGATATCGTCTATGGAATGTCGTGGACGGGGAAGAAGGAAGCATGAAATGAGCGGGCCGGGTGACGTATGAGTAGAGCAGACCGTAGCTGTATCCGGGGTTGTACTGGCAGTCGCGAGAACGGGCTGGTAACAGTAGTATGAACGCCATTTGCAGGCCACGAAGATTATTGTCATCAGCAGCAAGAGCAGGCATAGTGGTGAACGGGTTAGAGGCGGCGACAGGCGGAGGAGTAGAGGCAGACGGTGGGGAGAGCTTCCAGATGCGTTTGAGCGCCGGCGCGACGTCCAGGTCCGTCGTCGAGAGCGACTAACCTCCCTACGAGCTGCTCCTCACAATACCTACGACTTGAGGCGTCGAACTCGCGTCTGCGACCACACACGCATTCAGCACCGTAGTCGCAAGGCGTTTGCATGCTGGTCGGTCCATGAGCAGCTCGGCGAGAGGCCCGAGGCCCCGGTGCTTATTCGTCGAGACCAGGAATTGCGCAATTTTTCAGCGCGTATCGTGGATATGAACTTGAGGACTGTCGCGGTGTATTGCGCCGGCCACATGACGAGGAAGACAGAAGCGAAGAACGCTTGCAGCTCCGACCACAATCTCTTGCCCTCTTCCCACGGCGACACTTGAAGTTCGCGCCGCAGCACTTTCACAGGTTAGACCACGACTGGATTCAAATGACCGTTCATGGCCTCAATAACTATGTATTGGCTTAAAGCTGATGACGGCAGGCGGATTATCTGCGTCGCGAGCGACATGAGGACCAGTTCTCGTATCGAAAACCATACCGATAAAAGTACTTGAATATGTACATCCAGACCTTGCCGCACCGGGCTCGCCGTTGTGCGCAGCTGGCTGAGGTTCCGCAGCGCGGCACGGGCACGCCTACTCGCGCTCGGCGAGCCGCTACGCCTCGCACACAGACGACGACTTGCGCCCACGCTTGGTCTCACCCTTTAGGCACCGTACAGGGCGGGTTGCCCGGTCGTCGCGGGTTACTCGACGCGCTCGTGCAGGAGTTGGACGCCTCAGACAATTGCGGCTGTACGCTTGCCGTCGGCGACGTACCCCACGCGCGCGCGTGCAGACACTCGACGAGTTTTCCACAAAAGAGCAGTCGATGCGCCTGCTCGGCTTTTGTCTTTATCCAGAAGCCATCTCCACGCCTGGCGTCATGAATAAGCAGGCGAGGCATCACATGAAGACGGACGTACATATTTCGTCTCCGGCGGCTGAGACGCGCGGTCATGCTGGCCGGAAATCGCGCCCTGGACCCGAGCTGGCGCGCGTGGTACGGCGGCAGCAGCGCGCTCGCGGGTGAAGTCGCAACTTCGTTCTAGCGATGCCAGCTGTCAGGTCGAGAGGCGCGGCACGCCGGAGCCGTACGGGTCTTGCAGCAGTGCGATTCGACCGCGACGCCAATGCGGGCGAGCACCATCTGCATCTGGACCGCCAAGATTATCGTCATCGGAGGAGAAGTAGGCGTAGTGGTGGGCGGGGTAGAGGAGCAGAGGATGGTGGGGCGGGCGACGAGAACGGACGTCTAATCGGTCGGCGGCAAGGGGCAGACGAGCAACAGCGAGGTATTACGGCGCCGCAGGTGACGCTGCCACTTGGCCTTGTGCTCGCCCTTCTCTTGGCACTGATCAGAGGCAGGACGACGCGTGGTCGTTCAGCGCGGGCAGTCGCACGTCGGCCGGTCGGTGCGCACGAGTGCAGCCGCGTGCGGCAGTAGCGAGTCCGAGTCGTGCATATGGATGCACGCCGACGTGAGCTTTTGTTGCAGAAGCAGGTTCATCTCAATAGAATGAAAAGAGAATGAACAAATGGGACGTACCGAGTGCAAGAGCTTCCAGACACGTCTGAGCGCGACATCCAAGTCCGTCGTCGAGAACAGCAGACGCATGTACAGCAGCTTCGGAATGTAGCTCAACAACCTGCTCATCAGGTGCACATATTACGCGGCATCGAGCCCGAGTCTGCCATCGCGCATTCATTTGGCGCCGTCGTCGTCACATGTTAACGTCCGAGCCGCCGCCCTGCTGGCCGGCTATGAGCAGCTTTTGAGGCTCGTGTATCGCAGTGCAAATCGCGCAACTCGCTTCGAGGGCCGTAGAGATGGACTTGACGGCCGTTACGGTGTATTGTGCGCGGCGCGTGACGAGGAAGACAGAAGCGAAACTAGCGAAGAGCGGTTGCAGCTCCGAACAAACATCTTGCCCTCTTCCCACGTCGACATTCCGAGTCGGCGTCGCCGGTTTTCACTACTTTACCGCCCATACGAAGGGCGGAAAAGCGTTCTTGACCGAGATAGCCATCAGCTTGGAAATGATCACAACTGGCGAATTATTTACGTTCCCGAGCAGCATGTATCATGGTCTCAGTCCCGTACGAGCAACAAACGTGGACTGGAGTCACAGGAACACATGCATGCATTCATATATTATCAGTGCGGCGCCGGGCTCGCCGTTGTGTACAAGCTGGCTGCAGGAGGCACTCCCGCAGCACGTCGGCTGGTCCGCGCGTTCGCGTTCGGGGAGCACATCCACTTTGAGCTCTGGCGGCGGCGGGATTGCACTTAGCTTTCAGGTGTCGTCCAGCGCGTGTGGTTGACCAGGCCGCGGCAGGCTGCTGGACGCGCTCGTGGAATCTATGAGCGGCGCGAGACTTGCCATCGACGTCGTGCCCGCCCTGTATCGCCCGCACACGCGTTCTGGTCTCTGCGCAGCGATTCCCACCGTCTGGCGCAGACGAGCGGCCGTTGCGTCGGCTCGACTCTGCACACTCATTCCTTCACCTGTGCAAGATGAAGTTCAACTGAAGAAGCTTGAAGCAAAGCACAATATGAAGTTCAACGGAAGAAGCGTAAAGTCAAGCTCCCGTCGCAGAGTCGAACGCGCTAGGCGTCCCTGGCGGCTCGTGCGACGCAAAATCGTTCGTGAGTCGTGAAGTTGACCGGGCTTGGTGTCTTACTGAATATAGGAACAGCAGCCCGCAATTCGAGCTTGATGCGGGTCGGTTGAGCTGCTTGAAGGTATATTCTTTGTAGCGCTGCGAGCCGTCCGCATCGAGCACGAAGCTCGGCATGCCAGAGTCGAAAATGAAGCGGATATTGCGCTCGTTCAGGTTGCGCCGCCACCGCGCCCGACATTAGGTGTCGGCTGGCGCAGGATGAATCCAGTCGAACCGAGACCGCGCTGCTAGTGCTTGATTGGATGCGGGATGGGAGGAATGGGTTCGGCAGCGGAACGCGCTGGAACAGGTCCAATGAGCGGGGTTTCAAGCGTGTTCTCCGCTGGACCATGAACCAGAGACGACTGGCTCTCAAAGCTATCCTGCTGTCCAGTACCTCTTTACAAAGAGTCCGACCACAAGACTCCTCGCGACAGAATATCGCTGCATACCGTTTTGTTCAGTGTATTTCTTTTTCTTTGCGGATTAGTCTTTTCATACGACAATTTCATCAGCACCAAGAGCCATTGCCTCTCGTGCAGCCGTGCGCGAGTCGGATGCACTGCAGTGTTTGGCACCCACGCCGCCCGTACGGACCGCGCTGCTGGGCTAACGACCGCGCACACCTTAATTTCAGGTGTCTGTTCCGACGATATGGCGGCGCCTGCTCTGTGCGTCGCATTACCACCGCCCTTGTTGAGCGCTTAAAACGGTACGAGAACCTCCATGTAATGCGCATCGTTGTTTATGTATGGCAGGTTGTTACAAAGGACGTATGGCTTCGAATGCAAGCCGACTCCGCGAGACGAGATCCAAGTGCGTCGAACCATCTTCCTCGGTTTTGAATTGACATTGTATAGACATGTAGGTTGCTTGCCGATAATCGTGGGATGCCAGCCAACGCGGTACTGGACATCGTGCAGCCGCTGCTGCGCAGAAGCGAGGGCGCGGCACCGCTGCGACAGAATGTGGCGCTCGTGCCGTGCCCGAGTATCCCGTGGACCTTGCTTCTAGTCGCACGTTGTCGAAGCAAGGCTCGCGCGCCTCATCAGAGGTGCCACAGCAGCGGTCCTTCAGCAACCGGGAAGCGCTTGCGGCCTTCGCCTTGCCCGCACCTTACCCGCGTGTCCCGCTTTGTTCGTCCATCGTCCCTCGCCCTCGCCTGCCGCCATCTACAGCCATACTCCATCAGGATGTCCAAGCTATCAAAGTGGTTTCGAGATCTCAAGCCGGGTTTGCGGAAGCTCCTGAACTTTCTCATCTGTCTGTCGCCCTCGCCGAAATCAACGGACGTCAGCGACAGAGCTGAAGCCTTACCGCCTTCTATTCCGGGTTGTGCGGGAACCGAGGTACGTGCGACGGTGCTGAACTTACGGTGCGCGACATTCACACCTCCAAGCAGATACCTACGCCGAACGCTCCGGGAAAGCACGCGGCGGCGATAACAACGCCGTCCAGCGCGGCTCGCCCGGATGCCGCGCCGACCGCTCCTCCTCCCAAGGACGCTCCTTGCCGCGCCGGTGCTTCAGAAGAGGTACGAAAAATCGCCAGTCAAGCTCCCGGTTCGTAACAAGTTTTTCAGAGCGCAGGACCCCAAGTTCAAGTTCGCGACGAACAGTCGCCTCTGGATGCCGATGCGCTCGCCGCGGTCAAAGACGGCGTCCGTGACGCTGAGGTTGCTTATAAAGACGCTAATCACATTGGCGACGGTCCTTCCGACGTCGTGCAGCACGTTACCGACGGCGCTGCTGGCGCAGACAAATGGTTCGAGCTCGTTAATGGCCTTTTCGACAAGATCTCTGCGTTCTCCAATTTTGTCTCGGCTATTGGAGAGGTGCGTAGTCATGTGCGAATGCGATTCATTGGGTCTAAGTCTGCTGCTCAGGTTCATGAATACGCGAAGATGGCGGCCACTCTCATCCAGGCGGCTCTCAAAGTGAGTTCCCCTTCGTTCAATGGCTCTGCCTTGGGCTTCTTGCCGATATTTCCTAGCCCATCCTGGCGCAGAAGGCGCGCGACGATGCCTTGAAGGAGCTAATCGACGACATGGCCCACGCTTACGACGTCGTCATGGCGCATCAGAATCAGTTCGAAGGCGTTAAAGACGACGAGCATGACCCACGCTGCAAACTGCTCGCACGGTTGGCGCAGCAAACTGGCGCATGCGCTATGTTCATTCAACAACATTATGATGCCAAGAGTTTCCGTGCGTGTCTCCCTCGATGCCAGCGCTGTCACCTCATCAACATCTGCAGTGAAACGAGCTTGGAAAACTACTCTCGATTTCGAGGTCGACAAAATGATCGTCGAATACAGAAATGCGTTCAAGAAGCTCGGACAGATGATAACTGCCCACGATATCCCTCAAATCATTGACCTTGTCACGGCCATCAGCATTACCGCATCCCGTATCGGTATGCATCCATGAAAACATTAAATCAGACGTCTGACATCGGTTTTACGGTAGAGGCGACCTTGATGCTGCAAGAATTAAAGTACGCCGAGGACATAGGCCGGAAAAGTGGCAAGGCTTGTCTGCCGGGTACTAGGACGGCCACCATCGACAATCTCGTAGACTGGATCATTGACCCTGATGGTACCCGTGCTCGTTTTGTCATCGGGGTCGCAGGCAGCGGCAAGTCGTCTATCGCACACACCATTGCGTCCCGACTAGAGGCTCTAGGTCAGCTCGGTGCATTCTTCGCGTTTGACCGCAACAACAAAGACCTGGAACCGCGGTCACTGTTCAGTACTCTTGCACGTGATCTCGCGGACTGGAACAAGGACTTCAGGCGCGAGATTTGCGCAGTGCTTTCAACAAAGGCTCGCCTGGCAAAGTCGAGCGACGTCATAGAGCAGTGGGAGAACCTCATTGTAAGGCCTGCTCAGAAGGCCCATTGGGTTGGTCCAGTGGTCATCGTGGTTGATGCATTCGACGAATGCACTGACCTGACGGAAACCCCGTCTGCGTTCGCTAGGACGGACCCGGATCTCCTGCGCCAGCGCGAGCACCTGCTGAAGGCCCTGACGGAGCGCGTTGGCGATTTGCCGGCCAACTTCCGTGTCCTAGTCACATCGCGCCTCGAACCGGACGTTGCCACGGCCCTACGCAACCATTCGAGCACTATCGGCGACAAGACAGCGTCTCTTGCCTTCGATCACATCGACCTCAGCCTGAAGGAGCACGATCCCACTGAGAGCATATCGGTCTACATTCGTCACGAGACGAAGCCACACTTGGATGACGAGCAGATTCGTGCACTTGTCGTTGCAGCAGACGGCCTCTTCGAGTGGGCTGCAACAGTCTGCCGCTTGCTCAGTCCGAAGATCGGCGGTTCAACGGTAGCAGAGCGATATAAGAAGTGGTTGGAGGCGCCGTCTGCGTTCTGTAACGTCGGCCTTGACAAACTCGAGACTCTATACGCGGACATTCTCAGTCAGCAGTTTCCTGACGAAATGGGAATCGACCGCTTCCGCTCTGTTATGGCTCAAGTCCTCTATTCCGCAGAGCCTGTCTCGATGGATACCTTAACGAGCCTTCGACGCGGAGCAGACGCCAGCGACGGCGCTGTTGAGCTCATAATTCCGCATTTGGGATCCTTGCTCTCCGGCGTTGGCGACCCTTTGGAGCCCATTCGGCCGCTTCATACCTCTTTTCGTGACTTTATGACGAGGGCAGATCCTCCCCACGCTTGGCACGTTGCACCCGGCGATGTTCACGGCGTCATGGCTCTCGGGGCTCTTCGTGTCCTGAACACATCTCTCCACTTTGACATGTGGGGTTTCCCTTCTTCATATACGAAGAATGAAGACATCCAGGACGTTGACGACCGTATGAAAAAACTTCCTGCTGGTCTCATCTACGCCAGCCAGCACTGGAGCTACCACCTGTCCAAGGCCTCGAGATCTATCAGTTTTCAGGCTGAGCTTTGTTTATTTCTCACGCAAAAACTTTTGTTTTGGCTGGAGGTGGCGTCTCTGTGCAACTTTACTCACAGAGCCGTGGCAGTCTTGATCGCCGCCGCGTCGTTCTTAAAGGTAGGCACCTCACTTGATGAAGATACCCATACTGAGCTATGCACCCGAATAGCCATTGCATGACAACGATATCATCGCGTTTATCAACGACGCCATTCTATTTACCCGCGAATTTGGCTTTCCTATGAGGTGTTCCGTGCCGCACGTCTACCTCTCTGCCCTGACATTCTGCCCGACTGCATCGCTGATTCGCCGCTCATTCGTTCGTGACAGTAATCTCCTACCCACCGTCGACGGCTTGGCGGCGGCGTGGCCTGTAGTCCTTTGTCCCTATCGTGTGTCATGTTTTGCATACTCACCCGACGGCACCCATATGGCACTGGGCTGCTTTCACGGAGATGTGCGCCTCTTAGAGGCAGAGAACATGCACAAGACAGTACTCGAGCTCTCGCAGCCCCCAGGCAGTCCGATTTCGTGGGTCCGCTCCATTGCATTTTCGCCTGACGGTCAAACCATTGCTGCTGCTGCTCGTACTCGTGACGTCATTGGGGCGATCTTTCGGTGGAATGCTAAGACCGGAGAGATGCTCGGCATATCGCACGGGCACACTGACACTATCCAGTCTCTGTGCTTTTCGCCCGACAGACGCTACATTGTTTCTGCCTCCTGGGACGGGACAGTTTGCCGATGGGATGCCAAAACAGGACAGGAGATCGGAGATCCACTGGGAGGGCATACCGACAGTATTTTTAACGCTGTCTGCTCCCTGAACAGCGACTTCATCATTTCCGCCGGTTATGATGCTACCATTCGCATTTGGACCGCGGATAATGGTCAGCAGGATGGCCCACCCATTTGCACTCCCGGACGACGACCGATCCGAACGCTCGCTCGATCTCCAAAGAGCAATCTCATCGCCGTTGGTTTGGGTTCTGAAGACAGCACCTCTGTCTGGGTCTTTGATTTTGACCAACGCTGCTTCGTTCGAGAGCTTTCGCGTCGACATCGGCACGGTCTTCAGAGTATTGCTTGGTCCCACGATGGGCGATACATTGCGTCTGCATTCGAAGATGGTCATATCCTATTGTGGGATTGTTTTGATTCCAGCAGCATGGCCATTTACACCCGGACAACGTCGGTCAACGCTATTTCGTTTTCACCAGACGGCAATCACCTTATGAGCCTTCACAGAGGTGATTTGCATACTGTGGACATTTCTGCCGCCCAATCGCAGTCATCGGATTACCATGCGGGTCCGGTGGAATATGCTGCGTACTCCCCCGACGGTCGATTCGTCGCAGTAACTTTCGGGGGGGAAAAGGTCCCTTACGTCTGGGACGCAGAGACCGGGGAGCCACTCTCCGATGATCATGTTCTGACTGCATCGCTTGATTGGCTCAAGCCAGCCATAGATGGGCCGTTACAGCATTATGGCAGGGCTGACTGGGATGGTCGCAAGAAGCACCGCGTGCATGACATCGTCTCCGCGAATGGCCTTCGTTCTACAGGAGTTTGGGACGAAGAGATCTCAATCTGGGATTCAGCGTCTCAAACTCTACTTGAGCCGAGCATACGGATACCAAGCGGCGAGGTCACTTGCATTGCACTCTCTCCGTCAGGAGAATTTGTTCTACAAGGCAGTTCCGACGGTATCGTGCGCATTATTCATGTTGGACAAAGTGCTGGTGAGCAATGTGTCCGAGTATGATGGAGCCGGCTGAAGTTTTCGGTAGACATCCCCCTACTGCCAGATGAGGAGTCGGATTCGGGGACACAGTGTTCCCATATCTCGGAGGGCGAACGAAGTATGCCGGCACTTCGTCCACGCTGGGGGTGGCTGCATGACAACGATAATCGCTGGATCATCCACGTCCCCGAGCAATATCGTGCCAATCTCTGGCTGCCGGGGCTGTTGCACATCTTGCGTCCCAACGGCGAGCCAGTCACACCGCACAGGATCAACTTCTCAGGCGTTGGGCTTGGGACCGAGTGGACGAGATGTGGCGGGGCCTTGAGCGTAGACCTTGGAAACACACCCGTGCTCTCCGAGCCTGTTGCGAACGATTGAGCACGTCCATGTACGATGTCGTGTACTTATAATCTGGCGGTGGATGTGTCCTGTAGATACCGACGAGTTAGACTCACGATCTCATGACGCAGCAGCCGCGTCCGCCGCCCCATCGTTGAGGATATCCGGAGTGCGACAGTCTTGAGGCGCCGTGAGCCGGACATCCGAGCGTCAGAGTCACAGCTGGGTGCGACTTGCTGACACTGCTGCTCTTCATATCAGGGCTCCAGTCGTGATGCGGTGAAAGAGTCAAAGCCGCGGCATACCTGTCAATATGTCCGCATGGCGCAGCGAGCGTATTGCGAGCTCGCGCGAGCGTCGAGAGATATGAAGGATCGCTGGCAGTGGACCTCAGGAAGATACGAGGAACGTATTCAGCGCTGCCTCAGTACAAGAGCTGTGTTTCCTTGGATCTCGGAGCACAATCGCATCATGAATTGACTCTTCCGAAATGCAGCCGTGGCACCTGCCGCATATCACAGTGGCCTTGGCCTTCGCAGAAGCGTGTACTCTGCGTCAAACACCACATCGTAAGGGGCGAGGGCTCAGAGCGCAGCGAGCGGCGTGAGGTCAAGAGATCTGAATGATCGCAGTGGACCCCCGAACTTCAGAGAGCACGAGGAACGTGCTCGGTGCGACCTCGGCACAAGCACTGAGTTCCGTTAGATCTCAGCACAAGCCACGCGCATCGTCCATACAGCGGATGCGACACATGGTGCATAGACAGAGCCCCTGTGAACGACGATCGAGAGCCCACGAAACGAGCAAGGCCAGGTGCGTCGCAGTAAACCGAGCAGAGACACACCAGAGCAGAACAGCACTGAACCAGGAATCTATGTTGGATGTATGTACTGACCCCACGCGGACGAGCAATGTTGACAATTGCAGCAGCACCAAGCCCAGGAATCGCACGCAGCGGTCACACGAATACCTGAATAGCGCCACAGCCAGCCTTCTGCACCCAGACCGGCGCGGCGCCAGGCTCGCCTTTACGCACGAGCTGGCTCCAGTGGGCCTTGCCGCAGCGCGGCACGGGACACGCCCACTCGCGCTCGGCGAGCACCTCCACCTCGGGCTCTGCCGGCGGCTTGCGCCCGCGCTTAGCCTTGGGCTTTGCGCGCCGGGTGGGTCGGCGCGCGGGGGCGGACGGTCGCTGCTCGTCGCCGTCATGGGAATGGGAATGCGAATGGAGGAGCTGCGCATCTTCGGCGAGCGCCGCGAGACACTTGCCGTCGACGACATGCCCGCACCGCAGCGCCCACACGCGCGCCGCCCGCGCGTTCTGGTCCGCGCGCAGCGGGTCAACGCATTTGGCGCAGACGAGCAGCCGTTGTGCTGGCTCGGCTTTGCGCTTTCCTTTGTCAATGACTTCTTCGCCTGAAACATCAAAAGTCTGAGGTCAGCGGAAGAAGAATGCATGCAAGGCAATGGCAGCGCACCCGTCTCGACGTCGAAGACCTTGGGCGCCTCCGGCGCCTCGGGCGGCGCAAAGTCGCTCGTAAAGCCGGCCGGCACGGGCGTCTTGAACAGAAACTCGCGTTTGTACTGGGGCGGTGGAGGCGCCGCGGGCTGGTTGAGCTGCTCGAAGATGTCCTCGTCGTAGCGCTGCCAGCCGTCCGCGTCAAGCCCAAGACCCGGCATGCCAAAGTCGAACGTGAAGCGGATGTTGCGGCCGTTACCCCCGCCGATGCCGCGGCCGACGTTCTGCTGGGCCTGTCGCAGGATGAAGCCACCGAGTCCGAGCCCGCGATGTGCGGCCGCCGCCTGGGCCTGAGGCGGCGGCGGCGGGAGCGGCGGGCCGTGGTGGAAGAGGGCGGCGCCGAGGCCGACGGCGTGCTGCGCGGCGCCCTCGAACGGGTTCATGAACAGGTTGTGCAGGCTGAGGCGCAGGTGGCGCAGGCGGTCGGGGATGCCCGGCACGGGCGGCGGCGGCCCGGCGGCCTGCGGCGGCGGCGGGGGCGGCGAGAACAGCGCCCGACGGTGCGGGCGCCGGCGGTCTGCGCGCGGTGTCAGCGTCCAAGTCGAAGGCGGTCAGCAACGCCGGCACGCACGCGCACGGGTGCTGGGCCCGGGGCCGGCGCCAAACATGATCTCGTCGTGGGCGGCCTCGGGGTCGAACGGCCCGCTAACGTCGTCATCGTCGTCGCTGTCGTCGAGCACGATCGGCTGCCGCGGGATGTTGGACAGCGGCGGCGTCAGCGGCCGACGCCGGCCGCGCCGTGGCGGTCGGAGCGGCGGCGGCGACTCGAAGTCGTCGACATCGATGGCCATGTCGGCCGAAGAGCCCGCCGCGGGCACGTCGGGCGCGCGCGAGTTGCGGCCGAGGACGAGGTCTTCGACGAGCGGAGCGGTGGCGGCCATGGTCGCAGCTGCTGGACAAGATGGCAAGTTGAAGATGCGTTTTGCTTCCGCTCCGGGTCCTCTTGGCGTGTTGAGATTTGGGATAACACTTGGTAAGATCCTGACTGCCTATAACATTTGCGATATGTGGTAGTATATTGCACAGGCAGTCCAGCAAGGCTGACTCTGTGGGCCGAGACTGGGAGAGACTGGGATTTGCTTTCAACAAACGGGAGATTTATAGAATACTTACAATTATATGTGTTCATTCAAGGTTCCCGGAAGAGCTTACTGTTTATTGGGTAATTAGCCAGCCCCATCTGGTACATACATCAATCTGGGTGAACGCGACGCCTTCTCTCAATGGTTCTTACCACCAATCTGCGAACCTTAGAGGAAAAACGACTGTAGGGCGAGAAACCTTCAGGCCACTTCCTCCATTCCAGGTCTCCCGTCCTCTTCCCAACCGCGGGAAAGAGGCGTCTGTGATACAGCAGTTGGACGACAATGCCCGCAAAGTCGGAGACGACGTCCTGCAGCAAGTCTGACGCCGTGTCCTCGACGAGAAACGCCACGTCCCGATCTTCGCAGATGTTGATCTTCTCGCCGTCCTCCATAAGCTTGAAACAGTCCCATTGGCTGTGCGGCTGGCCGTTGCTAATCGCTCTTATCACCGCGAGCAGAGCCTCCGCCGACTCCTCGCGCTTCTTCACCAGATCCTCCCACACTTCGTACGATTGCAACGGAAACTCTTGCGCGAGAGCGGCCTTGTGTGCCCGAACCATGCTGTTCCAGGTCGTGGATGGGTCTCCGACGGCGTCAACAAGGCGCATGTAGAGCCTGGCGCTCGCCCGCAGTACGTGTGTGAGATCGGGGGAGACAAAGGAGCCGAATGGCATGGGCTCCTCGACCTTCAAGTATACCGGAGATATAACCACCGCAAGACCCTCGGGCGACCACGGATCTTCGGCAACATAGAAATGAATGAACGCAGTGCTGCCGTAGCTTTCGTCGTCTCCGAGCGACCATACTGGAGAAATCCGCCTGTCGTTTCTGTATATCAGCGGCAAAGCCAATCCTCAACGGTCACATACAGCCAGACCAGTTTGTTCCAAATCAGCGGATTCATCAATGCGTATAAATAAGAATTGATGTCCTGGTCGTAGCCAGAGTTGACACCAGCCAGGAGGGCGAACAGGCGCAGGAAGACCTGATGATGTTTTACAACCAGTTCCACATGTTTGATAAGATCGTGCTCAGTACTCACCGAGATCGGAAATCTGCCCAGAGGCGCACAGGCCTTGCCTTGACTGTCAAAAAGCGGAACGGAAGTGACGGCTCGTCGAAAGTCATTCTTCTGGGCGCCGTTTCGAGCAGAGTCAGAATGCGATCAACTTTGACGCTGTCGGCTTCAGACCGCTGCTCAATCTTCTTGAGAGAGGATCTGTCATGCAAATTGAGATGGAAGAAAGCGATTTTGCGACAGCGAACCTTCACTCACACGCTGAGAGCGCCGAGCATCACCTGGATGACGTCGACCTGCTCGTTGAGACGACGCTTGAACGCCTCCACCTCGGCTTTCCCTCCGAGCGCCGTCCAGGCGTAGACGGACCACATGCCCTGCGTCCAGCGCTGCAGGCGTCGCTTGCGCATCAGGCTGCCCTGAAACGCCTCCAGCTTGTCGTGCATGCGCTTCAGGAGGCCAAAGCAAACCGCGAGGGCGTGGTTGACGCCGTTGGCGATGGAGGGCTCGGGCCTGGGTCCAAGGGCGGTTTCAGCTGTCTGTAGCACCTGGGAGAACGCGTCAAGATCGTCGATCAGCTCCTGCACCTCGCCAGCCGCGGCCTTGGCTTCGAGGAGCACTCTTTTCAACTTCCATGCCAGCTCCAGCACGGCCAGGAAGTCACCAAGGGACCCGGCTGTAAAGGCGAAGATGGGCATCCAGGAGAATTGTGAGACTGAGGTGAGAGTATTGTGGGAAAATCGATATGGTAGGCGTGCCACGTGCAGAGCGGGACCGACAGCGAGGTCGAAGTATTCCCGCTTTCGTGCAAGTGCGTAATGTTTAGTCCATCCTTGTGCCTTCCGGAGCTGATCAACAGCTACTCAACAGCACAGTGATATCACGGGTGACGGTCAGTACCAGCGGTGGTGAAGGAGCCAAAGGCTTGCGAACGATGTGTGACTTCGATCGCACGCATAGCTCCTCAAATCTTTCCACTGTTTGATCCGGTACTGTGCATCCACTGCTCTCAGCAATCTACATGGGTCTACTCCTAGTCTGGGCGCCAGTTTGCCTTCAACACAATTCTCTTCTACCCAAATACGTCGGCGGCGAAGCGTTCGTTCCGAATGCTCGCCCAAAACTCCTCGGGCGTCTTCTCGCGTTTCTGGCCGGGTCCGGGTTGCTCGTCCATAATCCGGATGATAGGGCTTCTTTTCCTTTTCCCATGACGGTGGTAACTTTGTGCCACCGTGTGCCGCCCATGGGGGTACCGTCTTCGACGAGCTCGCCTAGTGCTGACTCGCACGAGGTGCTGCAAGGACTGATTCCAGCCCCGGTACAGCGTCTGCCCCGCGGTTCGGGCAGTACGTTCAGCGACGAGCCAGCTGTGGCCCGACTGTCGCCAATAAGTTCCTTGTTCAGCGCCTTTCGAACGAATACAAGGGCATGTCCATTGCAACTTTCAAACAACGAAACAGCAGCCTACATCGAATACAAAGCTAGCGGTATACAGCGGAATCGCGAAAAGGGCCGCGCAAAGGGTACAAACGAGCAGACGACAGCATAGTAATTGACATAACATTACAGACAGGAAGGGTGGTTCAGAGATGGCCATGAGAACCACGGTGGCGGTGAAGCGCATCCTGGCGCGAGTACGACCTCCCGCACTGGCAGCGGTGGCGCTCGTTCTTGACCGCGGGCGGGAGGTGCGACTTGAGATGGCGCTTGAGCTGCTCAGCCGTGACGCGCTCCGTGCAGCCAGCGACGGTACACGCGCGCTTGCCGTCCGGGCCCTTCTTCGCGCGCGGCATGCTGACGTTCGCGAGGTACTCGCTCTCGTCGATGATGCGCTTGCGGGGGTTGCGAGTAGCCGGCGCGGGGAAACTGGACGCGGACGGAGATGGGGAGCGCACGGGCGAGCCGGCGATGAGATGAGCGTGGCTGAGGTTCTCCAGACGCTGCGACTGGGCTGGTATGGGCTGCGACGGCGCGTGGGAGAGCAGAGAAGGCGCAATGCCAACTGCGTCGAATGTTGACGAATTAGGCTCTCCCAGCTCAAGGCCGAGGGTGCTCTGATTGAGGCCCAGGGCGGGCCAGAATGGGGTGTTGTTCTTCAGTATGGCTGCGGGTATAGGGTACGTCGGCGACGGAGGGAAAAGCGCAGGCGCATACGATGACAGGCCGGGCGGGGTCGAGTCCGGCGACAAGTCCACGCTGTTATTGAAGAGCGGGAATGCACGCCAAAGCTGATCGTCGCTACTTGTCACGGATGCCCTTCATACAGCGTGAGCAGTTGTGCTATATGATGACGACTCACGGACCTTGTAATGTCGTTAAAGTTGGAGGCAGGCTGGGAGGCCAGAAACAGGTCGGGAAAGCTGTGAAGCAGTAAGCATACAGCGGGCGAAGAATGTTCTGGGCAGCAGACGTACGACACAGGGTAGTCGGGTCCCAGAAACTGGTCGAGAGACGGCTCGAACATGAGTCAGTGAGGACCTGGGGAAGACTGTAGGGTGGTGTACAATACCTAACAGCGCAGGCGCGCCGACTTATAAAAGTCGGGTTGCGCTTCAGGAAGTCTGTGGTTCAGCATGGGCGACAATGCACGTCAACAGGGTTCGTGAGGCGTTGATCGGATGGGAACGGACATAAACGCCGCGTACTGTATGATCTAGCCCAGAGCTGGCAAGCAGGCAGAGCCGTAGTGTACGTCGTTGAGCGTCCATGAGTTGCGGTGTGGAGCTTGACGACCGAGCCATCGCGGAGAAGGCGGCGGCGCCGTCCTTGCGATTCCGCAGCTATCGGGTTTGGTGGTATGCTCCGGCGCAATCCTAATGCATGGCCTCGGCCCGCGGACAACGAAGCGTCTGTGGCCACCAGATATGGGTGAGGCGCAGGCCAGTGCACCGGTCTCAAAAAGCCTGTGATCATGTCGAGGGTCGGATAAACGCCGGTGTTTTTCTTTCCTGATGACCCCAGATTGCGTTCCTTGATAATCAAGATAGTGACCGCCTTGATAGAGCCATATTGGCGTACTGGTAGAACAGAGTCCTAGTATCACAGCTGTTTGCAAAATTGAGCGAAATCCACAGCTGTGTGTGTTCGGGCTCGTGGATTCGCACTCCAACGAGATGCTCCACTTCGCCATACAGATTTCACCCGCGAATACGGACTATGCTCTTTAAGTCCACCCCGCGTGCAAATTTCTATGGCGGCACTGAGAGCGCCGGTGGTGCGCGAATCCACGAGCCCGAACACACACAGCTGTGGATTTCGCTCAATTTTGCAAACAGCTGCAAGCTGGAGTAGAGACGGTGTCGTGTGCCATGAGCGCGTAGTCGCTGTATTTTGCGCAGAGCATGGTGATTGATGATTTCATACGGCAGCGGGACATTGCATGCCACTCGCCGGGGAACATGATTGAACATGCGCAGAGGCAAGTCGGATTATCCGGCTCAGAGAGTCAGAAGTCCAAGCCATACGCAGGCTAATGAACGGAATTGAATAATGGATTAAACATTCGATAACTAGAGGATACAATTGGTCAGTCAATGACAGGCAGAACGCAAGCAGCGCGCGCAGCACGCGAGATAACGATACACCAGGGAAACGTCACGGTCGGGAAACGTTCGGTCGTGAGAGGGGTTCAACTAGTAGTTGCCCAGGCGCAGCCTGCGCCGCTGCGTTTGCTCGTGGGTGCGCAGAGCCTCCTCGCGGCGGTGGCGCAAGGCGCGCTTGCCAATGACGCGCTTGCAAGTGGTCTTGAGCGGCTTGGCCTCTCCAGTTTTGGCTGGAGCATTCGTCGCAGTCGGTGTCGACGTTGGCGCGTTCTGCGTGTCAGACGGTGTACTGATAGCGCCGTTATCATCGCCGGTATCATCGTCGGCGCGCCCAACAAAGACGGCAGGTCCTGGGAACTGGTACGTGTCGGGGTTGATGTTGCTGTCGAACACGTTGACATGGATGCCCGGATGCGTCGCGCTGTACGACCCCGGGAACGCCGCGAGCTCGGCGCCCTGCGCCTTCGCGCTCTTGCTCGCGCCGCCGCCGGTGACGCGCACCTGCGTACAGCTGACGTAGAACTCCGCGCCGCCGACGGGCTGCGCGATGTGCAGCGAGAGCACCTCGTAGCGCACGAGGTAGTGGCCGTTGGGGATGTTCTTGGGCACCGTGACGGAGATGCTCTTGTTGTTCGGCTTGAACATGTCGCCCTGGAACCAGCCATCGGTCTTGTCGCCGCTCTTGAAGCCCTTTTGATCGATCTTGAACCACGCTTCCTCGCCAGCCGCCGGAGGAGCGCAGCGGTCTGCGGTGGTGCCGTCGGGGCATTGGTACATGTAGGCCATCACTGGGCCCACGTTGTGGGGCCATTCCGTGCGGTCGTCGCCCAAACGGTAGTGGTATGTAAGCTTCGAGCCGGCCTCGACGTCCGCGACAAGCGATGCGGAGTCTGCAGCGCCGCGTCCACAGATCATGTCGTGAGACTGAGCATCGTTGATTGGATTGAAACCTAGAAAAATAATTTCAGAATTCACTCCAGAATAAAAGGTGATGCTTATAGCATACTGCGAATCTGGCGGATGGGGGAGTCAATGTTGGTGGACGAGCCCTGGTTTGGTCCTTTGTAGGTCACGCCGTTGGCGACTACGAACTCGACAGTGCCGTGCGCATTGACCAAAGACGAGAAGATGGCCACGAGAGTCGCGGCCGTAAGGAGAGTGGTGCGAGTCACAGACTTCATCGATCGTTCAGCGTCAAGCAGAGGGAAGCGGCGGAATCGGAGAGTTGGGGGAGGAAATAAGAGTCAATTTGCGGGCCAGGCCGGTATATAAGCTGCGGCGGCTGCGTGGCGGGCTGTGGCCGTTGTTTCGCGCGTGCGCAAGGGCCACGGTGGAGGACCATCCGGTTTTGTGTGCGCGTGGAGTGCCAAGACAAGCGGTGGTCGGAGATGAAATTGCCGCCGCTTCGCATTGTTCTCCGTGACGACCAAACAAACAACTCGTTTTGAGCCACATTTTTGCCCGACAATGGCGGAACCAGCTGCACCGACTGTGCACAAGCGCTTCAACTTTACAGACTCGGATATCACCTTCTGCTCCTCGGACAACGTCATCTTCTGCGTCCATAAAGCCAACCTGTGTGCATTTTCGGTCGTCTTCAAGGACATGTTCGTCGTTGGGCACGACGCTGCCGACACGACCGCGGAGCCGATAGCGGTTGCTGAGCGCGCACAGGTGCTTCAGGTCCTGCTTGCCATGTGCTACCCCGCAGCGGATCCCCCATTGGACTTGGGCAAGCTCGCCGCGAACTTGATTATTGATTGCTACGAGGCGACTGTCAAGTACCAGATGTGGGTTGCTGGGCTAGCGCTGCGAAGCTTCGCAATGTACGCATCATTATCCCGCCGTCCGTGCGCCCTCGACTTACGAGTGGTGTTCGCCAGCCCAATCGTCCACAAAGATCCATTTCCCATCGCCAGGCTCGCCCACAAACTCAACGACTCCGTCCTCTTGGGCAAAGCCGCAGTGGAAATCCTGAAATACGACTTGCTCGCCAGATCCAGGGAATACTCGAAGAAAGCAGGGCCGGTCTGGCCTACTCTAGTGAGTCGCCGGCGCCACGAACGGCGCCTGCAATCGCTCAATACCCGCAGCTTGAATTCCACTACCGATGCCGGGCCGAAGTTGTTGATCTCCTTTTCACACTTTCTGGCGATACGGCGAAACCTTGCCATCTGACTCCCCCGGCGCACATGGCGCTCACACAAGAATGGCGGAACGCGTGCAAGAAACATCTAGGGGGCTCAGCTGTGCTCGATACCGCCGCTCTCTTGGCATGCATTAAAAAAATCATGGGCGGCCATGGTACTTCGTGCACAAACCAGCAATGTAGAGAGGCGATGCAATGCTGGGACGCCAGGAAAAATAACCTCGCGAACTTCAAGCGCAAGGTGAAGTTCGACGCTTGAATGTCCCCGTTATCTTCGTGTATCTTCGATAAAGCTGCTAATCACTCCAGGCCCATATATACGAGTTGACATAATTGCGGGTTTCACTGCTGCACTGCTACACTAGGCTGCCGGCGTTTGTTTGCATCCTTCGCTCTTGCGTCCACCAATGCCGCTCAGGGCATTACATCATTTGGAGCATCCCGCATACCCCTTATCACCACCACCATAGCCGTGCCGATGAGGACGAAACGCGTATTCCATTGACCTATTGCGTTGCCGCGGTTCTCAGACAGGCTCCTGAAGATTCCAGCTAAGTTTACAGCCTCGAGTTCGCCTCATGGATCCGGTGAGGCATGCCACTTCAACCGAGGCTGACGCGTTTAAAGCAGGCTCTGAGTTCGCAGCAATACCAACGCTCTCTGGCTCACTCACACGATGTCCGACACAGCAGAATCGGCTCCCGCGCCCACGCCGGCGCCGCACGCACAATTCAACCACCCCAACTCAGACTTGACACTCCTCTCGTCTGACAACGTTCTATTTCACGTCCATCGCGCGAATCTGTCCGCCTTCTCCGCCGTCTTCAAGAATATGTTCAGCGACAGCGAAGCCCAGTCCGAGCCCGTCCCCCTCTCCGAGACGTCTTCGACCCTCGCGATTTTGCTCGCGATGTGCTATCCGTCTGAGGAGCCGCCTGTGGACTTCACGAAGCTCGACGCAGAGGTCATCCTGGCGTGCTACGAGGCTACCGTCAAGTACCAGATGTGGGTCGCAGGCCTCGCCCTGCGCAGCTTCGTCCAGTGCGCATAATCGTACACGTTCTTGTAATGCGACTGACATGAGGCTTGCAAATGCAGGCCGCTCGTCCACCTCGAGCCCTTTCTCGTCGTCAAGCTCGCATATCGCCTGAACGATTCGGTTCTGATGGCGGCGGCGGCGGAAGAGGCTCTCAACTGTGATATATTGGCGAATGCGCGTCAATATGCCGAAAAAGCAGGTCCGGACATGTGGCCTCGCTTGGTAAGTGGCTCTGGAACGTCGCGTGCTTAAGCTCATGCAATACCACAGCTTGAATTTCATTATCGACGCAAAATGGAGATCGTCGATTTCGTCTCCACACAGTTAGGAACTGCAGCATATTGCGCTCATTGTCGCAGGAGACAGCCAAGACGCGAACTACTAAATGATTTGCTTGCTTCGAGGAAAGGAATCATTGATCCTCAACTCCTCCAGAAATTCAATTCAGCTACTGTCGAGGTGTCACATTGCGGCTATTGCCCGGACCGCAGCACCGCCGACTTCGCAGACCTGAAGATCATGTTGGCGCAATTTCCTTCTAAATGTAGCTTTACTTTATAAGCATTCCTCACTCGGTAGTTAGCTCCTCCATTTGAAATTTTGAATGTACACCGTGTCGTTCATTTTTGACCCAGTTTGAGGTTCCAACGTCCGCTAGACGCGCTTTTAAGACTCCGACGCTTTCAGCAACGTTAACTTTCGTCTCTTCGGCTCTCGGTCTACATATGTCATCGAGCACGCCACAGCCGTTGAAGGTGCCCGCAGGCACTTCGCCTACTCCTTCGAAACAACCAACGCCAAAGCCGTCCCAAGTGGCGTTGAAGACCGCACCAACCACGCGACCCGAGGACATATCCTCGCCACATGAGTTGACAGCCTTTGTAAGTCTACCACATATGGTATTTCACTACTAAATCTACATATCCTCTATTCCAATGATTGGATAGGTCGAAACGCTGCTCGGCCAGCTCGAAGCCAAGTTCGACGACATGTCGAACCAGTTGCTCGACCGCAGTAAGCATTACAGGTTTTCGCGCCCCGAAACCACATGTGCCTGACCTGCGCAACGTTTCTAGTGGGTCAGATGTCTTCGCGCGTCGACGCGCTGGAGGCGTCGATACAGGACCTGATCAATACCGACATTGCCGCGCCGCCGTCGCCAAAGCCCGGCACGCCACGCTCATCTTGACCTTGGACTTTGGCTCGCCGTTCCCAGGCGGCGCATCTCCCACGTACATATCCACAGTTCCTTGCGCTCGATTTGTAACACGCTGCGTTCCGTTTTCAGTTCGAACAGAGCGGGATGCTTAACTCGACACTTCGCCTGAGCAGCCCGCTGCCCCGTCGAGGCGCGCACAGCAAGAAGAATCTGTGCCATACTGCGCTTGGTCGCTTGGTGCTCCTTACAGCCAGCCCTACGACCTAGGGCTGTTTGGAGATGTCCTGTCTGTGTCACAATTCACAGGCGGCGGGCGCGTGTTCCACTCTTGGCGATATCTGGCATTCCACAAAATCCAGAACGTAACGGCTTCCCGCAATCCCTTAAGAGCAGGCTCGGGCTACGGTAGAACGCGTTATTCGGGGTACCAGCCTACGGTGCAAGTCATATATTCGACCTTCGGCGCTGACCCGACGCGGCAAAGCTGAACCTGCTTCCCCATATACTCATGTTGGTCCCTGAGCGGGCCCCCGCAGAAGTATGCAGCGGCCCGGGGAGTAGACGTGACCACTGGGATATGAGGGCCGCAGTCTTCATTGCCGTCATATTTCCTTCGCATCAGTGAAGCCCGGCGTTTTCGGACCACAGGACTTCAGAACTGTGAGTTCTTCGGCTTTGAATCTTTCTGAGAACTGACAGTTTCGACTGAGCTCGAATCCTGGCAGTACTTAGATACGATCTGGGCCAGGCCTATGGACGTCAACGCAGTGCGTCTATCATGGCCAATCGCAATCAGATAAACCAGAACTGGCCGATCTTCAGTGGGGGATGATCACCAGTCATGTCACGGGGTAGCATGCCGAGTAAAAGAAAATAGGGGCGGCGTCCTCGCGGCTCTCCGCCGCGTTCGGGGGAGTCGCCACTCTTTTTGAGTCGCGGCGTGCAATGGCAAACGGTATGCACGTACTCCAGCCCGGCCGGACTTCCATATGCACCTGCCAGTCTCACATGCAATGTGAGCGGGAATAGGTCCCAGAGGCTTCGCTTGCGCGTATTTCGCGCCATCCGGCACAGGGCGCACAGATCTCTGAACCGGGCCGGAGAGCCGGGGGCGCAGACGCATATAAGCGGGCGGAGGAATGCCGGAGATTCTCTGTGCTCCTATCGCCCTCTTTCCCCAGCTTCATACTAGCAGTTAGCAGCACTCTGCAACGATGAACATCTCGAAGAACGCGAGCGATGCCGCCGCCCCCGTGTGGCCGGAGCGCTTTGTGCAGCTCAAGCACGAGATCGCGCAGGGCCACGAGGAGGGGCTGACGCGCTCGTGGAAGGCCCTAATTACTGCGCTCAAGGGCAGGACGGACGAGTTCATTAACGTCGGACCGGCGGTACGCCGTGTTTTTTGTTACTGTTGTCGGATATGCTGCTGACTGCGTCTTGCAGTATATTCCTCAGGTCGATTATAGCGAGCTGCAGAATTTGAGCGCGGAGAAGGTGGCCGAAGTCAAGAAGAAGGGTTGCGTCGTTATCAAGAACGTAGTCCCCGATGAGGAGGCTCTTCGTTGGAAGGCCGATCTCAGGAAAATCATTGAGGATAACCCGCAACTCGAGGGTATGCCCGAAGCGTTCTCTTTGGCACGACTCACATTCTGCTCAGGTCTTCCACTGGACGACAAGCAGTTCTTCTATCTCTAGTACATGCCATTGATGACTGACATTGACTCCAGACTGACATTTACACTAGCTGGTCGAAGCCGCAGGTCGAAGCTCGCGCGCATCCCAACATCCTCAACGCATCGACCTGGCTCAACCAACTCTACACCGGCTCAGGCGCGGACCCACGCGTGCTGAGCGCTCCGCTCACGTATGCCGACCGCTTCCGCATTCGCAAGCCCGGCCCGTCCAAGTGGGGATTCCACCCGCCGCACATTGACGGTGAGCTCTACTCTCAGCACGCCGCTTGTCATGTCTGACTAAGGTCGACCAGGCGGCAGCATTGAGCGCTGGGAGGACCCGGGCTTCCGCTCAATCTACCGCGACATCCTTTCGGGCAACTGGACCAAGCACGACGCGTTCGACATCGACGGGCGCATCGTCGCCCAGTCCGACTTGTACGACCGCCCGAACCAGGCCAGCGTCTTCCGCACCTTCCAAGGCTGGCTCGCCATGAGGTCAGTTCTTCCATTCAGATCTCGTCGTCGAGGCATACCTGACCCGCATTGCACGCTTGCAGCGAGACTGGCCCCGGGGAAGGCACGCTGCGCGTCTACCCCGACATCCAGCTCGGCAACTCCTATGTCATTCTGCGCCCGTTCTTCTCGCCGATCGACCCGAATGACGATCTGTACGATCCTGAGAACTGGAAGCTTGGTGCGTGCCGCTTTCGCGGGTTGTTTAATGGAACACGGCACCGATCGCCCCTGGCTTTCGCAGACCTCTCCAAGCCAGAGTTCCCGGGCATCATCCTGCAGCCTGATGGCAAGTTCCACGGACCGCGCATCAACGACGAGTCGCACCCGCACCTGCGCACGGGAGAGGCCATGGTCAGCGTGCCGCACGTCTCCCCGGGCGACATGGTCTTCTGGCACAGTGTGCGTTATCTCACTTTCTCATAACCTTGTATTACAACAGTTCAATGATTATCCGCAGGACCTCATCCACTCTGTTGAGGAGGCGCACAACGGCAAGAACGACTCGAGCGTGATGTACATCGCCGCGGTGCCCGCGACCAAGCAGAACGTAACATACATCGCCAAACAACGAGACGCGTTCCTCAAGGGCCACACTCCGCCGGACTTTGGCAGGTGCGTTGATAAACCTTCTGCTCTTCCGAAGCATGTTCTGAATCACGTGACGTGGCAGGGACGGCGACGAGAGCGGTGTGAAGGGCGTCGGAAGCGCCGATGATATTCGTAACCCTCTCGCCAGGAGGGCAATGGGGTTGGACGGCTTTGAGGAGTTGATTCGCGTGGCCGCAGTCGGCGCCTAAAGAAGCAACTCGGAATGTATTGGTCTGTACCCTCTCTCTTATGCGAATTGTGTCAGAAAATCAATGCCACTGTGGAATCTTCCGTGCCACGCTGCGACCATGGTATTACATGCTGCCGTTAACGACCGTTTAACCTTGCTTGCTGGTGGGTTCCGCCTCCCAAGATCCACGTGGTGGTCGTTCATCGATGTAACAATCGGAGGTGCTGTTGCCACATGGCCTATTGTTATCATTCTTCGATATATGCGAGCGCCCTGCCCTGTCAATCGGTCTCCCCTTCAAATCTACCCGCGCCACCAGCTTGCTCGCGCACGCCCTGACAAGTGACATGTCAAACGACGCACCGAGATCTTTTCCTGCCCTCGTCCCCAGAGCAGACCGCTTGCCATGGACGGTTCTCGTGCAGATCTTTCGTCATGCAACCAGGACGAACGACCCGTCGGCGCCATATCCCTACTTCAGCATAGCTCAGGTAGTCAGGCTCTCTCTTGTCTGCAAGCACTGGCGTGCTGTGGCCACCGGAACCCCGATCTTGTGGGCGTTTGTCTATTTACTGCCGACGGCAGTTTATCGGCTTCTTCGCAACCCCGAACAGCAGAGCGCTCTCAAGGCCCTGGACACTATCTTTCGTCGCTCGACTACGTTTACCGTCTACATCCAAGTGGCTCTCATCCCTAAGCACGAGGACACGAGTCTCACCGAGAACCAGCGCCACCAACGACGCTCTCTCGCACTGTGGCTAATTCTGAGAGTCATCCTGCAACATATCGAGCACGCTCTCTGCATCCACATCAGCGTCGACCACCCCCTTCTCGTCACCCGCGTGCTCACGGAGATCGCAAAGAAGAAGAATTCGCCGTCGCCGCTTCGGATGTTCCAGCTCACATTAGACGATGCGGACCCCAAGGTCCTCTCGCTCGGACCCATGCTTAACGAGAAGGGCGAAAGGCCCATCCTCGCGCTTCCCGGGCGCGAACTGCTCAACCTCACGCTCCAAAATGTCGCCTTCGACTGGGACGCGTCGATGTTCGGGCCCACCGACAGCCGCGTGCCGTTCCCCAAAGTGCGCTTGCTCACCATGCACTACCCGCCGCCGTACCAGGACCCGCAGCGCATCTGGAAGGTGCCGAGCTTCGACCGCTTCGCCACGATGCTGATCAGCCTCCCGAACCTCGTCGCGCTCGACTTGACCGTCTTTGGCCCCAACGAGCACACGTTCCCCAAGCTCGGCGCCAACTCGTACCTCTGGCTCGACAACCTGCGCAGTCTCAAGCTCAGAGCGATGCGCCCCACGTACATGACACGCCTGCTCCAGTACTTCAACCTCAGCCGACTCACCGAGCTCATGCTGTACCTGGAGCCATCCGTCACCGAGCCATTCGTGCCGATGGGGCTCGGGGAAGACGAGCACGAATGGGCGCCACTCATCTCAGTTCTGCGCGGCGCGCACACTATGGAGCGTCCGTGGCTATCCCTGAAGGCGCTGACGACGCTCAAGTTGCACAGCGCAGACGTACCATGGGGAAGACTTGCCGCCGTATTCGAGAATACCTCGTCTGTGCGCGACCTCACCATCCCGATTACAGAGGTACCCGCCCTGGCTGCATATACGGACGAAGCAAAGACCACCTGCGTCCTGCCAGCACTCTCCGTGCTCGCGTTATGCAGCGAGAACGGCGACCCGGCTATTCAGCTGGCGCGGATCGTCCGCAAGGCGCTCCTCCAGCGCGCAAGACGAATGCCCCCCATAAAGGAACTGTCTGGACCGTCGTGGCTGATAGACTGGTTGAGCGATTTGGGACGTTATGACCTGTACGCCGTAGATATGCATTCCTGGCCAGAGTGTGACGAGATATGACAATCGTAAATGTTCCATTTGTTATTGTGCAACGAGCCGCTGATTCCAAGATGCATCCGGATTACAAGCAAGATAGCAAGGGAAAGGTGGTTGGGCCATAGTAGTAGTAGTTCGTTCATCGCGCTTTACCCCACGTGACAGGGAAGAGCCGTCGTTCCTTAGCGCCGGTGAAGGCGCCGCTGAGACGCACTGCACTGCTCACGCGCTTGAGCAGTCCGCTGAATCGTTTCGCGGCTTTCTGCTGGTGCGTGGACATAGGCAGGCTGTCGACGTCGTCGTCGCTCTCGGTATGCGGCGCCAACCCGGTGGTGTAATAAGACTGCGAGATATTCAGGGCGCGGTGAGTGTTTGCGCAGGTACAGGGCAAGGCACGTACGCGACGCGTCGAATCGACGCTGGGCCTCACGCCGCCATGATCAACGCTAGACCGCGAATGGCCGAAGCTAGACGACGAAAAAGATACTCGAGAGCTTTCGCGCGTTCCGTCCGTCGTCTGCATCAGAGAGGACAATGAGAAATTTGGCGTGAGCACATCGACGTAACCGGTAGCAACGCAATATACGCACGCTAGCGACGGACGTTCTTCTCGACGCAACGGACAGTGCGCCTGGAATTGGCAGTAGAATTCCTAGGGCAATGGCCCCTGGTGTCGGCGCGCGAAGAGGAGGCGTCTCCGGGCGAGGCGTGTCTACCGCGGCGGCCGATGCCTGGACGGATAGGCGGGCCAACATAGACTATGCAGAGTGAGTGAAGAACAAAGGAAAAAAGGACAATGAAGCATCTCACATGGCGTTGTGCTGTTTTCCGGGCGACATAGGCCGCGAATTTAGGCTGACTATGCGGCGCGCTGGCGTCAGGGGTTGACGGACGCGACGTCGGGGAGTTGGAGGCGGTGTAAGAACGTGTGTTGGGCCGGTCGGGGTGTTCATGAGCGTGGAATGCAGGTGCAGAATTAGGAGGGTTGTATAAGAAGGAAGCTTGCATGGGTGATGGGTTGGGCATAGAGGATGGCTTGGAGGTCGTTGCATTATCGAGGAGGGGTATCGTAGTCGTGGAAGCGAGAGAGCAGAGAAGAGGACGATTAACTGAGGACGGTGCGCTGATAGTTCGAGGGCGGGGGGCCTTGGCGGCCCAGTCTCGCGCGACTTCGACGTCGCTCCAATGGCACCAAAGACACATGGGAAGCCCACGATCATGGCTGAAGCCACAGCTGGCGCATTCGAAGAGCGGGCGACCGTCTCTGAGCAGTTCGCCTAGAGGTAACGAAGGCGAAGTGTGTATCCGGGGCTGGCAAATGCGGTAAGGATCGTCTCCAATATCTCAGGATACTCGATCGCTTACTTCGGCAGCGACGCGCGAGGGCGGTATCCACGCGCGTTTGAGCGCGCGTCGCTCCATATTAGACGTAGAAAAGCCCGAGCAAACGCGTCCGGACGCGTGTTGAGATGCTGGGTATTAGCACGCTGACGGTATCGGTTCAAGGAGCGGAGTTAATCGGCCTTAGCCGCCAGAACAATGAGTTTCACCGTCGCCGATTTCAAAGGCTCTTCCCTTTGTAAATGCAAGGCTTAAAGTTACAGAAATTAGCCTATATATCTTACAACGATGTACTACATTGAGCAGAACATAGTCGTACTTTCTCAGCAAATTCTCAGCAATTCTCACCGCCCCGATCATATTAGGTAGAGACTCGAACTGCATTTATGACCACAGGCACTCCCACGACCCAATATTTCAGTAGTATTAATATGTGAGAGTTCATGAACTGATCTGTAGTCCCGTTTCCTCATGTCAAGTCGCTGGTCAGCGTTGACGACGAGCTGACCTTGTGATTGAAGCGATAGAATGCCTTTTACTGTAGATGTACGATAGAGAAACTGACAGACTTGGAGGCAACGCTTAAAGACTCTCTTGTCGTCAGCCGTCTTCAACTGGATTACCGCACCCGGAAGATTGAGTCACCGATTCAACTGGGAGTTAGACACGTCAGAGTCAAACTTAAAGCACTGTATTAAGCATTTACGATGTGACGATACCTATGACGGCGAGCGGCAGAGTCACCTGTACACAGCCTGTCAAGCGCACATGTCTTGGACCCGCACGGTCTCACCGCCGCCGCAGGGCGAAAGACAGGACTTCAAGTGAGCTTTGCAGTTGCACAGTGCAGCCCAGCTGCGCTGCGGTCACACGGCCAAGCGGCCAAACATTCCCTCGGGTATCACGGTCGCACGGCAAATGAAGACTCAAAAAAAATTGCGCATCGACCAACACTGAGCATAGCTTCCTTGAATTGCAGGGATAAATCCGGCTCTGAGATGGCCATGATTGCACAAAAAACTGAGGTTGGAAGGATTGAGCGCGACATGCAATAAACCTACAAAGAAAGTTGCTGTTAGTGCCGCCATTGAAACATCCGGGACGAGCGTCCGATACGCTGATAGAGCTCTCTCTCTCCCCATACCCACTCCGTCGCCAGGTGTACCGCGCCCTTGTATTCATGGCTCTTTGCCGCTTTGGCTCCTGTGGAGATTGAAGAGCGCCAAGTCTGGTTCCAAAGCGGGCAAACGCACGATGGAGGACGCGCGGCGCGGCTCTTCACAGCCGGCGTCCCACCAGGGACAGGCCATTGGGCTATTATAGCAGGTCTTCAGCTCCATGCCTGCTCACAGCCGTTGGAACGTGCAGGCTCACCTGGTTCCAGTACCCCACCAGCTCCACGGGCTGAGTCTTCGGATCGACCGCATGGACACAACGCTAGCCGGCACCGCGGCGATATCCAGCATCTTTCCTTTGACACTCGACCGCAGTTGAAACGATTCTGACTCAGGATGCCAATTGTCGCCCGTCGTGCGTGTTGCTTTGACTGGCCATCGTCGTGCGCTCTGGCTGTGTCGACTGGTTGAAGCCTGCACGTGGGGTCCCCCATACTGGTAGTTATATACCGGGACGATTTGCTCTTCTTCATGGAGGACTGGTGTGCGCCGCCTGGGGCATGCACTAGATATCAGGTCTGGGCTTAGCGGACGGGGATAACACGTGGAAAGCGTGCTTACTGCTCATTATCACCGCGATCGACAAGATCGACGAGATCGTAGTCGTTGCATCCCCGCCCAACCTCTCGGCACTATCGACGCCTCGTCCCTTCCATGCTATACTGGCTATCTCCTGGTAAATCTCAGGTCCTGATGTCCATGAGGCATGCCACGCCTGTAGGAAGCGAGATGGATGACCTGGCTGCTCACCCTTGCGGTTCTAGCTGCTCGACACTCGATCATCGATTGATTTCGGCGGGGAATTGGCTACTTTTCTCGGCCTATTGTGCAATCAGGATGCCCATTCTGCCGTTGGCCGTCTTTGAACTCGGCGACAGAGGGACTTGTCACGCATCTCGGAGCGCGCTCCTGATGCTATGGCCTATGCTCTTCCCACGCGATCGCAGACGGATACTATCCCGTCGCCTGATAGGACGATTGGAGGTCGTATTCTAATAGAACCAAGAGTCATCTAGCAGTCCGTTTCGCTGATTTACCCGATTTTCATCGATCCTCGTCGCACGTCGCGAATAGACAACGCCCCTAACGTGCAATGGGCACCGTCTGCTCGTGCCGTACATCGATTTCTTCCTGTGGCAAGGGATGTAGCATGGTCACATGCGGCAAGCCGCGACAGATGCTGTCTACATGTGGCCTGCGTGGTCTACGTTATTCAGCTGGGCGAGCGTCTCGGGCCGCAAATGTGGTCAACTCCGGGCACTGACGAGCTGGCATCGCTGGCCTTCTGATGAATCGTCAGCCTCTGGTCTCGAGAAGAAAAAACCAACACACTGAGCATGGAATCTGTCGGGGGATGACCTGGACCCGCGGCGTTGGTGTAATCGCGGCCTGTGAGTTACTCCTGGCCCGAGCGACACTCGTCGCGGGACGCATGGTGAAGCCTTGCTATCCCGACGACGTGTGTTGCTAGGACCCGGCGCTCTCACGAGCGCACGAACTCCCGCGCACGCCGAATCCGAAACCGTGGTGGAGGGGAGGACGAACTTGCGGAACGAGCCGGCCTGTGTTCTGCGGATCTGTACGGTTCGTTTCCCGCAGCCCGCAAGATATAACAGGCCGGAATAACCATCGAGCTTGGCAACGATGGGAAGGAATGTCGAGGAAAAGACGGGGGTGGAGGGGGTGCGGTTCCTGCTGGTAAGCACGGCTCGGAATGCGCGGCCTTTAACAATCCAGCTTGCCTGCCGTATTACGTGCCTCCCAGATGGTGCCTTTGCCTGCATTGCGATCCAGCGGCTTCTCGGGGTAACTGCGCCCATTTTGCCGATGTCGATGAGGTGTCTGCATGCCTCAAGGCAAGCCAACGAGTTACGATGCGACGGTGATCTCCTGGTTTCCAGCGCGCTTGCCACCCTTCGCTCAGCGGCATGCGTGTTCGGGGAGGCCGGGTCAGGCCCGGCGGCGAGCTGCATTTATTCTTTCCCGGGGCATGCCAGAATCAGACTCATGGCTGGCAGGGATGTGGAGTTTCAGGACCCGGCCCGGAACTTCGCCAACTAACACGCCCGCACATCCTATTCTGCTGTTCTCGCACTGGATCAGGATCAATCGGACCACCCTTCAGATTCGTGTACGCTCGATGTTTGTCCGGCGCGCTCAGGCGCGACCAGTCTGAGACCCTCCGACGACCAGCCTGTAGCTCAGCAACAGCGCGACTTCCCTGCGTTCCCCAAGCGTTCCCTCTCTTCGAAAAGGCACAGCTGAGCTAGATACCGTTATTTATGGGGATCAAAGTCTCTCAGAAGTGGAGAGTTGATATATACATGAGCACTTTTGCTGCAACTGTTAATTTTGTCGCGCGACAACTTGAAGATTCGATGGCAAGCTCTCGCGCATCATCTATGAGAAGCAAGAAGGTGAAGAACGGGCATTTTTTATCTTGTTCGATTATTATTGTGTCGATTTCTGAATGGCAGGAAATGCGCGGAGCAACGGTGTCGGTTGCTCGACGGAATTGACGCACTAGATACCTACCTAGGAGCGAAGAAAGCAGCATATCGTACTTACGGGTACCTGTAGCGCCTCGAGTTGTAGCTCTAACATCTCCAGTGATCATTTCCAGAGTTACAGTAATCATCCGGTCACTTCTCCCTCTTTGGCAGCTGTCCCAAGTTGGTGATGAACAAGCGCCCGAGTCGTGGCAATCTTGCATGCTCGATAGTGAGACTTGCGGCCTTCTTGCAGATTGAGTTCCAGGGATCGGGGGACGCTTCCTGGGCCTGTCGGTAACTAATCTAGAGTCTAGACGAACGGCGTACTGAGAAACTCACTGGTTCTCGCCATGTTACTCTTGCGGCACACCTACTTCACACGCATTCCCTCATGGCTCGTACCATACAAATGGCGCGATAGCGATTCTCAATTGTCAATGACCGCTGTCCGGCATGCACGACGAGGGGTATGGCCGACGGCTCGCGTATCCGCAAGACGATCTCACCGCGCCTGGCACAGTATGTCCCGACCGGCGGACAGCCTGTCAGCGATGTCAGCCGCGTGGGGCACCCTGCAGCAACCATTGCGCATCCTCGCGGTATGAATCGAAGTCTCCACTCGACGATCCTCCGCCATCTGGCGCACGACCTGAGACCGTATGAACTGAGCGCTCCGACGCCCAATTTGGCCTATGCATACTGGCCCTGCACATGCTCTTTTGGCTTTACAACTCCCAATGGGACCACATTGGCACCTCGGAGCAACCGGCGTCCTGTATATGGGAGCTCAGAGGTCCAGCCCATCCGGAGCATCAGGCAGGAGTCCCACCGACAATCAAAATCGCCTAGCGCTTCGACGCCAGGATCTCGCATGCCAGCATGCCACAGTGCACGAATGAGATATGTTAGTGACGGACCAGGGTCGCCCAAACAGCAGATTGGCATATAATTGCCGGGACCTCACTCAGAGATTCCTTGAAGCAGCATCTCGCACGTCGCAACGTTGTTATCGTCGAAGAGCGCTACCTTTCAGTACCTGCGTCCTCTTGAACGATAGCTTCGGCCAAATGAAGAAACACGTAGATAAGAGAGCGAGATAGCTGAGCTACACGAGAAAGAAAAAGCATCGGGAACAACGAGCGACGGCAGCGGCGCGGATGATACGGGACGGGGGTTGGGACAGGGAGGGGAGGAAAGTTATTCAACAGGCGGGTAATTACTTATGGGTGGGAAGGTCTAAGTAAAGATCCTTTTCGTTTCGTCAAAGATATTCATGAAAGGCGGGTAGCTGCAAACCAAGGGGACGGCGGAAGGAATCGCTCGCCGTTTACTCCTCCTCGTACTGCTCCTCGCCCGCCTCCTGCTCGTACTCGCCCTCCTCGTCCTCGCCCGCGACCGCGTCCTGGTACTGCTGGTACTCGGCGATGAGGTCCATCGTGTTGCTCTCGGCTGCACAACACGTTATTATCAGTGTCGCGCCGAACGCAAGCTGCTCAGTGGCCCACCTTCGGTAAACTCCATGACGTCCATGCCCTCGCCAGTGTACCAGTGGACGTACGCCTGACGCTTGAACATCGCGGCGAACTGGACGTGGGTGCGCTTGAAGAGCTCCTGGATGGACGTCGTGTTGGCGAGGCACACCGCGGCCTGCTTCATGCCGACGGGCGGGACCGAGCACAGCGTCACGGAGACGTTGTCCGGGATCCACTCGACGAACGCGACGCTGCTCTTCGACTTGAGGCCGAAGACCGCGTTCTCCGCGTCGCGCGACGAGATGTTGCCGCGGAACATCGTCGCAGCCGTCAGGTAGCGGCCGAACGCGGGGTCGCACGCGACGAGGATGTTACGCTTGTCGAACAGCCTGAGGAGCGCGTATCAGCACAAGAACTCGGATATGTAGTATAGCTCAGAGGGACGCACGCATGCGTGAGCTCCTGGATGCCGTTACCCTGGAACGCGCGGCTCTCGTTCGCGATGAACGGCGCGTACGACGGCACGAGGAAGTGCAGACGCGGGAACGGGACGAGGTTCATGCCGAGCTTCCGCAGGTCGCCGTTCAGCTGGCCGGGGAAGCGCAGCGACGTGCTCGTGCCGCACATGACCTGCGCGACGAGCCGATTCAAGTGCTCGAACGTCGGCGCCGGGTTCTTGAGCGTGCGCACGGCGATGTCGTACAGCGCCTCGTTGTCGATGCAGATCGTCAGATCTGTGCTCTCGACCAGCTGGTGCACAGACAGCAAGCAGTTGTACGGCTCCACGACCGTCTCCGAGACCTTGGGCGACGGCAGGATGCTGTATGTCGCCAGCATCCGGTCGGGGTACTCCTCGCGCAGCTTGGAGAGGATGAGCGAGCCCAGACCGGCGCCGGTGCCTCCGCCGAGCGAGTGCATGAGCTGGAAGCCTTGCAGCGCGTCGCACTGCTCTGTCTGTTGCCGAACGGCATCCTGTATTGCGCAATCAGTGACTAGCACACCGCGCCGCACTCGTAGTACGCACAAGAATGCTGTCTGCGATCTCTGCGCCTGAAGAAGGGATCAGAATGGCTTCCTTCTGTTATCATGGTATTTTTCGGACCTTCAGTGTAGTCTGCGAGTATTGTGAGTCAATTTAGAACGCGCAAGCGACTGATTGACATACAGCCTTTTCCCCAGTTGTTTCCCGCGCCGCTCTGAGTTTGTTCAATTAGCTTCCTGGATAATGGACGGCTGCGTTACTTGCCTCGCCATGAACAAAGGTATCAGGCTTGAACAGAGCGCCCAGGGGCCCGCTTTGCATCTAGGGACTAACTTAGTCAAGTCTTGCGGGCCGTTTCGAATGTTCTACACGGACTTTGTTGAAGACACCGGCCTCCAGGTCGACCTGGATGCTCCGGGGCACGTATTTCATGCCGTGCCCGTGGTTCACCTCGCTAAAGTACACTCCAGCCTGCGGGCATCCGGTCAGAGCCGGCGTGACGTGTGCGCAGAGGGATTAGGGACGCACGCGGACCAGCTGGAGATCATTGTCGCCGATATATTTCTGCAAACTGTCTCAGGACTTTTGGCAGGTCACGCGCGGTCACGGTCACGACGCACGCCTTCAAGATCGAGGCCGTGCTCGGCCAGCACGGAGCGCCAGAAGGCCTCGCCGATCTACGGACGCGTATGCGATAAGTTGGCTGGAGAACTGCGTCGAACACGCGACCGAACCTGGTTGCCGGCCTGCAATAATGATAAGAGCCAGATCTCACGCGATGGCTGCTGGAAGACGCAGCGTCACGCACCTGGCCGCACTGGATGTTGATAATTTCGCGACAGGACATGGGCTCGTAATGGGACGAGGTAGCGGCGCGTGAAAAGTGCGAGCTGTCGGCCATCACCGAAACCGTTCTGCTTCCTGAATTCTGGCTGAGGGCTGGCCGAGAGCGTACTCTCAGATTCCTGGATTCCTGCGATTATATGCTTTGGTGCTTCCATTTCGGAACAGACGAGTCAGTGCGCGGGAGCGAGCTCGTGCTCATGCTATTTGATCCAAGTTTGAGTATGACTCGCCTCTGGCGTTCCGCTCGGCGACCGAAACGTAGCTAAGAATGTTGCAGGCGGCGGCCGAGAACGACTCATCATTGCCTAAGCAGCTTATTGTGACCATTTTGCAGTTGGAGGCTGCCTTCATCAGCAATGTCGCTTCTACCCGTGGCTTCTGGTTGTCCTCCTTCTTGAATCTTCCCTGGTAGCACCACTCGTTTCATGTACGACTTCGAGAAGTGTGTCAGGCTAAACAATCTCCTAAGGAGGTCTCTTTCACACCTACGAAAAGAATGGGATCAACCCATCCGCCTCAGAGCGTATCCCAGGCTTAAGTCCCGCGGAGGCCCGCTGAACTAATAGTTGACTTTAAGGATGATACTCTATGGCGTCGAGGACAGAGATATGACAAAGAAGGTCTAAGAAGGGCGAGTGAGTAACTGAGGAATGATAAAGGGACAAGAAACCCACGGTATCGTAACGTTGGTTGCACCTTAGTAATTGCTTGAACTTGCTTATGTCTATCGTCGTAGTAATCATTCCCAGCAGTTGTGGCGTCTCCGTCTCAGACTCTTAGCAGTGTACTCCGGCTGCACATCAGTGTGAGGTGAGCCGGACCACTCCGGCCCGACCATTGCTCTTGTTCGCCGTCACGGAGATCCTTCGTCATGAAGCCTGATAGCGAGCTGGTCCAGATAATCACTGCACAGGAAGAGGAGCTTGTCTGGCCCAAGTTCTCTACGGAGGAATCGTCAGTCCTTAGCTGGAATTCATGTTATGGAAAGCCTCGTACTCATCAGCGCCGCAGCTGGGCAGTGGGCAATGCTATCCGCGACATCTTCCAGCAGAACTACAAGCCGGAGTACAGCGGCCGCACGGGCATCGCAGTGAGCATCACGCTGTTCAGCGGTGCGGTGCTCTTCCAGGCCAGCATCGACGACGGCGTTACGCCAGACAATTGGTGCGCAAGAGCCCTGGCCAGTCCTACTAGTGGCATACCATAGCTGACGCTGAGTAAAATAGGAACTGGGTGGCGGGAAAGACAGCGACCGTGAAGCGTTACAGTCGCTCCTCGTTCTTCGTCGGGCGCAACGCCGCCGTCAAAGGTCCCGAAGGCACGGCGCGCCTGCTGAAGCTTGCACCCGAGCTGGACTTCGTCGCACACGGCGGCGCCGTTCCTATCCGCCTGCGCGGGATGGACTTCACCAATCCCATTGGTGCGATCGTTGTGAGCGGGCTGCCGCAGGAGGACGACCACCAACTGGTGGTCGATGCATGTCGCAAGGTGCTGGGAATCCAGAGCACGTCCAGCGTCAGAGGATAAAGAAGCCAAAGCTTACATAAATGTCCAATTGTTTACTTTGTGGCACCGTGTATGTGGATCTGTAATAACGATTGTACGCTTGCTCACACAGCACAACTTACTGCGCTCCCGGACGCAGCGGAGCAGTTAGCCAGTGCCTCCGAAGTCAGGCTGGAGCAACTCACGCGTTGCCCCAGGGTTCCCATATCTGGGACACCGCCGGGGATCCATGTATTAGGGCATGCACGGATTCGCAATACTCTCGCAGCTCCCGCGCTTGACCATCAAGCTAATGGCCACATTTACCCAATCCCTCAACCCGCGGGCCTTCCCCTCCTCAGCCACCTTCTCGCCGTCGATGCCGCCAATACCGTGATATCCTTTGGTAAGTTCGCAAAGCAGCTGGGCGAGATTTATACCGTCAACCTTCCACGTGCGTTGCACTTTCGAATCACGTGGTTCAACCCCTTGCGTTACTTGCGTGCTCATGCTTCGTTCTACAGCACAGTGGCTGGTGAGTGAACAACAGACGGCTCGCAACAGTACTGTATTGCGCACCATGACCTACCTGATACAAATTCATGAGCCTCACACATGTACTTACTTATCCAAGTACAAGAACAACCGGCGCTCAGCGTCCGAAGGAAGTCGTCAGTGTCGTAGCATTGTTGGGCCATCGCGCCGATCGTGTACCAGGATCAGTGATTGCGCGATGACCGCAAGCGCACACGTTGGGAGCTCGGCCGACCCTTGTTGTGCAGCTGCCGACCCTGCAAGGGGTTCTTCGGTCGAGTCGCGCGGAGCTTGCACTTGGGTACTGCCGTGATTGCGGCTGGAGCACCGGAAGGGGGAGGACTTGACGGAGAGCCGGAGCCATCTGGCGAGCCAGTGTCCCCTGGCGCAGCAACTGCCGCGTCCGAAGAGCCGAATACGGGTGGCCCAGGAAAGACATACTGCGCGCTGTCGTATACGTCGACCAGGATGCCGGGGTCGTTCGCAGTGTACGCGCCAGGAAATGCAGCCAGCTGAGCACCTTGCGCACGCGCGTCCTGGTCCGTGTTGCCGCCGCTGACGCGTATCTGGGTGCAGCTGACGTAGAACTCCGCGCCGCCGGCGCTCATGGCGTTCTGCAGAGCGATGACCTCGAAGCGCAGAAGGTAATCGCCGTCGGGCACGTTGGCGGGCATCGTCACGGGGACGCTCTGGTTGGCCTTCATGTTGGCCTGCCACCAGTCGCCGCTGTTGCCACCGTTTTTGCGGCCCAGCTCGCTGATCTTGAACCACCCTGGCGTGCCTCCTGCTGGAGGCTCGCACTTGTCTGCCGTCGTGCCAGAGGGGCACGGGTACAGATACGTCATCAGGGGCCCGACGTTGTGCGGCCAGGTCGTCGAATCGGTGCCCGCGCGGTACAAGAACGACATTTGCGAGCCGGCAGTCACTGGCGCGACCGTTGGCGCGGACAAGGCTGCACTGGGCCCACAGGTGATGGCAGAAGACGTCGGATCGGTAATGGGCTCGAGCGCTGCAAGGTAAATTGTGAGCCTACGTCGAAATTACTGCGTTCAGCAGCGTACTTGAAATTTGGCGGATTGGCGTGAAGCTATCAGGCGGCGGCGATACGTCCAGGCTCCTGGGGCCAACATACGAGACACCGTCGGCGACGAACAAGGCGAGCGTGCCGTGCGCGCGTGCAAGGGACGACAACGAGGCGACGGAGAGAAGAAGAGTCACAGACTTCATGGGTATCGCGAACGCGCAGCGTCAACGTGTGCAATCAGAGAACAAGCTTCGGGATGGTGGTGGTCGGGAACAGGAGGCACACAGGGGACGCGGGTCGGCGAGGAGCAAGTTTGACCGGCGCAGCCACAAGAGCTGCCGTTGAGGTTATTCATGGGCAGAGGCGTGGGGCCGAGCCGCATGATCGGAGTTGCTCCTGAACATCAACATGCCGTTCTCGCGTGCTCCCCACGTGCAAGATCAAGTTTATCACTTTCTGGGCTCGGGATCAGCGTCGAAGAAACCCCAGTGAATCTAAAGAATGACCACCGGTATGTTGCGGTCTTCAATCAAGGTCCCAAGAGGCTTGAAGTACGGAAAGTACGGTCAGGAATCACTTTCACTCGGGAAAACTACTCACTGAGTTCCAGTTAACTGTATCCATTGTCTTCTTCATCGAATACCAAGCACGGATAACGATACAGCGATGATTCCCGTGGAATTTTGGCCCGCAGACTGCCAGCGGCCGAATTGAAAAAGATAAAACAACCGTGAGAACACAGTCGCTAAGGCTTAGTGATGCAGGCGCACCTAGCGAAAGGCGGCCAAGCCCAGGAACCAAAATCCTACAGGTCCAAAGTCGAGAAGTATGAATATGTCATGCTTGAGTCCGTTCGCCGTGAAAGGCCCATAAAGGAAACAAAGAGCAAAGCCTACTAGAGGCACAGTCACATAGGTCAGCTGGAACTTCTGGATGGGAAGGCGGGAAACCTGACCTCTATCAACCGGTTTGATGTTCTCCAGGTTTCCAGTAAAGCGGGTGCCGCAAATTTTGGTAGAACGGCAAGGAGGACAAAGGTTTACTTCCGGCGTCCGCGTTCAACAAGATAATCCAGGTCCCGCACAGTCGAACCAAACACCATTTGGTATGGAGCTTATATGACTTTTATAAATTTTGGCTAGCTCTGCACGCTGTTCAACGATGGGCAGGCCGCTTACACCTGTTCCCAAAACAGCTTACATAAGCCGGCCGCTCAGTTGGCTAACGTTGCCGGACCACATCAACAGAGCAAGACACAATTCAGGTAGGGGTGGCATTTCCAAAATCAACCAAAAAACTCGTATTCTCATATGACATCGCAGACTTCGGGGAGGGGGATTCAAAGAGGGAATTAGCCAAATACATCCGCAGCGTAACGTTCGTTCTGGATGGAGGCCCAGAAAGCCTCGGGGGTCTTGCGCAGGTGGGGAGGCAACTCCGGCATCTCACCAGAAATCTCGAGCTGCTGTTTCCGTTCTTCGAAGATCTTGATGCACGTTTCCTTGATTCCAAGCGCGACCCGGGCGGAACCACAGGTGTAGAACTTGGCGTCCTGGCGAAACGCTGCACCGATGTCTGCGCGATCATGCCAGACGCGACTGAGCGGCGGGTAAGCTTCTCACATTGAGCGACGGGAGCGGTATGAGCACGTACTCCTGCACGTATTTGCAGCCCTCGGAGAGTTGCGGCGCGCGGGAGAATGCCGGACGCACGTCGACGACGCCGAGTTCCGCCCAGGCTTTCAGGTCCGTATCCGCATAGAGGAAGTCGACGTCTGGCGAGCGGCACCCGAAGAACAGGAGCGTCTTGCCGACCTCGAGACCGGCGGCCTTCTGCGCGGCGCGCTCCTGGAGGAAGCCGCGCATGGGCGCAATGCCGCTCCCGCTCGCAAACATCACGATCGGCGTCGCGGGGTCCGCGGGAAGGTGGAAAGCCGCGCTGCTCGGGCGCACTGCGACCTGCACGCGATCACCCGGCTGCAGGCCCGCAAGGTAGTTGGACGCGACGCCTTGGAAAAGCTCCTTGGAATCCGCGAGAGACGCCTCGCGCAGAATGCCGAGCGTCAGAGTAACCTTCGTCGGGTTCCACAGTGGGGACGAGGATATAGAGTACTGCCGGACGCGCATGGCGGGCAGCATACCGAGGAAGGTGGAGAGGGGAATGTCGAGGTTCGGGTGGGCCTCGAGGAGGCTGAGAACGCTGACGCGCTTTTCGAGAACTTCGTGGACGTAATTATCGAGTAGATGCTGCAACGCGTCCTTGCTGGCGCCGGTGGCGTGGTGAATAAGCACCTCGATGTTCTTCCTGGTCGCGGGCTGTTGAAGTTCGACATAGCCTGAGAAAAGCTCCTGCACAGTCACTGGACGATGTGTGGGGAGTGTCGTTGGCGTTGCGGAGGAAATAGCGATCTTCGTTGAAGATAATCAATCAGACTCTAGCGTGATAGCAAGAGACAAACCTCTTGCTCCTCTGCCAACTTGAATCGGGCAATTACTCGCTTGACGGTTGCCGCTGGGTTCGTAGGCAGACTGCCACAGGTTTCGTAACTCGCAAAAAGGGCCAATGTAGGACTCACATAGCTAAGTAATCACCCGCGCGGTATGTCATGCCTTCTGGGAGCTCAATCTCTGCGAGTGCTATTTAGTTTGACAGTCGACTGAATTCAGTTGTGACGGACCCAGATGGTGCTTGTCGACAGTTCCAGGCTTGGTAAGTCGCACGTTCTGCGTGACAACACCCAGTCGTGCGTCAGGCTGACGCAGACGCGACGCGCGTTGCGTTGGTGCAGATAATTTGATGTCAGTACCGCCGTGCGCCTGTTCTGTAGCCGTAACGTTGTACACCTAGAAGTGCACATTAGGGCAGTAGTACGTCGAATGAGTGAGGAAGACAAACATTTGATAACTTAGACCATAGCTTGGTCTCCCATTCGTCAAACGACTCGAAGAAGCGGTCGCCGCCAGCGTCGGCCTCGCCGCGCTCGAGGATGCGCTCTGCTCCGCTACGTTCCAAGGCGGCGTCGACGAGCTTCGGGATGCGCTGGAACGTATGCACCCAGTCGTGGTTGCCACAACCGAAGACAGCATACTTCACGCCGGCGAGGGGCGCGTTCTCGCTTGACAGCGTTTCGACATACTTCACGAAGTGGCCAGCATTATCCGGCGGCTCGCCTGAACAATTCAAAGTCGCTCAGCGTTCGAAATCACTGACAAGAGATGATTACTTCGCACAAACCTTCAAACGAAGCAGTTATAATGATTACAGGACCATCGGAGGGCAGCTTGTTTGCCGCAGAGTCGAGCGTTCCAATGGAAGAACGGAAACCTACAACCGGAAGATTTAGCTCCAGTGCGGGATCTATATATTCACGGATATAGCTACCGTGACTTGCGGCGTCGTTCGCGAGACGCTGCGCAAACATCTCGCACGACCCAGTGTTGCTGCCATATAGGACGTACATCGGTTGTGTCGGCGATCCAGATTGTTGCGTCCCCTCCGGCGGCGCGGTTGTTGAGCCCGGTTTCATTGCTGTTGCCAGTGATGGCCCGAGCGATACCGTGAACGTCGTATCCTTCCTTGGGATGGCGTAGATGCGGAATTCGAAGGGCTTTATGGTGAGCGTTTGCTTGATTGTGAGATCATACGATGGATCGACCATGTGGAAGTCGAACTTCTGGAAGAGGCTGTTGTTGCTCGGTTGAGGCCTCATCCTGCGCTGGATAAGGAGAGCCGCTACTCACGTTACAACTGCTATTATAGCCTCTTGCCACGCGAATCCCCGCCCCTAAACTGGTCAGACCGCCAATCGTAATGTCCCGAAGGCGATTCTCACAATGCAAGCTCGCGCGCCATTGCCGAATGGCATCCAGGATTTTGGCTATCAACATATAAGTAAATGTGAGGTAAACACGTATGAAAATCCTTCTCACCGGGAGAGCTTCGAATTTTCCGTCCATCATACGCTCAGGCCTGAACTCCGTGGCCTGGAAGGCGGTTCGTCAGGCCTCATGAGGAATATTTAATCATGTGCACTTACATCATCACCGTATACCGCGGGATCGCGGTGGATGGCGGCCACATGAACTACAATGGTCTGGTCCTTCTCAATAAGGTACTTTCCACCGATGATTTCGTCCTCAAAGGGTGCGACGCCGAAACCAGAAATTGGGGAGTTAAGTCGGAGCACCTCGCGCATCACCGCTGAAATGGTTCATTTGAGAGACGCTGAGAGGCGAGTCTTCGACGCACCAGTTAGATACGGGAGGCGAGTCAGGTGTTCTGGGCGAATCCTTTCGACACCAACGACGGCATCTATCTCCGCTCTGAGCTTTGCGTAGACGTTTGGTTTCTTCAAAACGCTATACATCAGAAAGCTGAGCAAGCCTGCATGACTAGTTAACTCGGCATCTCTACGCCAGTCAATGGTACGACGCACCGGATGTCGTCTCGTGTCCAGCAATGAGGAAAGTAATCATCTGCTGTGATATGCTTTTATCGGTCAATTTCTTGCCTGTCGCAGACGGTTATGTAAATAGAAGTGGCCCATCTTTCTGGGATGCACGCGCACCAGTTTGAGGGTCGCGGCCATTGAGCATGGCATTCAGCAGGTCCTTCGTGTCCGTCGGATTGGCGCGACGGTCGTTGATAACTACATACGTAGCATACGTCGAAGTCAGTTATACTGACAAACTATGTGATGTGCGCACTTTCTTGGGCTAGCTCCAGCATCTTGCGCTGGTTCTCCTCGTACTCGGCGTTTGTTTGCCTCATTAGCATGGTCACTATGGCGGGTCGTTGTGATCGACGACCAGACTCGGTAAGGTAGTTGCCCATGGCCTCAACGAAGGGCGGGACGCCTTCCTAAATCTGAATCAGTGGTGCGAAAGGAAGAACATGACTTCACGGCCGCTCACCGTGTAGAATGAGTTTAAGCGGTACGACATGGCGCAATACGCAATCGTATCAAATGCTAAACGCGTGAAATCGTCCGAAGGATCGATTGCATGCTTGGGACCGAATCTGTTACGGATCAATGAGAGTCGGTGGCAGGATTTCCCAAATTGGCGCACCTCTCCCACTTCAGAACGAGCTGAGAGAGAATGTCATACATGCCGTCGAACATGCCCAGGATGCTCGCAGGTCCGAACGCTGGGACAAGAATGCGATCTGTGTGCCAAGCCAGTGAGCGTCCGCCTCCACGGAAGAGTACGGACGAAGAGTAAGATCATATTACGCACGAGCAACGCCCCAGTTCTCCTCGCCGTGATATGCGGTGAAACTACGGGATCCAAAATTAGACACATCCGCGAGCAGAGGGAAAACCAACAGTGCGTCTCCAAGCAGAGAGCGAATGACCTCCAGCGCCGAGGACTTGAAGTACTTGCGGAACCTACGTTCGTCGCAGCATTCCTCTGCTAGAGCTCTGGTATTCACAAAGACTCTCGAACCAACTACGCATGTGTTGGGTCAGAATTTGAGCAGAAGCGGACAGGCACGTCCACAAACCTGGGGAATTGACAAGGAAAATCTCCCCGAGCTGGTCCGCGTACTGTCTGAATGTTTTAAGCGGCGTGGTTCGGTCTATGGAGAGCGCATGGCCCAGGATCGGGAGTTCACCCGGCGGGCGAGGAATGGGAACAAGAGTAGACATGTTGATCAGATTGGCAGTACCGGTACAGCGCTCTATATACACCTGCAGTTATTCCGATTCGGAGATAAGTTACTGCGGAAGAGTGGGATTGCGCGCACGACGAAAATGACAAGAAGGGATTACATATTCCACAGCCGATAACAATCGGAGCAGCTGTATATGGATTGAGAAGCATAGAAATGCAAATATCTTTGTCAGCACCTTGCAATTCTCGTCTCGAATCGGGCCTTGGACGTACTAGGTATTACGAGGAATGGCCCGTTTCAGCCCGGTTCGCGCCGTCGCCTGGGTTAAATGAGTGCTTGGTCAGCGGTGGTTGGTCTGGGTGCAAATCCCAATGGCAGCAACGTGCTTCGCCGCGCTGATGTCGCAGGTGTATCGCCAGTGCTACCAGGAAGTGAGAATGATAGCCACTTGAGTAATTTATTGTGGATTGCGCTCGTATATGACACTGTTCACGCGGTACCAATGTGGGTTCCATTCCCGAGCACGCACTGGTTGCTACAGGCGCACAGAATCAGATTCTGTGAGACCAGATTAAAATGTCTCACCTGACTGGACACGTTGGGACGAGGCTTGCAGGCTCATCCCCAGCGTCCTTCAAGAGGAGTGCGACAACGCCGTGGGGTGGCACGTTGTCGCGCGTGAATGTCCTGACGGCTATGCCTAGCAATCGAGTTTTCAGGTCGTGAACGAGGCGGTACAGGAGGAATGCAAAGTGTACCGTCGTCACTGTGCGCCCACAAGTCGCGCACGAAGTATTGACGCCCTGCCCGGATCCAGGGAGAGCTGTTCGCACCATCAGCCTGACATTCGGACTACTAAGAGTCTTGAAACGAACTCTGAAAGCTTAAAGGACAGCGTCGCGGGCTGTTCTTTCCGTTAATCAGTGTAAAAAATAGTCGAGAATAAACTAACCTCATCAAGCGTATTGAGCTGCATGAACCGTGTAAGAAGATAGGATGAACAGCTGGGGGGTGTCTGTAAACTTACCAGCATGAACACTACGCCGTCCTGAGTAGGCCCGCTCCAGTACTGCGCCGGGTGCGCCGAGTCTGACGTCCAGTCGGGGTTGAGACCCCACCTGAACGGCGAGATGCTGGTGCCAACAACGGGGTCCTGGTTAATTGCGAGGAGCTCCTCATTCATGAGGATGTTCAGAACGTCTTGCGAGACATTGCGCACTGCGCACATATGGGAAGTCAGGATAGAAATGGAGCCGAGAGGACGAGAAGTCGCACGGTCTGTGCCAATGAGGAGAGTCGACTTCATCAACGCCCATGCTGTGAAGTGCGACTTTGCCTCGTCCAGGGTGAGATCGCCGTTGCCCAGCTGGAGCATGTCCATATCGTTGCGACCGTAAAAGTCAGTCGCCATCGTGATGAAGGAATTGCTATGTGTGTAATGTCAGAGCGTGGTCGGGGATCTAGTCGGAAATGAGCGTACAAATTGATGATCGAAGCGAGTGAACTCCAGTTGGGACCTATTGATAGCACGAGCGATGAATGGTGGGTCAATTTTCGGGGAGAATGTCCAGCCACTCACTGATGTCGAATGTTGTCTGAGTGCCGCATAAGCCAGCAAGTACATATCCAGGGGGAAAACGTGACGTGACGTACGCGCCAGCTTTGCCCCATTGTGCGTCCCCACAGCCATACCTGTTGCTGTACGAAGACGTCAATTATCGAAACATACCGTCGTAAGGAACTTCACCAGGCCCCATTCACACAGGCTGAAGATGATTGGGGGTTTGTTAGACGTCTTGGCCTCTTCCTCGATAGCTTTCCGCATAGCTACATGGAGGATCGCTCTTAGCGGCTCTGGGATAAAGACATATGGAAAGGAACGCACCATCATAGCGGCCCATGATATTCTGTCTCGTAACGCTATCCTCGGGGACATTGCTTGAAGCAGGTCATCATGCAGGCTCACGGGCCAAGAACTGCGCCGGGCTACGAACCAGTTGTCGTATTTCAGAAGCGATATGCCCCTGCAGTGGTATGAGGATAATGAGAGAGTAAACGGACTTGCACGTGCCATTTGTTGAACAGGGCGATGTCGCGCGCTTCATTGTTGTACGAGCCCGGATACCCAGCGCAGGTCTGCAAGCCCGAGTCGCTGCTACAGGTTAGTAACTTCCATCGAAGGGGTCCTACGACTAGCGCACCTATAGATTCCGACTTTGCTGTCAGGAGATGATATCAGAATCAGCGTTCAGGGAACCATGCGGTTGAGTCTCCGTACAAGCCCAGTGCAGTCAGATTCTTCACCAGCCCAGCAATGCCTGACTCGATGATTGGCTTCATTCTACAATGTTATTGAGGGAAAAGACGATGCGCACCGTTAGGAAACTTCGCAGGGTCCGGGACGAGGTCTCCGGCTTCGCTTCGCTCCCTCAAAGCCCAACAATCGTCGAGGTTGATGTGGTTGTACCCGGCTTTCTGCGCGTCCGCCTGAGTACGGATATACATCCAAAACTCGAATTCAACGAACCAGAAGTCCAGTATTGATCATCGCGTTGGCTGTGGCGATAATGAGGTCCTCGTCCACGTTGCTAGGAAGCCAAGCCAAGATTCAGTATACAGAAAAAAAATGGTGAAAGGCGTTATGCGCTGCAGACCATCCAAATGCGTTCCACGCGTTGTAGCCCAGCACGGGCAGCCGGGCGACACCATTGTCGAGCGCGACCACTCGAGTTGCAAGGAGCGCAATGGAGAGCGTGGCGAGGCGACGCATCATACTGCGCAAGCGAATGTGGGCTACAAGGGCCTTGCGCTACGGCCGAGCTCGCCGTACCATTCTTATATACTGGAGGTCGGCCCGGCCGTCGGGCAGTGTGTATCAGCTGAACAGAAGATCGGGACGTCATGGGAGTTGGCCATGGGAACTGCGACCAAGTACGACAACGCGGAAGTCTTAATACGGCGCGCTTCTTGCTCCGTCGTACAACGAATCCCGTCACGTGAATGGCAGAAGTACGCTCTTCACCTCCCATGGCCAGTGCCAGGTCACTCGGTGGGGCGAGCGCGTGTGCCGCGAGCATCTGTGTTCAGATCCCGCGCCATTGTTAGGGCAACAGCAAGGGTGGGTATACGAGTGAACCTGAGTTGTCCCGCGCGTGGACGTAGGCAACTCAGAGTCAGATGAGTCGGATCTAACATCGCAAACCTAGTAGTCATCTGACAAGAGACGGTCGACCACTGATCAATCAAGGAAAGAAGCTTCAAATCGGGCGTTGCTCACAGGCGTTCCATGATACCGAGGATTGGCCAACTGACAGAGCCGGGTCATGCCGCCCAAAACGACGCCAAATATCGGGTGGCCATTATTTAGCTCAGACAATCGATATTAGAACTGCCGAGCCAGAACAACCAGAAAAAAAGTTTCGGTCGGCGGTGGAAAAGAATGGGCTGGCAAGCGGAGTTCAAATTTTTGCATCCTCCTTATCCTCCTGACCCCGCTTGTTCAAAACTGGCCAATACGGAAGTTACTTAACGATAGCTGGCGACTCTTATTTGAAATTAAATGGTGCTTTTCTACCCTTCTAAAGCTGGTTTTGTGTGTTTCAGTTGAATGTCGCGGTGTCCGCCCTGCCGAATCGGTTGGAAATCGTTGGGAAATGGAACGTCACTCATGTCGACTCTCAAGGCCTCCATGCAGGCGCGACGCGCGCGCGCGCGTTTGATCTGGCCTGGCAAGCAAGCCTCCGCGTGGACGTGATCTGCTGCAACGAAAATGAATGCCTCTGGATCCTCTGGCACCTGCTGAAGCTCCAAGTAGCGCCACTGTGCGCATGCTTCCAAAGCCAATATAAACTTGTTTGACGGTGACGAACGGGTATGTCTATTGCAGCCGGAGCGCGGGTCGTGTCGTGTCGAGCTAACTCGCCGCGTTGGGCTTTAACCAGACCTGCGCCAGCTAAACTCGACTCCGTCCACCATGCCGTCCACCCTCACCGACTACTTCCGCGCCCAGTTCACCGGGGACATCGTGACGCCCGCCGACGGCGCGGTCTACGACGCCGCCATCCAGCGCTGGGCGAAGAACGCCGCGCGCAACGCCGCGGTGGTCGTCTACCCGAAGTCCAATGCGGACGTCGCGCTGGCGCTGACGCTCGACCTCCCGGTCGCCATTCGCGGAGGCGGGCATAGTGCCAGCGGTGCCAGCTCCATTGAGGGGGGTCTTGTGATTGACCTGTCGCGCTACTTTGCTGGCGTGCGTGTCGATGCGGAGAATAAGGTCGCGTATTGTGGTGGAGGGTCCGTGTGGCGCACTGTGGACGAGGAGGCTATCACGTATGGGTTGGCGACTGTTGGGGGCACGGTGAACCATACCGGTATGGAGCTCATATCTCCTTGTCTGTTCCTCGCTTAACGCTGACTGTACTTTTGTAGGCGTTGGAGGGTGAGTCTTCTCTCCGGCCCTATTCGACATTGAGCTGAAGGGAGATACTCAGCTTGGCTCTCGGCGGTGGCTACGGCTGGCTGACGGGAAGGCACGGACTAGTCGTCGATAATATCGTCCAGGTGAGCATTCGCCCAGCCAGAGCCAATCTCACAACAGAGTCATCTCGGCCAACTCACTCGTCCAGGCCACCGTCGTCACAGCATCAGGCGAAATCGTCACGGCGTCCGAGACAGAGAACACTGAGCTCCTCAACGCGCTGCGCGGCGGAGGGTGCAACTTCGGCATCGTGACTGGTATGTGCAAGTTTCAAATTCTTCTCGCGTTCTGGCAGCCGGCTCATTTGTCGTTGTAGAATTCGGGCTGCGCCTGCACCCCCAAAGGCCGACCGTCTACGCCGGCATGATCATCTATCCCGGCGACCTCGAACTGCTCGATCCCCTGCGGAACGCCCTGGCCACCTGGTGGGCTCAGGCGAGCGAGGACGAGGCGGCGCTCTTCGTCATTACCGGCGCGCCTGATGGAGGACCTGTATGTCCTATTGCAGTTGGCATCGGAGGGTAGGCTTGCTGAACGTACTCGCAGCCGGTATATGTGGTTTTGGCTTTTTATAATGGGGGTGAGGAGGAGGGGAAGAAGCGCTTCAAGCCGTTCCTGGACTTGAGTGAGTAAACTACGTTCCGCGGCGTTATGCAGTCGAGGCTTACATTACATCACGAAGACCCATTTATGAACACCTTGGCGGAGGTCCCATACGAGAAGCTCAACGGCATCCAGGTACGTCTCTTCGCGGCTGTGGCTGAGTAGTCCAGTACTTAATTGCCCGCAGAACGACGGCTTCCCGCCCGGCAGCAGCTTCTACATGAAAGGCGCAGGCGTCGCGCTCGACGACCTCCTCCAGCCCGGCGACACGCGCCTGCGCGCCGTCGCGGAGATCGTCCGCGCGAACCACCCGCATTCCGGCGCAGTGCTCGAGTGCTTCCCGCTGCGGAACGTCATCAGGCGCGACCCGCACGGCGCGCATGCGTTCCGCGGGCGCGCGACGAATAATATGGCGTTCATTATTCAGTGGACGGAGGGCGATGATCAGGAGAGGGTTGGGAGCGAGGCGCCGGAGGTTGCGAGGAGGCTTGCTGCTGCTGCGGGGGATGAGGGTATCTCTTATGGTAATTATGATGATGGTGAGTTCTTGAACTGATTTGGAATGAGAGTGCGAGACTCACAGAGTGTATGCTAGATCCCTCGGCCCGCAATGAGGCGAAGGCCCGTCATCAATTCGCAGATGCGTATGAGCGCCTTCAGCGCGTCAAGGCCAAATACGATCCTGGCCTGCGTTTCGACCGCTGGTTCCCAATCGTACCCAAGGCATAGACATATTTGGGTCCCATTTAGAGTGCCTGTCATTATTTCCTTAAAAACATTGAATTAGATCGTGCGCGCGTCTCTGGTTTGAACATTTTAACGGCGATCGGAACTTGGAAGACGGAAGGTTGAGGAAGAGAAGAACCGGAACGCGGAGCTCGAAACCGCGTCGCGTCACTTGTCCTCCTAATCACGAGATCGCCTGGCATTGACCAGCTCATTGCATTACCATGCCTTCTAAAGCGCTGCGCCTTGGGCCGCGGGAACGCGCTCTGCAACAGCGCTAGTCGGCTTCGGCTCCGGACACAGGTCTTTTTTAATTTGACACTCGCTGCTGCTCGCTGCCACGGCTTCTGTGTTTTTCCCACTGTTGCTCTCGCAGGTGCAGCTGCCCATCGCTCCAAGTCAACATTGCCGGCATGACTCCCCAGAATCTACGCCTTCCGAGTCATATGCAATGATGTTGCCTGCCAGCCTCTGTGACGCTGGGAAGCGCGCACCGTCCGCACTCGACTCATCGGCCGTACCGTCGCCATGCTTGCGCGTCCTGTCTACTTTTCCATTCGGCTGTTCTCTTATTCTTTGGCGCTTGGAGGCTCTCTGAATCGCTGATTCACTTCGCTTGCGACTCGTGAAGGCACCGGCGACGGGCAACTGGCTTCATGGCGGGAGACAATGACAAATCTAAAGCGCGAGTCGCGCGGCTCTTCACCGTCATTCCGGCTCTATGTTAATTTGGTAGTTCACCAATGACCCAGGTTAGCCGATTCGTGGCTACTCTAATAGGCTTCTAGGAGTGTGGCCAGTGCGCAATACTGAAGAGTGGACCAACTGCGCAACTGTTGTCGGGACCAGAGACTGTATAGCCAAGGGGCATCCCGGATTGCGGATGGTGATTCCATGTCACCAACCTGGCCCCGTGGGAAAATCAAATGTTCGGCTTTCAAGCCGACGAAGCGCCCACCGGCGCCTCGCTGCGAGGACTGCACGGATGCTCGAACACAAGACCGTTCAGTACCAGACTCATCTATGCCGCTGATTTCACTAGAATTTAGCTTTTTGTGTTGGTTCTGATGCAGACCGAACCGTTCTGAAGCAGTGAATCGCAATGTCCAATGCAACGGCTCGGTATTCCGAGACTCGACCGGCTGCCGAACAGGTCGGCTTGATGGCCGGACACTGATTTCCCACGGGGCCAGGTTGGTGACATGGAATCACCATCCGCAATCCGGGATGCCCCTTGTGTATAGCAGCCCAGTAAGCTTATTCCAACCGTTATCAAGAGCTGTCCTAATTATAGCGCGCGGCGTAACAGGGACGGTCTCACTCCGGCTGCAGTCGTTGCTCTCATCGCCGAGTTCGCAGGACGACTGCAGAGCTCTCGAACGCTCCTGAGCGCCGTTGAGCACGGAGATCAGCACGAAACGCCGGATTCTTAGCCTTATCGCAGCTCGGAGTTGACAGCTGTTTCCTTATCTCTGACGCCGCCATGCGCATCCTGCCCCGCGAAACCGACAAGCTCCTCCTGCACCAGGTATCGTCTGAACGCCTAAATCCTGCCTTACAATGCTCATCGAGCGCGTTTGCAGGCGGGGTCGCTTGCGCAGAAGCGCCTTGCCCGCGGGCTCAAGCTGAACCTGGCCGAGGCGACGGCGCTCATCGCGTCCGTGCTCCAGGAGCGCATTCGCGATGGCCAGCACTCTGTCGCGCAGCTCATGGACCATGGAAAGAAAATTCTTGGGCGGCGCCACGTGCTTTCCGGCGTGCCTAGTTTGCTGCACGAGATTCAGGTCGAGGGGACGTTCGTGGATGGGTATGTCGCGCGACAGCTTCCTGCCGCATTTATTGATCCTGCTCCAGCGTGTTCTTGGTCACTGTGCACGATCCCATCTGCTCCAACGACGGCGACCTCGCCGCCGCGCTGTACGGCTCGTTTCTCCCCACGCCGTCGCAGGACGCGTTCGCGCTCGACGAACCCGAAGCGTACAGCAGGAAGAATGCACCAGGGGCAGTGAAAGTGCTCAAGACGCCCATCGTGCTCAACCAAGGCCGCCGGCGCATCAAGCTGCGCGTGACGAACAACGGCGAGTGCGTACCAAAGCGCCGCCGAGCGCGTCGAACGCACCTAACCCAGCGCCCGTAGCCGCCCGATCCAAGTCGGCTCGCACTACCACTTCATCGAGACGAACGCGCAGCTCTCCTTCGACCGCGCGCGCTCGTACGGCATGCGCCTGGACATCCCCGCGGGCACCGCCGTGCGCTTCGAGCCGGGCGACGTCAAGACCGTCGCGCTGTGCGAGATCGCCGGCGCGCGCGTCGTCAGCGGCGGGAATAATCTCGCGAGCGGCCCTGTGGACGTGGGGCGCGCGCACGATGTCGTCCGCGCGCTCGTGCAGCGCGGCTTCGCGCATGTGCCCGAACCCGGCGCGGCGGAGGTCGGGGAGGACAGGACGATCAGCCGTGAGAGCTACGCGGCGATGTTCGGGCCTACCACCGGCGACCGTGTGCGGCTGGGCGACTCGCCGCTGTGGATTGAAGTTGAGCACGACTTTGTGCGTGAATCCCTTCCCTGCGGCTGGTGCTGATACTGACGGTGACCTGGCAGACGGTCTACGGCGACGAGTGCAAGTTCGGCGGCGGGAAGGTCATCCGCGAGGGCATGGGCCAGGCGACGGGCCGCAGCAGCGGCGAGACGCTCGACCTGCTCATCACGAACGCGCTCGTGGTCGACCACTCCGGGATCTTCAAGGCGGACGTCGGCGTCGTGCGCGGGCGCATCGCCGCGCTCGGCAAGGCGGGCAACCCGGACGTCATGGCCGGCGTGCACCCCGCGCTCGTCGTCGGCGCCAGCACGGAGGTCGTCGCGGGCGAGGGCCTCATCCTCACCGCCGGCGCCGTCGACGCGCACGTGCACTATATCTGCCCGCAGCAGGTCACCGAAGCACTCGCCAGTGGTACGACGACGATGATTGGCGGCGGCACGGGGCCGAGTGCGGGCACGTGCGCGACGACGTGCACTCCGGGGCCGTGGTATATCGAGCAGATGCTCAAGGCGACGGATCATATGCCGATGAATTTTGCGTTCACTGGTAAGGGCAACGATGCGGGTACGAAGGCTGCGGAGGAGGTTGTCCTGGCTGGCGCCGCTGGGCTCAAGTTGCACGAAGATTGGGGCACGACGCCCGCGGCGATTAAGGCTGCGCTCGATGTGGGCGACAAGTACGATGTGCAGGTCAACATCCACACTGACACCCTCAACGAGTCCGGCTTTGTCGAAAGTGCGTCCACTTTGAGTTTTGGCAGGGGGCTTCGCTGATCATATTTAGGCACGATTGAGGCATTTGGAGGACGCACCATACACACCTATCACACCGAAGGCGCGGGCGGCGGTCACGCTCCAGACATCATCGTCGTCTGCGGCCTGGACAACGTCCTGCCGAGCTCGACGAACCCCACCCGGCCCTACGCACGCAACACGCTGGACGAGCACCTCGACGTGCGTCCTCTCCTCCTCTCCCTTCCCCTCGCAGAAAAGAACTAAACAGCGCGATCCCCAAAATGCAGATGCTGATGGTCTGCCACCACCTCTCGCGCGCGATCCCGGAGGACGTCGCGTTCGCCGAGTCGCGCATCCGCGCGGAGACGGTCGCCGCGGAGGACGTGCTGCACGACGCCGGCGCGATCTCGATGATCAGCTCGGACTCGCAGGCGATGGGCCGCGTCGGCGAGGTCGTCGCGCGCACGTGGCGCACCGCCGCCAAGATGCGCGCGCTGCGCGGGCCGCTCGCTGAGCTCGGAGATCGGGAGGGATGCGATAATGGACGCGTGAAGCGCTATGTGGCGAAGTATACTGTTAATCCGTGCGTCTGCGTTGGTTTCTTTGAGCGTTTGGGCGTTGAGCGCTGATGGCGGATGGCGGATGTGAAGGGCGATTACGCATGGGATTGCGCATCTTGTGGGACAGGTCAAGGCGGGGACGCTGGCTGATCTTGTACTATGGCGCCCGGAGAACTTTGGCGTCAAGCCTGAGATAGTGCTCAAGTCGGGTGTCATCGCCTGGGCGGCGGTGCGTCGTCCTTTCGTTCCCCTTTTAGTCTAGCGGTCACTCACCTCCCGGCGCAGATGGGCGACGCCAACGCCTCGATCCCGACGGTGCAGCCCGTGTACGGGCGCCCGATGTGGGGCGCGGAGCCCGCGGCGGCCGCAGCGAACAGCGTGGCGTTCGTGTCGCGCGCGTCCGTCGAGGCGGGCACCGTCGCGCGCTACGGCCTCGCGAAGCGGCTCGAGCCCGTCGTGGGCTGCCGCGCGGTGCGCAAGCGCGATATGAAGTGGAACGACCGCACGCCGAAGATGCGCGTCGACCCCGAGACGTATGAGGTCTGGGCGGACGGGGAGCGGGTCACCGTTGCCGCCGCGGAGACGTTGCCGTTGACCAGGGCGTATAGCTTGTTCTGAGTTCTGATGCCGTTGGTGTATGGAATATGAAGATATCAAATGTACTTGTAGGCATTCTGAGCGAAATATGAGCTGGTTTCAGTCGTGTTTTGTTGCAAGGTTTGAGTGCTGAGTTATACCCATGTTTGCCTTGCTGCGCAGTCTGACGCTGGTCTGACGAATCATATCTGATAAGCACCGATTGTCGGAGATGAACCCGCGTCTGACTTGACTTCCTTCTTTTCCCCAAATTTCTTGCAGCTACCTATGCTGTCTGGATTATGGTCTGGCGTGACCCTTGAAGTCGTGTCTTACCAGGGCGTTGTCTTTCTGCCTCCGCCAGAGAGGCAGAGCACGGAGGATGACCCGCCGTTGCTCTATGGCGATGTATTTCTTCGTCTTGCACGGCCTAGATATGTGGACAGGATAATTGTACGCCATTTGACGACATATAGTCTTCTAATTCCTGGGCGTAGGTACGTCGACTTGCTCGTCCAACCGTCTTCTCTTCGTGTCTGACCATAACGGTAACGCATTCGTCAGCGCGGAGCGCGGAACCCTTCAGGAAGACCAAACCGAGGTCCTCATCAATTCCCACTTGGACAAAGGAGAGCACAGGTGAAATTTTATTCTTTTTCTTTCTTTTGATATGAATGAAGCGCTCACTTCAGTCAGTTTTCAGTGGTGTATATACCTCCCGCGAACGACTCTGCCGTACGAACGAAATGCCTACGGAAGAGTCGAACACCGTCTGCTCGCCAGCGTCCCCAGTGCTGCCTTTCTAGGACGCGAGCTCGAGGCGTCGAGTATTGTCAAATTCGTCGCAGACCTCGCGCAGTACGTCGTTTGCCCCTCGATTCCGCGCTCAGGAGTGCTGATTTTCAGGAGCGAAGACCTCCGGTATGACAGACGCATGGATGGGTTTGTCGAGGATCTTGGGGTACGTCTTCGATCAACTTTTCGTTCATTCGATGCGGGTAGCTTGTCTGACAGCTCTCTGACAGACGTATTTAGTGGGTATCAAGTCCCCATGCATGACCGTGGGCGGGCTCCTTCAGTTCTCCCTCGAACTTCCATGCGTGCCCGCAGAAGTGCGCCTGCACATCGCCACTCTCCACATTCGGCAGAGCTTCGAGCTCACTTCTCCAACCGACCCAGGTGTTTCAGCGCAGGTCCCATTTCAGACAATCTACATCGCGAAACTCGACCATACGACTCCTCGCGCACACCCCAACGGGAAACCGCTAGTCGAGCCGCAAGTCCTAATGACATCCAACGCGCGCCCTCATTATGATCCTGATCAGTCAGACCCGACGCGGTTGCTGGCAATTGTCCCGGCGGGCGAGTCGTTCCAGATGACATACCTCGCGCGCCTGCCCGGAGACGGCGAGTTGCGTCCGACAACGCGCATTGGAGGCGTGGCGTGTCCCATACGCGTTTCGCACGAGCTGCGCCTGGAGATTCGGTATTGGACTCCGGGGAGCAAGGAGCGCGTTGTTCGGATGGCGCAGCCGGTTTCGTTCGCTTCTGTACGTCCGTTTGCCTCATACATCCTGAGATACTTGTCGCTGAAAGTGAATTGGTTTTGCTTTAGTGCTGCTGCTTGGTGGAAAGCGTGAACTTGCCGGACTACAAGGTGAAGGGGACGGGATTTCCGCAGGACGGTCCGTCGCTGCAACGCCTCATCCAGCAGTGCGCGTGCGAGAAATCGACGACAGAGCTCCTTGCGCTACACCGTAAGGATATTGTCGAGACAAGAGCACTTCCCAGCGCGACAGAGAGCGAGGATGGGAGACAGAAAGCGGTTTATGTAGCGCACGGACATGGCGAGGGACACGTGTAAAATGAGAGCTCTGATAACAGGCCAGAGCATGCAGACAGTCTATATTGGGTGGAAGCCGTCGATGCACGCGATGAGTGCCATCCACACCTCGGGGGTGACAGCCCCCGGACTGTGTTCAGTGACGGGGTCACTGCCGGCGTCAACGATGACCGGAACGAAAGCTCATACTTATTCGGAGAGCATAAGCCGGAGGACAATCGACACGACCAGGCGCGCGGAATCACAATGAAAAGGAAAGGGCGTTTCATAGGACAAGACGAGATTAAATGACATGGACGACCCGCGCATTGAACGCGAGAGAGGACGCAGGGTTTTCACCTGGCAGGGCAGTTAGGTCAGCATGAAATCATTTTCGGATTTGGGATAAGGAAAGGAGCGAGAAGGGGTATGGTCAGAGAACCGGGTCTCGTCGCCGCCCTCGCGGGCATCGGACGGCACTTCCTAAATGTGTCCGGTAGAATCATCTTGTGTGCGGGGAGTGGAAGGAATGGTAGGGCGCAAAGACTATGAGCAAACGCACCACTAGTATGGACGAGGCTGCAGCGGCGGGCGGAAGGAAGGAAAGAGAGCGCGAAAAATTGTTCAAGCTCCGCCGTCCCTTTTCTCCCGTCGCGCTCACCTCCGTTTCCGGGCTCGGGTTTTGGGCTTTCTGATTTTTTGGGCTCTCTCTGGTCATGTCGCTTTCGCGTAACTTAATCAGTGCTCAGACTGCTGTTGCTCGATCGCTATGCGCCTCTAGTTGTCTTTCTAGACTGGGTACTAGTCGCAACAGCACTCTCGGCTGCCCTCCGAGCGGCTCCCGTCTATTCCGCTCAAAGCGCGGCGACCCTCTTGTATATGCCGCTGAGGACGTGCCTTCTCCTCGCGAATTGGCAGCTACGCGTGATCGCGATGATACGCCGAGACGTCCTCCACGACCGCCGGACGCGCCTGTGCTCTCGGCGCACGAAATCGACCAGCTGGCACGCAGTGGGAACCTGATTCTCGACCCGCCGTACATTACTGCGTATCTGAAGCGCAAGAGGAGTGTTCAGCCCCTCGCGGTGGTTATGCCGCTTGTCGAGGAGCTGATGTCGCATGGCTTCGAGGCGAACGCGTTCGTCATTGGCGTCTTGCTCGGGCGCGACATCTGGCGCCCGAAAACCGTGCTCGAGCTCGGGTCCCTGCTGCGAGTGAAGCCCAACAGCATCAACTGGAGCCAGGCGATCAACAACGCTTTGCGCATGCAGGGGCAGCTCTCTGCGCTCGAGGTTTATCACGCCGCGCTGGAAGAGGGCGTGAGGCCCGAGATGAGCGCGGTCAACAATATCGTCCATAGTCTCATCACGCGCACGCCCTTCTACCGTCCTGATGCGCGTGCCATCCGACGAGCGTTTGAGATTTATAGCAGCCTGCTCGAGGAGTGGGGCGAGCACGAGGATGATAGCCGACTCGAGATCACGAACCTGTTGACTGCGCTTGCCGGTACGCATGCTGTTCCGACGCGGCGCAAGGATATAGCGTACTTGCTGGACACTATGAAGCACCACGGCGTCTTATACCGCTCGAATAAGACTCTCTCGGACGCCGTAGAGGGGATATATCGCGCAAAGAACTTCGACGCGGCCGTGGATGCTGTCTGGAACACCCCCGGGATGCGTAGCGCGACATACCAGGAGCACATGGCGCTGCTGGGCCGCATCGTGCGGCTGCGCTTCAAGGAGCGCAGCTCTCTCCCGTTTGACGCGCTAATGCGGTACCTGAAAAACATCACGCGGAGCGGCGACGAGCTCGAGCACGACGCGTACATGATTCCGCTCGGGTCGTACGCCAAGGCCGGCTCGCAGCTGCAGATCGAAGAAGAGGTAGATGCCTTAGGCGGGCGCGACGCGGCGCACGCGCACTTAGCGCTGCTCCGGGACGACCTCGCCGCGCTCGAGCGCTACATCCGCGCGCGGTTCGACGCGGAGCTCGCGGACGTGCGCACGCGCGGGGCGCTGCTGCTCGCGTACTCGTGCGTCGGGCGCTTCAACACGGCGCTCGATCTGTGGGCGGGCTACCCGCGCCCGTCGGCGGACATGCTCAGCACGATCCTCGTGTCGTGCCGCGTGCACAAGCGGCTGGACGTCGCGCGCGCCGTGTGGGCCGGCGCGGCCGCGCGCGGCATCGTGCCCGACGGGAAGGCGTACGCGGCGTGGGCCGAGTGCCTCGCGGACAACGGCGCGTGGGCGGAGGCCGTCGCCGCGCTCGACGACCGCTGGCCCGCGGACCCCAACGCCACGCGCACCGCCATCCGCATCCTGCGCGCCGTCAGCCCGGACCGCACGCTGCGCCGGCGCATGCTCACCGCGATGCCCGAGGTGTGGCGCAATCCCGTCGTAAGGGAGAATTACGACGTCTCGTGGGAGCAGCGGCGCGAACGCATGGTGCAGAAGCTGTTGAAGGACCTTGAGGTCAGGGCGCCGCATATTGCGAATTTACGCTGATAGCCGTTGTTTGTGCGACTGGCATGCCTGAGCGTTGTCGGCTATCCGGCGCGCTCAGTATACTGTAATGTGGGAATTACACGTTTCGCCGCCGGGTGGTTCGCGACCCCTCGCGCAACCAGTTACGACACTGCAAGAATGCGAACGCTCCCATGCGTGGGCGTTGTTGCGCTTTTTGCGCTGTGCCAGCCCAGACTCCACATTGAACATGTATGTGGTATGAACTACAGCAAGTACGTGCAAGTAGCATTCACTCCTTAGGCAGCTTTGTCAAATTAAACTGCACACCAGCATCGATGATCTCCAGCACAAGCTTAAGCTCCTCCTCGTCGCGGGGGGTGAACACCAGCACGAGGCCGGGGTCCATGCCGAACCTGCTGGCCCTGCCGGCGAGGGGGAACGGCGCGGCCCAGCCCTTGGCGATGAGCGCGCCGGCGTCGCGCGGCGGGAGCGAGACGTGCGCCGAGCCGTCGTCGACGTGCACGTGCAGCCGGTCGTGCGCGTGCAGCGGCGCCGCGGCGTCCGCGCGCTGCGAGTACAGCGCGGTCGACAGCATGCCCTCGCGCCGCGAGCGCGCGAGGAGGAGGTTGTGCGTCGTCGCGGCCTCGCGCAGGCGCGCCTCGAGCGCCGCGGTGTGCTCGGGCGAGTGCAGCTGCGGGATGTGGCGGTTCGGGAAGGGCCTGAGAGTGTGGGCGAAGCGGTATAGTGGTGAGGATCTACTCCTTTGAATAGAAAGGACCCAGGATGAGACGTACCATTTGGGCATCTGCGGCAGCGGCCCGCGGCGATGGGGGAAATCTGCGCGGAGGAAGGTGGTGGTGTCCTCGCTCTGCAGGAGCTTCGCAGCGTATCCTTTGCCTCTGCAACCGCAACCACAACGTCAGTATTCAGTTCGACTCGGGGGGTTCATGCGTATGAAAACGCACGGCGAGGTCCAGCGGGCGATATACACCAGCGGGTAGATGAGCGGCTTGATCATGAAAGGGACGTTGTACGCGAACCGCGACCACGCGCGGAAGTCGGCGGCCGTCTGGACGGCGAGCACGACGCCCGCGCCCGCCGCGGCGGAGACCAGCGCCAGCGTCGGCGGCGGCATCTGGAGGAAGGAGGACACGGCGTCGTTCACGACTTTCGACATAGTATGTTGCGGGGAGGGGGCGGGGAACGCTGACGGGTTCAAGTGGGTGACCTGGAAGATGTCGACGATGCGCATTGCGGCCTTTATATTAGTACTGAGTCCTGTCGGCAGATCCTACGCGTGTCCTCGGCAACGGGTCTGTTGGAGCAATTAGTATACGACATACCCATTTCGAGATCAAAATGCTTATCTGATAGTGCTTATGACGGACAGAATCGCGGCTGCGGCGCAGCGCGACGCGCAGGATCGGCCGTGGCGGTGCCAGATGCACGAACGCGTGTAAGAATTGCTGAGTCACGCCGTACATACTGCTGTACCCGTACTGCTGCGTACAGACCGGCTGGGAACGAGCAAAGAGTATGAAAATCGCCTGCCAGTGCGTCTCATCATTACCCCGGAATGACCGAGCAGACGTCAACATTGTGAGGGAGTCGGGCCGCGGGCGCCACGTCGACTGCCCATTGTGCTCTGGATCTACTCCATACTAACCTAGACGGTCTATTCGTGTTACGATGGGAAGGTACGTGCGCTTGGTCACTTACTTTGCATGACGCCCACTCAGTACTTTCCTCAGGCTGCGCGCGCCCTTTTAACCCGCTTTCGTTTGCTCTCAATTGCAACTCGCGTGTAGACGCGCCGAGGGACATCCTCACCTTGCCTGTCTGTATTTACTAGAACTGTGAAAGCATGCATGAATCAACGCTAGACTAATTATTTTTACTACATTAACTGGAGAACGAATAACGGATCCGATGAATGACATACGGGCCTTGGGAGAGGCCGGAGACGCGTGGACCGCTGTATCGCGTACGGCTCCGACGGCCGACGCGCAGAACGTCGACATCCGTGCAGAGGTGGCACGCCCGCTGAATTCGAAGCTTCCACCCCGTGCCAGCCGACGACGCGTACTTGGCCCGTGAGGCGAAGGCGAGAGTGCCTACGGTACAGTATCATCATTTGACAGTACGTACTTACTGTATGCCCCAAATAAAGCCATTTTCAAAATTGTTGTATTGTTGTATTTTATTTTTGCCAGTTTCTCTTTGCATAGAGTAAAGAAAAGAATGGGAGGATGCCGACTCGGATGGTCGGTTGGCAGTTTCCGAAAATTCAAATTGACGCGCGTGGTAGGTAGGATCGGAGCGAACACGGTCCAAAGTCCGACCCGCCCGCCCGCTGCAACCTGCATAGAACCCGCTGCGCACTATTTTGGCGCGCGGCACGTGCTGCGCGGGCGCACGGGCGTGCGCTTGGCGCAACGTTGAACGCTGGCCCTGGCGGTGCGGGCCACACGTGATACGGACAGTGTTGGTGCGCGATAGAAGAGAGAGGGCTCGTCGCATGCGCAAACGAGGCGCGGAGGGTCGTTCGAACGCCGCGCTACGAGAGTCACGGTGACGTCCCTGCGCTGAGCAGTGACTGCATCCCGGCGCTGCCGTCAAACTTTTGCTCGCGCGGCGAGTACGGCGTGGACTGTCACGGTGGCGGGGCTCCCACAGCGCGCAGAATGGCGGCACCCGTGCACGCTTCGCTCCGAGTCCTCCTCAAAGCTTCTACGTAGTACGCCGTGCGCGTCGTGCGCTGCCAGCCGACGACGCGGCGAACTTCATCATGCGCACTTGTAATTAAAGGCGAAGGCGCGCCGCCGTGGTTGTTGATTGAGGCTGGCGGCGCGCAGCCATCGGTGTAAACTTCCGATTGGCGCAGTTTGACGAGTCGGAGGGCCGTGTGACGAGCCCCCGGCGGTGACATGATACGTACAGTACGCGAGAGAACAGTTCACGAGACAGCGACCGCTGGCATTGCCAGTAGGTTCTACCTCATGTCCCAAAAATCGCAAACTGGTGATCAGCGATTATGCTCTTATCAGCTCACTATGTTCTGTGATAACTGTCTATACACACCTATAGGATGCCCTGATTACTTGTAGGCCTTGGTAAGTACTGATAAGCCGTCAGTGCGGTGTGATAACGGCGATAAGTGCCGATCAGCGCACTGCGGCCTGTGACAAGGTCTTATAAGCGGTGATAAACCTTCATCACTAGCAAGTCCCCCCACTACATTTCAACACAAGCCCTACCTGCTAGTAGTATAAATCATCCATGAGAACATAATTACGAGTCTTTGGGAGCCGTGGGAGCCGCAGTCATCGGAGCGGAATGTCCAGTGGAGCTGTGGAGCAGGCTTGTATCCTTCGCTCCACCATTGCAGACAATTGGCATGATAGTGGTCTGTCCAGCCGCCATTCAATCGGATGTAAACGTTTTCGGCTGTTTCCTGCGGGCAGGTTTCCCGACTCGAATTAAACCCCCAGGACGAGAGCTAAACCTCTGATTACTCTCGGAGATAACAGCGAAAGGGAATCGCTACAATTGCTAGGTGTACTATCTGGAGCATGATGTCTCGGTCTCAGTATCTGGGACGACTTTTGCTTTCTGGGTTATCCGGATAAGTATATCCGTCAGAATATCGCGGTTCTGGGGCCCATCCTTTGTTAATGTAGCATAGGGCACTATGATAACAAAGTATGAGGGCCTCATACTGTGTTTCTGGAAGGTTATTCACAGATTTGTGCTGAAGATGGGCACAAATGAGACTTGTGGAATCGCCAATTTCTGCGCATATTCAGTATATTTAAACTATTTTCAAGGATTATGTGTATGTCTGACTGCTAGAGAGTGTAACGCCCGCTCTCTCCTTGCCGCTGACTGATAGTTATCCAGTTCTTGCTTACCCGGGAACTAGGATAGACTTGCGCGGCATTTGAGATTGTAACAAGACTTGTTCGGATTTGCAATAAAACATTACCCCAGCTCAGAATCGAACTAATGACATGGTCACAACAATCGGGCAACTTAACCACTGGACCAATAATCCTTTGGTATGGTTAGTTCGCGACTTAGCCCAATGCCGTCGCATCTGCTCGATTGTACAGTCTCAACCCGAAAAACCAACTCCGGATCTCGAGCCGGCCGAGGACACGCGTCTGCGTTCGGAAACGGGACGCGCGTCCTTCGAGCTGCGGATAGCTCGGGACCGAGGGAGTCGAGGCTGCCGGCGCGGCGCGTATACCCCGGCCGCGGGTCAGCGCGCCGCCGCAGTCGTTATCCTGCCGTCGGTACCGAATATCCCGCCTCTCTAGAGTGCGGGATATGACGAGTACGCCCGGCAGGAGCTACCCCGAGTCATAGAATAACCGGAATAATTGTGGAGCCCGAGTCAGAGCACAATCCATGACTCTACCTGTATTTTTAGTATAAATATCTGTATTCTAGGACTCTGAGCTCCTCAGTCTGCTTAACAGAGGCAATTCCCATTCATCCCTGAGTGAGAAAGGCCCAAGCAGCTCTCAAGACTTTGTCTAAAGGCCCAAAACCATCGGTGAGTAATGATTCTATTGACTTTCACTATTCACTCATGGCCGCTTGGCCTTACATTTTTTGAATGAAACATCTCTGTTTTGCATTTATGACCCTTGCATACAGTACTGATCACACTGCATGCAGAAACTCTCACAGCAAATCTCAACCTCAACCTCAACCAACTCACTTCACTCTCACCATCACCCTCAACTCTCTCAAATCTCAACTCTCAACCTCTCAAGTCTCTCTTAAATCTCAAATCAAATCTCGGTTTCTTCTCTAAATCTGTCTCAGCCTCAAGTCTCAGTCTCAAATCTCAACTCGAATTCGAAAACAAATAAAAACTCACTAAACATGGTCAAGACCCGCTCTGGAAGACGTTCGTACGCGAGTGACGAAGACACTCGCGCCCCCGGGTCGCTCCCGGGAGGACCGACCCCTTTGCACAATCGTGTCCGCGAGTTGCGTGACACGATCGCTCGGCTGGCGACACCGCGCATTCCTGCGCGCCGTGTGTTCGCTATGCTGGATGCGGACTCCCCGGCGAGACGGGAGTCCAGGGAAGGTCTGATGACCCCAGCCAAACCAGCTGGAGCATCGAACGCCGGCGACTCTGCGCCCACGACACCCGCTGCGTCGCGCATCGCACCTATGTCGCCGTTGACCCCGCTGAGCAAAGCGGGGTCCATTCATGTCAGCAAACTAGTCGGGGACTTCGAGTTCCCGCTAGCAGCAGATAAATCGACGGACTCGGCCGCGGACGCGTCGTTCCGCACGGCCGACCCAGACACAGCGCCCGCGACGCCGCTTGCACCTCGCACATCACCCCCAGCGCAGCCGCACGGGCCAATCCGGCAAGTGCCAGCTGTACCAGAGGGAACGGTTGCGGCGGGGACAGGTGGCGGAGCGGCTCAGCAACCTGCAGCTGCCACTCCGGCAGATCCCGGAGTGGCACCAAGATCGCCGACAGCAGACCCGCCGGGCTCAGCAAGATCAATCCCGCCGGGGGTCCAGCCATCTACTGTGCTCGCCGAGCCGACCGTTAAGTTTGGCACGCCCGCATCGGGAGATGCAGGCGCGAGTCTGACTTGGCGAACGGTCGGTGAAGGAACTATAGTCGACGCCGACGGTTGGGTTACCAAAATCAATAGAGGCTCACCTCCGAAGCAGGCAAGCCAAGTGATCCCTGTGCCAATTATCTCGGGACCGCAGGCTTTCCCTCCGTGGTATACGCACTACAACAGTGGGGATCACTCGGTCAGGATTGAACCATGGGTAATAGAAGAAGAAACTTACCCTAAAAATGCGCAGGACCTACCCGCCGTCGAGAGTGACAAAGAAGAAGGCCCGAGCAGTCGCCCTTCGTCTCGGGCGACTAGCGCGGTGCCATCTCTCGTCGCTCCGAGTGAAACGACGAGCGGTGCAACAACCGGCCCATTTCTCAGTGAACCGGCTACTGCGCCGTCAAGTCCCCGCTCGACGCCCGAACCGCAGCCGTTGCTGCCTGGCGAGGAACCTGTGACGTCCGTCAGCGCCTACGTAAAGAAGTTGCGCAGGTTCAGCGAGTCGGCGCTGAACAAATACCACGACGAGGGGTTGGACCCCGCACTCGCATACATGAGCGAGATATTCCCGGATCATCGCGTCGAGGTATTGCGACAATGGCTTAACTACGTGAACGAGAACGTTACGCACTCGAAACCGCTGGCCGCGACCGCCCTGGTTAAATTCGCGAACAACGAGATACCTGCGCATTTAGTCAAGCCAGTGCAGGCACCACCGAAACCGAAGACGTACAGCGAGGCCGCTCGTACGTCTCCCTCGCCCAAGACTCGACCGTTACCTGATCCCATCGGCACTGGACGCCCGGGAAAAGGCAAAGGCGTGGACCCGCTGGAGAGACCCACAGCGACCTCCACGCCTAAGTCAGTCCGGTTCTCCTTCGCCGACTCGTCGTCGCCGCTGCCGTCGTATCAAGCCGACCCAGCGCCAGTCACGCCGGGTATCCTGCGGCGGACGAAGGCAAGCTCGTCGCTCGCCTCGACTGCGCAGCAACAGCACGGTGTTGTGCAGGCGAAAACGGACGTACTCCACCATAGGTTGCCGCTAAATGGTCCTGTTAGGTGTATCTCAAGTCATCAGAGGATGGGCCTAAGGGGTGCATTTGAATCAGGCGCTCCTAGGTACTCCTAGAGATATTTGGGCAATCCACCAGGTGCCCAGTCGCTAATGCCAATGCGCCTGGCAATCCGCCCTGCAGATGAATTGCAATCCCACCAAATAATCTAAGTCTCCGTCTGCCTAACAGTCCACCAATGCAACCTAGGTGCACCTAGGTGCTCTCCCATAGCCTGGCACTCCACCTATTGTTGTCCCTCCGTCGCATTCCACCTAGTCAGCCCTGCACTGCGCCTAAGGTGCATGACAACGCCCCGGTAGTACCTGACACCGCCTAATCGTTGTCCCTCCGTCGCATTCCACCTAGTCGGCCCTGCACTGCGCCTAAGGTGCATGACAAGGCCCCGGTAGTACCGTGATGTCCCCAGATCCGACCAATATGACCGTTTCTCTACCTTCTCCTCATTCCCTCCCCTTTTCTCTCTGCAAGGCGCAATTAATTATACTTGAATATGCATCTCAAATTTAATCAGAATTTTTGGAGGACGGGATGGCTGGCAATGCGGTGGGACGGGAAGCGGTTAAAACCGCCGCCGCGACGACCCGGCATATGTTGGGCTTGCAATTCGCACAGATTCCCCTCTAAATTATTAATGGGGGTATAAGATAGACTCTGGTAAGCTACTCTGTGAGGTTGGAAGGGAGGACCTTTCCCAGGTGTCGAAATATCGAGCTTGCCAGCTCGGCCGGATCCATCGGCTTAGATCTTTGAGCTCTTACCTTACAGCCAAAGCTCATTTCCCCTCAATTACACCACAGCTATGCAAATAGTATATCATTATCTTATGCTGTAAAATTTGGAGGGGAGGGATTTGCTCCTTAGAGCAGGAGACGCGAAAATGTGGAGATTGGTCGCATCTGGGGCCGGCGCCGCATCTGGGGACATCACGGTACCTGACACCGCCTAATCGTCAGCTCCGAGCCTTGCACGGCCAATTTGCGCCTATGGTCCGCCTGGACACCACCGCAGTTCCTGCGCACTGACTAGCGCATCCTGTTCCTATTCTGTAGACACTAAACCCGCAGGATAATGCCTAACTACGTCCTGCTAGATGCTCGCCGTAACTCTCCATTCTCACATGCGACTTCGCCTAGCGAATGCCTAACCGCTGGCACAACTCAGGTATTTACGCCTTGCGCAATCGTAATTGATCCTGACGAACACACAGTATATTGCGACAACAGAAGCGCAGCGATGTCCTCATTGCATCGGTAAGTCAACCTCCAAGTCAATGCTCCTGGTGAGATTTAATAAAATAGCACCGACATGCAGACCCTGCACTCACGCCATGACAGTCTCGCACGCAATCTCAAGCCGCCTGACGCTTTTCGCAAGGGCGGCGCATGCATCCTTGAGTTCGGGAAAGAGCTTTCCGAGGCGCTCGCGTACACCAGGAGCGGCGTGCTGCGCCTCCAGCAGGTATCCCAGAAGGACAAGCTGGTCGACGACTTGCACGTGGTATTGCGGGATGCAAGCCGCGTCCTCGGCCCCCATCCTGGCCGCTTCTCCAACCATGTATCTGTCCAGCATTGTGGACCAAATCTGCCCCCTTGTCGCGCTTGTCTCGTGGAAATCGCGCCGAGCGGCTAGCGTCTCGACTGCGACCTGCCTGGCGACCGGTTGAGTGAAGCGCGGACCATCGGGGTCGAGATCGAACAGCTCGCGCACGGGGAAAGACATCAGGGGTCTCTTGTACCAAATTCGTCCATTGCTTTTATAACCTCGCAGTCGTTATCGAGGCACAACTTAATCTCAGTGGTTACACAAAACAGCGGCATATAACAGCACCTATCTCCTGCCTAGGTGATAAATAGTCAGAAGTCCAGTCCTTGGCGATCAATGAATGCGCAACGCAGAGGCACTGCTCGAGCCGCATTCTTTTAGTCTCAGTGCCTAGTATAATCGCGCGGTTTTGACTACAGTGCGACTGTGGAATGCCTGGATAACTCTCGCCCTATATCCGCAATTCATACCGCCTACAGAGCACCTAACCCGTGTCCACTGCCTCAAGCTTCGTTGTTAACGATGTGACTACGCACTCACATTCAGCCGTGCAAAGGAATACATAGCACGCAATAATGACTTACTCGACGAGCTTTTTGCATGAGTCGTCCAGGGCGGCAACATTCGACTTGAGTCGGTCGCGGGCTGCTTGGAGACCAGCGACCAACACCGAGAAGCGCTCTGGCACGTCGGGCGCGCCGCGTTGCGCTGACAAAGCTTCGGCCATGTCCAGCAGGCGGTGAAGTACCTCCTCAACGTCCTCAATGACCTTTGAGTCCATTGCGGCCTCCCACGCGGAGTCCACAGCTCGTTGGCGGGCAGCCATACGCGCGCGCCGATCGCCTTGAGTTCGACCAGTTGCCGCCCATGACACCTCCTCAGTGCCCACAAGCACCTCCTGCGCGTCCTGGAATCGCGGTGAGATACCGTCGCTTAGTCGCTCGTCGAGGAACCGGGAAGCTGAAGGGGCCATTTGGGCGATGCTGGAGTCGAACGTCTGTCTTTTATAGGCAGTCGACAGTGCATAGCCCCATCTCCTCTTAGACGGACTGCAATGCCTAGCAACGCCTATTGCGTTAGGCGCTGCGATAGGAGCGACTATACACGGGCTCAGATTGCCTATCCTTGAAGGCGCTGCCCAGGCACTACTCAACTATGCACGTAACTCCGACGAGATAACCCTGACATAACCCTCCGCTAGATCCCTCCATGTCAGGTGAACCGCGCAGCGTCTCCGACGCCTTTCATTGACATCGCCGGGGTGTGAACATCACCAGCCAGCTGTTGGGTTGGCCGTCGCGGCGTCAGCCCGATGAGGAATCCGACATTATCGTCAATATCCTCATGCTCGCAAGGGCTGCGGCACGTCTGCAACAGCGGATCAGGGAGTTGGAGGAGGAAGCCCTTCGGCTGGATTCTCGTATCGAGGACCTGGAAAACGCTCTCCGTCGGTCCAGCGCGGGATAGTTTCTCAGCACCTGACCAACTGGCCATTGACTAAGGTACGTATTATCAAACTCACTATCGATTCGACATATTCACCCCTCGTAGTCTCTCCTAAGCGTCGTGAATCGTTGCTGTACTATCCCGCCAGCGGCAATAGGCTGTATGCACCGATTTTACTCACATTTCGAACTTCCTAGACGGACCCCTCGTCATTGTGTGACTAGGCACTCCTCAGGCGAAAGCGAGGTGCTCCCTAGGATAGTCAGTGTTGATCAGGCACTGCCTAGGCTATCCGCTTCAACCGCAATTCCGACTTTGAACGACTAGGGCTGAAACCCTGTTTGAACGCGCGAGCAACAGTCTATTCCCCTTGGACTAAAGAACACCTAAGCGCCGTGACCCGCCGAGTCGCTAGCGCCGAGTTGACTCGTCAGCACTTGCATCTGCATCATCAATGTGTTCACCGCCTGATGTAGCTGCATCACGTTGGGGGGCTGCTGCGCATTGCCCTGCGACGCCTGCACGGCGAATCCAGGAGCGTTGTTGACGTTGCCGAACGGTACAAAACCTCCTTCATGCTGCCAAGCTGGACCTGCGCCAAGATTCTGCCCGCCAGTGAAGATGTGGCCTGGTGCGTTTGCGCGCATATTGGACATGGGCAGGGGAGGAAGGGCGCCGCCGAGCACATCGGAATACTCGCCCATCGAGAAGTCAGGGAACGGGGCGACGGGTGCGCTGCTGGGTGCGCGGCTGAGCGTGCGCGGGTCGATAGTCTGGGCCTCTCCGAGCGCGCGAGTGAAAGCCGGGGTGTTGCGGTCTCGGATAACATCATCCTAGGCAGTACCTAGTCAGTAGGGATAGCACGTGATTGATTCCGACTGACCTGGTGCGCAGCGTCGGTCATAGTCACGTCCGACATACCCAGGTCCTGCTGAGTGACTGCGGCCAGAAGATCCATGGCCTGCTGAGCGACTCATCAGCGACTATCACGGCGTTCTGTCTGACTTACCTCGTCGACTTGTCTGTCCTTGCTGGAGGCTTTGGCCTTCCCCGCCGACTTGGACGTCGCCTCCGCAGCCGTCTCGTCCTTGTCGTTGTCGGACGTCGACTCGGGCTGGATCCCTTTGCGTCGCTTGGTCTTGGTGTCCTTGCCGCCCGTCTTCTTGCGTTTGCGCGAGCCCGATGCGGATGTTGTCGCCACCGTCTCCTCCTCGTCGGTGTCCTTGTCTGCAGCCTTGACCTTCGGTACGACCGCATTCTCGCCGTGCGGCCCGTTGCTCAGGACGTGACTAACCCGGCGGTGCACCACGCCCCCTTCAAAGACCCAGATCGCCACCTTATTCCATTCCTTGGAGTTGCCGAATTGCAACGCGAGCTCCTCTGCGAGATATTAGACTCAATCAGTATTATTTTGCAGATGCACACACCTTCTGGAATCTTCTCAAACCGCAACGACGGCAGAGGTTCGCCTTCCTTCCAGTGCAATGCGCGATACACGAGCGGGATGAGCTTGATGACGTCGTCGCCCGCGAAATGACCAGTGCCTGCGCTGACCATCATGGGCGTATCGCAATCGCGAGGCCATCCGACTAAGCGGTATCCGGCGAGCATGATCTTCTTGTCGAAACCCCCTTTGGAAGCGCGCTTGGCATCCGGCGTCATGGAGTTGATTCTGACTGGTAGCGCTGTAAGAGCACGAACGCGCGACGTCGTGCCACTCACCGAGCAGCTCGCGCAAACCAATCCGCAAGCAGTCCCGTCGAACCCTCTGGTCCCCGGCCAGTGCGCGCTTCACCGCTGCCGGCGAAAAATCCATCCTCTCCGCCTCGCGCTGCGCCGCGACACTGATTACAACATCAGTACACAATATATGCTGTGCCGAATTTCTCACCCGTGCTCCTGGATGATCTCGCCAAGAGCGGATGCGACGCTGGTGCCCCGCGTCTCGGCGAGCTTTCGTGCAAGCGGATTGTTTGCGAATGTACAGCTTGCGGCCATGGCTGAGATGTCGCCTGGCCGAAAGCAGGCGGCGAATCCGAATAGGGTGATGTGGTAGCGATGATAGAATGGCGTTGCCTGTGCACATCACGCGTGTCAGCCAAAAGAAACGACAATGCACGACAATGCTTACGAATTCCTCAATGCCACTCACCAATCGACGCAACGCGTTCTGCGCGCCGACCTTGTCCAACTCCTCCTGCGCGATGTCGTCCTGGTAGACCTTGGCGAACGTCAAGAGCTTCTTGCGCAAGGCGCGGCGTGCTTCAGGCGTCGTTGCCGCATCGCGCTCCGCTTCGTACTCATCGTGGCACCTTTGCCGTTTAGTCTCGAGATCTGTGGCCAGATTAAATCAGCTCCGATATAGCACGTATGCGCATTTCCTCTCACCGCTTGTGTCGTCCCTGCGCTGCGCGAACCAGCTCGACTCCCATAGGTTCCAGAGCGACTCTGTCCGCGGCGTGACCTCACAGAACCCCGTCTTGCTGAGCAGATACGCCTCGGTACAGCCCCATTCGTCTGCGCAGTCGGCCATGATCTTCTTGAACGTATCGACCTTGCCCATCCATTCCTTCTGCCGCGCGTGCGACAGCGGCCCCGGCTTCTTCTTCTTGAGCGCCTTCTCCTTGGGCGGCGGTGACGGCGAGCGCGATGGTGCGGCGGAAGCGCCCGAGTCGCCCACAAGCTCTCCTCCCGTGCCGTCCATCTCCGCGTCGTCATCCGAGTTGATGTACTCGCGGCTCTTGACGGCGCCGCTCTTCACGGCATGGCGAGGCCGCAGCCCCTTTGGTGCCGCGGTGGTCGACACCGTGGCCGCGGTCGGAGCGGTGGCGGGCGCGGTGGGCAAAGCCTTAGTCGCTGCGCGACCCGCGGCGGCTGCGGTAGACGTTGTTGAAGTCCGATTGCCAGGCGTTGATGCGGGCGCGGCAGTCGCTGCCGTAGTTAATGAGGCGGGGGCAGGAGGTGCGGTAGTCGGACCGGCAGGCGTTGCAGTAGGCGTTGCATTGGGCGCGGTAGGCGCTGCAGTAGGTGCTGCAGTAGGTGCTGCAGTAGGCGCTATGGCAGGCGCTATGGGAGGCGCTATGGGAGGCGCTGCCGCAGGACTTGGGGACGGCGCAGCGGACGGGACCGCGTTCTGCACCAACGGGTTCGGGTCCTCGGGCTCGGGGGACGACGACGGTAATGGAGGCCCCGTGTAACGCGGGACCTTGGGCATATTCTCGGCAGATACGCCAAGCTGTAAAGAAGTCAGCATTGTGAGCACCGTATAAAGCAATGACCGTGCCCACACGTACCAGCTTGGCCATCTCCGCCTTGATCTCCCGCGTTTGCGCGTTATCCCAGTCCGGGCGCAGTCGTCGCTCTCCCCCTCCTCACGAGCTCGTCGTGAGCCTGCCCGCGCACGCTGGACAGTGCATCGAACAGGACGGTAAGGCGCGCGTTCGCATCGGCAAACGCGTCACCTGTGATGACGGCCGCAGGGATTGTGATACGAATTTCCTATTGATATCGAAGTCAACACATGAGCGCCACGACGAGAAACGATGCAAACCTCCAAATCAACCGCTGTGACACCCTTCGCCTCGGGCTGGGGAATGCGCCCTGAGCGCATGAACTCCTCGCCCGGCCGATACATGGGCTCGGACTCGTCGCTGCTCGCGTCCGCCTTCTCCGCAGCCTCAATCGCCGTGGTCGCAGACTGCAGTGCTGCGTGGAATGTCGAGGCAGGCTCCGCGGACTGCGCGTCGTCCAGCAACGCAGGTTCCAGTGCAGACTTGGCCGGTTCGACCTCGGGCTGACAATAATCAATACAGATCCTCATCGTACGGCCGTCTAACACACCTCATGCTGATCTGGGTCCTCTTCAACGACGTCGGCCTCGGCGGTGTTGGCCTTGCCGCGCCTCCTGGGCTTGGCCTTCCCAGACCTCGACTTGGGTTTCTGCGCCTTGGACTTCGGCTTGCGAGGCTTGGGCGCCGAACTTGCGTCAGCGTCGGCCTGCGTTGGCTGCGCGTCGACGTCGTCCGGCTGATGCACGCGTCAGACGGGGTTCGTAGCTATAAAATCGTATCACGAACCTGGACGACGTCAGCAGCGTGCGTATCGTTCGCGGGCCCTGCGAGCTCGACCTCGCGCACTGCAGTTGTTACGCCCGTGCCCCGGTCCGCGGACCCCACGTGCTCTCGGCATCACTCGGCGTCATTCTACGTCACTCGGTCAACTCGGTCAAGCTCCCGAATACCCGGCTTATCTCCCCTCGTGTTCATATGCTCGGGATATGTTCTCCTCATCGTCCTCTACCTCTAGACCTCTCCCTCACTTCTCTAGCTTCTCTCCCTACTCGCATGCATCCACCTAACTCGCCTTGTCCCTACTGTATCGATAGTGTTCATATCCGGTTCGCTCCACTCGTCTTAGTCATTCGCCTCTCGTCATTCGCCCGATCCCCCGATACCTTACCCACTCGCTCTTACTCATCCTATCGGCCGATGACGACGATCTCTATTGATCTGAGGCCCCCTCTCCTTCGTCTCTAGGATACACTCCGAGTACATCGGATCACCTCCCCAGGTATAAAAGACCCTCGACTTTGTATCTAGCTCCCCAGTTACGAAATCGACATAGCCGTGCCCCTCGGCCCCTCGCACACTCTATCTCTCTCTCTCTCGACTTCGCCTCTGGGTTCTCCCTTCGCCCGACTTACTCGTCTGAGTCCTCTGCTGCTCGCGGTCCCTTCGGTCGTGCTACTCGACGTAGCCGGTGTGCTCAATAACGCACCGAAGGCTCTAGTTGTTCGTTCGAGTGTTCTCTGCGCCCGGACGTTCGACTATCCTTGCAACCAAACCCCCAAGGCACAGCAGGCTTAACAGTATTTCGTAACTCGAGCTCCGCTCGAGTTGTATGGCCTTTGGGACTCGACAGAATCTCAGAAGAAACCAGGAAGAACCTCATCCTCTACTCGACTCCCCCGACGCTATCCTTCGCGAAGCCCGTCGTCAGGCTCGTCTTCGCGACCAACAACCTCCTCAGCCGGCTACGCCTTCGCCATCAGTCTCAATGTCGGGCACTAGCCGCTTCGGATCATCTCGGCACTCGCAACCGCCGAACGATGATGACGAAATCCTCTCGCAACACACTCTTTCCGGCTCGCTTCACACCTCGCGTTTCTCGCCGGCCCAGTCCACACTACGCGCGGACCCGAGCGGTTCCTACCCTCCCTCAAGTCACACGACGCGATCGCCCTCGCATCCCTCGACTCACTCGCTCGGCTCTCGACACCCTCTCGCGCTCGTTCCGTACACCGGCTCTCGCTCGACTCCTCGCTTTTCGCAGCACTCCTCGTCGTTCCGCGGCTTCTTCCCATCCGGCACCCCTAACACGCCCCGGCGTGGCGGCGGGGGTGGAGGCGGAGGCGGCGGAGGCGGCGGTGGCGGTGGTGGTCATCGAGGTGCTCCCTCGCCCTCGTCGCACCACTCGCACTACTCGCACCACTCGCACGGCTCGCATCCTCCGAACCCTCCTCCCGGAGGTGGGGGCGGTGGGGGCGGTGGTGGCGGTAACAATCCTCCTGGTCCCCCGGGACCTCCCTTCGACCCTCCGTCGGACGGCTACGACTCGGACGTCGATCGCGAACGACAATTCCACGATCAACACGACAACGTCCCTCGTGTCTACTTCGTCGACCGCGACAGCGGCTCTCGCATCGACGCCGCCAAACCCGACAAATTCGACGGCGAAAACGCCAACAAACTTCGCGGATTCCTCATCGACTGCGAAACCTACTTCCTCGCCAACCCTCGGAAGTACCAGACGTCCCGCGAGAAGATTCTCTTCACCGCGACCTATCTCTCGGGTCGGGCGAAGGAATGGTGGGGCGGCTACGTTCCTCTCGTTCCGAATCCGCCTCCCGGTTACGAGTTCCTCGAAGACTGGAACGAATTCAAGAACGAACTCACGATCACCTTCGGCGTCACGAACGAACGCGAACGCGCCGAAGTCAAGATTCGACGACTGCAAATGGCCGACAACGGCAAGGTCGCCCGCTACAAGCTCCAGTTCGACGAATACGCCAAACTGCTCGGCTGGGACGACGCTGCACTCGCCTCGCAATTCTATCGCGGACTCCCTCGCCGCATCAAATCTGTCTTCGCTGCTCAAGTAGCTCAACGCCCGGCTTCTCTGACGCCACTCGCTGCGCTCGCTCTTAGCATCGACGCCAACTACTGGATCGATAAGGACGAGCAAGCTCTCGAGCACGCGAACGAACCCCGTAAAGCGCAGAAGACCACCTCGACCGCGACGCCTCAATCGGGCTCCCGATCGAACACCAAGTCCAACGCGCGCTCCAACAACGGCAACAACGGCAACAGCGGCAACTCGAACAACCACTCGAACTCGAGGGGTCAGTCCTCGACGTCGGCCCGCTCGTCTTCGAAGACCACGACCAAGTCGAAGGACGACGTCGCGAAGAACCTCAACTCGAACGGCAAGCTCAACGACGCCGAACGACGCCGTCGCCTCGATAACAACCTCTGCCTCTACTGTGGCCATGCCGGCCACACCGCGTCCGAGTGTCGCAAGGCCGCTCACAATCGCGAGTCGAAGGGTCGCGCCGCTAAGGCTCAACCCGCGACTTCCTCGACGCCGGCTCCCGCTCCCTCGGGCGCCGCCGCTTCTGCCCCGGCGGAAGCGAAAAACTAACGGGCAGTTCCCCACGGGCATCTAGGGCCAACTGCGTCAAGCCCAAGATGCCTTACACTCGGTTGAACGCTGCCGCGCTCACCGATCAAGACGCTCTCATCGTCGTCCTTTCCTCCGACGCTGTCCCATCCTTTCGCACACTCGTCGACTCCGGCTCCGAAGATCAGTTCCTCGATACTCAGTTCGCCGAGAGTCTCCGACTCCCTCAAAAGTCTCTCGATCAACCGCTACGCCTTCGGCTCTTCGACGGCTCCTATCGCGGTGTTATCTCCAAATACGTGTCGCTTCCCGTCCGCTTCCCTTGCGGAACTTCGATGATCATCAACTTCCTCCTCACCACTCTAGATCCGACTTGCTCTGCAGTGTTGGGATACCGCTGGTTGGCCCGCTACAATCCTAGGATTGACTGGTTCCATCACCGCATCTCTTTCCCCACTCGTGTCTCGCCCTCGGATCCCTCGGGTTTCGTCCCTGGGTTCTCGCTCGACTCGGATCCTCCGACTCCGTCGTCACCTCCTCCCGCGCCACGTACTCTGCCTCCCGAACCGCCGATGGACGAAACCGCCCTTCGCGCGGCCGCTGCTCGCGTCGACATCAAGATCATCGGCGCCGCAGCCTTCGACACCTCTCGTCGACTTCGCGGCTCGATGGTCTCGGCCATCTACTTCGAGATCCATCGGTGCCCGCTCGCTCTGCGTCTGCCAACCCGGCCTCGGAAACCGGCGAAGGCATCCCCGAGTGTTATCACGAGTTCCTCGACGTCTTCTCAAAGGAGGCCTCGAATCGACTCCCTGAACATCGGCCGTACGATCTCAAGATCGACATGGAAGAAGGCAAGCCTCTCCCATCCGGTCCGATCTACTCGCTCTCCGAGCCCGAGCAACTCGCGCTTCGGGAGTACATTCAGGATAACCTCAGCAAAGGACACATTCGCTCTTCGTCGTCCCCGGGTGGCGCCCCGGTTCTCTTCGTCAAGAAGGCCGACGGTTCTCTTCGCCTATGCGTCGATTATCGTGGGCTCAACAAGATCACTCGGAAGGACAAGTACCCGCTTCCGCTCATCTCGTCCACGCTCGACCGCCTTCGCACCGCCAAGAAGTTCACCAAGCTCGATCTTCGTGTCGGATACAGCAACGTTCGCATCGCGGCCGGCGACGAGTGGAAGACTGCCTTTCGAACGCGCTACGGCACCTACGAGTATCTCGTCATGCCTTTCGGTCTCACGAACGCTCCAGCCGCTTTCCAGCGCTTCATGAACGACATCTTCTCCGATCTCCTCGACGTCACGGTCACCGTCTACCTCGACGACATCCTCATCTACTCGGACGATCCCTCGAAGCATGAGGAACACGTTCGAGAGGTCCTTCGACGGCTGCGGGAGAATGACCTCTTCTGCAAGCCCGAGAAGTGCGAGTTCCATGCTGACACCATCGAATACCTCGGGTACATCATCAGCCCCGAGGGCATCAGCATGGACCCGAAGAAGATTGCCACCCTCCTCGAGTGGCCCGTTCCTCGCAACGTTCGCGACATCCAGTCGTTCCTCGGCTTCGCGAACTTCTATCGACGATTCATCTACGACTACTCCGATATCGTCGTCCCGCTCACTCGTCTCACTCGAAAGACCGCAACGTGGAACTTCACTCCGCAATGCCTCGCTGCGTTCAACGAGCTCAAGAAGGCGTTCACTTGCGCTCCCGTCCTTCACCACTTCGATCCCGCTCTTCCTCGCGTCGTCGAGACTGACGCTTCCGACTACGCGATCGCGGCGATCTTCTCGCACGTCCTCCCGGACGGCTCTGTTCACCCCGTCGCTTTCCATTCGCGCACGCTCACTCCCACCGAGCTCAACTACGACACGCACGACAAGGAGCTACTCGCGATATTCGAGGCGTTCGAACTATGGCGACACTACCTCGAAGGGGCCGAGACCCCAATAGACGTCGTCACGGACCACAAGAACCTCGAGTATTTCTCTACCACGAAGATGCTCACTCGTCGGCAAGCTCACTGGTCCGAGTACCTTTCTACCTTCAACCTCCTCATTCGCTTTCGACCCGGTCGACTCGGCGGCAAACCCGATGCTCTCACTCGCCGCCACGACGTCTATCTCAAAAGGGGGGATGGTGGCTACGCCAGCGCAAACCCGCAGAACTTCCGACCCGTTTTTACTTCGGAACAGTTCGCCGCTTCCCTTCGCGCGACGTATGCTGAAGAGACTTTCCTTCGCGCAGCCACGATCATGGACACCCAGTCCATTCGGGATGACATTCGCGCCTCGTACGACTCGGACGAACTCGCTCTCGACATTCGCTCGAAACTCGGCACCGATGACGCGATCAACTGGTCGGCCTCGGACGATGGATTCTTGCTGTTCAAGGGCAGGATCTACGTACCGAACGCTCTCGATTGTCGCCTTCGTATCCTTCGCGAAAAGCACGATCACCCGCTCGCTGGCCATCCGGGTCAGAACAAGACACTCAAGATGGTCGCCCGCGAGTACTACTGGCCCGACCTGCGCGACTCGATTCGTACCTACGTCCAGGCCTGCGTCACCTGTGGGCGCAGCAAACCTCGACGACACAAGCCGTACGGTCGACTTCAACCGCTCCCGATTCCGCTTCGCAACTGGGACTCGATCTCGATGGACTTCATCGAACAACTCCCTGAGTCCAACAGGTACACCGCGATCCTCGTCATTATCGATCGCCTCTCGAAGCAGGGTATCTTCGTCCCGACCAAGGGCAAGATCACCTCCGAAGAACTCGCACGTCTCTTCCTCATCCACGTCTTCGCCAAACATGGCGCTCCCTCGCACGTCTCTACCGACCGTGGCTCCGAATTCGTCTCCCGCTTCTTTCGCGCACTCGGCTCGCTCCTCAACATGACCATGCACTTCACCTCGGGTCACCACCCGGAGGCGAACGGTCAAGTCGAACGCACGAACCAGACGCTCGAGCAGTACCTCCGTCTCTACTGCAACTACGAGCAGGACAACTGGTCCGAGCTACTCCCTCTCGCCGAATTCACGTACAACAACACCCCGAACGACTCGACTGGTGTCTCGCCTTTCTTCGCCAACAAGGGTTTTCACCCGAACATCTCCGTCTACCCCGAGCGCGACGTTGCCTCTGCTCGCGCCCGCGACTTTGCTGTCGACATCCACGAACTGCAGGACGTCCTAAAGGAGCAGATCGCTGCCGCTCAGAAACGTTACACTGCATCTGCGAATGCTCGACACACTCCCCCGCCTGACTTCCAGGTCGGCGACATGGCCTACGTCCTCTCGGAACACATCAAGACGACGCAGCCCACCCGCAAACTCGCCGATCGCTACCTAGGCCCGTTCCCGATCATCGATCAACCTAGCTCGCAATCGTTCACCCTCAGCCTACCCGACTACCTCGCTCGCGTACACCCGGTCTTTCACGTCTCGCAACTCGAACCCCACCCTCGAGAAGCGTTTCCCGGTCAACGTCAAGAACCTCCTCCGCCCGTCGTCGTCGACGGCGAGCAAGAGTACGAGCTCGAGGTACTCAGCGTACGCATCGACAATCGCCATCGTCACTCGCGCCTTCGTTTTCGCATTCGCTGGATCGGTCACATCGGCACTCCCGACGACCCCGAGACCACCGAGATGGGTTCCGAAAATCTCGAACACGCGCAAGAAGCAGTTCAAGACTTCTATGCTGCAAATCCCAGCGCTCCCGGCAGTTATCAAGAATTCCAGCAGATCCTCAAGAAATTCGAAAACATCTAAGCACTCGCTTTTTCACTCGCTATTTCCTCGCTCACTCGCTTTTACTCGATTCCAAGAAACAGCCATTTATTACATTTTGGGCGACTTTGGTCGCACCCGCTACTACTCTATTCGATCGCCTACTCGTCCGCGTCCTCGGTCGCTTCCTCGACCGCTTCCTCGTCCTCCTCCTCGGACTCCTCCTCGTCCTCCTCCTCGGCCTCCTCTTCCTCCTTGCTCGAGAACGGGTTGTCGATCGAATCATCGATCGACTGACCGAATTGCTGCGCTTGCCACTGCAGCATCCGGTACAACATCCTCTCGATGTTGTGCACCGAGTTGTTCGTCCACAGGGCGTGGTTCTCCACGACCCTGCGGTGCTCGGCCGTCTTCGCGCGGTCCTCGGCCACCCTCGTCCCCAGCGTCGTCCCCTCGACGATGCGCACCTTCTTGGGGCGCTCGGGCGACGCACTCGGCGACGCCGCCCTCTTCTCGCCGCGCGGCACGAACGGCTTGCCCGAGTGCGTACACTTGCCCCGGGTCTGATGACACGCGGTGCAAGTGTTCGACCGGTGCTGTCGAACGCACTGGCCGCCGCGCTTGGCGCAAGCCTCGCACTGCTCGATGTCAGCCCCGGCGAGCAAAACACGAACGACCAAAAAACTCACCTGGCTCGGGAACCGCGTCCCGTACGGCACCTCCGGCCACCTATCCGTGAACTTGCCGCCTGCGCGCGGCTTGGGCTTGGGCTTGGGCTTGGGCTTCGCGGCCGGCGCCACCGGGCTCGCGAGCTCCTCGACCTCGTCGTCGTCCTCGAGCGTCTCGCCCGCCCCGAGTGACGGCGAGCGAGCGACCGCGACCGGCGCGGGTTTCGGCGCGACCTTGCGCGGCGCCTGAGTCGTCTTCGCGACATCGACCTAAAACAAAAGCGCACCTTAGCCAAATCGCGCAGTCGAGGTAACTCGACCCATACCTCCATGGCCTTCCGCCTCTTCGGCGGCGACTCGGTCTCCCTCGCGTCCTTCGCCGGCGCCTTCGTGCTCGTGGTCGGCACCTTTGCCGGCGACGCCTGGCTCTTCGTCGCCTTGGCGCCCGCGTCCGCCGCGATCTTGGCCACGCGCTCAGCCAGCATCCCGAAGCGTCGCTGCGCCGCCAGGCGCAGCTCGGCCTTCGCCTGGCGCCTGCGCGCGCTGAACGCCTCGATCGCGTCGAGGTCCTCCTCGTCGACAGCCTCTTGCTGTAGGCCGCCGAGCGTCCGCTTCGCGTCCTCGTGCGCTGCGATCAGCGCCTCCATCGTCGGGTCGTCCTCGAGCGACCTCATGACGGCGCCGACGGTCTTGCGGTCGTACGCGGCGGCGACGTCCTCGAGCGATTCGTATCGCGGCATGGTGGGCGGCGGGCAGAAGACAAGAGTGGTTCGACGATTCAACTCCCGACCCAACCACTTTTAATCTGCGTCCGACCCGTTCCGACCCGACCCGATCTTTTGGCCCCATTCGGACTCGAGCGCGTGCTATCTCATTTTTCGTATTCACCTTGCGTTGCTGCAGTCCTTCGTGGGCTCAGGACGTAAAGGGGGGATACTGTTACGCCCGTGCCCCGGTCCGCGGACCCCACGTGCTCTCGGCATCACTCGGCGTCATTCTACGTCACTCGGTCAACTCGGTCAAGCTCCCGAATACCCGGCTTATCTCCCCTCGTGTTCATATGCTCGGGATATGTTCTCCTCATCGTCCTCTACCTCTAGACCTCTCCCTCACTTCTCTAGCTTCTCTCCCTACTCGCATACATCCACCTAACTCGCCTTGTCCCTACTGTATCGATAGTGTTCATATCCGGTTCGCTCCACTCGTCTTAGTCATTCGCCTCTCGTCATTCGCCCGATCCCCCGATACCTTACCCACTCGCTCTTACTCATCCTATCGGCCGATGACGACGATCTCTATTGATCTGAGGCCCCCTCTCCTTCGTCTCTAGGATACACTCCGAGTACATCGGATCACCTCCCCAGGTATAAAAGACCCTCGACTTTGTATCTAGCTCCCCAGTTACGAAATCGACATAGCCGTGCCCCTCGGCCCCTCGCACACTCTATCTCTCTCTCTCTCGACTTCGCCTCTGGGTTCTCCCTTCGCCCGACTTACTCGTCTGAGTCCTCTGCTGCTCGCGGTCCCTTCGGTCGTGCTACTCGACGTAGCCGGTGTGCTCAATAACGCACCGAAGGCTCTAGTTGTTCGTTCGAGTGTTCTCTGCGCCCGGACGTTCGACTATCCTTGCAACCAAACCCCCAAGGCACAGCAGGCTTAACAGCAGTGTCGTCGTCCGAAATCGCTCCGCGCTCCTCGAGGGTCTCCGCCTGCGGCGGCGCTGGCGAAAGCGCGGAGGCTGCTTGTGCCTTGGCAGCGACTGAAGGCTTCGCCTCCTTAGCATTGCTGCGAGTGGTGGCCGCCATAGGCAGTGATGGGGCGCGAGAGGAAGTGAGCAGGGGTTCACAAGGTCGTCGAAATCAGCCGTTCGAACAGGACCAGGTATTTAGGGCCTGACGCACCATGATCCGTCGCGCTGCCGTCCGCCTGAACGACCAACTAGGCGCTGCCGTTGCGCTGTGGGAGCGCCTAGGCGCTCCTAGTCGTGACCGCCGTGGTCAGGAACAAGTGCTCCGCCACCGGTATCTGCCGGGTACCGCGTGATCAGGATTTGCAGACAATCGCCTAGATAACGACTAAGGCAAATTTTCGTATGCAACGAGAGTCTTGAGTCAGTGCCTAGGTAGTAAATATGTATTTTCTACCTGCGATGTCGTGCTGAAGTCGCTGTGTAGGACTGCCCGAGGCAGTATCATTGTCAGCGTGAACTTAAGGTTGCATCATCGCTCATCGTGCAACTCTCTCTCTCATTCCCTCATTTCCTGTCCTTTGTGTTGCTCTAATCCGCGCCTCATTCTCGAATGTGAGCGGGCCTCCGAAATACATCTCACTGACTCGTATCTACAGAATGAGCGAGTCCAACTCACCCGACAACGCGTACGTTCTCGCACCGGCTTGGTCTTTCTGGCCTGATCACTGACTTCGAAACGCAGTGAGCACTTTTCAAATGGTGTTGGCGAGCAGGAGCGCGCGTACGTGTACCTCAGTCTGCGTAATCAATCGCTGACGTTCAACCAGCGTACAATCGGCCTGGCAGAGTTGGGACCCTGCAACCCCGATGCCCGCTATCATCATGCAAGACGGAGAACATAATATACGTTCTCATTCTGGCTGGGATCTTGAAGAAGCGGCGCAAATCCAGCGCAACATGCGGGCGTGGGTGGAAGAGAGTCGCACTGGCGCCATCGACACGAACGGCGACGACATCACCGAGAATACCTATGACGGCGACGAGCGCTATGGCGAGCTACCCCTGGATGACGACTTCCCCGATCCCCTGGAGGACCGCGGCTATCTTGAATTCATCCTGTTCCAACGCGGGTGCGCTGAACGCCGTCACGAGCAGGGTCGTTCGCCCGTCGCCTGCCATCGCACAGCGCCTTGCAGTGAGTGCCAGCAGCATGAAGGTGCATCGACCCCGATGACCTACTGGCAATTCATCGGCGACGACGCACTCGAGGTGCACGTCGGCAACTACCTAACGGTGCGATCCTCCCTCCCACCGTGGCAGCCGACGCGCCCCAGCAATCTGCGCGCCCCGCGACTGGTTTTTGGACGGGCTCCTGCGCAAGAGGACCACTCCGACGCCGAGGGTGCACCGGCCTCTCAACCCGCGTTTGGCCCAGCGCCTCCTCTGCCGTTTGACGACACCCTCGAGGATGTGAGCATTACCGAGACGCTGTACGTGCGCCCGTCTTCGCATGGTCTCCACCACATTTAAACCATTTATTAGCTCGTCATGCTAGGGCATATCGCCTGCCAGAACGCGCTGGGAATAGAATGGAATTGTGCCGCTGCTCATCTACATACGCTGCCATCCCAATTCATTCCTTTTGAAAGAGAATTCGAGACAGTCGCCCCCTGCCTCGTAGAACATAATGAGCTCAGAGAGGGCGTCGGCGGCGACGCTGTAGGCGTGATTGAGGAACAGCTGGAGCTGCTCTTCCGAATCCTCGTCTCGTCGCCGCCAAGCCCCCAAACGCGCCTCGTCTGCCACCTCCCGAACTTTGGAAACTCGATACGACTCCATTCGAATCTCTTCAAGCAGTCTTTTCGACGGCCGAGCGCGTTTCTGTTGTGAAATGAGGCCTGTGGTGTAGCGCCGCCACTCCTCAGAGTGGCAGGTCGCTTCCAGCCAGAATCCCATGTCCTTTTCGAGCGCCTGAAGCACTGAGCGCAAGTCCGTGTAGTCAGATAAAGTTGCAGGGTTTCCGAGAAGCTGTGAGGCGACCGATAGTTAAATAGCAAGATACGACAGTGTAGCATACATACTGTCGTGGTCGACGGTAGCACAGTTTCCAGCGCAACCACTGTACTCTTGCGACGAGATGCACGTCGCTCGTGCCAGCGACGTAGGGCAGCTTCTCGCTCAGCCTCACGATTGCTGAGAGGAAGAGTATCTTGTCAGCGAGGGAGCAAAACGCGCAAAGCACTTCCCCTACCGCGCGTAATACTCTCGTCTTGATCGGCGCCTGGCCTCGCGTCGGGCCTCTTCAGACGAGTATTTCGGACGGCGGCCCATCCTGAAGCAGCAGAGGATTGAGCCGCGCGAAATTTGAGGTTGTTGGGACGAAACGACTTTGATAGACGGTGGACGCAAGAAGGAGAGAGAGAACGGGTAGTTCGCCAATTGCCGCTTGAACGTCTTTCTCTCGCGAATGTCACTGCGCGCCCACCGCGACATATAAATGCGCACTGACGCCTTCGGCAGATGACCAAGAACCCCCTAGTGCAAATCCGAAAATATCAAAGCAATATCAACGTAGGAATACTGCAGGATGTCATGATATTTACCTTCTGGACCGCTATTCCCCTACCATACTGACAAGCGTCTCTTTCCTGTGCGTTTATACAGCAACAACAACGCATATTTATCAATAATATAATATATTGGTTATAACTCTGTATTTATGACCTTGTTTCAAGGCTTTAGAAGCCTTGAATCTACGGTAATTGCGAGTTAGGGCGTCCGCGATGTCAGCGAGGCGCGCATCCAAAGTCCGCAAATCGCTTCTGTTACTCATACCGCGCGCATCGTCGCCGCCCATCTCGACGCAGGCCTATGAGCTCTCGCTTCCGTACAGGCACGGGTACCAAGCGCAAGCGCCATAGCGCGTCAGCTGCCCTTCATGCTGCTGCAGTTGCGTCGGGCGGCGCTGTCGAACCGCCTGCGCCGCGCAGCCTGGACGACTTCAAGTTCGTCCCGGAGCATAAACTGCCCCGGCGCCGTCGGCAACCGGGCGAAATCAAGCTGCCCAAAGGTCTGCGCATACCTGGTGCGCTTCATCTACCGGGTGGCCAGAGGCTCGTACAACGACCCAACCTACCGCCGTCCGCAATACCCGGCCAATCCGCAACCCAGGCCTTCTTTTCTTCTTCCAGCAGGCGCGCTGCGAACACCTATGAGGGGCTGTCTGACGATGACGATAACGGCGTGCCGCTGGAGTCCTTGGCTTGGGACGAGATGCACCACTTTACGCTTGCCGACCAGCCAGAATCGAACGCCTCTCGTCATCGCCGCCGCCGAATAGCCCAACATATCAACTGGCGCGATGTGATCAACGACAGCCTCGTCGTGCAGTACCTGGCCTTCAGGAACAACGACTCCACGCCTCTGGAACGCGTATGTTCATGCGCTCACCGGCGACGCCTCTCGGTAGCATGGTTGGACTGGTCAGGCAAGTGCAGTCTCATGTGTCGCACACAGACTAAGCCTGACCCGATTACAGGATCTAGAGCAGGTTTTATGGATATCTGCTCGTGTATGGGAGCTGCAGAGCAACTAGTTGCTCGAGGATACTTCCCATGCGCACCCAGGGCGCCCTCCCTCGCTTTCAGCTTCGAAATTCTTGACATCATCTCTCTTCATTCACTCCATGTTGCCCCCAACGTCACCGCATGGGCCGAAACACTGGAAACGTTTTGGACGCGGCGCGGTACGGCAGGGAAGACCTCGGTAAAGTGCGCGCACCGCTTAAGTCCCTATTCTCATGGAGCCTTTGCAGGGGCGGCTCAGGAAGAGGCTGGGAATGGCACTTACATGGTATCAGGTTCTGGAGAATCGCGCTGAGCAGATGATCACTGCAAAAATAGTCGGTAAGAGTCGTTATGCTGTGTTCACGACGGTCCGCGTGCTGACCGGACCCTCTTCATAGAATCTGCCCTCCGAAGCGACGCCATGCGACGCGACGAGCATAACGACGAGCGCGCGGCAAAGCGCGCCCGTCTTCGCGCAGAAAATCAGGTCGCAGGCGTCGCCGACGTCGATCCCGTCGTGTCGCCCACCGCTACCGACTCAGCACCTCCGACAGCGTCGGTGGCGCTGCTCAGACCTACGCCCGAGCTGCGCAGCAGGTGCCAGCTGTGCTTTGGCGGACCGCGACCCCAGCTGCCCGATTCTACGTACGTCGCGCGATGTATTCGGCTTTGCGTTGCTCACGTGTTGCAGCGCACATGTCGTCGTCTGTCTGGACGCCAACTTCGCCCAGAAACGACGCAGGTGTGCCGAGGCAGACCCTGCCCTGGACTTCCAGCCGACGCGCTTCCTGTCCGACGTAGAAACGGCCGCGATGGAGAGCGAGCTGGACGAGCGACGCAAAGGCCCGCCACGGCGACGCAAGGCCAAACGCGACACGCCGCAGGTGGACGACGATGTCCTGGATGAATGTGAACAGTCTTTTATTGCAGCGCAGGAGAAGATCACGAAGGCCTCGAAGAATTACTACGCAGACACCGGTCTCATGGCGCTCTTGTGTCGCCACGACCGTGTCCTCTGGGTGGTTAATATGACCACGCCGGGCGAGCGTCAACACTTCGCGCTTGCTTTGCTGAGGAAGCTAGGACAACATCTGCCTTCGGACTGGCGCGTTGGCGTGTTGTACGACATTGCCTGCCAGCTTTCGCGGAGCATCGAGAAGGTACGCACCGTTGTTCTATGCTTGTCGCGGATCCTCATACGCGAGCTCAGTTCGGCCTGCTGCAAGAACTGGAAGACCGTTTCGTATTCGGCGTGTCGGTCTTCCATGCGTATGGCCACCAGTGGGCCTGCCAAATCGTCTTCCACCCGCGCAAGCGGGTCGGCTTCGGGCTTAGCGACGGGGAGGGATGCGAGCGCTTTTGGAGCGCAATCAGGCATTTGATTCCCTGCCTGCGGGTCTCCGGGGTAAGTTTCCGCTGTACATTGCGTACTGAGTGTGTATTGACGTGACTAGTTCTACAGGCGTCTATTCATCCTTGACCGCCAGATGCACGCGATGAACGTCGCAACGCTGCGCAAGATGGCTATCTGGCTAAGGCGCAAACACGGCGAGGCCGTGCGCAGGCTGGCAGAGGCCAAAATGGCCATAGACGGATGCGGAGTACCAGAGGCAGAGCTGCGGAACGAGTGGCGGGCGCAGGTTGAGGCGCAGGTGAAGAAGCCGCCTCGTAAGTGCATCTTCTTGTGTCCGGCGATACGCAGCTCACGGTCGAGGTCTCGGATGATAGGGCAGGATTCCAAGGCGGGCGACAAGGTCATAGACGAGATCCTCGTCCTCATGGGCCTTATCGACGACCTCAAACAGCAGATCCGTGAGGATAGAGGTCGGCTACGGAAGGCGCACAGTCTGACGTCGTCGGAGACGCAGTCTCTGTCGGCTTCGATCGAATCGGCCAAGCGTGAAATTGAAGCAACCGAAACACGCATGGCCGTGCTCCATGCAACCTTAGGGACGGAACGTACGAGGCGTCTAGAGACGATGCGCGGTAACGCGTATATTCGAGCTCGAGTCAAGGCGCGTGCTCTACGGCTACTATCCGCGACAACCTCGTTCGCCACAAGTTCGAGCATCGCAAACTCGAGCGCGCTTTCCGGCACCAGAACCTGCGTGCGTTGCTGCCCTTATTCTCGAAGCGCGATGACTTACACTCATAGCAGAGGCAAAGGAGCATACGCAGACCAAGAGCCTTGTGCACCGTGGCGAGCGCAGGATCACTGACCAGGTTCGCAACTTCAACAAGCTGGTGGACGAAATGGCGCTACTGGCCAGGCAGGGCAAGAAGCCGAACCAACATACTCGGCTGCCGCGAAAGCTCGACGTCAAGAAGCTGTTCAAGTTGGATGTCGACGACGATATCTGGCAGGAGGACGTCGGCCTTGGTCCACAGGACGAAGGTGCGGTGCCACGGTGGCAGACGGACGATGACGTGAAGAGAGGCATCCTGGGTCTGCTGCAGTGGGATCGGTGCCGGGAGGAAATGGAGCGCTTGGACTGCGAGCTGACAGCTCTCGCCTCGTGGTGGAAGGAAGAGATGCAGGTTATGCAGGACCTGCTCACGGAGGACGGAGTACGAGGTGTGTTTGGATGTTAACCGCTACCTCCACTGACCTAGTTGTAGATGTGCCTGTTATACGCGTCGCTATACAGGCCCGCATCGCACTTCATGAAGATCTGCGTGGCACGTGGCTTCACGACCTCGCGGCGAGCTCCCTCGGCGCCCGCTTCGCTGCTTTGATGTCGGGTGCGGCAACAGCAGCAGCGGGGTCAAGCGAGAGGATGGGGTCAATGGATCCAGCAACTGAAGACGAGTCGGCGACTATCGCAGCAGAGGTAGACTCGGACGACGCCTCAGATGCATACTCGGATGCGGAGGAGGAGGACGACCCAGTCGCCGACCACCTCGACGAGTTGGAGGTCGCTGCCGGTTTGATTGACCCGGACGCCGCCATCACTCGAAGCGACCCTGCATATCAGGACGATATCGTCGACCAGGCGCCCCCAGACGTGGCAGAGGTTGCGCAACGGCATGGTGAGCTCATAGCAGACAATTCATTCAGAACTGAACGTGAGCCTGCAGGCGTAGAGAGTCGGGCTGTTGTCGTGGTGGATGAACCGCCTGGGCCATCGGCGAGAGGTCGCAAGCTCCGCGTTGTGTACCGCGCAGGAGACTATACCTGCGACGATGTCGACCTCGAGCGGTTGGCCCGGCGGGAGAAGTGGCTGAGCGGCGACGGGCTCGCGGTCTTCCTGCAGGATAAGTTGTTGAAGTTGGCTGTGGATGATGTGGCCCTCATTCACTCGAGAATGCTGTGGGACATCGAGTATTACTCGGGCTTGCTCGCTATAGCTGAGGAGCGCGCGCAGAACACCAGAGCGGTCATATTTTCCGCGCTGGAGAAGGCCAGTGGAAATCTCGCGCGTGTGTGATTGACACTGACTATCTATGCCTAGGCAGTACACCCGCGCTCGGCGCGCAAATGGCTTGTTCTTGGCCACGTGCCGTCGCCACCTCATTGGACGCTGATGGAGGTTCGGTGGCGCGACCAAACGATACACCTTTACGACAGCTTGTCCGTCGTTGGAAAATACTCGCTCGACCTCGAAAAGTCGATTCGTGCACTGCTCGACTTGTGTGCTGAGTTCTTCGGGCTAGGCATAAGGGGCTCGGACTTCCAATGGTTCAAGGAATTGGTTAGTGCCTCGCGTGTTATTAGTCGCAACAAGTCGCTAATCGTACTGCCTGCAGAGACCTGCACGGCAAAAGAACGACTATGACTGTGGTCCATTCACTGCAGCTGACGCAGTCAGTCTCATGCAGTCCGACAAGCCGAGCACGATGGTCCAGGCCGACATGGGGGAATGGCGGCGTACAATGGAGGTCAGTGTCAGGGCTCTTCGCGTCGAGGAGTGGTACGTGCGGGACGACGCCCAGCCGTCGTCTGTGTCGGGCAACGTGGAGTGTATTGAAATAGAAGATAGTGACTAATTAGCGAACACGGACGACTTCGTACATGTATGCACAGGGACGATGGCAATAGAACCTGTTTTCCGCCTATTGCTGATAACGCCTATTGCGGTACTCAGCACCGCCTAGGAGATACTCCGAGTGGGGATGATCAAGATTGCTTACACCTAGTCGCTGCTGCTGCTGCTGAGGAATGCCTGAGCGCTGCCTAGACGCCCAAAAGTTATACTGCGTGCAGCCCGTAGCGCGCAGTTCTGCCTACGACTGCCATGTCATCGTCAGCTCAGTCTTCCCCCGCTGGCCGACGGCCGCGTCTCGTACCCGCCAACATCGTCGAGGACGCTGAAAAGGAGTCGGACGAGGACCAGGCGTCCGCCACTGTCCGCGCTCGCTGGAAAGGCCTCAACTGGGATCCCGACAAGCCGGAGTTCGGGCACGTGTACTGCTGGCGCCGGTGGAAGCTCCTTGAAGACGATTACGACAAACTCATGGACGGACACATGGCATTCATGGACGAGATAGAGCCGTACCTCATCGAGCTCTACAAGTGTAAAGGTGCCGACCGCTGCTTCGAGCCGTACGACGAGCTCCATCTGCGCGCATTCGAGGCCGCCAAGAAGGCTCTGTGCGTTGCGCATCCCTTCTCTATTGCGTTCGCTGACCGATACCCGCCTTTTCTCAGGCAAGATGAGGCAGAGGAGCGCGCGACAACCAGCGCGCGTGAGCGCTCGCCCACTCCGACGCAGCAGTCTTCACCTTCCGCATCGCAGCAGTGAACAGCATGTATGGTATTAGGCAATGCATAGGTCGAACTCAGTTTTTCCTCAGTCGCTCGCTTTCTGGCTCTCAGGCGCCTAGACATGACTGATTAAGGGAGCGGCAGCCAGCAGACTAATGCGAGTTGAACAAGTTACAGCATACAGTCATATATGAGCGACTACCGCAAAAGACATGAGAATTGTATAACGAGCGAGATGAACAAGAGACTCACCTCAGTCGACGTTCCCATCTCGGAAGTAGCGCTCAAGCTCCCCAATGCAGTCCTCGAGCAGCCGCCGCCGTTCCTCGAAGTCCCGCATGAACCGCTGGAATTCTGCCGGTTGGAATGGGTCTCCTCGCGCGATGCGTTCTTGGGCATCTTCCAGGCTGAGCAGGAGCGATTGCTGCAGTGCAGCTAGGCTTCTCAGTACGCGCTCGTAGTCTTGACGGATTTGGGAGGACATGCTGGCATAGGAGAACACAGACGCATTATTTATGTGATGCAAAGTCATTATTCAGCGGCTCCCAGTCGCAACCGAGGTGCTATCCCTGAATGGCAGGCATAATCACCAGCGCCTAGGCCTTGCGCTAGGTCAACGGCAGTGCGAGCTACTAGGAGAAGGAACAACTGTTTACGCCTAGGCGAAAACATTCAAGCAGTTCCAATGTTGCCATTTGCAGCAGTACTGACAGAGAGGAAGTACCAAACGAACACGGAGAGGTTAAACGGGCAGGTCAACCTCCTGCTCGATGCACCTGAAAGGATGGGCGCAAGCAATCAGTCATTCTGAAGCACTGTGGCCGAGTCGACTCTGCTTACGCGATCGTTTCCCTGCAAGAAGACTCTAGGGCGTCCACACTTTCTCTGAGGGCGGCGCATGCATCGAGGAGGTCGGGGAAGAGCTTTGAAAGACGCCTGTGTACGCCGGGGGTGCCGTACTGCACCAGAAGCAAGTTGCCCAAGAGGAAGAGCTGGTCGGCGACCCTTGCTCGGCATTTAACAACATCATCGTTGTTCACAGCGGCGAAGGCCGCTTCGGCGACGGCGTGTCGCGCAACAATGAGCAGAGAGAGCTCTTTCGGACCTGCCCGCGTCTGGGAATAGTTGCGGTGAACCGCACGTGTCTCCGAGAGCACCTGCTGCGCGATGGGATACGATGTGAAGGGCGGCTCGTCGGGGGAGATCCTGAACGGGGTACGGTCTGAGAGTTCGTCTGAACTGGAGGTGCTCATGGGTGAGTGCGGAGATGCAACAGTCGGAATGCTGGGGACTCAGGGAATCCCGCTATATAGCGACTGTGCCGACCACACAAAATCAGTATGGGCGTAGCTAGGAGATGCGGCAGGCGCTGACGAGGCAGTCGTCGGCGCATATAGGAGGTTCTAGTGTGATCCGCATTTAGTACCTTTTAAGCGGGAGTCGCTACCCAGGAGTGCGAATTCCTTTGCCTGCAGCCACCCTCATATATGTCTCTCAATTCCGTGGTTAGAGGCAACGGCAGTGGCAACGGCGCAACAGAACCCGCCCCCTCGCGCCAGCCCGACATCGAACCCGGCCCAACCGGCCTGGAGGTATGCAGTGCAGACCCGCCAGACAACGAGCTGCATCTAACGGCGGCATACGAATTGAAGCACGAGCAGCACTGGAACGAAATATGCGACCTTATGGATAAAATCGTCATTCTGCGCACGCGTAACGCCAATTTCGACGCAGAGCACGACAAGCTCTGTGAGCTACTGGGTTTCTCCAAGAAGAAGATGCGCGAGGAGGTGTAGATGCGGAGGAGCGGTGACCCACATAGGTGTACGAAGGGGGTGAGACAGTCGCAAACGAGGCGTAGATAGGCGTTGTTCGATGTCCTAGAAAGTACGGACGTCATCCGCAATCAGCACCATTTAAGACGGACTAGTCGTTAGCAGAGATTCGAATTTCCTCTGCCTTGCGCTCCCACCGTCTTCGATGTCGCTCAATTCTGTGGCCGGAGGCGCCGCCGACAGCAGTGGCGCAACTGAACCCGCCGTATCGCGCCAGCCCGACGCCAAGCCGGACGTGAAGCACGAGAAGTGGCCAGCGGCGTCGCCGGACGAACTGCGTCGTATGTTGCTCGCGCCGGAGGGACCATCAGCGCCCGAGCTGGCCAAGTTCCGCGAGCTAGCGGAGGTCAAGACGGGCTTCGACGAGATGAAGCGCAACATGGCCGCCGCAGCCAATCACCCCGCCGCGTTCGACCAGTACAAGCACGGTTGGAACGCGATATGCGACCTACTGCAAGAAGTCGCCAGCCTGCGCCTGCGCAACGCCGAGCTTGACGCGGAGAACGACATGATCATCGAGCTCATGCAGTAAGTCTCGACGCTCAAAATCGAGGTAGCGCGGCTCGAGAAGGAAAACGAGGCGCTCAGGCAGGACAACGCCGACATGAAGCAAGGTCTGCATTCCAAGCTCTCTGCGATCGAGGCCTGGGTGCGGATCGACAACGCCCGCGCGCGCTCCCAGGCAATGGAAGATGCGGCTCCCGTTTCCCAGAGGTGCGTGCTAACCCGTGATATGAAATAAATGGCAATTAATATGCCTTGTTCAGCGAGTAGGACCTATTTGTATCTTTCAGTAGTCTACCAACACGCTCGTAGAGAAAGACTTGTGCCGTTCAACATGTTAGGCCAATGCTAGGCACTGCAAAAAATTGCGCTGCACGCCGTGATATAGTGACTACGCGCAGCACAGATCACGCCTCTAACATCTAGGCGCTGCGCGAGACAGTGACTAGGCGTTGCGAGCATTGCAGCGCATGCCGTTAGGCTCTGGACATTGTGACTAGGCGCTGCGCGCATGCTGAGCGAGACAGTGACTAGATGACTAGGGTACCGCAAGCTCCTGTGTGTGGTCTTGGTCGGCGTACAAGGCGGACTTTATCTCCGGGCGACGCGCTCAAATGCCGATCCATTGACGTGTGCGTTATACATGCAGAATGACAAGGAAAGGAAATAAGCAGGTGAAGCCGTAACCGGAAGCACTACGGGGTGGGTGGGTGGGTGTCTGTGGGTGTGAGGGTGCAAGAAAAACATATCAACGAGAGGAACTCACGAAAACGCGGCTAGTCCATGAATTGCTCTAGCTCCCTCAAGGCCTTCCCAATATCCACACTCTGCCGAGCAAGTACGGCGCGCTGCTGCTCGATGGATTCGAACCGATCGAGACACCAGAATACTTCGCGGAGCAGCCTTGCGGCCTCCTCGACGGCGGCGCTCTCCTCCGCTGACAGCGCAGCAACGCCGGCACCGGTATTGCCTCCGTGATGCCCGGGGGCCATGGATATGACAACGGCGAAGATGGCCAGTCGGTCATCGGGGCGGGAGAGAGATGGCATAGTGCTTGAGGAATGGCGGCTGCTTGCGAGATGAGTGAAGTACATATAGTGGATCCCAGGCGCTAGAAAGCAGATCCTAGGCACTGGCAGTCGTTGCCATGGCGCAGTAAAATGCAACAAAAAGAACGAGAGTCCGAGAACAGAGCCTATGATTCCGTGAGGCGCACGCGAGCACCGATGCTCAGTTGGTCTCTTTGTGATTGACCAGTACCTAGGCAAGATTTGGGACGAAGAAAGTGTACCTAGGAGTTCGTGAGGCGCAGGGGATGGCCTGAGAACCGAGGTGCAGCGAATTAGATGCTCAGTCGGTCGCGAGGCGCATTGAGGAACGGATGAGGCATTATCTGCGGATCGAACGTGCGAGTAGTCGCTACGGTGTCTGTTAGGCAGAAACACACAGGCGTAACGCAAGGGAGCATGAGGGCCGAGCACTGCGAGCAGAGAACCTAGGCAGAAGTAGGTAGAGATGAGCGGCGACCACGATTGCGGGGAGCAGCTACTAGGAGGACCTGGTTGTGGGGGGCCTGCTAGGCCCATCATGCACATGACAGGAATACACCTTATTGGTCTTATACCTTGAGGGCCCGGGCTGACGTACTCAAGTCACAAGCCAGCCAGGGAATCCCGATCTGGGGGAAAGCATCAGTAAAAACTACACCTGTTCCCCAGAGCAAGAACGTACCTTTCCCACCGGGAGGAATGGTGCGCAGCATTACTGTGCACAATGCCAACCCGGAGACGCCGCGAGCAAGAGCTGCGCCGCCGGGTGGGTATTACTCGGAAGCTGGAGGCTTGCCCGGAGCACTCAGTGGTGGCGCTCCAGTTCGCTCCACTTTCTTTCAAAGTGAATCGTCCGACTCTGGCGATCTCGCGTACCCTGTCAGCAGCCGGTCAGCAAGAAATAAGGTGAGAACTGCTCGTCCATTTCCTCTTGCGATGAATCTCACCAAGGACCCCGTACAGGTGCGAACAAATCAGCAAAGCTGGGGAAGATCAACCCCAGCTGTGCTCGATTCGTCCGCCCCTGCGACTGGAGCACCGCACGGCAAGCGGGATGCTCGCCACGGACCTCCTGGATCTGGGAAGCCGCCGGCTGGACCGCCGAACGGACCCAGTGACACGCCGCCAACGCCAACGCCACCGAGCCCTGACCCAGCGGGGAATGGGCATGGTGGCGGGAACGACGGAGGGGGACCGGGTGGGAACGGAGGAGGAGGAGGAGGAGGACCACCGGGAGGTGGTTTTCCGGGCGGTGACGGCTGGCGAGGAGGATCGCCTCCGCCGCCTGGCGGTTCTGACCCGACTCCGCCTGCTGGCGGAGAGCCTGGAGATGGCGATCCCGGAGACGACTCTGGGAGCGAGTCGGACGACAACGAAGACGACTTGCGCGCGCGACGCAAGCTCGTCTCACAAATGAAAATCAAGCAACCGCGCGTCTACGATGGACGCGCGGACGTCGACGTTTACGACCAGTGGTGCTATGAGGTCGACTTGTGGAAACGACTGAACGGAGTGCGTACCAAATGGGCAATACCCATGATGTCGAGTTTCCTCTCGGAGAAGGCCCTGCGCTGGTTCATGAGCAACATTGTGTTGTCCGAGGAGAAGTGGACAATGCGAAAGTTCTTCAATGAACTGTTCGACCACTGCTTCCCCTCGGACTTCAAGCTCATGCTGCGTAAGCGCTTCGCGCAGTCGACTCAAGGCCAACGCGATGTGCGCGAGTTCGCGCGAGACATCCAGGTGCTCGCGCGACGGTTCCCTGACATCGGAGAGCGTCAGCTCATCCAGGTGTTATGGGAAGGAGTGCACAGCTACATACGGTCGAAATGGTTCGACTATGGATTCAATATCGATGAAAGTTCATTCGACCAGCTCGTTACGGCCGCTGAACAGTTCGAGAAGGGTGAGCGCGCGCGCGCAGGTGTAGACCGACATATGCACACGTCCGACCGAGTTCACGGTCGGACAGCTTCGAGTTCTGCTTCAAACTGGCGTCAGCGCGTGCAAAATGCGAGTCTCACCGTCGGACGACCCACCTCGCGACCGAAGACCTGGATCCGCAGCAATGCTGTCGGGTTCCAGTCCAGTCGCGGCCGCGGAGGGTTCAGAGGATCCAACGGCCGCGGAGGTGCGAGAGGAGGACTAACCACGGGCCCTCCACGCTCGCGCGACGGCCAATTCGTACGGCGCGAAGCCCTCAGTGCCGAAGAGAAAGCGCGCTTGCAGGCGGAGGGAAAGTGCTTCATCTGCAAGAGCGAGGGGCATTTCAGCCGAAACTGCCCCACGCGGATGCAAGCACACCGCCCGGCGATTCTGCACTCGAGCGCTGCACGTGTCAGCAAACCGCTTGCACCAAAGATCAAGGCCATTCGAGCTCACCGTGTAGAACTGCAGGACGAGATCCCGTACGACGAGCGCGAGTACAGCGACGAGAATGCTCTGCAGCTCGCCGGGATGCGTCTGATGATTGAACACCCGGAAAGCGAGCATGAGCTCGCGTACGCTAAGCCTTACATCGTGGAGGAGGTGTTAATCGGCAAGTTCAAAAACTACTTTGGAAATCTCACCTCGCTGGACGGCACCGTCAAGATGCACGTCGACCGCCGGTTCACCGTCAACTACGACGAGGAGAACAACTCGTTCCTTGTGAACGACTGGGGTACTGGCGACGCGTACGAGGTGTACTGTGACGACTTTTTGGCGGGAGATCTGCGAGTCTCTGCGATCGTGCGCCGGCACGTCGAGAGACACGCAGGCTACGATGGACCAACTATCGCAAGCCTTCGCGGTCTCAGTATCCCGAATGAGAGAAACCCGGACTACTCACCTGATCACGCAGTGGTCTTCCTCAATGGCGAGTTCTGGCTAATGTCAAACGAGCAGGCGCACCAACTGGGAGTCGACAATCAGCGCTATGTGATTATGCGCAGTCGCGGACAGACCTTTGTCCGCGACTTGGAGACGCGGCTTGATTATCATGTGACGCCCGAGATCGCAGCCGCGGGGATAAGCATACCCGCGGTGCTGCACCGTGCTGAGATCCACTCCACAGTGGAACCTGTGAGTACCACGCTGCCATCTGCAACCACTCAGGCTGACCTTCTCTCCTGCAGCGGGATCGCGTGTCACGCGATTACCGTGAGTTCCTCGCGTCCAGTCGGCGCGGGACGAGCGGGCAGTAGCGGGAATAGGAAACCAGGGCCTTCTGAACCGCTCGAGCGCACTGCGATGCGGGTCAGAAATATAACCCGAATGGTTCCCAGACCTGTAGTAGTTGAAGCGCGTGTACAGGACCGGATTGTTCGCGTACTAATCGATTCTGGTTCTCTCGCGGACTTTGTCTCCACGACTTTGGTAGACCAGCTCAAACTGAAAGTAAAGGCACTGGAGCGACCAATCCGAGTGCAACTCGCGGTCAAGGGCTCGCGCTCGAAGATTAACGTCGAGGTCTCTGCGCATTTCAAATATCAGGATATAGACTGCGAAAAACGATTCGACGTCGCTAACCTTGACAATTACGACCTTATTCTAGGTACTCCGTTCATGTGGCAGCATTCCGTTGCCATTGGTCTCAACCCGACGCGCGTGGTTATCGGGAACGCGAAGCCAGAGCCGATTCAGGGCTCAGAGGCGTTCTCATTGTCTGCCGCGGCTGCGATCATCAATGAGGAGCGACTGGAAACACTGCGTCAGCAAATGAAGAAGGAGGCGGAAGACCTCTGCAAGGATGCGTGGCTCACCGAGCTCCCGCCGCTGCGTGCGATTAACCACACGATTCCCCTCATCGACGAGAAGAAAATATATCCGTGGCGTCCATCGCGCTGTCCAGAGGCAATGAGAAGCCTGTGGACAGAGAAAAAGAACGCCTATCTCGCGACAGGACGCTGGCGGCTTGCGTCGGGAACGAGCTGCACGCCGCTGCTCATTATCCCGAAGCCGCCGAAAGGAGACGGCGTGTTACGAATGCGCACGGTCGTCGACAAGCGCGCGCAGAACGAGAATACGCTGAAGATAGCTACACCTTTGCCGGACATCGACACCATACTCAGGAGCGTGGTACGGCGCCCGTGGAGAAGCCTCATAGACGGCAAGGACGCCTATGAGCAAATCCGTGTCGTACCCGAGCACGTCAGTCGCACGCTGTTTAATACCCCTGACGGGACGATGGAGAGCTTAGTACTGCAGATCGGAGACTGCAATGGCTCGGCAACGTACCAAATGCTGATGAACCATATATTTTCAGAACATCTTGGCGTGTGGATGGACGTCTATCTTGACGACATCATCATTTACTCGTATACGCTTGAAGAACACATCGAGCACATCCGGACGGTATTCAAAATTCTGCGGGAGAACAAGTTTTATTTGAGTGCAGATAAAATGCAGCTGTTCGCCTCAGAAATCAACATTCTAGGACACATTATAGACGAGCACGGGATACGGATGGACCCACATAAGGTCGACTCCGTTGCTAACTGGAAAGTGCCCACGAGCCGGGCACTTCTCCAGAGCTTCTTGGGTGCAGTGGGCTTCCTCGCGCCAGACTGCGCCGGTATCCGAATCCCAATGGGCGTCCTGACGCCGTTGACGGGCGTGAATCGACCCTGGCGATGGGGCGCGACCGAACAGCGCGCGACGATATACGCAAAATCGTAGCTGAACACCGCGATCAGCATCGAGTCGCGATAAACTACAATAAGGACGCACCTTGGATCAACCTAGTAACGGACGCATGCTTGACGGGCGGCAGCGGATATATCAGCCAAGGTGACGACCTCGCCACCGCCAAAGTATGCGCGTTCTGGAGCGGGAAGTTCAATCCCGCTCAGCAGAACTATCCGGTGCACGAGCTCGAGCTGCTCGCGATCGTCGAGTCGTTGAAGCGATTCCGCGGGATGTTGCACGGCGCGCGATTCCGCATTTGTACCGACCACAAAGCCCTGCAGTACTTTATGAGCCAGAGATCGTTATCCTCGCGGCAAAGCCGCTGGCTCGACGTACTGAATGAGTTTGACTTTGAGGTCATGTACATCCCCGGCGAAACAAACAAGTTCGCCGATGCCTTGTCCAGGCTGTACAGCGAGGACAAAGCAGGGACGGTACGGGCGCCCAGCGAGCTCATCTACGAAGAAAACGACGACGATGATAAGCCCGCGTTGCAATCGAACGCCGTGGGACTCACCTGGAGGGCGCACGCATCGCGCTGGCTGTCGGCGCCGGTGTTGACTGGTCGCGAAGCTCTGGCCAGCTTTGCAGCGTCGGTCAAGCGTCAAGATTCCCCTGATAGACGTAACAAAGGTGATACGGAAGGTCAGCAACAGGCAACTAGTAATAACAAAGGTGATACGAAAGTGGACGCACCGTTAAGCGACACTGTCAGACGATCTGCGCGACTCGGCGCGAAGACAGGTCCGCCGGCCTGGGCGAGTTTGATCCAGGGTCGGCGCCGTCCCCGGCGTGGGAAGCACGACGACGCGCCCGCGAATGCGGACACGCCTGATGCGGCTTCGAATGAGGCCGCGCCCGAAGTAGTGAAGATGGGCGAGCCCGCGAATGCGGACCCGCCCCGCGTGCTGGAGTCCGCGCAGCCCAGCGGAGGGCGCGACCGTGGCAAGGAAGAAGAAGTCGGAGAGGACGCGCGGTCGCCGGCGAACGTCTCGCCGTCGCGCGCCTCGGGGGATGTGTTAGGACAAGATGCGGGAACAGCCGAACCGCCTCTTGACTACCGTCTCGCTGACATAGCGTCGGTGCTGAAGGCCACAGAGCCGCAGCTCAATATACCCGCCGTTTTCGAGGACGAGTACCGGAACGATAAATTCTTCAAGATAATTATCGAGAATCCGAATGATTATCGGAATTTCCAAATCAAGAACGGGATCATGCATATGATCACGGATGAAGAGCGCCTGATCTGCGTCCCTGATTGCTTGCATCAGGGGTGCTCAGTGCGCGAAATCATTATTTCACAGGCTCACTCCATTCTCGCGCATCTTAGCGCGAGCAAGACCTTGCAGTACGTCCGTACTGCTTTTTGGTGGCGCGATATGCGCCGAGACATTGAAACATTTTGCAGAAGCTGCAGTGTCTGTGCCTTGAATAGGGCCAACAGCCAGCAGCCTCTGGGAAAGCTCAAGACACTGCCAGTGCCATCACGGCCCTGGCAGTCTATTGGAGTCGACTTCGTCGGGCCTCTGCCCGACTCATTCACAAGACTCGGTCGATTCGACATGGTATGTGTAATCATCGATCATCTCACATCGATGGTTCACCTCGTACCCACGCAGTCAACCTATAAAGCCACTGATATCGCTGAGCTCATATTCGAGCATGTCTACAAACTGCACGGTCTCCCCGAGCGAATCGTGAGTGACCGCGACTCCTTATTTACCAGCATCTTCTGGCGCAACTTGCACGATCTGATTGGCGTCGAGCTCAGAATGTCTTCAGCTTATCACCCTGAAACGGACGGGTCAACAGAGCGTGCTAATCGCACGATGGTGCAGATGCTGCGCACGTGTGCGCTCGCGAACCCGTCCGACTGGGCAAAGCGTTTGCCAGCCATCGAGTTTGCGATGAACTCCGCGGTCTCAGAAACCACGGGGTTTTCTCCCTTCTTTCTTAATTATGGTGCGCTTCCTCGCGCTCTCAAGTGGAACACGAACTCACCATACCCTGGTGTGATTAAATTCGCGCGCATGATGAAGGATGCGATCATGCAAGCGCATGACGCCATCATCGATGCACGCGTCCGCCAGACTCGGCAGGCGAACAAACACCGCAGAACGACACCTTTCGGTGAAGGAGACTGGGTCTATCTCTCGACAAAGAACCTCAGCCTGCCGAAAGGTGCGTCTCGAAAGCTCGCGCCCAAATTCATCGGCCCTTACAAAATTACTCGCGCACTCGTACGTGATACCACGTTCGAGCTCGACCTGCCGCAGGAATTGCGTGCTCGCGGCATACATAACGCGTTCCACGTGTCCCTCCTCCGGCCGCACGTGATGAACGACGACGTACGATTCCCGGGCCGGTTGCTCGGGCAGTTGCCCGGATTTGGTCTATCCCCTGACGAGTGGTCCGTCTCCGAGATCACTAATCACTACGGCAAAGGTCGCGAGATGTTATTCGAAGTAAAGTGGAACACCGGGCAAACGAGTTGGGAACGAATCCGTGAGGTGAAGCACCTCGTAGCACTCGAAGCTTATCTCCAGGCCATGGGGGTCGACAAGCCCCGTGACCTTCCAGCAGGCGCGTCCGCACCGCCGAAGGACATCCGCGACTAATGATCCCTGACGGGATCATGCAGGGTCGCGGTTCCGAGGTCGAATCAACGGCACTGGGAACGGTCTCCCAGTGCATACAGCCAGCCAGAACGCGCTGCGTGAGGCACGCGCGTTCTCAGGGTCGTCAGGAAAGAAGCTGGGACCGTGTGGCCAATTTGCGGCGTTTATAAAGGGGAGCAATAGCTCCAATCTCTCCCTATCGCAAGTTGACCGTCCAACAGCGCGTCACACTCGTACACCCCAATCCGCGCTTATGGCCAGCAACCCCACCAATGCCACAGCTTCCCAGGACCCTCGTCTCGCGCCGCGCACTAGCGGCGCTGCTGCAACCAGACCGGTGCGCTCGACGTCGCGGATATTGAGCATCTCACTAAATTGGATGGTTGTAGCAACCAGGAGCGGCGCCGCCACCAGCCAACGGCGTCGGCGCCACACCCTCAAACACCTACCCGACAACTAACCTCCCTGGCGGAGGATTGGGCGGGCCTCCGCGGACTTTGGCGGACGCTCATTTCAACGTCAACCCCGGTACCGGCACTCCCTACGCGCCGTCTGCGTGTGAGTACCCGGGGTCACGATCAGCGGCCCGACCTGACTATACGACTGAAGCTGCTATTTACGATTCGGGTCGAGCTATCGTGCTCGACCCATACCACTCCGGGCGCGTCGCGACGGAATTAGCCGACGTGCTGCGCCCGACACTCGCAGGCTTGTACTCGTCAACAAACGAGACCTTCCTACGCAGCGAACGTGCTGCTGTCATGGGCGAGAGGGCGAAGAACGCCGTGGCTGACCTTCGTGTCACCATGACGTCTCAAACCTCGAACATCGCCACCGCCGTCGACCGCGTCGATCGGCTCATCCGCGGACTGCACAGGCCGCCCACGCCAGAGGATGTTGCCCGAGTCGTCAGCCAGGAGCTCGCGAAGGTCGGCTTCGCGACTCCCGACTCAGTCTCAGCGCGCGTGCGTCGAATACTCGATGTGTGTTTAACTGACTCTTATTGGGCGCATAGGTTGTGGGTGAGTTTGACCGGCGCTTCGCGGTCATGTACCAGCGCGTGGTGAGCGTAGAGGGCGAGGTGAAGGCCATCCGCGCGGGCATCGACGAATCGATGCGGATGGTCCACAACAACCTCAGCCTGTTGCGCGAGATCACATCGCGCCACGCCGAGCTCGCAGAAAGCATCAAGCTCAAGCGCAAGCGTGGCAAGAAGGGCCCAGCTCGCACTGGTACCCTCATCGCGGCTGCCGCTCGCGCCGCAGCGCCGTATATGCGCCCGCCGGTTATCCTTACTGACGACGCCGAAGATCCCATGGCCGCTGTGCTAGGCCATGTCTCCGTCGACCGTGAGTCCGCCGAGCTTGCGTCTCAACTCACGCGCGAGCTTTCGCCGGTTTCTCCGCCGTACGAACCAGAGGAGGGCGAGGTCGTCGACCCATCCACCGTCTCCAGCGGCAGCGGATCGAGCGGCTCAGTGTAGAAGCCGCTATACCGGACTTCGGAGGGCGTATGTAACGCCCGCTCTCTCCTTGCCGCTGACTGATAGTTATCCAGTTCTTGCTTACCCGGGAACTAGGATAGACTTGCGCGGCATTTGAGATTGTAACAAGACTTGTTCGGATTTGCAATAAAACATTACCCCAGCTCAGAATCGAACTAATGACATGGTCACAACAATCGGGCAACTTAACCACTGGACCAATAATCCTTTGGTATGGGTAGTTCGCGACTTAGCCCAATGCCGTCGCATCTGCTCGATTGTACAGTCTCAACCCGAAAAACCAACTCCGGATCTCGAGCCGGCCGAGGACACGCGTCTGCGTTCGGAAACGGGACGCGCGTCCTTCGAGCTGCGGATAGCTCGGGACCGAGGGAGTCGAGGCTGCCGGCGCGGCGCGTATACCCCGGCCGCGGGTCAGCGCGCCGCCGCAGTCGTTATCCTGCCGTCGGTACCGAATATCCCGCCTCTCTAGAGTGCGGGATATGACGAGTACGCCCGGCAGGAGCTACCCCGAGTCATAGAATAACCGGAATAATTGTGGAGCCCGAGTCAGAGCACAATCCATGACTCTACCTGTATTTTTAGTATAAATATCTGTATTCTAGGACTCTGAGCTCCTCAGTCTGCTTAACAGAGGCAATTCCCATTCATCCCTGAGTGAGAAAGGCCCAAGCAGCTCTCAAGACTTTGTCTAAAGGCCCAAAACCATCGGTGAGTAATGATTCTATTGACTTTCACTATTCACTCATGGCCGCTTGGCCTTACAGAGAGTCTGTGGAAAAGAGCTGGGACGTCTTTCGACGTTGCGGAGGACTTGTCACGGATGCAATCGGGAACGTGCGGTGGCCGCCGGCTGGACACACCAATGATAGGCTAGGTGTAGGTTCGGATCAAACCCCTCCGGCCCCGAGCCGGAGCCCGACGCAGGAGGGGTTTGTGACAAAGTCCGCCAAAACGGGGGAAACCCCATCGCGGTTTCCTCCCTCCCCTCAGCTCAGATGAATTGGTTGCCATAGAGGACATTGTAGCGAAGAAGCATATATATTAGATTCAAAATCAAAAATGACCTGAGAGAGCAGTACTTGCGCCCACAGATAGGCAAAGTTTAGAGCCCTGAATTACTGACCGCCTGTCAAAGCCCGCCAGTTTGCCTGTTCAACAACTGCTATCCTGTTATTTTTATCATCAAATGCTTGGGAAAGTCATTATGCATGTGGGGGAAATGATAATTGAGAGAGAAACGAGCTGTGAGGGCGGTTTAGAGAGTCATCTATGCTGGTGGGTTTCGCACCCGGCCGGCTCCAGCGACGGAAACGGGAAGCTTGCATCCGCTGATTATTTGCGACGACCGTTTTTGTCATTGTCGCCCACACAGACTAGGCTCAGCCAAATCCTTCTGGATATAAACTCAAAAAGATTAAACACGATTTGTGGTGAACTGAGATTGGCCTCAGAGTACTCTGAGGCTCGGGGAATGGTCGGCTCGCCTCACCCGAGTCGGCGGATCCGATGGCAAATTCCCTACCACCCCCGAGGCCGGCGACTTACAGTTCTGCTGAATCGTATTCTAGAGGTTCTTGGCTATGATTCTTCTCTTTGAAACGTGTTGATAGAGGCGAAGGGAAGGGAGGTACAAGCAAAAGAGTTTCCCCCGATTCTGCGGACTTTGTCATAAGCCCCTCCGTGCCGGAGGAACCCGGCTCGGGGCCGGCTTAGTTGAGCCTAGGCTAGGTGGTAGCTCACGCGAGGGCATGCGTGGCCTGCAGGCGAGCCCTCGGTTCGAATCAGGTCAAGTCGGAAAGTAAATAAGACATATAGAACTAGAGTAAGATCAGTGTATGTATACCGGGTAGTAATACGAGTAAGTAGTAAGTGTACATATGTAGTAACATAAAGTAAGACCAGCTGCCGGGCAGCTGGGTGAATAGATGTCTTGCGGCGAGCCCCGACATGTTGCGCCGAAATTTTGCATGCAAAATTTGATTTTGATTTCTTTTGTAAATTCCGTGCAGGAGCAAGATATCAGACAGCCTCTACAATAATACAACGCTTAAACTGACAACAGCACCGTCATAAGCCTCCTGTCACGGTGTGCTGCATACACCACCGACCAGGAGGCGTAGCCGACCAGGAAGGGTACTCAGGAGGGGAAGGTCGAACACATAATAGACCAGATCCAACCTAGGGTACATCCGAGGGCAATCGCCGGTACATATAGTCCGATCGGAGGCAAACCGGATCCGAATGCTCCGGACAACAAAGGAAGCCAACCAACACCAAAGAGAGGTCCGGAAGCAATGGGAAAGGCATTGGGGAAGTCACCGAGGGTAATCGGGAGCCAGTGGAAGCAATGGGGGGTAAAGGGAGTCAAGGGAGGGTCAAGAAAGAGTGAAGCGTCGCGCCGAAGGCGCAGAACGACTCCGGACGAAGGGGATAAAGGATGTCCGTGCCTATGGAGGGTATCGGGCGGGTATCCGAGACAGACCGAGGTGTCCTTGCATGTATGCACGCACCGACACCGGTGGCGAAAGGCGCCGACGCAATGGCGAGCGTAGCAGCGAGCGCAACGCGTCGGCGAGCGAGGTACGGGCGCACCACCCAACAATCAACACTCCCACTCCATCCGGACAGCCTCCGGACCATGGACCATGCCGCGCGCGGACCGAGGAGAGTGTGGCGGCCGAGGTCCGAGGTGCCGGAGCGGTCGAGCATCCAGGGGACAGAGGGTGAAGGATGTACGTCGGCACGATCGTTGCAGCTTCACCTGTATTCCCAGCGCACACCGGCCATGCAGGGCAATACCCGAGGTGTGGTGTGCGGCATCTCCGAAGGTGTAGGCCGTAATGTGACACCGAGGAGACGGACCGACGAACGGCTACACGCTGGTTGGAAACCAACGCAGCGGTGATCGACAACAATGGCAATAGCGCGTCGCATCCAAGGACCGAGGTTGACAGGGGTCCGGTGACGCCGAGAGAAGGTAGCCGAGGTGCCAGCGGTCCGGAGAGGCATGCGGAACGGGTATATCGGTCCGACGGAGCGGGTGAAGCGGCGAAAGAGATCCAACGGAAGCGGCGTATGGGCAAGATCGCCGCGCACCGTAACATAACCCCCCTTCCAGCCGCGAGCCCGCAGAAAGCGACCGAGCATGGTGGAGGCCAATGAGGGTGGCCGAGGTCGTTAAATTCATGACGAATCGAAATAGAAGTGTACCCTCACATCGGGCGAGACCCAAAGCACGGAGGTCGTCTCCCCCGCTCGGACCGAAGTGGTCCACGGCAAAAGCGAGGCCCATTGGGGGTGAGGACTGACGGGCTATTACGGCACGGCGATCAATCCTCACCGATCCAAGGTGCAACACCAGCGTCAGAAACATTGCAGGTCCAAGGGAAAGAGTCGGTCCGAGCTCCAAGCGAGAAGGACACCTACTCGGGATGTCCCCACACCACATCTCAATATGCGGCGGCCACCGGGAGTCCTACCGTCCGGGAGGGAACACGGGAAAGGTCGTTACTGCCGAGCGAAACGCGGGAGTGGTCGAGGTCGTAATGGAAAAGAGAGCAGGACGCGCTGCGCCCATGAACGGACTCCTACCATCTCCGGCTGGGGTACAAGGGTGGGGGAAGGCCCGAGTACACCGAGATAGCGCCCAAGGCACAGGACCGAAGGTATAGGAGGTGTCGGAGTGCTGGTCCGCGACCAACAACGCTGAGCACTGCGCATCCCGGTGGATCGCAACCTCAACCCCAGTGAAGGGCACGACGAGAATTTGAAGCGAAGTCATGACGGTCGTAAGCATAAGCCAGTGCGGTCGGCATCGGGGTGGCAGCCCGGGAGGAGGGGTGGAGTGTAGGGGAGGATGTCCGATGCGACGGCAAGTCCGAGGGCCAACAGCGGCTATCCCGAATTGAGCTCGTGCAGTGCGCAAGCAGAGCCGGACTTCATCAGTGACATCGCTGGTGGGTCCGAAACGCGGGTCCGTCCTGGGAGGGGGTTCCAGATGCGCCAGAGAAGTCCACAGGTCCAACAGGATGCGATGTCAGGGCGGCCAACGTACGCAACTGGTGCACTGAACATCGGATGCACATATCTTGCCGGGGACCTCTTCGTTTGGCAAGGTCCGACCGCGGATAGAAGGCCAGGAGTTGGGAGAGGACACGGGCACCTCGCGCGGGATTCGGAAAGACGCCCGACGGCGAAATAAACGGCGGAGCGGACGGGGGGTTGACAGTCGGCAGCATTGCCGAGGGCGCGTTGTATCGAACGGGCGGCGGGTCATGCGGCTGCGGAGACCTTGCCAAAACACCTGGGCGATGGACGGAAAGCCTGTGAGACCATTGGGTCCGTGTCCGGTTCGTGTACTCCATCCTGTAACGCCGAAGAGGGGGTGCGCGCGTGAACACCGATATTCCGAGCAAACCAATGCGATCCAGCGGGGCTCCGGCCTCGGTCCATGTCAGGGAGCACCTCCAATGTTCAGCGGCGAGGTAGGTCAGCGTTGGATCCCGCGTCCGACACCGGAAGATCCAAGTCGGCGGAGGGTGCGAAACACCAGATGTCCAGCAGCTCGGCCGAGCGCACGGCGACCTGTACTGTTGCCAGCGTTGCATAACTGACAGCGGCCGGCATCGGTAGGTATGGAATGGTCCGAGGTGAACTTGGAGCACAAGGACCGAGGGTAGATGGGTGCCGAGGGTCGCGCTGCGAAGGACCGAGGTGTGCAAGTGCGTGGGACGCCCAAACGCTCGATTGGCAGCCAGGACAGCGTGCGCGGGGTATCGGTCAAGCACGCATGGGTGGGGGACGTTGATACGCGTTGACCGAGCCTTGGGGCAGGCGGAACGCAGCAGGGGCCGGCGAGGGGGAGCGGAAATGGTCCGGCCGAGGCGGTGCATGGCAACGGCGGCATCGGCGAGCGTAGCGCCTCGTAACTTCGCATGGGACTCCGGAGGGGTGGTGCAAGGGTGTCGGCAAAGTTTGGAAGCCATCGGCCTATAGGGTGTTCGTCGGCGAAGCGATTCGTGCGGACTGCGAGCGGGATTTGCCGGACGTCGTTGCGAGGGGCGACCAAAGGGAAAACTACAACTCCAGAAGGGTCCGGAACTTGAGGGTAAGGTTTGGGAAGCGTGCCTAAGGGCGGTATGGGGTTAAAGGAAGGCCGAGAGGCGGCCAGGGGGTCCGGGAGGGTTCGGGTCCAAGGGGGCGGCCACCAGAAGCTTGAGACCGAGGCCAGGGGATTCCGTGGGCGAGATCGGTCCTATATCCAAGGTCCAGGTGGTATAAGCGAAGGGGATATCGTGGAGACCGCCGGGGCGGGCACTCGCAGCTCCATTGGGGGTAGGAGGAAGTAGAGAGCGGATAGAAGAGGATAGAGGGGGGGAGGAACTGAGTACCCGGAGTGGACGGGGTAGGTTGGATCTTATGTCACGGTGTGCTGCATACACCACCGACCAGGAGGCGTAGCCGACCAGGAAGGGTACTCAGGAGGGGAAGGTCGAACACATAATAGACCAGATCCAACCTAGGGTACATCCGAGGGCAATCGCCGGTACATATAGTCCGATCGGAGGCAAACCGGATCCGAATGCTCCGGACAACAAAGGAAGCCAACCAACACCAAAGAGAGGTCAGGAAGCAATGGGAAAGGCATTGGGGAAGTCACCGAGGGTAATCGGGAGCCAGTGGAAGCAATGGGGGGTAAAGGGAGTCAAGGGAGGGTCAAGAAAGAGTGAAGCGTCGCGCCGAAGGCGCAGAACGACTCCGGACGAAGGGGATAAAGGATGTCCGTGCCTATGGAGGGTATCGGGCGGGTATCCGAGACAGACCGAGGTGTCCTTGCATGTATGCACGCACCGACACCGGTGGCGAAAGGCGCCGACGCAATGGCGAGCGTAGCAGCGAGCGCAACGCGTCGGCGAGCGAGGTACGGGCGCACCACCCAACAATCAACACTCCCACTCCATCCGGACAGCCTCCGGACCATGGACCATGCCGCGCGCGGACCGAGGAGAGTGTGGCGGCCGAGGTCCGAGGTGCCGGAGCGGTCGAGCATCCAGGGGACAGAGGGTGAAGGATGTACGTCGGCACGATCGTTGCAGCTTCACCTGTATTCCCAGCGCACACCGGCCATGCAGGGCAATACCCGAGGTGTGGTGTGCGGCATCTCCGAAGGTGTAGGCCGTAATGTGACACCGAGGAGACGGACCGACGAACGGCTACACGCTGGTTGGAAACCAACGCAGCGGTGATCGACAACAATGGCAATAGCGCGTCGCATCCAAGGACCGAGGTTGACAGGGGTCCGGTGACGCCGAGAGAAGGTAGCCGAGGTGCCAGCGGTCCGGAGAGGCATGCGGAACGGGTATATCGGTCCGACGGAGCGGGTGAAGCGGCGAAAGAGATCCAACGGAAGCGGCGTATGGGCAAGATCGCCGCGCACCGTAACACCTCCAGCGGTGTGCACGATGCCCTTCGGGCGCAAAACGGTTATCACCGAATATTACGTAAGCGTCCGGATTCTCCACCTCCGAGATGAGGACCGCTCGTCATCGTCGCTGGCCAGCAGACGGGGAAAAACCCATATTCTGAAGTATAAAAAACTTCCTACAACTTTTTCTGCAAGGGAAAACTTTGTCAATATAAGACTCAAAATTTCGTTCAAAATTTCGGCGCAACATGTCATCCGAAATGTTGCGCCACCGCAAGACATCTAATTTTCATAATATTGGGCGGGGCGGCTGATCAGCTCTTATGGGTCCTTGCCCACATTATAAAGTGTATCGGCCTTGTCAGCCCTATAATAGGCCTGTAGGCGAGTATACCCCCTGAAGCTGTTTGATCAGGTAGGGGGTCGGCTGACCCTGTTATCAGGACTTATCACACTTTGTCAAGCCTCATAGCCAACTTGCACTTTTTGGGACACATGCGTCCACTGATTCTGTCAATGTCGATGAACGCCTTCGAGGCGAGCAGACTGAGATACCATGCAACAATGATACGGATTCTGCGTTTCATCGCTGATCTGGGGTACGAGCTGCCAGCTCGCGAACACCTGTCAGATCAACTCAAGAGATCATCTCTCCGCGGACACCGCGACGTCGGAAATGCGTCCCAATCTCCGGCAGTGATGGATGCACAGGTGACAGCGCATACAGTAGTATACCTGTGATGAGTCACACGACGAGCCGGAATAAGCTTTTGAGTGCCGTCAACAAAACCAGTACTGTACATATTTAGACTGCAGGGAGCTGTTACTGTACAGTAGACGTCGGACAATCCCAGTGGCGGCGGCGGCGCTGACCAGTGACTCGCGATCGGACAATCCGTGCGTATCTGGATCGGAAGCAGAACGCGACGCGATTGCATTTTGGGGGTGGGTTGATTGCCGACGACCGCACACGCGCGCTCTCCGTGTTTCAGGCGCACACATGCGGACTCCGCCCGGACGCCTCTTCACCTTCACCTCTGGCCCTCCATCCCCGCCGCTCCTTTGTGACTTGTCTCCGTGCTCCTCCTTAGGCTTGCTTGGCGCCGTTGCGTCAATGTCGCGCCGCGCGCTCAAACGCGTCTGGAAGCCCGTACACGCAGTGCGTCCCATTTTCCGTCTTTTCTTTTTCTTTTCGTTGAAACCGTGAGCAGCATGCAGACGCGCGCATCCGGATCCACGACTCTGCAGACTCGCTGCCGCACGCGGCGCTCGTGCGCGCCGACCGGCCGACGTTCGACTGCCCGCGCTGCGGCTGGCAGAACGACCGCGCGCCGTTTTGTCTGTGGTGCTTGTGCCAGGACGAGGGCGAGTTTAAAGCCAAGTGGCAGCGCCCGCTGCGGCGCCGCATTACCTCGCCGTCGCTCGTCTGTCCCGTGCCGCCGACGCCGCCCGCAAGGCGTCCATTCTCGTCGCCTGCTCCGCCGTCCTCCTCTGCTCCTCCTGCCCCGCCTATCTCTACCTCTACTCCGCCTACCGCTACTCCTACTTTTCCCGCCACCGTTGACGACGATAATCCTAATGGCCCACCTGCAAATGTTGTTGATACCACGTACATGTCCATACCATCCCCGTTCCCCGTTACGACTACCTTTACCGCACCTGCAACTAACTCTCCTGCCGCACCCGCTCCTTGCACCCCGCCATCCTCCCCGCTCCTTTCGACGACAAACCGTGTACGATATCCATCCGCCGCTTCCTCCCTTGCCCCATCCCCGACCGCGGCTTCTCCGCTACCCTGGCCGCCGACCGCCTCGTCCGCTTCGACTTCCCAGACCCAATCTCCGCCGCTCAGCCCGACTTCGACTAAATTCTCCGCGTATGTCTCGCGCAAGACTGCCGAACGCGAGGTACGTCTTTCTCCCCGTCTCTACATCCCCTGTAAATTTGTCCCGCGAAGCGTGCCCAGTTCGATCTCTCTCCGAGTTCATCGTCGCGTGTTTGTTTCTTCGCGCACTTTCCGCCGCTTCGCTTCCTACTTCTAGACTGCAAGCTGACTGCGCCATTGCTCCGCACAGGCGCGCATGCACCGCATAGCAGAATGCGCGAACGCCGCAGCAGTGACACTCAACATCGGCGCGCGGCCGACCTCGCCACTCGCGCCCCCTCCCGCACCCGGCGCAATTGCGCTGGGCCACCTCCTGCCCATCCCCGGCAGCCTGCGCATATCGAACGTCCCACCCGGAGGGGGCGGTGGTACGAGCGTCGCGGGAGGATCCAGGACGAGTTTGGATTTAAGGAGTGTACAGAGTCGCGAGGTGCGTCTGTCTCGCGGAGAACAGGATTCGATGTTGATGAGGACTGCAAAGGCGGACTCGTTATACTCGCCCGCGCGCTCGGTCGCCTCGCGCTCCTCCGCCGGCGTCGGGCTCGGCGGCGGCGGGAGGAGGAGTCGGAGTGTGCATCGCCGCGGAGTACGTAGCCTCTCTTTTTATCCGATCATGAGCATACAGCTGCACGCCCACGAGCTCAACAGCGTGCTGTCGTGCTTCTCCCGCGCGCGCGAGTGTGATAACAGCCTTCGTTAAGTCGGCTGCATGCTCGCGCGCGCTTGCTACGAGCGGCATACGGCATGCTGCTGGGAGTGTCATGCTGCATACGGCATTGCGGCATGCGGCGTCGTGCGGCATGCGGTATGCTGCTCTCAGCGTCGTGCGTTGTGAGGAATATTGTTCTCAGCGTCGTGCGTCGTGAGGAATATTGTTCTCAGCGTCGTGCGTCGTGAGGAAGCGCGGCGCGTTGGCGTGCTCCGGCGCGCAACTTGCGGGCCCGCGTTCTGTTTTATCTAACTGCTTGCTGACCTCTTCGTTCGTCCAGGAGTCTTCGCAATATTCACTCGCACCTCCCCTCCCGTCGCCCGCGGAGATCTCGGACGAAGACGCCGACGCGGATGAAGGGATAGGCGCGGCTTCGTCTCTGCGTCGACGCGGACGCGGACGCTCGCACTCGGATGCGACTGCGGGTCGGGGCAAACGCGTCGCCGCGACGGCGGCGGTTGGGAAGTTCTTCCGGCGTGTCGGGGGCGCGATGCATCTCCCGCATATGCCGCACCGTGATCGCGGACGCGCCCCGCGAGACGACGATGGGGAGCCCGCGGCACCGGTTACGTTTGGAGAGGGAGAACGCGCGGCAGCCGGCGATGCAGGAGGACTGCGTGACGGTGTTGCAGCTGCTGTGCCTGTTCAAGGTGATTCTACTGGTGTTAGCGCGAAGTCTGGCGTTGGCCGGTTGTTGGAGTGGACGTCGGCCGCGTGGGGGCGGCGACGGCGGCGGTAATGGATTTGTTTTGTTGTTGTCATTGGATGCGCTGCATTGACGTTGTGAGGGTGGCCCTAAAGACGTGATCATCAAGCTCCACGCTCGAGAGTGAGCTAAACCAGCGTCAGAAGCAGCGGTAGGACGCTTCAGCTCTGACTCAGGCAACGGTATAGCGCATCTTGAGTCTGAGACACTGTGGGCATCATTGCAAGTGAGGTGCGGTCTCGGTACGGTCAATTGCACCATGTATTCTGCTGCGTGCTGTATTTCTGCATCGAAGTCGGACCTTCAATTGCGCGTCAACTCCGCTCTCGCTCGTTCTTTGGGTTTCGGGCGGTACATCCCCCCAGCTTCGCGCGTCACTGAGTCTCTAGACATGTGCAAGGTAGTGCGCGCTGCATGACCGCCCTTGTCTTTCGCAACGTCGGCCGGGCGACGCTGAGCCGCTGGGATGTGTCACTTGCAGCACGAGAGCCGGGCGCCGTGTGGCCGTATTCAACTGGCTGATAGAGATGATACCCCTCTTCCTTGCTATTCTGGACAGGCGTGCATATGCCGAACGACATCAACGACATATGACGAACGACGACCGCGACTTTTCTCGAACACACCGTGACGTCTTCCGGTTTCTTCACTGCTGAAACCGTGCTGCAATGGGATACAATCCGCTTCTTCGCGTCTTTCTCACAATCTTCTGATGTGCTCGCTACGCTCGTGCTTTTTATTTTTGGCTCGGAGGACACCTTGCTTGCAGCAGCAGAACCTCTGCTAGAAAAATAAAGCAATTCGCGGGCCCATTTGCATACTGCTACTGTTATATCTCAACCGAAATCTGCGAGCAGCTCGGATTGACCAGTGCGCCACTGTCGCAGATTGGCTGCTCCGAGTCGCCGGCCGGAGTGGAGCCCCTTACTCGAAGCATCGGTGATTGAGAACCGTCTACGCGAGTAGGGTATGTGTTTAACGCAAATGAAAGTATATTCGCGCTACGAATTCGTGTAGCTCGCCGCGTATATAAACGGTGAACGCGGGCCTTTGGCCGCTGTGCGTCGACGGGTGACGATGTGTTGTCGGAGCTTGCTCAATGCTCGGAGCTCCAACTACAACGTGCTCCTCGTGACCTCGCCATGCCGCTCACACCATCTTCGACGCAGACTCTCGCGGCCATTCTCCCACAAGTCGTTGAAGACGACGCGCACCCGAGGACGTGCATTTTTGCGCTGTGATACACCGGGCTTGGCGACGCTGGCAATCTGTTCAAGCGCTCACTTCCGGTCAGCAAGACAGCGACGCCCGCGATGAAAAAGAGAGCTGCAGCCGGCCAGCGCAGTTCATTGCGCTCGCCACGTTCGGCGGCACCTATTCCATCTGCGAGCAACTTTGCTTATAAAGGTCTGCCTTAACGTCGCTGCTGTAATCTCAACTAACTCACTTAAAACGTGCGCTTGCCCGCAGAATAGAGCGCAATACTGCTCTATTGGACCAGCTACTCGGACTCATGAGGGCGTTATCGAGTGTCATTGACGGTGGCTCCTCTTGCTTTCCCGGTTCTGCGCCTTTGCATACTACCCGACCGCCTGCGCACCTGCGTCTGAGCTCTCACAACCTGTTCATGAACCCGCGGCGGGCTCGTCGGCCGACATGGCCATTGATGTTGACGACTTCGAGTCGCCGCTGTCACCACGGCAGCCGATCGTGCTCGACGACGACGGCGACGACGACGACAGCGGGCCGTTCGACCTCGTTCGACCCCGAGGCTGCGCACGAGGACATTATGTTTTGCGCCGGCCCCGGGCCCAGCACTCGTGCGCGTTCGTGCCGGCGTTGCTGACCGACTTCGACTTGGACGCTGACACCGCGCGCAGACCGCCGGCGGCCCCACCGTTGCCCCCGCCGCCGCCTGTGCCGGGCATCCCCAACCGCCTGCGCCAACTGCGCCTCAGCCTGCACAACCTGTTCATGAACCCGTTCGAGGGCGCCGCGCAGCACGGCGTCGGCTTCGGCGCCGCCCTCTTCCACCACGGCCCGCCACTCCCGCCGCCACCCCAGGCCCAGGCGGCCGCCCATCGCGGCCTCAGGCTCGGTGGCTTCATGCTGCGCCAGGCCCAGCAGAACGCTGGCCGCGGCATTGGCAGTGGAGGTGACAGCCGCAAGATCCGATTCACATTCGACTTTGGCAGGCCGGGTCTTGGGCTTGACGCGGACGGCTGGCAGCGCTACGACGAGGACATCTGCGAGCAGCTTAACCAGCCCGTGGCACCCCCGCCGCCGCCGCAGTACAAGCGCGAATTTCTCTTTAAGACGGCCGGGTTGGTCGCCTTTACGAGCGCCTGAGGCGCCCAACGTTTTCGACGGCGAAACGGGTGCGTTGTCGTTGCCCTGCGTGTGTTCTTCTTTGGCTAAACGGGGGTTGTACAGTCGTCGACAAAGGAAGGCGCAAAGCCGCGCCGGCACAACGCCTGCTGGTCTGCGCCAAATGCGTCGACCCGCTGCGCGCGGACCAGAATGCGCGCGCGGCGCGTGTGTGGGCGCTGCGGTGCGGGCATGTCGTCGACGGCAAGTGTCTTGCGGCGCTCGCCGAGGACCCACAGCTTCTCTACTCCCATTCCCATTCACATGACGGCGACGAGCAGCGACCGTCCGCCCCCGCGCGCCGACCCACCCGGCGCGCAAAGCCCAAGGCTAAGCGTGGGCGCAAGCCGCCGCCGGAGCCCGAGGTGGAGGTGCTCGCCGAGCGCGAGTGGGCCTGTCCCGTGCCGCGCTGCGGCAAGGCCCACTGGAGCCAGCTCGTCCGTAAGGGGCAGAAAGCTGGCTGTGGTGCTATACAGGTGTTCGTGTGACCGCTGCGTGCTGTTCTTGAGCTTGGTGCTGGTGCTTTTCCTGTCAACGTTGCTCATTCATGGGGCCAGTACATATAACATAGAATCTTTGTCCTGCTGTTTGCTTGCGGTTCGTCTGCCTTGGGCTTTGGCGGCGCGTTCGGCCTCGCTCGGTCCCTGTGCTCTCCATTGGCGTTCACACTCGCTCTGTCTACGATCTGGGCTCTATATTCGTCGTCTGACGTTTTGGAAAGACGCGCGTGGCCTGTGCTCTTGAGATCCAAGGAAGCACAGCCCTTGTAGTCAAGCCGCAATGAGCACGTTCTTCATGGCCCTCTGCAGGTCCGCTGCGAATGTTCATATCTCTCGTCGCTCACGCGCCCTCGCAAGTACGCTCGCTGCGCCCTGCGAACTCAGCGACGGGTGTCCCTGTGCATAGGTACTTTGGAGTTTATCGACGCGCCCTGGAGTCCGACGAGGGTCACACATATGAAGAATGCCGCGTGTCTATGCCTGTCACAAGTCGCACCAGGCCATGACTCTGACGCTGCGAAGATGAACGCTTTGAACGCCGCCACGGGCGTCTCTGAGATGTTACAGCTGGGTAACAGTGGTGTGCGCTATCGTTCCGTAGGTGAGATCCCGATTGCCACCAGTAGTACCTTTCAATATGAGGTTTGCCGCACTGCCCGAGCTGCTCATCCGACATCCTTTGTGCGAAGAGCTCCCTCGCTGGCCGTGTCTACGGTAGGCACTACGGCTAGGTACGTCCATTTAAATGCCCACGACGCCTGATAACGCCGTACTCGGGGGTTTTCGCGATGTGCCAGTCATGGGCGGCGGACGCGGCTGCTGTGTTACGCTGTGTGAGGGGAGTCAAATCATGATTCAAACTCGTTGGTATGTACAGGACGCATCCACCGCCAGATTCTAAGTACACGACATGGTACATGGAAGCGCTTAAGGGCTCGAATCCTCGGATGACATGGGTGCGTCCCCCAGGTCAACGCTCAAAGCCCCGCCACATCTCGTCCATTCTCTGCCAAACCCCACACCGGAGAAGTCGATCTTGACTGGTGTGGCTGGCTCGCGGTTGGGGCGCAAGATGTGCACCAGCCCCGGCAGCGGGAGATCGGCGCGATATTGCTCGGGGACGTAGATGATCTGCAGGCCGTCATTGTCGTGAAGCCACCCCAAGATGTCTGGACGAAGTACCGGCACGCCATGTTCGCCCTCTGGGCTATGGGAGCGCCGGGTCCCCGAAGCCGAGTCTTTAGCTGGGAGTGGGGTGTTGTCTACCGAACACTTCAGCCATCATCCTCATACCCGGAAATATTGCTCACCAGCACTTTGGTCGACATGAAATATGCGAACAGTACCGTCAGAACTGCCTTGTAGAACACAATCTCCTGACGGGGAGAGTGCAACGCAAGTGACCCAGCCGCTTGGTATGCGTATGCTCGGCCGAAGCAGAGTGTGGGACGCAGAATCCCAGATTGAAATCTCGCTGCTCCAAAATCCTGCGGAGCGAAGGCCGTTCGCAGAGACGATGTCATGCGGGCGGCGCTCCTTGCGATCATTCCAGTTATCCGAATCATAGTGCTGTAGGTGTAACGGCCCGTCAATGGCCGGCTTGAGCCAAGTAAGTGAGGCAGTCAGAACACGATCATCTGAGATTGACGCTCCGGTTTCTGCGTCCCACACATAGGGGACATCCTCCCCACCAAAAGCAACTGCGGAAAATCGACCATCAGGGGAGTACGCCGCGTATTCCGCCGGACCCGCATGGTATTCCGGTGGGTGGGATTGAGTCGTAGCAACGTCCACAGTAGACAAATTACCACCGGAATGCGTCAAAAGGAGGTGATTTCCATCTGGTGAAAAATCAATAGCGTCGAACGAAGTCGTGCGGGTGCGAAGGGCAATGATGCTGGAATCGAAGTAGTCCCACAATAGGATATTACCATCTCTGAATGCAGACGCAATGCATCGCCCATCGTAGGACCAAGCAATACTCCGAAGAAAGTTCTGATGCTGACGCGGGAGCTCTCGAACGAAGCAGCGTTGGTCAAAATCAAAGACCCAGACAGAGGAGCCGTCTTCAGAAACCATCCCAACGGCGATGAGATTCGCCTTTGGAGATCGGGCGAGTGTAGTACGTAACACTCGTTGTCTAGGAGGGGAAATAGGCGCGCCATCCTGTTGGCCAGTATCCGCGTTCCATATGCGCATAGTAGCATCATCACGGGCAGAAATGATGGAGTCGCTGTTCAGGGAGCAGACAACGGAGTGAACCCAACCTATATGACCTTGGAGTGAGTCGCCGATCTGCTGTCCTGTTTTGGCATCCCATCGGCGAATTGTCCGGTCCCAGGAGGCAGAAACCATATAGCGTCCGTCGGGCGAAAAGCATAGAGATTGGATACGGTTAGTGTGCCCGTGCGATATGCCGAGCATCTCTCCGGTCTCCGCATTCCACCGCAAGATCACAACAATGTCATCCGTATGAGCATCAGCAGCAATAATTTGACCGTTAGGCGAAAACGTAACGGAGCCAACCCATAAATTAGGACTGCCTGGGGTGCATGTGAGCTCGCGTACTAGATTGTGCATGTTCTCTGCCTCCACGAGGCGCACAACTCCGTCCCAACAGACTAGTGCCATATAAATGCCGTCGGGTGAGTATGCAAAGCATCTCACACGATGGGGGCAGAGGACTGCAGGCCACTCCGCTGCCAAGCCGTCGATGGTGGGAAGGAGATTACTGTTACGAACGAATAAGCGTCGAACCAGGGACGTAGTCGGGCAGAATGCCAGGGCAGAGAGGTAGATGTGAGGCACAGATAGGTATTCCATAGGCTGGATCAAGTTGCGGACAAATAGAGTGGCGTCGTTGATAAACGCAATGACATCATCGTCATGCAACGGCTATTCGGGCACATAAATGAGTATGGGTCTCTTCATCAAGTGGGCTGCCTACCTTGAAGAACGAAGCGGCGGTGAGCAAGAATGACACCGCGCTATTCATGAAATTACAGAGAGACACCACCTCCAGCCAAAAAAGGAGCTTCTGCGTGAGAAATATGCGAAGCTCTGTCTGCAAACTGACATCCGATTTTGAGACCATGGACAGGTGGTAGCTCCAGTGACGGCTGGCATAGACAAGACCAGCAGGAAGTAAAAAATTCTTCATCCGATCGTAGAGGTCGTCGATCATGTTATTCGATACATATGAAGAGGGGAAATCCCAGATGTCGAAGTGGAGGGAATTGTTCAAGACGCGAAGAGCTCCGAGAGCAATGACGTCGTGAACATCGCCCAGTTGAACATGCCAGGAGTGCGCCACATCTGCCCTTGTGAGAAAGTCGCGGAAGGAAGTATGAAGCGGTCGGATGGGCACGGAATGCTCGCCAACCCCGGAGAGCAGGGATCCCAGGTGCGGAATGACGAGGTTGACCGCCTTGTCGCCTACATCTCCTGTGCGGCGGAGGGCGACGAGAGTATCCCATGAGACGGGCTCCGCGGCGAATAGAACTTGTGCCATAACCTCACGGAAACGCTTGAGGCCCACTGGGTCGGTAAACCGCTGCCCGAGGATAGTGTGGTACAGACGCTCGAGTGAACGCGAGGCTTCGTGTACGATGCCGGCTGGTCCTTCGAACCATGCACTGTAGCGCTCGTGGATCGAAGAGCCTCCGGTAAACGGATCCAGCAGATAGCGACATGTGGCTGCAGCCCACTCAAAGAGTGTATCCGCTGCTTTGACCAATGCGCCAATCTGCTGGTCTCCCAGACTCCCGTCGAGTTGGTGGCGAATGTAGAGTTCGATGCTTTCATTAGCCTCGACAGAGGCCTGGTCAAGGTCCCAGAACACGACAGCAGACGCCGCTGGCCCGTGACGGACGTTGTCAGACATTACTATGACGTCGTCCTCTAAGCGAGACGTGACCAGGACGCGGAAATTTGCTGGCAGCTCCCCGACCCGCTGCGTCAGACACTGCAGCAGGTTCTTACGACCGCGCTCGAGGCTTTGCTCTTTCCTATCGAACGCAGGCGCCGGGCCTTTCAAGTGTTCGCGGCGGTCCCCCCCCGCCATTCCCGTCATCACACTCTCTGTATGCGGTCCCTGAGGATCCTGCCCGATTTGTCATTCCGTTCACATCTTGATCCCGCGTTCCGCTCTTTGTTTCCGTAGCACTGTATTTAGGACCGAGCCGCGCGGAGTTGAGCCTCACTTCTCTTTGCTCACTCCGTCGTCGCGCTCAGGTCAGTCTCTTGATTTATATACACAGACTTCTCTTTGCTCACTCCGTCGTCGCGCTCAGTACCGCTCAATCCCCGTGCCCTCGCACAGGTTATGAGCCCCGCGTGAGCGGTACAACACGCCACGCATTCAGGAGTCAAACATCACACCTTTGCTCGCGCTTCCTCGCATTCGGCATCTGCTCGACCGGTCGTCAGGCGCTTTTCTTCGCCGTCCGATTCGCTATCCTTTGGTTCGCCGACATCACGTCGCTGCTGTCGAACCTCCTCCTATCGCTCCCGTCGCTCGCGCGCTTCTCTCGCGTCATGGCAGACCTTCACTCGGCCCAGGCCGCCGAGGTCAAGATCAACTACCCTCGTCTCACCCACGACAACTATGCGTCGTGGAAGCTTGATACTCTGGCGTTCCTCGGCACTCGCGGACTGCGCTCGTTCATCACCGCCGCCGGCGCATACCCTCCCCCTGGCGCCGTCGAGGCAGCAAAGTGGGAGATCTCGTCGCAGGTCGCGGTTGGCGTTCTCTGGGAGGCCATATCCCAGAAAATCCGCGACAACGAGGACGTGGCTACCGCCATGAGCGAGGCCAGAGCGTACACCATGTGGCTCGCAATCCAGGCCGAGGCGCAGTCCCAGAATGCTGGCTCACGTTACGGCGCGCTCATCGCTCAACTCGACATCCGCATGAAGGTCGACGAAAAGCTCACCGATCTCTTCCACCGCGTCTCCCTCGCCTCAGAGTCCCGCAAGGTCCTTCGCCCGACGAACTATATGCTTAAGATGCTTGACGACGAGCTCGACTGTTTCACGCTTCTGCGCGCGCTGCCGAAGGAGTACGACAACTTCGCCAGTACCCTCTTCATCGGTCAAGGAGCAGCTCCCCTCACGCTCAGGTCGTTCCATGAGGCATTGAAGGTCGAGGACACGCAACAATCAATCCGCGGCACGCCTGCCGCTGTCGCCATGCGCGCCCGTCTTGAGCTGGAGTCCCACGCCGTCGCGATCGCTCGCCCAGCCAGCGCTCCTCCGCATGCCACTTCGGAGAAGCACGCCCTCGCTCAGTTCTCAGCGCTCCTCGGGAAACTTCCCGGATGTTGGTTCTGCGGCGGAAAGTCCCACAGCTGCGAACATTGTCACTTTATCGCGGCCGCAAGGGAAGCCGCCAAGAAGGCGCGCCAGGAGCGCAACAACAAGAACGAGAACCGCAAGAAGGACAAAGAGTCTGCCGCTCTCGCTTCAGCCACCGTTGGCGCCGTTCCTTCTGCTGTTCCTGCCTCCGCTCCTGCTGCTGCTTCGCTCGCTCCCGTCTCTGTACGCCACTTTGTTCATTCGACGCTGGCGATGCTCGCGGCGTCCTCGACTGCACTGGCTGACTGGAACACGGATACAGGTTGCACGTCACACATGACGCCTCACCGACGCTGGTTCCGCACTTATGTGCCGCACCGCGTTGGGATCGTGCTGGCGGATGATACGGTTATCCATTCCGAGGGGATTGGGACTGTGGAATTCGTCCCACGCATCAGAGGCGTTACGCAACCTTTCTCCGTGTTATTCCATAATGTCCTGCACGTTCCTCGTATCCGCGCCAACCTGTTCTGTGTTTTCTCTCTGATGACGAAATACGACTACACCATCGTCGGACGAGGACGCGAACTTGAGTTCACCCGCAATGATCGCCTTGAGCTCATGGCTGTCGTGAACGACCGCGATATTGGCTATCTCGACGGTCGTACTGTGGAATGGGAAGTCGCGAATGCCGCGCGCGCTTTGCCCGTCAGTCTGGACATTTGGCATCGTCGCTTTGGCCACCGCGACGTCGACGCGATCCGCTCCATGTCTCGTACGGGCGCTGTGACTGGCTTGAAGATCACCGGCACTGCCGCTCCCGGGATCTGCGAGCCCTGCTTGGCGGGCAAGATGCATCGCAATCCGATCCCGCGAGGGCCTGCGCGCCGCCGCCCTGATGCGCTGATGCTCGTACATTGGGACCTGAAGGGCCCGCTCCCGCGCTCCACGGCTGGCTACTACTACTGGGCCATTGCAGTCGACGACAGCTCGCGCCACAAGACCGCTTATTTTCTCCGTCGCAAGAGCGAGTTACACGACTCTTTTGTCGACTACGTCGCGTGGGCCGAACGGCGAACTGGCAAGCGCCTCAAGGTTTTCCACAACAACAAAGGCGGAGAGTTCGTCGGAAAACGCACGCTCGCTTACTGCAAATCGCTCGGCATCGAAACGAAGTGGACCGAAACGGGCGCTCCTTGGCAGAACGGTGTCGCGGAGCGCGCAAATCGCGACATTGCGGACACCGTCACGTCTATGCTCACTCAGGCTCGTCTCCCGCGTTCGTGGTGGCCGCTGGCAGCTGCTGCTTGGATCCATATCTCGAACCGTACGGTCTCCAGCGCGCTTGAAGGCAGTATCACGCCGCTGGAAGCCTGGTCTGGCGACAAGCCTGACGTCTCGCGTTTCCGTGTGTTTGGCTGCCTCGCTTACGTTCTTGTGACCCCAGAGAAACGCCCTGCACTCGCGCGACGTTATACTGCGTGCATCTTCGTTGGCTACTCGGAAATTAAGCCAGGTTGTTGGATATTTTTCGACCTGGACCGCCAGACAACGTTCGATTCCTCCGAGGCCATCTTCGACGAGTCGCGCTTCCCTGGGTCTTCCTCGAACGAGTGGAAGTCTATTCTCGCCACCCTACCTGAGGAGATTGCTGGTCTTGAGGATTTGGAAGGAGAGGACGACGATGCGGAGGATTGGGGAGGTGGACTCGGCGACGATGCAGCCTCCGAGCACGGGCACGATGATGGAGACGCAAGTCAAGTTGTCGGTGGTTCGGCGCCTGATGATTCTGGTACGCCCACTTCTCCTGTTCGTGTGCCCGACGCCGCTGCTCTCCAGCATCTCGTTGCAGATTCCGTGCCCGTTGCGCCTGCGCCTGCCGTGTCCGTTCCCTCGCCTTCACTGAGCGAGCTCCCTCCATTACCCCCTTCCCCTTCCTCTCCTCTGACACCACTCCCGGCTTCTCCGCCTCCTCCGTTCCCTGTGGGCACGCCGTCCGCCTTGCCGCGTGACGACGACGCTACTCCGCGACCGCCTCGACGTGACCCTCGCCCCGGAGGCTCTCACGCTGAGGGAACACCCGCAATGACCAACGCATCCGCTTCGGCGGGACCGCAACGCTCTCTCCGTCCTGGGAGACCTGCTGCGGGTTCGCTTCGCGAGCCCGACCTGCGCCGGACGCTCGACTACCCCGTCGCGTCCGTTCCTGTCAATTCGTTGTTGCAATATCGTGATCCCCCACCGCAAGTGCCGTCCGATAGCGAGGAGGATCTATCCTCTGATGACCTTAACGCCGCCTTGGCTGCTGGACTCCAGGACATGATCGATTATGCCTCTACGTTGACTATGGACGAGGCACTGGAATACGCGTTCGCTGCGCGCCCAGTGTCGTTTAAGCAGAAGGAACCTAGGACATATAAGGAGGCAATGCTGCGACCCAAAGAGGAAGCAGCGTTGTGGCACGCGGCTGCGCTCGAGGAATTGGGAAACCTCGTCCGCAATAAGACGTTTGAGAAGGTCAAGTTACCCGCTGGCCGCAAGGCAATCGGGTCTCAATGGGTATTCAAGGTCAAGCGCAATGCAGACGGCACCATTGAGCGCTATAAAGCGCGTTTGGTCGCGCGCGGTGATTCGCAGCGACCAGGTGTCGACTTCGGCGAGACGTTCGCGCCCACCGTTCGGTGGGGTTCTCTCCGCGGCATCTTTGCTATGATTGCGATGGAGGGTTGGGTTCTGCTTAGTGCAGACGTGACCGCGGCCTATCTCAACGGGGAGCTGGATGAGGAGGTCTATATGAAGCAACCCGAGGGCTTTCAGGAGCTGGGCCCCGAATGGGTGTTGAAGCTTCTGAAGGCTCTATACGGTCTGCGGCAGGCTGGACGCAATTGGCACTTGAAGCTGCACGAGATCCTGCTCAGCATGGGATTCGTGCGCACGACGGTCGAAGCGAGTGTCTGGGTCTACAGCGACCCCGCCGACACCGTCCGTATTATCGTCCCTGTGTTCGTTGACGACGTCCAGGTCGCCGCGCGCACCTTGGATGTCGCTGAGGCTTTCCTCGACGAGTTGGGGAAACATGTCGAGCTGCGGAAGCTTGGGCCGACGAAATGGCTTCTCGGCGTCGAGGTCAAGCGAGACGAATCTCGCCGCATGCTGGGCTTCTCGCAACGCCAGTATGCGCTCGACGTTCTTGAACGCTATGGCTTCGACAAGTGTTCGCCGGTCGCTACAGCGATGGACACCAACGCGCGTCTTTCCACTGACATGTGCCCTCAGACGGATGACGAGCGCGCTGCCATGGCTGGTATCCCCTACATTAATGCCGTCGGCGCTCTCGCTTACCTCGCCGTCGCCACGCGCCCCGACATCGCCTACGCAGTTGGCGTTCTCGCTCGCTACCAGTCGAACCCCGGCATGGAACATTGGAAGGCCCTGAAGCACCTCTTCCGTTACGTGCGCGGCACCGTCGACAAGATGCTCGTCTACGCACCGTCTCGCGTTCCATCGCCGCGTCTATTCGAGGTCTATGCCGACGCTGATCATGGCGGCGATCCGTCCACTGGACGCTCAACAACGGGCACTGTCGTTAAGATCGGCACCGGCGCCGTGAACTGGTCCAGCAAGTTGCAGTCCATCGTTACTCTGTCGACAACTGAAGCCGAATACGTTGCTGCGTGCTCTGGCGGCCAGGAGGCTGTATTCTTCCGCAACTTGTTCGGCGAGCTCGGCTGGAAGGAGCCTGGTGCGTCTCGTCTTCACCTCGACAACCTGTCCGCTGTCCACGTCTCGCGCAACCCGGAGCACCATGGCCGCATGAAGCATTTGGACCTTCGCTACTTCTGGCTGCGCGACCAGGTCACCTCCGGCGTCATCGAGATCGCGCACTGCGGCACGCTCGACATGCCCGCCGATGTGTTGACGAAACCTCTCGGTCGATTGAAGATGGAGGCCGCGCGTAGAATGCTTGGTGTGGTTGATTCTTTTGATGATTTTTCTTGATTTGCCGTGCTACGTCAGGGGGGTGTGTTCGCGGCGGTCCCCCCCCGCCATTCCCGTCATCACACTCTCTGTATGCGGTCCCTGAGGATCCTGCCCGATTTGTCATTCCGTTCACATCTTGATCCCGCGTTCCGCTCTTTGTTTCCGTAGCACTGTATTTAGGACCGAGCCGCGCGGAGTTGAGCCTCACTTCTCTTTGCTCACTCCGTCGTCGCGCTCAGGTCAGTCTCTTGATTTATATACACAGACTTCTCTTTGCTCACTCCGTCGTCGCGCTCAGTACCGCTCAATCCCCGTGCCCTCGCACATCAAGTCGGTGCACTCGTCAAATGCCTCGATCACAACGAGCACAGGGCCAACGCAGATGACCTTCTGAGCAGGCCGAACGATCAGCTCCTCCCATAGCTCGATGACGTCGCGAGATGTAGACAAATGGCCCTTTTCATGCAGAACCTGGCATAGCTCGTGCTTGAAGTCAGAGTTCCAATTGGCCAGCGCACGTGCAAGAGCAATAAATGCTGTCCACGGGTGAAGACTTGGATCGGATCGGTCAAACGCAAAGAATGCACCGAGGCGACCGACCGCCTCCATTCGAAACGCAATGGAGTGCGCGATGGACGACTTACCCACACCCGCAACACCGGTGACAAACTGGGCGCGAGTGGCGGCGGGGTCATTGATCCAGTCTACGAGAGCGTTGAGAGTCCCTGTTCTGGTGCCTTTCATGCACGTCTTGTCACGTTGCCGGCCAGTGCCTTCAGGAACGTGAAGCCTTTGCAATGTCAACGTTGCATCTGTCAAGCAACGCGCTTCAGATGGCGAATGTGGGAAGTGATGGGACTCTTACCAATCTGGACTACAGTAATGCTGATGGTCGTGACAAATTTCACGGTATCCGAAAGGTCGCAGTTGGCAATTTTCTCCCCAAGCTCCACGAACGCCGCACTATATTGAGTGATCTTCTCGTCGACATTGTAATCTACAATGCCTTTGAGCGCCCGTTTCACTGCGAGAGACCAATAAGCATGACAGGTTACTTGGATGGTGAGACATACTGAAGCTTTTCGTCTCGTAATATTCGCGAATAAACCATGCACAATCGACCGTTTTCTTCGCCAGCTTGGCGAACAACTTGCAGCGCGGATCACCCTCGCGGACCTTGCGGCCCTTGACGTGCTCGTCTGCCATGACTTTGTCGAAAGCGTCGTCCATATCCTCGATGAGCTTCTTCATGGCATCGTCGCGAACCTTCTGCTTCAGGACGGGCTGCACATTATCAGAGCCTGAAAAAACTATCATCTCTACCAGCTAACTCACCTGTATTCCTGCGTTGACGAAGCCGGTGACGAGCCTCACGTACGGATGGATCTGCGGGGCAGAGTTAGACATGACCCCGTGACTGCGCGCACAACGACGCACTTCTCCGACATTGCCGAGAATATTGCAGAATGCAGACAGCTGCTTGAAGAGGTTGTCGACGCGCTCCGCCCAGTATTCCGCAGCGACAGCGCCATCTTGAGTGAGCTGAACAGCATTGGATGCGCGGGTGCCAATGGTAACGGCGTCGTCGCGTTTGTCATGTGCGCCATGAATCGCGTCCTCGAGCGTGGGGGCTGGCAGCATCAATTCTGCGGGTTCTCGAGGTTCGGGGATCTGAAGAACGATTAGGAATGACCGTCTTCAGTCCAATATAGCGCACCTTTTTTGCGTCGATGGGACAGTCCTCGCTTGTCGCACCCACGACGTGCGCGGCGGCGTCGTTGTGATTATCATGCGGGCCGCAAACCGCGCCTTCAAGCGCCTGCGGCGGCGAGATCTGCGCAACAGTTAAGTAAGAATGTCACTATCAGTCGAAATCGCGCACCTCTGCTTCGCCTGCGATGCTGCGACCGTTCCCAGTTGACGGGCCCAGGAGGAGAGCGCCGCCATCAGAGGCGGCATCGCCGTCGGAAGAGCTGCGCCCGAGGCGACTCGTGAACGGCACCGCGTTGCCCGGTCGGGCCGTCGGCGTGTCCGCAGGCGTAGGCGACGATATTAGAACCTTTCTCTCGTGGCCTTGCTCAGCGGGCGCCTGCGCCAGGCCATAAGTATTGCGGGCGGTTCAGTGAATAATAAAATGATGCGCACCTCGACTCCCAATTCCAGAGCCAGTGCGACTCGAGATCCGTCGCCGCCGTCAGAGTCAGACGCTTTCCGCGAGAAACGCTGCTTGAACGACCGTCCGACGTGCGACAACTTCTTCTTGAACCTGTCCATCTGGGTGATGCGCTTGTATGGTGGTAGAGGTGCGAAAGACGATATGCAGAGGCAGAAAGCCGGACACGTGTGTACGGTGCGGCGCTAGCGTGCCAGAAGCTGCGGAGCGTCTCCGGCTGCTGAAGGAGTGTCTTCGGGTACTGGGCGCGGGCCGGCCAGCGAATGATCCCCAGGAGACTCGGGATATCGCCAAGCATTTGGGAAGGCGAGTAGAAGCGGCTGGATTGGGTTGCAGCGGTGGCGTGCCATCTCAATAAAGGAGCGACTTTGCACGGTGGCTGGCGTGCGATCCGAGAATGTGTCAGGGCATCGTCGAAACTTGGGCGACCTACATTTGTACATAGAACGGACCTCCGCTCACGAAGCCTGACGGACTTCGAGTTCATACGACCTGTCCGCGGCAAGTTCAGTACCATAAATGACGGCACGTGTTCGAGGAGGTTCAACTCGTACCACACAGCGTTCTATGCGGTACTACTCGCGTTCCTGCGGCTGCATAATTGTCTACGAACATACTGTAAGTATCCCAGATTATAAACGAGTAAGTCATGTATCATAGATGCGGTTGGAGAGTGAGGGCAGCTTACCAATGCAGAACCCAGCGGGACTGAACAGAGCAGTCTGCGAGATCCTCTACGTGACCGTGACAGCCAGGCCCAAAATGATATCGGGAGAGACAGGATACTCCATTGCGCCACGAAAATTGGCTGTTTAGCGACTGGAAGCCTCTTGGGACATTTCGCGAAACAAATTTGTGCAATGCGCGGCGTAGACGCGGCCTTTGCGTGTCGACGCGTGACAAGGCAACATACGTGCTGTCGGAGCTCTAACTACCTTGTCCTCCTGGTTATGCCGCTCGCACCATCCTCGAGGCTGACCCTCACAACTATCCTCCCACCAGCTGTTGAACTACACGCGTACTAGAAACTGCGCACCTGCGCGCTGTGATACATGATATCAGGCCTACAGACCATTGCACTTGCAGAGCTTGTCAGGTGGTTCCCGCGCGCCGGCCATCTACTCAAGCACTCGATCCCGGCCAGCGAGATAGCGACGCCCGCGCAGTTCGCCCGCGACGAAAATGAGAGCGGCAGTCGGTCAGCACAGCTGACTGCGCTCGCCGCACTCAGCCCAATGTGTGGGCGAGCTGCTCCATCACAAAGGTCTGTATTTACCTGCCGTCGCTCCTGTAGTCTCAGGTAAATCAATAGCACCTCCCACGTAGCCGGAAATCGTGATTTGTGCTGTACTGCGCCAGCTACCGGGTCGACAGTCGAAAGGACTCTTCAACGAGTCATTGTATCAACTTTATGACAGGCCGTCTACATCCTCGGCCGTCTGCGCACCTGCGCTCAGGTCTCCATATACGAACGGCTATGGTATGATTTTGTTCTGGAAGAGCAGCTCGGGCCTCCAACTACTTACCTCCTGACCCCTGCAGCTTTTCGCCCGATACCACGGTCTTGGCGCCCACTTCCACGACTTCAGCGCTCCAGGGCCGCGCACCCGCGGGGCGTCAATGCCACGCTGCACGTCTGGGCACCGGGCTACAAAAGCGAACATTATCTCGATGCTGCCCGCGCAACGCCTGGTAGCTCGCGGGGCCTCGCATTCTGTGTCGCATGGCGCGCCCAGCCCGACTACCATGCTGTCAACTTGCGCGCTGCCACATTCTCCGACACCCAAGACGCTTTGTCCGCCATCCGACTCTCCCCGGCCTCTGACGCGTCGCCGACTACATGTGTCGGCCGACAAGCAAATCCGATTCAGCGCGTCTACTGGTGTCTTGCTTTCCGTCAATTCCCCGACGACGCCGCACATGACGAGCTCGCGGTCTCCGCTGGCCTCCCCCGTGCTTGTGGCCGACGTTACGTCGATAAAATGACGGGCTACGTGCGCCAGTGCACGCTGACTCTGACCTAGCGGACGCGTGCGCGGTACATCCCCGACCACCAGCGCTTCGTTCTCCCTGTTTAAGGTCGCATGTCTTGGAAATAAGGCGCGCAGCTCCTTCAACATGCCCGCGCCGCGCCGCGCGTGCATGAACCCGTTCAACGGCCTGCCCAAGCCTGCGCCGAGAATCCGTCGAGCCACTGCAGGCGGACGCTCGCGCGCGGCGGTCGCTTGACGAGGGCGCCGAGCTCCTCCTCGAGCGCGTCAAGGAACCCGCGACAAGTGGGTCACACGCCCTATACACTGGAGCACGACACCCCAAGGTTTCCGGCGCGGGCGCAAGCCCTCGTGCGAGTCCTCTCCAAGGCCGTCTACTCGTCTCCGCCTGATGCGTCGATCGGCTCCGTGCGGACGAGGATACGCGCACGGTGCGCATGTCAGGGTGGGCGACGCAATGCGGGCACGTCGACGGTATGTGTCTCGTTGTGCTCGGCCGGGACACGCCTCCTCCGAGGTCGCGGACACGCCGTGCACCAGTGGTACGGCGACGCGGTCGCGCGCGACGCGCAGGGCCCAAGCCGCCGTCGCAGTGCGAGGCGCAGCTGCTCGGTGGACGCGAGTGGATGTGTCCCGTGCCGCGCTGTGGGACGACGGCGTACCGCCTGCTCGTGCACACCTTCGGGCGTTTCGGTACCATGTTCCCGTTGCAGCAGGCTGGCTGTAGCACTGTGTGTATATTTGTGGACCTCATTCTACTTATGTATTTCTGGTACTGTGGTCATGCTCGGGAATGTACTGTGAATATCGTCCCGGTAATCGTCTTGAAGTCAATAATTATCTAGGTCAACAACGGTCTTTCACGCCCGTCCTCTGTGCTGTGAAAACGTTGCGATGCTAACTCTAGATGTGGGAGAAGGCAAGAGGTTTGTTGTCGGAGCTGAAACCGTGCTTCGCTTCTGTCTTTGTTCACTGGTTCATATGCTTAGAACAGTACAGCGCGCTAGGAGGCATACTGGAAGTCGCGTGCGCCTGGCGCACGAGCCTTAGGCCTCAGGAGCTGCTCATAGCCGGCCAGCAGGGTGGCGGCTCGGACGTTGACATTACGACGACAGCGCCGAATGAGTGCGCGATGGCAGACGCGAGGTCGATGCCACGAGCTACGCGAACCTGATGAGCAGCTTCTCGAGCTATGTTGTGGGACTGCTGCACAAGGGCCTGCTGTGCTCGTCCTCTCGACAACGGACTGGATGTCGCGCTGGACGCTCGAACGCGTCTGGAAGCTCTTGCACTCAGTGCGTCCCATTTTTTCATTCTTTTCTCATTCGGTTCAGCTGACCCTGCTCCTGCAACAAGATCACACGTGGCGACTTTATGAGCGACCCTCACTACCGGCTGCGTGGCGCTCGATTGGCTGGACGCCTACGGGATGTCCGACATCGAGACCGGTGCGCATTACTTTCCCTTAGCCTCCCTTGCATTCATAGTATGATTCCTTGACCAGGCGGAAAACGTACTACTTGACATGGAGAGCTGAGAGTGACTGCTTCTGTGTCCAATGCGTGGACCAGCTGCGCGTGGACAAGAATGCGCGTGGGGGAACTGCGATTCCGGACGTTGTCACCAGAAATGCGCCGTACTACGCTGGCGGATGGCGCGCCGAGCTTCCACGACCTACATACAGCCAAGAAGTCCACTCTGCCTCTCGCGCGGCGCGTGAAGCCCAAGGTCAAGCGCGGCCATAAGCTGCCGTTGTCGCGCGAGACGGGGATGCTGGCAGAGCGCGAGTGGGCGCACCGCGTGCAATGTTTGGGAGGCCAGCTGTGCCCAGCTCGTGCTCAGAAAAGAGCTGGGCGCCGCACCGCGCACGGGTTTTGCGCTGGCCGGGCCCGAGTGCGTGTTACTTCCTCGGTGCCCTTGTCAAGTGTCGCTGACCGCTGTTGATGTCGTCTGTGACAGGCCGCTTGCCCCAGCCGTCGCTCTTCTTGCGAACCCCCTCGCCGCCCGTGCCGTTCAGTCAGACCCTCCGCACCACATGCACCTCAGCGTCCACAATCTAACGCGTCCGGCGCGCTACTTCATCACATCCCGTCCCACCAGTTCACCCACCCGCACCATATCGCAACGTCGGATGCCACTTCACCGCGTAATACCAGGCGCGACGGCGACGGCGGCAGCTGGCGCTGCTGCATGCTCACTGGGTGCGACTTTGGCATGCAGGGCCTCTCGGCCGGCGACGTGTCAGTCAGCAGCGCAGCAATTAGGGACATACAAGCAGCTTCCCCCGCGAGCGCGCTGCCGCGGCGGCCACAGTACGCGCACGAGCCCGTTTCACAACGCGCTTTCTAGCAAGCTGCGCGAGCAACGCTTCATCGCCCCGACCGTTGGAGACGACTTCGGTACGCCCTTCTTCGTGCTTGATGCTTCGCCTGCTAATTTCATGGACGCAGGCGACGAGATCGATACGAAACAACGCAAATATGCGCACGCGCAACGGCTGCTCTGCCATGGAAAATGCATCGAGCCACTGCACGCGGAGCCGGACGCGCGCGCGGGGCACATCGGCGACATTGACCGTCCAGCCGCCATCGTCGAGACCGCCCTGCTCCTCCACGAGCGCGAGACGAGCGAGCCGCACGCCCTGCAAGTTGGTGCACGGTACTGAATGTTCATGCGCGGGCGCAAGCCGTCGCCCGAGTTTGAGGCGGACGTGCTCGCCGAGCGCGCCCAGGCTTGCCCGTGTCGCGCTACGGCAGGATCTACTGCAGCGAGGTCGTGCGCAACGGCGAGGTCGGCGCCGCAGACGACTGGATGTGATGCTATATAGCTGTTCGTTTGGTACGGTAATAGAACCGGTCCCAAATTGGTCCTCATGTTGCTCGCAACGTAGATAATCCGCCTGCCGTCATCTTCAAGCCAATACATAATTATTCAAGCCAAGAACGGCCGTTTCGAGCCCGTCGTCGTCTGAACTGTGAAAGCGTGCGGCGCCATCTTCGTGTGTCGCCGGGGAAGAGGGCAAGAGTTTGTGATCGGAGCTGCAACCGTTCCGCTTCTGTCTTCCTCGTCATGTGCTCCGGACGACATACCGCGACGGCCGTGAAGCTCATCTCTACGACGCGCGCTGCACTGGGCCCGATGACAAGGATATCTCAAGAATTGTTTGAGGATATCACACTGTCATTCGGACACTACGCACCAGGATTGCTCAAGAATCACATGCTGTAATCCTGGTGTGATCCTCAAGCCAATAGTTTGGATAACAGTCCAGGATAGCACGAGGAATTCTTGCTGAAAACCTGGTGAAAACCTGGTGAGAATTTGTAGATCATATTCAAGATAGTGTTCCAGGATTTCTCGAAATTTCAGTCTTGCTTTTCCTCGTGCAATCCTTGAGCAACAGGTACAACTTTATTCGAGAAATGTTCGCTGAAAACCTTGTGTAAACCTTGTGAGATACTATGGAAAATACTTACTGAAATAGACAAGGTTTTCTCAAGGTTTTCTCAGTGGGATCCTCGTGGGATCCTCAAGACTAAATGACAAGATTCGCAAGAAATTTGCTCAAGTCACACATGAAGGGGTCCTTGTGTGATTCTTGAGGGGTTGTATTGGTTAGTGGTTGAGGATGGCATGGGGAGATACTGAAGAAAATCTTGTGGTCATATTTCAGTTTAGTCGCGAGAATGACATGTGGTTGACAGGATGTGAATCTGGAGAAATCCTGAAATGAGAATAAAGGGAGTTGTTTGGTTGCAATCGGAATCCAGGAGCAGAAAGAGTGATACATCAGGGATGGTGATTAGATGTCTTGCGGCGAGCCCCGACATGTTGCGCCACATGTTGCGCCGAAATTTTGCATGCAAAATTTGATTTTGATTTCTTTTAGAAATTCCGTGCAGGAGCATGATATCAGACAATAATACAACGCTTAAACTGACAACAGCACCGTCATAAGCCTCCAGCGGTGTGCACGATGCCCTTCGGGCGCAAAACGGTTATCACCGAATATTACGTAAACGTCCGGATTCTCCACCTCCGAGATGAGGACCGCTCGTCATCGTCGCTGGCCAGCAGACGGGGAAAAACCCATATTCTGAAGTATAAAAAACTTCCTACAACTTTTTCTGCAAGGGAAAACTTTGTCAATATAAGATTCAAATTTTCGTTCAAAATTTCGGCGCAACATGTCATCCGAAATGTTGCGCCACCGCAAGACATCTATTGAGGAATCCACGTCATGCGCAAAATGCCTGTCCCAAAATGGAAAATGAAAGATTTCAGAAAGATTGCAAGCACCCAAAAGAGGAAAATTGTTGATGGCACAGCAAGTTGGAACCCAAATAGGGATTGTCTCAGCCAGGGGTACGACTGGGGCCTGAATGGTGTTTTTAAGGGAGAGGAGAGACACAGTGGTGTTTTTAAGGGAGAGGAGAGACACAGTGGTGGTTGACACATTGCGGGTGGCGGTTTCTGCGATAAGCAGTGTCAAATATGTCGAACTGTGTCGCCGACCACCGCGGACGTTCGGAGTGTGAGAAAGCACGATTCAGGGTCCAATAGCACCCCAGGAAGATTCTTTCGCGTTCCGCAAAGCGATTTGATATTGGGAAAGAGGATAGATTGTGTGTAAGAGTGCTCGACAGGCAAAACAGGTTGGGTGGTGGTTGCTGTGACGCGCAGTGTCGAGCACTCTTCCACACACACTTTCCCAATATCAAATCGCATTGCGGAACGCGAAAGAATGTTCCTGGGGTGCGATTGGATTCTGAATCGCGGTTTTTCACAATCCAAACATCCGCGGTGGTCGGCGACACAGCGTGGGTGGTGGTCGATGTGACGCCCAGTGGCGAGCACTCTTCCACACACACTTTCCCGATATCAAATCGCATTGCGGAACGCGAAAGAATGTTCCTGGGTGCGATTGGATTCTGAATCGCGGTTTTTCACAATCCAAACGTCCACGGTGGTCGGCGACACAGCGTGGGTGGTGGTCGATGTGACGCCCAGTGTCGAGCACTCTTCCACACACACTTTCCCAATATCAAACCGCATTGCGGAACGCGAAAGAATATTCCTGGGGTGCGATTGGATTGTGAATCGCGGTTTTTCACAATCCAAACATCCGCGGTGGTCGGCGACACGCGTGGGTGGTGGTCGATGTGACGCCCAGTGTCGAGCACTCTTCCACACACACTTTCCCAATATCAAATCGCATTGCGGAACGCGAAAGAATGTTCCTGGGGTGCGATTGGATTCTGAATCGCGGTTTTTCACAATCCAAACGTCCGCGGTGGTCGGCGACACAGCGTGGGTGGTGGTCGATGTGACGCCCAGTGGCGAGCACTCTTCCACGCACACTTTCCCAATATCAAATCGCATTGCGGAACGCGAAAGAATATTCCTGGGGTGCGATTGGATTCTGAATCGCGGTTTTTCACAATCCAAACGTCCGCGGTGGTCGGCGACACAGCGTGGGTGGTGGTCGATGTGACGCCCAGTGGCGAGCACTCTTCCACACACACTTTCCCAATATCAAACCGCATTGCGGAACGCGAAAGAATATTCCTGGGGTGCGATTGGATTGTGAATCGCGGTTTCCCACAATCCAAACGTCCGCGGTGGTCGGCGACACAGCGTGGGTGGTGGTCGATGTGACGCGCAGTGTCGAGCACTCTTCCACACAATCTGTCCTCTTTCCCAGTATCAAATCGCATTGCGAAACGCGAAAGAATGTTCCTGGGGTGCGATTGGACCCTGAATCGCGGTTTCCCACAATCCAAACGTCCGCGGTGGTCGGCGACACAGCGTGGGTGGTGGTCGATGTGACGCCCAGTGTCGAGCACTCTTCCACACACACTTTCCCAATATCAAATCGCATTGCGGAACGCGAAAGAATATTCCTGGGGTGCGATTGGATTCTGAATCGCGGTTTCCCACAATCCAAACGTCCGCGGTGGTCGGCGACACAGCGTGGGTGGTGGTCGATGTGACGCGCAGTGTCGAGCACTCTTCCACACAATCTGTCCTCTTTCCCAGTATCAAATCGCATTGCGAAACGCGAAAAAATGTTGCTGGGGTGCGATTGGACCCTGAATCGCGGTTTCCCACAATCCAAACGTCCGCGGTGGTCGGCGACACAGCGTGGGTGGTGGTCGATGTGACGCGCAGTGTCGAGCACTCTTCCACACAATCTGTCCTCTTTCCCAGTATCAAATCGCATTGCGAAACGCGAAAAAATGTTGCTGGGGTGCGATTGGACCCTGAATCGCGGTTTCCCACAATCCAAACTTACGCGGTGGTCGGCGACACAGCGTGGGTGGTGGTCGATGTGACGCCCAGTGTGGAGCACTCTTCCACAAAATCTGTCCTCTTTCCCAGTATCAAATCGCATTGCGGAACGCGAAAGAATGTTCCTGGGGTGCGATTGGACCCTGAATCGCGGTTTCCCACAATCCAAACGTCCGCGGTGGTCGGCGACACAGCGTGGGTGGTGGTCGATGTGACGCCCAGTGTCGAGCACTCTTCCACACAATCTGTCCTCTTTCCCAGTATCAAATCGCATTGCGAAACGCGAAAAAATGTTCCTGGGGTGCGATTGGACCCTGAATCGCGGTTTCCCACAATCCAAACGTCCGCGGTGGTCGGCGACACAGCGTGGGTGGTGGTCGATGTGACGCCCAGTGTCGAGCACTCTTCCACACAATCTGTCCTCTTTCCCAGTATCAAATTGCATTGCGAAACGCGAAAAAATGTTGCTGGGGTGCGATTGGATCCTGAATCGCGGTTTTTCACAATCCAAATGTCCGCGGTGGTCGGCGACACAGCGTGGGTGGTGGTCGATGTGACGCCCAGTGTCGAGCACTCTTCCACACAATCTGTCCTCTTTCCCAGTATCAAATCGCATTGCGAAACGCGAAAGAATGTTCCTGGGGTGCGATTGGACCCTGAATCGCGGTTTCCCACAATCCAAACGTCCGCGGTGGTTGGCGACACAGCGTGGGTGGTGGTCGATGTGACACGCAGTGTCGAGCACTCTTCCACAGAATCTGTCCTCTTTCCCAGTATCAAATCGCATTGCGAAACGCGAAAGAATGTTCCTGGGGTGCGATTGGACCCTGAATCGCGGTTTCCCACAATCCAAACGTCCGCGGTGGTCGGCGACACAGCGTGGGTGGTGGTCAATGTGACGCGCAGTGTCGAGCACTCTTCCACACAATCTGTCCTCTTTCCCAGTATCAAATCGCATTGCGAAACGCGAAAAAATGTTGCTGGGGTGCGATTGGACCCTGAATCGCGGTTTCCCACAATCCAAACGTCCGCGGTGGTCGGCGACACAGCGTGGGTGGTGGTCGATGTGACGCCCAGTGCCGAGCACTCTTCCACACACACTTTCCCAATATCAAATCGCATTGCGAAACGCGCAAAAATGTTCCTGGGGTGCGATTGGACCCTGAATCGCGGTTTCCCACAATCCAAACATCCGCGGTGGTCGGCGACACAGCGTGGGTGGTGGTCAATGTGACGCGCAGTGTCGAGCACTCTTCCACACAATCTGTCCTCTTTCCCAGTATCAAATCGCATTGCGAAACGCGAAAAAATGTTGCTGGGGTGCGATTGGACCCTGAATCGCGGTTTCCCACAATCCAAACGTCCGCGGTGGTCGGCGACACAGCGTGGGTGGTGGTCGATGTGACGCCCAGTGCCGAGCACTCTTCCACACACACTTTCCCAATATCAAATCGCATTGCGAAACGCGCAAAAATGTTCCTGGGGTGCGATTGGACCCTGAATCGCGGTTTCCCACAATCCAAACGTCCGCGGTGGTCGGCGACACAGCGTGGGTGGTGGTCAATGTGACGCGCAGTGTCGAGCACTCTTCCACACAATCTGTCCTCTTTCTTAGTATCAAATCGCATTGCGGAACGCGAAAGAATGTTCCTGGGGTGCGATTGGACCCTGAATCGCGGTTTCCCACAATCCAAACGTCCGCGGTGGTCGGCGACACAGCGTGGGTGGTGGTCGATGTGACGCCCAGTGCCGAGCACTCTTCCACACTCACTTTCCCAGTATCAAATCGCATTGCGAAACGCGAAAGAATGTTCCTGGGGTGCGATTGGACCCTGAATCGCGGTTTCCCACAATCCAAACGTCCGCGGTGGTTGGCGACACAGCGTGGGTGGTGGTCAATGTGACGCGCAGTGTCGAGCACTCTTCCACACAATCTGTCCTCTTTCCCAGTATCAAATCGCATTGCGAAACGCGCAAAAATGTTCCTGGGGTGCGATTGGACCCTGAATCGCGGTTTCCCACAATCCAAACGTCCGCGGTGGTCGGCGACACAGCGTGGGTGGTGGTCGATGTGACGCCCAGTGTCGAGCACTCTTCCACACAATCTGTCCTCTTTCCCAGTATCAAATCGCATTGCGAAACGCGAAAAAATGTTGCTGGGGTGCGATTGGACCCTGAATCGCGGTTTCCCACAATCCAAACATCCGCGGTGGTCGGCGACACAGCGTGGGTGGTGGTCAATGTGACGCGCAGTGTCGAGCACTCTTCCACACAATCTGTCCTCTTTCTTAGTATCAAATCGCATTGCGGAACGCGAAAGAATGTTCCTGGGGTGCGATTGGACCCTGAATCCGGTTTCCCACAATCCAAACGTCCGCGGTGGTCGGCGACACAGCGTGGGTGGTGGTCGATGTGACGCCCAGTGCCGAGCACTCTTCCACACTCACTTTCCCAGTATCAAATCGCATTGCGAAACGCGAAAGAATGTTCCTGGGGTGCGATTGGACCCTGAATCGCGGTTTCCCACAATCCAAACGTCCGCGGTGGTTGGCGACACAGCGTGGGTGGTGGTCAATGTGACGCGGAGTGTCGAGCACTCTTCCACACAATCTGTCCTCTTTCCCAGTATCAAATCGCATTGCGAAACGCGAAAAAATGTTGCTGGGGTGCGATTGGACCCTGAATCGCGGTTTTCCACAATCCAAACGTCCGCGGTGGTCGGCGACACAGCGTGGGTGGTGGTCGATGTGACGCCCAGTGCCGAGCACTCTTCCACACACACTTTCCCAATATCAAATCGCATTGCGAAATGCGCAAAAATGTTCCTGGGGTGCGATTGGACCCTGAATCGCGGTTTCCCACAATCCAAACATCCGCGGTGGTCGGCGACACAGCGTGGGTGGTGGTCGATGTGACGCCCAGTGTCGAGCACTCTTCCACACAATCTGTCCTCTTTCCCAGTATCAAATCGCATTGCGAAACGCGAAAAAATGTTGCTGGGGTGCGATTGGACCCTGAATCGCGGTTTCCCACAATCCAAACATCCGCGGTGGTCGGCGACACAGCGTGGGTGGTGGTCAATGTGACGCGCAGTGTCGAGCACTCTTCCACACAATCTGTCCTCTTTCTTAGTATCAAATCGCATTGCGGAACGCGAAAGAATGTTCCTGGGGTGCGATTGGACCCTGAATCGCGGTTTCCCACAATCCAAACGTCCGCGGTGGTCGGCGACACAGCGTGGGTGGTGGTCAATGTGACGCGCAGTGTCGAGCACTCTTCCACACAATCTGTCCTCTTTCCCAGTATCAAATCGCATGGCGGAACGCGAAAGAATGTTCCTGGGGTGCGATTGGACCCTGAATCGCGGTTTCCCACAATCCAAACGTCCGCGGTGGTCGGCGACACAGCGTGGGTGGTGGTCGATGTGACGCGCAGTGTCGAGCACTCTTCCACACAATCTGTCCTCTTTCTTAGTATCAAATCGCATTGCGAACCGCGCAAAAATGTTCCTGGGGAGCGATTGGACCCTGAATCGCGGTTTCCCACAATCCAAACGTCCGCGGTGGTTGGCGACACAGCGTGGGTGGTGGTCGATGTGACGCCCAGTGCCGAGCACTCTTCCACACACACTTTCCCAATATCAAATCGCATTGCGAAATGCGCAAAAATGTTCCTGGGGTGCGATTGGACCCTGAATCGCGGTTTTCCACAATCCAAACGTCCGCGGTGGTCGGCGACACAGCGTGGGTGGTGGTCGATGTGACGCCCAGTGCCGAGCACTCTTCCACACTCACTTTCCCAGTATCAAATCGCATTGCGAAACGCGCAAAAATGTTCCTGGGGTGCGATTGGACCCTGAATCGCGGTTTCCCACAATCGAAACGTCCGCGGTGGTTGGCGACACAGCGTGGGTGGTGGTCGATGTGACGCCCAGTGCCGAGCACTCTTCCACACAATCTGTCCTCTTTCCCAGTATCAAATCGCATTGCGAAACGCGAAAGAATGTTCCTGGGGTGCGATTGGACCCTGAATCGCGGTTTCCCACAATCCAAACATCCGCGGTGGTCGGCGACACAGCGTGGGTGGTGGTCGATGTGACACGCAGTGTCGAGCACTCTTCCACACAATCTGTCCTCTTTCCCAGTATCAAATCGCATTGCGGAACGCGAAAGAATGTTCCTGGGGTGCGATTGGACCCTGAATCGCGGTTTCCCACAATCCAAACGTCCGCGGTGGTCGGCGACACAGCGTGGGTGGTGGTCGATGTGACGCCCAGTGCCGAGCACTCTTCCACACACACTTTCCCAATATCAAATCGCATTGCGAAACGCGCAAAAATGTTCCTGGGGTGCGATTGGACCCTGAATCACGGTTTCCCACAATCCAAACGTCCGCGGTGGTCGGCGACACAGCGTGGGTGGTGGTCGATGTGACACGCAGTGTCGAGCACTCTTCCACACAATCTGTCCTCTTTCCCAGTATCAAATCGCATTGCGAAACGCGAAAAAATGTTGCTGGGGTGCGATTGGACCCTGAATCGCGGTTTTTCACAATCCAAATGTCCGCGGTGGTCGGCGACACAGCGTGGGTGGTGGTCGATGTGACGCCCAGTGTCGAGCACTCTTCCACACAATCTGTCCTCTTTCCCAGTATCAAATCGCATTGCGAAACGCGAAAAAATGTTTCTGGGGTGCGATTGGACCCTGAATCGCGGTTTCCCACAATCCAAACGTCCGCGGTGGTTGGCGACACAGCGTGGGTGGTGGTCGATGTGACACGCAGTGTCGAGCACTCTTCCACACAATCTGTCCTCTTTCCCAGTATCAAATCGCATTGCGGAACGCGAAAGAATGTTCCTGGGATGCGATTGGACCCTGAATCGCGGTTTTTCACAATCCAAACGTCCACGGTGGTCGGCGACACAGCGTGGGTGGTGGTCGATGTGACGCCCAGTGTCGAGCACTCTTCCACACACACTTTCCCAATATCAAATCGCATTGCGGAACGCGAAAGAATGTTCCTGGGGTGTGATTGGACCCTGAATCGCGGTTTTTCACAATCCAAACATCCGCGGTGGTCGGCGACACAGCGTGGGTGGTGGTCAATGTGACGCGCAGTGTCGAGCACTCTTCCACACAATCTGTCCTCTTTCCCAGTATCAAATCGCATTGCGAAACGCGAAAGAATGTTCCTGGGGTGCGATTGGACCCTGAATCGCGGTTTCCCACAATCCAAACGTCCGCGGTGGTTGGCGACACAGCGTGGGTGGTGGTCGATGTGACGCCCAGTGTCGAGCACTCTTCCACACAATCTGTCCTCTTTCCCAGTATCAAATCGCATTGCGAAACGCGAAAATGTTTCTGGGGTGCGATTGGACCCTGAATCGCGGTTTCCCACAATCCAAACGTCCGCGGTGGTCGGCGACACAGCGTGGGTGGTGGTCGATGTGACACGCAGTGTCGAGCACTCTTCCACACAATCTGTCCTCTTTCCCAGTATCAAATCGCATTGCGGAACGCGAAAGAATGTTCCTGGGATGCGATTGGACCCTGAATCGCGGTTTTTCACAATCCAAACGTCCACGGTGGTCGGCGACACAGCGTGGGTGGTGGTCGATGTGACGCCCAGTGTCGAGCACTCTTCCACACACACTTTCCCAATATCAAATCGCATTGCGGAACGCGAAAGAATGTTCCTGGGGTGTGATTGGACCCTGAATCGCGGTTTTTCACAATCCAAACATCCGCGGTGGTCGGCGACACAGCGTGGGTGGTGGTCAATGTGACGCGCAGTGTCGAGCACTCTTCCACACAATCTGTCCTCTTTCCCAGTATCAAATCGCATTGCGAAACGCGAAAGAATGTTTCTGGGGTGCGATTGGACCCTGAATCGCGGTTTCCCACAATCCAAACGTCCGCGGTGGTCGGCGACACAGCGTGGGTGGTGGTCGATGTGACACGCAGTGTCGAGCACTCTTCCACACAATCTGTCCTCTTTCCCAGTATCAAATCGCATTGCGAAACGCGAAAAAATGTTTCTGGGGTGCGATTGGACCCTGAATCGCGGTTTCCCACAATCCAAACGTCCGCGGTGGTCGGCGACACAGCGTGGGTGGTGGTCGATGTGACGCCCAGTGCCGAGCACTCTTCCACACACACTTTCCCAATATCAAATCGCATTGCGAAACGCGCAAAAATGTTCCTGGGGTGCGATTGGACCCTGAATCGCGGTTTCCCACAATCCAAACGTCCGCGGTGGTCGGCGACACAGCGTGGGTGGTGGTCGATGTGACGCCCAGTGCCGAGCACTCTTCCACACACACTTTCCCAATATCAAATCGCATTGCGAAACGCGCAAAAATGTTCCTGGGGTGCGATTGGACCCTGAATCGCGGTTTCCCACAATCCAAACGTCCGCGGTGGTCGGCGACACAGCGTGGGTGGTGGTCGATGTGACACGCAGTGTCGAGCACTCTTCCACACAATCTGTCCTCTTTCCCAGTATCAAATCGCATTGCGAAACGCGAAAAAATGTTGCTGGGGTGCGATTGGACCCTGAATCGCGGTTTTTCACAATCCAAATGTCCGCGGTGGTCGGCGACACAGCGTGGGTGGTGGTCGATGTGACGCCCAGTGTCGAGCACTCTTCCACACAATCTGTCCTCTTTCCCAGTATCAAATCGCATTGCGAAACGCGAAAAAATGTTTCTGGGGTGCGATTGGACCCTGAATCGCGGTTTCCCACAATCCAAACGTCCGCGGTGGTCGGCGACACAGCGTGGGTGGTGGTCAATGTGACGCGCAGTGTCGAGCACTCTTCCACACAATCTGTCCTCTTTCCCAGTATCAAATCGCATTGCGAAACGCGAAAGAATGTTCCTGGGGTGCGATTGGACCCTGAATCGCGGTTTCCCACAATCCAAACGTCCGCGGTGGTTGGCGACACAGCGTGGGTGGTGGTCGATGTGACGCCCAGTGCCGAGCACTCTTCCACACACACTTTCCCAATATCAAATCGCATTGCGAAACGCGCAAAAATGTTCCTGGGGTGCGATTGGACCCTGAATCGCGGTTTCCCACAATCCAAACGTCCGCGGTGGTCGGCGACACAGCGTGGGTGGTGGTCGATGTGACACGCAGTGTCGAGCACTCTTCCACACAATCTGTCCTCTTTCCCAGTATCAAATCGCATTGCGAAACGCGAAAAAATGTTTCTGGGGTGCGATTGGACCCTGAATCGCGGTTTCCCACAATCCAAACGTCCGCGGTGGTCGGCGACACAGCGTGGGTGGTGGTCAATGTGACGCCCAGTGCCGAGCACTCTTCCACAAACACTTTCCCAATATCAAATCGCATTGCGAAACGCGCAAAAATGTTCCTGGGGTGCGATTTGACCCTGAATCGCGGTTTTTCGCAATCCAAACATCCGCGGTGGTCGGCGACACAGCGTGGGTGGTGGTCAATGTGACGCGCAGTGTCGAGCACTCTTCCACACAATCTGTCCTCTTTCCCAGTATCAAATCGCATTGCGGAACGCGAAAGAATGTTCCTGGGATGCGATTGGACCCTGAATCGCGGTTTTTCACAATCCAAATGTCCGCGGTGGTCGGCGACACAGCGTGGGTGGTGGTCGATGTGACGCCCAGTGTCAAGCACTCTTCCACACAATCTGTCCTCTTTCCCAGTATCAAATCGCATTGCGAAACGCGAAAAAATGTTTCTGGGGTGCGATTGGACCCTGAATCGCGGTTTCCCACAATCCAAACGTCCGCGGTGGTCGGCGACACAGCGTGGGTGGTGGTCAATGTGACGCGCAGTGTCGAGCACTCTTCCACACAATCTGTCCTCTTCCCAGTATCAAATCGCATTGCGAAACGCGAAAAAATGTTTCTGGGGTGCGATTGGACCCTGAATCGCGGTTTCCCACAATCCAAACGTCCGCGGTGGTCGGCGACACAGCGTGGGTGGTGGTCGATGTGACGCCCAGTGCCGAGCACTCTTCCACACACACTTTCCCAATATCAAATCGCATTGCGAAACGCGCAAAAATGTTCCTGGGGTGCGATTGGACCCTGAATCGCGGTTTCCCACAATCCAAACGTCCGCGGTGGTCGGCGACACAGCGTGGGTGGTGGTCGATGTGACGCCCAGTGCCGAGCACTCTTCCACACACACTTTCCCAATATCAAATCGCATTGCGAAACGCGCAAAAATGTTCCTGGGGTGCGATTTGACCCTGAATCGCGGTTTTTCGCAATCCAAACATCCGCGGTGGTCGGCGACACAGCGTGGGTGGTGGTCAATGTGACGCGCAGTGTCGAGCACTCTTCCACACAATCTGTCCTCTTTCCCAGTATCAAATCGCATTGCGAAACGCGAAAGAATGTTCCTGGGGTGCGATTGGACCCTGAATCGCGGTTTCCCACAATCCAAACGTCCGCGGTGGTTGGCGACACAGCGTGGGTGGTGGTCGATGTGACGCCCAGTGCCGAGCACTCTTCCACACACACTTTCCCAATATCAAATCGCATTGCGAAACGCGCAAAAATGTTCCTGGGGTGCGATTGGACCCTGAATCGCGGTTTCCCACAATCCAAACGTCCGCGGTGGTCGGCGACACAGCGTGGGTGGTGGTCGATGTGACGCCCAGTGCCGAGCACTCTTCCACACACACTTTCCCAATATCAAATCGCATTGCGAAACGCGCAAAAATGTTCCTGGGGTGCGATTTGACCCTGAATCGCGGTTTTTCGCAATCCAAACATCCGCGGTGGTCGGCGACACAGCGTGGGTGGTGGTCAATGTGACGCGCAGTGTCGAGCACTCTTCCACACAATCTGTCCTCTTTCCCAGTATCAAATCGCATTGCGAAACGCGAAAAAATGTTTCTGGGGTGCGATTGGACCCTGAATCGCGGTTTCCCACAATCCAAACGTCCGCGGTGGTCGGCGACACAGCGTGGGTGGTGGTCAATGTGACGCCCAGTGCCGAGCACTCTTCCACAAACACTTTCCCAATATCAAATCGCATTGCGAAACGCGCAAAAATGTTCCTGGGGTGCGATTTGACCCTGAATCGCGGTTTTTCGCAATCCAAACATCCGCGGTGGTCGGCGACACAGCGTGGGTGGTGGTCAATGTGACGCGCAGTGTCGAGCACTCTTCCACACAATCTGTCCTCTTTCTTAGTATCAAATCGCATTGCGGAACGCGAAAGAATGTTCCTGGGGTGCGATTGGACCCTGAATCGCGGTTTCCCACAATCCAAACGTCCGCGGTGGTCGGCGACACAGCGTGGGTGGTGGTCGATGTGACGCCCAGTGCCGAGCACTCTTCCACACTCACTTTCCCAGTATCAAATCGCATTGCGAAACGCGAAAGAATGTTCCTGGGGTGCGATTGGACCCTGAATCGCGGTTTCCCACAATCCAAACGTCCGCGGTGGTTGGCGACACAGCGTGGGTGGTGGTCAATGTGACGCGCAGTGTCGAGCACTCTTCCACACAATCTGTCCTCTTTCCCAGTATCAAATCGCATTGCGAAACGCGCAAAAATGTTCCTGGGGTGCGATTGGACCCTGAATCGCGGTTTCCCACAATCCAAACGTCCGCGGTGGTCGGCGACACAGCGTGGGTGGTGGTCGATGTGACGCCCAGTGTCGAGCACTCTTCCACACAATCTGTCCTCTTTCCCAGTATCAAATCGCATTGCGAAACGCGAAAAAATGTTGCTGGGGTGCGATTGGACCCTGAATCGCGGTTTCCCACAATCCAAACATCCGCGGTGGTCGGCGACACAGCGTGGGTGGTGGTCAATGTGACGCGCAGTGTCGAGCACTCTTCCACACAATCTGTCCTCTTTCTTAGTATCAAATCGCATTGCGGAACGCGAAAGAATGTTCCTGGGGTGCGATTGGACCCTGAATCGCGGTTTCCCACAATCCAAACGTCCGCGGTGGTCGGCGACACAGCGTGGGTGGTGGTCGATGTGACGCCCAGTGCCGAGCACTCTTCCACACTCACTTTCCCAGTATCAAATCGCATTGCGAAACGCGAAAGAATGTTCCTGGGGTGCGATTGGACCCTGAATCGCGGTTTCCCACAATCCAAACGTCCGCGGTGGTTGGCGACACAGCGTGGGTGGTGGTCAATGTGACGCGGAGTGTCGAGCACTCTTCCACACAATCTGTCCTCTTTCCCAGTATCAAATCGCATTGCGAAACGCGAAAAAATGTTGCTGGGGTGCGATTGGACCCTGAATCGCGGTTTTCCACAATCCAAACGTCCGCGGTGGTCGGCGACACAGCGTGGGTGGTGGTCGATGTGACGCCCAGTGCCGAGCACTCTTCCACACACACTTTCCCAATATCAAATCGCATTGCGAAATGCGCAAAAATGTTCCTGGGGTGCGATTGGACCCTGAATCGCGGTTTCCCACAATCCAAACATCCGCGGTGGTCGGCGACACAGCGTGGGTGGTGGTCGATGTGACGCGCAGTGTCGAGCACTCTTCCACACAATCTGTCCTCTTTCCCAGTATCAAATCGCATTGCGAAACGCGAAAAAATGTTGCTGGGGTGCGATTGGACCCTGAATCGCGGTTTCCCACAATCCAAACATCCGCGGTGGTCGGCGACACAGCGTGGGTGGTGGTCAATGTGACGCGCAGTGTCGAGCACTCTTCCACACAATCTGTCCTCTTTCTTAGTATCAAATCGCATTGCGGAACGCGAAAGAATGTTCCTGGGGTGCGATTGGACCCTGAATCGCGGTTTCCCACAATCCAAACGTCCGCGGTGGTCGGCGACACAGCGTGGGTGGTGGTCGATGTGACGCCCAGTGCCGAGCACTCTTCCACACTCACTTTCCCAGTATCAAATCGCATTGCGAAACGCGAAAGAATGTTCCTGGGGTGCGATTGGACCCTGAATCGCGGTTTCCCACAATCCAAACGTCCGCGGTGGTTGGCGACACAGCGTGGGTGGTGGTCAATGTGACGCGGAGTGTCGAGCACTCTTCCACACAATCTGTCCTCTTTCCCAGTATCAAATCGCATTGCGAAACGCGAAAAAATGTTGCTGGGGTGCGATTGGACCCTGAATCGCGGTTTTCCACAATCCAAACGTCCGCGGTGGTCGGCGACACAGCGTGGGTGGTGGTCAATGTGACGCGCAGTGTCGAGCACTCTTCCACACAATCTGTCCTCTTTCCCAGTATCAAATCGCATGGCGGAACGCGAAAGAATGTTCCTGGGGTGCGATTGGACCCTGAATCGCGGTTTCCCACAATCCAAACGTCCGCGGTGGTCGGCGACACAGCGTGGGTGGTGGTCGATGTGACGCGCAGTGTCGAGCACTCTTCCACACAATCTGTCCTCTTTCTTAGTATCAAATCGCATTGCGAACCGCGCAAAAATGTTCCTGGGGAGCGATTGGACCCTGAATCGCGGTTTCCCACAATCCAAACGTCCGCGGTGGTCGGCGACACAGCGTGGGTGGTGGTCGATGTGACGCCCAGTGCCGAGCACTCTTCCACACACACTTTCCCAATATCAAATCGCATTGCGAAACGCGCAAAAATGTTCCTGGGGTGCGATTGGACCCTGAATCGCGGTTTCCCACAATCGAAACGTCCGCGGTGGTTGGCGACACAGCGTGGGTGGTGGTCGATGTGACGCCCAGTGCCGAGCACTCTTCCACACACACTTTCCCAATATCAAATCGCATTGCAAACGCGCAAAAATGTTCCTGGGGTGCGATTGGACCCTGAATCGCGGTTTCCCACAATCCAAACATCCGCGGTGGTCGGCGACACAGCGTGGGTGGTGGTCAATGTGACGCGCAGTGTCGAGCACTCTTCCACACAATCTGTCCTCTTTCCCAGTATCAAATCGCATTGCGGAACGCGAAAGAATGTTCCTGGGGTGCGATTGGACCCTGAATCGCGGTTTCCCACAATCCAAACATCCGCGGTGGTCGGCGACACAGCGTGGGTGGTGGTCGATGTGACACGCAGTGTCGAGCACTCTTCCACACAATCTGTCCTCTTTCCCAGTATCAAATCGCATTGCGGAACGCGAAAGAATGTTCCTGGGGTGCGATTGGACCCTGAATCGCGGTTTCCCACAATCCAAACGTCCGCGGTGGTCGGCGACACAGCGTGGGTGGTGGTCGATGTGACGCCCAGTGCCGAGCACTCTTCCACACACACTTTCCCAATATCAAATCGCATTGCGAAACGCGCAAAAATGTTCCTGGGGTGCGATTGGACCCTGAATCACGGTTTCCCACAATCCAAACGTCCGCGGTGGTCGGCGACACAGCGTGGGTGGTGGTCGATGTGACACGCAGTGTCGAGCACTCTTCCACACAATCTGTCCTCTTTCCCAGTATCAAATCGCATTGCGAAACGCGAAAAAATGTTGCTGGGGTGCGATTGGACCCTGAATCGCGGTTTTTCACAATCCAAATGTCCGCGGTGGTCGGCGACACAGCGTGGGTGGTGGTCGATGTGACGCCCAGTGTCGAGCACTCTTCCACACAATCTGTCCTCTTTCCCAGTATCAAATCGCATTGCGAAACGCGAAAAAATGTTTCTGGGGTGCGATTGGACCCTGAATCGCGGTTTCCCACAATCCAAACGTCCGCGGTGGTTGGCGACACAGCGTGGGTGGTGGTCGATGTGACACGCAGTGTCGAGCACTCTTCCACACAATCTGTCCTCTTTCCCAGTATCAAATCGCATTGCGGAACGCGAAAGAATGTTCCTGGGATGCGATTGGACCCTGAATCGCGGTTTTTCACAATCCAAACGTCCACGGTGGTCGGCGACACAGCGTGGGTGGTGGTCGATGTGACGCCCAGTGTCGAGCACTCTTCCACACACACTTTCCCAATATCAAATCGCATTGCGGAACGCGAAAGAATGTTCCTGGGGTGTGATTGGACCCTGAATCGCGGTTTTTCACAATCCAAACATCCGCGGTGGTCGGCGACACAGCGTGGGTGGTGGTCAATGTGACGCGCAGTGTCGAGCACTCTTCCACACAATCTGTCCTCTTTCCCAGTATCAAATCGCATTGCGAAACGCGAAAGAATGTTCCTGGGGTGCGATTGGACCCTGAATCGCGGTTTCCCACAATCCAAACGTCCGCGGTGGTTGGCGACACAGCGTGGGTGGTGGTCGATGTGACGCCCAGTGTCGAGCACTCTTCCACACAATCTGTCCTCTTTCCCAGTATCAAATCGCATTGCGAAACGCGAAAAAATGTTTCTGGGGTGCGATTGGACCCTGAATCGCGGTTTCCCACAATCCAAACGTCCGCGGTGGTCGGCGACACAGCGTGGGTGGTGGTCGATGTGACACGCAGTGTCGAGCACTCTTCCACACAATCTGTCCTCTTTCCCAGTATCAAATCGCATTGCGGAACGCGAAAGAATGTTCCTGGGATGCGATTGGACCCTGAATCGCGGTTTTTCACAATCCAAACGTCCACGGTGGTCGGCGACACAGCGTGGGTGGTGGTCGATGTGACGCCCAGTGTCGAGCACTCTTCCACACACACTTTCCCAATATCAAATCGCATTGCGGAACGCGAAAGAATGTTCCTGGGGTGTGATTGGACCCTGAATCGCGGTTTTTCACAATCCAAACATCCGCGGTGGTCGGCGACACAGCGTGGGTGGTGGTCAATGTGACGCGCAGTGTCGAGCACTCTTCCACACAATCTGTCCTCTTTCCCAGTATCAAATCGCATTGCGAAACGCGAAAGAATGTTTCTGGGGTGCGATTGGACCCTGAATCGCGGTTTCCCACAATCCAAACGTCCGCGGTGGTCGGCGACACAGCGTGGGTGGTGGTCGATGTGACACGCAGTGTCGAGCACTCTTCCACACAATCTGTCCTCTTTCCCAGTATCAAATCGCATTGCGAAACGCGAAAAAATGTTTCTGGGGTGCGATTGGACCCTGAATCGCGGTTTCCCACAATCCAAACGTCCGCGGTGGTCGGCGACACAGCGTGGGTGGTGGTCGATGTGACGCCCAGTGCCGAGCACTCTTCCACACACACTTTCCCAATATCAAATCGCATTGCGAAACGCGCAAAAATGTTCCTGGGGTGCGATTGGACCCTGAATCGCGGTTTCCCACAATCCAAACGTCCGCGGTGGTCGGCGACACAGCGTGGGTGGTGGTCGATGTGACGCCCAGTGCCGAGCACTCTTCCACACACACTTTCCCAATATCAAATCGCATTGCGAAACGCGCAAAAATGTTCCTGGGGTGCGATTGGACCCTGAATCGCGGTTTCCCACAATCCAAACGTCCGCGGTGGTCGGCGACACAGCGTGGGTGGTGGTCGATGTGACACGCAGTGTCGAGCACTCTTCCACACAATCTGTCCTCTTTCCCAGTATCAAATCGCATTGCGAAACGCGAAAAAATGTTGCTGGGGTGCGATTGGACCCTGAATCGCGGTTTTTCACAATCCAAATGTCCGCGGTGGTCGGCGACACAGCGTGGGTGGTGGTCGATGTGACGCCCAGTGTCGAGCACTCTTCCACACAATCTGTCCTCTTTCCCAGTATCAAATCGCATTGCGAAACGCGAAAAAATGTTTCTGGGGTGCGATTGGACCCTGAATCGCGGTTTCCCACAATCCAAACGTCCGCGGTGGTCGGCGACACAGCGTGGGTGGTGGTCAATGTGACGCGCAGTGTCGAGCACTCTTCCACACAATCTGTCCTCTTTCCCAGTATCAAATCGCATTGCGAAACGCGAAAGAATGTTCCTGGGGTGCGATTGGACCCTGAATCGCGGTTTCCCACAATCCAAACGTCCGCGGTGGTTGGCGACACAGCGTGGGTGGTGGTCGATGTGACGCCCAGTGCCGAGCACTCTTCCACACACACTTTCCCAATATCAAATCGCATTGCGAAACGCGCAAAAATGTTCCTGGGGTGCGATTGGACCCTGAATCGCGGTTTCCCACAATCCAAACGTCCGCGGTGGTCGGCGACACAGCGTGGGTGGTGGTCGATGTGACACGCAGTGTCGAGCACTCTTCCACACAATCTGTCCTCTTTCCCAGTATCAAATCGCATTGCGAAACGCGAAAAAATGTTTCTGGGGTGCGATTGGACCCTGAATCGCGGTTTCCCACAATCCAAACGTCCGCGGTGGTCGGCGACACAGCGTGGGTGGTGGTCAATGTGACGCCCAGTGCCGAGCACTCTTCCACAAACACTTTCCCAATATCAAATCGCATTGCGAAACGCGCAAAAATGTTCCTGGGGTGCGATTTGACCCTGAATCGCGGTTTTTCGCAATCCAAACATCCGCGGTGGTCGGCGACACAGCGTGGGTGGTGGTCAATGTGACGCGCAGTGTCGAGCACTCTTCCACACAATCTGTCCTCTTTCCCAGTATCAAATCGCATTGCGGAACGCGAAAGAATGTTCCTGGGATGCGATTGGACCCTGAATCGCGGTTTTTCACAATCCAAATGTCCGCGGTGGTCGGCGACACAGCGTGGGTGGTGGTCGATGTGACGCCCAGTGTCAAGCACTCTTCCACACAATCTGTCCTCTTTCCCAGTATCAAATCGCATTGCGAAACGCGAAAAAATGTTTCTGGGGTGCGATTGGACCCTGAATCGCGGTTTCCCACAATCCAAACGTCCGCGGTGGTCGGCGACACAGCGTGGGTGGTGGTCAATGTGACGCGCAGTGTCGAGCACTCTTCCACACAATCTGTCCTCTTTCCCAGTATCAAATCGCATTGCGAAACGCGAAAAAATGTTTCTGGGGTGCGATTGGACCCTGAATCGCGGTTTCCCACAATCCAAACGTCCGCGGTGGTCGGCGACACAGCGTGGGTGGTGGTCGATGTGACGCCCAGTGCCGAGCACTCTTCCACACACACTTTCCCAATATCAAATCGCATTGCGAAACGCGCAAAAATGTTCCTGGGGTGCGATTGGACCCTGAATCGCGGTTTCCCACAATCCAAACGTCCGCGGTGGTCGGCGACACAGCGTGGGTGGTGGTCGATGTGACGCCCAGTGCCGAGCACTCTTCCACACACACTTTCCCAATATCAAATCGCATTGCGAAACGCGCAAAAATGTTCCTGGGGTGCGATTTGACCCTGAATCGCGGTTTTTCGCAATCCAAACATCCGCGGTGGTCGGCGACACAGCGTGGGTGGTGGTCAATGTGACGCGCAGTGTCGAGCACTCTTCCACACAATCTGTCCTCTTTCCCAGTATCAAATCGCATTGCGAAACGCGAAAGAATGTTCCTGGGGTGCGATTGGACCCTGAATCGCGGTTTCCCACAATCCAAACGTCCGCGGTGGTTGGCGACACAGCGTGGGTGGTGGTCGATGTGACGCCCAGTGCCGAGCACTCTTCCACACACACTTTCCCAATATCAAATCGCATTGCGAAACGCGCAAAAATGTTCCTGGGGTGCGATTGGACCCTGAATCGCGGTTTCCCACAATCCAAACGTCCGCGGTGGTCGGCGACACAGCGTGGGTGGTGGTCGATGTGACGCCCAGTGCCGAGCACTCTTCCACACACACTTTCCCAATATCAAATCGCATTGCGAAACGCGCAAAAATGTTCCTGGGGTGCGATTTGACCCTGAATCGCGGTTTTTCGCAATCCAAACATCCGCGGTGGTCGGCGACACAGCGTGGGTGGTGGTCAATGTGACGCGCAGTGTCGAGCACTCTTCCACACAATCTGTCCTCTTTCCCAGTATCAAATCGCATTGCGAAACGCGAAAAAATGTTTCTGGGGTGCGATTGGACCCTGAATCGCGGTTTCCCACAATCCAAACGTCCGCGGTGGTCGGCGACACAGCGTGGGTGGTGGTCAATGTGACGCCCAGTGCCGAGCACTCTTCCACAAACACTTTCCCAATATCAAATCGCATTGCGAAACGCGCAAAAATGTTCCTGGGGTGCGATTTGACCCTGAATCGCGGTTTTTCGCAATCCAAACATCCGCGGTGGTCGGCGACACAGCGTGGGTGGTGGTCAATGTGACGCGCAGTGTCGAGCACTCTTCCACACAATCTGTCCTCTTTCCCAGTATCAAATCGCATTGCGAAACGCGAAAAAATGTTTCTGGGGTGCGATTGGACCCTGAATCGCGGTTTCCCACAATCCAAACGTCCGCGGTGGTCGGCGACACAGCGTGGGTGGTGGTCGATGTGACGCCCAGTGCCGAGCACTCTTCCACACACACTTTCCCAATATCAAATCGCATTGCGAAACGCGCAAAAATGTTCCTGGGGTGCGATTGGACCCTGAATCGCGGTTTCCCACAATCCAAACGTCCGCGGTGGTCGGCGACACAGCGTGGGTGGTGGTCGATGTGACGCCCAGTGCCGAGCACTCTTCCACACACACTTTCCCAATATCAAATCGCATTGCGAAACGCGCAAAAATGTTCCTGGGGTGCGATTTGACCCTGAATCGGTTTTTCGCAATCCAAACATCCGCGGTGGTCGGCGACACAGCGTGGGTGGTGGTCAATGTGACGCACAGTGTCGAGCACTCTTCCACACAATCTGTCCTCTTTCCCAGTATCAAATCGCATTGCGGAACGCGAAAGAATGTTCCTGGGATGCGATTGGACCCTGAATCGCGGTTTTTCACAATCCAAATGTCCGCGGTGGTCGGCGACACAGCGTGGGTGGTGGTCGATGTGACGCCCAGTGTCAAGCACTCTTCCACACAATCTGTCCTCTTTCCCAGTATCAAATTGCATTGCGAAACGCGAAAAAATGTTTCTGGGGTGCGATTGGACCCTGAATCGCGGTTTCCCACAATCCAAACGTCCGCGGTGGTCGGCGACACAGCGTGGGTGGTGGTCAATGTGACGCGCAGTGTCGAGCACTCTTCCACACAATCTGTCCTCTTTCCCAGTATCAAATCGCATTGCGAAACGCGAAAGAATGTTGCTGGGGTGCGATTGGACCCTGAATCGCGGTTTTTCACAATCCAAACGTCCGCGGTGGTCGTCAACACAGCGTGGGTGGTGGTCGATGTGACGCCCAGTGTCGAGCACTCTTCCACACAATCTGTCCTCTTTCCCAGTATCAAATCGCATTGCAGAACGCGAAAAACAGTTCCTGGGGTGCGATTGAAACCTGAATTGCGGTTTCCCACAATCCAAACGTCCGCGGTGGTCGGCGACACAGCGTGGGTGGTGGTCGATGTGACGCGCAGTGTCGAGCACTCTTCCACACACACTTTCCCAATATCAAATCGCATTGCGAAACGCGAAAAAATGTTGCTGGGGTGCGATTGGACCCTGAATCGCGGTTTTTCACAATCCAAATGTCCGCGGTGGTCGGCGACACAGCTTGGGTGGTGGTCGATGTGACGCCCAGTGTCAAGCACTCTTCCACACAATCTGTCCTCTTTCCCAGTATCAAATCGCATTGCGAAACGCGAAAAAATGTTTCTGGGGTGCGATTGGACCCTGAATCGCGGTTTCCCACAATCCAAACGTCCGCGGTGGTCGGCGACACAGCGTGGGTGGTGGTCAATGTGACGCGCAGTGTCGAGCACTCTTCCACACAATCTGTCCTCTTTCCCAGTATCAAATCGCATTGCGAAACGCGAAAAAATGTTTCTGGGGTGCGATTGGACCCTGAATCGCGGTTTCCCACAATCCAAACGTCCGCGGTGGTCGGCGACACAGCGTGGGTGGTGGTCGATGTGACGCGCAGTGTCGAGCACTCTTCCACACACACTTTCCCAATATCAAATCGCATTGCGGAACGCGAAAAACAGTTCCTGGGGTGCGATTGGACCCTGAATCGCGGTTTTTCACAATCCAAACATCCGCGGTGGTCGGCGACACAGCGTGGGTGGTGGTCAATGTGACGCGCAGTGTCGAGCACTCTTCCACACAATCTGTCCTCTTTCCCAGTATCAAATCGCATTGCGAAACGCGAAAGAATGTTCCTGGGGTGCGATTGGACCCTGAATCGCGGTTTCCCACAATCCAAACGTCCGCGGTGGTTGGCGACACAGCGTGGGTGGTGGTCGATGTGACGCCCAGTGTCGAGCACTCTTCCACACAATCTGTCCTCTTTCCCAGTATCAAATCGCATTGCGAAACGCGAAAAAATGTTTCTGGGGTGCGATTGGACCCTGAATCGCGGTTTCCCACAATCCAAACGTCCGCGGTGGTCGGCGACACAGCGTGGGTGGTGGTCAATGTGACGCGCAGTGTCGAGCACTCTTCCACACAATCTGTCCTCTTTCCCAGTATCAAATCGCATTGCGAAACGCGAAAGAATGTTCCTGGGGTGCGATTGGACCCTGAATCGCGGTTTCCCACAATCCAAACGTCCGCGGTGGTTGGCGACACAGCGTGGGTGGTGGTCGATGTGACGCCCAGTGTCGAGCACTCTTCCACACAATCTGTCCTCTTTCCCAGTATCAAATCGCATTGCGAAACGCGAAAAAATGTTTCTGGGGTGCGATTGGACCCTGAATCGCGGTTTCCCACAATCCAAACGTCCGCGGTGGTCGGCGACACAGCGTGGGTGGTGGTCGATGTGACGCGCAGTGTCGAGCACTCTTCCACACAATCTGTCCTCTTTCCCAGTATCAAATCGCATTGCGAAACGCGAAAAAATGTTTCTGGGGTGCGATTGGACCCTGAATCGCGGTTTCCCACAATCCAAACGTCCGCGGTGGTCGGCGACACAGCGTGGGTGGTGGTCAATGTGACGCGCAGTGTCGAGCACTCTTCCACACAATCTGTCCTCTTTCCCAGTATCAAATCGCATTGCGAAACGCGAAAGAATGTTCCTGGGGTGCGATTGGACCCTGAATCGCGGTTTCCCACAATCCAAACGTCCGCGGTGGTCGGCAACACAGCGTGGGTGGTGGTCGATGTGACGCCCAGTGTCGAGCACTCTTCCACACAATCTGTCCTCTTTCCCAGTATCAAATCGCATTGCAGAACGCGAAAAACAGTTCCTGGGGTGCGATTGAAACCTGAATTGCGGTTTCCCACAATCCAAACGTCCGCGGTGGTCGGCGACACAGCGTGGGTGGTGGTCGATGTGACGCGCAGTGTCGAGCACTCTTCCACACACACTTTCCCAATATCAAATCGCATTGCGGAACGCGAAAAACAGTTCCTGGGGTGCGATTGGACCCTGAATCGCGGTTTTTCACAATCCAAACATCCGCGGTGGTCGGCGACACAGCGTGGGTGGTGGTCAATGTGACGCGCAGTGTCGAGCACTCTTCCACACAATCTGTCCTCTTTCCCAGTATCAAATCGCATTGCGAAACGCGAAAAAATGTTGCTGGGGTGCGATTGGACCCTGAATCGCGGTTTTTCACAATCCAAATGTCCGCGGTGGTCGGCGACACAGCGTGGGTGGTGGTCGATGTGACGCCCAGTGTCAAGCACTCTTCCACACAATCTGTCCTCTTTCCCAGTATCAAATCGCATTGCGAAACGCGAAAAAATGTTTCTGGGGTGCGATTGGACCCTGAATCGCGGTTTCCCACAATCCAAACGTCCGCGGTGGTCGGCGACACAGCGTGGGTGGTGGTCAATGTGACGCGCAGTGTCGAGCACTCTTCCACACAATCTGTCCTCTTTCCCAGTATCAAATCGCATTGCGAAACGCGAAAGAATGTTCCTGGGGTGCGATTGGACCCTGAATCGCGGTTTCCCACAATCCAAACGTCCGCGGTGGTTGGCGACACAGCGTGGGTGGTGGTCGATGTGACACGCAGTGTCGAGCACTCTTCCACACAATCTGTCCTCTTTCCCAGTATCAAATCGCATTGCGAAACGCGAAAAAATGTTGCTGGGGTGCGATTGGACCCTGAATCGCGGTTTTTCACAATCCAAACGTCCGCGGTGGTCGGCGACACAGCGTGGGTGGTGGTCGATGTGACGCCCAGTGTCGAGCACTCTTCCACACAATCTGTCCTCTTTCCCAGTATCAAATCGCATTGCAGAACGCGAAAAACAGTTCCTGGGGTGCGATTGAAACCTGAATTGCGGTTTCCCACAATCCAAACGTCCGCGGTGGTCGGCGACACAGCGTGGGTGGTGGTCGATGTGACGCGCAGTGTCGAGCACTCTTCCACACACACTTTCCCAATATCAAATCGCATTGCGGAACGCGAAAAACAGTTCCTGGGGTGCGATTGAAACCTGAATTGCGGTTTCCCACAATCCAAACGTCCGCGGTGGTCGGCGACACAGCGTGGGTGGTGGTCGATGTGACGCGCAGTGTCGAGCACTCTTCCACACACACTTTCCCAATATCAAATCGCATTGCGAAACGCGCAAAAATGTTCCTGGGGTGCGATTGGACCCTGAATCGCGGTTTCCCACAATCCAAACGTCCGCGGTGGTCGGCGACACAGCGTGGGTGGTGGTCGATGTGACGCCCAGTGTCAAGCACTCTTCCACACAATCTGTCCTCTTTCCCAGTATCAAATCGCATTGCGAAACGCGAAAAAATGTTGCTGGGGTGCGATTGGACCCTGAATCGCGGTTTCCCACAATCCAAACGTCCGCGGTGGTCGGCGACACAGCGTGGGTGGTGGTCGATGTGACGCCCAGTGTCAAGCACTCTTCCACACAATCTGTCCTCTTTCCCAGTATCAAATCGCATTGCGAAACGCGAAAAAATGTTGCTGGGGTGCGATTAGACCCTGAATCGCGGTTTCCCACAATCCAAACGTCCGCGGTGGTCGGCGACACAGCGTGGGTGGTGGTCAATGTGACGCGCAGTGTCGAGCACTCTTCCACACAATCTGTCCTCTTTCCCAGTATCAAATCGCATTGCGAAACGCGAAAAAATGTTGCTGGGGTGCGATTGGACCCTGAATCGCGGTTTCCCACAATCCAAACGTCCGCGGTGGTTGGCGACACAGCGTGGGTGGTGGTCGATGTGACACGCAGTGTCGAGCACTCTTCCACACAATCTGTCCTCTTTCCCAGTATCAAATCGCATTGCGAAACGCGAAAAAATGTTGCTGGGGTGCGATTGGACCCTGAATCGCGGTTTTTCACAATCCAAACGTCCGCGGTGGTCGGCGACACAGCGTGGGTGGTGGTCGATGTGACGCCCAGTGTCGAGCACTCTTCCACACAATCTGTCCTCTTTCCCAGTATCAAATCGCATTGCAGAACGCGAAAAACAGTTCCTGGGGTGCGATTGAAACCTGAATTGCGGTTTTCCACAATCCAAACGTCCGCGGTGGTCGGCGACACAGCGTGGGTGGTGGTCGATGTGACGCGCAGTGTCGAGCACTCTTCCACACACACTTTCCCAATATCAAATCGCATTGCGGAACGCGAAAAACAGTTCCTGGGGTGCGATTGGACCCTGAATCGCGGTTTTTCACAATCCAAACATCCGCGGTGGTCGGCGACACAGCGTGGGTGGTGGTCAATGTGACGCGCAGTGTCGAGCACTCTTCCACACAATCTGTCCTCTTTCCCAGTATCAAATCGCATTGCGAAACGCGAAAAAATGTTGCTGGGGTGCGATTGGACCCTGAATCGCGGTTTTTCACAATCCAAACGTCCGCGGTGGTCGGCGACACAGCGTGGGTGGTGGTCGATGTGACGCCCAGTGTCGAGCACTCTTCCACACAATCTGTCCTCTTTCCCAGTATCAAATCGCATTGCAGAACGCGAAAAACAGTTCCTGGGGTGCGATTGAAACCTGAATTGCGGTTTCCCACAATCCAAACGTCCGCGGTGGTCGGCGACACAGCGTGGGTGGTGGTCGATGTGACGCGCAGTGTCGAGCACTCTTCCACACACTTTCCCAATATCAAATCGCATTGCGAAACGCGCAAAAATGTTCCTGGGGTGCGATTGGACCCTGAATCGCGGTTTCCCACAATCCAAACGTCCGCGGTGGTCGGCGACACAGCGTGGGTGGTGGTCAATGTGACGCGCAGTGTCGAGCACTCTTCCACACAATCTGTCCTCTTTCCCAGTATCAAATCGCATTGCAGAACGCGAAAAACAGTTCCTGGGGTGCGATTGAAACCTGAATTGCGGTTTCCCACAATCCAAACGTCCGCGGTGGTCGGCGACACAGCGTGGGTGGTGGTCGATGTGACGCGCAGTGTCGAGCACTCTTCCACACACACTTTCCCAATATCAAATCGCATTGCGAAACGCGCAAAAATGTTCCTGGGGTGCGATTGGACCCTGAATCGCGGTTTCCCACAATCCAAACGTCCGCGGTGGTTGGCGACACAGCGTGGGTGGTGGTCGATGTGACGCGCAGTGTCGAGCACTCTTCCACACAATCTGTCCTCTTTCCCAGTATCAAATCGCATTGCGAAACGCGAAAAAATGTTGCTGGGGTGCGATTGAAACCTGAATCGCGGTTTCCCACAATCCAAACGTCCGCGGTGGTTGGCGACACAGCGTGGGTGGTGGTCGATGTGACACGCAGTGTCGAGCACTCTTCCACACAATCTGTCCTCTTTCCCAGTATCAAATCGCATTGCGAAACGCGCAAAAATGTTCCTGGGGTGCGATTGGACCCTGAATCGCGGTTTTTCACAATCCAAACGTCCGCGGTGGTTGGCGACACAGCGTGGGTGGTGGTCGATGTGACGCGCAGTGTCGAGCACTCTTCCACACAATCTGTCCTCTTTCCCAGTATCAAATCGCATTGCGGAACGCGAAAGAATGTTGCTGGGGTGCGATTGGACCCTGAATGGCGGTTTCCCACAATCCAAACGTCCGCGGTGGTCGGCGACACAGCGTGGGTGGTGGTCGATGTGACGCCCAGTGTCGAGCACTCTTCCACACAATCTGTCCTCTTTCCCAGTATCAAATCGCATTGCAGAACGCGAAAAACAGTTCCTGGGGTGCGATTGAAACCTGAATCACGGTTTCCCACAATCCAAACGTCCGCGGTGGTTGGCGACACAGCGTGGGTGGTGGTCGATGTGACGCCCAGTGTCGAGCACTCTTCCACACACACTTTCCCAGTATCAAATCGCATTGCAGAACGCGAAAGAATGTTCCTGGGGTGCGATTGAAACCTGAATCGCGGTTTCCCACAATCCAAATGTCCGCGGTGGTCGGCGACACAGCGTGGGTGGTGGTCGATGTGACGCGCAGTGTCGAGCACTCTTCCACAGAATCTGTCCTCTTTCCCAGTATCAAATCGCATTGCGAAACGCGAAAGAATGTTCCTGGGGTGCGATTGGACCCTGAATCGCGGTTTCCCACAATCCAAACGTCCGCGGTGGTCGGCGACACAGCGTGGGTGGTGGTCGATGTGACGCCCAGTGTCGAGCACTCTTCACACACACTTTCCCAGTATCAAATCGCATTGCAGAACGCGAAAGAATGTTCCTGGGGTGCGATTGAAACCTGAATCGCGGTTTCCCACAATCCAAATGTCCGCGGTGGTCGGCGACACAGCGTGGGTGGTGGTCGATGTGACGCGCAGTGTCGAGCACTCTTCCACAGAATATGTCCTCTTTCCCAGTATCAAATCGCATTGCGAAACGCGAAAGAATGTTCCTGGGGTGCGATTGGACCCTGAATCGCGGTTTCCCACAATCCAAACGTCCGCGGTGGTCGGCGACACAGCGTGGGTGGTGGTCGATGTGACGCCCAGTGTCGAGCACTCTTCCACACACACTTTCCCAATATCAAATCGCATTGCGGAACGCGAAAGAATGTTCCTGGGGTGTGATTGGACCCTGAATCGCGGTTTCCCACAATCCAAACTTCTGCGGTGGTCGGCGACACAGCGTGGGTGCTATTGGACCCTGAATCGTGCTTCTCACACTCCGAACGTCTGCGGTGGTCGGCGACACAGTTCGACATGTTTGACACTGCTTATCGCAGAAACCGCCACCCGCAATGTGTCAACCACCACTGTGTCTCTCCTCTCCCTTAAAAACACCACTGTGTCTCTCCTCTCCCTTAAAAACACCATTCAGGCCCCAGTCGTACCCCTGGCTGAGACAATCCCTATTTGGGTTCCAACTTGCTGTGCCATCAACAATTTTCCTCTTTTGGGTGCTTGCAATCTTTCTGAAATCTTTCATTTTCCATTTTGGGACAGGCATTTTGCGCATGATGTGGATTCCTCAATCACCATCCCTGATGTCTCACTCTTTCTGCTCCTGGATTCCGATTGCAACCAAACAACTCCCTTTATTCTCATTTCAGGATTTCTCCAGATTCACATCCTGTCAACCACATGTCATTCTCGCGACTAAACTGAAATATGACCACAAGGTTTTCTTCAGTATCTCCCCATGCCATCCTCAACCACTAACCAATACAACCCCTCAAGAATCACACAAGGACCCCTTCATGTGTGACTTGAGCAAATTTCTTGCGAATCTTGTCATTTAGTCTTGAGGAACCCACGAGGATCCCACTGAGAAAACCTTGAGAAAACCTTGTCTATTTCAGTAAGTATTTTCCATAGTATCTCACAAGGTTTACACAAGGTTTTCAGCGAACATTTCTCGAATAAAGTTGTACCTGTTGCTCAAGGATTGCACGAGGAAAAGCAAGACTGAAATTTCGAGAAATCCTGGAACACTATCTTGAATATGATCTACAAATTCTCACCAGGTTTTCACCAGGTTTTCAGCAAGAATTCCTCGTGCTATCCTGGACTGTTATCCAAACTATTGGCTTGAGGATCACACCAGTGCACTGGGCCCGATGACAAGGATATCTCAAGAATTGTTTGAGGATATCACACTGTCATTCGGACACTACGCACCAGGATTGCTCAAGAATCACATGCTGTAATCCTGGTGTGATCCTCAAGCCAATAGTTTGGATAACAGTCCAGGATAGCACGAGGAATTCTTGCTGAAAACCTGGTGAAAACCTGGTGAGAATTTGTAGATCATATTCAAGATAGTGTTCCAGGATTTCTCGAAATTTCAGTCTTGCTTTTCCTCGTGCAATCCTTGAGCAACAGGTACAACTTTATTCGAGAAATGTTCGCTGAAAACCTTGTGTAAACCTTGTGAGATACTATGGAAAATACTTACTGAAATAGACAAGGTTTTCTCAAGGTTTTCTCAGTGGGATCCTCGTGGGTTCCTCAAGACTAAATGACAAGATTCGCAAGAAATTTGCTCAAGTCACACATGAAGGGGTCCTTGTGTGATTCTTGAGGGGTTGTATTGGTTAGTGGTTGAGGATGGCATGGGGAGATACTGAAGAAAACCTTGTGGTCATATTTCAGTTTAGTCGCGAGAATGACATGTGGTTGACAGGATGTGAATCTGGAGAAATCCTGAAATGAGAATAAAGGGAGTTGTTTGGTTGCAATCGGAATCCAGGAGCAGAAAGAGTGAGACATCAGGGATGGTGATTGAGGAATCCACATCATGCGCAAAATGCCTGTCCCAAAATGGAAAATGAAAGATTTCAGAAAGATTGCAAGCACCCAAAAGAGGAAAATTGTTGATGGCACAGCAAGTTGGAACCCAAATAGGGATTGTCTCAGCCAGGGGTACGACTGGGGCCTGAATGGTGTTTTTAAGGGAGAGGAGAGACACAGTGGTGTTTTTAAGGGAGAGGAGAGACACAGTGGTGGTTGACACATTGCGGGTGGCGGTTTCTGCGATAAGCAGTGTCAAACATGTCGAACTGTGTCGCCGACCACCGCAGACGTTCGGAGTGTGAGAAAGCACGATTCAGGGTCCAATAGCACCCACGCTGTGTCGCCGACCACCGCAGAAGTTTGGATTGTGGGAAACCGCGATTCAGGGTCCAATCACACCCCAGGAACATTCTTTCGCGTTCCGCAATGCGATTTGATATTGGGAAAGTGTGTGTGGAAGAGTGCTCGACACTGGGCGTCACATCGACCACCACCCACGCTGTGTCGCCGACCACCGCGGACGTTTGGATTGTGGGAAACCGCGATTCAGGGTCCAATCGCACCCCAGGAACATTCTTTCGCGTTTCGCAATGCGATTTGATACTGGGAAAGAGGACAGATTCTGTGGAAGAGTGCTCGACACTGCGCGTCACATCGACCACCACCCACGCTGTGTCGCCGACCACCGCGGACATTTGGATTGTGGGAAACCGCGATTCAGGTTTCAATCGCACCCCAGGAACATTCTTTCGCGTTCTGCAATGCGATTTGATACTGGGAAAGTGTGTGTGGAAGAGTGCTCGACACTGGGCGTCACATCGACCACCACCCACGCTGTGTCGCCGACCACCGCGGACGTTTGGATTGTGGGAAACCGCGATTCAGGGTCCAATCGCACCCCAGGAACATTCTTTCGCGTTTCGCAATGCGATTTGATACTGGGAAAGAGGACAGATTCTGTGGAAGAGTGCTCGACACTGCGCGTCACATCGACCACCACCCACGCTGTGTCGCCGACCACCGCGGACATTTGGATTGTGGGAAACCGCGATTCAGGTTTCAATCGCACCCCAGGAACATTCTTTCGCGTTCTGCAATGCGATTTGATACTGGGAAAGTGTGTGTGGAAGAGTGCTCGACACTGGGCGTCACATCGACCACCACCCACGCTGTGTCGCCAACCACCGCGGACGTTTGGATTGTGGGAAACCGTGATTCAGGTTTCAATCGCACCCCAGGAACTGTTTTTCGCGTTCTGCAATGCGATTTGATACTGGGAAAGAGGACAGATTGTGTGGAAGAGTGCTCGACACTGGGCGTCACATCGACCACCACCCACGCTGTGTCGCCGACCACCGCGGACGTTTGGATTGTGGGAAACCGCGATTCAGGGTCCAATCGCACCCCAGCAACATTCTTTCGCGTTCCGCAATGCGATTTGATACTAAGAAAGAGGACAGATTGTGTGGAAGAGTGCTCGACACTGCGCGTCACATTGACCACCACCCACGCTGTGTCGCCAACCACCGCGGACGTTTGGATTGTGGGAAACCGCGATTCAGGTTTCAATCGCACCCCAGCAACATTTTTTCGCGTTTCGCAATGCGATTTGATACTGGGAAAGAGGACAGATTGTGTGGAAGAGTGCTCGACACTGCGCGTCACATCGACCACCACGCACGCTGTGTCGCCAACCACCGCGGACGTTTGGATTGTGGGAAACCGCGATTCAGGGTCCAATCGCACCCCAGGAACATTTTTGCGCGTTTCGCAATGCGATTTGATAGTGGGAAAGTGTGTGTGGAAGAGTGCTCGACACTGCGCGTCACATCGACCACCACCCACGCTGTGTCGCCGACCACCGCGGACGTTTGGATTGTGGGAAACCGCAATTCAGGTTTCAATCGCACCCCAGGAACTGTTTTTCGCGTTCTGCAATGCGATTTGATACTGGGAAAGAGGACAGATTGTGTGGAAGAGTGCTCGACACTGCGCGTCACATTGACCACCACCCACGCTGTGTCGCCGACCACCGCGGATGTTTGGATTGTGAAAAACCGCGATTCAGGGTCCAATCGCACCCCAGCAACATTCTTTCGCGTTTCGCAATGCGATTTGATACTGGGAAAGAGGACAGATTGTGTGGAAGAGTGCTCGACACTGCGCGTCACATTGACCACCACCCACGCTGTGTCGCCGACCACCGCGGATGTTTGGATTGTGAGAAACCGCGATTCAGGGTCCAATCGCACCCCAGGAACTGTTTTTCGCGTTCCGCAATGCGATTTGATATTGGGAAAGTGTGTGTGGAAGAGTGCTCGACACTGGGCGTCACATCGACCACCACCCACGCTGTGTCGCCGACCACCGCGGACGTTTGGATTGTGGGAAACCGCGATTCAGGGTCCAATCGCACCCCAGGAACATTCTTTCGCGTTTCGCAATGCGATTTGATACTGGGAAAGAGGACAGATTGTGTGGAAGAGTGCTCGACACTGCGCGTCACATTGACCACCACCCACGCTGTGTCGCCGACCACCGCGGACGTTTGGATTGTGAAAAACCGCGATTCAGGGTCCAATCGCACCCCAGCAACATTTTTTCGCGTTTCGCAATGCGATTTGATACTGGGAAAGAGGACAGATTGTGTGGAAGAGTGCTCGACACTGCGTGTCACATCGACCACCACCCACGCTGTGTCGCCGACCACCGCGGATGTTTGGATTGTGAAAAACCGCGATTCAGGGTCCAATCGCACCCCAGCAACATTTTTTCGCGTTTCGCAATGCGATTTGATACTGGGAAAGAGGACAGATTGTGTGGAAGAGTGCTCGACACTGCGCGTCACATTGACCACCACCCACGCTGTGTCGCCAACCACCGCGGACGTTTGGATTGTGGGAAACCGCGATTCAGGGTCCAATCGCACCCCAGGAACATTTTTGCGCGTTCCGCAATGCGATTTGATATTGGGAAAGTGTGTGTGGAAGAGTGCTCGACACTGGGCGTCACATCGACCACCACCCACGCTGTGTCGCCGACCACCGCGGACGTTTGGATTGTGGGAAACCGCGATTCAGGGTCCAATCGCACCCCAGGAACATTCTTTCGCGTTTCGCAATGCGATTTGATACTGGGAAAGAGGACAGATTGTGTGGAAGAGTGCTCGACACTGCGCGTCACATTGACCACCACCCACGCTGTGTCGCCGACCACCGCGGACGTTTGGATTGTGGGAAACCGCGATTCAGGGTCCAATCGCACCCCAGAAACATTTTTTCGCGTTTCGCAATGCGATTTGATACTGGGAAAGAGGACAGATTGTGTGGAAGAGTGCTTGACACTGGGCGTCACATCGACCACCACCCACGCTGTGTCGCCGACCACCGCGGACATTTGGATTGTGAAAAACCGCGATTCAGGGTCCAATCGCACCCCAGCAACATTTTTTCGCGTTTCGCAATGCGATTTGATACTGGGAAAGAGGACAGATTGTGTGGAAGAGTGCTCGACACTGCGCGTCACATTGACCACCACCCACGCTGTGTCGCCGACCACCGCGGATGTTTGGATTGTGAAAAACCGCGATTCAGGGTCCAATCACACCCCAGGAACATTCTTTCGCGTTCCGCAATGCGATTTGATATTGGGAAAGTGTGTGTGGAAGAGTGCTCGACACTGGGCGTCACATCGACCACCACCCACGCTGTGTCGCCGACCACCGCGGACGTTTGGATTGTGAAAAACCGCGATTCAGGGTCCAATCGCATCCCAGGAACATTCTTTCGCGTTCCGCAATGCGATTTGATACTGGGAAAGAGGACAGATTGTGTGGAAGAGTGCTCGACACTGCGCGTCACATTGACCACCACCCACGCTGTGTCGCCGACCACCGCGGATGTTTGGATTGTGAAAAACCGCGATTCAGGGTCCAATCGCACCCCAGGAACATTTTTGCGCGTTTCGCAATGCGATTTGATATTGGGAAAGTGTGTGTGGAAGAGTGCTCGGCACTGGGCGTCACATCGACCACCACCCACGCTGTGTCGCCGACCACCGCGGACGTTTGGATTGTGGGAAACCGCGATTCAGGGTCCAATCGCACCCCAGGAACATTCTTTCGCGTTCCGCAATGCGATTTGATACTGGGAAAGAGGACAGATTGTGTGGAAGAGTGCTCGACACTGCGCGTCACATTGACCACCACCCACGCTGTGTCGCCGACCACCGCGGACGTTTGGATTGTGAAAAACCGCGATTCAGGGTCCAATCGCACCCCAGCAACATTTTTTCGCGTTTCGCAATGCGATTTGATACTGGGAAAGAGGACAGATTGTGTGGAAGAGTGCTCGACACTGCGTGTCACATCGACCACCACCCACGCTGTGTCGCCAACCACCGCGGACGTTTGGATTGTGGGAAACCGCGATTCAGGGTCCAATCGCACCCCAGGAACATTCTTTCGCGTTTCGCAATGCGATTTGATACTGGGAAAGAGGACAGATTGTGTGGAAGAGTGCTCGACACTGCGCGTCACATTGACCACCACCCACGCTGTGTCGCCGACCACCGCGGACGTTTGGATTGTGGGAAACCGCGATTCAGGGTCCAATCGCACCCCAGAAACATTTTTTCGCGTTTCGCAATGCGATTTGATACTGGGAAAGAGGACAGATTGTGTGGAAGAGTGCTCGACACTGGGCGTCACATCGACCACCACCCACGCTGTGTCGCCAACCACCGCGGACGTTTGGATTGTGGGAAACCGCGATTCAGGGTCCAATCGCACCCCAGGAACATTCTTTCGCGTTTCGCAATGCGATTTGATACTGGGAAAGAGGACAGATTGTGTGGAAGAGTGCTCGACACTGCGCGTCACATTGACCACCACCCACGCTGTGTCGCCGACCACCGCGGATGTTTGGATTGTGAAAAACCGCGATTCAGGGTCCAATCACACCCCAGGAACATTCTTTCGCGTTCCGCAATGCGATTTGATATTGGGAAAGTGTGTGTGGAAGAGTGCTCGACACTGGGCGTCACATCGACCACCACCCACGCTGTGTCGCCGACCACCGCGGACGTTTGGATTGTGAAAAACCGCGATTCAGGGTCCAATCGCATCCCAGGAACATTCTTTCGCGTTCCGCAATGCGATTTGATACTGGGAAAGAGGACAGATTGTGTGGAAGAGTGCTCGACACTGCGCGTCACATTGACCACCCCCCACGCTGTGTCGCCGACCACCGCGGATGTTTGGATTGTGAAAAACCGCGATTCAGGGTCCAATCGCACCCCAGGAACATTTTTGCGCGTTTCGCAATGCGATTTGATATTGGGAAAGTGTGTGTGGAAGAGTGCTCGGCACTGGGCGTCACATCGACCACCACCCACGCTGTGTCGCCGACCACCGCGGACGTTTGGATTGTGGGAAACCGCGATTCAGGGTCCAATCGCACCCCAGAAACATTTTTTCACGTTTCGCAATGCGATTTGATACTGGGAAAGAGGACAGATTGTGTGGAAGAGTGCTCGACACTGCGCGTCACATTGACCACCACCCACGCTGTGTCGCCGACCACCGCGGACATTTGGATTGTGGGAAACCGCGATTCAGGGTCCAATCGCACCCCAGGAACATTCTTTCGCGTTTCGCAATGCGATTTGATACTGGGAAAGAGGACAGATTGTGTGGAAGAGTGCTCGACACTGCGCGTCACATTGACCACCACCCACGCTGTGTCGCCGACCACCGCGGATGTTTGGATTGTGAAAAACCGCGATTCAGGGTCCAATCGCACCCCAGCAACATTTTTTCGCGTTTCGCAATGCGATTTGATACTGGGAAAGAGGACAGATTGTGTGGAAGAGTGCTCGACACTGCGTGTCACATCGATTGTGGGAAACCGCGATTCAGGGTCCAATCGCACCCCAGGAACATTTTTGCGCGTTCCGCAATGCGATTTGATATTGGGAAAGTGTGTGTGGAAGAGTGCTCGACACTGGGCGTCACATCGACCACCACCCACGCTGTGTCGCCGACCACCGCGGACGTTTGGATTGTGGGAAACCGCGATTCAGGGTCCAATCGCACCCCAGAAACATTTTTTCGCGTTTCGCAATGCGATTTGATACTGGGAAAGAGGACAGATTGTGTGGAAGAGTGCTCGACACTGCGTGTCACATCGACCACCACCCACGCTGTGTCGCCGACCACCGCGGACGTTTGGATTGTGAAAAACCGCGATTCAGGGTCCAATCGCACCCCAGCAACATTTTTTCGCGTTTCGCAATGCGATTTGATACTGGGAAAGAGGACAGATTGTGTGGAAGAGTGCTCGACACTGCGTGTCACATCGACCACCACCCACGCTGTGTCGCCAACCACCGCGGACGTTTGGATTGTGGGAAACCGCGATTCAGGGTCCAATCGCACCCAGGAACATTCTTTCGCGTTTCGCAATGCGATTTGATACTGGGAAAGAGGACAGATTGTGTGGAAGAGTGCTCGACACTGCGCGTCACATTGACCACCACCCACGCTGTGTCGCCGACCACCGCGGACGTTTGGATTGTGAAAAACCGCGATTCAGGGTCCAATCGCACCCCAGCAACATTTTTTCGCGTTTCGCAATGCGATTTGATACTGGGAAAGAGGACAGATTGTGTGGAAGAGTGCTCGACACTGCGTGTCACATCGACCACCACCCACGCTGTGTCGCCAACCACCGCGGACGTTTGGATTGTGGGAAACCGCGATTCAGGGTCCAATCGCACCCCAGGAACATTCTTTCGCGTTTCGCAATGCGATTTGATACTGGGAAAGAGGACAGATTGTGTGGAAGAGTGCTCGACACTGCGCGTCACATTGACCACCACCCACGCTGTGTCGCCGACCACCGCGGACGTTTGGATTGTGAAAAACCGCGATTCAGGGTCCAATCGCACCCCAGCAACATTTTTTCGCGTTTCGCAATGCGATTTGATACTGGGAAAGAGGACAGATTGTGTGGAAGAGTGCTCGACACTGCGTGTCACATCGACCACCACCCACGCTGTGTCGCCAACCACCGCGGACGTTTGGATTGTGGGAAACCGCGATTCAGGGTCCAATCGCACCCCAGGAACATTCTTTCGCGTTTCGCAATGCGATTTGATACTGGGAAAGAGGACAGATTGTGTGGAAGAGTGCTCGACACTGCGCGTCACATTGACCACCACCCACGCTGTGTCGCCGACCACCGCGGACGTTTGGATTGTGGGAAACCGCGATTCAGGGTCCAATCGCACCCCATAAACATTTTTTCGCGTTTCGCAATGCGATTTGATACTGGGAAAGAGGACAGATTGTGTGGAAGAGTGCTCGACACTGGGCGTCACATCGACCACCACCCACGCTGTGTCGCCAACCACCGCGGACGTTTGGATTGTGGGAAACCGCGATTCAGGGTCCAATCGCACCCCAGGAACATTCTTTCGCGTTTCGCAATGCGATTTGATACTGGGAAAGAGGACAGATTGTGTGGAAGAGTGCTCGACACTGCGCGTCACATTGACCACCACCCACGCTGTGTCGCCGACCACCGCGGATGTTTGGATTGTGAAAAACCGCGATTCAGGGTCCAATCACACCCCAGGAACATTCTTTCGCGTTCCGCAATGCGATTTGATATTGGGAAAGTGTGTGTGGAAGAGTGCTCGACACTGGGCGTCACATCGACCACCACCCACGCTGTGTCGCCGACCACCGCGGACGTTTGGATTGTGAAAAACCGCGATTCAGGGTCCAATCGCATCCCAGGAACATTCTTTCGCGTTCCGCAATGCGATTTGATACTGGGAAAGAGGACAGATTGTGTGGAAGAGTGCTCGACACTGCGCGTCACATTGACCACCCCCACGCTGTGTCGCCGACCACCGCGGATGTTTGGATTAGAAAAACCGCGATTCAGGGTCCAATCGCACCCCAGGAACATTTTTGCGCGTTTCGCAATGCGATTTGATATTGGGAAAGTGTGTGGAAGAGTGCTCGGCACTGGGCGTCACATCGACCACCACCCACGCTGTGTCGCCGACCACCGCGGACGTTTGGATTGTGGGAAACCGCGATTCAGGGTCCAATCGCACCCCAGGAACATTCTTTCGCGTTCCGCAATGCGATTTGATACTGGGAAAGAGGACAGATTGTGTGGAAGAGTGCTCGACACTGCGCGTCACATTGACCACCACCCACGCTGTGTCGCCGACCACCGCGGACGTTTGGATTGTGGGAAACCGCGATTCAGGGTCCAATCGCACCCCAGAAACATTTTTTCGCGTTTCGCAATGCGATTTGATACTGGGAAAGAGGACAGATTGTGTGGAAGAGTGCTCGACACTGCGTGTCACATCGACCACCACCCATGCTGTGTCGCCAACCACCGCGGACGTTTGGATTGTGGGAAACCGCGATTCAGGGTCCAATCGCACCCGAGGAACATTCTTTCGCGTTTCGCAATGCGATTTGATACTGGGAAAGAGGACAGATTGTGTGGAAGAGTGCTCGACACTGCGCGTCACATTGACCACCACCCACGCTGTGTCGCCAACCACCGCGGACGTTTGGATTGTGGGAAACCGCGATTCAGGGTCCAATCGCACCCCAGGAACATTCTTTCGCGTTTCGCAATGCGATTTGATACTGGGAAAGAGGACAGATTGTGTGGAAGAGTGCTCGACACTGCGCGTCACATTGACCACCACCCACGCTGTGTCGCCGACCACCGCGGATGTTTGGATTGTGAAAAACCGCGATTCAGGGTCCAATCGCACCCCAGGAACTGTTTTTCGCGTTCCGCAATGCGATTTGATATTGGGAAAGTGTGTGTGGAAGAGTGCTCGACACTGCGCGTCACATCGACCACCACCCACGCTGTGTCGCCGACCACCGCGGACGTTTGGATTGTGGGAAACCGCAATTCAGGTTTCAATCGCACCCCAGGAACTGTTTTTCGCGTTCTGCAATGCGATTTGATACTGGGAAAGAGGACAGATTGTGTGGAAGAGTGCTCGACACTGCGCGTCACATCGACCACCACCCACGCTGTGTCGCCAACCACCGCGGACGTTTGGATTGTGGGAAACCGCGATTCAGGGTCCAATCGCATCCCAGGAACATTCTTTCGCGTTCCGCAATGCGATTTGATACTGGGAAAGAGGACAGATTGTGTGGAAGAGTGCTCGACACTGCGCGTCACATTGACCACCACCCACGCTGTGTCGCCGACCACCGCGGATGTTTGGATTGTGAAAAACCGCGATTCAGGGTCCAATCGCACCCCAGGAACATTTTTGCGCGTTTCGCAATGCGATTTGATATTGGGAAAGTGTGTGTGGAAGAGTGCTCGGCACTGGGCGTCACATCGACCACCACCCACGCTGTGTCGCCGACCACCGCGGACGTTTGGATTGTGGGAAACCGCGATTCAGGGTCCAATCGCACCCCAGGAACATTCTTTCGCGTTCCGCAATGCGATTTGATACTGGGAAAGAGGACAGATTGTGTGGAAGAGTGCTCGACACTGCGCGTCACATTGACCACCACCCACGCTGTGTCGCCGACCACCGCGGACGTTTGGATTGTGGGAAACCGCGATTCAGGGTCCAATCGCACCCCAGAAACATTTTTTCGCGTTTCGCAATGCGATTTGATACTGGGAAAGAGGACAGATTGTGTGGAAGAGTGCTCGACACTGCGTGTCACATCGACCACCACCCACGCTGTGTCGCCAACCACCGCGGACGTTTGGATTGTGGGAAACCGCGATTCAGGGTCCAATCGCACCCCAGGAACATTCTTTCGCGTTTCGCAAGGCGATTTGATACTGGGAAAGAGGACAGATTGTGTGGAAGAGTGCTCGACACTGCGCGTCACATTGACCACCACCCACGCTGTGTCGCCGACCACCGCGGACGTTTGGATTGTGGGAAACCGCGATTCAGGGTCCAATCGCACCCCAGAAACATTTTTTCGCGTTTCGCAATGCGATTTGATACTGGGAAAGAGGACAGATTGTGTGGAAGAGTGCTCGACACTGCGCGTCACATCGACCACCACCCACGCTGTGTCGCCGACCACCGCGGACATTTGGATTGTGAAAAACCGCGATTCAGGGTCCAATCGCATCCCAGGAACTGTTTTTCGCGTTCCGCAATGCGATTTGATATTGGGAAAGTGTGTGTGGAAGAGTGCTCGACACTGCACGTCACATCGACCACCACCCACGCTGTGTTGCCGACCACCGCGGACGTTTGGATTGTGAAAAACCGCGATTCAGGGTCCAATCGCACCCCAGCAACATTTTTTCGCGTTTCGCAATGCGATTTGATATTGGGAAAGTGTGTGTGGAAGAGTGCTCGACACTGCGCGTCACATCGACCACCACCCACGCTGTGTCGCCGACCACCGCGGACATTTGGATTGTGAAAAACCGCGATTCAGGGTCCAATCGCATCCCAGGAACATTCTTTCGCGTTCCGCAATGCGATTTGATACTGGGAAAGAGGACAGATTGTGTGGAAGAGTGCTCGACACTGCGCGTCACATTGACCACCACCCACGCTGTGTCGCCGACCACCGCGGATGTTTGGATTGCGAAAAACCGCGATTCAGGGTCCAATCGCACCCCAGGAACATTTTTGCGCGTTTCGCAATGCGATTTGATACTGGGAAAGAGGACAGATTGTGTGGAAGAGTGCTCGACACTGCGCGTCACATTGACCACCACCCACGCTGTGTCGCCGACCACCGCGGATGTTTGGATTGTGAAAAACCGCGATTCAGGGTCCAATCGCACCCCAGCAACATTTTTTTGCGTTTCGCAATGCGATTTGATACTGGGAAAGAGGACAGATTGTGTGGAAGAGTGCTCGACACTGCGTGTCACATCGACCACCACCCACGCTGTGTCGCCGACCACCGCGGACGTTTGGATTGTGGGAAACCGCGATTCAGGGTCCAATCGCACCCCAGAAACATTTTTTCGCGTTTCGCAATGCGATTTGATACTGGGAAAGAGGACAGATTGTGTGGAAGAGTGCTCGACACTGGGCGTCACATCGACCACCACCCACGCTGTGTCGCCGACCACCGCGGACATTTGGATTGTGAAAAACCGCGATTCAGGGTCCAATCGCACCCCAGGAACATTTTTGCGCGGTTCGCAATGCGATTTGATACTAAGAAAGAGGACAGATTGTGTGGAAGAGTGCTCGACACTGCGTGTCACATCGACCACCACCCACGCTGTGTCGCCGACCACCGCGGACGTTTGGATTGTGGGAAACCGCGATTCAGGGTCCAATCGCACCCCAGCAACATTTTTGCGCGTTTCGCAATGCGATTTGATATTGGGAAAGTGTGTGTGGAAGAGTGCTCGGCACTGGGCGTCACAGCGACCACCACCCACGCTGTGTCGCCGACCACCGCGGACGTTTGGATTGTGGGAAACCGCGATTCAGGGTCCAATCGCACCCCAGAAACATTTTTTCGCGTTTCGCAATGCGATTTGATACTGGGAAAGAGGACAGATTGTGTGGAAGAGTGCTCGACACTGGGCGTCACATCGACCACCACCCACGCTGTGTCGCCGACCACCGCGGACATTTGGATTGTGAAAAACCGCGATTCAGGGTCCAATCGCACCCCAGGAACATTTTTGCGCGGTTCGCAATGCGATTTGATACTAAGAAAGAGGACAGATTGTGTGGAAGAGTGCTCGACACTGCGTGTCACATCGACCACCACCCACGCTGTGTCGCCGACCACCGCGGACGTTTGGATTGTGGGAAACCGCAATTCAGGGTCCAATCGCACCCCAGGAACATTCTTTCGCGTTCAGCAATGCGATTTGATACTGGGAAAGAGGACAGATTGTGTGGAAGAGTGCTCGACACTGCGCGTCACATTGACCACCACCCACGCTGTGTCGCCGACCACCGCGGACGTTTGGATTGTGGGAAACCGCGATTCAGGGTCCAATCGCACCCCAGGAACATTCTTTCGCGTTCCGCAATGCGATTTGATACTAAGAAAGAGGACAGATTGTGTGGAAGAGTGCTCGACACTGCGCGTCACATTGACCACCACCCACGCTGTGTCGCCGACCACCGCGGACGTTTGGATTGTGGGAAACCGCGATTCAGGGTCCAATCGCACCCCAGGAACATTTTTGCGCGTTTCGCAATGCGATTTGATATTGGGAAAGTGTGTGTGGAAGAGTGCTCGGCACTGGGCGTCACATCGACCACCACCCACGCTGTGTCGCCAACCACCGCGGACGTTTGGATTGTGGGAAACCGCGATTCAGGGTCCAATCGCACCCCAGAAACATTTTTTCGCGTTTCGCAATGCGATTTGATACTGGGAAAGAGGACAGATTGTGTGGAAGAGTGCTCGACACTGGGCGTCACATCGACCACCACCCACGCTGTGTCGCCAACCACCGCGGACGTTTGGATTGTGGGAAACCGCGATTCAGGGTCCAATCGCACCCCAGGAACATTCTTTCGCGTTTCGCAATGCGATTTGATACTGGGAAAGAGGACAGATTGTGTGGAAGAGTGCTCGACACTGCGCGTCACATTGACCACCACCCACGCTGTGTCGCCGACCACCGCGGATGTTTGGATTGTGAAAAACCGCGATTCAGGGTCCAATCGCACCCCAGGAACATTCTTTCGCGTTTCGCAATGCGATTTGATATTGGGAAAGTGTGTGTGGAAGAGTGCTCGACACTGGGCGTCACATCGACCACCACCCACGCTGTGTCGCCGACCACCGTGGACGTTTGGATTGTGAAAAACCGCGATTCAGGGTCCAATCGCATCCCAGGAACATTCTTTCGCGTTCCGCAATGCGATTTGATACTAAGAAAGAGGACAGATTGTGTGGAAGAGTGCTCGACACTGCGCGTCACATCGACCACCACCCACGCTGTGTCGCCGACCACCGCGGACGTTTGGATTGTGGGAAACCGCGATTCAGGGTCCAATCGCACCCCAGGAACATTCTTTCGCGTTCCGCAATGCGATTTGATACTAAGAAAGAGGACAGATTGTGTGGAAGAGTGCTCGACACTGCGCGTCACATTGACCACCACCCACGCTGTGTCGCCGACCACCGCGGACGTTTGGATTGTGGGAAACCGCGATTCAGGGTCCAATCGCACCCCAGGAACATTTTTGCGCGTTTCGCAATGCGATTTGATATTGGGAAAGTGTGTGTGGAAGAGTGCTCGGCACTGGGCGTCACATCGACCACCACCCATGCTGTGTCGCCGACCACCGCGGACGTTTGGATTGTGGAAAACCGCGATTCAGGGTCCAATCGCACCCCAGCAACATTTTTTCGCGTTTCGCAATGCGATTTGATACTGGGAAAGAGGACAGATTGTGTGGAAGAGTGCTCGACACTGCGCGTCACATCGACCACCACCCACGCTGTGTCGCCAACCACCGCGGACGTTTGGATTGTGGGAAACCGCGATTCAGGGTCCAATCGCACCCCAGGAACATTCTTTCGCGTTTTGCAATGCGATTTGATACTGGGAAAGTGAGTGTGGAAGAGTGCTCGGCACTGGGCGTCACATCGACCACCACCCACGCTGTGTCGCCGACCACCGCGGACGTTTGGATTGTGGGAAACCGCGATTCAGGGTCCAATCGCACCCCAGGAACATTCTTTCGCGTTCCGCAATGCGATTTGATACTAAGAAAGAGGACAGATTGTGTGGAAGAGTGCTCGACACTGCGCGTCACATTGACCACCACCCACGCTGTGTCGCCGACCACCGCGGATGTTTGGATTGTGGGAAACCGCGATTCAGGGTCCAATCGCACCCCAGGAACATTCTTTCGCGTTCCGCAATGCGATTTGATACTAAGAAAGAGGACAGATTGTGTGGAAGAGTGCTCGACACTGCGCGTCACATTGACCACCACCCACGCTGTGTCGCCGACCACCGCGGATGTTTGGATTGTGGGAAACCGCGATTCAGGGTCCAATCGCACCCCAGGAACATTTTTGCGCGTTTCGCAATGCGATTTGATATTGGGAAAGTGTGTGTGGAAGAGTGCTCGACACTGGGCGTCACATTGACCACCACCCACGCTGTGTCGCCGACCACCGCGGACGTTTGGATTGTGGGAAACCGTGATTCAGGGTCCAATCGCACCCCAGGAACATTTTTGCGCGTTTCGCAATGCGATTTGATATTGGGAAAGTGTGTGTGGAAGAGTGCTCGGCACTGGGCGTCACATCGACCACCACCCACGCTGTGTCGCCGACCACCGCGGACGTTTGGATTGTGGGAAACCGCGATTCAGGGTCCAATCGCACCCCAGGAACATTTTTGCGCGTTTCGCAATGCGATTTGATATTGGGAAAGTGTGTGTGGAAGAGTGCTCGGCACTGGGCGTCACATCGACCACCACCCACGCTGTGTCGCCGACCACCGCGGATGTTTGGATTGTGGGAAACCGCGATTCAGGGTCCAATCGCACCCCAGGAACATTTTTGCGCGTTTCGCAATGCGATTTGATATTGGGAAAGTGTGTGTGGAAGAGTGCTCGGCACTGGGCGTCACATTGACCACCACCCACGCTGTGTCGCCGACCACCGCGGACGTTTGGATTGTGGGAAACCGCGATTCAGGGTCCAATCGCACCCCAGGAACATTTTTGCGCGTTTCGCAATGCGATTTGATATTGGGAAAGTGTGTGTGGAAGAGTGCTCGGCACTGGGCGTCACATCGACCACCACCCACGCTGTGTCGCCGACCACCGCGGACGTTTGGATTGTGGGAAACCGCGATTCAGGGTCCAATCGCACCCAGGAACATTCTTTCGCGTTCCGCAATGCGATTTGATACTAAGAAAGAGGACAGATTGTGTGGAAGAGTGCTCGACACTGCGCGTCACATTGACCACCACCCACGCTGTGTCGCCGACCACCGCGGACGTTTGGATTGTGGGAAACCGCGATTCAGGGTCCAATCGCACCCCAGGAACATTTTTGCGCGTTTCGCAATGCGATTTGATATTGGGAAAGTGTGTGTGGAAGAGTGCTCGACACTGGGCGTCACATTGACCACCACCCACGCTGTGTCGCCGACCACCGCGGACATTTGGATTGTGAAAAACCGCGATTCAGGGTCCAATCGCACCCCAGCAACATTTTTTCGCGTTTCGCAATGCGATTTGATACTGGGAAAGAGGACAGATTGTGTGGAAGAGTGCTCGACACTGGGCGTCACATCGACCACCACCCACGCTGTGTCGCCGACCACCGTGGACGTTTGGATTGTGGGAAACCGTGATTCAGGGTCCAATCGCACCCCAGGAACATTTTTGCGCGTTTCGCAATGCGATTTGATATTGGGAAAGTGTGTGTGGAAGAGTGCTCGGCACTGGGCGTCACATCGACCACCACCCACGCTGTGTCGCCGACCACCGCGGACGTTTGGATTGTGGGAAACCGCGATTCAGGGTCCAATCGCACCCCAGGAACATTCTTTCGCGTTCCGCAATGCGATTTGATACTAAGAAAGAGGACAGATTGTGTGGAAGAGTGCTCGACACTGCGCGTCACATTGACCACCACCCACGCTGTGTCGCCGACCACCGCGGACGTTTGGATTGTGGGAAACCGCGATTCAGGGTCCAATCGCACCCCAGGAACATTTTTGCGCGTTTCGCAATGCGATTTGATATTGGGAAAGTGTGTGTGGAAGAGTGCTCGGCACTGGGCGTCACATCGACCACCACCCACGCTGTGTCGCCGACCACCGCGGACGTTTGGATTGTGGGAAACCGCGATTCAGGGTCCAATCGCACCCCAGGAACATTTTTGCGCGTTTCGCAATGCGATTTGATATTGGGAAAGTGTGTGTGGAAGAGTGCTCGGCACTGGGCGTCACATTGACCACCACCCACGCTGTGTCGCCGACCACCGCGGACGTTTGGATTGTGGGAAACCGCGATTCAGGGTCCAATCGCACCCCAGGAACATTTTTGCGCGTTTCGCAATGCGATTTGATATTGGGAAAGTGTGTGTGGAAGAGTGCTCGGCACTGGGCGTCACATCGACCACCACCCACGCTGTGTCGCCGACCACCGCGGACGTTTGGATTGTGGGAAACCGCGATTCAGGGTCCAATCGCACCCAGGAACATTCTTTCGCGTTCCGCAATGCGATTTGATACTAAGAAAGAGGACAGATTGTGTGGAAGAGTGCTCGACACTGCGCGTCACATTGACCACCACCCACGCTGTGTCGCCGACCACCGCGGACGTTTGGATTGTGGGAAACCGCGATTCAGGGTCCAATCGCACCCCAGGAACATTTTTTTGCGCGTTTCGCAATGCGATTTGATATTGGGAAAGTGTGTGTGGAAGAGTGCTCGACACTGGGCGTCACATTGACCACCACCCACGCTGTGTCGCCGACCACCGCGGACATTTGGATTGTGAAAAACCGCGATTCAGGGTCCAATCGCACCCCAGCAACATTTTTTCGCGTTTCGCAATGCGATTTGATACTGGGAAAGAGGACAGATTGTGTGGAAGAGTGCTCGACACTGGGCGTCACATCGACCACCACCCACGCTGTGTCGCCGACCACCGCGGACGTTTGGATTGTGGGAAACCGTGATTCAGGGTCCAATCGCACCCCAGGAACATTTTTGCGCGTTTCGCAATGCGATTTGATATTGGGAAAGTGTGTGTGGAAGAGTGCTCGGCACTGGGCGTCACATCGACCACCACCCACGCTGTGTCGCCGACCACCGCGGACGTTTGGATTGTGGGAAACCGCGATTCAGGGTCCAATCGCACCCCAGGAACATTCTTTCGCGTTCCGCAATGCGATTTGATACTAAGAAAGAGGACAGATTGTGTGGAAGAGTGCTCGACACTGCGCGTCACATTGACCACCACCCACGCTGTGTCGCCGACCACCGCGGACGTTTGGATTGTGGGAAACCGCGATTCAGGGTCCAATCGCACCCCAGGAACATTTTTGCGCGTTTCGCAATGCGATTTGATATTGGGAAAGTGTGTGTGGAAGAGTGCTCGGCACTGGGCGTCACATCGACCACCACCCACGCTGTGTCGCCGACCACCGCGGACGTTTGGATTGTGGGAAACCGCGATTCAGGGTCCAATCGCACCCCAGGAACATTTTTGCGCGTTTCGCAATGCGATTTGATATTGGGAAAGTGTGTGTGGAAGAGTGCTCGGCACTGGGCGTCACATCGACCACCACCCACGCTGTGTCGCCGACCACCGCGGACGTTTGGATTGTGGGAAACCGCGATTCAGGGTCCAATCGCACCCAGGAACATTCTTTCGCGTTCCGCAATGCGATTTGATACTAAGAAAGAGGACAGATTGTGTGGAAGAGTGCTCGACACTGCGCGTCACATTGACCACCACCCACGCTGTGTCGCCGACCACCGCGGACGTTTGGATTGTGGGAAACCGCGATTCAGGGTCCAATCGCACCCCAGGAACATTTTTGCGCGTTTCGCAATGCGATTTGATATTGGGAAAGTGTGTGTGGAAGAGTGCTCGACACTGGGCGTCACATTGACCACCACCCACGCTGTGTCGCCGACCACCGCGGACATTTGGATTGTGAAAAACCGCGATTCAGGGTCCAATCGCACCCCAGCAACATTTTTTCGCGTTTCGCAATGCGATTTGATACTGGGAAAGAGGACAGATTGTGTGGAAGAGTGCTCGACACTGGGCGTCACATCGACCACCACCCACGCTGTGTCGCCGACCACCGCGGACGTTTGGATTGTGGGAAACCGTGATTCAGGGTCCAATCGCACCCCAGGAACATTTTTGCGCGTTTCGCAATGCGATTTGATATTGGGAAAGTGTGTGTGGAAGAGTGCTCGGCACTGGGCGTCACATCGACCACCACCCACGCTGTGTCGCCGACCACCGCGGACGTTTGGATTGTGGGAAACCGCGATTCAGGGTCCAATCGCACCCCAGGAACATTCTTTCGCGTTCCGCAATGCGATTTGATACTAAGAAAGAGGACAGATTGTGTGGAAGAGTGCTCGACACTGCGCGTCACATTGACCACCACCCACGCTGTGTCGCCGACCACCGCGGACGTTTGGATTGTGGGAAACCGCGATTCAGGGTCCAATCGCACCCCAGGAACATTTTTTGCGCGTTTCGCAATGCGATTTGATATTGGGAAAGTGTGTGTGGAAGAGTGCTCGGCACTGGGCGTCACATCGACCACCACCCACGCTGTGTCGCCGACCACCGCGGACGTTTGGATTGTGGGAAACCGCGATTCAGGGTCCAATCGCACCCCAGCAACATTTTTTCGCGTTTCGCAATGCGATTTGATACTGGGAAAGAGGACAGATTGTGTGGAAGAGTGCTCGACACTGCGCGTCACATTGACCACCACCCACGCTGTGTCGCCGACCACCGCGGATGTTTGGATTGTGGGAAACCGCGATTCAGGGTCCAATCGCACCCCAGGAACATTTTTGCGCGTTTCGCAATGCGATTTGATATTGGGAAAGTGTGTGTGGAAGAGTGCTCGACACTGGGCGTCACATTGACCACCACCCACGCTGTGTCGCCGACCACCGCGGACGTTTGGATTGTGGGAAACCGCGATTCAGGGTCCAATCGCACCCCAGGAACATTCTTTCGCGTTCCGCAATGCGATTTGATACTAAGAAAGAGGACAGATTGTGTGGAAGAGTGCTCGACACTGCGCGTCACATTGACCACCACCCACGCTGTGTCGCCGACCACCGCGGACGTTTGGATTGTGGGAAACCGCGATTCAGGGTCCAATCGCACCCCAGGAACATTTTTGCGCGTTTCGCAATGCGATTTGATATTGGGAAAAGTGTGTGGGAAGAGTGCTCGGCACTGGGCGTCACATCGACCACCACCCACGCTGTGTCGCCGACCACCGCGGACGTTTGGATTGTGGGAAACCGCGATTCAGGGTCCAATCGCACCCCAGCAACATTTTTTCGCGTTTCGCAATGCGATTTGATACTGGGAAAGAGGACAGATTGTGTGGAAGAGTGCTCGACACTGGGCGTCACATCGACCACCACCCACGCTGTGTCGCCGACCACCGCGGACGTTTGGATTGTGGGAAACCGCGATTCAGGGTCCAATCGCACCCCAGGAACATTTTTTCGCGTTTCGCAATGCGATTTGATACTGGGAAAGAGGACAGATTGTGTGGAAGAGTGCTCGACACTGGGCGTCACATCGACCACCACCCACGCTGTGTCGCCGACCACCGCGGACGTTTGGATTGTGGGAAACCGCGATTCAGGGTCCAATCGCACCCCAGGAACATTCTTTCGCGTTCCGCAATGCGATTTGATACTGGGAAAGAGGACAGATTTTGTGGAAGAGTGCTCCACACTGGGCGTCACATCGACCACCACCCACGCTGTGTCGCCGACCACCGCGGACGTTTGGATTGTGGGAAACCGCGATTCAGGGTCCAATCGCACCCCAGGAACATTTTTGCGCGTTTCGCAATGCGATTTGATATTGGGAAAGTGTGTGTGGAAGAGTGCTCGGCACTGGGCGTCACATCGACCACCACCCACGCTGTGTCGCCGACCACCGCGGACGTTTGGATTGTGGAAAACCGCGATTCAGGGTCCAATCGCACCCCAGCAACATTTTTTCGCGTTTCGCAATGCGATTTGATACTGGGAAAGAGGACAGATTGTGTGGAAGAGTGCTCGACACTGCGCGTCACATCGACCACCACCCACGCTGTGTCGCCAACCACCGCGGACGTTTGGATTGTGGGAAACCGCGATTCAGGGTCCAATCGCACCCCAGGAACATTCTTTCGCGTTTCGCAATGCGATTTGATACTGGGAAAGTGAGTGTGGAAGAGTGCTCGGCACTGGGCGTCACATCGACCACCACCCACGCTGTGTCGCCGACCACCGCGGACGTTTGGATTGTGGGAAACCGCGATTCAGGGTCCAATCGCTCCCCAGGAACATTTTTGCGCGGTTCGCAATGCGATTTGATACTAAGAAAGAGGACAGATTGTGTGGAAGAGTGCTCGACACTGCGCGTCACATTGACCACCACCCACGCTGTGTCGCCGACCACCGCGGATGTTTGGATTGTGGGAAACCGCGATTCAGGGTCCAATCGCACCCCAGGAACATTTTTGCGCGTTTCGCAATGCGATTTGATATTGGGAAAGTGTGTGTGGAAGAGTGCTCGGCACTGGGCGTCACATCGACCACCACCCACGCTGTGTCGCCAACCACCGCGGACGTTTGGATTGTGGGAAACCGCGATTCAGGGTCCAATCGCACCCCAGGAACATTCTTTCGCGTTTCGCAATGCGATTTGATACTGGGAAAGAGGACAGATTGTGTGGAAGAGTGCTCGACACTGCGCGTCACATTGACCACCACCCACGCTGTGTCGCCGACCACCGCGGATGTTTGGATTGTGAAAAACCGCGATTCAGGGTCCAATCGCACCCCAGGAACATTCTTTCGCGTTTCGCAATGCGATTTGATATTGGGAAAGTGTGTGTGGAAGAGTGCTCGACACTGGGCGTCACATCGACCACCACCCACGCTGTGTCGCCGACCACCGTGGACGTTTGGATTGTGAAAAACCGCGATTCAGGGTCCAATCGCATCCCAGGAACATTCTTTCGCGTTCCGCAATGCGATTTGATACTAAGAAAGAGGACAGATTGTGTGGAAGAGTGCTCGACACTGCGCGTCACATCGACCACCACCCACGCTGTGTCGCCGACCACCGCGGACGTTTGGATTGTGGGAAACCGCGATTCAGGGTCCAATCGCACCCCAGGAACATTCTTTCGCGTTCCGCAATGCGATTTGATACTAAGAAAGAGGACAGATTGTGTGGAAGAGTGCTCGACACTGCGCGTCACATTGACCACCACCCACGCTGTGTCGCCGACCACCGCGGACGTTTGGATTGTGGGAAACCGCGATTCAGGGTCCAATCGCACCCCAGGAACATTTTTGCGCGTTTCGCAATGCGATTTGATATTGGGAAAGTGTGTGTGGAAGAGTGCTCGGCACTGGGCGTCACATCGACCACCACCCACGCTGTGTCGCCGACCACCGCGGACGTTTGGATTGTGGAAAACCGCGATTCAGGGTCCAATCGCACCCCAGCAACATTTTTTCGCGTTTCGCAATGCGATTTGATACTGGGAAAGAGGACAGATTGTGTGGAAGAGTGCTCGACACTGCGCGTCACATCGACCACCACCCACGCTGTGTCGCCAACCACCGCGGACGTTTGGATTGTGGGAAACCGCGATTCAGGGTCCAATCGCACCCCAGGAACATTCTTTTTCGCGTTTCGCAATGCGATTTGATACTGGGAAAGTGAGTGTGGAAGAGTGCTCGGCACTGGGCGTCACATCGACCACCACCCACGCTGTGTCGCCGACCACCGCGGACGTTTGGATTGTGGGAAACCGCGATTCAGGGTCCAATCGCACCCCAGGAACATTCTTTCGCGTTCCGCAATGCGATTTGATACTAAGAAAGAGGACAGATTGTGTGGAAGAGTGCTCGACACTGCGCGTCACATTGACCACCACCCACGCTGTGTCGCCGACCACCGCGGATGTTTGGATTGTGGGAAACCGCGATTCAGGGTCCAATCGCACCCCAGGAACATTCTTTCGCGTTCCGCAATGCGATTTGATACTAAGAAAGAGGACAGATTGTGTGGAAGAGTGCTCGACACTGCGCGTCACATTGACCACCACCCACGCTGTGTCGCTGACCACCGCGGATGTTTGGATTGTGGGAAACCGCGATTCAGGGTCCAATCGCACCCCAGGAACATTTTTGCGCGTTTCGCAATGCGATTTGATATTGGGAAAGTGTGTGTGGAAGAGTGCTCGACACTGGGCGTCACATTGACCACCACCCACGCTGTGTCGCCGACCACCGCGGACGTTTGGATTGTGGGAAACCGTGATTCAGGGTCCAATCGCACCCCAGGAACATTTTTGCGCGTTTCGCAATGCGATTTGATATTGGGAAAGTGTGTGTGGAAGAGTGCTCGGCACTGGGCGTCACATCGACCACCACCCACGCTGTGTCGCCGACCACCGCGGACGTTTGGATTGTGGGAAACCGCGATTCAGGGTCCAATCGCACCCCAGGAACATTTTTGCGCGTTTCGCAATGCGATTTGATATTGGGAAAGTGTGTGTGGAAGAGTGCTCGGCACTGGGCGTCACATCGACCACCACCCACGCTGTGTCGCCGACCACCGCGGATGTTTGGATTGTGGGAAACCGCGATTCAGGGTCCAATCGCACCCCAGGAACATTTTTGCGCGTTTCGCAATGCGATTTGATATTGGGAAAGTGTGTGTGGAAGAGTGCTCGGCACTGGGCGTCACATTGACCACCACCCACGCTGTGTCGCCGACCACCGCGGACGTTTGGATTGTGGGAAACCGCGATTCAGGGTCCAATCGCACCCCAGGAACATTTTTGCGCGTTTCGCAATGCGATTTGATATTGGGAAAGTGTGTGTGGAAGAGTGCTCGGCACTGGGCGTCACATCGACCACCACCCACGCTGTGTCGCCGACCACCGCGGACGTTTGGATTGTGGGAAACCGCGATTCAGGGTCCAATCGCACCCCAGGAACATTCTTTCGCGTTCCGCAATGCGATTTGATACTAAGAAAGAGGACAGATTGTGTGGAAGAGTGCTCGACACTGCGCGTCACATTGACCACCACCCACGCTGTGTCGCCGACCACCGCGGACGTTTGGATTGTGGGAAACCGCGATTCAGGGTCCAATCGCACCCCAGGAACATTTTGGCGCGTTTCGCAATGCGATTTGATATTGGGAAAGTGTGTGTGGAAGAGTGCTCGACACTGGGCGTCACATTGACCACCACCCACGCTGTGTCGCCGACCACCGCGGACATTTGGATTGTGAAAAACCGCGATTCAGGGTCCAATCGCACCCCAGCAACATTTTTTCGCGTTTCGCAATGCGATTTGATACTGGGAAAGAGGACAGATTGTGTGGAAGAGTGCTCGACACTGGGCGTCACATCGACCACCACCCACGCTGTGTCGCCGACCACCGCGGACGTTTGGATTGTGGGAAACCGTGATTCAGGGTCCAATCGCACCCCAGGAACATTTTTGCGCGTTTCGCAATGCGATTTGATATTGGGAAAGTGTGTGTGGAAGAGTGCTCGGCACTGGGCGTCACATCGACCACCACCCACGCTGTGTCGCCGACCACCGCGGACGTTTGGATTGTGGGAAACCGCGATTCAGGGTCCAATCGCACCCCAGGAACATTCTTTCGCGTTCCGCAATGCGATTTGATACTAAGAAAGAGGACAGATTGTGTGGAAGAGTGCTCGACACTGCGCGTCACATTGACCACCACCCACGCTGTGTCGCCGACCACCGCGGACGTTTGGATTGTGGGAAACCGCGATTCAGGGTCCAATCGCACCCCAGGAACATTTTTGCGCGTTTCGCAATGCGATTTGATATTGGGAAAGTGTGTGTGGAAGAGTGCTCGGCACTGGGCGTCACATCGACCACCACCCACGCTGTGTCGCCGACCACCGCGGACGTTTGGATTGTGGGAAACCGCGATTCAGGGTCCAATCGCACCCCAGCAACATTTTTTCGCGTTTCGCAATGCGATTTGATACTGGGAAAGAGGACAGATTGTGTGGAAGAGTGCTCGACACTGCGCGTCACATTGACCACCACCCACGCTGTGTCGCCGACCACCGCGGATGTTTGGATTGTGGGAAACCGCGATTCAGGGTCCAATCGCACCCCAGGAACATTTTTGCGCGTTTCGCAATGCGATTTGATATTGGGAAAGTGTGTGTGGAAGAGTGCTCGACACTGGGCGTCACATTGACCACCACCCACGCTGTGTCGCCGACCACCGCGGACATTTGGATTGTGAAAAACCGCGATTCAGGGTCCAATCGCACCCCAGCAACATTTTTTCGCGTTTCGCAATGCGATTTGATACTGGGAAAGAGGACAGATTGTGTGGAAGAGTGCTCGACACTGGGCGTCACATCGACCACCACCCACGCTGTGTCGCCGACCACCGCGGACGTTTGGATTGTGGGAAACCGCGATTCAGGGTCCAATCGCACCCCAGGAACATTTTTTCGCGTTTCGCAATGCGATTTGATACTGGGAAAGAGGACAGATTGTGTGGAAGAGTGCTCGACACTGGGCGTCACATCGACCACCACCCACGCTGTGTCGCCGACCACCGCGGACGTTTGGATTGTGGGAAACCGCGATTCAGGGTCCAATCGCACCCCAGCAACATTTTTTCGCGTTTCGCAATGCGATTTGATACTGGGAAAGAGGACAGATTGTGTGGAAGAGTGCTCGACACTGCGCGTCACATCGACCACCACCCACGCTGTGTCGCCGACCACCGCGGACGTTTGGATTGTGGGAAACCGCGATTCAGGGTCCAATCGCACCCCAGCAACATTTTTTCGCGTTTCGCAATGCGATTTGATACTGGGAAAGAGGACAGATTGTGTGGAAGAGTGCTCGACGCTGCGCGTCACATCGACCACCACCCACGCTGTGTCGCCGACCACCGCGGACGTTTGGATTGTGGGAAACCGCGATTCAGGGTCCAATCGCACCCCAGCAACATTTTTTCGCGTTTCGCAATGCGATTTGATACTGGGAAAGAGGACAGATTGTGTGGAAGAGTGCTCGACACTGGGCGTCACATCGACCACCACCCACGCTGTGTCGCCGACCACCGCGGACGTTTGGATTGTGGGAAACCGCGATTCAGAATCCAATCGCACCCCAGGAATATTCTTTCGCGTTCCGCAATGCGATTTGATATTGGGAAAGTGTGTGTGGAAGAGTGCTCGACACTGGGCGTCACATCGACCACCACCCACGCTGTGTCGCCGACCACCGCGGACGTTTGGATTGTGGGAAACCGCGATTCAGGGTCCAATCGCACCCCAGGAATATTCTTTCGCGTTCCGCAATGCGATTTGATATTGGGAAAGTGTGTGTGGAAGAGTGCTCGGCACTGGGCGTCACATCGACCACCACCCACGCTGTGTCGCCGACCACCGCGGACGTTTGGATTGTGGGAAACCGCGATTCACAATCCAATCGCACCCCAGGAATATTCTTTCGCGTTCCGCAATGCGATTTGATATTGGGAAAGTGTGCGTGGAAGAGTGCTCGCCACTGGGCGTCACATCGACCACCACCCACGCTGTGTCGCCGACCACCGCGGACGTTTGGATTGTGAAAAACCGCGATTCAGAATCCAATCGCACCCCAGGAACATTCTTTCGCGTTCCGCAATGCGATTTGATATTGGGAAAGTGTGTGTGGAAGAGTGCTCGACACTGGGCGTCACATCGACCACCACCCACGCTGTGTCGCCGACCACCGCGGATGTTTGGATTGTGAAAAACCGCGATTCAGAATCCAATCGCACCCCAGGAATATTCTTTCGCGTTCCGCAATGCGATTTGATATTGGGAAAGTGTGTGTGGAAGAGTGCTCGACACTGGGCGTCACATCGACCACCACCCACGCTGTGTCGCCGACCACCGCGGATGTTTGGATTGTGAAAAACCGCGATTCACAATCCAATCGCACCCCAGGAATATTCTTTCGCGTTCCGCAATGCGGTTTGATATTGGGAAAGTGTGTGTGGAAGAGTGCTCGACACTGGGCGTCACATCGACCACCACCCACGCTGTGTCGCCGACCACCGTGGACGTTTGGATTGTGAAAAACCGCGATTCAGAATCCAATCGCACCCAGGAACATTCTTTCGCGTTCCGCAATGCGATTTGATATCGGGAAAGTGTGTGTGGAAGAGTGCTCGACACTGCGCGTCACATCGACCACCACCCACGCTGTGTCGCCGACCACCGCGGACGTTTGGATTGTGAAAAACCGCGATTCAGAATCCAATCGCACCCCAGGAACATTCTTTCGCGTTCCGCAATGCGATTTGATATTGGGAAAGTGTGTGTGGAAGAGTGCTCGACACTGGGCGTCACATCGACCACCACCCACGCTGTGTCGCCGACCACCGCGGACGTTTGGATTGTGAAAAACCGCGATTCAGAATCCAATCGCACCCCAGGAACATTCTTTCGCGTTCCGCAATGCGATTTGATATTGGGAAAGTGTGTGTGGAAGAGTGCTCGACACTGCGCGTCACAGCAACCACCACCCAACCTGTTTTGCCTGTCGAGCACTCTTACACACAATCTATCCTCTTTCCCAATATCAAATCGCTTTGCGGAACGCGAAAGAATCTTCCTGGGGTGCTATTGGACCCTGAATCGTGCTTTCTCACACTCCGAACGTCCGCGGTGGTCGGCGACACAGTTCGACATATTTGACACTGCTTATCGCAGAAACCGCCACCCGCAATGTGTCAACCACCACTGTGTCTCTCCTCTCCCTTAAAAACACCACTGTGTCTCTCCTCTCCCTTAAAAACACCATTCAGGCCCCAGTCGTACCCCTGGCTGAGACAATCCCTATTTGGGTTCCAACTTGCTGTGCCATCAACAATTTTCCTCTTTTGGGTGCTTGCAATCTTTCTGAAATCTTTCATTTTCCATTTTGGGACAGGCATTTTGCGCATGACGTGGATTCCTCAATAGATGTCTTGCGGTGGCGCAACATTTCGGATGACATGTTGCGCCGAAATTTTGAACGAAAATTTGAATCTTATATTGACAAAGTTTTCCCTTGCAGAAAAAGTTGTAGGAAGTTTTTTATACTTCAGAATATGGGTTTTTCCCCGTCTGCTGGCCAGCGACGATGACGAGCGGTCCTCATCTCGGAGGTGGAGAATCCGGACGTTTACGTAATATTCGGTGATAACCGTTTTGCGCCCGAAGGGCATCGTGCACACCGCTGGAGGCTTATGACGGTGCTGTTGTCAGTTTAAGCGTTGTATTATTGTCTGATATCATGCTCCTGCACGGAATTTCTAAAAGAAATCAAAATCAAATTTTGCATGCAAAATTTCGGCGCAACATGTGGCGCAACATGTCGGGGCTCGCCGCAAGACATCTAATCACCATCCCTGATGTATCACTCTTTCTGCTCCTGGATTCCGATTGCAACCAAACAACTCCCTTTATTCTCATTTCAGGATTTCTCCAGATTCACATCCTGTCAACCACATGTCATTCTCGCGACTAAACTGAAATATGACCACAAGGTTTTCTTCAGTATCTCCCCATGCCATCCTCAACCACTAACCAATACAACCCCTCAAGAATCACACAAGGACCCCTTCATGTGTGACTTGAGCAAATTTCTTGCGAATCTTGTCATTTAGTCTTGAGGATCCCACGAGGATCCCACTGAGAAAACCTTGAGAAAACCTTGTCTATTTCAGTAAGTATTTTCCATAGTATCTCACAAGGTTTACACAAGGTTTTCAGCGAACATTTCTCGAATAAAGTTGTACCTGTTGCTCAAGGATTGCACGAGGAAAAGCAAGACTGAAATTTCGAGAAATCCTGGAACACTATCTTGAATATGATCTACAAATTCTCACCAGGTTTTCACCAGGTTTTCAGCAAGAATTCCTCGTGCTATCCTGGACTGTTATCCAAACTATTGGCTTGAGGATCACACCAGGATTACAGCATGTGATTCTTGAGCAATCCTGGTGCGTAGTGTCCGAATGACAGTGTGATATCCTCAAACAATTCTTGAGATATCCTTGTCATCGGGCCCAGTGCTGGGAATTGCGCAATTACTCGTAGCGACGGATAAGCGCACAGCTTCAGGAACTGTTCACGTCCGGTCAGCAGGGCTGCACGAGTTGCGATTGCGGTGCCGTATGCGGGCGCCGTGGCGGGCGTGAGGTCGACGTCGCGACCCGTGGGCGCGTGATGAGCAGCTCGTTGGAGGTCTGTTGCTCTCGGCGACTTGGACGTCGCGCCCGGCGCTCAAACGCGTCTGGAACCCGTGGCACTCTGTGAGTCCTATTTTCATTATTTTCTCATTCTATCCCAGCTGATAGTACTGCAGCACCAGGCACATGCCTTGGAGCGTATTCTCCACGACTCTGCGGACCCGCTGCCGCGCGCGGCGCTCGTGCGCACTGCGCGGCGACCGACCGATGTTCGACTGCCCGCGCTGCAGCTGGCAGAGCAGAACGACCGCGTGCCGCTCTGCTTGTGGTGTCTGTGCCAGGACGAAGACGAGTTCAAGGCCAAATATCTGTGCCCGCTGCGGCCCCGAATCACCTTGCCGTCGCTCTCTGTCCTGTCGCGCCGGCACCGACGAGGCGCCCGAACGGGCGCCTCGCCTCCCGCCCATATCTATCTCTACCTCTACACTCCCTGCTGCAATAGCTTCTCTTGAATACGTGCCGTCGGAGCCCTCATCACACCGTCCTCCTCATCATGCCGCCTGCACCATCTTCGACGCAGACCCGCGCGGCCAACATCCCACAAATATGCGCTGTGAAGCGCGATATCAGGACAACTCGCTTCGCAGTGCTCTCCCTGAGCTTGTGTGCCGGCAACTTGCTCGAGATAGCGGCGCCCTCGCAGCCTGGGTTGGCGACATAGATAAGAGAGTCGACTGACCGCGTTTGGAAGCACTTCCGTTGGCAAGCAGGTCTGTATTCAACTACCGCCCCCGCTCGACTGTTAACCAACTCGCCGTACAAGGTGCACCTGTCTGCCGAAACAAAGCGCAATACAGCTCTGTTGGACCAGCTACCCGGTCTCATAAATACCGTCATCATCTTGCCGCTCGCGTTTTTGCGTACCAGCCGACCGCCTGCGCACTCGTGGCTGGGCATCCACAACCTGTTTATCGAGGGCGCTCGCAGCACGCGACCGGCGACGGGCCCGGCGCCGCCATCGTCCACCATTTCCCGCCGCGCGGCTCCGCGACGCTGCGCCCAAGCCGCCGCGCAACGCCGGCGTCGAGCTCGGCGGATTATCCTGCGGCAGCAGAGCGTTGGTCGCGCTGAAGGCGCAGTTCGATATCCGATTCGCGTTCGACTTTCGGATGCCCGGTCTTGGGCTCGACGGCGACGGCTGGCAGCGATACGACGAGTATCTCGCGTATCTTCCAGATGACCATGCCGACGCGCTTTACAAGCGACTCTGCACCGCCCGAGCCTCCACAGGCGGCCAAGGAGTTCGACGGCGAAAAGAGTGCGTTGTCGTTGCCCTGCATGCGTTCTTTTTTGGCTGAAACCCGGTTGTGCAGTCGTTGATAAAGCAAAGCGCAAAGCCGAGGCGGCGCAGCGGCTGCTCGTCTGCGCCAAACGCGTCGACCCGCTGCACGCGGGCTAGAACGCTCGCGCGGCGCGCGTGTAGGCGCTGCGGTGCGGGCACGTCGCCGACGGCAAGTGTCTCGTCGCGCTCGCCTCCGTTGATAGACGAAGGACTCTGCGCGGCGCCGCACTGACTGCTCGGGATACAGCAAGATCTTGGCAAGCTGCTCGCCTCAATTTCGTCAAGGGTAAGAGTCGGCTTGGAGTTTAGCTGCCGTACGCGTGCTTACAGACTTTATCTAGGCATTGTCGACTCCGAGGACCTGCCGAGGACGCACGGCTCCTCCACTCCCATTCCCATCCCCACGACGACGGCGAACAGCAACCGTCCGCCTCCGCGCGACGTCCTACTCGGCGCGCAAAGCCGGGCGTAAGCCGCCGCTGGAGCCTGAGGTGGAGGTGCTCGCCGAGCGCGAGTGGGTATGTCCCGTACCGCGCTGTGGGAAGCTCCATTGGAGCCAGCTTGTCCGTAAGGGCGAGCCGGGCGCCGCACCGGTCTGGGTGCAGAAGTCTGGCTGTGGCGCTATCCAGGTGTTCGTGTGACCGCTGCGTGCTATTCCTGGCTTGGTGCTGATGCTTTTCTTGCAATTGTCAACGTTGCTCGTCCGCGTGGGGTCAGTACATATAACATAGACTTGGCTGCTCCTGTCCTGCATCCTCAACAGCTCGTCTACGCTTGGGGTCGATTTTTTTCGACGCTCCTGGCCTCGCTCGGTCCGTACTGTCCATTGGTGTTCACACTCGCCCTGTCTACCATCTGCGCTCTATGCTTGGCGTCTGCTGTTTCGGAAAGACAGACGTGGCTCATGATCTGAGTTCGATGGAAATGCAGTGCTTGTACTGAGGCTGAGGCCGCACTGAGCACGTTCCTCGCGGTCTCTGAAGTCCGGAGATCCACTGCGATCATTCAGATATCTTGACGCTCACGCCGCTCGCTGCGCTCTGAGCCCTCGCACTCTACGATGTGAAGCTTGACGCAGCGATCACTCCTCTGCAAAGGTCGAGGCCACTGTGAGGGGCGGCTGGCACGGCTGCTGCATTTCGGGAGTGTCAATTCATGATGCGATTCCTTGGATCTCGGAACACAAAGTTAGCGCTTGAGGCCCGGGCACTGAATGCGTTCCTCGTATCGTCCGGAGGTCCACTGCCAGCGATCATTCATATCTCTCGACGCTCGCGCGACCTCCCAATACGCTCGCTGTGCCACGCGGACGTATTGACAGGTTTGCCATTATCAGCGCGGCGTCGTGACTGGAGCCCGGGGCTCGCGCACTTGAAGAGCAGCAGTGTCAGAAAGCCGCGCCCCGCTGTGAGTCCGACGCTAGGATGTCCGATTCATGGCGCCTGAAGTCCGGATATCCTCAACGATGGGGCGGCGGACGCGGCTGCTTCGTCATGAGTAGGGTTAAACCATCATTCGAACTCGTCAGTATCTACAGGACGCATCCACCGCCAGATTCTGAATACACTAAGTACATGGTACATGAAGCGCTCAATCGTTCGCAACAGGCTCGGAGAGCACGGGTGTGTTTCCAATGTTTTCGCGCAAAGCCCCTTCACATCTTGTCCACTCGGTGCCGAGCCCAACGCCGGAGACGTCGATCCTACGCGGTGTGATTGGCTCGCGGTTGGGGCGCAAGATGTGCACCAGTCCCGGCAGCCAGAGGTGGGCGCGATATTGCTCGGGGACAAAAATAATCCGCCGATTGTCCTTGTCGTAAAGCCACCCATTGGGCCACTCTGGACGAAGTACCGGCATGTTGTGCTTGCCCTCCGGGCCATGGGAGCGCCGTGTCCCCGAAGCCGAGTCCTCAGCCGGTAGTGGGGTGTTGTCTACCGAATACTTCAGCTATCTCCCTCATACCCGGAAATATTGCTCACCAGTGCTTTGGTCGACATGAAAGATGCGAACAGTGCCGTCGGAACTGCCTTGTAGAACACAATCCCCTGACGGGGAGAGCGCAACGCAAGTTACCGTGCCGCTTGGTATGCGTATGCTCGGCTCAAGTAGAGTTTGAGACGCTGAATCCCAGATTGAAATTTTATTGAGCCATCGTCCTGCGGAGCGAATGCCATTTGCAGAGACGATATCATGCGGGCGGAGCTTCCTGCGATCACGCCAGTTATCTGGACCATAGCCTTGCAACGGCCCGTCAACGGCTGGCTTAAGCCAAGTAAGTGAGGCATTTAGAACACGATCATCAGAGATTGACGCTCCGGTTTCTGCGTCCCACACATAGGGGACATCCTCCCCACCAAAAGCAACTGCGGAAAATCGACCATCAGGGGAGTACGCCGCGTATTCTGCCGGACCCGCATGGTATTCCGGTGGGTGGGATTGAGTCGTAGCAACGTCCACAGTAGACAAATTACCACCAGAATGCGTCAAAAGGAGGTGATTGCCATCTGGTGAAAAGTCGATAGCGTAGACTGAAGTCGTGCGGGTGCGAAGGGTAATGCTGCTGGAATCGAAGTAGTCCCACAATAGGATATTACCATCTCCGAATGCAAACGCAATGCATCGCCCATCGTGGGACCAAGCAATACTCGGAAGACCGTTCCGATCCCGATGCGGGAGCTCTCGAAGTCGAACGAAGCAGCGTTGGTCAAGATCAAAGACCCAGACAGAGGGGCTGTCTTTAGAAACCATCCCAACGGCGATGAGGTTGCCCTTTGGAGATCGGGCGAGCCCAATATGCAACGGGCGTTGTCCGGGGGTGGGTATAGATGAGCCATCCTGATGGCCAGTATCCGTGTTCCATATGCGGATAGTAGCATCATCACCGGCAGAAATGATGAATTCACTGTTCAGGGAGCAGACAGCGCTCCAAACACGGTCGGTATGCCCTCGCAGTGGGTCGCCGATCTGCTTTCCTGTTTTGGCATCCCATCGGCGAACTGTCCCGTCGTCGGAGGCAGAGACAATATAGCGTCCGTCGGGCGAAAAGCATAGAGAGACGACATAGTTAGTGTGCCCATGCGATATGCCGAGCATCTCTCCGGTCTCCGCATTCCACCGCAAGATCACAACAATGTCATCCGTATGAGCATCAGCAGCAATAATTTGACCGTTAGGCGAAAACGTAACGGAGCCAACCCATAAATTATGACTGCCTGGGGTGCATGTGAGCTCGCGTACTAGATTGTGCATGTTCTCTGCCTCCACGAGGCGCACAACTCCGTCCCAACAGCTCAGTGCCATATAGATGCCGTCGGGTGAGTACGCAGCACGTGTCACGCGATAGGGGCAGAGGGCTACAGGCCACTCCGCCGCCAAGCCGTCGACGGTGGGTAGGAGATTACTATTACGAACGAAGGTGCGTCGGATCAGCGACGTAGACGGGCAGAATGTCAGGGCAGAGAGATAGATGTGCGGCGCAGACGGGTTCATAGGCTCGATGAGGTTGTGGACAAATAGAATGGCGTCGTTAATAAACGCAATGACATCAGCGTCATGCACTGATCGCTATTCAGAAGGACAATCAGCACAGATCTCATCGACACGTGCATTGCCCACCTCGAAGAACGTAGCGGCGGCGAGCATGACTGGTATGGCTCTGCGCATAAATTCACCAAGAGATGACACCTCCAGCCAGAAAAGCAGCTTCTCCGTGAGAAACGTGCGAAGCTCTGTCTGCAAACCGACATCTGATTTCGAGGCCATGGATAGATGGTAGCTCCAGTGCTGGCTGGCGTAGACAAGACCAGCCGGAAGTTTCTTCATCCGATCGCCAAGGTCGATGTTATTGAATATGTATGAAGAAGGAAATTCCCACATGTCGAAGTGGAGGGAATTGTTCAAGACGCGAAGAGCTCCGAGAGCCATGACGTCGTGAATATTGCTGGGTTCAACACACCAAGCATGGGGTGGATCAGCCTGAGTCAGAAAGTCACGGAAGGAAGTATGAAGCGGTCGGATGGGCACGGAATGCTCGCTAACCCCGGAGAGCAGGGATCCCAGGTGCGGAATGACGAGGTTGACCGCGTTGTTGCCTTCATCCACTGCGCGGCGGAGGGCGACGAGAGTATCCCACGACACAGGCTCTGCAGCATATAGGACCTGTGCCATAACATTACGGAAACGATTGAGACCAGTTTCGTCTGTAAACCGCTGCCCGAGGATCTTGGCATACAGAAGCTCGAGTGAGTGAGAAGCTTCACGTACGATACCGGCCGGCCCTTCGAACCATGCTCTGTATCTGTCGAGGACCGAAGAGCCTCCAGCAAATGGATCAAGCAGATAGCGACATGTGGCTGCAGCCCACTCGAAGAGTGTATCCGCTGCTTTGACCAATGCGCCAATCTGCTCGACTCCTAGACTGTCGTCGAGTTCCTGGCGAACGTAGAGCTCGATGCTTTCATTGGCCTCGGTAAAGGCCTGGTCAAGGTCCCAGAACACGACAGGATACACGGCTGGTGCACGGCGCACGTTTTCACATTCTACGAAGACGTCGTCCTCCAAGCGCGACGTTACTAGGACCCGGAAGTTGGCCGGGAGCTCCCCGACCCGCGTCGTCAGACACTCCAGTAGGTTCTTGCGCCCTCGCTGAAGGTCTTCGGTGGTCCTATCGAAAGCAGTGGCGGGACCCCTCAAGTCGGTGCACTCGTCGAAAGCCTCGACCACGATGAGCACGGGGCCAACGAAGACGACGTTCTGGGCGGGACCAACTATCAGTCCCTTCCATAACTCGATGACGTCGCACGAGGTCGTCAATAGCTCATGTTCACGTAGCACTTGGCATAGCTCGTGTCTGAAGTCTGAGTTCCAGCTCGCAAGTGTACGAGCGATCGCAATGAATGCCGTCCACGGGTGAAGACTTGGGTTGGATCGATCAAATGCGAAAAATGCACCGAGGCGCCCTACAGAGTCCATTCGAAGGGCAATGGAGTGCGCGATCGACGACTTGCCAACACCCGCAACACCGGTGACAAACTGGGCACGAGTAGCGTCGGGGTCATTGATCCAGTCTACGAGTGCGTTGAGAGTCGCTGTTCTGGTGCCCTTCATGCACGTCTTGTCACCTCGCCGGCCTGTGCCCTGAGGAACGTGCAGCCCTTGTAATGTCAAGGTCGCATCTATCCGGCCATACGCTTAAGATTGTAGATTACGGAAGAGGTGGGACTCGTACCGATTTGTGCCACGTTGAGGCTGATGGTCGTAACAAATTTCACGGTCTCCGAAATGTCGCATTTGGCTATCTTGTCTCCCAGGTCCACGAACGCTTCGCTGTATTGCTTAATTTTGTCGTCGACGTCGTAATTCATGATTCCCGTGAGCGCTCGTTTCACTGCGAGGCCCCGATAAGCACGATTATGATACCGAAGGAGGGACATACTGAAACTCTTCGTCTCGTAATACTCTCGTATAAACCAGGCGCAGTCGACCGTTTGCCTGGCCAGCTGAGCAAACAACTTGCAGCGCGGATTGCTGTCGAGGACCTGGCCGCCCTTAACCTCGTCGTCCGACATGACAATGTCAAAAGCGTAGTCCATATCCTCGATGAGCTTTTTCATGGCGTCGTCGCGAGCCTTCTGCTTCAAGACGGGCTGCGCATCATCAGAGCCTGACGGAACAATCATCACAGCCAGTCTCACCTGGATCCCAGCATTGATGAAACCGGTAACGAGTCTCACGTAGGGGTGAATCTGAGCAGTGGATTTAGACTCGACACCAACGATACACCCGCAGCGACGCACTTCTCCAATATCGCCGAGGACGGCGCAGAAAGCGGAGAGCTGCTTAAAAAGGTTGTCGACGCGCTCGGCCCAGTCGTCCGCAGTGACAGTGCCGTCCTGAGCAACCTGAACAGCGTTGGAAGAGCCCGTGCCGATCACACCGGCGCCATCGCGTTTCTCGTGCGCGCTGAGAACCGCATCCGCGAGCGCTGGGGCCTGCAGCGTCTTATCGGCGAGTGCCTGAGGTTCGGGGATCTCGAGAATGGGTAAGAATCGTCGTTGTTATCAGTCGAAATCGAAAATCGCGCACCTTTGATGCATTGCCTGTAGCGACGGGTTTGTCCTCAGCCTTCGAGCCCACGACCAGAGCGCCGTTAGATGTGGCATCATCGTTGAAAGCGCCGGAGCCGAGGCCGCCGACAGATGCCGCAACGTCCGAACTAGCCGCCGGCGTACTGGAAGGCGTTGGTACCGCTGACGTGGCCGTTCCCGGAGCGGGCGGCGCAGGCGCCTGCTGGGCGACGTAAATACCGCGCGCGTCACGCTGAGAATAATCCTACGCACCTGGGCCACGGCATGACTGGAGTTCGACGCGGGCGGGGCCTGGGATCCGCCACCGACGTCCGGTGCATTGGGCGACCGACGTTTCTTCGGGCAGAACTTCCTCCAAAATTTCGGCATTTGGCTGGTATGTAGCTGGGGTAGTACTGGAGGCTGGACGAGAGAGACTGTGCGCAGATGGTGAAAGCGAGACACGCGGGAAAGGTGCGGCCGGTGGAGCGGAGGCCGATGAGCGTCTCCCGGTCGCTGAAGGAGTGTCACCGAGCGCTACGGGCTGCGACCCTTGATGAGCACCGCAAGAACTTGAAGAAGAGTCTATGTCGACAAGGTGACTGGAAAGGCCAGGACTGCTGTACCTAATGGCTGCGAAAAGATGCATTTGGCCACAGTAAATTGGAATATTGACGTGCGTGGGTGGGGTCCCGGGTGTTGCGGAAGAGAAGCGGGATACGTTGACATCGTAAAGAAGCACGTCAATAATACCTGAGCTCCAGAGCAAGAGGGCACGCCAAGCAAGGCGCCCAGAAGGCGCCCATGGCTGTCGTCGCAGAGAAGCTGACGGCGACGCCGCTGCTGCTGGATGCCTTGAGCAACTCGCGCGCACTTTAAGACACAGTACCCGTAAATAAAAAAAAACTTCCAGGCTACGTGTATGGCAACGGATATGGAATTTGTAGCGGGCGGCAAGACAAGGAGGTAATAGAGCATGTAGTTCGGGCTCCGATGGCACGCTTTTTGACCCCCGGGCCATTCGTCGTGAATTCAACTCGACTTGCTGCACTACTTGGCTACTCAGGTTATCTGCTGGTATTTTTTATTGAGCACATTTCGTGTCGAGATACCTGCCCGGGTCGCACAGCGTTTTCGGTCGGCGACGCGGCACGTTGAGGACCTGGTACACCGACTCAAATTCCCCCTACTCCGACGCTCCAGCTTGCCCCAGACTTCCGCGTGCGCCAGACATGGCTGCCGGACATCTATTCTTATGGGCAATTGTGAGGTAAGCTCTCGGCCGCCGGCTCGTGCTTACTTCAACTGGATACGATAATTGACGCGTCTGCTACTGTTTACTAGGCTATGCAGCATTTTTCCTAACGTGCGCGGATGGACGGCAAGAACGGATGACGAGAATTCCTTCGGAGATCTGCTCGCCATCCTACCTAGCCGCGCGTAGAGTGGCGGAGCAACGCGCCTTTGCGGCGGGAGGACAACGAGAACTTGCTCGCCGCAGACAACCGCCTCGCTTCGCGCAGACCGCGGACGCCTGCTAAACCCGTGGCCCCCATGCGCCTGCAGCTTTGACTCCGCTCGCGGTCTCCCAGCCTGCAGCCCGTTTTCTGCACCATCCTCGCTTATGTCCTGGGTCCCGTCTCGTGGCTGAATGAGAATCGTTGGCACGATAACAGGCGCCCCCGTCCGGCGCACAATGTGCGGCGTCACGATTGCCATCGGCTCCGCGTCGCGCACGATGAGAGAGTCTCATTGTCTGCGCCGGCAGAGCTCCCCGTGAGTGCAGAGTCCAGACGACGTTGCTGAGCATGCGGAATATGACTGGCTTGCCTACGCCCGCGGACGATATTCTGACCTCACGCCGCCTGCCCTGTACATCTCTGACAGTCTGCGCTTCACGCTTCCCGGCATCCAGAACCGACTCGCTGCTGCCACACGCGGCGGCGGTACGAGCGCCGTCCAGCCGACGTGTGACTGACCGCGCAGGACGACCGCGCGCCGTTCTGCCTCTGATGAGCGCCAAGACAAGGGCGGGCGCAAGGCCAAGTGGCAGCACCAGCTGCGGCGCCGTAATACCCCGCTGTTGCTCGTCTGTCCCTTGCCGCAGACGCCGCCGATTAGACGTCAGTTCTCGTCGCCCGCCCCACTATCCTCTGCTCCTCGACCCCGCCCACCACTACGCCTACTTTTGCCGCCGATGACGCGGACCACATGAAGATGGTGCTCGCCCGCATTGGCGTCGCGGTATCGGACGCCGAATCACGCTGCTTCAATCAAGAAGATGCTGCGCGCGCGTATGTTCTTCCCCTGCGACTTCTGCGTGCCGCCCTACTCGACCTGGCAGCTGGCATCGCTACAACGAAGTGGCGCCTTCACCCGCGAGCGCGCTGCTGCCGCTGTAAACGGGTACGAGCTCGTGCTCAGGACACGCTTGCCAGCTAGCTGCGTGAGGCCCCGACCGTTGGAGACGAATCGGTACCGACTCGGTACGGTCGTCTGCGTGCTTGATGCTTCGCCTGCTAATTTCATGGACGCAGGCGACGAGATCGATGCGAAATCGAAACGCAAATCTGCGCACGCGCAACGGCTGCTCTGCCATGGAAAATGCATCGAGCCACTGCACGCGGAGCCGGACGCGCGCGCGGGGCACGTCGGCGACAGTGACCGTCCAGCCGCCATCGTCGAGACCGCCCTGCTCTTCCACGAGCGCGAGACGAGCGGGCCGCACGCCCTGCGCGTTGGTGCACGACACTGAATGTTCATGCGCGGGCGCAAGCCGTCGCCCGAGTTTGAGGGGGACGTGCTCGCCGAGCGCGTCTAAGCTTGCCCCGTGTTGCGCTACGTCAAGATCTACTGCAGCGAGCTCGTGCACAACGGCGAGCTCAGCGCCGCGGAAGACTGGATGTGATGCTACACTGCTGTTCGTCTTGTACGGTAACAGAACTGGTCCCAAATTGGTCCTCATGTTGCTAGCAACGTAGACAATCCGCCAGCCGTCACCATCTTTAAGCCAATATATAATTATTTCGGCCAAGAACGGCCGTTTCAATCCCGACGTCGTCCGCGCTGTGAAAGCCACTTCAGGTGTCAGCGGGGGAAAGTGCAGGATTTTGTCACGGTCGGAGCTGCAACCGTTCTTCGCTTCTGTCCTTGTCATGATCATGTGCCCGGCGCAATACACCGCGACAGTCCTCAAGTTTATATCCACGACACGCGCTGAAAATTGCGCAATTCCTGGTCTCGACGAATAAGCACCGGGGCCTCGGGCCTCTCGCCGAGCTGCTCATGGACCGACCAGCACGCAAACGCCTTGCGACTACGGTGCTGAATGCGTGTGTGGTCGCAGACGCGAGTTCGACGCCTCGAGCCGCGTGTATCGTGAGGAGCAGCTCGTATGGAGGTCAGTCGCTCTCGACGACGGACTTGGTTGTCGCCCCAGCGCTCAAACGCGTCTGGAAGCCCGTACACGCAGTGCGTCCCATTTCTTTTTTTTTCTTCAAGTCGAACTAACGATGCCAGCATGCAGACGCGCGTATCCGGACTCACGACTCGGCAGACTCGCTGCCGCACGCGGCGCTCGTGCGCGCAGACCGGCCGACGGTCGACTGCCCGCGCTGCGGCTGGCAGAACGACCGCGCGCCGTTTTGTCTGTGGTGTCTGTGCCAGGACGAGGACGAGTTTAAGACGAAATGGCAGCGCCCGCTGCGGCGCCGTATTACTTCGCCCTCGCTCGTCTGTCCCGTGCCGCCGACGCCGCCCGCAAGGCGCCCGTTCTCGTCGCCTGCTCCGCCGTCTTCCTCTGGTCCTCCTGCCCCGCCTATCCCTACCTCTACCCCGCCTACCACTACTCCTACTTGTCCCGCCACCGCTGATGACTCTAATTTTAATGGCCCACCTGCAAATGTTGTTGATACCACGTACATGTCCATACCACCTCCGTTCCCCGTTACGACTACTCTTACCGCAACTACTACTATTACGTCCGCCAAACCCGCTCCTTGCACCCCGCCATCTTCCCCGCTCCTTTCGACGACGAACCGTGTACGATATCCGTCCGCCGCTTCCTCCCTTGCCCCATCCCCGACCGCGGCTTCTCCACTACCCTGGCCGCCGACCGCCTCGTCCGCTTCGACTTCTCAGACCCAATCTCCGCCGCTCAGCCCGACGTCGACCAAATTCTCTGCTTATGTCTCGCGCAAGACTGCCGAACGCGAGGTGCGTTGTCTCGCATGATATTCCCTTCGCACTCTCTTCGTTTCGAGCTTTCTCTTTCGCGCCTCCCGGACGTCTCATTTCCCCATGTCGGTCGCGTTTGTTTTTGATCGCCTCTCATTGCCGTCTCTCATTCATGGTTCATATTCTCCGCCGATCGTGATCGTATGAGCTTTCACTCGTATCCTTTCTTCGAGGACAGAGCACGTATCCTCGTCCTAGGACCCACGGCGCAATCCAGCCGACAGCGCACGGCGAAACGCTTCACGCCAAGGTCGTGTGGGACAGCGACGCCGTCTGCCCATTGAAACGTCCTCGGCCTCTCAGTTCTGCCCATTTCCCACATGACGTCTATGCCCGCCAGTGCCATTTGTTCTCTTCTCGCCCCCTTACCTTTCGCCAGTTCCATTTTTTATGATCTCTCACTCGCTTGCGCTTCGTTGTTCTCGCTCGCTAACGCCCATTCCCCTCCTCCGAAAAAACAGGCGCGCATGCACCGCATAGCAGAATGCGCGAACGCCGCAGCCGTGACACTCGACATCGGCGCGCCACTCGCGCCCCCTCCCGCACCCGGCGCCATCGCGTTGGGCCACTTACTCCCCATCCCGGGCAGCTTGCGCATATCGAACGTCCCGCCTGGCGGAACTGGTGGGACGAGCGTCGCGGGAGGGTCGAGAACGAGTTTGGATTTAAGGAGTGTGCGGAGTCGCGAGGTGCGTTCAAGTTCTCATGGCCGTTGTGCGTGGAGGAGAAACGAGAGGCTGATTTAGTTTTGTGGCGTGGATACAGGCTGATTCGCTCTACTCGCCCGCGCGCTCGGTCGCCTCGCGCTCCTCCGCCGGCGTCGGGCTCGGCGGTGGCGGGAGGAGGAGTCGGAGCGTGCATCGCCGCGGAGTACGTACCCCATCCTTTTATCCGATCATGAGCATACAGCTGCACGCCCACGAGCTGTCGTCCTTCTCCCGCGCGCGCGAGTGTGATAACAGCCTTCGTTGAGTCGGCTGCATACTCGCGCGCGCGCTTGCTACGAGCGGCATACGGCATGCTGCATGCGTCGTGCGGGCGCGCGCGCTGTCCACACTTGGGCCCGCGTCCTTCTGAAGCCTCCTTCATTTTACCTGCTTGCTGACCCTCTTCCTCTCACATCTTTCAGGAATCCTCGCAATATTCACTCGCACCTCCCCTCCCCTCGCCCGCGGAGATCTCAGACGAAGACGTCGACGCCGACGCCGATGACGAACTTGCAACGCCTGCTTCTCTTCGCGGACGCGGACGCTCGCACTCGGACGCGACTGCGGGCCGGGGCAAACGCGCCGCCGCGACAGTCGGGAGATTCTTCCGACGCGTCGGGGGTGCGATGCATCTACCGCATATGCCGCAGCGGGGTCGCGGACGCGCCCCGCGAGACGACGATGGGGAGCCCGGGGCAGCGGTTGCGTTTGGAGAGGGAGAACGCGCGGGGGCCGGCGATGCAGGAGGAATGCGTGACGGCGTAGCAGCTGCTGTGCCTGCTCAAGGTGATGTTGCTGGTGTTGGCGCGAAATCAGGCGTTGGCCGGTTGTTGGAGTGGACGTCGGCCGCTTGGGGGCGGCGTCGGCGGCGGTAATGGATTTGTTTTGTTGTTGTCATTGAATGCTCTGAACTGGTCGTGGTGAGTGTGGCCCTCGAAACACCAGCTTCACGCTTTAAAATGAGCAAAACCATGGTCAGAAGCATCAGATGACCCGATAACATGCTTCAGCTCTGCCTCAGGCAACGGTATAGCGAACCTCGAATCTGAGAGCATCATTCCTAGTGAGGTGTGATCTCGGTAAGGTCAATTGTACCATGTATCCTGCTACGTGCTGTATTTCTGCATCGAAGTCGGGCCTTCAATTGCGCGTCAACTCCGCTCTCGCTCGTTCTTTGGGTTTCGGGCGGTACATCCCCCGGCTTCGCGCGTCACTGAGTCTCTAGACATGTGCAAGGTAGTGCGCGTTGCAAGACCGCCGTTGTCTTTCGCAACGTCGGCCGGGCGACGCTGAGCCGCTGGGATGTGTCACTTGCAGCACGAGAGCCGGGCGCCGTGTGACCGTATCCAACCGGCTGATAGAAATGATACCCCTCTTCCTTGCTATTCTGGACAGGCATGCATATGCCGAACGACATCAACGACATATGACGAACGACGACCGCGACTTTTCTCGAACACACGTCTTCCGGTTTCTTCACTGCTGAAACCGTGCTGGAATGGGATACAATCCGCTTTTTCGCGTCTTTCTCAAAAATTTCTGATGTGCTCGCTACGCTCGTGCTTTTAATTTGGGCGCTCCGAATACGACTTACTTGTCTAAGTAGGATCTCGGGTGAGCGGCCTACTAGTATCCAGTGTATACGCTGCGATCTTCAAACGAGCTGGCGAGACCATGCACCTCAATTCAACGGCTGGGATACTCTCCTGAGCAGCTATACTGCACTGGCGTGGATTTTCTGCTAAGGAAGTATCGTAAATATCGCTTGGCACGGAGGACACCTTGCTCAGGCTTGCAGCAGCAGAACCTCTGCTAGAAATCAAAAGCAATTTGCGGGCCCATTTGCATACTGTTACTGCCATGTCTCAAACAAAATCTGCGAGCAGCTCGGATTCACCAGTGCGCCACTGTCGCAGATTGGCTGCTCCGAGTCTCCGGCCGGAGTGGAGCCCCTTACTCGAAGCATCGTATCCGCCCGCTCGCCGGTTCAAGGACGCGCTGTAAGTAGTGGCCTGCTTTAAGGAGACTAGAAGCATCGGTGATTGAGAATCGTCTACGCGAGTAGGGTATGTGTTTAACGCAAATGAAAGCATATTCGCGCTACGAATTTGTGTAGCTCGCCGCGTATATAAACGGTGAACGCGGGCCTTTGTCCGTCGAGTCTCGACGGGTGACGACTCGGACGTGCTGGCGGCGCTTGGTCGGAGCTCCAACTACAACGTGCTCCTCGTGACCTCGCCATGCCGCTCATACCATCTTCGACGCAGACTCTCGCGGCCATTCTCCCACAAGTCGTTGAAGACGCGCACCCGAGGTCGTGCATTTTCGCGCTGTGATACAACGGGCTTGGCGATGCCGGCAATCTGTTCAAGCGCTCACTTCCGGCCAGCAAGACAGCGACGCCCGCGATGAAAAGGACAGCTGAGCTGCAGCCAGCCAACGCAGCTCATTGTGCTCGCCGCGTTCGGCGGCACCTATTCCATCTGCGAGCAACTCTGCTTACAAAGGTCTGCCTTAACGTCGCTGCTGTAATCTCAACTAACTCACTTAAAACGTGCGCTTGCCCGCAGAATAGAACACAATACTGCTCTATTGGACCAGCTACGCGGACTCATGAGGACCTTATACAGTTTCATGGACGGTGGCTCCTCTTGCTTTCCCGGTTCTGCGCCTTTGCATACTACCCGACCGCCTGCGCACCTGCGTCTGAGCTCTCACAACCTGTTCATGAACCCGCGGCGGGCTCGTCGGCCGACATGGCCATTGATGTTGACGAGTTCGAGTCCCCGCCGCCTCTCCCACCGCCACGGCCGTCCAACATCCCATGGCAGCCGATCGTGCTCGACGACAGCTACGACGACGACAGCGGGCCGTTTGACCCCGAGGCCGCCCACGACGAGATCATGTCTGGCGCTGTCCCTGGGCCGGACCCGTGCGCGTGCGTGCCGGCGTTGCTGACCAACTTCGACGCTGGACACTGGACACCGCGCAGACCGTCGGCACCCCCACCGGCGAGCGCTGTTCTCGCCGCCGCCGCCCGTGCCGGGCATCCCCGACCGCCTGCGCCACCTGCGCCTGAGCCTGCACAACCTATTGATGAACCCGAGGGCGCCGCGCAGCACGCCGTCGGTCTCGGCGCCGCCCTCTTCCACCACGCCCGCCGCTCCCGCCGCCGCCTCAGGCCCAGGCGGCCGCCCATCGCGGCCTCGGGCTCGGCGGCTTCATCCTGCGCCAGGCTCAGTGGAACGTCGGCCACGGCGCCGGCGGGGGCAACGGCCGCAACATCCGCTTCACGTTCGACTTTGGTATGCCCGGTCTTGGGCTCGACGCGGACGGCTGCAGCGCTACGACGAGGACATCTGCGAGCAGCTTAACCAGCCCGCGGCGCCTCCACCGCCGCAATATAAGCGCGAGTTTCTGTTCAAGACGCCCGTGCCGGCCGGCTTTGCGCCGCCCAAGCCGCCGGAGGCGCCCAAGGTGTTCGACGTCGAGACGGGTGCGTTTTCAGAGCCTGAACATGCATTCTGCCAGTTTTGGCTGACCTAAGACCTTTGATGTTTCAGGCGAAGAAGTCATTGACAAAGGAAAACGCAAGGCCGAACCGGCACAACGCCTGCTCGTCTGCGCCAAATGCGTCGACCCGCTGCGCGCGGACCAGAATGCGCGCGCGGCGCGCGTGTGGGCGCTGCGGTGCGGGCATGTCGTCGACGGCAAGTGTCTCGCGGCGCTCGCCGAGGATGCACAGTTGCTCTACTCCCATTCCCATTCCCATGACGGCGACCAGCAGCGACCGTCCGTCCCCGCCCGCCGACCCACCCGGCGCGCAAAGCCCAAGGCTAAGCGCAGGCGCAAGCCTCCGCCGGAGCCCGAGGTGGAGGTGCTCGCCGAGCGCGAGTGGGCCTGTCCCGTACCGCGCTGCGGCAAGGCCCACTGGAGCCAGCTCGTTCGTAAGGGTGAGCTTGGCGCCGCACCGGTGTGGGTGCAGAAGGCTGGCTGTGGCGCTATTCAGGTGTTCGTGTGACCGCTGCGTGCTGTTCTTGGGCTTGGTGCTGGTGCATTTTTTGTCAACATTGCTCGTCCTGGGGTAAGTACATACATCCAACATAGATTCCTGGTTCAGTGCTGTTCTGCTCTGGTGTGTCTCTGTTCGGTTTACCGCGACGCACCTGGCCTTGCTCGTTCCGTGGGCTCTCGATCGTCATTCACATGGGCTCTTTCTATACTCCATGTGTGGCATCCGCTGTTTGGACGATGCGCGTAGCTTGTGCTCTGGGATCCAACGGAACTCAGTGCTTGTGTCGAGGTCGCATCGAGCACGTTCTTTGTGCTCTCTGAAGTTCGGGGGTCCACCACGATCATTCAGGTCTCTTGACCTCACGCCGCTCGCTGCGCTCTGAGCCCTCGCCCCTTACGATGTGGTGTTTGACGCAGAGTACACGCTTCTGCGAAGGCCAAGGCCACTGTGATATGCGGCAGGTGCGACTGCTGCATTTCGGAAGAGTCAATTCATGATGCGATCGTGCTCCGAGGTCCAAGGAAAGTCAGCACGTGTACTGAGGCGGCGCTGAATACGTTCCTCGTATCTTCCTGAGGTCCACTGCCAGCGATCCTTCATATCTCTCGACGCTCGCGCGACCTCGCAATACGCTTGCTGTGCCATGCGGACATATCGACAGGTTTGACTCTTTCAGCGCGTCGTGAGTGCCATTTGAGGAGTAGTAGTGTCAGAAAGCCGCGCCCAGCTGTGATTGATGCTCGGATGTCCGACTCACGGCGCCTGAAGACCGTCGCACTCCGGATATCCTCATCGATGGGGCGGCGGACGCGGCTGCTGCGTCATGAGATCGTGATTCTAACTCGTCGGTATCTACAGGACGCATCCACCGCCAGGTTTTTAGTACATGACATGATACATGTAACCGAAGCGCTCAATCGTTCGCAACAAGCTCGGATGGTACGGGTGCGTTTCCAAGGTCTACGCTTAAAGCCCCGCCACATCTCGTCCACTCGGTCCCAAGCCCAACGCCTGAGAAGTTGATCCTGCGCGGTGTGACTGGCTCGCCGTTGGGACGCAAGATATGCACCAGCCCCGGCAGCCAGAGATCGGCGCGATATTGCTCGGGGACGTAGATGATCTGCCGACCGTCATTGTCGTAAAGCCACCCATCGGACCACTCTGGACGAAGTACCGGCATGCTGTGCTCGCCCTCCGGGCCATGGGAGCGCCGTGTCCCCGAAGCCGAGTCCTCAGCCGGTAGTGGGGTGTTGTCTACGGAACACTTCAGCCATCACCCTCATAGTCGGAAACATTGCTCACCAGTGCTTTGGTCGACATGAAAGATCCGAACAGTGCCGTCGGAACTGCCTTGTAGAATAAAATCTCCTGACGGGGAGAGCGCAACGCAAGTTACCATGCCGCTTGGTATGCGTATGCTCGGCTCAAGTAGAGTTTGAGACGCTGAATCCCAGATTGAAATTTTTTTGAGCCATCGTCCTGCGGAGCGAATGCCATTCATAGAGACGGTGTCATATGGGCGGAGCTTCCTGCGATCATACCAGTTATCTGGACCATAGCCTTGCACCGGCCCGTCAATGGCTGGCTTGAGCCAAGTAAGTGAGGCATTTAGAACACGATCATCAGAGATTGATGCTCCGGTTTCTGCGTCCCACACATAGGGGACATCCTCCCCACCAAAAGCAACTGCGGCAAATCGACCATCAGGGGAGTACGCCGCGTATTCTGCCGGACCCGCATGGTATTCCGGTGGGTGGGATTGAGTCGTAGCAACGTCCACAGTAGACAAATTACCACCAGAATGCGTCAAAAGGAGGTGATTGCCATCTGGTGAAAAGTCGATAGCGTAGACTGAAGTCGTGCGGGTGCGAAGGGCAATGCTGCTGGAATCGAAGTAGTCCCACAATAGGATATTACGATCTCCGAATGCAAACGCAATGCATCGCCCATCGTAGGACCAAGCAATACTCGGAAAACCGTTCCGATCCTGATGCGGGAGCTCTCGAACGAAGCAGCGTTGGTCAAAATCAAAGACCCAGACAGAGGAGCTGTCTTCAGAAACCATCCCAACGGCGATGAGATTGCCCTTTGGAGATCGGGCGAGTGTAATACGTAACGGTCGTTGTCCGGGAGTGGGAATAGGAGGGCCATCCTGTTGGCCAGTATCCGCGTTCCATATGCGCATAGTAGCATCATCACCGGCAGAAATGATGGAGTCGCTGTTCAGGGAGCAGACAACGGAGTGAACCCAACCTGTATGACCTTGGAGTGAGTCGCCGATCTGCTGTCCTGTTTTGGCATCCCATCGGCGAATTGTCCAGTCCCAGGAGGCAGAAACCATATAGCGTCCGTCGGGCGAAAAGCATAGAGATTGGATACGGTTAGTGTGCCCGTGCGATATGCCGAGCATCTCTCCGGTCTCCGCATTCCACCGCAAGATGGCATCAATGTCGTCACCCGTACGAGCAGCAGCAGCAATAATTTGACCGTCAGGCGAAAATGCAATGGAGCGGACCGACGAAATCGGACTGCCTGGCGGGCGCCCGAGTTCGAGTACTGTCTTGTGCATGTTCTCTGCCTCTACGAGGCGCACATCTCCGTCAACACAGCCCACTGCGATATGGGTGCCGTCGGGTGAGTATGCAAGGCATTCCACACGATAGGGACAAAGGACTACAGGCCACGCCGCCGCCAAGCCGTCGACGGTGGGTAGGAGACTATTGTTACGGACGAAGGTGCGTCGAATCAGCGATGTGGTCGGGCAGAATGCCAGGGCAGAGAGGTAGATGTGCGGCACGAAGTCTTCAATAGGGTCAAGGAAGACATTGACAAATGAAATGGCGTCGTTGATGAACGCAATGGCATCGTCGTCATCCAATGGCTATTCGGACGCATAGCTCAGTATTGGTCTCTTCATCAGGTGAGTGCCTACCTTAAAGAACGATGCAGCGGTGAGCAAGACTGGCACGGCTCCGCGAATGAAACGACAAAGCGATGCCACCTCCATCCAGAACAGGAGCTTCTGCGTGAGGAATGTGCGAAGCTCTGTCGGCAAACTGACAGCCGATTTCGAGGCCATTGACAAGTGGTAGCTCCAGTGCTGACTAGCATACATGAGATCAGCAGGAAGCGACTTGATGCGATCGTCAACGTTAATCCGAAAATTCGATGCATATGAAGAAGGGAAATTGAAAATGTTGAACTTGAGAGACTCGTTCAGGACGCGAAGAGTTCCGAGAGCAACGACGTCATGAATTTCGCCTTGCTCAACGCGCCAGGCATGGGATGGATTTGCCCTCGTCAGGTAGTCCCGGAAGGAGGTATGAAGCGGTCGAAGAGGTTCATTGAAATCGCTAACACCAGACAGCAGGGATCCCAGATGCGGAAGCACAAGGTCAACCACGTCCGTGTCACCAGCTGCGCGACGGAGAGCCTTGAGGGTGCCCGTGGAAATAGGCTCGGCGGCGTATAGGACTTGGGCCATAACGGCACGGAAGCGCCGCAGTCCAGTGTCATCAGTAAATCGAAGTCCGAGAATCTTGGCATAGAGCTCCTCGAGTGAGCCGGTGCAAGACATAACAATCCCCGATTGCCCTTCAAAGTTCTTCTCGTAGAACTCTGCCACTGTTAAGCCTCCAGGGGGGTCTCTAAGAAACCGACAGGCAGTGGCCGCCCATTCGAAGAGGCCGCCTGCCGCAGCCACAAGTGAATTGACCTGGCTATCGTTCAGGACACTCTGTAGCCTGTGGCGAACAAAGAGGGCGATGCTTGAAGTGGCATCGTGCAGTTTCGAGCCGAGGTCCAAATGGTCGAAGGCAGATGGTGCTGGCTTGTGCCCAGCGTTGTTCGTGTTCTCGCGTACCATCCTTGCGACATCCAGCTCCAATCGGGACGTGACGATGACACGGAAATTCGGAGGTAGCTCCGCGACACGCGTCGTCAGACATTGGAGCAGCTTCTCGCGCCCTCGTGCGAGGTTCTGCTTCTCCCTGTCAAGGGCAGGCGCAGGGGTGCTGAGGTCGGTACACTCGTCGAGTGCGTCAATGACGATGAGCACCGGACCAACAAAGTCGACCTTCTGGGAAGGACGAACAATGAGTTCTTGCCACTGCTCCAGTACGTCACTCGACCGTGCAAGGTGTCCCATCTGGCGCAGGACTGTATGCAGTTCTTGCTTGAACTCCGGATTCCAATTGGCGAGCTCCCGCGCGAGAGTGCTGAACACCGACCAAGGGCGAAGGCGTGGGTCCGCGCGGTCAAACGCGAAGAATGCACCGAGGCGACCCAAAGCCTGGAATAGGGACGCAATGGAATGGGCGACGGACGACTTTCCGCTGCCTGCGACGCCAACGACGAAGCGAGCGCGGGTAGCATCGGGGTTGACGATCCAATCAGCTAGGCAGTCGAGAGTGGTAACCCTAGTACCAGTAAGGCAGGCTTTGTCATTCTGCCAGCCTGTTCCCTCAGCATATACAAGCTCTTGCAATGTCAACGTTGTGTCTGACGCACAGCCATTGTCAGTGCGCCAGTCTGAAAGTGGCGAGAACTCGTACCGATTTGAGCTACGGTAATGCTTATGGTCGTAACAAATTTCACGGTATCCGAAATGTCGCACTTGGCTATCTTGTCTCCCAGCTCGACGAACGCTGCGGAGTATTGCGTGATCTTTTCGTCGACGCTGTAGTCCACAATTCCTTTGAAAGCCCGTTTCACTGACACGACCATAAGCATGATCAGTATAATCACTTGAATGAGGGGCGCACTGAAACTCGTCTTTTCGTAATACTCTTGGATAAACCAGGCGCAGTCGACCGTTTGCTTCGCCAGCTGAGCAAACAACTTGCAGCGCGGGTTGCTGTCGAGGATCTGCCCGCCCTTAACCTCATCGTCCGCCATGACAATGTCAAAGGCGTAGTCCATATCCTCGATGAGCTTTTTCATGGCGTCGTCGCGAGCCTTCTGCTTCAAAACGGGCTGGGTATCATCAGAGCCTGACAGAACAATAATCACTTCCAGTCAACTCACCTGGATCCCAGCATTGATGAAACTGGTAACAAGTCTCACGTAGGGGTGAATCTGAGAAGGATATTTTAGACTTGACACTAACGATACGCACGCAGTGACGCACCTCGCCGATGTTGCCGAGAACGTTGCAGAACGCGGACAGCTGCTTGAAGAGGTTGTCCACACGCTCGGCCCATTCATCGGCAGCGACAGCGCCATCTTGCGCGAGCCGAACAGCGTTGGATGCGTGGGTGCCAATGGTGACGGCGGCGGCGCGTTTATCATGCGCGCCATGAATCGCGTCCTCGAGCGCGGGGGCCTGCGGCGTCTGTCCTGCAGGTGCTTGAGGCTCGAAGATCTGCAGAATAATCAAGAATTGTCGTTGTCTGTCGAAGATGGCGCACCTTTGTTGCGACGTTCGCGACGCTGTGACTGTCCTTGGTTGTTGAATCCACGACGTGAGCAGCGGCGGCGTCGCGATTATCATGCGCGCCGCGAACCGCGTCTTCGAGCGCCGGCGCCGGCGAGATCTGAAGAAGAGTTAAATGAGAATGACAGTATCAGCCGAGATTTGCACACCTCTGGTGTTTCGCCTGCGATGCTGCGACCGTCCTCAGCTGCCAGGCCTTCGACGACAGCGCCTCCATCAGAGGCGGCGTCACCGTCAGAAGATCTGCGCTCAAGGCGACTCGTCGACGGCACCGTGTCGCCCGATCGCACCGTCGGCGTGTCCGCAGGCGTAGGCGACGATGTTGCAGCATGTGCTTCGGGGCCGTGCGCTGCAGGTGCCTGCACCAGGCCGTAAGTATTGCGAGTGGTTCAACAAATTTTCAGAAGATGCGTACCGCGACTCCCCCTCTAGACGATTCCAGAGACAGTGCAGCTCGAGATCCGCCACTGCCGCCGCCGACGGAGTCCGACGCTTTCCGCGAGAAAAGCTTCTTGCACCAGCGCTTGAAGCGCAGAAATTTCTTCTTCAGCCTGTCCATTTTTCTGGTGTGCGGATATGGTGGCAGAGGTGGGAGAGACGATGTGCAGAGGAATATAGAAAGACACGCGTGTACGGTGCGGCGCTGGCGCGCTAGAAGCTGTTAAGCGTCTCCAGTTGCTGAAGGGGTGTCTCCGGCTCCTGGTTGCGACCCTGCCAAGCGAAGCATCACCAGGAGACTCGGGATAGAGCCAGGGGAAGGCGAGTAGAAGCAGCTGCATTGGGTCGCAGAGGTGGTGCGCCATTAACACAGCGACTTGGCACGGTTATCGGCGAACAATCCGAGAATGTGGTAGGGTACAGTCCCATTTAAGACGTGGGCCGTTCGACCCACACGTGGAGGGAGAACAGTCATTCCCTTCACGAAGCCGGATTAATTTCGAGTTCATACGACCTATCCGAGGGCAGCTAAAGCACCATAAATGACGGTAAGCGTGCGGGGAGGTTCAACTCGTACCGTGCAATTTCGATGCGGCAAGTAGTAATACGCGTCCATTTCTCCGCCGCATGACTGACTGTGAACATAATTATCAAAGACGTGGTTGGAAAATGAGGACATCTTACTAATGCAGAACCCGGCGGGACTGAACATAGCAGTCTGCGAGGCCGTTTGCGTGCTGCGACTGTCCAGGCTGCGAGCGACAGAACCTCCACTGCGCCACGGCCGGGAAAAATTTGGCTGTTTAGCGACTGGAAGCCGCTTGGGACATTTCGCGATACAGATTAGTGCAATGCGCAACGTAAATGCAGCCTTTGTGTATCGACGCGTCACGACGCGTGCTGTCGGAGCTCGAACTACTCGGTCCTCCTCGTCATGCCCCTCGTGCCATCCTCGACGCAGACTGCCCCCGAAATCCTTCCACAAGCCGTTGAAGGCCGCGCGCATCCGATAATTCTCATTTTTGTGCTGCGATACGCAATATCCGGCCGACGCGGCGCTGCTCTCCCAGAACCTGTCAAATTCTGTGCAGGCCATCTGCTCACGCGCTCAATCCCGCCCAGCAAGACAGCAGAAACCCCGCAGCTTTTTCCCGCGACGAAGATGAGAGTCGCAGTCGGCCAGCGTAGCTCATTGCGCTCGCCGCGTTCGGCGGCACCCATTCGGCCGGCGATACTGTACTCACAAAGGTCTGCATTGACCCACGGTCGCTGCTACACTTAATTAAACTGAATCAGAGTGCGCCAGACTGCAGTCGGAAAGAGTGATACTTACTGCTTTATTGGACCAGCTGCCCGGACTGATGAGTACCGTTACTAGGCGTCGTTGACGGTGGCGCCTCTTGTCACCCCCGCCCTGATGTAGCACGCGGCCGCGTTCGCACCTGCGGCCAATCATCCATAACTCGTTCATGAACCCGTTCGAGGGCGCCGGTCTCGGCTGCGGCGTCCTCTTCCACCACGTCCCGCAACTCCTGCTGCTCCAGGACGCACATCGCCGCCTCGGGCTCGGCAGGTTTATCCTACGCCAGGCCCAGCATAACTTCACCCGGCGCGCTGGAGATGAACGTCGGAATATCCGGTTCACGTTTGACTTTGGCATGCTCGTACGCGCCGACCAAGGTTCGACTGTCTACGCTAAACGACTGCGCGTCGTTCTGCCTCTGATCCCCGCCGAGACAAGCGCGAGCTCAAGGCGAGGTGGCAGCGCCTACTGGCACTGCAGTGCCGCATCACCTCGCCCTCGCTCGTTTGTCGCGGTGTCGGACGCCGAATCACGCTGCTCCAAGCCTCGCACGATATCGGGCGCGTCGATGGCGGCGGTAGATGCGGCGCACCCGTATGCTCTCTAATTACGACTTCGGCGTGCTCTGTCTCTCGACGTGCCAGCTGGCCTCGTTACGACAAGGCCAAATCTTCACCCACGAGCGCGCTGCTGCCGCCGCGGTACACGCGCGAGCCCGCGTTCAAGACGTGCTTTCGAGCCAGATGTGTGAGCGACGTCGCGCCGCCCCAGCCGGCGGAGACGACTTCGGTACGCCCGTCTGCGCCCTTGATGCTTCATCTGCTTATTTCATAACGCCAGGCTGCGAGATCGATGTGAAATGAAAGCGCAAGCCGAGCAGGCACAGCGGCTGTGCGTCGTGAAACTGCACTCGAGCCCGAACGCGCGCGTGGGGCACGTCGCCGACGGCAAGCGTCCAACCGCGCTCGGTGAGGGCGTCCAACTCCTGCACGAGCGCGTCGAGTAACCCGTGACCACGGGCCACGCGTTTTGCTCGGCACCTTGAGGCTGAAGCCAAGCGTGGGCACAAGCCGCCGTCTGTGTTCGAGGCGAAGCGGCTCTCCGAGCGCGAGTAGGCATTGAGGCGCGCCCCGCGTCGCGCCGCGAGAAGGTCTACTAGTAGTGCAACCAGCTTTCACACAACGGCGAGCCAGGCGTCGCGCTCTTCCGCGTACAGAAGGTCGGTTTCGATGCCATAAATGTGATCGTGCGGTTGCATTCAGCTCGTTGCTGGCGCGCTTCTGGAAACCACTCATTATGTCTCCCGTGAACGTAGAGAGTATCCGCCAGTTGTGAAGCTCAAGCCAAATGTTATGTATTCCAGAAAAGGTGATTTCTTGCTCGTCATCTGAGTTGTGAAGCGCTGCGGCGCCGCGTTAATTGTCGACGTGGGAAGAGGGCAAGAGATTGTGGTCGGAGCTGCAACCGTTCTTCTGTGGTATCCGGGATGACCGTGGACAAACTGCAAACTGCAATTTGATGCCTGGTCGGCTTACGCGCCGAGCGCGCCTTCCACAACGTTTCCTCGAAGCCAACCTGAGGACAAATACCCGTTGGCTCGTGCTCACTGCCGTCGCCGGCGCCGGCGCCAACGAGCTCAATGCTCTTTTTGTGCAATTTTCGATAATTTTGATATATTTCTGCTCGGAATAGCGTTCTCTTTAACATGGCATCGCCAAAAGATGCTCAATAAATGTCTTTGTGCAGGGGCAGAGCGTTCTTTCGCGCGATTTTCCATAGCTCGGCCCTTTTCTCGTGTGTAGGTGGGATAGGAGTGACAGGTGGGCGAGAGAGACTGCGGGCAGACGGGTAAAGCAGGACTTGCGGGAAAACTGCAGCTGGCTGGTACTGTGGCAAGGCGGAATCTGATGAGCGTCTCCCGGTTGCTGAAGGAGTGTCGCCGAGCGCCACGGAATGCGGCCCTGGCTGAACATTGCAAGAGGAGACAAGAGTCGATGACGAGCGACGCAAGCGGCGCAAGTTGAATGGACAGGACGAGCGCCGATATCGAGTCCCAGCAAAGTCGTACACTCGGTTTACCGTGATCACCAGGAGACGTAGAGCTCTCGAATAATGCAATTGCCGCCCATACTGGCCGGAGGAGCCCGGAAATCTGTCGGTGTGAGCCCAGAGGCTCCAAGCACTCCCGTCAGAAGCTGCTCAGCCCAGAGAGCGGGACCTGGCATTCGGGTCCGCTCGCTCTGAAGAGAACACTGCTGGGTACTGTATCCATAATCCCTCGGGATAGACGAGGCTACGCTTCTCGGCTGCAGAAACGTGCGAGAAGTGCTAGTCTCGTTCCCAGACGATGCGCCGGAGTCGGACTTTGATTCCCGGACACGTCCGCCGGCTAACGTCTGGGCCGCACTTTCGATTTTTCAAGCGCCGCCGATTTTGATACTGAACGTGACTTTGGACTTCGCCAAATCGCGTCGACCTTCCCTACACTCAGAATTCACCTCTCCAGGGACCAGAGCATAAATGCGTTTCAGAGCATTTGGAGACGATTTGGATGATGTCATTTTTCCCACAAAGATAAATATATAGAAATTAGCTGTGACCCCCCAGTCGCCCAAAAACACCTCAAATGGTGTCTAGGACATCTATTAGTGGATTCTACGCAAAAATGGGAGGTAGTGATCAAGCAGGGTAATTACTACGTATTTTCCGGAGGCTCAAAATAACCATGGCTCATTCGCGCCCAAATCGTTTGAAAGTCATTTTTGCCTATGCTTGTGGAGACATGAATTTGAAGTGGTGAGGCGTCGGTGCGATTTGGCTAAGTCCAGTGTCACGCTCAGTATCAAAAAGTGTGACGGTTCTGGTGACGAAAGTGCATCCCAGCCTCTTGAGACTCCGTATCGGCGGAGTTCGAAAGAGGCTGGGGACGAGCCTACGTTGCTGGCTGCCCTAGGCAGCTCATGCGCACGTCTACCGTAGAGGAGAAGCGTATTCCGCGTATCGCAGCACATTGAACCATTGTAGCGGGCGGCATGTCGAAGAGGCACGAACGACGAGGAGGACCATCTAGATCAAGCTCCGACAGCACGCTTTTTGGCCCCATGCTTCGCCGTCCATTCAACACTAGCTGCAGCACTGCTGTAATTGGCTGCTCAAATTGTCTGCCGGTCCTCTGTGAGCTTTATATCTCGCCGAGATACCTGCCCGGGTAGCACCAGTGCTTCCACCCGGCGACACGGGCACATCATCGGGGAAAACAGGATTTTATTTGACTGACATTGCACGTGGCCGCAATGCATTATAATGTCTTGCAATGAGCACAATGCATTACAATGACCCCACGGCCTTATAATGACATGGAGGTCATTACGATTTCGGCGCAAGATTGCCCCAATATTGAGCCCAGATTGCAATGACATTCAAATGACCTTACGGTGACGATTAAACGATGTTGAAATGTCATTCTAACTACATGCAATCCAGAGCCGGCTACACCGCAGCCGCCAGCTGGTTCAATTATTGAATATTGGATAGGCCACCGCGCCACCGGCCACGCACAGCAACGCGTCAGCAGCAACAAATCCGTGCATCGGGCGAACGTCCGCAACAGAGGCCACCGCCAAACGACGACGGAACGAATACAAATGGGACGGCACTCACAACCGGGGGAAGGCGGGGAGGCGGCCGTCTTGCAATGTTGCTCGTTGGGCAGCGAAAAGGCTAGAACAGACGAAGTCAGCTTGTGCTCAGCGATGTCAGGGAGGAAACGCGTACCACTGCCCAGAAAGATCGTACGCGAGCTTCGTCCGCGGGACAGCTGGTAGATAGTCGGCGTGCACGTTGACAGTCCAAGCTGGACGGCGAGAACTCACAGAGACCGGGGGGCACGAGGGGGGAAAAGAGAGAGGACAAGGAGCATTCGGTTGATTCCGACTTCGCGTCGACTTTTTTGAACTGTGCGACGCGTCATGGCGACGGCTTCGGCCGCAGGCTCAGTCACGGTGGAGCAGCGGTGGAGCGTAGGATTTCAGCTCCAAGTCCGTTTAGGTGCCTGCTGGCTGCTCTGCGCAGCCCTCCTCCGCGAATACGAGCGAATTTAAGCAATAGACTCCCCATTCTCACACCAAAGGTGCAAGTCGGACTGGCAACGGTCGTCTTCTAGGTTAGGATTGGGCAACCTGTACACAACGCAGAGAATGTTGTGCACCTACTATACTGAGGGGGAAACATTGAGGCTGCTTTGGAGGCAAGTACGAACATTTAGGTCCCATTGCGAAGAAGGCGCACTGCTGCAAGGAATTCTAATAGGACTGCAACGGTTGCAGAATATTACGGGGTATCTCGATGGCACTGCAACGGCTGCAGAATGTTGCGAGGCATTATAATGTCCTAAATCCATTTGAATCGCTGCAATGCATTGCAATGAAATCCGGTTTTCCCCGATGATGGAGAACCTGGGACACCGACTCAAATTCCTCCTCCTCGGTCGCGTTGCCGACGCTCCAGCACGCCTCAAGCGTGGACGTAAGCCAGACGTATGTGCGGTTATACGACAGATTATGAGCAGATGGAAGGTAAGCTCTTGGCGCGTGCTTGCTGTGATGCAATAACTGACGCATATGCTATACTGCTCTTTTTCTAGGCGATCCAGCATTTCTCTGGCCACCCCCGGTTGGAAGGAAAACACAGGACTGCTCGTCGGCGATCTGCTCTCTATCCTGTCTATTTGCCGCTGACAGAGTCGCTGAGCAGCGCGCCAGGCCCCCGGCAAAGTCCGATAAGGGTCCCATCTAAACGGGACCCGTATCGCCGCGTTTCGCGGCCGCTCCATACATCTAAACGGGACCCGCGGTGGCCGTCAGGTGCGTCCATGGTCCATCTAAACGGGACCCGCGGCAGTGCTGACGTCGACGCGGATGGCCGCTCCCAGCACCACGCTTCTGGAAGACCGATGCAGCTGCCTTGCGCCAATCGCGTTAAGCGAGGTCCGAAGACCATTATGCACCACAAATGCACCAGGTGCACACCACGATGACCGTTCTGGGCGCGTTCTGACGTGATTTTGCTGTGCTCGTCGCCCAGACATCTTCATTTGAGCTGTGGTGGGCAAAATGAATTGTAATCGTGGTGTAGGTAGCGCAGTGTGGCCCACGCGCCCACCTCCCATATATAAGGGGCGATAATGCCCGTTGCTTCATCCTCCAGCTCCAGCTCTAGAGATCCTTTGCTCTCTGCCCTTGCAAAGTTGTATCAGAGGATGAGGAGTGTACAAACAATGAGATTTTGACCGGTAGAGAGCATTGATATACATATTGACTATCTGAGAGTGCGCCGGCAGCAGATCTCGGAGGAAACTTTACTTCCGCGGATACCCGGAAATAGCCGAACCTCCATGTAAACGGGCCCCGCCAGGGCCGATTTTTGAGGTTATAAACGGGCCCCGCGGCCGGATTTTGCGGATGGGACCTCTAATGACCTATGCCAGGGGCCTAGCGCGCCGCCGCTTTTGCGGGAGGACAACGAGAACTTGCTCGGCGCGGGAAGCCGCCTCGCTTCATACAGACCGCGGGCGCCTCATGAACTGCTCTCCTCATGCACCCGCAGCTATGGATTTCGTTGGCGTTCCCCGAGCCTGCAGCGTGATTTGTTGCACCATCCTCGCATGTCCTACGTCCCGTCGCCTTGCTGAACGGTCGGCCCACTAGGTGTCCTACTCGAGCGCATACCCGTCGTCCTCATGGTGATCATCAACGCCACGCTGCGCACAATCAGCTCATGGTCTGCGCTGGGCGGTGGCCTGGCCGGCTTCCTGCGCGTAGTTGACGTTGCCATTTATCCTGAGCATGCGGAAAGTGTCTGGGTTGCCTACGCCGGTAAATGCTGTTATGACCTCGCCGCCGCCCGCGCCCTACATCTGTGACGGTCTGCGATTCCTCCTCCCCAGCACGCGCCGCGGTTCCCTAGCAAATCCCGCCGCCGGCCGCCTACGATCCCCGACGCGCCAAAGCGCGGAATCGGACGCCACTTCACCCTACACTCAACCCCGCTTGACATTAGACCCAGCGCACCGGCAATCGTGCTCTGGAAGGGCTCCCTGTGCGTGCAGTCGACGTTTCTGATCATGGTTGTCTACACCGATCTCGCCGCCGCCTGCGCCCTACATCTCTGACAGTCTTTGCTGCATACCCCCCGACATCCTGAAGCGAGCATCTTCGAAGTTCGCTTCCTTCATCACATCCCACGCCGCCCGCCGCCGGACCCGTTCAGCAACTCACCCTAGCCCCGGCCACCGAATCACCCCGCACGATCTCGGGCGCGGCGATGGCGGCGTACACATGTGCTTTTTACCCGCGATTTCGGCATGCTCTGACTCTCGACGTGACGATTAGCATTGTTGCGACGAAGCCGCGCCTTCACCCGCGACCGCGCTGCTGCCGCCGCGGTACGCGCGCGAGATCGCGTTCAAGACGCGCCTGCCAGCCAGCTGCGCGAGCGACGTCGCGCCGCCCCAGCCGGCGGAGACGACTTCGGTACGCTCGTCTGCGTCCTTGATGCTTCATCTGCTCATTTCATGACGCCAGGCGGCGATATTGATGAAAGCGCAGGCACAGGGGCTGCTATCGTGTTGCATGTGCGTCGTGAAGCTGCACTCGAACCCGAACGCGCGCGTGGGGCACATCGCCGCCGGCAAGCGTCCAACCGCGCTCGGCGAGGGCGTTTAACTCATGCATGAGCGCGTCGAGCAACCCGCGGCCACGGGCCACGCGTTTTGCTCGGCACGTTGAGGCTGAAGCCAAGCGTGGGCACAAGCCGCCGTCTGTGTTCGAGGCGTTGCGGCTCGCCGAGCATGAGCAGGCGTGCCCGTGCTGCGCTGGCGGACCTCAGCCAGCTGCGCACAACGGCGAGCCCGGTGCGGCAAGGTCTGGATGTAGTCAAGTACTTTTATTGCTGATATGGTTCTGGATACGAGAACTGGTCCTCATGTCGCTCGCGACGCAGATAATCCGCCTGCCGTCATCAGCTTTAAGCCAATACATAGTTATTAAGGCCAGGAACGGGCATTTCAATCCAGTCGTGGTCTAACCTGTGAAAGTGCTGCGGCGCGAACTTCAAGTGTCGCCGTGGGAAGAGGGCAAGAGATGGTGGTCGGAGCTGCAAGCGTTCTTCGCTTCTGTCTTCCTCGTCATGTGGCCAGCGCAATACACCGCGACAGTCCTCAAGTTCATATCCACGACGCGCGCTGAAAATTGCGCAATTCCTGGTCGCGACGAATAAGCAACGGGGCCTCGGGCCTCTCGCCGAGCTGCTCATGGACCGACCAGCACGCAAACGCCTTGCGACTACGGTGCTGAATGCGTGTGCGGTCGCAGACGCGAGTTCAACGCCTCGAGCCGCGTGTATCGTGCGGAGCAGCTCGTATGGAGGTCAGTCGCTCTCGACGACGGACTTGGTTGTCGCCCCAGCGCTCAAACGCGTCTGGAAGCCCGTACACGCAGTGCGTCCCATTTCTTTTTTTTTTCTTCAAGTCGAACTAACGATGCCAGCATGCAGACGCGCGTATCCGGACTCACGACTCGGCAGACTCGCTGCCGCACGCGGCGCTCGTGCGCGCAGACCGGCCGACGTTCGACTGCCCGCGCTGCGGCTGGCAGAACGACCGCGCGCCGTTTTGTCTGTGGTGCTTGTGCCAGGACGAGGGCGAGTTTAAAGCCAAGTGGCAGCGCCCGCTGCGGCGTCGCATTACTTCGCCGTCGCTCGTCTGTCCCGTCCCGCCGACGCCGCCCGCAAGGCGCCGGTTCTCGTCGCCTGCTCCGCCGTCCTCCTCTGCTCCCACTGCCCCGCCTATCTTTCCCCCGCCTACCGCTACTCCTACTTTTCCCGCCACCGTTGACGACGATAATCCTAATGGCCCACCTGCAAATGTTGTTGATACCACGTACATGTCCATACCATCCCCGTTCCCCGTTACGACTACCCTTACCGCAACTACTACTAACTCTCCTGCCGCACCCGCTCTTTGCACCCCGCCCTCCTCCCCGCTCCTTTCGACGACGAACCGTGTACGATATCCGTCCGCCGCGTGCGCTTCCTCCGTCGCCCCGTCTTCTCCGCTACCCTGGCCGCTCACCGCCTCGTCCGCTTCGACTTCCCAGACCCAATCTCCGCCGCTCAGCCCGACTTCCACTAAGTTTTCTGCATATGTCTCGCGCAAGACTGCCGAACGTGAGGTGAGTGTTTTACTGCTCATGTCTCCGTGCTTGTTTCCCCTTTCTCTGCGTCATTCTTTCACCTTTTCTATGGCCTTTCCTTCGTCTTAATTGCACGTGCCAATTTAGTCTCACTATTCCCATTGCGTCCCCTTGCCCGTCCTTTCCCTGTACGCATCGCTTGTCTCTCACCCATCCAGTTTATCCCCGTTCCTCATTCTCACCGTCTCCCATTCCACTTCTCCCACGTCCCATTTCCGCCTCGCAATGCTTTGATTTCCGCATCTCATTGAGACTGCATCCATGGCTCGTTTTCGCCGGCGACCGTCCGCTTGTCCTCTTCTTGCCCGTCACTTGTTCCGAGTCCATCTTCTCCTCTCGCGCGCACTTCCTCGTTCCCGCTCGCTCATGCACAACTCCCGCACGCAGGCGCGCATGCACCGCATAGCGGAATGCGCGAACGCCGCAGCTGTGACACTCGACATCGGCGCGCGGCCGACGTCGCCACTCGCGCCCCCTCCCGCACCCGGCGCAATCGCGCTGGGCCACCTCCTGCCCATCCCGGGCAGCCTGCGCATATCGAACGTACCGCCTGGTGGCGGTGGTGGGACGAGCGTCGCGGGAGGGTCGAGGACGAGTTTGGATTTGCGGAGCGTACGGAGTCGCGAGGTCTGTCTTTCATCTTTTGGCTTGATTATTTGAAAAACGGGATGCTGACGCGAAATGTGTGATAAGGCGGACTCGCTGTACTCGCCCGCGCGTTCGGTTGCCTCGCGCTCCTCCGCTGGTGTCGGGCTCGGCGGCGGTGGGAGGAGGAGTCGGAGCGTGCATCGCCGCGGAGTACGTACCCGGTACCCCATCCTTTTATCCGATCATGAGCATACAGCTGCACGCCCACGAGCTGTCGTCCTTCTCCCGCGCGCGCGAGTGTGATAACAGCCTTCTCTGAGGGCTGCATACTCGCGCGCGCGCTTGCTACGAGCGGCATACGGCATGCTGCTGGGAGTGTCATGCTGCATACGCCATGTTACTGAGAGCGTTGCGGCATGCTCCCAGCGTCGTGCATCGTGCGTCGTGAGGAATGTTGTTCTCAGCGTCGTGCGTCGTGAGGGATGTTGTTCTCAGCATCGTGCGTCGTGAGGAATATTGTTCGCCGCGCGGTGCTCCGGCGCGCAACTTGCGGGCCCGCATTCTGTTTTATCTAACTGCTTGCTGACCTCTTCGTTCGTATAGGAATCCTCCCAGTACTCACTGGCACCTCCCCTCCCGTCGCCCGCGGAGATATCAGACGAAGACGTCGACGCCGACGTCGATGACGAACTTGCAACGCCTGCTTCTCTGCGCGGACGCGGACGCTCGCACTCGGATGCGACTGCGGGTCGGGGTAAACGCGCCGCCGCGACGGTCGGGAAGTTCTTCCGGCGTGTCGGGGGTGCGATCCATCTACCGCATATGCCGCATCGCGGTCGCGGACGCGCCCCGCGAGACGACTGTGGAGAGCACGCGGCACCGGTTGCGTTTGGAGAGGGAGAACGCGCGGCAGCCGGCGATGCAGGAGGACTGCGTGACGGTGTTGCAGCTGCTGAGCCTGCTCAAGGTGGTGTTTCTGGTGTTGGCGCGAAATCAGGCGTTGGCCGCTTGTTGGAGTGGACGTCGGCCGCGTGGGGGCGGCGTCGGCGGCGGTAATGGATATTTTTGTTGTTGTCAGTGAATGCTCCGCGTTGGTGCTCGTGAGACTGATCCTCAAAATAAGGCAAGCTAAACAGTGTTGGAAGGTGCAGATGACGCGTTAGGATGCTTCAGCTCTGCTTCAGACAATGGTATGGCGGATCTCGAATCTGAGACGCTGAGGAGACGTGGAACGGTCAGCCAGCCATATCTTTCAAGTAAAATCTTCACCCACGGTCGCAAAATGTGAATATGTAAGCACATTGCCACCGGAGAGGAGCCAGGTCGGACCTCCAATCACGCGTCAACTCCGCTCTCGCTCCTTGTCCTCGCGTTCATTGTTTTTCGGGCGGCACATTACTCGCGGCGCCGTGCACCATTGCCTCTCTCGAGGTTTGCACTGTAATGTGCGCTGAATAACCGTCGTTTTCTGTTGCGACGTAGTTCTGGCGACGCTGAGCAGAATACGAGGCTACTGTAGAGCTAATAATTATTACCATGGACGTTGGACCGTGACATGTCGTAGTTAGGTATCAGATGATACCCGCTTGTCAATTGCTCAAACTCCGCACTTTAGGGGCGGTCGAGATTAGATGCGGCATCAGCTTCCGAGCAATCCGCTTGATCAAATCCCGCACGACTCGCAGCCTCGTCCTCATCGCACGCTTGCTCCTGTCCACAGTCGGTAAGCATGGAAGCTCATTTAAACTGGTTCTCTCTGAAGTAACATCTGTATTGAAACTTTCAGTAATCCAATATTTCCGGAATCGACCACCCGATAAGGCAGGCCGAGTGATGGCAGACGCTACACAGCGCGTCCGCCCGCTCGCCGGTTCAAGGACGTGCTGTAAGTAGTGGCCTGCTTTAAGGAGACTAGACATGTCGGAGACATTACCTTGGGCCACCCGTGACACGTGACATTTCCAGACATACAAGAGAAATTTTGGCTCAATCAGTGCTTCTCAGCAGAACAAGGCACAACTGGACAGTGAGAAAGAGTATTTGATACAAGACGAACCTTCGCTTCGCTACGGTTTTGAATCGCTCGTGCTCGCGCAGCTCCCGTGTGATCATAATAAATAGACATAGTTGAGCATTGTTCACGCAGTTCAAGGGCTAGACAAAGTAATTAGAACATACACGAGGAGACACGAAGGCCGGAGTAGTTCGGCTTCGGAGTACCGAGATCAGGCAGGGGGGAAACAGCATCGCAAGACGATTCGGACATAAGTGTATCACCATAATCTTCGAGACGCGGGGAATGGTCAGCTTGCATCGGAACAGACGGGGCGGGGGCAGGACAATCGAATCCATAAGCTGACTCGGGAGAGTAACCCGGCGAAGTAGCAGAATAACGAGGACTCTGCGGATACACGGTCTCAGACTGAAGACCATGAGTGTCCACGTACGACAACGCCTGCTTGGGGAACCTGGAGGCTATGAACTTCTTGAAGGCAAGTTCAAAGAGCACAATAGGGTCCTCAGCTGACGGAGTCGAGAGCGAGTCGCCGTGTGCGGCGGTCGAAGGGACGGCATCGTACGTGTCGCCGACGTCCGTGTGGTCTGCAACTGTTCCAGCCGGGTTGTCCTTCGTAGCCATTGCCATGAATGCCGCGTACGCAGCGGGGTCACACGCGGACCTGAATGCAGGAGGCGTCGCACTATAACTGATAGTGAGACGCAGGAACAGGAACGATGGGATCAAAACGTACGCCATGTTGGGGTCCTCCATGCCGTCAGTGCCATAATAAAGATCAGCAGAATTTTCGGGCGCGGCGGGTGGCGTGGCTGCGTCCGAGAAGGGATCAGGGGAAGGTGTCAAGCTTGGGCTCGAGTCTACAATCTTGGGCACGGCACTATGAAGAGATTATGAGCCACGTATGACGAGCCTGCTTGAAACAACATACTCGACGAACGGACGATGCTGCCCGCTATTAGCGAGATGAACATGCACAGCGAGCCTAAGGGCTCACGTCAGCAAGAGCGAACATCAGACAAAGGGCTGTACATACCATTTGCAAAAGTTGTCCGTCGAGGCCCTTACACCCCGAGGCCGAGCCATCTGAGGCCAACCGACTCAAGAATTGCGCGTTGCAAGGAGGGTCGTCGCCGTCGCGAACATCGTGGACGTGGAATACGGCGCGATGGTCCTTGAATGAAGTCAATAGCGCGGATACGCTGACAATGGAATCGTCTTCGAGCAGCGGAGGCGTGCAGACATGTGCCGTTGCGTCATCAAGAAGGCAGCTGTGAGCAACGATCAGCGATGCAGCAAAACGGAATGCCGTCGTACCTCGCAGTCACAGGGCACGGCAGGACTTGGTCGTCACCGATAAGGACACTGAAGTTCGTGAGGCCCGTAGATAGAATTTTTCCTTTGAAGATGACCGCCGGGAGAGCGTGGTCGTCGGAGGGGTTGTTGGTGACGTAAACGTCCGGCGAGTGGAGGAAGAAGGTGGTGTTGAACAACGTCGCTGGCCCTATGACCTGCGCATATGTGCCATGAGGGAACGCTGGGGCAGCACCGTCGACCGGGAAGGTAATGGTGGCAGAGACCTTCGAATCTGCGGACGTATCAGGGACGCGTCGTCAAGATTAGGACGGAGCACGAACTGTACAGCTCGATGCTGGATAAGTAACAATAGAGCCGAGGTTCCCCTTCCTGCCTTGGGGGAAGGACGGACGGGGTACGCAACTCGAGGAAAGCGTTGAAGAAGAAATGGGCCATGTTGAGCGTTCTGACGACACGAGCTAGGCTTTGTAGGCCAACCGACCTTTCGATTAGAGTTTCTAATCCCGACGTGTCAGCGCGAAAATGACAGGCAGCATACAACGTGTCTGCAATTTTGATGGAAACGGCGAGAAACGGCGAAAAACAGAACAGTGATCATGATTGTGCCTCCGACCTAGATCACGTGAGCAAGGAGATTCCTATAAGGCACACTGTTAGATACTGTAACATTGCGAATCACTTCCTAGCTATGCGCGATTTCAAGGGCCTTCTTGAAGAAATCTATGAATGCCCAGGAGAAGCGGGACACAATGTCGGCAAGGCAGCATTTTCTATCCATACCGCATTCTCCTTGCTGTATTTCGAGTAAAAGTAGGTTAAAGATGTCTGTAACAATACGCCGCTGCAAGATGAGCTGCTCTTCGACGTCTGCTCGAGACTCATACCGACACAGAACGTTGTTAGTCCATTCTTGGATGTATGCTACTGCACCGAGCCGTGTCTGATCAATCGGTGGAAACTGCGACAGCGTACGAGGCATGCGTGACAAAATGTAGACCTGTCGGATACATGAGCGGGTCTCGAGGCCTTTGCAATGTCCCGGGACTCACCTCGACGTCGCTGTCGCCGAGGTCAGTGATCGAAATGCCGTGGAAGTCCTTCAACTCCACGGTGCTCCATATCGGTTTGGGTTGTCTAGCTCTTCCTCGCAAAGCAGATGCTGACGGGAAAGACTCGCTACCGAATCTCATCCTTGTGCTGAAAGTGACTTGAGCACAGGGTCTTTATACAGTCGCGGAAGTAATTGATCTCCGTGTTACGCAAGTAGCTCATCTACGGCTGATACACGGTTTCCACTTTAGGCAGGTGAATCTCAGTCATGGTAACCCAGCTACTTCTCAGTTATTACTGTAACCCGACCCAGCTACTTCTCAGTTGCTGTAACCCAGCTACAACAAATTACATCTCTCGGCAGATATCCATTGCCTGGTTATGGAAGTCCGTGTACTTCCACATCCAATTGTCAATGAAATCCCGCACTAACTGGCGCTTAGAATCTTCACCGGACTCATACATCAACTCAGTCATCATCAACGTCGCAATGTCCTTGATTATGCTCTCCTGAAGAGTGAGTCTATGCGTCAGTTCCTCGACGCAATGCGTCATGCGGTCCGCGCGACGAATCCAGCGGCGAACGTAAGAGGGATTCTCCATACGTGAGCTATCAATGCGGGGAAGGGCGGACAGGATGCGTGGCATACGGTTGAAAATATAAGCCTGGAGGCGATCAGAACTTCCAACAATAACGCTGGCAAGCAAAACTAAGCAACGTACTTCAAGATCTTTGTCGCCGATCTTAAGAATAGGAATGCCATCGAATTTGCCCGGTGTTTTGGCCGCACGGGTACCAACAGCGCTGAGCTTCTTCGCAGTCCCATCCGTACCAACTGCACCAGTATGCGCTGCTGTTTGTTCTGCATCAATGTCTGACGGGCTCTCCGTCTTCACAGAGCGTAAAGGTTCCATGTTCTCACTCTGAATGAAGGAAATAATCCCTTCTATTTAAACGATTCCCGGAGTTTCAGATCGACGTGATAGACCCGTAGTACATCCGCAAGTATCTTTAGCTGAACGATCACGTATCATGACCACGTAGTGTTTCACAGTAAACGTGTGACACATGACATATCCAAAAGAAGTAAGTAAGACGCACGGACACCTATCGCGCGCGTTCATGGATGCGTCCGAAGAAGTCGCAAGTCTGTCCGTCTATAGCACGCAGTCGGCGCAATACAACAGCGTCCACTGCATTGCCAGTGGCTCACCAGCGCGACGTAAGCAAGTCTCATGGGGATGACGGGTACAGCAGCTAGCACGCTCGAAAAGAAGGTGCCGTGCTGCAAGTCACCCGAGTGGAAGGCTGGTGTCGGCGACTCCGCGTTCAAGCCCGGTTTTGCACCGGTCATCGATTGGGAACGCGAACTGGAAGGAGGGCTAATAGGTTGCGTGGGTGGGGTTTCTTTCTACAGAAAAAGAAATCATCAGCCTTGTGCTATCTCCGCCACATAGACTGACCTGCGAATAAAATGCAAAGGTAACAGCTCGCTGTAGAGTGCCTTAGCAACCTCGCGCTCAGTGTTAATGGCTTTCCGGTTCGCGTCTCGGGTGTGGCGTGCGCGCAGCGTGTTCGCGATGCACATTCACGATGCGTCGAGAGTACGGACTTGGACGAAGTCGAGGGACGCACGAGAATTCTTCGTACGATTTCTGCACGGCTGTGTCCTAGTAAAAAAGTAGCAACGTCAGTGTGAAACAGCAGGGGTCGGGCGGGATTAGGAACGCACTGTCATGCAAAAGCGCACGGTACATGCAAAAGATAGAGTGTCTCGGGCATCTTGCAGTACTTGTTGACGAAAATGCACGAGAAAGGCAGGTCCTTCAGGTCGTCGATGTCACGCTTCATTCTGTGCCACGGTTTCTGCATACTATGTGGGCCTGCGCGAAAGACATTCGCAAACCGGATGGAAGACGGAGGCCAAAAGAAACGCGCTTAGCACGGCGTCTATACGACTCGGTCCCGATCGGCAGCGCATCTTAGACGGCGGTGTTGCTCAGACATTACTTCGTACATGACAGTATAATGCAGGAATGACTATATTGTTACTGTGTGATTGCGCAAAGGAATAGGTCATAGTATCTTTACAACAGTCAAAGCATTCGGAGAAATATATCTGCGAGCGTCTGCGAGCTGAATTGCCAAGTAAGGAGGAAATCCTTAAGCGCACGTAGATCTCCACTGGCCCGTCTTAGGTCCTGCTGCTCTGCCTCAGCGATCTCACGAATGAGGACCTTTATGATGATCAACTCTTCTCGCAAATGTTTGTTGATAAGAAGAGCTTTATTGACCCACTCTCGCGGGTTGGACACTGTGACGAAGCCAGCGTCACTACAATCAACCTGCGGCAGCGATTTGCCCACGAAAGGATTGTTCAAGGCGACATATAACTGTGGCAATGTGTCAGTAATTAACTCCAACAGCTGCTGGATGCTTACGGGTAATTTGTCAAATGGAACCTCTGCGAGCGGCAAATTCGGGAATTGGTGAGAAGACTGAGCCATTGATGCCAGAGGCGATGTGGGCAAAGAGAGAAGTGCGCGACGGCCTCGTATTTATACGGATCGTGATGCGTCCGCACATCAGTTGAAACACTACGAGAAACTGAGACACGCAAGTCGTAGACATTCAACAGCTCCTCGCAAGTTAACGTCTGCTGCCATCCGCCTTCTACAACTCAAGTCTAGACTAAGGCGGGAGACTTGTCTGGCTGCTGCTGGAACGGAGGGCCTTGAGCGAGACCGTTCGCTGCGATTGTCAGGCAAGGAAGCTGATTTATATACGCAGGAGAAGGGGCCACACTAGCTACTGTTTACACGACGGTACTACGGCCTCACATCGTAACTAAGACACAGGTCTAGAAATAGAAACTGTTGAGACGTTACGCGAGCAAGAACACTTGCGCATGGCGGACACATGTTTGCCCACACGCTCTAGAACGACCAGGTCGTCGTCGACGTGGCCGGAAGAGGATCGCATGGGTTCCAGCCACTCACAGTGCCCTCGTGGCCTTCATTCGCGTCGAGCACGAACCTAGGATCGGATTATTACACAGAGAATGCAAAAGTCGAGCCCACAAACCCAGTCTCTGCCGCCCAGGCGTTGAATAGTGCAACATCTTCGTGGTACTTCACTGCCAGTCTGTGGTATGCCAATTAGAAAGGGACTATTTCAGGCACAAATGAGATCCTTACCCTTCTTCAACCCCTGGCCCAAGCTGTACCAGTCTCGCATTGTCCATCATTTCGAGTTCCTTGATGCACGCTTCGATATCTCTGAATTCTTAAGGTGAGATGGACGAGAATAAAAGAATCGGACACGTACTGATCGCTCGGCGCGTCTGGAAGGTTTACCGCTGCGTTGAAGGATGCGAGAGCGCCGTGCATGGCGGTTGGGGACTCCGCAACATTGCCTGTCGCCTCGTAGGGTGGCAGCCCGTCGTGTGTAACGGCCTGGTCCGCGAGGCTTGGCGACGTGTCGAGGGACGCAAGAGCGCCCTGCTTAATACATGCGGGCTTGGCAAGAGTCATCGACGCGTCGACCTGGCCCAGCGTGTCGTCTACGTGGGTTGCCATAGTGACCGCTGCGTCGACAGTCGCGAGAGTGGTTGCTGACTGGACTGTCGCGTCGAAGGAAGCCAGCTGTGGGTCTGCAAGCGTCGCCGTCGCACCGAAGGACGCAAGGGATGCCTCCAGATCTCTGTGACAGTGTAAGAGCGTAATCACGGTGACTATTGAAATATACTTTAAGTAAGTAGCGAAAGCTTCATCGCCTGGCTGCACTGGCGCCAATGTAGGATTGAGCGACTTCAGGTCCCTATCAAGACAACTTAGACTAGCAACGGCAGCACAGACATGTACGCACACCATGGGCACATCATTGGCCAACTGGGTCGTCGAGAAATTATTGAGCATTTCCTGAGAACCCCTGCGCATAATCGTGAGCATCTGAAGGGACACAACTGTGGTAAGAAGCAAACTTACACGACGGGGCAGGCTGTATCCAATTCCTTGAAGATTTCGAAAGCGCTGCTAGCATCGGTGACAGCAGGAGCCTTGATGTTCTTCTCTTCGGCGCTGCAGTACGGGTCAGATGATTCATCGATATGCACCACAACTCACACGCCGCGCGCGACTTTGGCTGGCTCAGGGCTCTGCTCGGCGGATCTAAGGAGAACCTGACACTGCCCCCTGGTTCCAGGAGGATTCCAGGTGGAATTCCGGTGGAAAACCTGCTCCAGACAAAATATTTTCTAAGGGGTAAAAAATTATGTTAGACATCACAAATAAGGTTCAGAGATGCACAGCCGCCTCAGGAAACATGAAAACGTTCTAGTAACCTAACCTAACCTAACCTAACCTAACCCCTAACCTAACCTAACCTAACCTAACTCCTAACCTAACCTAACCTAACCTAACCTAACCTAACACTTAATCACAGTTTTTGATGAATTTCCACATTGTTTCCAGTGGAATTCCACCGGAATTCGGCCATTCTGGCCCATCCGATCCAACAGTCCAGTGGAATTCCACCCAAATTCCACCTTAGGGGGTACACCATCAAAATATGATGGATTTGACATTCTGACACTTTTTTTGCATAGTTGCATTTTTCCACCTGGAATCCACCTGGAATTGGGGGGCACAGTCACTTACAGGATCTAAGAGCAATAGTGAGCAAGGTAAAGCAAGATGAAACATAATTGAATACACTTACGCGAGTACAGTTTCTGTGACATCAATACTCGGTTTGAAGAAGATGAACTTCGTGGGCGTCGAAGGACTGCAAAGCCATTAGACGTGATTTGGCAGGACTACGCACGCACGCTGATGGACCGTCGATCTGGGGAAGCTGCACGTCTTTGGCAGGGCTGGGAGAGCTGGAAGCAGCTGTCATGTACCTGTTACAATGGCGAACGCGAGTTCGTACCGCAGCGTGAACGTCCCCAACGTCGAAGAAAGATCCTTGACGGGGCTGGTGGACCGCCTTGAATCAAGTTACTACGTGTACGCCGGGGGCTGTAGATTGACACATACGGTCTGATAAAGCTCTTGACCGGGCTCGGGGTTCGACCACGGCGCCTGCTGAATTATCAGCTACGTGAAAGCGACGGCAGACTTTGTACGCCACGCACGGAATAGCATCTTGGCCGATACCTTTCACCGGGCTCCCTGCCCGCCTTCCGCGTGCGGACGTCTCCAGCCTGCGCCCGACGCCAGGCGGGGGGGTGTCGAGGTTTTCGACGGAATAGACGTCAACCAGCATCATCTCCGAAGTGACCCAGCCGCAGATGACGGCGTTAATGCGAATGGTCTGCGTGGTGAACAGCGGTGCAAGGGTCCTGTAGGCCGTTCTGTTCCTGTGAAGAGAGCATCTGGGCCGGTAAGTAATCGCGCATATTCATTGGGCAAGCATGACATACCGAACATCGACGTGCTTCGGCGATTTCTCCTGGGTATCGTCAGCGCTCGTACTAATGGATTCGGTAAGCATACGCACATCCTTGGTGACATCCACCGACACCTCCATCTCGAAGCATTGAGGGCGGCAGGACGGACCGAAGACCTCGCGGACGACGATGCAGTCGAAGAAAAGCCGCGGCAGACCCGTATAGGGAGCAGGAACAGCCCCCGTTGGATCCACATTGTCAGATTCGACTTCGAACGCGACTACCTTGAGCGCGCCGCGCAGAACAGACAAATCGGATTTGATTTTGACCAAAGTGCCATCGTGGAGAGGGTCTGCAGTCGTGTGATAAAGAATAGAGATGGGGATATCGAGATCTAATGCGCGGCTTCAGCGCGGATGCACACAACCACGGCGACGAGTAGCGAACCTTGGACCAAGGAATTGACCATGAATGTCTTGATTAGCCCGCCATTGTACGCCTCCGTGTGCAAAAGACACTGATCGTGAAGCTCGAACTTGACGACGCAGCGAATGCCGCGCATGTTGGGGGAAGAGGAGCGAGGAGCACGGGGGCTCACGTCCAACCTAGCTCATTTTATAGACCAGCAGGACACTGAGTTTACGCGACGCACCAACTTCAAAATGGCACAGATTACATTCCAGATTCGGAGCTCGAGGGAGCTACTATGCCAGGTTCTGGCATAAGGTCGAAAAAGGGATGGGCCATTGTTCAGGCGCAGGTTCAAATGGTCATAACTGAGTAGTGCGCAGACATCGAGGAGAGGATGTATTTCAAAGTCCGACCAGTCCCCGCTCGAGTATCGAACTGATCAATGCGTGCGCCGTTGCTCGGCTTGCAAACGGTCACGCCTGCTTATGTGCCGTCTGATTTTTGTGAGTTCCATATAAACTTCCTAATACCCGACTATCCCTCCAGAGCAAGCAAGGGGTCTTCTCATTTTGCTTCCGGGATATCACGTTGGTTAGTTAGTCCAGCCGGTGTGCATCTTACCAAAAAAAAGATTGAGCTAAAAATATGCGGAATTACGGCACTTGGAAGTGCAGGTAGGAGTTCGAGAAACTCCTGTGAGCAGAAACACGCTCAGGGACCCAGCCAATCATCTGAACATCAGAGTTTACTGACCTCAGCCTTGGGATTGAGTCCTTCAGGTCCGGATCTGTCAGGGTATAGATCCGGATATGCCAAATCGGGAACTCCGGAAGCAAATCAGTTAGTTAGTCCTGGCTCAGAGGGTTTACAAGAAAAAACGACGTGATATTCATAATTTTAATTGTGGTGATCCCTTGAGAGCAAGAGATTTAAACAATCCCTAAACCTGCATCCCGCGAGTCTTAGCTGTGATTTGCTTCGCTCAGACGGGAATACGTGCTGGTGCACAGATCACCCGCAAGGCGTCGCACCCTGATAATGGGTGAAAACACATGGAACAATTGATTTTGTGTGAGTTGACTGTGGCGAGAGGCTAAAAAAAGCTTGCATGTGGGAAGAACAGATCCTAGACTGGTCTTCTTCGGTTCTCTCCGGCCGGTTGTTTCCGCTTCTTTCCCCAGTTGAGCTCCCTTGCAGCACTTGCTCTACAAATGTCGTCGCCCTCTACGCCCCCAGACCCGCTAGACCCTTCGACACCACCCTCTATGCAATCCTCTCCTACTTTCGTTTCAGTGCACTATGACCACGGTTCGTGTGTGTTCCAGATAAAATTTTACGCTGTGGTTAACACATGGTGCAGCCCATCCGCCTGATGGCTGTGTATGCAATCCTTGCCCCTTCCATGTCCCCTACACGAATGGCGAGGTCGATTTGTTGCAGGATACGTTCGTACGACTCGAGGCACTGTTTATCAGTCTCCAGGACAGGATGACTGCCATTGGAGTCCAAGCTTCCACCACTGCCTCTTGGGAGCGTGCGTTGGCCGTGATCCATCTTCTTGCCACCGAAAACGATGTTATGCGCCGTATGCTGTTTGACTACACCAATGACATCTTACGCCGTATGTAGTATGGGCTGTCACTTGCGACTATGATCAAAAACGTTTTGCGTAGTATGTAGTTTGGTTTACTGCTGGTACACACGATTCCAAAATATACGTCAATCCAGGACACTGCCGATGCGAGGCAATCGAGACTCTTGCGGCCAAGCACACTCGAATGAATAAGTACCTGTATTGATTGTGTTGTACATCAAGCATTCAGCTTCCTGGAGATTAAGGGAATGTAGCAGAACGAGCACACATGTATTGCTCATCCAATGATGCCAAAGTCTTCCTCCCCTTCATCATTAGAACCCAAGGACGAATAGATCTTATGCCAACAGTCGTAACATAAAGTTTTCTTTTTTACATCCGGCTGCAGTATTAAGAGTCCACCCTTTAGCTGCATGCACAAATTCATGCAATCATGAGGCTCCATCGTATGACAGACGCTCCAAATGCAGCGGCGATGCATGCAGTCATGCTGCCTGATTGGTCTACAGTTGCTGTGTTGGCAGACGAAAATGATGCGGCGTGTCATGCTGAAGCACATGCTGGAGGACGATATTTGAAAATGGAGATAGAGTTTGACGGGTGTAAGGGTTTGGACTCAGCAGGCAGCAAAACCGCTTATATATGTTGGGCTACAATGAGGTGAGTCATCGGCTGTGAGAACGTCCTAATGGAGGTGCTGGATGCCATATAATATCCCAGATCTTTGGCTGGCCCATCCATTTCTGATGAGTACTGGTACGCTGCACCTGGGGGCTATGGACTGCCCTTCCCAGTCACTCAGTCATCTGCAGACCCAATCAACAGAGAAAATCGACAACATCTATTCAATAAGACCGGTAAGGGTATTTCGGTGTTGTGTGTTCAGTGGTTCTCACAGTATCATGTCCGACAAGACAGCACCACAGGGGAAAATATGTGCAGCAGGCATGTGAACATAGCACAGTTTCGGATAGTGCCTCCCGAACTGGGTCAGATGCGTCAGGTACCAGTCAGCGTGGCTTGACTGCTGCGCAGCTGCATCAGACTTGACTCAATGGCATGTGAGACATGTGGGGTCATGTGCCACAGGGGCAAAACGTGCGCAGCAGGCACATAGACATAGCACAGTTTCAGATAGTGCCTCCCAAACTGGGCCAGATGCGTCAGGTACCATGGATCAGCATGACTTGACTGCTGCGCAGCTGCATCAGACTGGACTCAATGACTTGTGGGACATGTGGGGTCATGCGCCACAGGGGCAAAACGTGCGCAGCAGGCACATGGACATAGCACAGTTTCAGATAGTGCCTCCCAAACTGGGCCAGATGCGTCAGGTACCATGGATCAGCGTGACTTGACTGCTGCGCAGCTGCATCAGACTGGACTCAATGACTTGTGGGACATGTGGGGTCATGCGCCACAGGGGCAAAACGTGCGCAGCAGGCACATGGACATAGCACAGTTTCAGATAGTGCCTCCCAAACTGGGCCAGATGCGTCAGGTACCATGGATCAGCGTGACTTGACTGCTGCGCAGCTGCATCAGACTTGACTCAATGACGTGTGAGACATGTGGGGTCATGCACCACAGGGGCAAAAGAAGTGCAGCAGGCACATGGACATAGCACAGTTTCAGATAGTGCCTCCCAAACTGGGCCAGATGCGTCAGGTACCATGGATCAGCATGACTTGACTGCTGCGCAGCTGCATCAGACTTGACTCAAATCTGATGATGTGTGGGGCACGTGGGGTCATTGGGACAAAGGACGGTACGTTACTATAGAGTCATCTAGTGGTTCTTTTTCACCTGTTCTCACCACGGTGTTGGAATCTGTCAGTGCAATCACACGATTTGCCAGTGGGATTGAATCATCAGGATTGACAACCGGCATGCGTTTAATGGCACCGGCATATGATGCGACTGTGCCTAGCATTCAATGACAAATGAGGCTCATGGCACTTCGTCTAAATTACCTTTCTGGGCAGTGTGGCTCAGTGAAACACATATCTCCGCAGCACCTGCTGACTAGTATGATTTGTTCTCACGTGAGTCATGAATCTCCACAGTTGTGCCTTACAAATGAGTATAAAGAGGAAGGTGTGCTCTTCGAGCCTTTAGTATACACTCCATCACACTCATCTTACAATCGTCCTTGTGCTGTCATCATATACTAGCACTATGTGTTGCTTCGTGTCACTCATGGTTCGATATACGTGCACACACAAATATCCAATCGATACACATCTTGTCTGTATAATTTCTACACTGTATTACAACTGAGAACTAACCGTTTGAACACAGTTTGACTGTGGGGTTCGATTCTGTGTCTTCAGCAAATTCCATCGGGGGTGTGGTCAATGTACGAACAGATGCACCGGTGTTGTAGAATCGAGGGAAATCTCCTACCGCTCTGTTGATAGACTCTGTGGTCTGTGTATTGCTCAGATTGAGGCCTGGGCAGAGCAAAGCATGGACACCGTGTTCAATCCTGTAAATGGTGTGTCACTTAATTAGTAGTTGGCCGACGTCCTAGCCTCACCTTTTCGTTCGCTCGATTTTACTACCTTATTCACATGTCCATGAACTGCAATGCTAATTAACAAACAAGTGTCCCAGCTCTACCGCACGTGGGCGTGATCAAACATAATACCTAAGGTTACAATGTTTCGATTGTGCTATCAAAGTGTTGATGGCAGTCAGAGGTAGACACCAAGTCTACATTGACCGGTCAGGGTGGAAAATGAAACTTCTACTGTACGCATAACAGATGAGTATGGGATAGACAATTGAACGGATGTTTCAACGTATGTCTTTGAGAGAGCTTAAGCATTACCTGGTCATGTGATGTTGGGTCAAGGTGAGGAATAAAGCATTACTGGCTAGGACAGCTGTGCGATCTACAAATAGATGTACAGCGTAGAACTAGGTCCATGGCATAGCATGTCCAGCCACCGTCTATAATAATCCATCTAGGCACGTCCCACCAACATCTCAGCCTGCATCCATCTTACATGTGGTAGTGCATCAGGTCTACTCGCTCGTCGATAATGATCTGATTAGACCTATCACCTCAACCTCTCAGTCTTATCAGTCCCCAATGTACAGGTCATGTGATGAACTGCTTCCACTACAAGTCCCTTCACTTATAGAACGAAATTTCACTCAGTATGGCACTCGGGTGTAAATTACAAATGTCAACATAAACTCGGTTCCATCCATGACTGTCTTCGACGACATGGCCGGTACGATGCGATCGACATTGTCGCATTCTAAAATACCACGGCCTCCGTTATGCATGCCGTCATGAAACCACATTCGGCGGGCTGCATCGATATGACACATGACATAATGAAACCTGCCATGGTAATGTGCACTCTGTAATTGCCACTTGAGGTCCTTAGATTCTATGAAAGGAGGTACCAATACACTGTTGTCGTTTTGATGTACGTAGATGGGGACAACAGCTGGCCCACTCACAATCACAACATCGACAGCAGAGTATGGAACACAACATTTGGAGCGACGCGTTGTACGCAATAGCGTATTGAGAATCTGCTCTGTAAGGTCCTTGGTGTTGGGCAAAAACAAAACACTCAAAGGCACACTGAACGGCGCAGTGCATTTTTGACACACATGGCATTTCATTCGAACAACCCATGGAATCGTGGTCGAGTCCAAAGTGACACGAGCCACATCAGCAAGACTGGTGCCATTTGGTCCATCTGGAAAGTACATGGGCTGCAGAGAGTGCAATACATGTCTGATCATGTCACGGGCCCCTTCAAGTGTTTGTTCATTGGCAGAAATTTTTACAAATTCTGCAAACAATATTGATGATATGTAATTGGCGCCTTGTAAAAACCGTCCGATCCCTGTGGGATCAAGAAGCCAAGCATGATACAATGAACCGAAAAGGGAATCATATGCACAGCTCCAATTCCGTGAATCCCATTTTAAACCGACTGGACCTGGGCCTTGGTGACGACCAGACAGAGCAGACGCAATACGTTTTGATGGAGGATCTGTCTGTGTATCGTGCAGTGCTCTTTTTCGTTTTTTGCTTGGTGTTATCTCTTCGTTATCTGGAAATTCGAAGTTTCTAAAAAGCATGGAACGAGCATAACGAACGTCCCAGTCTAGGTGCTTTTGCATATTCGGGGGCTTGTAGGAAATACCGCGGCTTTCCATATACTGTGCAATGCGTGTATATCGCAGTGGAGATGTCACACAGTCAGGCAACTGATTGTTAAACTGGAGTCGAGTAATATCATCCAATATTTCAATGTCACGGAATTCTGACAGTAGGTCATTGCTAAGCCCTCCTTGAATATGGGATGCATGGAATCCCTGCAAAATCAGGGTATACTGAGCAAATGCACTACGAGATAGGGCAGTGTAATATGCCTGGTGGCCCCGAAGATTGAACAAATCCACAACATTGTTGACACGTGTTTTCCCCTGACTTCCATAGTCGGTCATTGCAAAGTTCGGAAGTACATGCACTTGCTTTCGCCGTATGGTAAGATAGGTATCATCAGGTAAGATGCAGTTTGTGGTCGCTTCATCTGCGCACAATGGAACAACGTTAGCTGGCAGGCCATCTAACTGAACATTCAAAGTGCCATTGGTGAGCTGCACAAACAAAACATCAAGAGTCCGTTTACCACCTGATGTTCGGCTAGATTGCCAGTCTACAACAATGCCCTCCCCACCATTGGTAACACCACATTCTGTGGCTATATTCTTTTTAATTATCACGGGCATACCTTTGCAGATGCGGAGCACACCAGGTACATTATCGGAATCATAGTGTGGTAATTCCCATAAAACATTCGCAAGCGGTCTGAAATCTCCGCACGCCATTGCTTACGACCCCGTTTCCTGGGACCGGTAGCATTATCATCACCTTCACCAATCTTGTCGACTGAATAGAAGTCGTGTAAAGACTCACCCATATCATGCGCAAATTTTTCACATCCTAGCAAGTTGATTGCGTCTCGATGGGCATTGACACCGGTAATCACGGAGACATGCCTGAACCTCTCATCTTCCAGTGGAGATCTGTCTTTTGATGGGTCAACAACCATGGTTTTCAGGAACGCAATGTCAGCCTGGTCACATTTTTTGAATCGCATATTCATGAGCGCTGCACGGAAGCGGATATCGTCGTCGCTCATTTCTCGCTGCCTCATATTTTCCCTCAGGACTACTACGGTAACAACCTGTAGCCACAAGGCTTTACCGATAGCACAGCGCTGGTTATATCCGTCAGACCCGCGATCACCAACCTTTGTATTGTACAGTGTGGCGCCTAATACTGGTGGTAGTTGTGCAAAATCACCAGCAAAGATAACGTTGAACCCACCGTATGCTTCAGTGCGTGCATTGTGTATCATGCTGAGCCGTTCAGATATAATCTTCATGTCTGAGCAGGAGATCATCGAGACTTCATCAATGAATATATACTTCACACGCGAGAGGGCAGCCCGCATGTCAGCTTTCATCGTTCGTTGTCCGGTACTTTTGGTATTTAAACCTAATGCAGAATGGTAAGTATGGCCACCGATATTTGCGGCTGCTGTCCCTGTAGGAGCCAGTAAAAGTAGACAGCTACCGGCGTTCAATCGCTCAAAGAATGAAGACAACGCATGGATAACTCTGGATTTGCCAGTCCCAGCCATACCAGCCAAATACATCCGCAGAGGATCTAGCAAACCGCAAAGATAATGGTGTGCAACAATCAAGAAGGCCCGTTGTTGTTCGGGGTTCAGTTTGAATTCCGTGATCACATGGGCCACAAGCTCGCTTGGGAGCATAGTTCCGGTGTCAATGACACATTTAGTATTCAGAGAATTGAGATAGGCCTGATCGACAATTCTAAATTTATAGGAAACTCGATGATCTGACGACTCCCTGAGTTCTGCAGAATCCTGTTGAAAATATGTGGAGACTATGGATCTTGCAAATTTCGCCATCTGAAGTAGTTTTGTCCAGAATGCCACAGACTGTGATGCTATTCTGAACAATCCAAGATCCATAGTGACGTCACCGTGATCACGTGGCTTCAGCCATCCCCTTGATTTTAGTATCCGGATCATTTCCGCGGCACGGTGCATTGTTTTTGCACGCTTGGGGCCAACGACAAAGTCGTCGTTGTCGTTCTGTGTATCATCTTGCTGACCCTCGATATTTCCAATGTAATTTTCATCCACATCTTCATCATCATCATCAGCAGCAACAGCATTTTTTTACGTTGACTGTAATCATCCCGTTCATCCAAACATTCATATTTCAAGTTGAAGTTATCCATAATTTGTGCCTGCCGAGGAGAGAATTCGAACGAGTCGAATACACGTTCCCAAGATTCAGTTCGTTTTTTAGGTCCTGTCCCGTCCTCCAAGGCTTGAACAACGTCAACATTGTACAGCAGTAGAAGTCCCGATCTCCAGCATCGCGCCTAGGGATCGGCCCCCCAATGAAATTTGGAACAATGTTTGCACGTTGATTGTCTAGATATACAAAATGAGACTCTTCCTGGGAATGACCTGGCATAAATCTGTAGCTGGTGCAGTCTTCAACACCTTCGCCCATCTCTAGCGTAATGCGGATGGGCCCTGGGTCATTCATGGGTCTATGGTTAGAAAGTCGTTTCGTTTTGGAATACAGTCTGATCCAGTCGTATAGACAATATGCTGCATGCTCCACAGGCCTCAACATGTAATCCTGAACGGGCGAGAGAGCAATCAAGTTGACACTCTCTATGTTCTTTTGATCACGCGCTATCACAATATTATAATCAGCAATAGCGTCCAGTTCGAGGTCATTGTGCTCATCAGGTAGAGTCTCTGAGAATGAGGACAACACCTCAGATACAAAACCACGCCAGTAGATAGCTTTGAACTCATGACTTTTGTAATGATCAGGAAGATCAAGCAAGTATGATGCGGCCATGGGCGCCCCAATTTCAGTTTTGGACGTGAAGCTGTTGATGATTCCAGTGACAAGTTTGCGTTTATTATCACTCGCAATGTTTCCGGATCCTTTCAGTGCGGCATGACGAAGCAGCTGGGATCTGATAAGATAAAACATCCCTGGAGTTTTCAAACCAACTTTCGTGATGTAATCACTTGCATATGCAATGACTGCTTTAATGGCTGTCCCACTGAGCAAGCACGTCACATCGGTATTACAGCGCAGCAGATACGTTAACACCGGATTAATAGTATTCATGCGCTTCTCATCCTGCCTAACGTGGATGTAACCAGTCTCATCTACATGAGTCTCCTTCACCAGTTTGCGGGGGAACCGCCCTTACACTTGGACTGTAGGTCAAGACAGCGCTTGTCACATCTGTGCATGTTAGTTCTACACAATAAATCATTCACTGTGGCACGGAAGTGTTTTGTCCAGTCTTCCACCGCTGAACTGCATTGCGGTAATACATCCATTGGCAGAATATAATCAGGGTTTTGGGTCTGTGTCCTTTGAGCCAGTATGGCTTCATCTTTGGTGGAGTCGATCAATCGTCCTTGGTGACAGCTGTCTAAGTAAGCCATCATTTGCTTCTGGAATGTGGAATCTGGGTCCAATAAACGTTTTTTAATCTCTTCTGGGGAGAGTGCATATTTTAACCACAGTAACAGATGTAGGTGTAATGTCAGGCGTCCCTGTTGCTCGACAGTTCCATAAAAGGCATTAGTTATTCCGAATAAGCCGGGTTCGTCTTTTTCCCAGCGAAGAATTTCCTCCAAAAACAGAGCCACGATAAAATGGAAAAAGCGTGCACTTGCTATGGGATTGTTCGCAATCAAGCGCCATTTGTCATCGTCTGACAGAAGACTTATCTTTTGTTCATCAAATTTTTTGTCAGTGCCTGCAAAATATAGACATAAAGGGTGGTGAATATCGGCAGGTGCAAATGTAATGAACCACGTCGGGGCCCCCATGTAGGATAGCAGTGACCATAGCTCATTGCGCTGATATTTCTTGGCTGTGACTGATCCCGGTACATGCCCGTTGACCATGTCCAGTTCACTGATAATCCTAAAGCACTTCTTTTCAGTCTCAGTAACAGGTTTCCAGCGCGGATCAGCCTTCAATCTATCTGCTAATTCACCAAAAACAGATTCATCTATGCTGCTGACCACTTCGGCCAAGCGTTTAAACTTGCTCTTTGTGCTCAAGAATGCCCCGGCTGCACTACCCTTTACAATCTGCTCCTGATTGAATGCAATGAGCGCAAATTCAGGGTCCATCTGAAAGCGCTTATCGTAGTACATGAGTAGGTGTTTCTTGTGAGCATGTTCGGACATTTCACCCTCAACAAGATCATTACATATCCCACCCAATCCATATGGAAAGAGCCAGGGAAACATCTTTGGAAATAGATCACTATTGTGCCAGAGAGTTTCGGGTTGCGCTCCATGTGGCACAGCGAGAGATTTCCCATTGATCATATGCTTTGCTGCGATTGCGGTGATGGCATGATAGTTGTCTGCAGTGACAGCATCAAATGCTACCCCTGACACAGAAAAGGGACACGAGCCGCTAGACACTCCAACTTCGGTATCATTGTCATGGACAGCACGTGCTTCGCTGGGGATGTTACTTTCATCGTTTGCATATGAGAAAACCTCGGGGACCACCCCGTCCTCGTAAGACTCCATATTGTGTCGCGAAACTTCAATGTCATGGTAATGGTGGTTGTTCACTTTCAGCCAATTTAAAGCTGCCATGACCCTATTCCGACTGACTACAAAGGGCAGCCGCTTCTTGTCTTCGTCCAACGGCCGTGCTGCTCCTGTGAAAACAATCGACAGCAGTTCATCCAATTCATCCCGATGGGGTGGAAGCACATCGTACAGCTTTGGGTATGGGTTTGGGTAGCAAATCATGTTGGCTATCAATTTATGAAGGCCAGAGACACCAATGCGAACAATGCATTTGTGTCGCCTGCACCGAGCCACTAACAGTTTTTCTGCAAATGTAAGTACCCGCAACACTTTGGGAACCTCGCCAATCCAAATGCCATTCGCCAATGCAAATTTAGGCATATGATTAACTCGCAATGAGACTGCACAAGTACAACATACTCCCCACAGCTCGTCTATCAGAACTGGTGTCACCTGGAACGAGTATGTCCCCGAAGACCCCTTTACACGTTCTGTCGCAGTGACCTCAGGGCGACATAACACAGTGTTTATTTCATCTGTCAGCTTATCCTTAGGTATCAAATCTCTGGCTGGTGTTAGGTATCCACATACTGCGCACCCCTCCTCCTCAACCACCTGGGGTGCACACTTCTTGCATACGCTATCGATCAGTTTTGTGATGAAACTGGCATCTGGGGGCTGTGGCGGGAACTCGGCCTTCTCGAGAAATAACGGTTCGCTGCATTGAAGCAATGTAATTAACGAGCTACATTTTGCGTTACACTCGTGCATTTTCAGAGCTTGTACTATATCAGGTGTTGAAGATTCTATAATTCCATGCATAAGGGCAATTTCTCTTTTCTGCCGAGCAAACACATTGTCTGCTAGTACCGTCAGCGGAATCTTGCAGGGAACGAGGTCCTTGGCCACATACCTTGATAAATACTTGGGGTCAAATTCAACGTGATTACAGTACCGGTATTTGGCACTTGGCTTGAGGCTGGTTGAATACTCTGAGAAAGCCAACACGAGTCGGGGGGCCACATATGCCGACGTGACAGGTAAATCTTCAGCGGTATTCTTGTCAGTTAACGGAGAAAAAATTGCCCAGATATTTTGACACCTGTCATCGCAGATGTGATCAAATGCCATCTGCACTACGTCTCCCACCGATTTTTGACTATAACCCGTGGTGTCAAACACGTTATGCATTTCGCATGCTTTCCTCAGTGCAGCCCCGCGCAATCTGGTTGCTGCAACATCGAGAGGGACTTGAAGCGCAGTTTCGAACAGATGAATGCTATCAGAGCGCAGGTCTTTGTAACCTGTGAAATACCACCACTCGCTTGCGCATATTACACCCTGTATGAAGTCCGAGGACGCGAACCTAAGCAGCGCTGAGAAATGGAACACTCGCGCGTGCTTGACGGGCTCGGGCTGGCGACCACCGCCAACGCGGGTATACGAAGGAATAAAATCACGTGCAAGCTGAAACGGCTGCTCGAAACAGTCAGCACACTCTGGCAGCAACGATGTCCCTTGAACACCACGATTTTTTTGCACGAGCCCTCGCTTGAAGGCACACAACCAGACCCCGTACAAGGTTGGGAACAGTTGGAAGCGATAACAAAACAGGATCCAGTGGAGCCACTGCCGTGTGCGAATCGACGCCGTCTCAATTTTCGAGGCAGTCGCAGAGCAGCCCAATGGTCAATGACGAAGGACACCCACAGTCGATGAATACCCGACAGCCTAGGCTGTTCGGATCGCGCGTCGGCTTCGGTCTCCTGGAACTGAATCGGCATACCATCTTCTTGAGCTATCTGTTGTTCGCGCAGTCGAGATCCACTCGGGTGAACAGGTTTATATGCGGAACATATGTTGGGGGAGCGTAGCGGACACCATATAACGAACCAAGACAAAAACGCTACACGGCGTGTGTCACAAAGCGTCTCACGACGCAGCTGTGAATCAATGGCATATGGTCGACGGAGCGCCGCCGCCGGGTCATTAGATGACCGCGACAAGCTCAGCAGCATCACAAAGACGAATATGCATAGCTGCCACGAAGTGCGGCAGCGGCAGATGTTTGGGGAGAGCATGGGATAACGCGATCGATCGAGCGTTGGTAGGGCTTTGGGTGCAGTGTGATTGCGAGGCGAACACACGCCGCAGGCAGCGGGAAGTTTATACAAGACGATGACTCAACGTGACTTGGTGCCATCGAGTCATCAAGCGGAACCGTCGAAAGCGCAGCTGAAGCGAGTCAGTACACGAATCGGTCGAGACCATATCCCGATGACTCACAGCGTACCGGGAGTAGCGAACACGACCGTGTAAAATAGGCTGGCGACATCCTCCACGAGACGTAGTGCTTATTTGTGTTGAATAGAGCATGCGAAACGTGCTTGACGCCAATCGAACCCGAGTGTTGCATCATCTTGACACGATCAAGCCGCTTGCCGCAAGACTGATGTGACGAATGGCACGCATTGCTGTGGGACGTTGAGGCGCGTTAGATATGGAAGGCGCTATCACTTACGACGCACGGGTTGCTGCTACCGTCAGGCTTGGATACCTGGGACGGAGTAATATACGGTGAGGAGCACTAGCAAGTGCAGCCCACGGTACAGTCCGCCAATGCCCTCTTTACGCAGGATACTCCGCATCGCGTCCGGGACACCGTCGTACTGATATCCCAGCGTGTTCAGCCCGCGGACCTGCATCTTGCGTCGCAAGATGTCGAACGGATACGTCGACGTCTGCGAGATGGAGCCTTGCGGTCGCCTAATGTCAGCAGGTGCGCATATCGCTTGTGGCGGACACAAGGCGCACCCGCTAGCGCGCCACACAGCAACGTCTGGGGACCTGTCGTCTTTCCAGGCGGTGTGATGTATCCACGAATTGCTCTTCCATATTCGTGTGAGCGCTCGGTTCTCTGGTCACAGTCTAAACAGGGACGCACTCGTACACGGCGCAAGTTGATACCGACATAAGGTGTGATGCCAACAGCAGTAGAGAGAACGCCGCTGTACAGCGCGCGCACGCCGCCTTCTTCGCGCATAAGTCGAGGTATCGCAAAGCAACGAACATACCTTTCACCATTATCTCCCACATGCCGGGTATCTTTGTAGGCTGGGGCCGTTGTAGTACGGAGGATGTTGCCGCAGAAGTGGATGCACAGGTATGGTACAGCGCGTTCACCGTGGTAAGGCCGCCCGATGACGACGACGCTGAGGACGTTGTGACTGTTGGCGGGCACAGAAGCTCGTGGGCGTCTTGACGGACATGGCGGCCCACGTAGTGGAGAGCCTGGCGCGAACAAGGTCGAGCGGGCATGTCGTCGCTGCGGGAAAGATGTTGAGATCGTGGCGCGATGCAGATCAAGCGGGCGCCTAATCCAATACTCACCAACGAAGGTTATGCCTGCCAGCGCGCCACTCAACAGCCAGGTGGGCGTGTCGAGCTCGGACGAGCGGTATCGTTGGAAGAAATGCAGATTGCATCTGCGAGCTGTGCGCGGCGGGCAGACACGGGCACGACGAACCAGCTTCAGTTGCTCGTAGCTGGGAGGGACGGTTAGCGCGATCTGATATACCAACTAGCATATGCGTACGTGGTGAGCTGGATGCCGCTGTAGGAAATGATGCGGACGCAGTTGGTGCCCTTGCCGCACATGTCGACCTTGAAGCCCTCCTCGCGCCATATACGGACAAGAGAAGGCCATACACCATTACACTGTCCGTCAGTGTCCGGCGACTGCAATTGTCTGTGACGCAACCAACGGTGAGCATGGCAGCAAGACTGGGCGCCTTAGACTGACTGTATAATTTTAAGCCGCTCGAGCAGCGAGACAACGGCGCGCGACGCGGCACCAGGGAAACCTCCCGCGATAACGAGAGCTGCGGGTTCCGCCATGGGATACGCGGGCGGCAGCCGATGTCGACGGTGGCGACGAGGTCAATGCGAGTGTCGCGTCGGACAGTGGTTCATAAGGAAAGGCGAGTGCGGAAATTCATCCCGCGTCAATCCGACCGGCCCTTCAATAATGCTAAGCTCCTATCAACTCTTTGTTCAAGAACTCGTGTCAGTCCTTACGACCACCGGGGAACAGGCCCGAGCGCGGTGGTGTCGAACATGCTGGGCATTGCTCGTTCGCTGCTGAGCTTGTCTTTGTGCTGGGTTGCACATGCTAGAGTTGAGCGTCAGTAACAGGTACTGGCAGCGAAGGGGAACGGCGATGGAAGGCGTTCGATGTGGACAACGACAACTACGAGAACCTGGAGTGGCGGGTGCGCGATGGGGACAAAGGAATGGCTGCCTACGTACCGATTGCGAACATGGACCTGTCTCGGGCTGTGCAGATATGCAAAACGCGCTTGCATGCGCTGCGAATGAAGCAATGGTGCAGCTACATGAACCATGAGCGGCCATGTCAAGACAACGGGACACCGGTACACATACGATCTTCGCAGTCTATTCGTTGACGGTGCGTATTCGGCACACCTCTCTGCACGATTGGCAGGTACGAGCACGCAAATGCGGGCAAGCCCGTCCACGGAATGGTGGCTGGATTGAGCCTCGCCCATTCCACGTTCGAGATGTCCGCTGCAGACAAGTTAGACTGTCAGTCGTGTTATGCAATTCCCTTAGAGCGTAACACGGGCGCACCCAGCTGTACAGCGCGCAGCGCGTGCAAAGCCTGCCGCGGGCGATCGACTGTGGTATGGGACCTGTGACACGGCAGAGCCGGGTGAACGCGGTTGGGTCGCGACGAATCCAGGGAAGAGATGCGCGTCGGACTTGGTATTCAAACGCGCGCGAACTCAGCATGAGCAATATCGATCGTCAGTCGTCACTGAGCTGCGGCTTGGGGCCTTGAGGCCCGGGAATCACATTGGCTATATATTGCTTCTGAACCCCCGATTCTGGACACAGTCTCGCGGACTCCCCCCATTTGAGCTTCAACGCCACAGAGCTGTCAATGCATGGATGACTCGTTTCTGCCATGTTTGATGTGTTCTATAAGCGCCACGCGAGCGCTCTTAATCTCATCGACGTGACAGATAGCGACCCAGTGTCAAGCTCTGAATCGCGAACTGCTGTGCCTATATTCTGCTGCGTCGGACTACGAGACTGGTTACAGTACGAGCAAATTCGAGCGCGCGTTACATGGGAGACCCGGTGCCAACGCCAGTCTGCGAGGCGGCAATGCCGTGAGCCTGCCTGCAGGCGAGAGATCGAAACCAGTGCATCTTCCTCAGGAGCTCAGTCTCGAAGGAGAAACCGCAGCCGCCGTTGCACGCATACAGTCTTGGTTGACCGTGCGACGCATAATGCTCTTCCGCTTTCTGCGCGTCCGTGGACACTTGATGGCAGATCACGCATACAAGCGCAAAGGGCGGGGGCGAGCCCAGCACGCGGCTTCCCATGCCGTTGGTCGCCCATGTTGACGACGGAGGTGCCAGCTCGTGCAGAGGATTTCCCTCGAGGCTGACCACGGCCTGGTTCTGGTCCACGGAGCGAACGACGGCGGCGGAGCGTTCTTTCGTCGGGGGCACGTCGGGTACAGCAAAAGACACTTTCCTGTCCCTGCGAGCGCTTCCCTTGACGGGCGGCGGTGGTGTGACTGGCTCGGGCGGCGGTGTGATGGTCTCGATCGGCTGCCGCGCGATTTCCATAGAGTAGACATACGGATGAGACTGGGGCACGGATTCTCCAGTCTGGAGCGGCGCTGGAGAGCTCACCAGCTGGTGGCTGTGGTCGATGTCAGCGCTGGGCAGCCGAGGCACATTTGCTTGTGAAGGACTGTGCCTTTGGGAGGAGGTGATGCCAGTGTCCCACTCAACAGTGCTGAGAGTTGCAAGCGGTTCAGGAGAAAGCAATGTCCGAGCCAGAAGCTGCGGCAGCGAGAACCCGTACGTGAGGAGCGTTGGTGGCAACTGGGGAGTTTCAGGCACCAGGGCCGACGAGTTTGAGAGCGAGGGAATCGACGCGATGTTTCCGATGGGGGACGGGGGCGGCGTTGGCTGCATGGTGACAACTTGTGGGAGGGGGAAGACGTCGAGAGACGTACTTAAGTGCGGCTAGCCGGAACTGGCCCGTCTATTCAGGCGAGGCTGGAAACGATGGCATTCTCGGGAGCGCGCGTAAGATTTCAATAGTCGGCAGCTGTGCGAATGGGGAGGGCTGTCGACAGTACCAAAATGACGTGATGCATTTGCGAATAGGGTTTTCACTCACACGTCCATGGCTGTTTTGGCTTGGTCGCTGTCGCTTTGACGGTTCGCTGTGGCCCTCTCGACTCGAAGCAACTTTTTTTTTGGATTGGATGTCTGTAATTTTTTTCACAACTGACAGCATGAAAGGACGAGCTTCCAAGGGTGAGGTGTGTTGCAATCAGGCGTGAGCTGGATGGTCATGGAAAAAAAGATCGTGGAACTCCTCATCGTCTTCAAGGGGGAGATGGTCATCAGAAGCACCACTAATGACGATTTTGGGGACGACCGTGCTGGTAGGGCCGATACGAATTGTACAATGGCCTCGTGTTGGCTTCGCGGCCGGTGCTTCTGGTTCGCGAAGATCGGTTGCAACTTGGAAACTACTCTGGCGGATTCGGCTGAGCTGTTCATCTATGGTCGAGAAGCATCCAGTTAATTAAGCGACGCCACAAGAGATCAGGAACTCACAATGATAGGGCTGTTGATCTGGTCCGAACTGGGCCCATGGGACGGGGATCTGATCCGGATCTTGAGCACTCATGTCACTCTGTAACCTAAGCGAGCGTGCATTGTATCGGTGACAAGCTGGAAAGAGGGCGGCGGGGCATGCTTACGTCGTGGGAGAGGTGGGCCCTTCATCACCTGGCTGACAGGGGGCACCGGCCGGGTACACTCCAAGTGCCAAATTTTGGTGTTGTGCGTTGCCAGCACCTGCGATGCCAGCTATAGGCAGGATGTTGTGCCCTCTAGCAGCCAGACGCTGGATGGCTGCAACTCCCACGACGATGGCGATGGCAACGATAGTGGAAACGAGGGCCACAGCGGCTACGGCCTGGGAGTTGTTTGGCGCCATGAAGAGATCATCTGCCCGCGTGTGTTTATAAACGTAGGATTTAGTTTGGACAGCTTGGATACGCTGAGGACGCACAGGTTGTTTTGTGGTTCCCACGTCGGCGCCCCCGCCATCGGCCGTGACGGGGATCAGGGCGTATCGTTCGGATAAGTCGCATCATCGAAATGCGGGGCATTAGACCTGCCAGCCTATAGTAGAGCATGAGACTGGGATGCGGCAAAGCCTTTGACGCCCACACGTTGGCCCAAGCTGTACTGCGCGGAGGGAGCATGAACAGAAAATCATCCACCACATCAGGGTCGGAGTTACTGACTCCGAATATCCCGGGGGTTCCCGGTGTCAATAGCCATGGACTTGACTTGCACTTGACACTTGCGGGCGTCACAAACACTACAAGAAATTTCAAACGGAATGCTACAGCAAAATGAATTTTGGTTGACATCAACTACTGCGAATCAGGAACACGTTGTGCGATTACAGTGAATGCGTGCTGAAGTTGAGAGGGCCGACAGCTGGGTGATCGATACGGGGCTGAAGCCGGGCATCATGAGCCGTGGCATCGAATGCGACTCGGGGTGGTGCAGGGTGAACCCGTCCTCAACGTCGCCGCTCGTTCGCCGTAGTGGCCAGTGCGGGTTATGCACGCTTTTGTATCGCGGCCCAGAGCGCGACAGAAGCCTGTTGAAACCGCGCGCCGCATCTTGGACGACGGACGACCGGTTATGCGCGCCCATGAGCCTCGACTCGCGCGTCGCTCGTCGTTTCTGTCGTTCGACCTCTTCCCAGCACCTTAGATTCTGTGCGCAGGAGAGGTGTAGTCAGTAAGCCAGGCATAACGCGGACGTGTAGCGAACCTGCCTCCTCGATTCTCTTTGACGCGGCTTCTTCCTCGTCCGAGCCGTCCAATCGTCTCCCGCGCGCTCGACTTTGTGTTCGCTAATGTCACTGTCCAGATTCACGTCGTTCGCCTTGCCCTTGCCCTTGCAACGCGTCGGACGGAGGAGTTTGGTTGGACTGCAGGCTGGGTCGCCGTCCGGTTTCTTTTGCAGATCGCCGTCCAACGGCAAGTGCTCGTGGGCCGCTTTTAGCGAGGGGATCACGGCACTCATGTCGATGCGAAACGGAAATGCGCGCGCATCCCAGACGAGCGGTGACGTTGCACAACGCATCGCAAAACAAGCCCTTGTGCCAATTTCCACTGATAACGGCAAGTCAATGTTGGGTCGCAGCAGGCTAGGATGAAGACGTTATACCGGGAGACGACGAATGCGAAGTCAGTCTTGCTCGTGTAGGTGATGTAAGTCGCATTATACAGACCGCAAGGCTGCCACTCCGTGATGTTGGCCCACCTAGAAGACCATGTTAATTTCATGTGCATAACAGAAAAGAAGATGACGCTCGTACGTGCACTGAAGTTCAAACACACGATCCCGTTCACGTTGTTCGGGAAGGATGCGAGTTCGATTGTATTCGCAGGGGGACCCACCGGTCTAATGCCCGAATGAGTGGGCAAGCAATGAAAAAGGGGGTGGAAGCCGCTCACCGTGGCGATTGAGCTGACAGGAGCTCCCCACGGGCACAAGCGGCTGGCACGCGTCGCCCTCGTCCGAACAGAGCTGCCCGTCCGTGCAGCGTGGTGGGTACAATCCGGAGACGCAGATACTATTGGGGTTGCAGTACGCCATGTCGACGCAGTCACCCGACCAGCTGGAGCACGCGGAAGAGCGCTCGCGCGGCGACTCATTGCCAGTACTGCACTGGCCAGGGACGAGACGGCCCATGACAGAGCCGACCTTGCCGCTGACCTTGGACGGCACCGTGTGCGAGCGCGTCGTCGTCCGCCGAATTACTGGCCGACCATGAGCGGGACTTCTGCACTGAACCGCTAGGAGCCCGTTAGCAAGGATCAATCAATAGAAAACTTGCAATTTGTACTGACCGGTGGTTGCGGCGGCGAAAGACGACGGGAAGCAGACTTATCACTGCAGGTCGCAACGAGCGGCGGCGGACAGCTCGAGTGGCAGGAGGACAGCACACGCTCGCTGCTGGTACCGGCGACCAGCGGCGCCAAGCTGAGAAGGAGAGCGTAGCGATGAGTGCGGCGGTGACCATGGACTATCCCAATCGTTGGCGACGTCGAGGAGCGAAGACTTGCGCGGTGATGGACGCTCAACGGAGATGAGCACCGAGTAGAACTGGAGGGCGTGCGTGAAGCATGCGGGCGCCAGGGATACCGGAAATGCTCAAGGTCGCGGACGTCGCTACTGACAGCGGCGAGGTGCACGCAGGAGATGGCACACGGCCATTGATGCTGGCGGCGGCAGCGGTCTGGCGACGAGCGCGAGGTATGCGGTGAGCGCGGCCAGTGTGTGAGACACGGGCTGCAGCCAGCGAGCTGCGGCGGATGCGCTCGATGTCATCATCAGCAGCGCGCACATGGTCTGACACAAGCGGGCGGGTTGCAGAGCGCGAACGTCGGGGACAGACGGGGTGGCGCGGAAGGTTGGCGGCCGAGGATGACGGACAGCTTGGCGAGGATGATGGCGCCACGGATGGCGGTCGGGACTTCCTTTGCGCACTTGACGACCTGACCGACGTGGCTGTCAAAGTCGTCGAAGGCCTTATAGCGCGTGCGCTAGCCGGCGCGCGTCTGCTCCTGGACAGGCTTGATCTTCACGACTTTGTCCTTGAGCCTGGTCAGGAAGAATCCCACGATCTGGTCCTCCTTGACCGGGGGCGAGAGGAAATAAATCTCCTCCATCGACTTGATCTTGCCGCCATTCGCAAGTTGGCCGAGCTTGGACGCGGGTACCCTGGCGCCGGACAGTCTGCTCGTGTGCGGTGCGAAGTGGCACGCTGTATCCTTCGGGCCCACTGATGAGACGCCGGCGACGTAGTACGTGAGCGCGAATGTTGGGCCCGTGCTCCAGCTGTGCGAGTGGCTCGTGTGGGTGGGGTCGTTATGGTAGCCTGTGGTTGTGCGGTAACTTCCAAATGGTATGAGAATAAAGAAGGAAAGTGGGTGTCTGAAGGAATGGGTGCACACCCAAGGGACCCGTTGGCTGTGAAGTGAGGAGCGTAGACTGAACGCTGATGTCGCTGTAGAGCATGTATCCCCACTCGCGGCGGAGCAGGTCCAAAGCTCTCTCGTCATTTCCGAGCTCGAAATGCGCTTGCAACTGCAGTGGACGGATCAGTCTCAACAGCTCGTCCACGTGTCAGAGCAAGAAACGGCGCACCTCGAACCCACCGACGAATGGCGACATGCTGTCGGGAAGCTCTGCGCACACAGGCCCAAGATCGATCCAGTTGCGTAGGAGGCCGTCACTGACATGCCGTGCCTGCTCGAGGCTGGTCGTCAGGCTGAACAACACCGCGAAGGAATTGGCGTCCTGCGCAAAGAGCGACGACTCCACGTGTTGCGGTACAGGCCCTGCCCGTCGTCCCACAGCTGTTCGTTGTAGACTTCTTGAGCGCCTCAGCGCTCGAAGTGTACTGCACTGCGAGGTCGCCACGGTCCGCCAGAACCGCGAGGTTGGCCGCATCGGCCAGCACCTACAGCTGTTCCCCTCAGCCGTGCACTGGGGGCCCAATTATGAGGATTACTTACCTTGTAAAAAATGGCGTTCATTGCGGCATTGTGCCCGCCGCCGTTGTGCCCCCAGTCAGCCGTTCCAGCTTGATCCAGCAGGCCGGTGTCATCGACCTTGCTCTGCAAGAAGGGTGCAGCGTTCGTGTAGTCGTCCCAGTGAGCGTCGAGCCACTGATTCGTCAGCAACACCGCCTGCGCGGGACGAACACTGTATGCGCACCACTCCTTCTCGTTGTCCTTGCGGCCTCCACGACGGCGACGGCGACGGTCGGGTCCACGACTGCCCCGCCCGCGCTCACCGCCGCGCCAACGCCCGAATTCACTGTGTCCGTGTTCCGCCATTTTTCGGAAGTCTCGAGGAAAGGGGCAGCGTATAGGCACACGCAGTGGATAGCACCAATAATGAACGTGCTGCAGCGGTCGGCGTGCGTCGACGCCAGCTGGTCGGTTCTGTCGGACTTCGGACTCATAGGGATGGTTCCGGCAGGAGCGGGCCTTTCTCCTCTTGACCGCCCCGCCTGTAGTTCGGTTGACGGATTGTCGACTTGAGCGCAGACGGCGACGTGCGCCACCAGATCGTGCATGCGGCCCTACGTTCGCTCTGCGGCTCACGTTCCATGGACCGCTGCATCTACACCATCCCTATATCCTTGCTCGTACCCGCACGCCGCCACATCTCTAGCCTCTACGACTGAGCCACGTCCTATTTCGTGCTCCCGTCTCCATCTGCCGCCATCGTCCAACAGCTCTCGATCATCGACCGCCAAGGCAGGCCTTGGCGCGCATCCCGACCTCATCACCCGCTACGACTCTTCCAATCCTGTGCGCCAGCGTCTACCGCTCTTGCCCTGCGAGACGTGATGCCGTCTCGCACAGTATGCTACCTAGTCGATTCTAATAAAATTCGTTTTATCACTTGCATTTCTTCCATGCGCACTGGTTGCACGTCATCAACAATTGGATTAATGTATGAAAATATGACTTCTCGAACCCCTGGGCACATAAGACAACGGCGCGCATTACGACTAACATTACCGACTAAATGCAGACTGTTACGGTACCGTCCATCACGTATCTAAAGTCGTCGCCGTCGTGATCCCAGCGACGCAGTCACGAGCGGCGAGAGGTCTAATCTGAATCGTCCCATCGCTCTTCGTCCGGCGTTGCGATCAAGCCGTAGCCGTGGACATTGAACTCGATTGTGCCAGGACCGCCTCTGTCAGAGACGGTGTAGAAGACGACTCCAACGGATCCCGTGGGAACCTCTTCCTCCATGTCGGGCATATTCTTTAAGTTCACGGAATTGAGATCGAAACCCTTCGTCGACATGTCAAATAAGGGTACTATAACAGTTAGCGCACACTCGAGACGCTGGAGACTGACTCACCGTGTTCACCACCCACGAGCTGAACGGAGGTCTTCGTTTTCTGCTGTTTAACCGCGTTGCCAGAACCCAAAAACAAACTGTGGTTCTCTCCCCGTGGTTGCGCTGCAAGGGCTTGAGATGATCTATCTCGCGCGCCATCGTCGAAGGTGACGTACCATTCTCCACGGGTTTGACCCTTGTATGGAAGGTTAGACCGCGGCTGTCTTCGACGGTGGACCAACTCGGGAGCGTGATCTCCCCACGTTGTAGATGGAGCCGAGGTTACAGACGAGGAGTTCAAACTCCTGTCTGAAGAGGTTGGCTACGATGAGCTTCTTCTCGAGCGTGACGGGCTTGTCCTTGCTTTTCATCGTCGTCACCGATAGCAAGGAAGACGTCTTGTTGACGACGGCGCTGAAGAAGATGACTGGTTCGGTTGTTGTAGTGGCGCTAACATAATTGGATGGGTAAAGAGAACTGCCCGACGCCTCGAGTCGAAGCTTCTTGTGGTTGACCCTGGTGGCGTTGACGTACTTAGAAATCTGAAGGGAGTCCATGACCTTGAACAGGAGACTATCCATCATGAGCACCCGAATCATTCTTGCAGTCACACAAGTGCGGACTCACGGAAAGTTTTTGTGCTTGGACCATTTCTTGAAGCACTCAGGGCGCAGAAACCCGCCCTCCTTTGGCACTTTATACCCGACAATTCTATACCAAGAGTTAGTTGTCGAAAACGCCTTCGAAACCTGACGTACCGCGGTGGGGCACGCACCCGACGGTACATCTCGCGCAGGGCCTCGTCCCATAGCTTGTGGTTCATGCAATCCTTGGTACCGTCAAACTTCGCGTCGAGGAGGAAGTCACCCCCCAGCTCTGTCTGCTTTGTGGCAACTGCGTCCACGGGCGCCGCGTCTTTCGTCTTGATGGGTTCCACCGGCTTGTCGAATTTGCCAGTGCTCCGACTACAACGAGAGCGGGTCGCAATCAGCGTGGGTCCAACACACAGATGCAAAACATACGCTTGTTCCATCAACAAGCTCAGTAGATTCGGCGTCTTGGACATGAAATCAACGAGCGCGGAGAGGTCCTGAGCCCTACAACAACTGTGGTCAGCAACGGCGGGCGTAGCTCGATCGACACCCACGTATCCCCGGAGTCGGCAATGACACCATGCCCCTTGAGCGACGCCTCCACACGAGGCGGTTTCTTTGGACTTGCCGGGCTCTCTGGAGCATCTCGCGCGGGGACCAGATGTTCCTGCGTAATCTGCATGGCGTCGGCGTCGCTTTCTGCCTTGGATGAGACAGGCGCGATCTCAGAATCAGCCGCGCGAGCGTCGCCCACACTATCAGTTGCGTGCAGGACTTCGGCGATGGGATCGTCCATTGAGACGCCGCTGTCAATATCGACGCTATTGCACACGCGTCAGCGTTTCTCAACCAGCGGCAGGCGTCACTCACTCCATATCGGTCAAGTCGGACTCCTCGCTCGCCTCAATCGCTTCGCTAAAGGGATGTCAGCGTCACATCGCGCTGGTGAGCTTGCCTCGGTGACTTACTCATCTATGAACATCTTCCACGACGCCTTTCGCGCACTTCGATTGCGACTCCTGCAGGCTGTCAGCAGCACAATCGCGGGACAGCGTGCTGGCAAAACATACTTGGTTCGTGTCCCGTTTCGCTCTGATTTCTTGATGGCTTGGACGCGCCGCTTCTTTCTAATGCGAAAATGTCAGAGCGAAGAGCGGAACATCGACAGAACTCTCACCTGGCATTTCTGACTGGCTCCTTGCCGGTCTGGCTGCCGTCCGACAAGCTGAAGTGCACGGCGGGGCGCGATCAGCACGAAAGTGGAATGGCTGATGCACTGCAAGCGTACTCGTCCATCTTTCTCGTTGCGGCACCAGATTCCACAGGTGCGCTGGGCCCGTTGAGTTCGCCCCGAGGTCTGGAGATCTAAAGACCACGAGTCAGCGTATAGGAACAAGACTGACTTAGCGACGGACCTCTTGCCCAGGCTGACGAGCCAGCATCAACGTCTCGGACGTCGGTGGTGTCATCTCGCCTTCGGCGTCTGCAACTTGCTTCAACTCGACGACGTCGGCGTCGTCTCTGAAGCAAAGTCAGCGTCGCGCACACTGCGCGGGAGCAACTCACATCCGGGCTCGGGTACCGAACGAGTCTTGGTGACCATCATGCAGAAGCGGGGCGCGCCACCAACCCAACCGACGAAATTCGCCTGTTTTATACCGTGGGTTCGGATACGACGCCTAAGATTAAGACTCATTCGAACCCTGCTGACCACGCAGTCAGGGGGGTTGAGGGAGAGCGCTCGTACTGCTCTTGTCTCTCGCGTATCCCACGCTCCAACAAGGTGTCCGCAGTCCAACTGCTGCGATTCCTGGTGGTCGCAGATAGCGCATGGTCGAGTCAGACACAGACTGTACGTGACGTATCGTGCAAAAATCGGGATGAACGCCCACATCTACGGATTGGGTCGCGTAAATCGTAGGCACAGGTGAGGCTGTGAGGGATCGACAAACAGTACCTGTAAACGGCTGCCACCCGTGACTCCCACCGCGCCATGAGTCAGGATTGCCACCACCGTCGCAAACACGTGATACGTGCATATCACGTGAAATCCGGATGAACGACAGCATCGACGCATTTGGTCGCAAATCATAGGCACGCCTCTTATCTCGACAAACAGAGATCGACAACCAGAATCTGTACAGTAATCGAATTTCCAACCCGCGTCTTACCCCGCTCCATGAGTCATGATCACCGCCCGATACACCGTTTCCGACGTGAGAGTGGCCCCAAGAACGATTCCCACGAGGCACAATCGCAGAAGAACCGCGCTACCGCGTCCCGTATCGCGGCGAGTTTCAAATTCCCAAACACACAGATGGAGTACGCGATGTGAATGCACTTCGCGAGTTCAGGTCGCGCCTCCGTGCAGGTCATCCGGATAAGGCAATGCGGAGCGATTGCGGCGTCGATGACTTGCCGTCCACAGACACATAGAAATACTGGCTGCAGATTCGTCGTGCTGCCAACCCGCCCAGAAACGCGCGTACTCGCAGGATGACATCCCTCAGCTATGATTTCGAAGCTGCAAGTGAGTAACTCGCAACGGTCTCTGCGCGTCGGCTGAGACGACATCGAGCCCAACGCGTCGAAGACTTTTACAAGGCGATGGAGCAGCACGATCCAACGGAAACAATGCTGCCGGCGCAATGGTATCAGGTGTGTGCTAGCCGGCGTCGTCGCGGAGCGTCGTGGGTGATCACTTCGTCGCAGGCTTACCTCAACGGCGACATTAATGCGGCCTGTGTTCCGCATGGCTCCCCGACGACTTACAGGCTCGTCGAGCGCGACGGCAAGACAAATGGGGAGGACAACGAACTTGTGTTTAGACTCATTGGCATTGTCGAAGACGTTAACCTGCCACCTTTTCACCATCGGTTCACGTGCGTACACCACGGGCATGCCACTCGTCTGCTGACTGGAACGCGACAGTCGCTCTTCCAACATTGTCTACCTTCAGCAAAGAATAAGCATCGCCGCGTCGCAATCGGACTCGTACGTGCAGAACATCCGGGCGGTAGCTGACATCTTGGAACTCGAATCGTCCATGGCCCCTTTTTCTGCCGATACCCACGCCTGCATCAGCAACACTGCACGTCCTATCACCTTCTCCAACCGAATGTTCACGCCGCGCGACCACTCCCAAACGCAAGTTGCAATACCCCTAGCGCACATCATGGATCCGCTCCACGACCTTCGCACCGCGGCAAGAAACAAGGACTTGGTGCACACCGAGGAAAATCTGGTGCAGTACTCACATTATCGGCCCAATCTGGGATGGTGCGTGAGACGTGTTCTATGCAACGCGGGGAGTCTAACCGAGCGCAACAGTCGTCCTACTTCGCCGCGCTCTTTCCATCGAGGCGATATCGTCGAGGTGCATTTCTCCCCCGTGCTATTCCACTCGGAGAAGGATTTCCTCTTCGCGAAACTTGTGCTGCGCTCCATCGTAAGCCTGGATAATGTGTTGTCAAAGGTCCTTGATACGCTGCATATGCTGCACAAACTGACACCCGCGCAGGTCTACAGAACACGCGCGCCTGATGCCTGAGCCGGCGACGGAGACTGGTCCAGACCAGAAACTGAAACGCAAGAGAATCGCGGAAACCGGGACGATCACCCGCCGCGTGCTCGGTGACCTGACCAACAAACAAGGTACGATTACACAATCTGCAGCATCACGTGTCAGAAGTTCACCGCACGTGACAGGCGCCGTGAATGGCGCTGACGTCGAAATGGCAGAGACGGCTCCTAAGGCGTAGCTCAATATCGACAATCTTAATCTTCTCGAATGACTCGAAATAACTAGTTACGTTTTAATGACTCCTTTCGCGGGTACCCCCTGTATTTACCAGTTTTGTCCGCGGCCTGAGAACCCCACAATACATGCATATTCTAGTATCAACCGCCCGCCGAAACACATAAAGCTCAGCGCAACCTCCACGACCATCGTCCAAATCCATCCTCCCTGCCCGCTCCTGCCCCGCGGCGAAGGTCCACGGCGCTAGCTGAACCCAACGCGATCACTGCGCGGTCGGTGTCCACCCCAAACCGTGCGGAACGCAGCTCAGACGCGCTCTCAGGATACCCAAAGCGACTCGCTCCACCGTTGTACGATGGCCCCGCAACGCATTAAACACAAGCACGTTTACGCCACGGCCAAGGACTCGGTCGGTCGTGTACAACAGAAACGAATGGACAACTGCTGACGCATTGCAGCGCGCTGTCTGGGCAAAGTTCGAGGACGCACGCGACCTGATATGGTTCTACGACTCGCCGTTCTGGAAACCGGTCGACACAGCTGCTGACGGCGCACTGTTCGTGGACCGTCTCTACGGCGCCGCCAAGAACCTCTCAATGCATACACTGGTGACTCAGTTGTGGGTGCGCGAGGCGAGGACGGTCCTGGTCCGTTTCCGTGTTTCGTTACCACGATCCCCTGAAGCTAACAGCTTCATCAGAATATCCTCGAACTCTTCGACGACCCCAAGTTGGACGCTTTGTTTTCACCGCATGTGACAAAGCTGACACACATGCTCGCCACCAAAGGAAAGGACGCTCCGGATATGAAAAGGGCTCTCCTTACGATCTGATAGTCCTCGTCCAAATAATGATTCCCGATCTGTTTGTATGTCCCGTTTTAATGTTACCGGATAATGCAGCTTGTATGTATATAGCATGGTGCTGCGACCTATTCCCACGCTTTAATTTCGCATAGAGAACGGTGCCTAATCAAAGTCGTTCACATGGACAAGACGCCGAGCAGATAGAAGTAACGGCAACACGCTCAGTACAGAGCATGTTGATGCCGCGACGGGTTGTTGCGTGGGATGTTCCCAGACCGGTCAATACCGCCGCGAGCAAGACCAGGACGACCACGGGGAGATAACGCACCCACAGCCTGGCCTATGCCTTGCTGTCACACAGGCAAGACATCACTTCGATACTCGTCCCCGCGCATGCTGCTCGCTGAGCTACTCGCCCGCCGACGGAACGTGACCCGACCAGAACTCGCGCGGCGCGTTGACGTGCGATAGTCTGACTGTAAGGACTCCGTATCATATTTGGGATTTGCTATAAGCGGACGGCGATTCGCACAGCTCTTATTGGGCTAGGATTATGGTCGTTTTCGGTCCAACTGTCTGGATCCCCGTCTCACGGTGACCACCGCATCTCGTTATCATCTTTCGCACAGTGATTATCCGTGCACAGTTATGCCGTGCCTTCCCCACCCGCGTCCAGCGCCCAAGATCGCCTTGTTGACCAACCCACGCTCGCTGCGCAAGGCCCACGCGAGTCAGCGGCAACCATACAGTGCCTGCCGCTCGAACCTGTCGTCGCAAACACCTTGCAGCCAGCCCTCTGACACAATGATTCCATTAGGTAGCTGGTGCGTGCCTGTCGCTTCAAATGGTCCGTTTGCGTCGTGCTCGGCTCTGTCCATACACCCCGACTCTCACGAGGCACCACGAACGCTTGACGCGCAGGATACATGGCATATAATTCACCGCATCCTGTTACCCAAGCTGAAGCGTGCTATGTCTGCCCTTCGCCCTTCTCCATGCAACACAATCAGCAGCAGCTCGTGCGATATACCACGAACAGGTCCTCCGCCGTCTGGCGCTACGTGACGCGACTTACTCCACAGCAATGGCGTTCGGAGCTCCCAGACTCCCTCGACTTCATCGAGAAGGTCGCTGGCTTTCACCTGGTACGTGGAATGCACGAACGACGAGATCGCCGGCCCTCAGTACCACACAGGGATGCCTCCCTGGCATGGTCAGACCTCGCTCCCTCATGGTACGTCTAACCTCGCTCGCCCGCCGCGTTCCTGAGATATTCCGTAGACGTACAAAGACGCTTTGGAACGCTACATTGCGTTCCTGGCCGCCCTCGAATGCGTTCTGCCCTTTGCTCGTGTCAGGTATTGGATGGACAAGATCGGGATCGACATCGAACGGAAGTTCACGGACGAGCTCTATAAGGCCTTCTCAATCTCGTTCACATACGATTTCACTGACATTATCCGGCGCCTGGGTAAGCTATCGCGATCCCTTCGATGGTCGACCGCAGCATCTCATCCCAGATGGCATACAGCTTACAGCTTCTCGGTCATCCAAGAGCACCCAGTCCCCTCGTTCCAGAGCCTGTTCATCGACGATCTCCCGCTTGAGATACTCCTTGAGATAATCTCGTGTGTACCTGACTGCAACATCCGCATGCTTGCCAGCACAAATCGAGGATTTCGCAAGTTATGCTCACGTCGGATTCGGGAGGTGCGTAACCTGCGTCGATACGTCAACTTGGCTGATGCAGATGCAGAATGCCTTCTTTCGCATTGACTACGACATGGAGATCCTCCACCGACCGTCTCCGCCCTCGCGCGACGAGCTCTTCATTGAGATTCTCGAAAGTATGATCCAACACAGACGGATTACGACCAGCATCATGAGCACCTATGCTCGCGACAAGGAAAATTGTCGCTGGGTTCGCTATATCAGCTTTGAGAACCAATGGGAGACCCTCTGGCCGCCGTTTACAGACAGATTCGAACTTCTGCCCAACGCAATCGACATGCGCGTCTTCGAGCCATTTTACAACAGCATCATTTCCATGCTCGCTCACCTCAGCGTCGTCGAACACGTGCGCCTCAGCGGTCTCGCATTCACACAGAGGCTCCTTCTGCATCTTCGGGGGCACCCCTCCATCACTCGTCTCACCGTCGAACGCTATTCGATGTTTCCCGCCTCAGTCATCGCGACGTACAGCTCTCTGCGTCTGGCCAACATCACCTACCTGGCCATCGGGTTCCACGGCGAACACTACACGCATCGTCACCAGTGGTCCATGGTGTCAATGTTCCCCGCGCTGCGACAAATTTACGCGTACGGACTCGACATCTACGAGGTGGTGGTCCGGTATCCGGACTTTCTCGCCGACCCGCTAGACCTCCACAACGTCGAGCTTCTGCATATTCAGGGCACGTCAAGGTTCACTGACGCCTTGGTCCGCTGGCTTGAGGGATCTGCCCTCCGAAGGGAAGCCTGGCCGTCTCCGCAAACTGAAGCTACACTCTCGCGTGGGAATGTTCCAGGGCGACTTGACCGACCTCGTCAATGTTTTAGCCACCCACTATCCCGAGCTGTCCACACTCGTTCTCGAGGGGTTGGATCGCGTCCATGTCTCATTCCTCGCACTCATTCGCGACAACCTTCCAAGTCTCCGCGGCCTCAGTCTCGTTCGACGCGAAAGCCAGTTCCACAAGGACTACACTTTTTGCGACTGGGACCGCCCCGCGTACGACTACGCGCAGGCACTCCAGGGTCATCGATCACTGCGTCACCTTGAAGTGAACGCCGTGCGGGGTCCAGTTAGCCACGGCGCGTCAGGAATCGATATGCTCCTCTCGGCCGCGTACGGACACGTTCCGCGGAACGGTTTGAGCGTCTTCCACCCCAACGCAGAGCGCGACAGTACCAACGACATCATCGATGGCACACCCATCGCCATCCCATTCGTCTCGCATGTCCCCAGCCTTGGATCGTTCGCGATCAGAGCCGGGTCCTGTGTCTGGAGCACGCGTATCACTCGCCACTCCGATGACAAGTTCTCCTGGGCCGACGAGCGTCATGGTATCCACGACCGCTTCGAGGAATGGAACCCTCGCGATGGATCCACCTGGGAATGAATACACACGTATCCGCTGGCGTCCCAACACTATTACACACGCGTGTCCCCCGTCAGCCTCTAATGTGGCAATGTAAAGTGTTCCGCTCAAGATGTTGATCAAATGCCCTATACTGTACCCATGTAATACCTTCCGCCCGATCCTGTTCGCGTTTCCATCCAGTATTCAACATGCCTTAAAAATATGATTAATGTGTAAAACATGCATGAAGCGAAACACGAGCAATTCGTCTGATAGAGCCACTCCGAATCGGTGAATGTGCAAGAAGGCGGGATCGGCAGATCGACGGTGGCTGTGAGGTCAACCGGCGATCCATGATATGGTAATGTCTGATTTCGTTCATCGTCGGCGCGCAACATCTCTCGAGCGGCGTAGACAACATATATACAAGGTTCGAGGCACTACCACGGCATATACGGCGAAGGCCGAGGACAACATATCCCTATACCGGCGGCCTAGAAGTGACAGGGACGTTGGGAATGACGGTTTTCGACGGCGAGCCCGTATCGTTTGCGCCGCAGGGGATGCAGTTATACGTGGATTTCTCGTTCACAATGTCCAACTTTTCTATCCTGTCGGGCCTGAAAGATTCATCAGGGCGGAAATCGTAGAGTTGCCCACAGCGATACGAACGAATGCCGACACGAAGACTTGCACAAGTGCTTCCCGCGCTCTGGATGAAAAGCGCTGAAAACGCAACGACACTGTTTACAGTCGAGCTACTCCTCGCGTGAGAATTTCACCCAAAGCTCACGGGGAGAGAGACCATACCTTCTGTCTTATTTTCTGCACGCGATGCCCGCATGCTTGTTCGGTCCAAACAGCGAGATCCCGGCACATGTAAAGCGCGTGTACAGAATTGGAGAGCAATCTCAATCCAGTGCGGATACGTGGATGTGCACTGAGATTTTATATCTCTCCGCATAAGGTTCAGTCCGCTGTGTTCAATGGGCAAAGCGGAGCATGCTAGGGGCTATGAAAGGCGCGCATCGCGATGCACGGCAACTTCTCTTCACATTCCTCGCAAATGAGCCAATCGGACATGGCCATACGTATGGAACAGGGTCAGTCCAACGGCAGCGTCTTCCAGACTGCCACCCCAGTTCACTGAGCGCGACAGGATTGAATTGCAATCTCAATTAAACAGGCTACGGTTCAAAACCTTTGACGCCACCACGGCCCTGTCGCCGGGAGCGCACAAACGAACAAAACATGCACAGGCCATTCCTTATCTCTCCCTCGTTGATGTATCTCGGCGGTAGTTCCTGGGAGAGACAGGAGGCAAAATCAGAGATCGTCGGAAAGCCGATAAAGCGTTCACACACGACGCACCTTCCAGCTGCGCTGTACGGTAGGACCTTCGTACAAGAGACTGGCCCAGCACGTGCTTTTGCCACAATCGTATTTACGAGAATCGCTGTCTTCATAATGCTGAGAGGTCGTGTGTGAATGATCTGCGACGGCGAACACAACCAACTGTACCTGGCAGTCAGCTGAAATCGTCCGATCGCTGAGGAAATGGAGATCAGCGGTTGTGAACTTTGCAGCGGATGAGAGGGACGTCTCACAAGACATTTGAACACATGGCAAGCTGCAGGGATACACCAGCCAACGTGACAGGATCTGATCTGTTGCATTGAATATAAAGCTGCAGGGCCTGAGCCCCGCCAATGAGTGGCCCGATTTCGTGATAGCAGAGATACCGCACGCAATGACAAATGTTTGGGTGCGTCCAATGTGGGATGAAACCAGAGTCCCTGGGGCGCAAACAGCGCGAATCAGTGGTGCCCCATGCGTGTGTGATTAGCACACGTCCTGACCTGAGCAGCACGCCGTCGATCGTCAGGAATGGCAGCATATGGCGTTGGGGAAATTGTTATAACCTGCGCGTGGCGTGAACCGTTCCGATCTTCACGCCGCGCACCTTTCCTCGAACGCCCTCGAACACCACCGCTCACACCGTGTCCCTGCAGTAACAGCCGTTCTACTGACAGCACGCATAGCGCAGTAGGCAATTCATTGATGCGCCGAGAGCTCACGCGAACAACCTCCCTAAGCGATGCAATCCAGATCTGACTGTTGCTCCGTTTCTGATGCGTCCTCGACTATGAACTCTCCGCATATCAATGAATAGCGCCACCTTGCTGCGCCGGCTGGCAGTAAGCGCCTGTGACCACGAGGACGCTAGCTTCAATATGTTTGTGATGTGAGCAGTGTTAGAATGTGCATTCGGCTCGCATGCTGATAGCCCGGGTCCCTGAACTCCAATGACTGCACGCAGGATGCCATAGGTGGTTAGGCAGCGGGGTCTGCATAATGAGAGCTCTAGGAACCTCGACGTGTACAAGCATAGCTCGCTAGCCCAGATTTATAGCGTGGCAACCAAAGGCGGAACAAACGTCGCGAATGATGAAATAACAATGGATCGTATGAGAACGAAGGTGTAATCTCGCCAACCAAAACGAAGTGTTGCAGCCGATGACACTCCATATATCACAATGCTTCTTCTCGCGCCTGAGTCAAGCCATGATGATTTACCGGACTAGTGACATTTGAAGGATACACCCGCATCAGGTGCCAGCAACAGTGTACGAATTCACATCCACTCGACGCCGGACAGATAGAGCTCCTCGTCGTCCTGTTGGATGTACGGGAAAAACGACGAATGAACATGACCTGAAGGCGCCGGATTACACGCCGAAAGAACGGAACCGTTGAATCCTCAAGCGCGATTTTTGCAATATTCTAGCGAATGGGGTGTCAGATACGCAACGTGGAGTCATGCCGACCAACTCACCAGGATCGCGAGAACCTCGCACCTCCACGTCGCAACGAACACACGAGTGCCGCATAGAGAGTAGGCGACAGCCAGGCATCGCAGCAACATTGATCCCACGGTCGGGGGCGTCGTTGACGGCAGTCCAAACCGGGACATGGTAGAGGTCGCTGGCATACTCCAATGCAGATATGAACTGAATGCTTGCGCGATTCTACCACTCTCATGAGAAAATGCGTGGCAGAACGCGACATGCTCGGAGGCAACCTACCGACAAATCCCCTTCTGCGACCATGAGCTGGCAGCGCCGATGTGGTTCACATCGTCGCCCAATGCCACTGACAAAGTTGCAGACACAATAGTTCGGCGCGAGGCGCATTGCGAAACGCGAGTAGCGAGAGTAAGGAAGAGGGGGAACTGATGGAACTTACCGATTCACCTGCATTATGTACCTTGGCTAGTCTGTAGCCCACCGGAGCTGTAACACCGGACATTGTTTCAGCGGTGCAGCGAACCGTCCAACACTGCAGCTCGAATGTCGCTAGTATACCCATCATTTTTTTGTTTTTTTGGCGCGACGAGCGCACACGACGGCTGCTGTATAATGCTTGTAAGTGACTGTACAGCACTGCGGGGGACCGCTGGCATGGAGTGGTTCAACAGCGCGATGCATTACAAGTTGCAAGACGCGCGGATTTCACAATGTCAAGCCAGCCACCGGATCCAGAGCCGATGAGCGACGAGGGATGCAATGCTGTCAGCCGCACATGCAACAGACGAGAAAAAGTGAAAACAGGGGATATATGCATGACTGACCACGGGAATACACATAGTCGATACTTTTAAGCATGTTTGACCAAAAACTGCAATATTATGCCGCCGCCCTGCTTGCGACACTCGAATCAAAAATTAGATAAACCTCACGCGTGCCATGCGCGGGTGTCAGGGCCTCCCAAACCTTTCTCGTCTCGCCTACCGCTAAAACTGCGAGATTATCGATGTGTGTCACAAGATGCATCTCAGACAGTTGAAATAGCTGCTGCCGTCGAGCAAGGCGAATCGCAGAGTACGAATGCGGGCGAGACCAGCAGAATCACACCGAATCGGGATAGGGTACGATGTGCGTCCAAATGCAGAAGTGCCGAAATGCACCTGAGACGCGACGCGCGAAACACTGAGCAGCTCGCAGCTACTGGCTCGATCACGGGACGCGGGAAAAGCTCGAACTCCTATGGAACTTCCAGTGTGCTATCCGGGACTCACGCTCGAAGTTCTTGATTACAATCTACAATACTCGCTCTGACCTCCAGCTACAACTCATCGCGACTAATCACTAATTAAATGATACACCGTATAACAACTGTTCTGTTGGAGCGTTCTACATCCACTAGCATAAACTCTCGCTATCATCCGGGATAGCTGTAGCGACCGCGTTAACGTGTCAGCAACACGTCACGTGTGGGAAGGGTAACACATCACGTGATGGAAAGGCGTACCAATGTCCCTGGCCAGAGATGTGGTGGAAGCCTGTTTCCAACAACTTGTTCGTCACGAACGACTCAAACGCGCGCCGGATACAATGCTCCGTTCATCGGCCACAGGTCAAGGGGAAAGCGCGGATTTCACATCCAACGTCGCTTTCCGTCATCTCTCACCCGTTTCGATACCAGTACTTCAAGCCACCACCAGGAGGCCTTGCATGTTCGCAATCCGAATACCATGCTGCTAGCAATGAATTCGCCCGCAACGGCGAATTGGGGGTGGGGGGGGGAGCTCGAAGATCGAACAGGCGCGGACTCAAATGGCATTGTACCATTTCAAAGTCTCTCACACCGCGAAATTTCAGATGAAGTGCCTTGACCCAGCATCAGTGAGTCATCCCGACTATGCTCTCATGTCACCGCGGGAGGGCCCACCGAGCGCTGTGTCAGGAACCGACCGCCGGAAAACACAATGCGCGCTATACAATGACGGCTGCACACCATCGCGTGGGACCAGGTCCGCAGGCTCATTCACAGCCTTGTAAGCGACCGTGCAGGCACCGTCGAGATATACCCCGTGTCACGTGAACTGTGTATGAGTCATCGGCGGACACTGTGCAACGTATGACTCGCGGTTCCCGTGGGAAAGTGTACATACAGCTGCTTGACACATGCATATCAATTTCCGCGAGTGTATGTGGCGCTGCGGATTCATACCAAATCGGGAAGTGTAGATGGAAGCGTCCAAATACGGCAAGTCGCAAATCGCACATGTTCGCAACCCAGGCATCTTGGCTGCTCACGAAGTCGCCGATACCGCAGCACGAGGTCTGTCAAGCCCAAGGTTGGAATGCGGAAGCTTGCAATCAATTGCGTCCCTCATATTTCTGCCCACAGTCGCGATTAAAATGGTTGATTACAATAGAGCGAGCTTCCCGCGGGGGCACCCCCTGAACTATCGCAACTAATTAAATCTTACAGTGTACATCGGCCGTGGCGCCAGGGAAGACGCTCAAAAATCAAACATTCAGAAGCATGAACTGTTGCTGCCACTCGTCATAGCTGCAGCGACGATATCAGTACCTTAACGATGCGTCGACAGAGGGACTCACTGATTTCCGAAACCCGAAATCTCTAAGAGGTTGAATTCCCCCACCGGTTCATCGCAAATGTGTGAAACTCGGGGGGGACGCTGTACTCGGCTCCTCCGCTGCAGATCATTGCCTCAATGGAAATCTTACATCCTTCACTGGTCTCCACAAGCTTCCATCCATTTCGACGCCAGTACTCTAGACCGCCACCAGGTGACATGCGCCAAGGCTGACCGTAGAGCACGGAAGACATCGATACCGTCCGTGGCTCCAGTTTTGCCGGCGGGTCAGGTAGCCTGACGATCCAGCACGTACGGGCCCGAATGGCGGTATTGCGCCGCGTGCTGCGTGCGAGCTGTGGACCTGCGTCGCTCGTGGAGTCACGGATCCACCCATGACCAGGTGCAAACGCGAACGACGCCTGCGACGAATACACCGGAGTGAATCCTCTCTGAACGTACTTGTCGACGCATTTCTTCGTGCGATGTTCATCATCGCTACGCAGAACGAGTGAGAGGCGTTGGATAAACGTTGCGTGCGGGAAAAGCGAGATCGCGCAGTCTGCCGCGATGAAGTTCATAACAGCCGCTATGGGACGTCGTTAGCCACGGGAAGTCGTACAAACAACGCGTGACGCACTTGAATGAAAGTCGAGCACCGACGAAAGGGCGCAGCCACTCGACACGAGGAGATCGACGCGCCGCCTAGGTGGATCGACGCCAACAAGACGAAAGACCAACTGACCGAAGCGCATGTTGTACGCGTGTCGCATGGCCATGTCTCGAAGGCCCGGTGCCGTGAAAGCATTGTCGAGACTGTTTTGCGGCCGCAGATCGAGCAGCTGGTACCCATGATCCATGATCCACTGCAGAGCTCTCACGGCGAAGTACTGCGAAACACAGAGGTCCATGTCAGACCCTGCATACCGAACGCGCGCGAAAAACTGAAGCGCCTGGGATCCGGACACAAGCAACCCCGTGTGCCTCTGCATCTCTCGGAAGCCGCCCACGTCCTCGAAGAAGGGCGAGATTATGGCGGGAACGCTGTAGAGGTGGTGTTCAGTAGCCTTGAAATGCCGATACAGTTCGCGGTGCGTCCTTGCAAACCGCTGGAGGCTCGGCGTCGGGAGATAAGCGAGGAGGAGACATTGAATGTCGTATGGCATGACGGGAGTCCGACGGCGGCGCATCGTGGCAAACGAACAGGCTGAACCCGCGTTGCTCCCCGACGGCTTTTGAACCTGAAGAAATCGCATGCGCAGCGCAGCACCAGGGCATCACAGGTTCTGGAGCTGTAGCCCTCCCACGGCGCACCGTTGACTCAGGCTGACTCGACGTTCCGGGCGCGGAGTTGCCCTGATTCTCTGCTACGCAGATTCGCATTGTTATGTTTGCATTGTTACATTTTGGTCGAGTCATACAGTACAGGTGGCTAGCGCAGACTGGCTCTATGCCAAGGCGTTGCAGGTCGCAGGAACGGGAGCGGGGCATACTGGCGTCGGTAATCAAAATATGTTTGAGCGTAAAACTTCCAAACAACAACTCCTAACTCGTCCATGGATTCCAACCTCCATCCACCCTCCGGGACCGAGAGAAACAAATGAGAGCGAGGCCAGACGGACATGAATGCGAACAGAGCCATTAGGCATCCAAACACGTCCTCCTGTGTGCCGTCGCCGGCAAGCGGCGTGGGACCGTCTTCGCACGGTTTCAAGTCACCGCCACCCCAGCAAGCAAGCAGCTGAGATCGGCGTTCCAGAGGCGGGATGGCGTGCAATTCGCGGAGTGATGGATACAGCGCCCTGAGCAGTTCATCCAATGCGAAGAGTTCATTTCTGAACTCGAGTTCAGTCAACTCCCACACGACGTAAGATAGCCACAGATCGCTGAGCCAGGCACCGGCGCTTGGACCGGGAATGAACCGCGGCAATCGCTGCCCGTTGAAATCCAGGTGTTGTCCGGTTCGTAAAATGAATTCCCGGAAAACGGAACACCTGCTATTCCCAGACGGCTGCGCGCGCCTTCGCGTGAGGTCAGATCCACGGGCTCAACCTGTGCCTTATCGGTTGGATACGCGAACGAGCACGCTTGCTCTGGTACTGTCAGGGTACGTTCCCTATCATGTGAACTGTGAGTTGTCGGCGGACTTAATGCTGCTTATCACTCACGGTTCCCGTGGCCATATCCGACGCGATGGTTGACACCATGCGCCTGCAATAGAGCGAAATTCGAGTGGTCTGAGGAGGTACTCTCCGTGCGTGACATCTTCATGCACGTCGCAGTGACTCCAGACACGAAACATCAAAATCCGAGACTTGTCGTAATCGTACCACACAGCGCAGTCACTGCCAAAGTTCCCATGCGCGAACAGAGCACATTCCTCCATGACTCCCTCGCGGACCTCGCGAAAGTACCGCTTGCGGACGGTATGCCAGTCCGCCGGCTCTACAGCAGGACGGCCGGATTCTGAGCGACAGGGGCGCTCGCCGTCAACACATGACTCCAGATAATCACATGCAAAACATGCGATCCTGGCTGTCTCAGCATCTGTCGACGGCGCGGGGTACCGTCCAAAAACGTCGACGAAAGGATCGCCAGCCTCCAAGGCGGTGCCAACGCAAACTTCATTATCTGGAATGGATTGCTCAGCAGCATCGGGAGGGGATGAAACGGGCGCCTGAGGTTCGGAATTGCTAAGCATTCCGAGATCGCGCAACATGCCCTCAGCGGCCTCGTTTGAGATGCGGCTTTTCAATATGGCTCGCCAGGTGGTGCTGTCAAAGCCACGTGTGCACCAGAGAGACGAGGTAGCCAGTAGCCGAAGATAGTATGGCCGAATGGTAAGCCACACATGAAGGATATACGGCAGATTCGCCGTGTCTGCGTTTGCGAAGAAGCTCGCGATCGGAACCCTATGCGGACGCTTCTGCTGAAGGAGATTGCGAGGAATTGGACAATCCACAGCGTGGAACAAGGCGTCGGCACGTTCATCCGTTACATCTGGCAAAATTCGACTGCCGTCCTCGTAATCCCAGTGAGCGCGCCGGGGAAACCAAGTGACCGCGGCCAAGACAGGCTTAACAGGCCTGTTGCTGCGATACGCGTGGTTCTTGCCGTATAACCGTGGCCGTTTCCCGGACACGACGCCGTCGGAGTTTAGATTGGCAACGCGCGCTGCGTGCGTTGCATGAGTGATCACGTGACAAACTGACAGCTCTACTTTACCATCCCGTTTGACCGAAGTGCCATGAACTCTTTCGCCCTCGCCGGCTGCAGTTATTTCGCCTGTATAACACCTTACATCAACGGTCGAGACTGGACTGAGAACTTGAACGACTTGCCTTCGCCCACCGGCAACGCCGGGTGAGATACAGCCGTCTCATCATCCTCGCCGAACGAGAATTCTGGCGGAGGTAGGATGGAGTTACGGTAACCGTCAGCTTGCGCATCGACCTCCTCCGCGCGTCTGAGATCGGGAGGGATCTCGGCATCATGGTTGCCGACTTCTGAATAGCCACGGCTCCTAACCTCGCGCAAGAGATCTTCTGAGAAAAGACGAATCCACCAGGTCGGGACACCGAAATGACCGTATATTTTGCATGTCTCCGAATCCGCAACAAAGACACCACGGAATGCCGGGTTGACGAAGCCCTGCGCGGCTGGAACTAGGACATGCAGCCAATCGCAGCCCAGTTTTGTTGCGAGCTTCTGTTGACGGCGTTGCGCGGCGTTGTACTCAGACCACCCGCGGAGCTCCAGAATAGATCTTTGCAGCTCAACCAAAGTTCGCACAATCTCAGCCCGAGTCAGGATGTGATTGCACAGGTGTGTCGTCGCATGGTGAACGGACTCTCGGGCCAGGTACGGGGTATCCCATTGCTCGGGGGAAGGGTAGCCGAAGTCTCGAAGAGCCCAGACCCGTGCATCGACTATGTTCATGCGCAGTTTGTCGCCAACACGGTACAATTCACGATCGGTTGAAGCCACAGAGACAAAGTGGCGATCGAAATCTGGGTCATACCAAGCAAAGTCAGACTCGAGATCGGAATGCCTCGCGTTCAGCGCAGGGATAAATGCGTGATGCCAGAGACCGGGCTGATGCAGCTGAGGATAGAGCGAATGTTCGAAATAGCCGCGACGCCCATCGAGATAAATGGGAGCTCGAGCCTTTCTGCTCGGCGGAAGCCTGGGCACAAAGGGCGTGTTCGAGATGACGAGAAAACGATCTTCGAAGACACGGAAGAATCGCTGCAGATGACGGGATTCCCGGACAGATTCGAATAATTGCGGCCGCGTCGGATCCTGCCACTCAGCAGCATTGGCGTCGAAATCACTGACATATTTGTCTCGATGAGCCAGGAGCGACTGCCTCCGAGAAAGACGTAACGTCAGAGGGAGATCCACCAGCTTAGAATCAGCAACGGTAATAGATCTCGAGAAATGGACCATTTTCTCCATGTGGAGAAATGCGAGCAATGTGAAATCGTCCTGCTCACTGTCAGTGACAGTGAGACCATCTCCGCGCGCGTGGAAAGAGGCGACAAGCCAGCCATGAGACGGACGCGGTTGATCTCGACCAGCATGTCGAAGGTGAGAGTGCAGCCCGGCCTCCAGCGATGTGACCCGTAGCCGAATCGAGACATGCTTTCTCGAGCACTACGCAATAAAAATGGATCAGTGCTAAGCGAATGGAAGTGTAATATTCGATTCACTGTTGAATCTCCGCCCTTGTGACAGACACCGATTTTGTGTATGCAACGCGCAGGTTATGCACGTGTCTATCGTCTGGACCACCGTTGGTATGATTCTTCGCCTGACAGCATCAGCGCTCGAGGCTCTCGAGGACGGACGAGTGCGCACCATGTCGGTTACTGGACGCGGTATTCCGAAACCGAATAGACGCTCGAACGCACAGAGCAGTGATCAAGCGGGTCTACAATTCGTAAACTGCTCAAATCGCTGTCTATAACGAAGAGGGTGTTGCGGGTTCTAAAGCAGACGATAAGAGAGGTTGACGCCGACAGACAAGTAGCGCGTAAAGACAACGAATGGAGCGGACCTTGAAAACCCCTCCGCCGCCGGAACCGAACCGTAAACGGAGACAAAGCCACAAAGGTGCACCTGACCCTCGATTAGAATACCATAAAACCGCGGTTTGAGTACGGTTTATTCATTGGACGTGAGTTGGTACTTGGCAGCGGTCAGACGGCGGAACCGCGGCCTCAATGCGTGGTTTTTCGGAGATAGCACATAACAACCGAATCCTCCCACGACCGCTCGCAGGCGAGTGTGCATATACGCAGAATCGAAAAGTCAACACAGGGGAAGGGCAGCGACCGGCTTGCTACCACAGAGAATGCAGTGACGAACTTCCAAGCCGTGCTTTTTCGTAAGTTCGGCCCACTCCTGCGGTGGTGTCTTATTCATATGGCGTCCGATTTTCTCGCAGTGAGGATGCAACGGCTCGTTTTTGTATTCTGCGTACGCACCCACAGTGAAATCACCTCGCAGATGCCTTATGTGAATTCCTGCTCCCCTTACAGCGACAAACACCGGTTCCGGACATGACTATCCTGTGTTTCACTCCATTCGTCCTCACGTAGCAATGGTGGCGGGTGGATTGTCCGTCCGTTGCGTCGGCAGGTGCGGCAGGCTTTACGATAAACCTTAACGACCCGTTCGATGGTCTGCGAGAGGCTCTGCTCGCATGTGGAGAAGCAACGATGCGCGCTCTGGTCGTGCGTCAGACTCCATGCGCAATTCGAGCGCCCACAGTCCAGCTGCTTTTATTTTCAACGGTCGAACAATCTCCGCTATTGCAACGCACCAACACGTCCTTCCCTGTTCTCCAGCGGAGAAGACAGCCCGCCTTCTCAACATGACGCACACGTTGGCACATCTAAGTGGATAATGCTGAGAACGGTTGTTGCGTTAGCAGAGATGGGGATTTACAACGACCTCAGTCGACAGCCGGTCTTTATGAGGGTTGGGGTGGATTAAACTTTGACTGTGCCGGTGATTGGTTCGCGGGCCATACCCCACTTCGGACAATTCGTTATCCCTTCATTATGGTCATAGCCTAGTGCAAATCAACGCCATTTGGCGCGGGTCCAGAATTGTTTTCTATTCAACTTGAGGCACAGCAACTCGTCGATTACACACATTTCGCCATGCTCGCCAGACGAGAACTCTGGCCGCGTACCCGCACCGACCGTGCACATCGTTTTCCGCAGGCAAGCATCGCGCGAACCCATCGTGAAGCCAACAATACAAGCATCCACAACCTCCGAGATGCCCTAGAAAACCCTGAAGAGTGGACGCGCTCTAGTATAATCCGTCACCGCCTGGGGTGAGAACCACATGCACCACAGAACTCACACGCAAGTGAGGAAAGACCCTGCTGGCTGAGACTCGCCTCCGATGGGGCGATGTGGTCCCAAACGTCGTTCGCAGGGTGTGCGGGTGAGGAAGAAGGACGTGGAAGTGATGTAACCGCGTCCGCACTACTGGATACCGACTGCTGGCTCGGGTGTACAGGATCGGTAGTGCAACTCTGGCCGGGATCACTAATATCCGAGTGCTGCTTAGAAGCCTCATGCGCGCGTATTGCTGCGAGGAGCCCAGCGTCCGTGTAAGCGACAGGGATACCGTCCGGAGACAACTTGAGCAGCGTTGCAATGGGGGCTGGTATAACTTCGAACGGTGCGAGATCGAAGGCAAAGGCCATGCCGGGGAACGTCTGGGATGTCATCGTGAGGAGGAGGATGCACAACACCAAAGTGCAAGTGAGCCTGGCACAGACACGGGTGATAGCCGAAGCTCTCCTGCTTCGCTCACACGGTCCATCCACACTTCCAGCAAGGTCCCCGCGTCTTCCAGCGCCTATCTGCTCATTTATTCATTAACAATGGGTATATCAATGGGCGCCTTACCCAGATTAAGCGAACTATCTGAAACAGTTCTTGTGTGGTGTGCCTATCATGTTGGAAGCAGGGATGTGTTTGCTCCACGCAGTAGAAATGTGTGACATCCGCTCCCATTCGCATGTCGCGCCGTCTACTGCGTTGACCAACGTTCCTGCTTCAAACCTGCTGGACCAGGCAAATTGGTGTTCACGACACCGCTGCTACCTCCCACCCGCGTGGCTCCAGAGTTGCCAATGACAATGCCTCCACCACCGGATTATGTATAGACCCTGACTGGCTGTGAATTCCGCAGCCCAATGTGGGACTATGGATGGCAACGTACGGCTCAATGAGCTTGAGACATCCGAGTCACACCGTCGGAACTTGTCTCCATGGTAAGATCCGCTTTGTTCCCGTGTCACTACAGCTCGATCACCAGTGCGTATAATCCGTCCGCAAATATTTTCATGTCGCTGAAAGTGACCCCCTTGCGATAGTGCGGCTCTGATGCGCCCCAAACATATGCGCAAACAATGTCATTTGCAGTAAGCGCACTGGCAATCTCCCAGATCAGGGATTCGACTACCTTGTTATATGAGCCGGAGTTTCACGATCGCCTCCAAATCCCCTCGTGCACACCGATGTGCAGGTTGCTGCTGTGCGTCTCACGTACCTCAGCGCTCCCTACTTGCTCACCCACCCTAGTTGTTATGTCCGATTCGCGCGCTGCGGTGTATGCTTTAACCTGTTTCAATGAAGCCTCTGCTAATGCCCCGCAGCACTCAGCGCCCTTCTCGTCGTCGCCAACCTGCTACATCAAATGCGTATCAATAATCTGCGGGCAGACACCCACCCTCGCGTGTAGATGCGCATTCTGTTCCCAGGTACGATTTATTGCGTATATTTGGCAGCCGCCACTGACGAACAACGAGATGTCTTCTGGTGCAGCATGGCAAGTGTGGGCTGACTTCCCGGCACGCTGCCCCTCGTGCGTCTTCAGCGCGAGCTTCAACTGGGCTCTTCCCTACTAGAGAGGTGCACAGCGGCACGAATCAGTCTGTCATTTGTAGTTGTTGACATCCTGCACAGTTCCACGTAGAACGGACAATGAGAGGGACGCAGATGAGAACATGAAATATAGCTGACCATCGAACCTTTCCCACGAAAATAAAAAGTGAGAAGTCATAGTAACGCGTGCGAGACCGTGCCTTCCGCATGCAGGGATCAGCGCAGCCGTGGGATTGATCGCTTGCGCAGGATCGTTTGAATCCAGGGTACAGCGGGAGAGTCGCCTCCATACGATCAGCGTCAAATTTCAAAATTCAAAGCGTGAACCAATGCACTCTCACAGCGCCAAACTGCTGTATCGCGTTCTTCGGTAATTGTCCGAACCAATACTTTCGCTCACCTGAATGCCAATCATTGCACACCAATTCATGAGATGATTTAAGCCCTCGCTCGTACGTGCCCGCCCTCGCGCAACCCCAACGTCGCGGTCCGCCTATCAGCCCATGGACGAGGACCCTGTCAGAGCACACTGTAACTTGCTCAGGCTGCAGACGCTTGCACGCCTATCTCGCCGACTTCCTCTTCCTGCCGCCCTCAGATCCCTAGACCTCCACGAGAAACATTGCGAGGACCACACCACTGCCGTGTCGAGTAGTACTGTCTATGCGGACCCCAGGACAGTCCTAGTTCCATCTGCCACGCGCTCAGAAGCTGCGAAGCAAAGAGTGAGCGCTGTAGTGCTTTCATCCTCCTCCTATGATTCTCATCTCCAGAGGTGCCAGGGTCAGAGGACAAACAGCGGCCAGAGGCATCGAACGACGAGGAAAAAATGTTTGGGTGGTTGCGGCAAATCTTACACGCGCAATAGGGCAAGGGAAACACACTGGGACAATCATCCGGAATGCGAACAACGCCATGCCGAGGCTGTCAAAGGCACAGAGCTGGAATCGGAATATGCAGCATGGAAAAAGCGCAAGTTGTCGCGCGAAGAGAAGAAGCGGAATATGATGTAATATATGCATGGTCGGCAGCGTGCGAGATAACAAACCGGCGCCTCTCGCCGTTTCGCTCTCAACACTGCTGTTCGGAAACGCTGTGAGCGAGATGTGTAACTACTTGCTACCTGCTCGATTTCACTCTGATCTTATAAGCTGACGAGTACAGTTGATATGTTGACCAAGAAATGGAACTTCATTGCAGCACAGAATGGTAGCTAATCTCTGCATACATGACCATTGCCGAAAGAGCTACATGATCCCAAGAAAGTCAGGAAACACGAATTTTACTCATCTGGGGTGGGCGAGACGCGCGAACGCTGAGTGCGACGCATAACATCGCCAGAACCAGCGCGGAAGAAGGACAGAATCTCATCCTGGTTGCGCTCAATCTTGTCGACCTTCTCGTGAAGTCCGCGCAACTCGTCGAGGAGAACATAGGTGTGGACATGGCGCCGAGCAGGACGTCCTGCAACAGGGGGCTCAGCCTGTACGTGACCAGCATTGCCACCCTGCGACTGGCCTGCAGCTGGAGGATGCAGCGTCCCCGCGTTGGGTGCGGGCGGTGGTTGTGACATGCCTGCGATGGGGGCGGCAGGCAGCTGTGACGTCCCTGCGTTTAGCCCGGGCGATGGTTGCGACGTCGCTGCGACAGGCGCCGCCGGCCCTCCTTTGACTGCGCACCGGCGCGTGGAACGACGGGGGACATCGCGAGTGACTTTCTTGCGACGAGGCCGAGCGACAGCAGCATTAGCTGCCACCTTCCTACGCTTGGACTGCGGCGGAATTGAGACCTGAGAACATGTCAAATAAAATAATACGATGACGATTGCGAACTCACCTCGTTGTCATCGTTAGCTTCCTCAGATTCCAACTCGTCCTCTTCTTCCTCCTCGCCCCCGCGTTGTCTCCCCCCTGCGCGGCCCCCTCATCTCCATTGGTGATCACGAAACACGTCCTTGTCTGCTTGTTCTGGCACCAGCAACCGTGGCAACAGCGCTGGCGTGTGTAGCGGAGGCAAGCTCTTTTCTTCATGCGCGCATTGAAATGGTCCGGATCATACGCACACAAGTCGCAAGCGAAGAGGGAAGGAACGCCTGGCCCCTCGCCAAAGGACTTGTAATACGACAGAGAGCCCGAGATATCGTCGAAAATGTCGACCAAAGCGGCAGGTAGGAGACGACGAGCACCGAGAATGCTGACCAGGGCACCGCCGACTGCTAAGGATGCGTTCCACAAGTGCGATTTCTTGTCAATGTGAATACCTGCGAGAAGGGGCTCTAGCATGCTGCTAGTTCGAACGGCCCAGTGATGCTTCGAGTCCCCCTTGACTGCCGCTGACCGACCTGCCACCGCGTCCGAGACAAGTCGATAGACAACATATGCGCGAACGAGAAACCTGAACGCGCGAGCTTCCGCGTCAGGAGCGTCGCCCGCATCGAGGAGATTGGCGTCGAGCGGGGCGTATGCGCCGAGAACGAACGCACATATGACACCGTTAGCATTGGTATCAAGCGTAGGCTAACGATCTTATCAGGAGCGAACAAGCAGTGACAGAAAAGGTGCTTACAAATAGACTTTTGGGATACTTGTTGATATGACAGACATTAGGACGACGACGCGCGACGCAGCGAAGTGTGTCTCGGTTAGCATCCAGAATATCGTGGACGGCGACGAGATCATGAACACAGCAAACAAAATCATCGGGTACATCCTGCCGAACAAAGTGCGTGATGGCGGGGAACTTGTACTGCGCCGCGGCCTGGGCGGCGGTCTTGGGGATGGGGACTGGCTGGCGACCCATGAACGCAGGGCAAGACTCGACGGTGGGACAATCGAAAGTTACCCGAGCTTTTAAGCAAAGCTTCATGTTCCAAATCGAAGAAACCAACTGAATGCTGTATTTATTATGTGCCGATGTGAAGACAAGTTCAAAGTTTGTTCCACAGAAGAGTTAACTCAAAGCCTCCTACCACGACTCACATACACGCTTCATTTGCGTCCTAAAGATCATGCACGAGAATGTGGCAGGCGCCGTTACATTCGTTTCGCACATGAACTGCCGATCCTGCTCTGGCGACAGTGAAGATAGGCACACAGAAAATCCGGGGAACGGGCGGCAAAGTTTAACTATGTCGCAGATCATGCACGTGTCAGGATCATGTACTGACGCAATGTCAAAGCTAACGGGGACAACCATGGATGGACGCGCACAGCCCTCGAATCATTGCTCTTCTGAAAACTCAGAATGCAATACAACTGCAAAGGGTGACGAGTAGGAGCTTGCCCAACCGTGCTATTCACAACCATTGTCAATGATCAAACTGAGCAACGGGGGCTTAACACGCAAGTGATGTGGGCTTTAAATGTGTGTGTGTGTGTGTGTGTGCGGGCGCGCAGACGCGCGCCCGAGTCGCAGCCGACGGGCGCTTAATATGCAAATGACTCGGAATGACTCTGTGTGTGTGTGAATGTGCTGACGGAACGGGCGCCTATATTAAAGCTCCGACTGGGTAAATCCCGAATGGCCAGTCTCCCCCATAATACACGTTCACTAAGCGTGACCGTAATTGCAACAGTCGTCACCAACATTTTCAACGTCAAGTATATGTCTTGTTCAGCGCATTATTTACAGGCAAGTCCATTCAGAAACATTCACATCTTAAGCAGGACAACTTATGCAGCGATAGTCCTATTGTCCAGTCAGCGAGTGGTGTATCACGAAGAAATAAATACGTACTGCATCTGTTTTGACGAGATCTTCAGCTTTACCTGTTCACGGACAGGCACGTCCGGCGAGGAAATCCGTCTCGACTTGCGCGAGCGGACTGCGCGAGATCGAACCCTCTTCACGGCTGCAGCGCGAACGTCGTGCACGGAAGGAAGCCCGTCAGGCCGAGCTCCATCATCGATCCCGACCTTGTGCACAACCTCCGGGTGAACAGGCTCGTTCGGCTCGCCGTTAAGGGTCATGTCTGGCTGTTCTGCTTCGACCTTAACTTGCGGGTCGCCGTCACTGGCCACATCAACCTTATGCGGCGCGTCGTCCGCATGAGAAGTGTCCTGGACCGATCTATAGCAATGCGTGAGTCGCTAGCAGCCCAGAGAAATGTAAGAACTCACTCAGAAATAGAGTCCTTGTCTGTGTTATCGTCATTCCATCCACGGCCGGCCATTGTCGGCATCGCGTCCATGCTGATTATGCTGCAGATCTTCGAGCGATCGTACCTAGGGAAAGGAAAGACGGCAAATCCATCCTTCCACATGGCCCGCGCGAAAGGGTTCGGAGTGTCGGTCGCAAATACTGACGGCGTGCTCCCGGAGTTGTTGTAGCTCAGCGTGTGCACATCGACCATTAATTTGTCGTCCCAGGACCAGCCGCAGACAACGCCGGAGATCACAACCGGCGTGTCGTAAATTACGTCCTCCAGTAGGTGGAAGCGCTTACGGTCACGATGCAGCCAACATCTATGATCCAGTGAGTACCGCAGAGCGCATGGTTTCATCGCATGAACTCACGTGATGGTTGTAGGAGTACCAGGCCAAACGTCGCGCCGCAGAATGGAAACGTCAAAGACGAGGCATTCAGTGTTGGTCTGCAGCATTCTGACATTGGACGCAACGACACCGTCGAAGACGAGTCGTGGTAGGCAGAAGTACCGTGAAGGGAATGGCCCCGGCGCGGACTCAATGGCAGCGGGAATCAGTGTAGACGCCATGATGAGTAGCGTCCTGTTGTCGACAACGGCGCTGCCTCGAATACGGGCCACTGTACCCGGTAAGCATCGATTCTTCAGTGTTTGGTGTGCGATACAGATCGGAACTTCGGCATCTGACAACGAGTTGGTACAGAGAAAGCGTTCAGGGACCTGCAATGTACATACTATGCAATCGTAGCGTTGCGTGGTACACGTTGAAACCCTTGAGGCCCGCAAAGTCGGCGGGAATCCGCACAGGTTCGTAGAGTGCGACAACGAGAGAGCTGACGACAAAGGAAGGCATGTTGAGATTCGGCGCTGAGGAGGCAGTGGAATGGACAACTGGTAGGCCCTATCCTCCAGCTTTTATACTGTTGTGTCTCATATGCTGCCAGTACTTGCTGTGTTCGTGTGAGGCCACGATACTACGTCCAAACTCTATCTGACAGCTTGCACGACCCAAATCAGGAAACTGTTACCTACCGTAGTGAGACCTCACGACATACTCGCAGTAGAACGTTACGTGCCCAAACTTGGCCAAGATACTGTAAGCCTCTATTCACGTTTGTCGCTCATATTACCAATGTGGGTCTGATTTGTCACCTTGGTGTATGGCTCATCAGGCGGCATACTTCGCAGTCCGCGGCTCCCTTGGCAGGCGCGTACTTCCCTATCCCTCACTGCGCAGCAGCGCCACCTCAACGACTCGACTCGAGCCACGCTATGCTCCTCGCTGAGCACGATGCGCATCACCATCGCGCACACTCTTGCTGCACGGTTCAGCGGGTACCGTTCCGCGGCTCACTTCGCGCACGCACTTCTCTATCCTTCACTCACTGCGCTTGCAGCGCTGCAGCGTCAGCGCAGCGACACAACGAGCGCCAAGCTGCACTCCTTCATTTGTGCACTCAGCACCCTCGCTTCCCACCTTGCGCGCCCGCCGGCCGTGTAGTACTAATCTACTTCACAGCGGCCGCAATCCATGGCGTGTAACACTTTCGATAGCTGAACGAGGATCTTATTCCATAATCAATGTATTCACAGCAATATCTCTATGTAGGTGATGTTGTCTGCACACAGCTGTCCAGCGGGTAGTCGCACGATGCCATGTTCCCGGCGGCGCACTCGAGACACTGCAGTATACAGCTGTCCGTGAGAAAATACAGGTTTGCAAAGGTCCATTGCAACAACATCGAGCGTGAGGCCTTGGCAGCTGTTGAAAGTAGTAGCATATGCTGGAGCGAGAGGGAATTGGCGGCGTTGCAATGTTCGGCGAGTCTCTGGTAGAAAGGTCTCGAACGTGATCCGAGGAATCAATATGTCTTCAGAATCGATGGAAACACCGGAGACCGTGTCACGTAACAACCGTACTGTGATCAAGCGAACTCCAACGTCGACAACGACCACGCGGACATTTTTCAGCCCACGAGCAATTGAGAAATTGCGAAGGAGCCGAAAAACTGCGTTTGTCTTTATAGTAACAGCATGTCCCGGTAGACCTGGAAGGTGAGCTTTTGCGGCATAGTCCAAGGTCACAGTGCCGCGCTCAGGTATACCGGCCTGATCCTCTTCCTTGATTCGATCTGCAGAGAGATATGTGCGCGATACACCGCGCACCCGTGTGAGGATAGCATCATTGTAACGGTCGATCTGTCGGTTTGTGGGGCACAATATAGAACGCTTGAGACACGCGCGTGGATCGTCAATGACGTGCTGAGGATAGACAAAGTCAATCACATCCTTCTCGGAATGTACGTGACGTAACAGCTCTAACGGCACTTGGGGACCGGCCCCATCACCTATACCATCTACCCAGGTCGCGTATTCGGTATCCTCGGCGTTTCGGATTGGGATTGTGAGCCGTCGAACAGAGAACAGTTTCCAATGAGGAGAACACCGGATTGATGCATCCACAACCTGCGCGCGTGTGCCTCTACGAACAACAGGGCATGTCTGTCTGAAATCTCCAGCTAGAATGACTATCTTGCCGCCGAAAGGACGAGGGTCAGACGTCACTCTGCGACACGTTTCCTCCACGCAACTCAGAGCTGCTCGATTCGCCATGGGAGCCTCATCCCAGATCAAGACACGAAATGCGCGCAGAAGCTGAGCGCGGGGATCGTCTTGCTCGATTGGGGAACGCAGAAGTTCATTATTCTCCTCGATCGGAATCTAATGCGGAAATGAGCACGGGGTAGAGGTCATTGTCAGAATTCTCACCTTGAAGCACGAATGCGTTGTTCTGCCGCCCTCATATAGCAACGCAGCGAAGGCCGATGTGGCCGTAGGCAGCACTATTTCCTCCCTCGCCCGCACAAAATCACAAATGGCGTTGATGAGAAAGGTTTTCCCACGCCCGGCTTTGCCATCGATGAACAGGAGCAGAGGCCTGTCGTTTACAACGGCATCAGCCACCTCATTGAATATGGCCAGCTGTTCGTGGGTCAATCGCGACATGGCGATGGACACATTGTTCTTGAACTTCTCGATATGAGGCGCCCATTGGTCTCGCTCGTACGAGACTTCTCCTATGAATGTACTTGGCTGAGGAAGATTGAAATCTTGCAGACTGCGCCCAAATTCTTCGAACATCATTGACAACTCCTGTAGTGCCCGCGAATATGCAGCGAGTTGCATGCCTCCGTTTTCGTAAAAAAAATCCATGCTCAGCTCATCTCGAAATAGTTCCCATAAGTTCAATGGGAAGTCAACCTCACCGGGATCGTGGACCAGTAGGTGAACAAAGAGCAAGCGAATCTGACGCGGCGTTTTCAAGGATTGGATCGCCTCATGAAGCGCACAGTGAGCCTCGTTCTTGTCTGCAAATAAGCCCATGGCCTGTGCAGCCTCCTGGTAGGAAGAGTAGTCCACTCCGTCGACATTTCGAGCGTCGGTGAAAGAGAGAGCTGCGCGGTTCAAAGGATCGACCGCAAGTAGAATAACTCGCCCTGTGATGGTTTCACAGTGGCGACGCGCACAAAATGCCGATGTGTGTCCGTTCGCCGCAAGATTAGACGCTTCAGATCCCCGTCCGTGATCCCAGTTTCCTCGTAGTATCCGGGTTTGCCAACGAGACGCGAGTCCCACGGTACATGCCTGAATTTCGCGTAGAACTCGGAATACGTGAGGCCAGCAAAAGCAACAGTCTTATTTCCGGAGACAAATGTGCCGTGTGGCCGATGGAAGTAGCGATCGAGAAGTGAAAAGTTGCTTGTGCGTCCGTTGACGCGGCGATACTGGCGATGTTTGCGAGAGCCTGGGAGATGAACTGGGAGTCCCGTAACCCCCGGTGTCTTCCCGGATACATGGAAACCGAGAATCCGCCACGCTGCTTCGCCTGCCGAGAGATAACGGGCGCGCCAGTAGTTCTCAACTTCGTCTATTATTTCGCTTCCGTCTGGGCGAAGGCGTACATAAGCTCGATCCACACCTGCATATGAAATGAGAATCGGAACACGAGAAACATAATAGACTGACCTTTACGAATGTATTTGAAGAGGTATTGGAATATGTGCGAGGAGTTTGCAACCTCAAAATTGATATGACACTCCAACGCGCGCAGCAAAGGCAGGCAATGGGGGACCACCATGGAATCGGCGGGCGAACGGCGCCGATAATGTGGGCGACCGTCAAAGGAAAACGTCGTGCTGGGCTGTTCAGCTTTCGGGTATCCAAAACGGCAAGATTCTGGGCGCGCAACATCATCGCTCACGTACCGCCTCGCCCGTGGCTTGCAGTACTCGGGGAGGGCGATGACCTCGTCCGCGTCGCGCTTCGTCGGATGGTTATGCAGCATGAACCGGTGCACGAGCGCCGCGTCCGCGAAGTTCGTTGGCATTTCCGCCGAAACAATCTTGTCGATGTCCACCGCAGATAGGCAGTCTTTCTCGTATTTGATCAGCACGTGACAATGAGGCAGTCCGCGTTTCTGAAACTCGACAGCGAACAAACGATAGATCTGTGCAGAATCAGCTCATAGCAAACAGCACAGCGACTGCAGTACGTACGACCTTCCCGGCGTTAGGAAACATTGTTTTGAGGGTCTTGAACAATACGTTGAGTTTCTGCTTGAACACGCGGGCGACAACGAGCGGTGCGTCCTGCCACTCTTGGTTTGGTTGCAGCTTTGCGCGAATTTCGGGCCAGTCTGGGTTGCAAGTCATTGTGATAAAAAACGTTGGGACGCCACAGTTAGCAGCGATGGTGAGAGCGTCCGCGATCTGTTCTGAGCACCACGCGTTGGATCCCAGAAACGACGAAGGTAAGAACACATTCTCAGATTCGGAGGGCGCATCCACGCCCATGAGTGCTGCATCCTCGCGACGCGCAGCAAGCTGCCCTGAGCGAATGTATGCTAGACGCGACTCTATGTTGCGAGTGAACATGTCCACGACGTACTCGTTCGTGAGTCGACCAAAGATGGAAAATCGTTCTTCGCGTAATAGGCGCGCGCGGCAATGCCAAAGCTGACTGGTGATCACGTCGTCGTCGTCGTCAAGCCCGCGCGTCAAGGAACCTTGCGCCTGTCTGCCCCAACCCAGCGTGCCGTGCGGAAAGAAGAGAGGATAGACGAGCGGCTCCCAGAATCGGTTAACAGCGGAGATATAATGCACGTTTCGTGACGTCTGAGCGACGCTATCAACGAATTCTGCGGCTGGCTGTGTTTTCTTAGAGATTACAATGGACCTGAGCTGAGAAAGAAGTCAGCATTGCATATTCCATTTAGATAACCTCCCTCACCTTGGCATCAGACGCTACTGTGTTATCAAAACACATTATACCAGCAATCTCATTGGCTCCAGCATCTTTGATTAAGAGCTGAACATTCGGCAGGTTGCTGTGGGGAGTCTGCCGGAAAACATTGATATAATGAACATAAGGGTTCACGCGTAAGAGCGCGGCACCGAAAGCATCAATCCACGCGCTTGGCACTTTCCTAAACCACTGAGAACCTGAATGAGGAGCATTCCCCTTCATAAAGCCGTCATAAAGAAGCCATCTGACTGCGGAGTTTTCGTGATCAGGTCGTACGCGATGGAAAATGCGGCCTTGCACCGCGAAATGTGACGCTTCCGGTAAGGATGGGAACGGTTGCGACGATTCCAACTGTGCAAACGAAAAGATTAGGTTTAATAGGCGAGAATAAGATGATATGTGGCGATCTTTGAGAAAGACATCAAATTCTGAAGGGAGCGCAGGCAGCGGCGCGACGTCGTGAACCTTTTCTCCCTTAGGCCCGCAACAAAATCCAACGCTCTCCCCAGTGAGGTATTCAATCCCACAGTGGGGACACTGATGTGTCGCCTGAGTGCGCTTGCATCTGCCCCACCACAACAGATTCTTCTGGACTCTTGCTATCTTCCAGGTATCGTCAATGTCCATGATGTGATGTAATAAGCGATCCAAGCAGTCTGGCATCTGACGTTTAAGTATGATTTCATTCTCGTACTGTCTCACCGCTTTGCGTGTGTCTCTGAAAGATCGGGTGAGACCTTACTGGTAGGAGCATCCTACGACAAAAAGATGCATGGCTGACAAAGCCGATTCGGAGGCTTTCCGGCCCGCCGGACGGAGCCGCTCCTTGAGCAATGTAATCGTCAATGGAACGGTTGCTGTCACTGCCCACGAGCGCCAGCAAGCTGCACGCTACAGCTGCTCACTTCGGCGCGCGAAGCCTTGGTATCGGACACAGAACTGGCGCTGTGAACATGGTGAGCAAGGACGAACGCGCGAGAGGGCTACTGGACTGCGCCGTTCACATACCGTGAGTTAACTACGCCACGCATCCGTGATCGTGGCCCCCCATCCTGGCGTGCACTTGCACCGCGCCTGGTTGCCCCGCTTGCCAACGCGTTCGACGACGGCAAGAACAAATGGCCGGGAACGTGCACGCCGCGTCTGCTACGAGCTGGCTGCCATCCAGACCAGGTGCGCTCGCCATCGCTTGCAACGCTACAAACGTCCATTTCCACACTCGGCAAGCACACTGCCTGTTGCCGTGCAGCTCGCACCATCGCGATATGTGTGACGAACCCGTTGTTCATCCGCGAGCCCTTGTGCCGACCGCGGTGCTGAGCTCGCCACGTATCCAACGGCTAAAAAGACCGCTGCGTAGCGATAAAGCACCTGGGAACTATCGTAGCCATGTGCGCACTGCAGACTCGCGGACTGGTAACCGGCGCGCGGCGAGGAGGACGCCTTCATGCATGGCTAGTTCTGCGCGAATCCCGCGCGTGCAGGCGCTCGGCATGTACGCTCACCGTCGTGTCGATCGGCCGGTATTCGTGCAAAAAGATGACCCGCTACTCAGCAACATCACGCACGTACGCAGCACCGGTGCGTGGCACGGTTCTCTTGGCCTTGGAACATGCTGATGTCGTCGCCCACAGCATTATCGACTTTCCGACGCTCGCCACCGAACAACTGGCCTCCATCTCCGGCATAACACACACCCTCCGGCCAGGGTGATGCGTACATCTATCAGCGCACTCGATCTACACTGCCTGGAGGATCTTCTTGGCCTGGCGAACAAAGGAGCAACCGAATCCATCCAGCGCGCAGGCGGACAGCCGTGACGAGTGGGCTCTGGAAGACGTTTCTCCAGAAGTGCTCGCCCAAGGAGACCTGCACGTCGACCTCGGTGGGTGCGAAGCCACGTGCGGGGACATGTGCAACCCGCCATGCACGCCGTCGTTCACGTATGAAGCGCCGTACTTCTCGCCGTCCAGTGCGATGGACGTCGCTTGCCCGCCGGTCATGTCCTGGCGCTCGAGGATCTTGAACTTGTCCGGATGCGTGTCGGCGCAGCACAGGTGCTGGTAGGGACGCGCGCGAATCACTTCTCCGAGTGCGAGCATCAGCACGACATCCGGACGATCAGTCTTATGGGAGATAACAGTACGCCAGTTGTTCATCATCGTGTATTGGATCTCCTCAGCTAATCACAGGCTGTTACAACGACGAGTCGCTATTATGATACCACGAGCAGGCACCGACTAATTCTACAAATGCCGTCACACCGTACGTCCATACAACCAGAAAGTCACGGTGAAGTCTTAAGTAACTATCCGACCGAGATGAACGTCGCAATTGATTGCTATATTTCTCAGTCTTGCGCTCCAGTACGGCCATACATTCCATCAATGCGTGCTCCACGCTCGGTCGGCGCTGGGTCAACGTCTGGATCCACGCGTGTAAATCGGGTACAGCGACAAATCCCGCCTCGTTGCACAAAACTCGCGGCAGACCTAGAATCACAAAGGGGCTCGCTACAGAGAAATACACCTGTGCCACAGTGAGTATTTCAGATAATACGCCAATGTTCATTCCATCTCTTACTGGAAGCAACTCTCTCGGGACATCATCGATGGCTAGCCTTGAAAAATTGTCGATGGCTCGCAGAAGGCGTGCCTCAAGTTCCCGCATGGTCAACCGCATCCTTTCGGTGTAAATTGCATGCAAGGCGCGCTTTTATACACGTGACGTATTTACATCTATTTACACAACTGAGACATTACACACTTTGAAGACAATTCTCGCACGACCCTTGACAATAGGCAGATGCAGACTCGAAGAAGACTATGTGATCTGCAAACCAGGAATTGATTTTCCTCCACATGGTTGCACGCTTGCGCGGTGAAAAGCGGCGCTGAGATAGCTCATGTAACATGAGACCACCGATTCCCTCGTAAATGCCCCGCATGAGATTGAGGCGGTTGATGACCTCATGCACGCAGCGCACGGTCCTTATAGCCTGTTGCACCCAGGATTTCACGTATATTCGTCGATGCATGAGGGCACTGTTTATGCGAGGTAGCTCTCCTACAGCCGCCGGAGTGCGGCGTCGAAAGTAAGCCTGGCAATATGGTTTTCCAGCTAAGAGAGAATGCTGATTGGCGTATCTCACCAGCTTGTTATGCCCCCGCTCGCGCATTTTGACGACACCGATGTAGAAGACCTGACCGCGCGTCTGTCCCAACTTTGGCGCGGGCTTATATGTCACTTTCTTGACGTGTTTTAGTAAGGGATGGACGTTGTCGGAATCAGGATAAGGCATTGGAACTTACCATCATTGCGCTCGATCATCGACCAATCTACCAAAACGAAAGATGTAAGTCTCAGATGGATTTCCTTATTTAGAAATTATCTATATACTTCCTGGAACACGTTGGTCTACCCTATGGACTACGTTGATCGTCCAACAACGATGAGATTGACTGCATGTTGCATAATGAACCTGCACCATGGGACAGCCGTAATTATGGTTCCATCCTGTATACTTTCCACAGACGAGAACCGCATTGCCTACTGACACAGTGCTCCAGGGGGAAGCCCTCATGGTAAATACACAACTAAGATCTATCAGTTTCCAAAGTAGGAAGTCAGTAACTTACTTACTAAACGCACTGCTCGGCGCTCACAGCCACGCGAACACCTTCTCCTATGGTTCCGCAGTTTTGTGGTTCTACAGCACCGAGAACAACACCAAGGATCGTAAACGTCAATGTTGGGCTGAGAAAGCCAGCCGTCTTTCGATGCGAGTAGCGAGCACTGCGATGCACACGCGATACGTCAAGCGCAGCAACGCCGGAGACTGAAGTAAACAGTGTGCCATGTACATATAGCTCATCTCCATCTTCGAAGGAACAGTCCGTGTCTTCACCAGAATAGTACGGCCGCCTCCAAGTTAAAACTACATGTAATGCTACTTCTTCGCATTCAATGCTGCTGAGATAAGTCTCAACAACCTCATAACATTTTGTGTGCGCGTTGGAAGTGACTGTGCTGTCCTGTTGGTGGATAACAAAACGCCCCGCGATACTGAGAGACATAGCAGGACCAGACAGTCGCTCACGGCTTATATGCAGTTCTGAAAGATCCGAATCCGACCGCTAGCAGCCAGCAGTAGGGTCTCACATGCGGGCGCAAGGCATTTGGGCCAATGGCTGAGAAAAGGATTCAGAGAAGACCTAATAATTTCATAGTGGACGAGCGGCGAAAGTAGATACACGTTTCAAGCAATCAACTAACAGGTTAAAGACGTACAAACAGAAATGGTCGCTTTACACGTGAGACTTCAGGCTACAGGGATAGCACCCTCAATACGAGGCGACAGCCCGCTTGGAACATAGCCCTTACAACGGCGGCTACCACTCCTCACCACACGATCGAGCACAGCTCTCTTGGCAAGGAGCTTGCGGCCCACTGAGCCAGGACCAGAAGAAACACTGTCTTCTGCGTCAGATTCTGGAGCCTCGACGTTCATGTCACTGTCGTTCCTGAGAAAAGCGTCAGTGTCAGGAAAGCGCAGTCATAGCGGAGTGACTGACTTAACGGAAGCCTCTGTAGCGCCCGCAGAGCCTGGGCTGTATGGTGGAGGCGCGCCTCGTTCATTGAAGAGCGCATAGCCATCAATTATGGGCTGCAGCTGGAACGGGTTGGGGTACGTCGCGAACGGCCGGTCGGGCGGTGATCCGCTGTTGTTGCAACGAACTTGGTGAACGTCGATCGCGAGCTTCCCGTCCTCCCAACCGGTGACGATGCCGGAGACGACGAGCGGGGTATTCCTAACCATAGGGATCAGCGTGCGGAAGCGACGCTCGTCCCTATTGAAGAAACAACTACCCGGTGTCAGCTGTGTAACGGCATGCTAATTGAACACAAATACTGACCGAATGGTCGTTGGCGTGTATGGGAAGCGATCCATGCGCTCGACTGTCAAGTCGACGACAACAGCGGCGGGATTGAGAAGATCAGGAATGCGACCCGACGACACGTAGCCGACGGCGGTCACAAAGGGCTCGTACAACTTGGCGATGCCAGCTCGGGTAGACGGTGTCGACGCGACGTAGAGTGGGACGATTTCGCTCGCGGTGATCAAAAGAGATTTACCAACGATGCTCAAACTGCCCACGACGTGTGCAACCGTCGCAGAAGCGAGAAGCTTCTCATCGCAATCAAACATGGGAAGAGCGATCGTGAGGGCAAAGATGCACCCTGTGGAGCATGTAAGGCAGTGTTCCTGGGCGATAATTGGAATAGCTGCACAAACCATTGACTTGAAGCTGCGAGAGATACGTAGCGTAGTTGAAGCCCCTTCCCGATGGTGCGATCATCGGATGGAAGAGGTCAAGTTGAGTGTCGATGTGCAGCAGAGGCATGGATGCGAGGAGTGCTGGTCAGCGTATGATGGTTGAGGGTAAAGCGTGCGCGAACCTTTATAGGCCTGATTCTGAGACACAGCACCGTACGAGTCGTAAGAGAACAGCAGCACGCACAGACTATCTATCAGCACCTATGTCTTAGGTATAGGACGGATGCTTACGTTGGAGCTAATTTGACACGTCTGACATGCACTGTTCGTAAGCAAGGCCGTCCGCTCGTACTTTGCCTACAAACGAAGCCGTCGGAAATTCCTTTTTTTGCGCAAGTCATGCTGCCCATACGCTTCCTGCTTTGCCGTCGAGTCGCCGTGAGCAGTGGCTGGCGCAAATCACGCTGAAGACCGACCGCAGTGTGGCCCCACTGCGAATGCAGACGGGCTGTAAGACGACAATGTGATGAAACAGTGCGCCCATGGGCAGTACAGCGCCTGCAGTTGCTAAGTCGTCGCGCAATGTGTGGAAAAACGTGACCTTCGCCGGACGTTAAAACTCCGACAATTCATCCTGGCCATCGCGCGCACCCTTCCTTCGCACGCTGGAGCACTACACAATTTGCTCACTCTTCCCACAATTCAAGCGAAAAAAAGGGGCATTGCAATTTCAGATAACTGAAAGATATCATTACATCAACACCGCGACCATATGTCCATAAACATCAAGAATGTACAATGCCGGCGAGCACGACCTCAGCCTCGTCCATAAACTCATAGAGCGTACTGATCCAATCTTCGAAGAATTCGCAGTGCCGTCGCACGGCCGTGTCAGAGCGAACGGAGTCGACGAGCTCCAAATGTACGTCGAACTCGAGGCCATACAGCTTCTTGCGCGTGCGCTGCAGTCTGCGGCGCAGAATGACAGCGTGCGGCAGCTGTCTCATGGCGCGACGGATCCATTTACGTGGGTACCGTCCATCTCGGACGCGCTCCCAGTCGATGGGGGGAAGGCCGACGAAGAACTTGCCGACGCGAACTTCGTAATAGCACTGCTGATCCTGTCAGTCGCCTGACCGTCACAATTTGGTGGACATATCACCTGCAGAGCTCGCATAGGGTACACGTGCGCACCTACCGCTGACACAGTCACCGAGCGATGGAACGCGCAGAAACAATCTGACGTCATGTGAGCCGGTGGCGACAGAATTCGGACCGCAGCGACTCACCAGGTCGCTGGAAGCACATTGAGAGGTCGGAAGAGGCAGATGGGGTCAAACGAGAGGATGGCGTTGACCAGCACGCGGCCCATTTTAAAACGATAGAAAAAGGGAACGGAGCTACGGTACTTTGGCATTTACCTCCGCGCAGATCTTCGCACAGCCACATGTTAATGAGACTACCAAATACGGAAGGGGCTACGAATTTGATCTGCGGACAGCCACATGTCAGTCGCGATTACCAAATGCAGAATGGCTACGAAAGCGTAGACAGTGCAAAAACTGAGACCTAGCCCGATGATATGTGCTCAGATGGCTTCCAGTATTGACGTTGGCATTACCACGAATGTTGGCAGAGTAGCTACAACCGCTGACTCCAGAACACTGCTGATAACGCTCGGATTTTCCGTGGTAACCACTACTACGCGCAGAACAGGATGCTAAAAGACGTCTTCATTTACATTCATTCTCAGATATAATTAATAAGCTCACAGTATTAAGGCATATGCGGATGCTCATATTAGACCCGTTTCGTTCGCACAGCACGGATCCGTGCGCACCAAAAAGTTGGGAAAATATATGATGATGATCCATCAACTCTCGCGCACAAATGCGAAGCAGATGCTTGAATTTGTAGGGACTCAGACTGCAACGCTTGCTTTGAAGGCCACGGACGGAACAACGTGCACAGCTGTAACTATCTTACTATTCGTGCTCGATTGCGTAACTGAGCTGAACGATGTAGCGTCTGAACATCAGCTATGGCAGCTGTACATTCCTTACACCTCGAGCGACACCGACGTTCCTACGAGAACATGTTTGGATGTGCAAAACTCGTCACCGTTGGGCATGATATTGCATCAGACTTGTTAACCGCGAACAAACGTATCCGTGCACAGCGATTCTTCGGATGATATGGTGGCAACAGATTGCGTGAGCCTGGGAGAGCGACATGAAAACGACGAGCTGTCATACGAGGGAACCGAGGGAACTGCAGTCGGCAATGGGGCCAGCGCGAGGGAATTCAGAGACAGCATGATCTTAGGCTTGCCAATGCCTGGCCAAGCATAACTTTCCTTGGAGGGGTAGAGCGAAGAGCGGGTCGCGCGCGCGTGCGCTTGTCTACAGAATCGTTAGTTGCAGTTTGTAAAGCAGACGCTCTCTCCCGCACGTACACTGCATCACCGCGCCCCTCTATTCCCGTGCTGCGCATGAGCGTCTGCGAGAACCTACGTTTCCATGAGCCTCGCGCGAGCATAATATAATAATACGTATCCATTTACGCACCATCGGCCGATAGATTTCAACATGCTCTTGAGAGCGCGCACCGTGTGCCCGGCCGCAGGTTCGCCCAGGCGCACATCATTCACATCAACGGTGAGCCGTCCGTTCCCAATGCCCGTAACAACGCCATATATGAACACTGGCGTATGAAGAGCAAGAGGCCCGATGGCAGCAATATGTTCCGAACGCGTATCAAACCTACATCTGCAAAGGCTAGTGAGAAGTATGCCAACGGCGATGTGCCATAGACGCACCTGATGACCACAGGAGCCTTGCGCCAATATTTGCGTCGTGTGACAACGATCTCGACAACGTGGAGAAGAGGCTGGGAATGCTCTACTCGTTGCCCAGGCACGGCGCCACCGAAAGCGACGACGGGCCAGAGGATCTGGGGAAGACGAGGTGCCTCGGCTGTAGCCGGACGACCCGTCTGGACGACGCTGGTGGCAGTCACAAAAATGACACCAAGGACAACACGCTCCATCCCCACAATCCTCGCGCGCGTGCCATGATAAAGCAACGGACAGGTTGAAGGGTCGTCGACGACGTGAGCAATTGAAATAAAAATGTCGCTGCCTAAACATGGTCATAAATCCGCACGCTCTTCGCAGTGGCAGTCGAAGTGAGCTCACCATCACGTGTCAGAGTCGCAAAGTACACAAACACATAGGATGCATTGTCCGTCGAGGGCGGTAGCACAGTGGGCCAATACAGATCTACTTCACTTTCGAACATGCGGTCACGAACCTCGCATGCCCGGTACTTTATACTGTCAGCCACCTCTCCTGCCAGTTAGGCTTCCCTGGTGCTCTTTTAGGCTCTGCATGTGAGTTGCTGTACCCGAAACTTAAGCAGACATGTTACTCGTCGTTAGCTCACTGCTCCCACAGACAGATACGTAGAGCTGATCAGTGTAATTATTAAAAGTTCTTCGTCGCGCAGCATATACATAGTGGGACTTCCAAATAGGGCCGCAACTCATCCCACATCGCTTACAGTCCTACTCAAGACTCTCGTCCTCCACGGCTACAGCCTTACGTTTCATCACACGTTTCGATTTCACCACCGGAGCCCGAGGAGGCAAGCTGAGTAAGTCAGTTACACGCAAATAAAACGGAAAAGCTGCTCACTTCTCGCCGTTCTCGTCAGAAGCCACTTCTGGCCTAGGTAACGCCGTGCCCTGAGATGTCGAATCCGACCTATTCCAAGTAAGTATAGCTTTGGAACCATAATGAGATCTAGCTTACGATCCGGTTTCCACTGCTGCAGTATTGGCAGCCGAAAGGGGGAAGCGCCGTCTCTTCGCCGGCGGACCACCCGTTTAAACCGAGCACTTGTTGCAGACGAGTTCGAGATGGTAGTACCGACGTTCAACTGAACCTGGTCGACGTCAATCAAAAGATTACCGCCATTCAGATGGACGCCGTGAGCGAGTCCGACGATGAATACTGCTGCGCCCGACTGCGGGCGCGGCGTTTTCTTCCACCGTGGTTTCGAGCCGTCAAATCTGCAGCTATAGGACACGGTGAGCTAAAAACATTCGAATCAGACTCTCACTTACTAAACGCGAGACGAACGGGGTTGATCCCGCACGTATTCCGACGTTTGAACGTAATAACCGACAGAAACTGTATCGTCCATAGTTTCTGCATTACCACTGGTGTGTCCCAGAACTATGACCGTGGGAAAAGGTTTATCAGGAACCTTTTCCTCGTAATCTGCGGCGTTCACGTCGCCAGGAAAGACGTTCATCTGAATAATATCAATCCAGGCGGCAGCGTTTGGTGGCGCGTAAACTTTTCCCAGAATGTCGGCAATTGTACCGTCCGCAAGAAGGGGGTCGCTGGCGGGAGTCCAGGTCCGCAGTTCCGCCGCAATGTCCACGCCGGCCGTCTGAATGACGGTGTCGTAGATAACATGATGAGCGGTCTTGCGCGTCGTCGGGTTCTCGGAAGAAACTCGCCGCCCGTTGCACAGAGCGAAGTAGCCGGAGATGAGGAGGGAAGTCATCTGCGAAGGTAGCAACGTCGACATGCAGCGTGGGCCTTGCAGCCTTTATACATGGCCAGTACTTCCCCTTTAGGAAAGTCTCACCTGCTCGTTGAACATCTGAAGGTAGGTAGGTATATTACACGGCAAGTGTTGACTCACGGCCTCATTTTTGGAAATGTCTCACAAAACCGTCGAAATCAACGGCGGAAATTTCCGCAGTATATAAGGACACGAAATGCAAGCGTGAACGCCATTCTGTAAAAGGAGATTACTTCCGATTCTGACAGGTAAAGGGGAATTTGGTAACTATACGAATGGACAGTTATCTCATTTCTAGGCTGTTTCTGGGGCCGCCTCAGGTCCTCAAACACTTTATCTGTGCAATACATCGACCATCGGGATGCCGAACACTGTGTTTCTGCAGAGATTCTGTGAGATTTTGCAGTTATGTAACTTGTACAATATGCGCGCCGAAGGCGCGCTGCTCCGGACGGTTACCGGTGAGAAATTCAGTATTCGAACACCGTGACACCCTATTACCATGAGGGGTCCGTGACATGCTACAAAACGCGTTTATTACCGGGCCATGAGGCCTCCGTGACGCGTGACGCGGTAATAATTATTAGCTTTACAGTAGGCGCCGAGTGACCGTATCCAACTGGCTGATCGACTTAATCTCCCTCTGCCTTGCCCCGCTGGACAGGAGTATACAGTATATGCTGAAAGTGCACCCTGGGATACACACGACGAGCGAAGACCGCGACTTTGCCCGCACGCATTCACATGTCTTGAATTGTTTTCCGTCGGCTTCTTCACTAATACTGAAACCGTGCGGAATTGGATACCAACCGCTTCTTCACGTATTTCTCACGCTCTTCTGACGTGATGGGGACGCTCGTTCTCTTTCGTAAATGCTCCAGATACGACTCGTCTAGGATCTTAGGTGAGAGGCCCGTCTATTCTGCACGATCCCACTCTCTCAAAAATGTTTATACGAGCTGGCGAAACCATGCATCTTAATCTCACGGCTGGGATACTCTACTGACCTAGTAGCTGTCCTGCACGGGCGTGGCTTTGCTGCTAAAGAAGTATTGTAAATATCGTTTGGCACGGAGGACAGCTTTAATACTCGCAGAACCCCTGCAAGAATAAACATAGAGTTTCGCGATCCCGCTTACATAATGCTACTGCCATGTCTCTACCGAAATCTGCGAGCAGCTCGGATTGTCCAGTGCGCCACTGTCGCAGATTGGCTGCTCCGAGTCGCCGATTGGCTGCTCCGAGTCGCCGATTGGCTGCTCCGAGTCGCCGATTGGCTGCTCCGAGTCGCCGATTGGCTGCTCCGAGTCGCCGATTGAGAATCGTCCACGCGAGTAGGGTATGTGTTTAACGCAAATGCAAGCATCTTTGCGACACGAATTTGTGTAGCTCGCCGCGTACATAAACGGTGAACGCGGGCCTTTGTCCGTCGACGGGTGACGACTCGGACGTGCTGGCGGCGCTTGGTCGGAGCTCCAACTGCATCGTCCTCCTCGTGACCTCGCCACCATCCTCGACGCAGCCTCTCGCGGCCATTCTCCCACAAGTCGTTGAAGACGCGCACCCGGGGTCGTGCATTCTCGCGCTGTGATACACCGGGCTTGGCGATGCCGGCAATCTGCTCAAGCGCTCACTTCCGGCCAACAAGACAGCGGCGCCTGCGATGAAAAAGACAGCTGCAGCCGGCCAGCGCAGCTCATCGCGCTCGCCACGTTCGGCGGCACCTATTCCATCTGCGAGCAATTCTGCTTACAAAGGTCTGCCTTAACGTCGCTGCTGTAATCTCAACTAACTCACTTAAAACGTGCGCTTGCCCGCAGAATAGAACGCAATACTGCTCTATTGGACCAGCTACTCGGACTCATGAGGGCGTTATCGAGTGTCATTGACGGTAGCTCCTCTTGCTTTCCCGGTTCTGCGCCTTTGCATACTACCCGACCGCCTGCGCACCTGCGTCTGAGCTCTCACAACCTGTTCATGAACCCGCGGCGGGCTCGTCGGCCGACATGGCCATTGATGTTGACGACTTCGAGTCGCCGCTGTCACCACGGCAGCCGATCGTGCTCGACGACGACGGCGACGACGACGACAGCGGGCCGTTCGACCTCGTTCGACCCCGAGGCTGCGCACGAGGACATTATGTTTTGCGCCGGCCCCGGGCCCAGCACTCGTGCGCGTTCGTTTCGGCGTTGCTGACCGACTTCGACGCTGGACACCGCGTAGACCGCCGGCGCCCGCACCGCCAGGCGCTGTTCTCGCCGCCCCCGCCGCCGCCGCAGGCCGCCGCCCGTGCCGGGCATCCCCAACCGCCTGCGCCAACTGCGCCTGAGCCTGCGCAACCTGTTCATGAACCCGTTCGAGGGTGCCGCGCAGCACGCCGTCGGTCTCGGCGCCGCCCTCTTCTACCACGGCCCGCCGCTCCCGCCGCCGCCTCAGGCCCAGGCGGCTGCACATTGCGGACTCGGGCTCGGTGGCTTCATCCTGCGCCAGGCCCAGCAGAACGCTGGCCGCGGCATTGGCAGTGGAGGTGACAGCCGCAAGATCCGATTCACATTCGACTTTGGTATGCCCGGTCTTGGGCTCGACGTGGCCGGCTGGCAGCGCTCCGACGAGGACATCTGCGAGCAGCTCAACCAGCCCGCGGCGCCTCCACCGCCGCAATATAAGCGCGAGTTTCTGTTCAAGACGCCCGTGCCGGCCGGCTTTGCGCCGCCCAAGCCGCCGGAGGCGCCCAAGGTGTTCGACGTCGAGACGGGTGCGTTTTCAGAGCCTCAACATGCATTCTTCTAGTTTTGGCTGACTCGGACCTTTGATGTTTCAGGCGAAGAAGTCATTGACAAAGGAGGGCGCAAGGCCGAACCGGCACAACGCCTGCTGGTGTGCGCCAAATGCGTCGACCCGCTGCGCGCGGACCAGAATGTGCGCGCGGCGCGCGTGTGGGCGCTGCGGTGCGGGCATGTCGTCGACGGCAAGTGTCTTGCGGCGCTCGCCGAGGATGCACAGTTGCTCTACTCCCACTCCCATTCCCATGACGGCGACGAGCAGCGACCGTCCGCCCCCGCGCGCCGACCCACCCGGCGCGCAAAGCCCAAGGCTAAGCGCAGGCGCAAGCCTCTGGCAGAGCCCGAGGTGGAGGTGCTCGCCGAGCGCGAGTGGTCGTGTCCCGTACCGCGCTGCGGTAAGGCCCACTGGAGCCATCTCGTTCGTAAGGGTGAGCTTGGCGCCGCACCGGTGTGGGTGCAGAAGGCTGGCTGTGGCGCTATTCAGGTGTTCGTGTGACCGCTGTGTGCTATTCCTGGGCTTGGTGCTGCTGCTTTTCTTGCAATTGTCAACGTTGCTCGTCCTCGTGGGGTCAGTGCATACATCCAACATAGATTCCTGGTTCGGTGCTGTTCAGCTCTGGTGTGTGTGCTGGCTGTTCTGCGACTCAGCTGGCCTGACTCGTTCTGTGTGCTCGCTATTGTAGGTCACAAGGGGTCCGTCGACGTCTGCTGCTTGGATCGATACGCGTGGCTTGTGCTCTGAGATCCATGGAAATGCAGTACTTGTACTGAGGCCGAGGCCGCACTGAGCACGTTCCTCGCAGTGTCTAAAGTTCAGAGGTCTACTGCGATCGTTCAGATCTCTTGACCCTCACGCCGCTCGCTGCGCTCTGAGCCCTCGCCCCTTAGAATGTGACCTGAGGCATGACGCAGCGATCGCTCTTGAGCAAAGGCCAAGGCTTGGCTGCTGCGTCAGAAGCTGCCACCTGTGTGAGGGGAGTCAAATCATGATTCGAACTCGTAACTCTCTCCAGGACACATCCACGGCAAGATTCTAAGTATGCACTGACATGGTACATGGAATCGCTCAATCTTTTAGATTCTCTGACGCAAGAGGCTCGGATGACACGGGTGCGTTCCCGAGGTCAACGCTCAAAGCCTGGCCACATCTCGTCCACTCGGTTCCAAGTCCCACGCCGGAGAAGTCGATCCTACGCGGTTTGACTGGCTCGCCGTTGGGGCGCAAGATGTGCACCAGCCCCGGCAGCCAGAGATCGGCGCGATATTGCTCGGGGACGTAGATGATACGTCGACGGTCGTTGTCGTGAAGCCACCCAGGTTCCCAGCCTGGACGAAGCATGCCACGTTCGCCGTCTGGGCTATCGAGGCGCTGTGTCCCCGAAGCCGAGTCTTCAGCTGGGAGTGGGGCGTTGTCTACCGAACACTTCAGCCATCTCCCTCATATTCGGAAATATTGCTCACCAGCGCTTTGGTCAACATGGAAGATACGAACAGTGCCGTCGGAACTGCCTTGTAGAACATATTCCCCTGATGGGGAGAGTGCAATGCAAGTTACTGTGCCGCTTGGTATGCGTATGCTCGGCCGAAGTAGAGTTTGAGACGTTGAATCCCATATTGAAATCGCGTCATACCAAACTCCTGCGGAGCGAAGGCCGTTCGCAGAGACGATGTCATGCGGGCGGCGCTTCTTGCGATCATTCCAATCGGAGTAATCATAGCGCTGTAACTGCTCGTCCATGGCTGGTTTGAGCCAAGCAAGTGAGGCAGTTAGAACACGATCATCTGAGATTGATGCTCCGGTTTCTGCATCCCACACATAGGGGACTTTCTTCTCGCCGAAAGTTACGGCGACAAATCGACCGTCAGGGGAGTGCGCCGCGTATTCTGCCGGACCCGCATTGTATTCCAGTGAGTGGGACTGAGTCGTAGCAACGTCCACAGTGGACAAATTACCATATGGATGCGTCAAAAGGAGGTGATTTCCATCCGGTGAAAAGTCAATAGCGTTGACGGAAGTCGTACCGGTGTGAATGGTCATGCTGCTGGAGTCGAAAAAGTCCCACAATCGGATAGTACCATCGTTGAATGCAGACGCAATGTGTCGCCCATCGTAGGACCAAGCAATACTCGGAAGACCGTTCCGATGTTGACGCGAAAGCTCTCGAACGAAGCAGCGTTGGTCAAAATCGAAAAGCCAGACAGAGGATTTTTCCCCAGAATATATCCCAACGGCGATGAGATTGCTGTTAGGAGATCGGGCGAGCGTATAGGCCCGTCCTTGTCCGGGAGTGGGAATAGGTGGGCCATCCTGTTGGCCATTATCCGCGCTCCAAATGCGGATGGTTGCATCATCACCGGCAGAAATGATGAATTCTCCGTTCAGGGAACAGACAACACTGGTAACACAAGCGGTATGCCCTCGCAGTGGGTCGCCGATCTGCTTTCCTGTATTGGCATCCCATTGGCGAACTGTCTCGTCGCTGGAGGCAGAAACAATATAGCGTCCGTCGGGCGAAAAGCAGATAGAGAGGACATAGTGAGCATGCCCCTGTGATATGTCGAGCATCTCTCCGGTCTCCGCATTCCACCGAAAGATCGCCCAAATGTCGTCGTCCGTACCAGCTGCAGCAGCAATAATTTGACCGTCAGGCGAAAATGCAATGGAGCGGACCGACGAAATCGGACTGCCTGGCGGGCGCCCGAGTTCGAGTACTGTCTTGTGCATGTTCTCTGCCTCTACGAGGCGCACATCTCCGTCAACACAGCCCACTGCGATATGGGTGCCGTCGGGTGAGTATGCAAGGCATTCCACACGATAGGGACAAAGGACTACAGGCCACGCCGCCGCCAAGCCGTCGACGGTGGGTAGGAGACTATTGTTACGGACGAAGGTGCGTCGAATCAGCGATGTGGTCGGGCAGAATGCCAGGGCAGAGAGGTAGATGTGCGGCACGAAGTCTTCAATAGGGTCAAGGAAGACATTGACAAATGAAATGGCGTCGTTGATAAACGCAATAGCATCGTCGTCATCCAATGGCTATTCGGACGTATCGCTCAGTAAGAGTATCTTCATCAAGTGATGTCCCTACCTTGAAGAACGAAGCGGCGGTGAGCAAGGATGGCACGGCTCTGTCCATTAAACGCCAAAGAGAGGCTACCTCCAGCCAAAACAGCAATTTCTTCGTGAGAAATGTGCGAAGCTCTAGCTGCAAACTGGCAGTCGATTTCGAGATGGACAGATGGTAGCACCAGTGCTTGCTGGCGTAGACAAAACCAGCAGGAAGTTGATTCATCCGATCATGGTCGTCGTCGATCTCGTGGTTCCACGCATATGAAGAGGGGAAACTCCACATGTCGAAGTGGAGAGTTTTGTTCAAGACGCAAAGAGCTCCGAGAGCAATGACGTCATGAACATCACCCGGTTGAATACGCCACGCGTGCGCTGAATCTGCCCTCGTTAGGAAGTCGCGGAAGGAGGTATGAAGTGGTCGAATGGGCACGGAATGCTCGCCAACCCCGGAAAGCAGCGATCCCAGGTGCGGAATGACGAGGTTGACCGCGTTGTCGCTTTCATCTATTGCGCGGCGGAGGGCGACGAGAGTATCCCACGACACGGGCTCCGCAGCGTACAGGACTTGCGCCATAACGTCACCAAAACGCTTGAGGCCAGCTTTGTCGGTAAACCGCTGCCCGCAAAAGTACCAGGAGAAATGATAAAACATCCCCGCTAAGAATGTCATGTTTTGTTTAAATATTCCCGTTAAGGATTGCCAGCCAGATATTCCATGTCCATGAGATATATTATGTGGTGTGTTAAATACACTGGCTGCTCGCCAATAGAGCTTCAATTAAGATCCGGAGTTAAATTTTCTCTGCGATCAATGTTCTCATTGTTGATCAAACAACCAGAGCCATGTCAATTACAATTGTTTCTATGGGCTACAGCTGCTGAATTCGACTGCATTTATGGACTGTACGACTGTTTAATCAAATCAGATTTTGTCAATTAACATAAAACATGATACATAAATCTGTCAAGACTGAGTTGTACAGGCAGGTGTCAATCCTAGCGGCTGTTGAACCACGACAGCTGCCACACTCCCTTGCAGCTGTCAAACCATTGCAGCTGTCGACAGTTGTCAGCTGTCGTCCAGGAATGGCATTGACGTACCTGCACATCAAGGATGAATCAAACAGTCTTGGCTCTGATTGATCAAATGTATACTGATGAAACAAATGAAAATGTGTACAAAATGACCTTCGCAGGATGGAACCATCGCTCCCTATTTTCACCTGCTGCATGAGGCATGAGTGGCGGCAGACCATCCATGAGCATTAACCAACTGGACTAAGTGACCATGCTCAACCACTGTTAATTACTTAATATATTCACACATATCTCGCACGTTAAATTAGTTGGCTGGCCGATTAATGTCCAGATGCCAATGTCAAACTGTCGCAGGTGCCAAAAGCATCTGTCATAGTCAGGCCTGGCAGATGCCTCTTACAGATGCCCAACCTGCCGACAGCACTATAAACCATCAGCCACTCATGATTGAACATCTTGAGATTCAATAATCAGAGTGTTCCAAACGCAACAAGTCCTTTTCATGATTGAACGTACTGCAGTGCAACCCAAAAGAGTGTTTTGAGAGTACAAGTTCTTCCAGGTTCAGCATGTTTGAACGATCAGTTTTGATTGATCAAGCACACGCTTGGCCCTCGAGGCCCTGTGTGTTGCAGTACTATGCACAGTAAGTAATGCGAGAGTGACAAGATAGTTCGATATGATACACAAGACTTGATGGCACCACCCGTGGGGATGATGCGAGAAGAGCCTGTGCAGTGGGAGCCCAGTGTGGACTGGTGACCTGAGTACCGGATGGTACGTTGATGGGACCAGTGTTCATCCTGTCGAAGACATTAAATTAAGATTTGAGATTTGACAAAGGCTACACCAAGACTCTGGCTATAGAATGGTATTATGATATTCCTTTTTAATGAGCATTTCATCTGTGTACGAGTGAGCAAATTCTGCCAGCCAGTGTAGCAGAGTCACCTCGCGGCCTCAGCCACCAGTGTTTCTCTCACTGCATTTAAGATGTCGAACTAGGATTCAAAATTCAACAATTTCAGCACCAATGGTATAGTAAGAAGTCTGTCTGGTAACCTCCTTTTTAGGATGACATTTCGACTCTATACATGTGAGCAAACTCTCACGAAGGGTTATTACATCATTCCAAACATTACAACTGTAAAACTCGGCAGAAGCCTGAGGCGAGAACGACAATGTCTGCTGTATGGTGTACACTATCCCAGGCATCCATATGAAGTCAATTGGTCCAGTTCCCAGCCTTCGGCAGCAGGGCAAAGTATTTCAGAATGTGTCTGGTTTCCTATTTTCCCTGTTCCAATACTTTGCCCTGCTGCCGAAGGCTGGGAACTGGACCAATTGACTTCATATGGATGCCTGGGATAGTGTACACCATACAGCAGACATTGTCGTTCTCGCCTCAGGCTTCTGCCGAGTTTTACAGTTGTAATGTTTGGAATGATGTAATAACCCTTCGTGAGAGTTTGCTCACATGTATAGAGTCGAAATGTCATCCTAAAAAGGAGGTTACCAGACAGACTTCTTACTATACCATTGGTGCTGAAATTGTTGAATTTTGAATCCTAGTTCGACATCTTAAATGCAGTGAGAGAAACACTGGTGGCTGAGGCCGCGAGGTGACTCTGCTACACTGGCTGGCAGAATTTGCTCACTCGTACACAGATGAAATGCTCATTAAAAAGGAATATCATAATACCATTCTATAGCCAGAGTCTTGGTGTAGCCTTTGTCAAATCTCAAATCTTAATTTAATGTCTTCGACAGGATGAACACTGGTCCCATCAACGTACCATCCGGTACTCAGGTCACCAGTCCACACTGGGCTCCCACTGCACAGGCTCTTCTCGCATCATCCCCACGGGTGGTGCCATCAAGTCTTGTGTATCATATCGAACTATCTTGTCACTCTCGCATTACTTACTGTGCATAGTACTGCAACACACAGGGCCTCGAGGGCCAAGCGTGTGCTTGATCAATCAAAACTGATCGTTCAAACATGCTGAACCTGGAAGGACTTGTACTCTCAAAACACTCTTTTGGGTTGCACTGCAGTACGTTCAATCATGAAAAGGACTTGTTGCGTTTGGAACACTCTGATTATTGAATCTCAAGATGTTCAATCATGAGTGGCTGATGGTTTATAGTGCTGTCGGCAGGTTGGGCATCTGTCTAAGAGGCATCTGCCAGGCCTGACTATGACAGATGCTTTTGGCACCTGCGACAGTTTGACATTGGCATCTGGACATTAATCGGCCAGCCAACTAATTTAACGTGCGAGATATGTGTGAATATATTAAGTAATTAACAGTGGTTGAGCATGGTCACTTAGTCCAGTTGGTTAATGCTCATGGATGGTCTGCCGCCACTCATGCCTCATGCAGCAGGTGAAAATAGGGAGCGATGGTTCCATCCTGCGAAGGTCATTTTGTACACATTTTCATTTGTTTCATCAGTATACATTTGATCAATCAGAGCCAAGACTGTTTGATTCATCCTTGATGTGCAGGTACGTCAATGCCATTCCTGGACGACAGCTGACAACTGTCGACAGCTGCAATGGTTTGACAGCTGCAAGGGAGTGTGGCAGCTGTCGTGGTTCAACAGCCGCTAGGATTGACACCTGCCTGTACAACTCAGTCTTGACAGGTTTATGTATCATGTTTTATGTTAATTGACAAAATCTGATTTGATTAAACAGTCGTACAGTCCATAAATGCAGTCGAATTCAGCAGCTGTAGCCCATAGAAACAATTGTAATTGACATGGCTCTGGTTGTTTGATCAACAATGAGAACATTGATCGCAGAGAAAATTTAACTCCGGATCTTAATTGAAGCTCTATTGGCGAGCAGCCAGTGTATTTAACACACCACATAATATATCTCATGGACATGGAATATCTGGCTGGCAATCCTTAACGGGAATATTTAAACAAAACATGACATTCTTAGCGGGGATGTTTTATCATTTCTCCTGGTAATGGTGCTGCCCGAGAATAGTGCGGTACAGCAGCTCGAGTGAACGCGAAGCTTCATGTACGATGCCAGCCTGCCCTTCAAACCATTCCATGTAGCGCTCAAGCACCGTCGAACCTGCGACAGAATCGAGCAAGTACCGGCAGGCGGTAGCGGCCCACTCGAAGAGCCTGTCGGACGCATTGACCAATACAGTTATCTGCTCGTCTCCTAGACTATCATGTAGCTCGTGGCGAATGTAGAGCTCGATGCCTTGATGAGCTTCGACGTCGGCGTGACTTAGATCGTAGAACACGACAGCACATGAAGCTGTCGCACGAATTGCGCTGTCGGCTACAGCGAAGACGTCCTCCTCCAAGCGTGATGTGACAAGGATGCGGAAGTTTGGCGGCAGCTCCTCAACTCGCTGTGTCAGGCAATCGAGCAGCTTCTTGCGCGCACGCTGACGATCCTGCTGGTCCCTATCGAACGCCAACGCGGGGCCCCTCAAGTCGGTGCACTCGTCAAATGCATCGATTACGATGAGCACGGGGCCGACAAAGTGGACGTTCTGGGCGGGCCGCACGATGAGGTCCTCCCACTGCTCGATAACGTCGCGCGACTTCGCCAGCCTTCCCTTCTGAGATAGAACTGCAGATAGTTTGTGCCTAAAGTCCGCGTTCCAATCCGCGAGCTCGCGTGCGACAGTGCTGAACACTGACCACGGGGCGAGGCGTTGGTTGGTGCGGTCAAATGCGAAGAATGCGCCGAGCCGACCGAAAGCTTCTAGCCGGGACGCGATGGAGTGAGCGATGGACGACTTGCCAACGCCCGCTACGCCGACGACAAAGAGAGCACGAGGAGCTGCGAGATCAAAGACCCAGTGAGCGAGGCTGTCGAGGGTGGCAGTCCTCGTCCCTGGCAGACAGGCGTTGTGGCCTTGCCAGCCTGTGCCCTCGGCATACTCTAACTCTTGCAGCTTCAAGGTCTCATCTGTTGTATGTTAAGGTCAGAAGTGTAATTTGAAGGTTGCATTGGACGCTCACTGCTATCGGTTTCGGTTATGCTGACGGTTGTAACAAGGTCCATGATATGAGAAACTTCGCGCTCGGCTATCTTCTGACTGAGCTCCACGAATGCCCGACTGTAGTCGGGGATCTTTTTATCAACAACAGGTTCGGGAATGGTCTTGATTGCTCGAGTATCTGTGTATCTCCATAAGATTGATATATGCCATTGGGTGAGAGGCGCACAGAAGTTCTTTGTTTCGTAATGCTCCTTGACGAACGCGGCGCATTCGGCGGTTTGCTGCGCCAAGCGTGCGAGCAATTTGCAGCGCGGATCATTCTTGTCGTCTTTGACGCCGTTGAGCTGGTGATCATGCGACATGACCACGTCGTACGCGTCGGTCATGTCGTCGATTAACTTGTTCATGGCATCGTCGCGAGCCTTCTGCTTCAAGATGGGCTACGGATTATCAGCACGCAACACAATACTCAGCCCGTGCACAAACGAACTCACTATTAAACCCGCCTGTATGAGACTGGTGGCAATTTTCGCATAAGGATGAAGCTGAGGAGAAGACTCAGACGCAGTCCAACATAATATCGCGCGGCGCACCTCTCCAATAACAGAGACCATGTTGGAGAACGCGGAAATCTTTTCAAAAAGGCCGTCAATGCGCTCGAACCAGTCGTCCGCAGCGGTAGCGCCATCGTCAGCGAGCTGCGCGGCCTCGGAAGAGCGTTCGCCGAAGTGAGTAGCGCCGGCGTACGCGGCCTCAGCGCTGCGAACGACATCTTCAAGCGCAGGAGTTTGAGGCGCCGGTGGGTCGCGTGCTTGAGGTTCCGAGAACTAGAGAACGCTGTTAAGAAGCAATATTTCCAGTCGAAAATTGCACACCTTTGATGCATCGCCTGCGATGGCAAGATCATCCTTTTTCTCCACGGCGTGAGCGCTGCCGTCAGAGGCGAGATTGTCGCCGGAACTGCTACAACCGAGGCCACTGCCAGATGGCGCCATGTCCTTAGAAGCAGCCGGCGGCGTGGTGGAAATTGTTGGCTCCGCTGGCATGTCCGTTCCCACAGCGTGCCGCGCGGTCGTCTGCTTGGCGATGTGAATATTTCACTACGCTCTCAGTATAATCGAGCACACCTGAACTAATGCTTGACTGGAATTCGGCGGCGGCTGGGAGCCACCTCGAACGTCCGGTGTCTTGGGCGACTGACGCTTTCGCAAGCGGAACATCTTCCGAATTTTCTGCATTTCCTTGTAAGTGTGGTGGTAGTAACTCGTGGCGAGAGTGCGAGAGCGACTGCGTGTGGGGGTTGAAGGCAGAACACGCGGGTACAGTACGGCGGGCTGGCAGGTTGGATGCCGATGAGCGTTTCACGGTCGCTGAAGGAGTGTCTCCGAAGGCCACAGGTTGTGATCCTTGCATCCAAACACAGCAAGGAGTCGATGTGGAGCGGCGCGAGTTGAATAGACGCTCCCGTCAGAAGATGCCGCACAGCCGATGGAAAGTAGACGCATGGCGGAACCCGCTCGCTGCGAATACTCAGAGGCCAACGTTGAGTATTGGATGCCCAGCTTTACTGTTTCAGCGGATAGAAGAGAATGTCGCGCTTCAATGCTGCGACTGGGCGCAGTTTGGCCGGGGCAAATGCGGACTCTGATGTGGGTGTAGTGCGGGAAGACCTGAGAAGGCGAGCGGAAACGGCAACCGGTTGTAACTTAGAGAAGTAGGACAACATAAGACACCGCCATACCTGGAGAGCAAGAGCAGGACGAGCAATTCAGGCGTCCAGGGACCGCATCACCGAGGTGTGAACCCAATGTCAGCCTCGGGCTGTTGGCAAGGTCTGCGCTGCTGCTGATGGCTACCTTGAGCAGCTCGTGCATCAAATGAAGAAGGGATTCAGCTTCATTCCGTGTATAGCGATGCAAATGGCCTTCAGGCGGCTGGTGCGAGCGGCATAATGATTGCAGAGCGACGAGGAGCACGTAATTTGGGCTCCGACGCTACGTACGTTGGCCGCAAACCTGATTCTGACCGACATGCTGGACTCATACGGCGAATCTTGCTTAGATCATTGACTAACGTCCCATGCAACCTCTGAAACGCCGCCATATTACCTAGATGCCTACCAGGGAGCCCGGCGCTCCCAATTAGCGACACCATTCCTGGCTTACCTGCTCACAAAGCTTGCGGTCCAAATGACTGACATATGCGTGGCGTGTGGTATCTGCCGCATCTACGGCTGGTCTGGCAATTTTTTCCGCGATCTACTGCAGCTCCGTATACCGGCGCGGGTAGGGTTCTGTGTACAATGCCACGTTTTAAACACGGGTTAAAAAACAGTGTTTAAAACATTGTTTTAAAACAGATGTCCGAAAATTGGCTGTTTAAAAACAAAATACAGTTCAGTTGCAGGACCTCTGAGACATGTGTTGGAGGCATGGATTTTGTCTTTGTGCCATTTCCTGCTATATCCTAGCAGCCTCCATTGCTGGTAGCATATGAGTTAGCTGCATCTCGCATCTCACACAGGTGATCAGTGAAAGATTCATTCAACTGCAGGAGCTGTCTCAGTGCTGTAAGTAACTAATTAGCAAGATCTCACAAGAGAACAGCATTCTTCCAGTGCCCAGACCTGAGAGTGTTGTTAAACATCTAGTATAGAAAGTGGCTCATTCTGACCTATATTCTCACAGGTAGAAGTTTACAACATCGAGCATTAAAGTTTCAAGTACCATGCATTGCCAATCATACCTGGCAGGTATCTGTGATATCCTAGGGTATGAGGAGGTATACCTGGGCAAATTTGACTGGAAGGTTGCTTTTTCTAGGCTTGTCTCGATGTTTCTAATGCATTACATAAGCTGTGTTTTAAACACTGTTTTAAACACCTGTTAAATAACGGGTTAGTTAAAAAACATGTTGAGAATAGCTCGGGCATTTTGCACAGAACCCTAGGCGCGGGACAACAACGCTGCCGCCCGCGCGACTCGCTCGACACGGCCAACTGTACCTAGCTCCGATATGTCCCGCGTCGACCTGCCTCCGCAATGCGCGATAGTACATCAATCTTGCCTTCGTCCCGTATCTACTCCTCGGAAGTCTACGAACGAAGAACACACCGTGTAAGCGACGCCGACATCTTCCGCGCCGGCTCCGAGCCCCGCCGTCTGTGCTTTCAGCATCTATCTATGGCGGGAAGCTCGTCACAGACACTACCGTGTCCATGACGCGCATCCACTGCTGGCGCTGCCTAGGATGTGTACCTCGACCATCAGGCGGCCTCGGCGCACGCTTCCTCGATACCTCCGCCCTTTCCAGGCTGCCCAGCATCGCACTTTCTCACTCAGGAAATAGTCCTTCCCCAAAGCCAGCACTCGTCCCGCCGCTACGTCAATTGATGGCCGTGACTAGCCCGCGCGCAGTAGCATTACTGCGTTCGATGCCGACTACAGCCTGCACCAGGGACAAGTTCTACCAAGCGCATGTGCGGCGCTACTGCTGCTTTACGAGCCACTTTACGAGACTGCGTGGCGCTCGATCTGCTGGACGCCTACGGGATGTCCGTCGTCGAGACCGGTGCGCATTACTTTCCCTTAGCTTGCCTTGCATTCATAGTATAATTCTGGGACCAGGCGGAGAACGTGCTACTTGAAATGGAAAGCGAAGATCGGCTGCTCCTGTGTCTAATGCGCTGACCAGCTGCGCGTGGATAAGAATTCTCGCCGACCCCATCGCCGCCCGTGCAGTTCACCGCGACCCTCCGCACCACATGCACCTGAGCATCCACAATCGAACGTGTTCGCCGCAACGGTCTGCACCTCTGCCCGGCCAACCAGTTCACCGATCCCAGCGCGACGTCGAACGCCACTTCACCCCTGTCAAGAACATGCATGATACCATGTACTGCGACGACCGCGGCCTCCGGCGCTTCTTGCTTTCTGTGTGCGACGTTGGCATGCCGGGCCTCTGAGGTCGGCGACGTGGTCAGTCAGCAGCGCCGCAACCAGACGACATTCGAGCAGCTTCACCCGCGAACGCGCTGCTTCCACCAACGCAGTACGCGCACGAGCTCGTATTCGAGGCGCGCTTGCCAGCCAGCTGCGCGAGCGACGCTGCGCTGCCCCGACCGTTGGAGACGACTTCGGTACGCCCGTCTGCGTGCTTGATGCTTCGCCTGCTAATTTCATGGACGCAGGCGACGAGATCGATGCGAAACAACGCAAATATGCGCACCCGCAACGGCTGCTCTGCCATGGAAAATGCATCGAACCACTGTACGCTGTTGTGGACGCGCGCGCGGGGCACATCGGCGACATTGACCGTCTAGCCGCCATCGTCGAGACCGCCCTGCTCTTCCACGAGCGCGAGGCGAGCGGGCTGCACGCCCTGCGCGTTGGTGCACGACACTGAATGTTCATGCGCGGGCGCAACCCATCGCCCGAGTTTGAGGCGGACGTGCTCGCCGAGCGCGTCTACGCTTGCCCCGTGTCGCGCTACGGCAAGATCTACTGCAGCGAGCTCGTGCACATCGGCGAGCCCGGCGCCGCAGACGACTGGATGTGATGCTATAAAGCTGTTCGTTTGGTACGGACGGTAACAGAACCGGTCCCAAATTGGTCCTCATGTTGCTCGCAACGTAGATAATCCGCCTGCCGTCATCTTCAAGCCAATATATAATTCTTTAAGCCAAAAACGGCCGTTTCGAGCCCGTCGTCGGCTGAACTGTGAAAGCGCGCGGCGCCATCTTCGTGTGTCGCCGGGGGATCGGAGCTGCAACCGTTCCGCTTCTGTCTTCCTCGTCATGTGCTCCGGACGACATACCGCGACGGCCGTGAAGCTCATCTCTACGACGCGCGCTGGGAATTGCGCAATTACTCGTAGCGACGGATAAGCGCACAGCTTCAGGAACTGTTCACGGCCGGTCAGCACGGCTGCACGAGTTGCGATTGCGGTGCCGTATGCGGGCGCCGTGGCGGGCGTGAGGTCGACGTCGCGACCCGTGGGCGCGTGATGAGCAGCTCGTTGGAGGTCTGTTGCTCTCGGCGACGGACTTGGACGTCGCGCCCGGCGCTCAAACGCGTCTGGAAGCCGTGGCACTCTGTGAGTCCTATTTTCATTATTTTCTCATTCTATCCCAGCTGATAGTACTGCAGCACCAGGCACATGCCTTGGCGCGTATTCTCCATGACTCTGCGGACCCGCTGCCGCGCGCGGCGCTCGTGCGCGGCGACCGGCCGATGTTTGACTGCCCGCGCTGCAGCTGGCAGAGCAGACCGCGTGCCGCTCTGTTTGTGGTGTCTGTGCCAGGACGAAGACGAGTTCAAGGCCAAATATCTGCGCCCGCTGCGGCCCCGAATCACCTTGCCGTCGCTCTCTGTCCTGTCGCGCCGGCACCGACCGAACGGGCGCCTCGCCTCCCGCCCACCGTCTTCTACTATCCCGCCCATCTCTCTCTCTACCTCTACACTCCCTGCTGCAACAGTTTCTCTTGAATACGTGCCGTCGGAGCCCTCATCACACCGTCCTCCTCATCATGCCGCCTGCACCATCTTCGACGCAGACCCGCGCGGCCAACATCCCACAAATTTGCGCTGTGAAGCGCGATATCAGGACAACTCGCTTCGCAGTGCTCTCCCTGAGCTTGTGTGCCGGCAACTTGCTCGAGATAGCGGCGCCCTCGCAGCCTGGGTTGGCGACATAGATAAGAGAGTCGACTGACCGCGTTTGGAAGCACTTCCGTCGGCAAGCAGGTCTGTATTCAACTACCGCCCCCGTTCTACTGTTAACCAACTCGCCGTACAAGGTGCACCTGTCTGATACAGCTCTGTTGGACTAGCTACCCGGTCTCATACATACCGTCATCATCTTGCCGCTCGCGTTTTTTGCGTACCAGCCGACCGCCTGCGCACTCGTGGCTGGGCATCCACAACCTGTTCATCGAGGGCGCTCGCAGCACGCGACCGGCGACGGGCCCGGCGCCGCCATCGTCCACCATGTCTTGGGAGGCTGGGATTCCGCCGCGCGGCTCCGCGACGCTGCGCCCAAGCCGCCGCGCAACGGCGGCGTCGAGCTCGGCGGATTATCCTGCGGCAGCAGAGCGTTGGTCGCGCTGAAGGCGCAGTTCGATATCCGATTCGCGTTCGATTTTCGGATGCCCGGTCTTGGGCCGACGGCGACGGCTGGTAGCGATACGACGAGTATCTCGCGTATCTTCCAGATGACCATGCCGACGCGCTTTACAAGCGACTCTGCACCGCCCGAGCCTCCACAGGCGCCCAAGGAGTTCGACGGCGAAAAGAGTGCGTTGTCGTTGCCCTGCATGCGTTCTTTTTTGGCTGACATCCGGTCGTACAGTCGTTGATAAAGCAAAGCGCAAAGCCGAGGCGGCGCAGCGGCTGCTCGTCTGCGCCAAACGCGTCGACCCGCTGCACGCGGGCTAGAACACTCGCGCGGCGCGCGTGTAGGCGCTGCGGTGCGGGCACGTCGCCGACGGCAAGTGTCTCGTCGCGCTCGCCCCCGTTGATAGACGAAGGGCTCTGCGCGGCGCCGCACTGACTGCTCGGGATACAGCAAGATCTTGGCAAGCTGCTCGCCTCAATTTCGTCAAGGGTAAGAGTCGGCTTGGAGTTTGGCTGCCGTACGCGTGCTTACAGACTTTACCTAGGCATTGTCGACTCCGAGGACCTGCCGAGGACGCACGGCTCCTCCACTCCCATTCCCATCCCCACGACGACGGCGAACAGCAACCGCCCGCCTCCGCGCGCCGTCCTACTCGGCGCGCAAAGCCGGGCGTAAGCCGCCGCTGGAGCCTGAGGTGGAGGTGCTCGCCGAGCGCGAATGGTCGTGTCCCGTACCGCGCTGCGGCAAGGCCCACTGGAGCCAGCTCGTGCGTAAGAGCGAGCCCGGCGCAGCGCCGATCTGGGTGCAGAAGGCTGGCTGTGGCGCTATCCAGATGTTCGTGTGCCCGCTGCGTGCTATTCTCGCGCTTGGTGCTGGTGCCTTTTTTGTCAACATTGCTCGTCCGCGTGGGGTAAGTACATACATCCAACATAGATTCCTGGTTCAGTGCTGTTCTGCTCTGGTGTCTCTCTGCACGGTTTACCGCGACGCACCTGGCCTTGCTCGTTTCGTGGGCTCTCGATCGTCATTCACATGGGCTCTTTCTATGCTCCATGTTTGGCATCCGCTGTATGGACGATGCGCGTGGCTTGTGTTCTGAGATCCGACGGAACTCAGTTCTTGTGCCGCAGCCGCGCTGAGCACGTTCTCCGTGCTCTCTGAAGTTCGGGGCTCCACTGCGATCATTCAGATCTCTTGACCCTCACGCCGCTCGCTGCGCTCTGAGCCCTCGCCCCTTACGATGTGGTGTTTGACGCAGAGTACACGCTTCTGCGAAGGCCAAGGCCACTGTGATATGCGGCAGGTGCCACTGCTGCATTTCGGGAGAGTCAATTCATGATGCGATTGTGCTCCGAGATCCAAGGAAATTCAGCTCTTGTACTGAGGCGGCGTTGAATACGTTCCTGGTATCTTCCTGAGGTCCACTGCCAGCGATGCTTATATCTCTCGACGCTAGCGCGAGCTCGCAATACGCTCGCTGCGCCATGCGGACATATTGACAGGTATGCCGCGGCTTTGACTCTTTCACCGCGTCACGACTGGAGCCCGGATATGAAGAGCAACAGTGTCAGCAAGCCGCGCCCAGCTGTGAGTCTGACGCTCGGATGTCCGGCTCACGGCGCCTGAAGACCGTCGCACTCCGAATATCCACAACGATGGGGCGGCGGACGCGGCTGCTGCGTCATGAGATCGTGATTCTAACTCGTCGGTATCTACAGACACATCCACCGCCAGATTATAAGTACACGACATCGTACATGAAGCGCTCAATCGTTCGCAACAGGCTCGGAGAGCACGGGTGTGTTTCCAAGGTCTACGCTCAAAGCCCCGCCACATCTCGTCCACTCGGTCCCAAGCCCAACGCCTGAGAAGTTGATCCTGTGCGGTGTGGCTGGCTCGCGGTTGGGGCGCAAGATGTGCACCAGCCCCGGCAGCCAGAGATCGGCACGATATTGCTCGGGAACGTAGATGATCCGTCGGTCGTACTTGTCGCGAAGCCACCCGAAGCTGTCTGGACGAAGTACCGGCACGTCCTCCGGGCTATGGGAGCGCCGTGTCCCCGAAGCCGAGTCCTCAGCCGGTAGTGGGGTGTTGTCTACCGAATACTTCAGCTATCTCCCTCATACCCGGAAATATTGCTCACCAGCGCTTTGGTCGACATGAAAGATACGAACCGTACCGTCAGAACTGCCTTGTAGAACATAATCACCTGACGGAGAGAGTGCAATGCAAGTGACCTGCCCGCTTGGTATCCGTATGCTCGGCTCAAGTAGGATTTGAGATGCAGAATCCCAGATTGAAATCATGTCGAAATAAACTCCTGCGGAGCGAAGACCATTCGCAGAGACGGCCGCGGTGTCATATGGGCGGAGCTTCTCGCGATCTCTCAAGCCAGAATAATCATAGTGTTGTAACGGCCGGTCCATGGCTGGCTTGAGCCAAGTAAGAGAGGCAGTTAGAATACTATCGTCTGAGATTGACGCTCCTGTCTCTGCATCCCACAGATAGGGGACTTTCTTCTCCAGAAAAGTCACTGCGGCAAATCGACCGTCAGGGGAGTACGCAGCATATTCCACCGGACCCGAATGGTATTCCGGTGAGTGGGTTTGACCCATAGCAACGTCCACAGTGTGCAAATGACCGTCCCACGTTGAGAAAATGAGGTGATTGCCATCTGGTGAAAAGTCAATAGCGTAGACGGAAGTCGTGCCGGTGTGAATGGTCATGCTGCTGGAGTCGAAAAAGTCCCACAATCGGATAGTACCATTCCCGAATGCAGACGCAATGCATCGCCCATCGTGGGACCAAGCAATACGCTTCAAACTGCTCTGCTGACGCAGAAGCTCGCGAACGAAGCAGCGTTGGTCCACATTAAAGATCCAGACAGAGCAGCTGTCTTCGGACTCCAACCCGACGGCGATGATATTGCGGTTTGGAGATCGAGCGAGCGTTCGGATCGGTTGTCGTCCGGGAGTGGAAATGGGTGGGCCATCCTGCTGACCATTATCCGCGGTCCAAATGCGAATGGTAGCATCATAACCGGCGGCAATGATGAAGTCGCTGTTCAGGGAGCAGACAGCGTTAAAAATACCGTCGGTACGCCCTCCCAGTGGATCTCCGATCTCCTGTCCTGTTTTGGCATCCCATCGGCGAACTGTCCCGTCCCAGGAGGCAGAAACAATATAGCGTCCGTCGGGCGAAAAGCATAGAGATCGGATAACGTCGGTGTGCCCGTGCGATACGCCGAGCATCTCTCCGGTCTTAGCATTCCACCGAAAGATCGCCCAAATGACATCACCAGTAAAAGCAGCAGCAGCAATGATTTGACCGTCTGGCGAAAATGTAACGGAGGTGACCCGCAAAATCAAACTGCCTGGGGCAAGCTCAAGTACTGACTCGTGCATGTTCTCTGCCTCTACGAGGCGCACATCTCCGTCCCGACAGCCCAGTGCCACATAGATGCCGTCGGGTGAGTATGCAAAGCGATCCAAACGATGGGGGCAGATGGCTCCAGGCCAATCCGCTGCTAAGCCGTCGACAGCGGGTAGGAGACTACTGTTGCGAACGAAGGAGCGTCGAATCAGCGATGTGGTCGGGCAGAATGCCAGGGCAGACAGGTAGATGTGCGGCACAGACGAGGGAAACATAGGCTCGATCAAGTTGCGAACAAATAGAATGGCGTCGTTGATAAACGCGATGACATCGTCGTCTTGAAATTGCTATCCGAAAACGTACTCAGCATGGGTCTCTTTAACAAGTGAGCTGCTTACCTTGAAGAACGAAGCGGCGACCAGCAACCCTGACACCACTCTGTCCATGAAATCACAAAGAGAGGCCACCTCCAGCCAAAACAGCAGTTTTTGCGTGAGAAATGTGCGAAGCTCGAGCTGCAAACTGGAAGCCGATTTCGAGATGGACGAATGGTAGCTCCAGTGCTGGCTGGCGTAGAAAAGACCTGCAGGAAGTTTCTTCGTATGATCGTCAAGGTCTTTGATCTCTACGTCCGCTGTATATGAAGAAGGGAAACTCCACATGTCGAAGTGGAGGGAATTGTTCAAGACGCGAAGAGCTCCGAGAGCAATGACGCCGTGAACATCGCCCGGTTGAACATGCCAGGAGTGCGCCACATCTGCCCTTGTGAGAAAGTCGCGGAAGGAAGTATGAAGCGGTCGGATGGGCACGGAATGCTCGCCAACCCCGGAGAGCAGGGATCCCAGGTGGGCCATGACGAGGCTGACAGCGTTGTCGTCTTCATCTCCTGTGCGGCGGAGGGCGACGAGAGTATCCCACGACACGGGCTCAGCAGCGTACAGGACTTGTGCCATAACGTCACGGAAACGCTTGAGACCCATTTTGTCGGTAAACCGCTGCCCAAGGATCGTGTGGTACAGCAGCTCGAGTGAACGAGAGGCTTCATGTACAATGCCAGCCTGCCCTTCAAACCATTCCAGGTAGCGCTCAAGCACCGTTGAACCTGCGACAGAATCGAGCAAATACCTACAGGCTGTTGCGGCCCACTCGAAGAGCCTGTCGGACGCGTTGACCAATACAGTTATCTGCTCGTCTCCTAGACTGTCGTGTAGCTCGTGGCGAATGTAGAGCTCGATGCCTTCATGAGCCTCGACGTCGGCCTGACCTAGATCCGTGAACACTGCAGCACATGAAGCTGGCGCATGGATCGCGCTGTCGACCACAGCGAAGACATCCTCCTCCAACCGTGACGTGACAATAATGCGGAAGTTTGGCGGCAACTCCTCGACTCGCTTTGTCAGACAGTCGAGCAGATTCTTGCGCGCGCGTTGACGATCCTGCTGGTCCCTATCAAACGCCGACGCGGCCCCCAGGTCGGTGCACTCGTCAAATGCATCGACCACGATGAGCACGGGCCCGACGAAGTGGACTTTCTGGGCAGGCCTGACAATCAGGTTCTCCCACTGCTCGATGACGTCGTCCGACCTTGCCAGCTGGCCGGTTTCAGACAGAACTGCGCACAGCTCATGCCTGAAGTCGGTGTTCCAGTCTGCGAGCTCACGTACAAGAGTGCTGAACAGTGTCCACGGCGCCAGGTTCTTATTATTTCGGTCAAACGCAAAGAATGCGCCGAGCCGACCGAGATCATGAAGTCGGGACGCAATGGTATGGGCGACGGATGACTTGCCACTTCCTGCGACGCCAACGACAAAGCGAGCGCGAGTAGCATCGGGGTCATTAATCCAATCTACGAGATTGTCGAGAGTGGCCACTCTGCTTCCCGGTAGACATGCCTTGTCACGTTTCCGGCCTGTGCGCCTGGCATACTCTAATTCTTGTAGTTTCAAGGTCGTCTCTGTCGTACAACTGACGTGAGATGTGCAATTCGGAGAAAGTTGAATAATTCATACCGATACGGGATTCGGCAATGCTGACAGTCTTAACCAGGTCAATGATATGAGGGACGTCATGGTCAGTTATCATCTGTCCGAGCTTCTTGAACGCCCTGCTGTATTCGCCGATCATTTCGTCGATATTGAAATTGAGAGTAGTCTTCCAAGCTCGTTTCACTGCTCACAGCGATGAGTTGAATGCGCTGACATTGGGGGAAAGACGTACGGAAACTCTTGTCATCATAATGTTCTCGGATGAACGTAGCACATTCGCCAGTTTGCTGCGTTAACCGTGCGAGCAATTTGCAGTGTGGGTCATCCTTGTCGTCTTTAACGCCTTCGAATTGGTGATAATGCGCCATGACGACGTCGTAGGCGTGGGCCATATCATCGATGAGCTCCTTCATGGCATCGTCGCGAGCCTTCTGCGCCAATAGGGGCTACGAATTATGAGCAAGCAGCCCCTTGAACGAAGGGGAACTCACTTTAAGAGCCGCCTGGATGAGAGTGGCCGCGATCTTCGCGTATGGATGAACCTAAGAAGCAGATTTGAGACGCAATTCATGGGATCCAAACAGGACGACGCACCTCTCCAATACCGGAGACAAGTTTGGAAAACACAGAGATTGTGTCGATAAGACTATTAACGCGCTCGAACCATTCGTCTGCGCCGGAAGCGCCGTCGGTAACATGCTGCAGGACGTCGGAAGGGCCGTCGCCGATGTGACTAGAGTCTTTATAAGCAGCCTCAGCGCCGTGGACGCCGTCTTGGACCGCGGCGAGCGCATCAGCGTCCAGAGGCGCTCGTTCTTCGCGCACTTGGGGTGCTGAGGTCTGAAAGATTTGTTACGGACCGACAACTTGACTGGCGATTTTCGCACATCTGCTGAAGCAAGTGCGCCACAATGAGCGTCCTTGAAAGGAGCAGCGGTCGGCGCGGCATCTGGGCGAGTCCTAGGAGGCGTTGCTACCGCCGCCGCGTGCGTTCCCGGAGCGTCCGGCGCATTGATCTGGGTGGAGGTGTAAATGTTGCGCACTTTCTGCTAGGTATCATCGCACGCACATCAATTCCCTCACGACCGTGAGCAGAAGGCGATAGGACTTCAGTTTTGTCGCCGATATCGGATTCCTTCGGCAAGGGCGACAGACAGATGAGGAAGTTCAAGAGCTTCCGCAAGCCCGGCTTGAGGTTTCTCGACCACTTGAAGAGCTTGGGCATTGTCCCGGCGTATGAGTGTGGATGATGGTAGGAAAGGAAAGCGACGATGTGCGGACGGCAAGCTGGACACGTGTGTGTGGTGCGGCCTCTCACACAATAATGGGCGTCTCGCGGTTGCTGAAGGCTACGGCGCTGAATATTGACAGACACAGAGCGCATGGAGCAGGGGTACCATACAGAGAGATAGTTGCAGCAAGATTGCAAGGGCGGTCGAGACTGGGCGGCAGATCGCACGAGTGCCGCCATGAGAAGTGGTTTCGAGCCAATGTTCGACACCGCGATGGCCACTCCCCACTCTATATCCCTGGCGCTTGGTGCTAAGTCCCTGGTAAAGCTGTGAGGACGAGCGGCAGAATCGGCCTTTGGACAGTTCGACGTACAACTGCCGACTGGGAGATACATACGCCACAGTCAGACTCCGAGTCTATGAAGTGAATTGATGGCGTGTCATATCCCGAATACACGTCGCTGTGCAAAAAAGCATCGAGTCGGTCGTATACGCAAGCCCTTGGACTGGCCATGTTTTTCAACACTGCTGTCTGCTCACCCCCAAAGCAGCTCGAAACCGTCGTTCGCGCAAATATTTCATCCGAATTGGACGCGATACACGAGCGGAGAAACCGGTGCACAGGCCGCGCACACTGTGAACTGAGAGGTCGGAGTCGGAGCTCCAACAACCCTCCCCTCACATCCCTCGCATTGCTCGGCGGACGTTCAATCTTGCTTTACGTCGCGCGAAACTAGGCCCTCGTGCCGCCGTCGTAATGGAGTCTCTTCTGGAGCGCTCGCGAGCCGCCCAAGGTACTTAAGCCGGCAGAATGCAGCTCGAAGCGCACGCGCTATTAGCCTTTTCAAAAAGGTTAGCGTCTATACCGCAGCATCTAGTTCTCGTTAAATAACATAATATTCCTGGTCATCGCAGTTACTCCGGATCCGCCGTGTTTAATATTTCCTGCCACAGCAGCTGTTGCCTGCGATACGTGGACTGCTTGCTCACTCCCTTCCCACTGATATGCCGGTGCTCGAGCGCGCGAGAGATCGCATCCCGGCCCTGGACTCGTTCAACTCCTCCTTTGCCATGCTCAGGCGCGGCAGCGCCGACCCAATAAACCGTTGCAACGTCCGCTTCTCGTTCGACTTTGTCATGCCGCGCCTCGAGTTCGTCGGCAATGGCCAGCAGTCCTACGACGAGGTTTTGAACAGCTGCGCCCGCCGGTCCCGCCATCGCTGTGCGTGCTCGAGCTCTTCTGGACACCCGTGTCTGCCGGCTTCGAAAACGAGTTTGAATCACGCTAGCCATCCGAGGTCGTCGACGTCCAGATTACTACATTCCATCTGCGACTCGTAACCATCCTTTTCTTGAGCTTGCGCAAAGTCGAGTCGGCACAGCAACTGCTTATCTGCACTAGAGGCGTCGACCCGCTGGATGCGGCACAGAACGCGTTCCGTTGGCGTGAGGCAGGAAGTGTCTCGCCGCGCACGCTGAGGACGAACATACGCGCCCCGTACCCGTAGAACAAGAGCAACCGCGCGCAACCCGCGGAGCAAGACTTCGTGCTCAGCCATGCCGGCGTCGTTGCTGTCTATTCATGTCGCAACGCGTCGCTTCTCTTCTCCCGTCGCGCCGTCTACCTACCTCCCTGCCCCAGCTTCTCGCCCGATACCACAGTTTTGGCGCCCACTTGCACGACTTCAGCGCTCCAAGGCCGCGCACACGCGGGGCGTCGATGCCGCGCTGCACGTCTGGGCACCCGGCTGCAAATGCGAACATTAGCTCGATGCTGCCCGCGCAACGCCTGGTAGCTCGCGGGGCCTCGCACTCCAGTTCGCATGGCCCGCCCAGCCCAACGACCATGCTATCACTTCGTGCGCTGCCGCATTCTCCAACACCCAACATGCTCTGTCCACCACCCAATGCTGGCCGGCCTCTGACGCATCGCCGACTATTTAGATGTGCCGGCCTGACAGGCAAATCCGATTCAGCGCGTCTCCTGGTGTCTTTCTCGCCGTCAACTCCTCACCGCTCAAGAGCTCACGGTCTCCGCTAGCCTCCCCTGTGCTTGTGGCCGACTTCACTGAACGACGGGCTACGTGCGCCAGTGCACGCTGACAATGACCTCGCCGACGCGCGCGCGGGACACTCCCGACCACCTGCGCTTCCATCTCCCTGGCATTCAAGGCCGCACGTCGTGGAAATGGGGCGCGCGGCTCCTTCAGCATGTCCCGCGCCGCGCCGCGCGTCCACGAACCCGTTCAACGGCCTGCCAAGCCTACGCCGATCGCGGCGTAAGGGAATCCGTTGAGCTGCGTGCGGACCCGAACGCGCGGCGGCGGCTTGACGACGGCGCCGAGCGCGTCCAGCAACCCGCGACGACCGGGTCACACGTCCTGCGCGTTGGTGCACGACACCTGAAGGTTTCAGCGCGGGCGCAAGCCTTCGCGCGAGTCCTCTCCAAGGCGCTCTACTCGTCTCCGCCCGATGCAGCGATCCGCTCCGTGCGGACGAGATTAAGCGCACGGTGCGCATGTCACGGTGGGCGCCGCAATGCGGGCAAACCTCCGACGGCGAGTGTCTCGCCGCGGTCGCCGAGACTCGAGTTCCTCCGAGGTCGCAGACACGCCCTGGACCATTACTGTCACGGCGACCAGGTCGCGCGCGCTGCACGACACGCGGAGCCCAAGGCCAAGCGTGGCGCAAGCCACGGCCGGAGTGCGCGAGACGGAGCTGGTCGCCGAGCACGACAAGGCAGGCCCCTGCCGCGCTGTGGGACGGCCTAATGCAGCCAGCGGTGCACAACGGCGTTGCGGTGTAGAAAGTATAAATAAATCGCCAGGTGTGATTATCCTTAACCCAGTACATAATAGTTGTCTATGTCTTTCATGCCCGTCCTCTGTACTGTGAAAACGGTGCGACGCCGACCGTAGATGTGGGAAGAGGACGGTTGTCGGAGCTGCAACCGTTCCTTGCTTCCGTCTTCCTCGTCATGCGCCCCGCACAAGACACCGCGATGGCCCTAAATGTTCATCTCTACGTCGCGCGCTGGAAATCGCGTAGTTCCCCGTCGCGGCGAATAAGCGCACGAGCTTCAGGAACTGCCCATGGCCAGCAGGGCTGCGAAACAAACCAGTTGCGACAGCGGTGTCGAATGCATGCGCAGACGCGGGGGCGATGTCGTGAGCCCCGGACGCCTGAAGACAGGCTCGTTGAGATTCGTGGGAGGTCTTTCGCTCTCGACAACGGACTCGGATGTCGCGCCCGGCGCTCGAACGCGTCTGGATGCCGTTACACTGTGCGTCCAGCCTTTGCTGCTATTTATTTAATCTTGCTTGAAGCTGACGGCAACCTAGATTGCCGCTCCTACAGCACCATGAGCCTACCGTCGCTGGCGTCCGGATCCACGACTCTGCAGACTCGCTGCCACACACGGCGCTCGTGCGCGCAGACCGGCCGACGTTCCACTGCCCGCGCTGCAGCTGGCAAGGCAGGACGACCGCGCGCCGTTCTGCTTATGGTGTCTGTGCCAGGACGAAGACGAGTTCAGGGCCAAGTGGCAGCGCCCGCTGCGGCGCCGTATTACTTCGCCCTCGCTCGTCTGTCCGGTTCCGCCGACGCCGCCGACGAGACGCCCGTTCTCGTCGCCTGCGCCGCCGTATTCCTATGTTACTACTACTTCGCCTACCGCTACCTCCGCCTCGCATACCGCTCCTCGTTCTCCTCACACCGCTTGACAACGATAATTGTAATGGCCCATACCGGCTACGACTACCCTTCCTCCACCTACTACTCCCCACCTACTACCGTCCGCCCGTACGGGCCGCCCGCTGCCGCCTCGACAGCTTCGACGTTGCAACCTCAAAATCCACCACTCTGCCCGACTTGTACTAAATTCTCCGTGTATGTGTCCTGAAAGACTGCCGAACGCGAGGTGCGTCTGCTGCTCGTCTCGGTCCACCTCTTCTGTATTCTTCATCGTCTTGCTCACCTATCGCCATCTTTGTATCACATTGCCTCCCTTCCATCGCCCCATTGCGCATTTTCTATTTGTCTAAACTTCCCCAATAGTCCATTTTATCTCTACCTATCTTTTTGCCTCTCTTTTCTCCCATTTCCCCTCTCGCTTGTCCCGATTTCGCGTCTTGCTGACGCACAGTCGCCGCACGCCATCGCCTTCGGTCACCTCCTGCCCGTCCCGGGTAGCCTGCGCATATCAAATGTGCCGTCCGGCGGGGGTGGCAGGACGAGCGCGGCTCGACGACCATTTTGCATGTTAGGAGCGTGCGGAGTCGAGAGGTGCGTCCACTCCGAATAATCTACCTCCATGCTCACGTGCAAAGCATGTTTATTCAGGCTGATTCGCCATATCGCCCGCGCGTTCGGTCGCCTCGGCCTCGTCCGCCGGCGTCGAACTCGGCGGCGGTTGGAGGAGTAGGATCGTGCATCGCCGCGGAGTACGTAGCTCTTCTTTTCATCCCATTAGGATAATGCAGCTGCACGCACGCGACTACATGCTTCGACACGAGCATGATATCTTGCTTCTTTCGCGAGCATGGCGAACCTAGTGCTAGGCGAGCATGATGGTCGCCTACTCCACGGCGAGCGAAGAGCGTGATGTTCCGCTTGCTCGGACGCGCCTGCTTCGAGCGACGTGTTACGAGCGTCGTGCGACGTGCTGCATGTGGTATTCTAACTGAAAGGTCACTGTGCGGCGTGCAGCGCGCTGCTGATTCTGAGCCCGCGTCCTTTTTTTCGCCAGCTTGCTGACCTCTTCCTTCATTTCCTTGCAGGTATCCTCCCACTACTCTCTCGCACCACCGCTCCCCTCGCCCGCGGAAATCTTGGACGAGAACGCGGGCACGGACGAAGAGCTTATCGCGGCCGCTCACCGCGCGGACGCTCGCACTCGGATGCGACTGCGGGTCGGGGCAAGCGCGCCGCCGCCGCGACGGCCGTGGTTGGGAAGTTCTTCCGCCGCATGGGCGGTGCTATGCACTTGTCGCAGATGGCGCATTGCGGTTGCGGGCGGGGGAGAGCCGCCTCGCCCTCGTGACGATGGTGGAGAGCGCGTCGCGGCGGTCGAGCCGAAAGCTGTCGCTGTGGTGGAGGTCGAACGCGCGCTGGAGCCCGTGGGATACGGCGGAACAGAGGGAGAGCGCGTCGCTCCTGTGGCGCCGGCCGTCAGCAGCAACGCGAAGACGGGCGTTGGCAGACTGTTGGACTGGACGTCGGCCGCGTGGAGGGCGGCGACGGCAACGGTAATGGATATCCTGTTGTTCATTGCATGCTATGAATTGCCGTGGTGAGCGTCGATGATCTCGGGCTGTGAGCTCTCCCAGTGAAAAGAGCGACCGCCAACCCGTCCAGATGCGTGGGATCTTGCTTCCGATACGTAGAATCCTAAAGCTGGGCTGAAAGCCGGAGATGGCGTGCAACGCCTAGTCGCATGGATAGTCTGAAAGAACATGCAAGATGCAGCATGCTGCAGTGAGTTCTTATGTCTGCACCGACGTCGGAATTCCAATTACGTGTTAACTCCGCACTCTCTCCTGTCTTCTGAACTTTTTCCGGCCGAACAGGCCTGCGGCCAGCACGATTTCTGGTGCCGCGCGCCACTGAGTCCAAGAACTGCCCATGGTACCGCGAGTGGCGCAGCTGCCGTTATCTGCAGGCGACGCTCACCTCGAGAGCCTGACGCCGTGTCTGCACTGCATGATGTGCTTCTGCCTTGCTAATTCCGTTGGACCAACTTGCATATGCCAAAAATGCACCCTCTGGTATATCTGACGAACGAAGACGCAACTTTCGTCTGGCTTCCTCACTACCGAATTCATGCTCAGCGCTGGACAGTGGAATGGGCTGCCGTCCGCTTCTTTTCGTCTATCTCACAATTTTCTGACGTGCTCTCGGCACTCGTGGTTTATTTGAATGCCCCAGATACGATGTCTAGGATCTCAGGCTAGATTACAGTCTTCTCTGCGCCGTCGCACAAGTCCTGCTTTTGGCTGACGAAAATGCGCATTATGATTCACGGCTCGGAATTTATTTCGATTCACTAAGTAGCTCTCCTGCACGTGCTGTACTCGCCTCGGGTGTCCCTGCTGCGAAGCTCGAGCCAGTGCACGTCGTTATGCTGTCGGGACAAATAGTTGCACCGTCGATACCGTGTGAAGGAACGTGCAGCAGAACTCAGCCCAGTCTTTGGTGCTACTAGTAGCCTGCAGTTCCGTGCCACACGCTGGGTGTCCACAACGGCTGAAGAAGACAGTATCCCGGATATCTGATGAATCTCAATGGCGGGAGTGTACTGTTCAAAGAGGTAGAAGCATGATTTGAGCCTGTAAGTATGTACTGGTTACATCCAGACTCATCGTACGCTACGAGGTACAAAAAGGACTCAGTTGTTCACAAGAGGCTCGGACGACACGGGTGCGTTTCCGAGGTCCACGCTCAGGGCCCCGGCACATCTCGTCCACTCGGTTCCAAGCCCCACGCCGGAGAAGTTGATCCTGCGCGGTGTGACTGGCTCGCGGTTGGGACGCAAGATATGCACCAGGCCCGGCAGCCAGAGATCGGCGCGATATTGCTCAGGGATGAAGATGATAGACCGATCGTCATTGTCGTGAAGCCACCCCAGCCAGCATGGACGAAGTACCGGCACGTCCTCCGGGCTATGGGAGCACTGTTTTCCTGAAGCCAAGTCCGTATCCGGCAGTGGGATGTTGGCTACCGAAAACTTCAGCCATCTCCCTCATACTCGGAAATATTGCTCACCAGCGCTTTGGTCGACATGGAAGATACGAACAGTACCGTCAGAACTGCCTTGTAGAACATATTCCCCTGTTGGGGAGAGTGCAACGCAAGTTACCGTACCGCTTGGTATGAGTATGCTCGGCTCAAGTAGAGTGTGAGACGCTGAATTCCAGATTGAAATCTCGTTAGCCCGAACTCCAGCGGAGCAAAGACCGTTCGCAGAGACGACGTCATGCGGGCGGTACTTTTTGCGAGTATTCCAAGCACCCCAATAGTGCTGTAATGCTAACAGCCCATCCATGGCTGGTTTGAGCCAAGTAGGTGAGGCAGTCGCAGCTGTATCATCTGAGATTGACGCTCCTGTTTCTGCGTCCCACACATAGAGGACCTTCTTCTCCCCGAAGGTTATAGCGACATATCGACCGTCGGGGGAGTATGCGGCGCATTGTGCTGGACCCGCATGGTATGCCGGTGAGTGGGATTGAGCCGTAGCAACGTCAAGAGTAGACAAATTACCATCTGAATGCGTCAAAAGGAAGTGATTTCCATTTGGTGAAAAGTCAATAGCCTCGACCGAAGTTGTGCGGGTGTGAAGGGTGACGCTCCTGGAATGGAAACAGTCCCACAATAGGATACTGCCATTGAAAGCAGACACAATGCAGCCCCCATCGTAGGACCAAGCAATACTCTCAAGATCCCTCCGATATTGTCCCGGAAGCTCTCGAACGAAGCAGCGCTGGTCAAAATCGAAGACCCAGACACAGAAGTCTTCAAAAATCATCCCAACGGCGAAGAGATTGTTCTTTGGAGATCGGGTGAGGGCACGGGCCGGTCCTCGCCCTGGGGGAGTGAGAATAGGAGGGCCATCCTGTTGGCCATTATCCGCGCTCCAAATGCGGATGGTAGCATCATCACCCGCAGAAATGATGAATTCACCGTTCGCAGAGTAGACAGCGCCCCAAACCGGGCGGCTATGCCCTCGCAGTGGTTCTCCGACCTGCTTTCCTGTTTTCGCATCCCATCGTCGAATTGTCTCGTCTGAGGAGGCAGAAACAATATAGCGCCCGTCAGGGGAAAAGCATACAGACCTGACCCAGCCAGTGTGTCCGTGCGATATGGCGAGCATCTCTCCGGTCTTCGCGTTCCACCGAAAGATCGCCCAAATCAAACCACCCATTTGAACAGCAGCAGCAATGATTTGTCCGTCAGGCGAAAATGCAACGGCGCTGACCAGCATCGGACTGCTGGGGGGGCGCGCAAGCTCGAGCACTGACTTGTGCATGTTATCAGCTTCAACGAGGCGCACATCTCCGTCCCAACAGCCCAGTGCCACATAGATGCCGTCCGGTGAGTATGCAAGGCAGGCCACGCGGTAGGGGCAAATGACTACAGGCCACTCCGCCGCCAAGCCGTCGATGGTGGGTAGGAGACTGCAGTGACAAACGATGAAGCGTCGAACTAGCGATGTGGTCGGGCAGAATGCAAGGGCGGAGAGGTAGATGTGCGGCACGGAGTGTTCCATAGGCTCGACGAAGTTGCGAACAAATAGAATAGCGTCGTTGATAAACGCAATGACATCAGCGTCATACACTGATCGCTATTCGGAAGGACAGTCAGCATGGATCTCATCGATACGTGCACTGCCTACCTCGAAGAACGAAGCGGCGGTGAGCAATGCTGGCACGGCTCTGTCCATGAAAGGACAGAGAGATGCCACCTCCAGCCAAAACAGGAGCTTCTGCGTGAGAAATGTGCGAAGCTCTGTCTGCAAACTGATAGCCGAGTTTGAGGCCATGGACAGGTGGTAGCTCCAGTGCTGACTGGCGTAGATGAGACCAGCAGGAAGTTTTTTCATACGATCGTCAACGTCCCGGATCTCTTCATTCTTCATATATGAAGAAGGGAAACCCCACATGTCGAAGTGGAGAGATGTGTTCAGGACGCGAAGAGCCCCGAGAGCCGTCGCGCCGTGCACATCGCCGGGTGCAACATGCCAAGCATGGGGTGGATCTGCCCTCGTGAGAAAGTCGCGAAAGGAGGTATGAAGCGGTCGAATGGGCTCCAAAGGGTCGCCAACGCCGGAGAGCAAGGATCCCAAATGCGGAATTATGAGCTCAACCGCGCCGTCGCTGGCGTCTGCTCCGCGTCGAAGGCTCGTTAAGGTATCCATCGAGACAGGCTCTGCGGAATAGAGGACTTGAGCCATAACAGAGCGGAAGCGGTCGATTCCCACATCGTCAGGAAATTGCCGACCAAGAATTTCCGCGTATAGAGCCTCGAGTTTGTCAAAGCCGACCGTACCAGACGCAGACGGGACCTTCAACCACTTCTTGTATCGCTCCGCTACAGTTGAACCACCAGTCTTGGGATTGAGGAAGCGGCAGACTGTGGCGGCCCACTCGAAGAGGCCGTCCGCTGCAACGACGAGCGTATGAATCTGCTTGTTATCCAGGTGTCGTTCCATCTCGTGACGAATGTAGACGGATATGCTTTCAGTGGGATCGTGCTCCTTCAGGCCGAGATCGATGTAATCGAAAGTATCAGGCGCTGATTCGTCCCCAGCAGTGCTTGTATGGTTGCGTAGGGCCGTGGCCACGTCCGACTCAAGACGCGACGTGACTAGGACGCGGAAATTCGCAGGCAGATCGCCAACGCGCTTCGTCAGAGCCTCCAGCAAGTTCTTGCGCTCGCCCACAAGATCCGAACCGATCCTATCAAACGCAGCCGGGGTTTCCGTCAAGTCGGTACACTCGTCGAACGCGTCGACCACGACGAGAACCGGGCCGACCCAGTGGGCTTTCCGGGCAGGCCTTACAATCAGGTTTTCCCACTGCTCGATAACATCGTCCGACCTTGCCAGCTGGCCGGTTTCAGACAAAACTGCGCACAGCTCGTGCCTGAAGTCGGCGTTCCAGTCTGCGAGCTCACGTGCAAGAGTGCTGAACAGTGTCCACGGCGCTAGGTTCTTATTATTTCGGTCAAACGCAAAGAATGCGCCGAGCCGACCGAGACCATGCAGTTGGGACGCAATGGTGTGGGCGATGGACGACTTGCCGCTTCCTGCGACGCCAACGACAAAGCGAGCACGAGTAGCATCAGGATCATTGATCCAGTGTACGAGATTGTCGAGAGTGGCCATTCTGGTTCCCGGCAGACAGGCTTTGTCACGTTTCCGTCCTGTGCGCCTGGCATACTCCAACTCTTGTAGTTTCAAGGTCGCCTCTGTTGTACAACCGATGTTAGATGTGTGATTCGAAAGTTGGATGGAATTCATACCGATACGGGATTCGGTAATGCTAACAGTCTTAACAAGGTCGATGATTCGAGGGATGTCGTGGTCAGTTATCATCTGTCCGAGCTTCTTGAACGCCTTGCTGTAGTCGGCGATCATATCATCAAAGTCGTATTTGAGAGTCGTTTTCCAAGCTCGTTTCACTGCTCACGGCGATGAGTTGAATACACTGACATCGGGGGAGAGACGTACGGAAACTCTTCGTATCATAATGTTCACGGATGAACGTGGCGCATTCGCTAGTTTGCTGCGCCAACCGTGCGAGCAATGTGCAGTGAGGGCCATCCCTGTCGTCTTTGATAACTTCGAATTGGTGATAATGCGCCACGACGACGTCGTAGGCGTGGGCCATATCGTCGATGAGCTCCTTCATGGCGTCGTCGCGAGCCTTCTGCGCCAGGACAGGCTACGGAATATCAGCACACAGCCCAAGAGAGTGAGGAAGAGAAACTCACTTTAAGAGCCGCCTGGATGAGAGTAGCTGCGATCTTCGCGTATGGATGAACCTGACGAGCTGTTTAGACGCTGTTCATCGGGTCCAGATAGCGCGACGCACCTCTGCAATACCGGCGACGATCTTGGAGAACGCAGAGATCTTGTCAAAAAGGCCATTGACGAGCTCGAACCATTCGTCTGCGCCGGCAGCGCCGTCGGCAACATGTTGCGGGCGGTCGCCGATGTGACCAGCGTCGTTGTAAGCAGCCTCAACGCCGCGGACCCTATCATCGAGCTTGGACAGCGCATCGGCATCCAGAGGCGTCTGTTCTTCGCCTGCTGCGGTCTTGAAAAAAAATTGTTAGGGACCGACATCCCGACTGGACTGGTGATTTACGCACCTCCGTGGAAGCACCTGCGAGAGCAGGAACGCCCCTAGAACCGGCCGATAGCCCGTCATTTGGACGAGTTGCGCTGGAAGGCATCGGTAGTGGTACCGCTGCCGTGAGCAGTCCCGGGACGTCCGGCGCAGACATCTGCTTGGAAGTGTAAATGTCGTGCACCTTCGGCTCCTTGATACCACACGCACATCGACCCGTTCACGACCCGAAGTGGACGGCGGTGGGCCTTGAGTTTCGCCGCTGACGTCCGGTACGCTGGGCGAGGGTGAACGAGAGTGAAAAATGTTTCGGATCTTTCGCAGCTGCGGCGTGAGGTCTGGTATCTTCGTTTTGAACTTTGGCATTCTTGTGGTCTCTGTACGTCGGTGCTGGTGGGAGAGGGATAATGTGGAGAAGAACAAGTGAGACACGTGTGTAAGGTGCGGGAAAGGCGCAGCCGACAAGCGTCTGCCGGTTGCTGAAGGACTTGTACCGATGAAGGGGGCACCGTGAGGCGCGCGACCCTCGCCTCATAGGCTGCAATACAACACGTGCGGGGTCGGGCCGTACAATCGGTAAGCTCGATGACTTCGTCGCAGCGGTGCCACGCCCTTGGTTCTAAGCCAAAGGAATTGCTGGGAGCATTTTATTGCTGCAGCAGCGATCATCGCCCAGGTACCTGAAAATTGATCAGGGCGCGTTGAGATTACATCCAATCTCGGCGTACTTGGGGAGACAGGATAGACGTTCTTTCGCCCACGCGTGGGCGTGCACATAGGCGTAGACGTCGGCGCCAGATCCTGCATGATTTCGGGAGCATGCACCGTGGACATCTGCCCGGGCGTAAGCATCATACGCACTGCCTATGAGATGTATTCAACTCGCGAAAACGCACCTCAACTCCTTCGCGAGACGGGTCTTAAGGCGGGCGGTTGAGGTGCATATACGGCGCCTACAACCTCCGATGTGTTCGGCGGAGATGGCAGGCAGAAAAGAAACTGCAGCAGCTTCCGCAATCCCGGCGTGAGGTTCTGCAGCCTTCTCGCGAGTGTTCGTTGCATGCGTGTTTGATGGCGGGAGAGCAAGAGTGATGGTGTGCTGAGGAACGAAGGAGCGCACGCCTGCACGGTGCGGCGGTCTGGCCATTCTTCTGACCGATCCTCGACGGGCAATCGCGTCCTGGTTTCGGCTACTGCATCGAGCCAGTAAGTAGGACATGGTCAGAAACTAAAGGGCGGCCGTCTGGGGCACAGTTGGGTGCGAACCTGCGAGATAATAGCTAAGACAGCTGAAAAAAACGTCGGGGAGGAGACATGCGTTGCGAGAGTAGCCATGTTGAGTTCCGACGGTGGTAAGCTCGATTTTCTGCCACATTTGTCGCAGCCGATGGTCGAAAGTCTGCTCCCTGAGTTTATGTGAATAACCATGAGGACACAGGTTACAATGGCACCTAATTACGTACGCGTACCAGAGGCAGGAATGCTAGGCTGTTTGCATGCTGGTTCTCCTAAGCTACCTAACCGGTGCTCCAAGTCAAGAATGACATCGAATCCGCGGTTGTAACATGCACGCGCTTCAGGGTCAGGTAAATAGCATCGCCAGCCGGTGAGAAGGAAGTCCCTCCCCAAGACAGCGCAGATATATCGGCGAGTCGTTGGTGAAGTGTTGACATCGATTCCCGGCGCCAGGGCCAGGCGCAGAATCATATCGCTGGTTAGGTGCCGCATTGGTGGCGCGGTCGTGCGTTTTTCTCGGTGCGTAATGAAAGTATTTGAAGAGCGCCGAACGATGCAGATGTCGAGTTCGTGAAAATCAGGACGAGTCCAAGTGTGCTGTTGTCGGAGCTTGAACCGCGTTTTCTCTTCGTCATGCCAGGCTGAGGCTCACTTACCTCACGATGGCCCTTTTCGTCATCGTCGCACAAGTTGCGGCAGATATGCAAGCGCGCGAAATTTTTAGCCAGAGCATATGGCACCGCGCTCGAGCTCAAATGCAGCTCTCCGGGCTCGTCGAGTCCGGCGCAAACGCTAGCTGCATCGCAAATGTTGGCATCGAGCTACCTCGTCTATCTCTCGTTGAATAACATAGTATTCAAGGTCATAGGCCTCTCAAAATGGATTCTAGCCACCCCACTATGAGGCATCAGCCTTGTGGCTGGCGCGGGTGCAGACGACAGCACTGTCTCGCACCCGCTTCCAGAATGCGTTATGATGATCATGACCGCTACCCCGACGTTATGCGCCGTTAATTCAACTTGTTAACGCGCCGTTGGATCCGCCTCGCTCATCCAAATGTTGTCCACGCGTGCACGGCGCCATATCACCGTCAGACTCACGCAGCGCACCGTGTTGCGCGGGCTAGGCCCGCGTGCGCTTTCCTTTCCCGGTTTCGTTGTCGAGTGTTGCTGACCGCTATTGGTGTTGTCTGTGACAGGCCGCTCGCCGCAGCTGACACTCTTCATGCGAACCCCGTCGCCGACGTGCAGGACACCATCGCCGCCGTGCATGTCACCGCAACCCTCGCACCACATGCACCTGAGCGTCCTCAGCCGAAACTTCGTGGCGCGCTCCTTCATCACTGCCCGCACCTCTGCCCGCTCGACCATTTCACCGATCCCATCGCGACGTCGGACGCCAATTTACCCTGCACAAGAACCCGCGTACCACCAGGCGTGGCGACGACGGCGGTGGCTCGTGCTCACTGCGATCGGCTTTGGCATTCCGGGCCTCTGCGGTCGACGCGGACGCTTAGCAGCGCTGTAACGAGGAGATATTCGCGCGGCTGCCTCCGCAGTGCGTGTGCGAGCTCGTGTTCAAGACGCGCCTGCCAGCCAACTTTGCGAGCGATGCTGCACCGTGCGGCCGTGGGAGAGACTTCGGTACGCCTGTGCTCGTGCATGATGCTTCGCCTGCTTATTTCATAACGCCAGGCGAGCGGGTCGATGCGAAATGAAAGCGCAAGGCCGCGAGCGCGGCGGCTCCTCTTCTTTCGCAATGCGTCGAGCCACTGCACGCTGACTCGGACGCGCGAGTGGGACGCGTCGCCGATGGCAAGCCTCCCGCCGCAATCGCTTAGGGCGCCCAGTTCCTTCACAAGCGCGTCCAGAGATCCGCCATCGCCTGGCCACACGGATATGCGACACTGGGAGGCCGAGTGCAAGCACGGGCGCAAGCCACCGTCTGAATTCGAGGCGAAGCGACTCGTCGAGTGGAGCAGGCGGGCCCCGCTTCGCGCGGCGGCAACGCCTAGTGCAACCAGCATTACACAACGGCGAGCCAGGCGTTGCGCTCTTACGCGTACAGAAGGTTGGTTTAGATGCCATACTATAACCGGAATAGAAGCGGCCACTCCTCACGGAAGCGGCCACTCGGACTTTTCGCCTTTCCCTCCCGCCATGCTTGTTCATAAATCTTGAGAAATTCACCCAAGGTAGTCCGACCTTGGATACATGCATCCTGATGCACTAGCAATGGCATTGTGGTCTATGAGCGGTTGGAATTGCATATCATGACTTTTGATCTCAAAATGGCTGACATCATTCGAGCATTGTGCATCCTAATGTCAAGCTAGCAAGCTAGGAACAGAAATATACCTTGGTATAGCATGTGAAAACATTCCTGCAAATTTTCAAGGCCGGAATGTGAGTGGAACATGAGCAACTGCAAAGCTTGGTGCGGTTCCATCAATGAGTGGCCACTTCTGTGATCACACCGGCATGACCCCAGAGACTCAGATGCTGCCTCAGAAATTAAGCCCTCTTAATTTTTGACCATTCAATACATGCGCTTTGAGACTATGAAGAGCCGAGAACAAGGGGAGGTGAGGAAGGACACAAACCACGAAAGTGGCCGCTTCTATTCCGGTTATAGTAGATCTACTCGTGTGACAGCAGTCAACTCGTACAGCATTGGTAACAGTTTATTCTGGAAGCGGATTGTATAAGAACAGTATGTTGATGATAGTATTGTATTTACTTACGGAACTTTGAGTTTTGAAGATGCATTCCGCCGGATTGTTTGTCCTATTTCTGCACGCCTTGATGGGTACACCTGCACCAATAGAAACATTTGTTTTTTCCGAGTTCGCGTGTAACTGAGCTTGCCTCATGCCTCAGTCTGAGGGTGTATTGAATTGCTTGATGTCTGGAAAAAATTGTCGCGTACAAGCAGTCGCACTCACGAGCCATACGTAGCGCCCCTTTCCCAGGAGAAAATATCTGCAGCGCAAGGTATTAGTAAGCCGTAGGAAATTCAGGCTCTAGCTGTCGACGCGGGGCGAGGTCAAGAACCGGCCTGTCGGAGCTTGAACCACCTCTTCCTCCTCATCATGCCGCCCGCACCATCAGCCACCAAGGCACTTGCGGCCATCCTCCCACAAATTGCCGAAGGTCATGCATACGAGGCTCATCAAAAAGCACGCACATTTGCCTCGAGATACACGAAATCGGGCCAGCACGCCGTTGCAATCGAAGTGCTCTTCCAGAGTGCGCGCGAGCTGCTTAAGGCCGGCCAGCAGGGCAGCGGAACTGATCTTGCGGTCATGATGCTTGATGCATACGACGCCGCGGACGTCGGGGTCGACGACGAGAGCCGCGGGCGGTTGACGCAGCTCATCGCGCTAGTCGGCTCTGGCGGCAGCTGGCGCAAAACGGTCATTGACAAGGCCGTTGCCTGGAGCGCCAAGTACGGCGCTTGCCCAGCTGGAGACCCCGACCTGCACCATTATATTGGCGAGTTGCTGTATAAGGGTTCGCCGATCTTATTTCCCATCCTGGTTTGTTATCAATTAATTAATATTTAGAGGGCGCTTTTACTCTGGCCGAACCGCATCTTTTGGCAGCCGGAAAGCGCGACAGCGCCCGCATATTAGCTCAACTGCTCGCCGAATGGTCCAAGTCGGCACCGAATACCGACACCGGCCTCTTTGCGGCGCGCGGCGTGCTGCCCTTCCTCGAAATCGAGAATATTCTCGCGGCTCGTGCATTCTTGCAGGCATTCCTTGCGGCGGCGGCCCTGCCTGGGAGCACGACGCTTCCCGTGGGCGACGCGGGCGACGAGGTCGTGCACACGCCCGACAACCTGCTCACGTTCCTCCAACTCGCGATCCCGACGCTCCAGCGCGCCCCGAGTCCGCGTGCGCGTGAGGCGTGGGTACGGCTGTACGGCACGTATCAGTCAAGAGGTGGTGCGATGGTGCATCCCGAGATACGGAAGGTGCGTTCCAGGATCTGTGCTGCTTCGAAAACACACAACTAACGCGTTTCTATAGGCCATTCAGGACTTATCCGCGATTTACTTCAATATTCAGCCGCCCAGGCCTGCAGGGAATCCGTTCGGTGATTTGCTCTCTGGCCTGTTTGGCGGCGGAGGACTCGGAGGAGGGCCCCCTGCCGCTGGTGGCGCAGGCAGAGGACGCCCTGCGGCACGGCCTGCTGTTGCGGGACTGGACTAGCTTTCGCTTTTGTGTGTGAGAGGAATTCAATGCGTTTGACAGGTGTGATGCTCGTCAATGCCTGAAATCCGTTCCGACTCGGTCGCTCGCCCAACCGTTCATAAGCCTCGATTTTGTCTATTACACGACACTTGGTCAATATCTTCGTCATCAAGTAGACGAACTGAACAAGTACAAAAACAAACACACAACACGGGGCCGACAAGCTTCACTCATCATACAGGTGCGTGCGACTGTAGCTGAGCTAGCTGAAGACATCTGTCGCAGTGGCGAGCTGAGCCGTCTTTGTTCCTTCTAGATTGTGGGTGAGAAATCATACAGCAGGTGGCGGAAGGAACGTACACAAAGACGTGGGGGCAATGAACCCAATTCAAACGGCCCGTTCGGCGAGACAATGCAGGGTAACCGCACGCTTCGTTGAGATAGAGCCAGAGACTGAAGGTGGCGTCCTCGAGCACGCGTCGCAGCCGATGGGCAGTGCGACCCTGGAATCCACGCGCCGCATCCTGTGAAACATTGCTAGCTGGCCCGCATTGATAGAAGCTCCAAAGCAGCTCTTCGAGCGCCTCCCGTGCAGTCCCAATGCACAGCGCGCGCAGAAATTCCGCCATGTCGAACAGACTGGCCGCACGCCGGCTGCTCAGCGCCGTCCACTCGGCGGCTGACTCGGGTGTTGCAAAGTCGAGCAGCGCGCAGCGGAGGTCGTAAAGCATCGGCGCCCAGAGGCCCGGCGAGCGCAGCGCGGCGTCCAAGCGGGCGCACAGCGCGAAGCCCGTGCGCGCGGCGAGAGAGAGCTCGGGCGAGACGAAGGAGCCGAGCGCGAGCGCGCCACGCGTGCGGATGAATATGGGCGAGAGGACGACGTGCACGGCGTCGAACACGCGCGGGTCGCGGAAGATGGTGAATTTGAGCTCTGCGACGGTCTCATAAGGCGTCCAGGTCATGTTCGTCGGCGAGAGGATGCTACTGGGAATGAGACTGCGAACTTGGCGAGGAGAGTGGGCGAAGACGCGCGCACATTGAGTGTTGCGACACGAGGAACCCGTCAGGATCGGGCTGCGGCTTGTAGTATTGCAAGGCCCGGCGCAGGTAATCCAGCTCGACTGAGGTCTGTACCGAGCGTTGTTCGAAGAAAAGCTGGAAGATCTGGCCCCGGTTTTGGTCAGCCGTCACACGCTCGACCAAGTGCTGGCTGACGCCATCGCAGAGTGCATACCGAGAACGATACGATGGCGATTGGCTGATATGCATTGCCTTGTTGATCGTAGAACTTGAATGACACAGATGACAGGTCGAACGTCATTCCCTGGGGAAACCCTGCGGCGTGGTCGAGCAGACGGTCGAGCCGGACGCGCTGGTCTTTGCTGCTTTTCTCAACTCTCGCGAGAGATGACCTGCAGGTTTTGTGATCGGGTGAGAACACGGGCAGAGCCGGGCATGTCACAGACTTACATGTTCAGTGCTCCCATCAGAGTCTGGATAATTGTGACCTGTGTGTTGAGCCGGCCCTTGAGAGCATCGACCTCCGACTTGCCGCCCAGTGCGACCCAAACATAAGCAGACCATAGGCCATGCGTCCACTTCTTGATTCCGTGCTTGCGCGCGAACGATACCTCGTACACACGCAGCTTGTCGTTCGTCTGGCTGAGCACGGCAAAACAGATGCTGAGCGCATGGTTGAACCCGTTTGTAACAGATGGCGCGAGCTCGGCATCAAGCTGCTCCAGCGTAGCCTTCGTCGTTTGGAGCATGTGCGTAAACGAGTCGATGTCGTCGATAAGCTCTCTGACTTCCTTGGGCGCCTGCGTCGCGTCGCTCAGCACGCGTCGGATGGCCCATGCAAGCTGGAGAACGGCGACAAAGTCGCCAAACGAGCCCGCGGTGAACGCGAGCACACCCATCGGCAGCGGGCTGCCGCACGGGCGTCTGAGACTGGGAACCGTGAGAATATTGATGCACTGCCGAAGAAGACGGTCTGTTGGACGGCGCTATGTAATTTCATGCTTCACCGCGAGCGCTGGTCGCAGCAGGGGATCTGGAACGATGCATAGTCGTTTTGATTTCTGGGAAATGACCTCGATTAAATACGGTAGAAAGTGGGACGTGCGAGGGAGCATTCAGACTCAGCCCCGCTTCTTGACTCTGACCACTGCATATCATGGCCTCGGCGGCTCGTCTTCCACATGAGCTCCATGACAAACTACGCCAGACTCTTTCTGAGATCTATAGCAAGGCCATCACGACATTCGCCGCTGCAGACAGGTCTGTGGCACCGTTTTTTTTCCCTTGTGCATTGGAACTAACTTGCCTCCAGATCGTCAGCAGAAGTAGCCAATGACGTCGCGGCGGGTATACTTCTGAGCACACATGAATTAATATCTTGCGCTGCACACGAACACAACAGACGGTCGTTGCTTCAAGATTGTCTTCCCAATGAACTCTGGTGCCTCATCTGGGAAGGGATGGCCTTTTCCGACCGCCTTGCTATCACCCACGTCTGCAGCGACTGGAGTTTTACTGCGCTGAGCTGTCCAGCCATCTGGAAGCATCTTACGTTCTTCACGACCATCCACGACTTCGACTGTGAATGCGAGACGTGCGGCGACCCTTACCTGACTGGTTCGGGCCAACCCAGGAGCTCCTTTGCTGAAAAATCAACCAACGTAGACGCTGTTCTCCTATCTCGGAGCCGGGACCTCTCCCTCACCGCGACACTGTACATTGTGCCCTACCAAGCCAATTCCGGCGGGCTTTCTCGTCTGGCTAAGCATATCGCCACTGAATCATACCGTTTGAACACCCTCTCTGTTTTCTCCGCAGAGCCAGGTGCTGCAACGCCTTGCCGTCGCTTCTCCATCTCACGCTGGACCACCTGACGGACGGCAAGGACTTGGATTACCCTGCGCGTATTCCGTCTTTCGTCTCGCTTCCAATAGAGACATTGCAGATATCAGCTTGCTTTCTTTTGTCACAGGCAAAACAGCGTTTAGAGCGTCTAAGGACATTATCTATCTCGCCTCAGGTCGGACCTGAGGGCACATGCTTCGCGGCGCTCAGAGCATGTCCTCGCCTCTCGACGCTTTCCGTCGATCTTTCTCGCATCGCTACAAAAAACAGACTCTGATTTTTTTAGCGATGCGAGAAATATCGTCGGACCGTTTGACTATCGCTTGGGAGGCGAATGGGGCACTGTGGGGCGGAGGTTACGTGCGTCGAAATCATCCGCCCTCCTCACGAGACGTGGCCAGAAGCCTTCCTGCGAATATGTCCCACACTGCAGTCACACTCTCTCGAATACCCAGCTCGAGCCGAACTGCTCGGAGGCGCCGCCGGCGAGCTGTTTCACGATCTCGGCCGCTCAGCACACTTACGGATTACCCGCACGCCAGAGCTGCTCACAATCCAAGTGTCCGGTGACAGCCAGCGCACGCGACAAATCTCCCTTCGCCTCCAAGACAAACCCTCGCACCAAGATGTGACTGCTATTATCTTGCGTGTGCCGCACGAAGGCTAGCAGAACGTGACCACATTGACGGTGGACGCGTCATTGTGGGCTCTCATGGACGACGGCTTCCTTGCCAGCGCCACGGCAGCGCAGACCTTGCGTCTCGTTATAGAAGAGATGCCGCCAGGTGACCCCCGTGCGGACGGTATCTTTTTCCGCCAAACGCCAGAGCTTCCAACTTTGCAGTCGTTGATCTTGGCCTGTGGAGCTCGCGCGCTCACTATGCCGCCGGAGGATATCGAAAACTTCGTTAGCCGCTTAGAACTTAGCCTTCTAGTCCAGGTTCTTCAGGCGAACCATAGGCTCATTGCGGGAGATGTCAGCGTTTTGCGAGAGTTGGCGACATCTGTTGTGATAGGCGTTTGTCACGTGTCATTGACTCCTCATGTATATGCAAGTTGCAGACAAAATGATAAACACAAGGGTTTCAAGACTTTTGCCACGATCCTATCTGAGCCAGGTTGAACTCTCCGAACAATTGCCCTCAATTCCTGTTCTGACTCCGCCGCAGTCTGCCGCGCCTCTTGCCAAACACCTACCTACCTACCTACCTACCTCATCATCGCCCACCGCGATTCCACGTCAACAACGCGCGCTCCGTGCCGAGAAACATGTTGGTTGCGAGCGCTGGGCTCTCGGCGCGCCCATCTTGATGGAGCTGTCATGAGCAGGGGCCTAGTCGGCTTAATTTCTCGTTTTCCGACTGTGGAAAGGGCGAGCGCTGCTGGGCCTGTGACAACGCGCTGCTCGATATCCACGTATCCTGAGTCCTTTTTTCTCAGGCGGCCTGGGTTACCGACTTGCACTGTGCAGGACGCGCACTTGACTGCGGAACCCCCAGCGCTTGTTTATGTATCGGCTTTTTCGTGCCGCGAGGTGCTGCAAGCTATGGCAGTGAACTCGATTTGCCAGATTCCAGCGCTCGGTGCGTAACAGCCGTGGAAATCGGCGTGCAGTGCTTAGTTTGTCCCTGCACGAGCGCATTCCGCATTGCCCAAAAAGGCATATCCCGGGGGCCGAACGACGACTGTATTGCAGTTGTGGCTCTTTCCACCTCACAATCCGGACGACCTGGTGCCATTTTTCTGCACGTAATCCCACGTATTGGTCGGGAACGAGCTGCGTCTGCCCTCGTATTCACGACAAACTCTCGTTCAGTTGAGCTTTGATTTTTGGCCGGTCATGTCGGAAAAAGCAATCATCTCAAGATGTGATACTTGCGTGCTCTCCACAACACGTCTCAGAGTAGCACCGAACCCTCTCATCTCACTTCCGATGTAAACTTTGCAGGGCTATCGCGTTCCGGCGCTTGGTTGGTGCTATATAGCTCTCGCGGCCCATGGGCAGATTCGGGTGCGCTCGATTCGACACTCGACCATGTTCATTTCTCAGAGACTGCTCCGCTCTTTCACACGTGAGCCCGATACTCAAAGGTGCGCGCTTTCAGCTCTTTATAATTGACGCTCAGCATTGTCTTTGCAGCGGCAAGGAGCTGCACGTCATCCCGCTCTCTGAGTCGCCGTTCGTTGCGCATCCCAACTTGGGCATATCAGAAGACGACGTCGAAAGGCTTGAGCAAGTCGACCAAGAGGACGGCTCAACCACTCGCAACCCGCTTATCTCTAGCGAGTATGCTACGACCCCCGAGGAGATCGTTGGGACGGCCGGCCACGGCGCGATGAACTCGGAGGCGGCACAGGTGCACAATGACCATCACGCCGAAGAGGATGAGTCGGGGCCTCCTTCTTGGCTTGGAATTGTACGTATCCTGCTTCTTCTGCGCGAAGCGTCCCAGCTGACGATGACTAGTTTTTCGACCTGTCCTGGACGGTAGGTTCTTTGCAGTTGACGTACGGATTATACGACTCATGGCCAGTGCATCTAACAGACAACGTTCTCTAACCTCACGAGCAACACGCAACTTACTACCTTTCATGTAAGTAGCATCGGCACGGTCTGGAGGCACATTCATAACATTAAACAGACTTTATTGTTTTACACGATATTTTTTCTTCTTGCTTGGTGGCTATGGGCGGCTCAGGTCACGTATGACGCGAAGGTATGTTGCCGTCTGTCATCAATATCACCGCCGGGCTCATGGGTCGCAGTATTTTAGGAATGACTGGCACGTTCACTGGCTCAATGGGCGGGGCACATCACTAAGCTTCTGCGGCGTGCGCAGGTTTCATCGCATTATGTTGCTTATCCAGCTCGCAATTTTTGGCTCTCTGGCCGCGTTCACCAAGGACTTCGATCCATTCTCCACGCGCGTGAACCCGAAAGAATCGCCGCTGGAGGACTACATGTACGTTGCCGTTCTTACACCTCCAGGATCCCCAATGCTTACTACACCATGGACTGCAGAAAGGATCAATACGCTCGCAAGTCGATGCTCGGCATTTCAGCGCTCTTCGGCTGCACGAGACTCGTTCTGATCGTATCGTACGCTAGAGGTCGGCGTTTTTTCCCGGCCCGTATTGAGACATTCCTCTCATTGATGCCCTTCTCCAGTTGTTTACTATCTTCCCACGAAGAACCCGGCGTCACGCGAACAGCGCAAGCGTCTGTTGCTACAAGTGGCAACATATGCGACCTCCGCCATCCTATTCGTCTCGGCCTACGTCGTGGTCAAGGTCGACCTCAAGCAATCAGCCATCTGGGCCAGAGTCTTCCTTTGGCTGACCGGCATCGGCACGGAAATCGTATCTTACCTGACTGTGCCTCATGTCGATTCCCGCTTCCTGGCGAACATGGATACGATGGGCGAGCGCCTGAGCTCTCTTACCAGTATCATCCTGGGCGAAGGTACTCAGGCATTTCATTCGCCGTTCGATACTACTACCTCTCATCCTCGTGTAGGTCTGAACGGTCTCGCGGGCACGCTCGTTCTCTCTGCAGGAGCCATCGGGTTCGACGCGAAGACGGGCGGCGTCTCTGCCAGTGCCACGGTCGTGATCACGTTTGCGTTTCTCCTTTACTTCGACGGTTTCAAACGCCGGACGCCCTCTACAAGGCATCGATCAAAGTGGAACGTCGCTCTGCACTTTCCTCTCCATCTATCGATTATCGTCCTCCTCGAGTCAATGAAGAATTCGCTCATTTACTCGGTAAGACGAAGCGCCCGTAATCTTTCGTTGAAGGCCTCATGGGCTTTACAGTCCATCTTTGGTGAAATCGATGCCTTCAATGACCGAGCCTCGCACCCGAAACCCGGAGAGACGCTTGTCAATGCCACCATCGCAGCGTTCAGAAACATCGGGATCGACCTCGAGAAAACCCTGGCTGGACGGCTTGACGCCGTCTTCGGCATCAACACGACGTCGCACGACCAGGACGTGGAGGTCAACGAGATCGTGAATCAGGCTTATGCGCAAGTTTACTTGAATATATTTGAGGTGCGTTTTGCGTCTTTCATTTGCTGCAGCAAGGCTGAATCCTGTACTCTTCTTTAGCGATTCGACATCGCGAGCGACCAGAAGAGCAACTTCACCGATTACATTAGCACTGTCGGCGGCGATGCTCGCCACGACAACTACACCGCGGATAATACCAATTTCACGCTGTATCCTATCCTGGTCGACGGCATTGGGGATGTCCAGGCTTCCGCAACGTGGATACTCCTGTCCGCAGCAGTCTTCCTTGCGTGCCTTGGTTGCATGACCCTTCTTAGTTCATGGGTCCCGAAGCGTGATTATCTCTAGTTCGAAGTCTCAGCGCTGAATCTCATTTGTTCATTCTATAGATCGATACATCTGGGGCTCCGTTCTGTCACGCTGGATTATGGCACTGATCGTCGGGCTGCTCGCTTTACTCGGTACCGACGATTACAAGTGGCGAGCAATGCAGGATAAAGCATTGATGTGAGTACACGGTGCTCATGCCCTATTTCCTGCTGACATCTGCGGCGAAGTGGTGCCATTGTAGCCATTGCGTTTGTTGTGCAGTTCGGCATCGATCACTTGGTCATTGGGATCGCCGTGAGGAGAAAGAGATTCTGGCGTGCTGTCGGGAGCCAATCCTCTATCCACTAATAGCCTCTTGACATGCCCCTTCTCACAGCCTAATATTTCGAATTTTCATAATGCGCTTCTTTACGCTGACCGCCTGGCACAAGTCATCTCTTCACTAGATTAATGTACAGTATGTCCCTGTAGTCTATATCAATCCGATCGGTCACAAGCGGACCGTCACGAAACCTCGCCCCAGAGAAAGTGGGCTATGTACTCCGTCCATGTCTCCACGACGCCAGTGCCAACAGCGAGATGCAGGCAATCCGCCAGGACATGCTGGAAGACGGTAAGCTATTTCCTCATAGTCCATTCGCGAGAGCACGTACAGCATCAGGCCGCAGCATGGTCGGCCGCTCGACGCCAAGGTAATGCACATTGGGATAGCTGCGTTCGCTGACGGCGCGGGCGAACGCCTCGTTCAGCCTGGAGATCCAGCTCCAGTTGAACACTTCCGTCTTGAGAACCGGAATCTCGTCGACCGCGCCGCCCATGCGCACGCGCTCCGTCAGGCAGTCCTCTGTGCCCCACGTAGCACCGCGGATGACCACCTGGCGTCGCCCGACGGACCACGCGGCGGCGCGCTGCACCCACGCACGCGCAGCCGCGTCGAAGAGCTCAATGAGCACTTTGGGTTCGAGGGCATCGAAGGCGTATTGCGTCCAGTGCGCGCCGCTGGAGACTACGAGCGTGCCATAATTATATGGTGCTGGAGCCGTGAAGAGCGCAAACAGCTCGACCGAGGGAATCGTTTGAAGCCCTATCCGGTACACCCCCGTCCCCGGCGCAGGCGCCGTTCTGTTAGTGACCCGGGTGTATACTGGGACCAGCTCGTCCGCTGGGAACAGTACGTCGGCTCTGCATGATAAGTTTTCAGCAGGACTGGCGGTCGCAGGATAAGAGAGCGCACCGCCGGAAGGTCACAAGCGGCGTCTGCTCGATGTCAAAGCCGTCCGGGAAGCGCAGCGTGCGCACCAGCGGCGACGTTGGGAGCAAGTACATGCTCTGAATCCACGCGCGGACATAATGATCCCCTTCGCCGTCCCACTGGGGCTCCGCGCGTACGTGAGGGTGTAGCACGCAGCTTAGCGCGAAGAAATGCTCTTCCGTCAAACTGTCGCCGACTAGCAGCCAGCCACCGCGCTCCACGAGGTTGCGCACAAACTCGTCGCTGCTGAAGCGTCTGAAACGCGCGCAGCGGGGCCCGGGGATCCATTTCCAGCGCGCCATCGAAGCCTCGGTGCGCCAGTGATACATAGCGGGGTCCTTGGTGGCCAAATGCCAGCTCGGGTCCTGGAGGCTGGCACAACCGCTCCATCCAGAAAGTGCAAAGACGTCGTTCGGCGATGTTATATTCGCGATGTTGCCAGGCTGCCGTTGCCAGTGCCCGCTGGTATAAGCTTCAGGCGGACAGTCCAGTCTACGAGGCCTGGGTACCAGTCTGAATGTGCGCGCGTCCAAGCCAGTGGGCGATGCAGTAAGATAGAGCACGAATATGATCGCGAGCACGAGCACAGCGTCCACGGGTCTTAGTCTGAGCTTCATATCCAGAGCAGAACGCGTTTGCAAGCAGGGCCATTCCTTGACAGCCTCAGCACGACAACATCAGCCGAAGAGCCAGTCGCTGCGGTTGCGACAAAGATTTCATCAGCGCCCGGGGCGGCCCGTGGCAGAATCAATCCCGCGCTAGCGCCGCGGATTCCTGCCTAAGTCCGAGATATACTCCCTTCGGGTCACCAAGACAGCGCAGGCATGATAAAGTCAGTTTTTTCTGTACGACCCGATGACGACCCCCATTGTACTTAGATGTTTCATAAGACACACCGCCGACATGGACGCTTCATGCCCTACTCAGGGTCTCTAACATTCGAGAGCTAGATTTGAAGAGGAGGGAGCAAGTACTCAACAAGAGTTGGCGAGCGTCTCACCAGCATGATACATCTGCGCCAATAGGCGTCTATGGTGTCCCGAACTGCTCCATTGTACATGAAATCAGCATGCAATCATGAAGGATGTTGTCCCGCTTCTATCTCCGGTCGGCAGATTGAACTGCGCGCACTGCACGCCATCCAAATGTGGCGCCGGCGCTGATTGGCATGCCAGCGTGAAGCTTCGCAGGCACCGACCTGCGTTCTTTCTTTTCGACCATGGTCGCGCTGCAAAAATTCCTCCGTTCGTTCACTCGGGAGCCAGACACCCACAGGTGCGTGCATTGTAGCCTTAAACAGGAGTATACTAAGCGTCGTATTTGTCTCTTGCTACAGCGGCGAAGAAATTCGCGTCGTCCCATTCTCAGAGTCCCCCTTCATCGATGACCCAGACTCGATCCTGTCGGACGAAGATGCTGAAAAGGTCTCCAAGATAGCACCGGCGGGCACCAGGAGGGCGCTGCGACCACTCATTTCACGCACATATACGGCCGAGCCGGAGAAGTTTAGATCGCGGATATACAGGACGGCCAACCGCAGAGGGATGAACGCCGAGGAGACACAGGAGTTACAGGACCTGACGGCCGACCAGGACGAGTCGGGCCCTCCACCTTGGCTTGGGATTGTGAGTTTTCTTTACCGTAGTCGGCGCGACTGACGGTCGTCAGTTTTTTGATCTGGCGTGGACGGTTCGATGAAATTGCGCCAGCGCGGGGCTAACGGCTGACATGACGCGACAGACCACTTTTTCTAATTTGACTAGCAACACGGAGCTTACGACGTTATCAGTGCGTGACACTCAGACTGGCACCAAACCATTTCTCATGCGCGATAGACTTTGTTATCATACACCATTTTCTTCGTTCTGGCCTGGTGGCTCTGGGCAGCTCAAGTCACCTACGACGCGAAGGTTTGGCAGTAGTTGTCCCGACCGCAAACGTTGCTGATTTCCTGGATTTGAAGTACTTTAGAAATGACTGGCACGTCTGTTACCCGGGTGACGAAGTCATCGCTCACCTTCTGCACAGGTTCCACCGCGCTATGCTGCTAGTCCAGCTGACCATTTTCGGGTCTTTGGCCGCCTTCACAAAGGACTTCCACCCGTTCTCGACGCGCGTGGACCCGACAAAGTCGCCACTGAAGGATTATGTGTACGTTGGTTCATCTCTCCCAACGCCCACCGTCTCACCCCTGCGGCGATCTTAGAAAAGACCAATACGAACGCAAATCCATGCTCGGTATCTCGGCGCTATTTGCCTGCACGCGTCTAGTTCTCTTGATATCCTACGCTCGGGGTATGTGCTTCTTAACAGTTTCGCTCATAACGCAGGCTCACCGGAGTCGTCCAAGTTGTCTACTATCTCCCTACGCGGCAGAGCATCACGGCGCGACGCCAGCGTAATCGTCTGTGGGGACAGCTTGCCACGTACTTCACATCCTGTCTCCTTTTCGTCAGCGCCTACGTCGTGGTGAAGCATGACCTCGAGAGGTCTTCGATCTGGGCACGGCTGTTCCTTTGGATGACTGGCATAACCGTGGAAGTCATTTCCTACCTCTCTCTACCTCAGGTCGACGCCCGAATCTTGGCAAACATGGACTCCATGGGCGAGCGACTGAGCTCTCTGACGAGTATCATCCTAGGCGAAGGTGTGTTCCCAAAGTCCGCTGACAGTGTTTCCATTCCGATCTGCTGTAGGCTTGAACAGTCTGGCCGGCACACTCGTCATTTCTGCAAGTACTATAGGGTTCGATGCGAAGACGGGCGGTGTCGTTGCCAGTGCCACCCTCGTCATCACGTTCGCGTTTCTGCTGTACTTCGACGGCTTCAAACGACGCACGCCTTCTACGCGGCATCGATCGAAGTGGAACGTTGTGCTGCACTTCCCGCTCCATCTCGCCATCATCGTCCTACTCGAAGCGATGAAGAATGGGCTCATCTATTCGGTGAGCGTGAGCGTTCCTCTAGCCCGTTCATCCCGTCTCATCGGCTTTACAGTCCCTCTTCGGCGTGATTGCAGCGTTCAACAACAGAGCGCTACATCCGAGGCCTGGGGAGACACAGCAGGATGCCACTATCGCGGCGTTCCGCAACGTTGGAGTCGACTTCAACCAGACCATCGTCGAGGGCCTGGTAGCCATCCGCTCCGCCAACAAGACTGCGCCCGATCCTGCCCTGGACCTCAACGAAGTCACGAACAAGGCCTTCGCACAGCTTTTCCTGAACGTTTTCGACGTGCGTCATGCGTCGCACTGTCCCTTCGTGCTGCCAGCTGATGAATGCTCTCTGCCGACCTTAGACATTCGACCTTGCGGACGAAGACATGAAGGCCAACTTCACGCAGTACATCCAGACCGTCGGCGGTGCCGCACGCACTGACAACATGATGCTGGATGAATTCACCTTGGAACCATTCCTCGAAGAGTCTGTTCATAATGTGCAAGCCTCGGCTGTCTGGATACTGTTGTCCGGATCGGTATTCCTTGGTGTCCTCGGACTCATCGCGCTCGTGAATTCCTGGGTCCCTGAACGTGAGTAGTGGTCGCAATACTTGCTGCTGCACGAAGAGGCTCATTCGAAATGCTGTAGATCGCTACATATGGGGTTCCGTGCTCTCGCGCTGGACTATGGCAGTGATTCTCGCGATCCTCACCATACTTGGCACCGACGCCGTCAGTTGGCACAGCCTGCAAGACCAGTCACTACTGTGAGTCGCAGGTTTGATACATGAATTATGACTTTGTGACTGACTTGGAGTAGTGGAGGGATAGTGGCTATCATCTTCATCATGCAGTTCGGGTTCGATCAGATAATCATTTGGGTCGCTGCGAGGCGACAAAAATATTGGCAGCGCGTCGCGAGCCAGTCGTCTACGTCCACCACGCTGTGATTTCTCTGCCTCTTTATCCGCTCGTTTGATGTATTTATGGGAAACACGTTACGTTGAGCACAAAGACTTTCTGTACTGTAGGGGACCTCCCCGTCTTTAAGCATGCGTCTTATGTACATATCCTATCCCCATCTAAATATTGTATCATCACCGCTTACGGGGACCAAGTGTAGCTACATTTCCTGGCCATCCCTCACGTTACTGTGTTAGTGCTGGAATTGAGCTGCGCTTGTTGAATTGATAATAGTTGCTCGTGCGCTGCTAGTCTATCTTATTGGATATTATCATACGTGTTCCGTGTTCTATGTAGTGGAGCAAGGAATGTGTTGGGCGGGGAAACTTTACGACCGAGACAGCAATCTAGTTCTTGCTGGGGCGGATAGCTTCCCAGAGAACGCTGGCGACGATACGCGGAGTGAACAGGTCGAGCGGTGGGGCGAGGAACATGGTATTATTGTAGAACGCGGACGCAGCTGCGGTATTCTGTAATTGATACCCCCAACGCTTTAGCACATGGACCAACATCTTGGTCGACGCAAAATTCACCTTATTAAGGATCTTTACTAGCCGGAACTGATACCAGCGAATGAGAGCTCCGGTTTGGCGCGTCTCTGAAGGGAGCGGGATCGTGGTCTCTGCGACATAATCAGAGAGACGAGTGCCATCCCTGCTTAGAATTAGAGACACGGTGAGATGAGACGTGGATTCACAGACCATGCGCCTTGCGTCCGAGGGCCTATCTTCTTGAAGAAAGTCTTTCCGAAGTTCCGGTTGGATGGGGTCATCCGGCGAAGGACGTTGTCAAGGGTCATCGCCCCAATGGCACTCTTTGTGACACCTTGGCTGAAAAAGCATGAGCGGCCGAGGCGCATGCAATGCATACGAGTATCCACACCCGAAGCGAGGGTTGACGCGCATGGACGCATCCCCCATAGCAACGAAGTTACGAGGCAACTTGTCGGCGGCGCGCTCGTAGTTGACCTTGTAGCAGTTGGCTGCCGAAGGTCAGCGAGCGCAGCATGACAAGGACACACTTAGAGGTGTACGTACTGATGCGCGCTTCAAAGACGGTGCCAAGATGCGCGACGGGCTCGATCAAATCGACGACCTTGTAGAAATACTCGGGAATGTGGCGCTTGTCCTTGACCTGGCGGGCAAACGCGCGGATCTCGTCAAGGTTGGTGGGCATATCGACCGCCCAACCGCCCATGGTGAACACGACTGCAGCAGGCGACCGCCTCAGCATACAGTACGCACACGAATGAGACGGGCACGAATGGATCTTACCATGATTGGCGTCGGAACGGGTGAGGGAGACCATGCGCGTGTCGCAATCCGGACTGGGCGTGTAACCGAAAATGCCGGTTTCAGTGCTGGCGGCGGGGATGTTGAGTGCCTTGAGGTCTTCGTTGAAGTTTGGCGGCAAGGGATATTCGAGTGTTGAGTACACGATGTCGGCGTTGTATGTGTCGCGCAGGTTCGTAGGCAGAGTGGGGATTGCGCGCGAGAGCATCTTCAGGCCGCTCTGCGCGATGCCCGTGCAGTCTGACGTATTGCAACATGAAGTTCGTCAGCCCGGCCTGCGCTCACATACCACATGAGTAATCATGAGTAATAAAGCCGCACCAACTGCAAGAGCGACGTCGCGAATGTCGCGTGAGGTACCGTCCGCCAGACGAACGTTGACAGTGCTAATCGACCCGTCGGCGGCGAGCTGGAACGCGCTCGCCGTGCCGTGCACGAAATCAATTTGGGGACAGGAATCGTAGATGAGCTTGCGGAAAAGAGGCTCTACGAGACGTCTGGGAGCGTAGAATCCATCCTGGCCTGCGAGGTATTCAAAGATGTTGCCATTGATGCTGAGCTTGAAGGGCGCAGACGAGATGCTACCATGACCATGATGAGTTGCGCCAAAGAATGCTCTCCGCAGGAAGCAAGCGGTCGGATCTTACATGGCATTCCAGCTCTTGGCGATAGTATCGAAGTCGGGGAAAAGAGTTCGGGCGAATTTGACAAGGATGGCCTGGTACACTGCGCGCGGCGCGTTTAGCTGTATGAAACGAGCAGCGAATGGAGCAGGCCGTACAGTGCACGGCCGAGTACTGGTAGACTCTGCTTCGCTTATGGTTGACGGTGTTGTACGAGCCGGTGTTACCCTGCACTGGGCGCGTGTCGAAGTTCGGGGGCTCCCGCGCCTCCGCCGTAAACGTCCAGGCCTCGGGCTCGATAACGACGACCTTCTCGAAGTGCGTGGCGCTAACGCGCGCTGCAAACAATCCGGCGACGCTAATCCAGCATGCTGCTGAGCCCTGCATGCTTGCACCTAAACACCTAGACGCACCTGCCACCACAGACGACAGCAGTCCCAGCAATCTTCCCTCCCCTGCGCGGCGCGGCAAGGTGTTCCAGGTCGGGCACACATGTGTATTTCTCGAGCAGGTACGACCTGATCCACCGTTTGAGGACCGGATACGCGACCAGGGGTACGAGGATCGCTGCCGCGACCGTAGGGAGCGTGGGGGAGGACATGGATGGGGATTTCTTGCGCCTCCATCAGATTGGAGTTTATAGGCAAATGATTGAATGCACGACGTGTCAGATCCCGGCTGATGCCAACTTGGATTCACGCGAGTCCTTCACTGCCCAGAGCTGAATCAGACCTGGATCCACAGTCAGCGGAATTGACACATCTCCCGGCAGAGGCAAATGTACCCTGAAACGCTGGACGGCTCAAATTGTTCAATGGCAAATGTAAATTGGGGTGATGCATCAACCGTGCCGTGCCCATTTCTACTGAGCTTTTTTCAAGACATTTTCGACTCCATCGTCCTGGGCAGCAGTCAGCAGGCTAAAGTATGCTGACATAACACTGAGCCCGCAGCATCATTATTCATTCCAGTCGAAATTCACATTGCAAGGAACTCGGCAGCCTCGCTTCTACATTCCCCACAGCCCTACGCCGCAATCTGCGCTTACATGTGTCGTGGAAGAGAATGTGATTTTTGTCTCCTAAGTAACTCCGGGGTGTTGATGTTGGTTCAACCGGGCCCGACGCGGCGCGGAGCTCGGTGATAATGGCCGCGTTGTATGCCAGAAGACCGGCAACCGAAGTCCTAAAGGAATATGAGCACCGTTTGCTATCGCTGAAAGAGAGACAACGCATACGGTTAAAAATATTATTGTTTACTAGCAGCGACATCTATTGGCAAAATGCGATGATATCGGCCATGGAGGTCTCGATGTGAGGTCGGGGGACGCGTCAGAAGAGCAAATGGAGCTTATCCCAGCCAGCTGGCAGTTGGCTGGCTCAAGGCTGGCTTAGTCGTACAATCTGACGGAACAAGCCACACTCACACTCTCTTCCAATTGTACCGTGGGACTCCCTCTTGCGGCGCCCGACACGACCGGTTCCCTAGCTGTGCTCTGGCTCGCTCCGTGATTGGGTGGACGAGTGCACCGACTGGGATGCAGCCCCCCGCCGCTATATCGATGGCAGCGCTTTTCTATGACGAATTCCAGCTCGAGAAAGGACGCGATTTCCGGACGCTGCGCAGAGCTCTCCTGCTTGCGGGCGCATACTAGACGAGTACCTGCCTCCCGTATCGTCTTTGACATGGCATTAAATTTACCTGCGACCTGAGATAGGTCATAGGGTCTGCTTCGAGGACTCCTCTTGCAAGCCAGGACATTCATTTCGTGCTCCTAATCATCGTGCGCATGTCCAAGGACGCCCTTTCTTGACTGAAAAAATGTACGTTCTCTAGTAATATAGATACCACCCAACTGCCTGCACAGTTTTCATGCCCTAAATATGGACGCCATGTGGGGTATAGGGTATGAGTCTAAGTCTTTAATTCAAGCAAGCATCGTATTACAATATCTGGAACGCCAAGGTTTTTTGAAAGATACATATTACCTCGTCTGCTTGATTGGAGGGAAACCTGACTATGTCCTGAGAATTCACGAGTTCTCAATTTGCGAATGAAAACGGACATAGCGCATTGCTAAATCCGTTCGGCTCGGACACCCGAGACCGACGGCATCCATCTCCGCTAACTCCAACCAGCTCTTAGCCTCGTCGGAATGCCGCGCACGCGCACGTCGCTGCTCAAATTTCACAAGCCCGCGCTGACGACGCCTCTCAAGGAGGAGACGCGGCGCTGCCTGCGAAACCTGGCGCAGCACCGGCGCGGCCACGTCCCACCCGCGCCGCGCGCGCGCTCAGCTGCTGTGCTCGTCGCGCTGTTCGTCGGGCGCTGGGGCGATTTGCACGTCTTGCTATCAAGGTTAATCAATAATATACAGTGGTATAGAGAAAGGTAGACAATGCTGACCATCAATGAGCCAGGCGCGCAGACTCACTGAGCAGCTATGCGGGCGATACGGCGCTTCCAGGTGGAAAGGTCGACCCGCAGGATAAGACTTTGGAGGATACCGCGGTGCGTTATCCTGTATTTTTTCACTCGAAGCAGTACATCCCATGATTCGGCCTTGAGTATCTCAGAATGCTTTCTATTGAATATTCCAGCTGTGGAATACTCATTGCGTATATTCGAAAAGCATGCTGGAATACTCGGGGACCACTGAAGATGTTATCTTGTCAGCTCCCAGTGTTTAAAATACCGGTGCTGATGCCTATTATATGACAGCGACGCGAAGCATTCGAGGAAGTCCGTTCTCCAGCGTCCTTTCGACGTTGACAGCGCTTACAAAATTGCTTACCAGATTGGTCTCCCCGTGACAAACTGCGTGTGCCTTTGCTCTGCATGCTTGAGCCATTCCTCGCGCGCAACAAGCTCGTAGTGACGCCCGTAGTGGTGCTCATCACCGATCAAACGCTGCGCCCCATCCTCAACGACGCCGAGGTCAAGACGCTGTTCTCCCACCCGCTGCGCGCGTTTCTCGACGAGGAGCCGCCCAACTCGCTTCCGCCCAGCTCGTCGAAGGACGACATCGTACAGCCTCTGAAGCACCCAGAGAGGATTCGGACGCCTGGGGCGGAGAGCGGACTGGTGGCTGAATTGACGGTTGACCCGCCGACTCCTCGTACGTTGACCATCCTGATTTCCTCTCATGAATTTCTAATGCAAGTGTGTAGCTGCACGCGACGCTGTTCAGGAAGACACACCGTACCACACCTACCGCGATATCGAAGGCGTTGGAGGCTCCTCCATGCGGATGCACTCCTTCCTCACCGGCCGCGAAGGCGAAGGCGTCAAGCCCGTGTACGGTCTCACAAGGTAACCCCCACTCCCTACCTAATAACCTATTGCGCGGGGCTGATCATCGAGTCACTCTACAGCGCAATTCTCATTCACTGCGCGCAGATCGGGTATGGACGTCCCGCATCCTTCCAAGTGCAAGCAAAGGGCCAGCTGTCGAACGCCGAGCGCATTGCGAACGCCATGCGGAACGACCCAGTGTTGCGCGACGCTGCGCTGGCGGAGGGGTTGGGCCGCGTATGGGGTATCGAGCAAGGTGGCCGCGGGCGGCGGATAAGAGGACGGTTGTGAGACCGCAATGTTTTTCGCTGGTCGTTGCAACTCCTCAGTTAGACTGAGTGTACTGTATTTCTAACCTCCGACGCATCCCATAATCTATGATAATGCTTGTACATTGCCTCAGCCCTATCAGATCAACTGTAAAACTCGATGACAATAAACGGCGACTACACTGCGGGTGTACATCTCTTGAAACTCCATGCGATACTCTAATCTCGGAGGACGCACCTGCTACTTACTGGCGGGATGCACGGAAACTGCGGTTGCCCGTCGGCATTTGCTTCCCGGACCAGGATTTACAATGCCCGGTCACTTGGCACCAACATGAGCGAAATCTCGGCCTGAGCAAGATTTTACTCGTCATTACGGGCATACCTCCCCGCATCGAGGCCACCCTGAGCATAAGGTCTAGCTGGTATAAGAATCATGATGTGCAACCAGGGTCGGCCCGGCTCGCGACTCACTACTTCTACCGGACTTCTACCTTCTACCTCTATGACCGCGCTCGGGGTCGCTGTCGTTCTCGGCGCGCTCGCGCTGGCCTACCCGCTCCTACTGCGCCTCTTACGGCCGTACCTACTTCGCAAGTACACTTGCGTGCTCGACCTCGAGCAGCTCGGCGCCCCCTGCCCGCGCGGCGCAAAACTTCGCGGCACGGCGGTAGTATGCGGAGGAAGGTATGGCCTAGGGCTGGTCTCGCTGTACATTGAAACTCGTGCTGAACAAACGGCCCAGTGTTGCGGGGCTGTTCGCCGCGCGCATTTGCGCGGACCACTTCGAGCGCGTTGTTGTTGTCGAGCCCGAAGCGTGGACGTTTACGCCCGAGGCACGTGAGGCAGCCAAATTTGGCACGCGGGAGGTTCAGGGCAACTCGGCCAGCTATAACACGTTCGACCATAAGCGAAGCCGGGTTTACCAGTACACCGCTGTGCATAGTGAGTCTGCTTCTGTCTACCATTTCATTACGCCCAGCTTTGCTACAAGTCAAACATGCTGATTGAGCTATTCCATTATCCAGTTTATCAAGTGCTGTTTCTATGGTTCGCGCGCAGGCTCTTCCCCGGATTTGACGCGATCGCCACCTCCAAACAATGGGACATGCTGTGTGTTGCCATCGACGATCTCTGTCTGTTGCCGTCTCTAACAGACATGCATTTTCTGCTTCTGGCAGGATTCGCCCCGGCGACGTAAATGTCAGCCTGTCCGGCCATTTCCTGCGCGCCCCCAAACAGCCGGAGACCGGACGGGCGCCCGACGCACTGTGGGCGCCGCGCCGCCAGCTCGAGCCGCTCGTCCGAAAGCTGGTGCGCGAGAGCTGCCCGGATATCGAGTTTGTGCAGGGCACGGCGAGTGCGTTTACTCTCGCTGCGGACGGGTCGATCAGGAGTGTTACTGTGCGATTGGCCGACGGCAACACGAGGGAGGTGGAGTCCGCTTTGGCTATCGGTAGGTACAGTGCGATATTATCATTTTTGCCACGCTGTCTCACTGGTCTCTGGATCTAGATTGCACGGGCATCACGCAAAGTGGCCTCAAGATGCTCTCTCGCGTCCTACCCTCGGGCTCGCTCCCTTCGAACCTTCGCGCGAGCTACAAATCTGATATTGCGTACTCGACGCTGGAGTACCCCACGCCGCCCAACTTCGACGCGGATCTGCGCGCGCTGAATATCCCGAACTATGATACTGACGTCAACCCTGGCGTGTTCACGTACAACCCCAGTCCGGAGGTCGACTGCCGCTTTGTGTCGCTCCTGCGCTGCGCGAATGACAGAGGTGCGGTCTCCTTAGTGGCACGACTTTCAATTATTGACTCACCTCACAGTGGTGTTCACGATGGGCGGGTGGGCGGTCGACATGCCCGTCACGCTCGACGAGGTCCGGTCCTTCGCGAAGGCTGTCAAGTTCCAGCATCACATTCCCGACTACTTCTACAAGGCCATTGACCTACTCCAGCCCGTCGAACATCTTGGTACGGTATACGAGGCCCGCATCAGTGCGTTGCTCCTGCTCTACCATCCCAGACGGGTTTCTGAATGAGAAACGGCTGGGATAGACAACTGTTACAACATCGCGTACGAACGCGCCGGGCACGTCCTCCCGCGCAATTATGTCGCGTTCGGGGACGCCAGCATGCGTGTCAACCCGCGCTTTGGGTACGAGCTTATTCCCCCAGGTCTCAGTTTCCCTTGTTGACCTTTGAAACAGCCAGGGAGTAACAAAGAGCGCAATTGGAGCAATGACGCTCGACCGCGTCCTCCGTGAGAAGACACCCACGGACCCGTCGTTCGGCAAGACGTTCTTTGCTATCATGGCTACGCGCACCGGCGGAACCTGGTGAGCCATCCCTTCCATTCGGTCCTCCCTAAACTGAGTCACGCATCTCAACAAAGGGACGGCACGCGCTTCGCGGACTACGCGGCTGAGACGACGACGCCCGCCGAGGGCGAGACGCGCAAGTCCGGCGCGTTCGTCAGATGGTACAACGGGATGATCTTCCGTATCCTGGAAAAGGTTCGTCGCGGTCTCTTTCTCTCTGGCTGCTGCGCGCTGAGATGCATCTGTGGCAGAACCCGGAAGCGACGAGCGCGCTGTGGCATCTGCTCATGTTCCTCGCCCCGCCCACCGACCTGTTCGCGCCGGGGATCGTGGCCGGTGTGATAAAGGAGTGGGCTACCGGCACTGACAAGGCGTGAGTGTACCTTCATGGGGTTGGATTGCTATAATATCGGGCAATACGGCCCAACGGAGATCAATCCAATTTGGTCTTATTCGAGTATATAATCCGTAATCTAACCTACGTTCTGCCATTTACCTACCTACAAGGAGTTGTCCTCTCCACACTTGGCACAGCCCCTCGGCTGTAGTCATCATCACGCCGAAGTTGAGCGCATTGAAATTGAACTCCGCCCCTCAAGCCTTGAGACGCGTTTTCACTCACACCCCGAGGCCAGGTGACGACTGTTCTTGCTCGCTGCACCCATAGAAATCTATACACTTGGTCGCGACGCGATGCCGATGAACGAAGACATTATACATCTGGTAGCCTCTGAACATGCCGACGCTCCTACTCTTGCCGTCCTCTGCCGCGTCGCTTCATCGATACGTGCCACTGCCTTGGGGCCCCTTTATTGCACAGTCAGGATAAGAAAGCTGCCTGCGCTAGCATCTTTCGCGGTTACTGTTCGACAAGCTGTACAGCTGGCGGACCGCGTCCTTGCGTTCATCGAGCTTGTCGACATTGCTAGATACAGAAACTCGGCCGCGTTTGACCACGACGGTGGAAATATTTACGTGCAGAATATTTTCCTCGTCGTTTCAGCCCTCACCAATGTGCAAACCATCTTTCTCTCGGTCGCACGGTCAACGTATGCGCCGCCTCTGGCTGAGGTCATCAATTCTCTGGTTACGCGGCAGCATCTGCGACACCTGAGCGTGGAAGGCGCGGGGTGCGCATTTCTTGTGCAGTTTGGCGACCTTGAAAGCCTTGAAATCAGCTCGCCGAACAATATCGACCGACGCGTGTTATCTGCCTGGCTCACAGCCCACAGGTTGCGCCTCCGCGTCCTCCGACTGTCAGGTGCCTGGGATTCGTACCAATTTCCCGGTGCACGCGACGCGCAGCTTGTTTGCCCTGCAGTCCACACCATCGCTGCCCGCGGCGCCCTCATGAGAATCTCGCCACGCCTGGTGAGGGCGTTCCCCGCGCTCGTCTCGCTTACGCTCTCTTTCGTGCCCCCCGAGATGCGTCACTTGGACCGATATTGGCCAACCTTGCGCCACCTCGATATTACGCTGCGCGACGCGCACCCGACGCCGAGTGATATGCTCTCGCCTGGGCACGGTGTCGCGAGTTTGCGCGTCCGCAATGGCCAGGCGCATCCTCTTGCGAGGCTTCAATTTAGAAAGGAGTCTTTCGCAGCATGGGCTTCTCCACACGTCAGCTGTCTCACGCTCGACTGGCCCATCGCCCAATGGGTTGAGCAACTGCGCGGATATACCGGTCTGCAAAAGCTCGATGTCCGACTCGAGAAGTCCAAAAATGTGAGTCAGTCAATCTCCCATTTAGAAGGACGCGGCTCACCTCCACGTGACGCCCTTTAAGATCCAGCCATGGCTCGACAAACTGCTCTCCAGTCAATCGGGTGCGGCGAGGTGTACTGAGCATCTCGCAGTGCTCACCATCAGGTACCATAACCCGAACTTTATTCTCAGCCCTTCAACATTCCCGATGCAACGTCTTCGAGGTCATATTCAGTCCCTGCGACTCCTGCGCACGGATGGGTCGGATGGGTTCGCCCGCCCTGCTGCCGTACGACGAGCATGGACATTCAGTTTGGGCAACAGCCCTGAGGTTCTGGATTGGAGAACTTCGTCTGAGATCACAACCCAATATATACCCCACTGGCATATTACGCGCGAGCCATGGGACGACATCCACGAGGTGTAATCACGGCGGAACTCTCGTATAACAAAAGCACTTTTCCAGGGTTTACTGAACTCGACTGAATCTAAAAATTCCGTATATGGGACCACGTAGTACTTATACATTGTCTTCGCGACCATCAAGAGAAATTATCTCAGCCTCGTCTGTCCTCTCGCTCCGACCGCTCTCGCCCGTGTGCGGCCGCCCGTTACGGCTCCACTTCTCGGACATGACGACCATCTCGTCCGGGCCCGACGTGACGCCGCTATTCTGCGTGCCTTTGACAAAGTCTGCCGATATGGAGGTGACCGTGCAATTCGAGGCGGGGGTCGGCACGCTGCAGCGGTACACGATGCGCAGGCCTATGGTCAACGCTCCTAGACACTGCAGTAGAGGAATTTTAGCTCTCATATATATCGAATGGGGCGGGCAGCTCACCATCATCTGCGCGTGAACCGAGAAAAAGACGTTAAAGATCGCGTCGCCGGACGCATAGGTGGCGACGAAGATTACGGTCGAGACAGCCAAAGGCAGCGCGCTCTCGAAGACGATAGCGGACCAACGCAAGCCTTTCTCCCGTTGAGGTAGTAGATGCGCAAGAAGAAGGAGGACGAGAAGCAGATTAAGCGCAGAGGAAAGCGAAACGTAAATCGTCGCATAGTTGATTGTTGACGCCGCATGGAACAATGTCGAGGGAACCACGACGCGTAGAACTGCGACCAGCGAGAACGCTATGCGACTGTGAGCACCGCCGTAATGGCTGAGGATATCGGTTCAACTTACCTGAAGAAGCGAGGTGCAGAAAGACAAGGGGAACTGCGACCAGGGCGCGCTTGTCATACAGAGACCACGTGCGGTGTATCTGCGGGTACGTTAAACGCTGCCATTCAGAGACAATGCGGTGAGACGGACCAGGAAACCCGCAGACAGGGCATTGATGACGACAAATGCCACATTCGCGATTTTGAATGAGGAGACATCTCCAGATACGAGATATTTAGCGTCTCGCGCGTTCCTTCAAGAGTCAGTCTTGAATCATCCGAATGCGATAGAAAACATACGGATGTTGGCTGTGGATACCATGAGTATTCAATTTTTAGAGAAAAATGTCCGTGGCACGTACGCGGTATCGATGAACATGTCCATGATAAACTGAGTGAAGGCAGACATGAAGGTCGTGCCTGCCAAAAAGAGAGCGGTAATGTAGCATCCGATCGCCAGATACGCGTCAGGCGTCAAGATCTTGCGGCCTCGCGTGACGACAATTTCTTTCAGCACCATGAGGAATAGCACCGCATGGATACCTGAATGTATTAGGTTAGAAATTATGATATGCAGGATGCAGGAGGGACAATTACCGTAGACGAAGGCGCCGACCATGCATGAGACGAAGTCGACGTTGTCCTCGTAAGGGTCGCCGTAAATGGGCATCATCATCGCTGCTGGGTCCGCCATGGTCTATACTGCTAAGGCGGGGAAACGAAGGGAAGTAACGTGCAAAGCGGAAGATTATAGTCATGCAGCGAGGGCTGGCCGCAATCGACAGCGGACCGCGCGGGCTCGGCGTTCGCTTCGATCGGGTGATCGGTACTGAACCAGTCTCACGAGAGGCAGACAGATGGAAGACTTGATTTGTCGCGCGGGCTCGCCATAGCGATATTTCGATGGACGAATTCGGGCAAACTGGTGTCAAAGGTTCGAGGCAGGGATGCTTCAGACTCCGACGGCGGTCAGACAGCGTTATCTCCGATCGCCTCCGACAAGCTCTGTTTGCCGCGTTTCTACTCTGCAACTCAAGGACTGAAAGTAAAAATTTACTCCAAAAGAATCCAGTAGCGCTGAATGTTCAGACCTTGCCATCTCACGATCACGCAGCTATATTACTCAGTGCGAACGAAGAAACCGTCGATGCATGCACTGGCAGCAACCCAGCAACAGCCGCAATACCGCAACACGAAAACTCTAATAATATGTCATGACCCTAAGAAGAGAATGACACCTCCAGCGGCATCATCTAGATGACAATGGCGAGCCCGAGGACGTCGATGAAGATGTTGGCAACGATGACCAAGTGGACCTTCATAGTGAGGAAGCATATCAGAATGGAGCGGTCTCAAGCGTGTTTTATATGACGCACCGAGATGAGGAGCTGGAGGTTGAGGATGCTGAGATGGGGAAATCAGAAAGCGAAATGTGCAGAGTCAAACGACCTTACAAGCTGGCGATAATAGGAATAATGCCAACGACCACGACGGCGAAGATGTTAAGGAAGAGCTGCAACGATGTCATCATAAATCAGCCTTGGCAGGCGTCTATGATATGTAACGCACATTGATCTGCAGATCCAGCAAGACGCTCGCAGTAAGGACCGACGCAGACTGGGGCGAGACGGAGATGAGCTCGGCGGCGTTGTTGATGGAGTCGGCGACGATCTGCGCGATGGCGTTCGCGTCGGATTGGGAGAGGACGATCCCGGAGCCCAGGTTCTCGAGGGTGCTGGTCGCGCTGGCGAAGGCGGCGGTGATGCTGTTGATGTCGTCGCTCGGATCGGCTCTGCCGACTAGAAAGCAAGGACGCTGTCCGTCAGAGACCGATGATGCATGAGATTTGGTGGCCAGTCATAGTACGCACCGAGGTCGCCACTGGGGATCGCGCTGCTCACTGCGCTCTGAAGTTGGGTGATGACGTCCATCACGGCCGTCGCGCGCTTCTCCACGGGAGAGGCGGCGGTGAAAAGCCCCAGGCTAAGGAAGAAAAGAACGAATGAGAAGAGGCGAGAGTTCATTGCGGATCTGAAAGGAGGGAAGCTGGTTGTGTGAGGACTGTCTAGGCGATACGTCTACCTTTTATACTTGTTCAGCAGTGTGAAATTCGGAGAACGGCGTAGCATGGCCGGATACAGGACGGGAAAAGGGTGGGCATGAGAACGAGTTCTTGTGGTATCGCGTCCGGAGCGTTTCGTTGACGGTTCATTGGATACGGCATTTGTCTTCCACGGTCGCAGAGCAAAAAACACGGCCGTTGTCGAAGCCATCTTTGGCGATGGCGCAGCGGATTGTAGAATATACCCAATATGTCTTGCACGACACCACGAGACAAGAGAAACCAGGTGCCCGGTGTTCTCGTTCATGCCAAGAACAGGGACAGTATAGTAACGGGATGCTTAAACTGTAGCCCTGCGGAAACCGGGCCCCTGCATGCGCCACGTGGTGTCATGATTTCGGCGTACTTCAATCCGATCGCCCTGTACGAGCAAAACCCGTTCGAAGATTGAATGGTTTCTGATCGTTCAAGGCCTACGGCTAGTCCTCAGAGAAGACATGAGCGCTGAACGTATGCCGGAAGCCTACAGCGAGGAACCAGGCCTCAATAGAAATCGTCACGGCCCGTAGCACGCAGTCCCTGGGACTGCAGGGTCATCGTCCGGCTTGCCCGGGCCCGACGCGAACAGAAGGAACGAGATGCCCGAGCAGCGTGCGCAAGAGTGCCAAAACACGATGGATGACGCGACTTGAGCGCGTCGGACACGGTCACTGCGGCGAGGAGGTCCTGCAACAAGCAATCAATTTGAACTTTAGAGGGAGAGTCTCGGCTTGATCCGTCTCGCAAACGCTTGACGGAGCCATTTTCCGGCTCCGACGGTCCGTGCATTTTCGTCCTTGTCCACCGCCGCCAAGCGTCGGCTCTCTATGTAAAACAACCCGCTCTACTGGGTGCGAAAACTTGGCAGGATGAAGACCTTGTAATCAGGGCTTGTGCTTGTTCCTTGCTGGGCTGTTGCTCCTCTCTGGTTCTTCTCGTCTGCAGGACAAGCCACGGGGCGCAGCTGCTACCAGCTACAGAAAGCTCCTTAATCTTATACGGGCGGAAAGGACAGGAGCTCTAATTCAGTTCTTCATCATGAGCACGCATTTACGGCCTCGCACGTAGGTGTCAGTGAGGTGTCAGTGCTCTGCCCGACTGCAATGATCTCCACACGACTTCAAATCTTGCCTCGCTGCCCTCGCATCTCCAATGATTCCAGTGAGCACCGACCACCGTTTTCTTGCACCCGTACTACAATGGATCGTGTCTTATGGGAAATCGTGCGACAAGAAGGAACTCAACAGCTAGTATCTTACATCACTACTCATCATACAGGTAAATCCAATACGCAATGTTCAAATATTCGAGACTTCTGACATCTGCCAGCAGGTATCAAGATTTTGCGAAACACAAGAAATATTCACCGTGCGAAAGACAGCCGCGCCAGCAGGTCTACGCCTCGCTGAATGTGGACGCGGCGATGCTCCAAGTCTGCCTTGCGCTGCCGTGCGTCCGGCGCACGGGATAGCCAGTGCATGGCGCGGTCTTGGTCCCCGACCTCAAGCCCGTCCACAAGTGCAGCACCCAGATCCCGCGCGAGCGGGTTCAGGAATGCCGACACCGTCGTTTGCACTGCCGTATCCAAGAAGCACTGCGTCGCGACTGGCCAACTATCGTCAGCTACTCCAAGTCATTCTCGGGCCGCATCAGGCACGCACCATGATAGTACGCGCGCACGGACGCCATTGTATCCAGCGCTCGCTCGGCCTCGTGCGATTTAGCCGGGAAGAGACGCAGCAGGTCGCTTTCGGTCAGGTCGCCAGGGAACCCCAGCGAACGCAGTACCTCCAGCGCCTCCGCCGCCGCGCCCCCGCCGTTCCGCAGGATGGACACGGTCGCCCCGTGCCCTTGCGCCGCGAGAGAGGCGTCCCGGAAGTGCGCGCGGAAGATGGAGAAGAAGTGCTCGTACGCGCCGCCCACGGCGACCGGGACGCGCGCGCTCTCGAGCAGCTCGTCCAGCTGGGCGGTCAGCCGGCGTCTGTGCTCGCGAACTTGTGACAGTGCGAGCGAGCTGCGTTCGTCGATGTCAGTTCACTCTGCGAACGGGCCGTCTATGGGACAACTTACTAGATGTGCGTATCAAGGCCGCCATGCGCGTACGCTCCGAAGTGGCGGCGCACGCGCTCGTGCAGCTCGCTCTCGACGCGCCGCACCACGGCCTGCACGAAGGCGTGTGTGGGCTGGGTCCAGGGCGCCATTGCGCCCTTCAGAAGCTGCTGCTGCGCGCTGCAGGCACATCGTCCGTGGAAGTGTACGCCGCTGGCACTGGTGGCCTCGTCAGCTCAAGAATCTACTGCTACCAACATGGGCGTACTTGGTCATCAACGTCGCCACATCGTCGACGAACAGCTCCTCGCCTGCGCGCTGGGCGAACTCGGCGGCTCCTTCATTTGCGAGGCCAGCGGGGTCCTCCAGCCATTGCAAGTCGACCACGCTACATGCACGTTCCCATGGGATGAACTTGGGTGCGCAGCGCTGCAGTTCCTTCCGAAGAATTTGCTGCTCGCTTCGTACTGTGGACCAGAACGCTGTGTCATCCACCTTCGTCGATACGGACGACATGAGCTGCGACACATCGCCGCTGAACTGCAGAAGGAGCTTGAAGACCTCGTTCCTCGCGTCGCCGCGGGTGGACGGCGATTCTGGTATCCGTGTGAGCTCGTCGGATATGGCGTCAAGTCGTTCGGTGGCGAGCGTTTGCAGCTCAATAATGCTAGCGGGCGTCAGCACATTCGAAGGCCACGGGAACTGCGCCACACACCGCTGCCGCGTGATCTCGCTCAGCACTGCATCGAGCTTGCGCACGAATGCAGGCCGGCCGACACGATGGTGCGCGTGGACGCCGAGGACCTGTTGCAGCGCACTTGACTCGCGCGGGCAGAACCAGCCGTGCATGAAGGCATGCTCCTCGCCGCGCAGCATACGCGCCCACGGCGCCACGTCCTCCATCCGCTCCGCGCGGGTGAGCACGCCGAGCGTGCGCCCTCCCGCAGGGTCGACCTCGCGCGCGAGCCGCACGGCGGACAGGTTGTCGGGTTCGGCTTGAAACGCGTCGGCGTCAGCGTCCGCGCGGTCTGTCCTGGCACTCGCACACCCACCCTCGCACGACATGGCCAGCAGGATGAGCGTGCGCGGCGACTGCGCGCAGAGCTTCGCGAGGCGCCGCGTCTCGCGGTCGCCGCGCATGCCCGGCAGGTCGAACACGCACAGCTCCGGCGCGTCCGGCGCGTGCACGTTCACGCAGATCACGTCGCGTGAGAACGCCGCGTGCGGCCCGACGAGCTGCAGCGATGCGCTGCGCAGCGCGTGCGGCAGCTCGGCGGGGTCGCGCAGCGCCTGCCCGAACGGCTCGCCCGTCACGTTCTCGAAGGTTGCGCTCAGCGGGTCGCGGTGCCGGATGAGCGTCAGCTGGCACCCCCACGCGCCCGTGCTGCGTGTCAGCGTGAACATCACTGGGCATCTGCGGTCCTGCTTTCAGAAGCTATCTCGCCCTACGCTCAGTCACGTACTGTGTTCGGTCCTCTGGCAATGCAAGCTGTGGGCGTCGTCAGTAGCTGTTGCGCGACGGATTGGACGAAGAGTTCTCACGCCGATGAGGTCGCTGACGAGCGCCGTTTTGCCCGCCCCTGCCGGCCCGATAACGACAATTTCAGGAGGGTCGCGTCCCAAGGGCAGTCTGCAACGCGTTCAGGAATCCTTTCGAAAATGGACAAGGGCGCGTACCCTGTGTCCACGAGCGCTGAGAGGCACTCCCCGAACCCTGTGAACAGCTTCGAAGAGGCTGACTCTACCGTGATGAGCGCCTGGCTGGGGACATGAGTTGAGGCGGGTGCAACATCCGCCGCGAATCCGAGTACGCTCGGTGTGTGGATTTGAGGTACGTCTTGCTGTGGGACTGCGAGCGGCACGGGCGGCGCATGCTGAGTGACCTTTGCTGCGCCAGGGATCTCGACACGGAGCGAAGGAACTCTGCGTTTTCGTCTGCTGCTCGACTTCGCGCTTTTCACTGACGGCGTAGCCGATCGCGAAGGGTCTTCCTTTGTCGACGGCGGCAGGGGAACGTTGGTCGGGGACACCGATCGCATGACTGGCCCCGAAGCTGCCCCAGAGTCCGGACTCTGACCCGAGGATAGCATCGAAGCCGAGGAGATGCTGAGACTTTGATCGCTGCTTTGCTGAGATGCCGGGCCACTGGTAGGACCCGCCATGCTTGGGGAGACGGAGATGACAGCAATATCGGAGCTAGCGCGCTCAGAGGGCTCTTCGGGAATCGTAGATGGTGGCGCATGCGAAGTGCGCACAGGCGGCGAGGGCGAGCGACCCTGATACCGGAACGGCGAGAGCTGGAAAGACGGTGACGGGATGGAGAACTGGATGGAGGGAGACGGCCGGCACGGCAGCGGCGGAGGCGACGGGGCATCCGACTGCCCGCCAAAGTGGTCATACGCTCCTCGCGAAGAAGAGGACGTTCTGGAGCTGAGAGACCGCGAGCGAGACCCGCTGTCCTTCCGGGATGATTCTCTGCGTGACGCCGATGAAGACCTGGAGCTCTTCCTCGTTACGGACCGATCCTCACGAGCAATCGTGGACGGCGGGCTTTGTTTCTGGATTCTCAAGCCTTCGACGGGGATGGCGGTCTGAATCGGTACAGGCCTGACGTTATACATGTGTTTTGGCTCCTGCATCATATCGTCTGTGAGGTATGCCAGGTGCGTTGAGTCGGGAGAGGCCATCATCGGCGTGGCTCGGCCCTGGAATGCAATGTGAATGTCCCGCAGCAAGCAGGCAGAATGCCACGCACAATGCTGGAGCGGGGCACCAAAAAGCTCCGGATATCCGGGGACGAGACGTCGTACATACCACCTACAGTCGTCGTGGGACTGTCGACGGGTGAGACGGAGGGCAACTGCGGAAGCGCAGTAGACGGGGTCGATAAAGGCGGAGTTGATGCAGTCAGCGTTCTCCCCGGTGAGAGATTATTCCCGAGGAGAACAGTGTCGTCTGGGGATGGAGACGGGGATGGCGTTTGCCGCGGAGTCCCAGCTGATGGGGACGAAGATGGCGACGCCGCAGACGTCGATGGCGCCCACCCCCGATGGTATGGACGCACCGCGCTGTTCCTCGTTGCTACAGACGGTTTTGGACGTCGGTTCATGGTGACGATTTGAGTCTGTGTGTTGCACGGCCCGGGAGGCGCTTCGTGCTTATAAGCCTCCGCCTCGCGGCCTCCGCGCGATGTCCCGGTGTCTATGTCTGGCCACTCCGCAACACGAGTAGTAGCTCAAGTATGAATCTTGTCAAACAGTGCAAGACTGCGTACAATCCTGAATGAAAGAAACAGAGAGCGCATCGGATACCGGCACACGGCCCGACCTTGACGTGTCCTTTTAAACGCGAGCCTCAGCTTCTCAATGAGGTACAACGGGTTCAACTTGTCCAGAAACTCTCGAATTCTAGAGTTACACTTGGAAGATTCAAGCTAGCGCGCAGAGCATCACTTCCTCCCTCGCCCGACGCAGAGCCTCGAGTCGATCCTCAAGCTCGACGCGTTTCGCGGCAATCTCTTTGGGTACTTCGAGCCACGTCTTGGCTTCCTTGTGCTTGAGGGCCCTGAGAATTTCCGGTGCGAGGCCCTTGCCCAAGGAACGGATCACGTGCGACTCGATGGCGCGTTCCACGCCGTCGACGAAACGCTGGTGCGCAACTGTATATGGAAGAATAAGCCAAATCCCAAACCCGCGCGCACAGGTGAGCTTACTCTCGAAATACGCCGCGGCAGTCGCCATGACGTCCAGTGCGGCGGTGTGTCTCAGGCGGTCAATTCTCGAGAGGCCAACGGGCAGAGAGTGCTCTCTGGAGAACTGCTCGCTCCGCCGATCCTTGGCCGCAAGGAAGACTTCTTCGTTTCCCACGAACGCGCTGCCTTCCATATTCGCGAGAATGCCGATGGCATCTATGGCGGCGCGATGAGCGGAACGAAGTCTCTCTTTGACGATGTCCCTAAAATTCGGTCAGTGCGCAGTTCTCGATCACAAGAGGGAGAAACAGACGATATCTTCGCTCGGAGACCCGTATAATTCCCGTATAGTTCTTCAACGCGTGTGGATAAACGGCTAGCGAGCAACTGAACGATCGATTGGAGCCGTCGATCAGCGATATCCGCCCAAAGCTCTGTGCACTCTGCAATGAACGCCTTGGAAACCTTCTCGAGTGGCAAATGACCAGGCAACTCATTTGTCCGTAAGCTACAACGAAATGACTGTCAGAATAAGAGAAGCAAATTCAAGGGATTCACGTACAGCTGCAGGCGAGCTATAATTTGTGCCGAGGTTATACACCTCACATCCTGTTTTGCCGTATTGAAGGGCTCGTTACCAGGCAGATGGCCCTCAAATGACACTGGATTGGTGTGACGAGGGGGAGTTGCCCGCGGGGAAGCTCTCGCGGGCTCTGGGGCGCCCATAGATGGTGCTTGGCCCGAGCAAAGGAATGTCGTCCGAGGCGGGGGTCCATACGAGCATTGTGAATATGATCTCCCGCTGGGTGCGATGGATGGGGGCCTGGAGAACTGGATGTCGTTTAAGCTGCTCCAGCCAGGTCCTGTGGGAGCTGGCGCGCGTATCCGATCAGTATGGTACTCTGGCATCGGCACCATGTGAGGTGCATCGGGCGACTGGGCGCTGAACTGTGGAATCGTCTTCTTGAGCTCCCTCGACAGGACAGCATACTCGCTGCGAATGCTCTCAGCAAAGCCGGTGGCCCCGTCGCTCTTGCTCGAGATGCCAAAGATGTCCCCTGCAAACTCTGCGGCCAGGCTCATGAGTTTGGCGGTCGTGTCGCTGTACTTGGCAGGCAAGACGTTCAGCTCTGCGCGGATCTCGTCGATGCGCGACTTGAGGCGGTTCATCGTCTCGGAAATTCTGAACAAAGATATGTTAAGTAAAGCGGAAAAGACGGAGAGCACAAGACGGGCGCACTTGGTGCGTAGGATTCCCGTGAGAATGCCGTCGAGCTTCTGCGAGAGCTCGACCTTCCAGTTCCCGGATTCATCGAACGTCTCGAGGACTACCATGGCGTCAACAAGGTACATAAATGATAGAGTGTATAAAGGTTGTCACTTACGAATTGTGCGCGCCCCAACTGGATCCGAGTCGACAACGGCGGGCGGCAAAGGCCAGCGCTCCTTGCCTAAATCAAGGCGTATACATATGAGTTACCCGATAGAGCATGAGCACTCACCAGCCCGGACGACGACGATCGCGCAGGATTTCTCATCGAGCACGCCTTTTACTGAATGCAGCAGTGAATCCCCTGAAGTCACGTTTAATCCGCAGCATAAAATCAAAGATGTCGTCTCCACCAGCTAAATCATGAACAATGAGGTCGGCGCTTCTGTCCCGGTGGGTAACGAGCCGGATAGCGGCGGTCTGATTGGGCGCAGGGAATGCATTCTCGATGTGGTAGAGAGATTCTTGAGCGCGTAGCGTGACCTCCCAAACAAGCGGATTCCTATATGAGTTCCAGGTAAGATCGCCGGGCTAAACATGAAGAATCGAGTCTCACGGGACAACTTCATCGACTCGAAGATCAACCTAATAGAAAAAGATTGTTTGATGAACAATTGGATGTGCTCCAGCTTTGAAAGATCACGAACTCCCGTCAAAGCGCCTACGACCTGCGCAGAGTTGCCTCCCAGGTTGAGCACGAGGATCTCCGGGAGGGCGTCCTGTACGCGCGAGCGACTTATGGGCGTCAGCATAGATCATACAGTGATAGGGAAAAGAAAGGCTCACTCAATGGTCGGCAGAATATCGAGCGCTGCCGTCAGGCTCCTGTAATGACGGAAGCACGTCTGCTCGCGCGACATGATTGGGTTGGTAGCTCGGGCGTCTACGTCTAACATAATATAGTGTAAGCAAATGCTGATATGCCTGTGGAGGCCCGAGCACTCACGGATGCGGGGCGCAGGGGCTGGCTCTGCGAGAATCTCCTCCACCTTCTCGCACTCCAGTTTCGGGGTGCCATACCCGGCCGGATGCGCTTCCTCAGCTTCGGGCATATCCTCTGGCCACCCGTCTAGCAGTTCCTCGAGCACGGCCTCTGTGCAAAAGAATTAAGTACAATGCGTTCGTCAAGCTGCATGATGACAAGATCAAGGGCTAACCTTCTCCCCTGCATATGCTCGGCGGTCTGGGCGGGGGGGACGGCGCGGCCGACCTGGGTTCATAGTGTAGGCTTTCAGCACGACTGCATGGGCGCAATGACATCGGGGAGGCAGCCTGAGATGCCGCTGATTCAGGAGCCGGCTCGACCCAAGAGTGGTCAGAACGCCTCTCCGGCGACGGTGAGCGATTGCCTGGCCGCGCGAGGGAGACCTCATCAGTGCGATGCAGACCGAGGTTGGCTTGCTGCCACTGGTCGTAGTACCGTTGAGGCTGTGACGTCGACTGGACACGGCGGTTTCTGCGCATGGTAAGAGGACAAGAGCTTGATTCGCAATCGCCGACAGCTGCATGACTTTATACCCGCCGCCTCGAGGCAACCACGCATCGCCGCTTTTGTAACAGTGACAATTCTTTGACAAGCGCGCGTCAGTGTACCGTCGCCGTCACAATGTGTGTATGACTGACACATACCACTCTCCTCGCCTCTCCCACACCAGCAGGACAGTCCGACTTGCAGAGGGATTGGAGAATATCCGGACTATGTGGTCAGCAGCCGAAGAACTTGGAAATAAGACCAGGCGAGTCGTTGAACTTTGCTGACGGTGCGGTGGTACTATAGGGATTGAAATGCTGGCGTTCTGTTTACAGCCCCTCTGGCTAGAGCGACTGGCGAAGGATGGAAACACGCGTAAGGCGCATGCACCTTCGCGACCGATTGGTGCGTTGGGAGACTGCTGTTCTGCGTTCCCTTACGTCGAGCTGAAAATCTGACAGTGTACTGAAGTTGCGCATCCGCCCGTGTCGAGCACAGTTACGCCAAATCATAAGGCCTAGCCGTATATGAGGAGGACCAGTATGCGCGCACAGAAGTCATGCGGCCTCGCTGTCAAAGCGGTTGCTGAGGAAGTCAAAGTTGAAGAGACGCAGAGCAACGAGTCGGCAATCGGCCCGGCAGCCGGGACACCGACAGCCGGAGCGGGAGCATTTTCCCCATCCAATGAAATGCCCACTCTCGCAGTCCCTGCCCTCCCTCACCCTGAACCTCAGAACCCTCACCTCCAATGACCTCACAGCCTTTACCCTCACCATTCTCACCCGTCCGCCGCGTCGTCACCGGCCACTCACACTCGCCCGCCGCGCAACCAAAGGCGATCATCCTCCGCGACGCCGCCCAGCCGGCGCACTTCTGGTACCCGGGCAGCACCGAGGCCGTGTACGAGTTGTACCGCACCGAGGAGTCGCCCGCCACTATTGATGAAGAGCTGAACGAAGGAGGCAAATGGGAGGATCCCATTGCCAATAGGGAATCGGGCCCGGCGCAGCTCGTGAGCGAGGGAGGGAGCACATTTAGGAGCTTTGATATGGCGCCTGGAGCTGCTGTGGTAAGTGGTTTAACTGCATCTCAGTTGAGCGGCAAGGACAATGACCACGCCCGTAGCCGATGCACCGCACGACGACGATCGACTACGGCATCGTGCTCGCGGGCGAGGTGACCATGGTGCTCGACGACGGCTCCAAGACCGTCCTGAAGGCGCACGACGTCGTCGTCCAGCGCGGCACGATGCACTCCTGGCGCAATGATTCAGCGGAGTGGGCCCGTATGATGTTCGTGATGCTGCGTACGTCTCATCCCTGCGTGGCCATAAAATACTAGTTCTCACTCATCCGTGACTGGATTATCAGCTGCACAGAAGATTCCGGTGAACTGTCAGACGCTGGAAGCGGGACTTCAGACGACCTCAGGCTGATCATAGCCAAGCTCGAGGCTGGAGTGGCGAATTCATTGCGAATGCTGACAGGTCAGTGTCAGTTACTATGCATATAAACATACATGACTTTTGGGAGAATGAGACACAAGCAGGCGTAGGCCTGAGGTCCAATAAAGAAGTATGAAATACGACATGCAGCGCGAGCCCGAATGCAGGCTCTCAACTTATGTCGAGAAGTAAATGCCAGGCCAGACCATCTGCCCGCGTCGCTCAGGCTCCTCGGAGAAGCAAGCGGTCGCCTGAGTCTGGGAAACGATGCGACGAGACGGTGCTCGCAAAACAGGAGCTGTAATAGAATCAGGGCCGGATGCGACGAGAGTCACGGCTGGACTGGCGGGCGGCGTAGGCATAGAGTATGACTCGGATGGCGACTCGGGGCCGGACAAAGACATGGCTGGGGACGACGACCCGGGCGAAAGGGTAGCATGAGAATGGGCGTTGCTGGGCACGACGAATGGCCGCGGGGGCAGTCGCGCGAGCACGGCGGGTCGATGACTCGGAGTGCCAGCGGGATGCAGGTCGCGCGATTCCGTCCGTCGACGCCGTTTCTCGGGGCGCGTGACCGCCGCACTGTGCGTGGTGACGGGCGAATATGTATGAGAATGCGCGCGCTTGGGTTTCGTAGACATTCTCGCGGCGGAAGGGCGGGCGTCGGGCGCTGAGACCGTTCGAGACAGGCGCGCAGCGACAGCACGAGACGACGCGTTGGTTGTGGATGGATTCAAGATGAGCGGGATGTCATCCCCAGGCATGGGGAGGACGTCGGATGCGTTGTACAATGTGTTTGAAACCGGCCTGGTAGTCACGGAAGCGGTATTGGTGACCCTGGACATGAGCCGCGAGGGCGGCACGCGATAGAGATGCTGAGGAATGACTAGTAGGACGTCCGCCTCGTAGAGTTGCGCGTCGGCATACGAGTTCGACGCCGGCGTGATTGGAGAATTCAAAGAATTGAGCTCGGGTTCGTCCTTAACGATGTGCATTGTTGCAGAAGACTGGGTCGCGACGGTCGTGCCAGTCCAATTGGCGAGTGGACTCTGCGAAAGTAAAAATGTTGCGGGTCAGCGCTGAAGGATAACGCGTGGACACTGCAAATGAGGCGTACCTGAATGGTAGAATTGGAATCAGCGGGAGCGATGGGAGGGAGCGGGAGGGGGAAGAGCATGTCGAGCTGCTCGCTGGGCGTGAGCGGCGGGGCCGACTCGGCCTCACTCATGGCAGCCTCCATCTCCTCCCACGTCACCGCGTCGAACGTGTCGCTGTAGTCCACGAAACTGGATCGGGGTGTGGGCGCGGTAGCGGTCATCGAGAGCGAGAGCGTGGGCGTCGCGTTGGTCATCGAGAGCGTCAGTCTGGGCGTCGCGGTGGATATCTAGGCGGGCAGGTGGTGGTGGGAGGAAGCCAAGCGAGCGCAGCGGGGCGCGAGACCTCCCTATCTAGCATCTGGTGTGGTGGACCGTGGTTGTTCGGCGGAGCGGCGCGTGCCGGAGGTCGGCTTCTTCGTTTTGGGGCGGGGTCCAAGCAGTGGCGGCGCAATCGCCGGCGTCACATGGCCCGGCGACTCAGACAAGACACCGAGGCCGGGGCCGGGTGGCTGAACGCCGGCGCTCGCTGTAGACGCCGGTGCCGCCGGTATCCCTGAGCGGGCGCTGACTTGTGTCAGGTCGACATAGGACTCGATATACTGCAAACGCTGGGGGATACGGGGTAAGACACGGCGTGCATGCCCAGAAAGGAAACTCCGTCGCAGGTCCCTGCTCCGCCGTCGATGGTCAGGAACAGTATGGCGGGCGAAAGGGGCGAATCAGGAAGTGAGACAGTGTCCTGATGCGTGCATTGCGGGCTGGCGGCGGCGCAGAGGGGCCATACGGGCAGCGCACAATGAGGCAGCGCAATTTGTCTGTTGTCTGTTGCCTGCGCTTCTGTTTGCTGCATTGTGCCAGATGGCGACGAGCTCGAGGACGTCCGGAAGAATGGCCGCGGAACAATGACCGTGCCGCCGGGCCGGTTCTTCCATGTCCGCTGCGGACCTGGACAGACGGATGTCCGACGACGCGGACGTCCGGCGAAGAGAGGTTCTATTTGTTCATCATGGAAACGGGGTACTCAGTAGTGGGACATAAGTACAGCATCCCCGGCACCGTGTTTGTCCTGGTCCTGGAACTCCTCTCTCAGCACGACTGTCAAAGGTATCGGTAGAGTAAACTATTGCTGATGGAACAGTGTGCAGGCGAAGTTCACCAGATACCACGATGAGAAGAATTTACAGCGTCTCACGTGCGAACAACATGACGTTGGCAGTGCTAGCGGCGCAGGATCATCACTGCTGTTACGGAGATGAACGGACGTCCGAGAGCAGCAGGTTGATGATCTTATCAAAGATGAGCAACGATGTATGCAACGCCGCCGTGAGACTACCATATGAGCTTGTTTCCACAGCCCGGTCTACACGATGAAGCGAGTTGCTTGATTGGACTCTGCGAGTCTGCCTGGCACCATATGCATATGACTCCGTCCTTCTCTCTGTTGCTCCTCTTCATGTATCTTGATTGGACTCTGGCTGGCACCATATGCATATGACTCCGTCCTTCTCTCTGTTGCTTCTCTTCACGGTCAGTGAGAGGATTATTCCACGCCAGTTGACACGCGAACAAACAGTACCAAACACTATGCCCCTTACTCCCGGACCATGACCGGACCTTCACCTACGTGCGTGTTGTGTAGGGAGCCCGCACTATTGCACATGACGCCCGAACTGCTCGCGCTATGCTTCGGGTTGCTCACATTGCGAGCTGCTGTCCGTGTCGCGCGTGAGCCGGCACTGGCGCGCTATTGCGCTAGGCACGCCGGCGCTCTGGGCGACGTTCAAAGTCGGGATGGGAATGAGGTAGGCTAAAAAGCTCGCCGAAATGCTGCGTCGCTCGCAGGCTGCGCCGCTGTCCGTGCAGTTGACGCTCACGCCCGCCGAGGAAGCTCTGCTCTGCCGCATTTCGCCCGCCTGCGCGAGCTCGTCTGCGACGACGTGCTCGGACCAATCCAGACCCCGATTGTCAGAAAGCTCGAGCTTGGCCGGAAGTACGATTGAAGCCCCTTTTTGCTCAGCGCCGAGTTCGTAGGGGCGGCCGCAGGCAGCTTGGAGACCATGCGGCTCAACGGATTCGTGCTGGCGCCGTCGTGTCCCCTATTTCTCGGTCTGCGCGTGTTCAGAGCGATATTCACGCAACCTCAGACGACGTGTTCTCCCGGATCTGCTGGCGCTCTGCCCTGCTCTGGAATCCCTGACGGTGTGCTACGTCTCGGACACTGAGCTCGGCGTCGACCCTTGCGCGTTATTCGTTCCCTCCCGGCCTTGTTGCGCGACGTCTCCATTTTTGGAGTGTCCTCTTCCGTCTCTTATATCGAGTGCGCGACGCTGCAACCGTGGACAGGACACGCATTTCGCAGGCTTCAAATTGCCGGGCAGCCAGACGTCTCGGCGGGCATCCTACAATGGTTTCACCGAATCCTGCAGCCCGCAGCCATGGAGTCTATCGCTTCTGCACCGCTAGCAGTCTCACAACTGGCACATCGCCTGCTCTCTGCGCACGCTGCCTCCTGACGGCGCGGCCGAGACGCTCACGGAGATCTTCGCGCACCGAGAAAGGAGCTGGGACCAGGCGCCGCCGTCGTTCATGCGAGGTCTGGTGCAACCGTAGGCGCATTTCGGCCGGCTGACGACGTGCATACTCTCGCCTCTATTCTTCGTGCCGCTCGTCGCACAGGGTGCGCGCCTGCCTGCGCTGAAGGCGCTCACGCTTCGTGTTCGCGTACAGCTCCGGTCTCACGCTCCGTTGGGGCGCGTTCGAATGGATCTTCGACGCGCTTCCGCGCGAGTTGCGAACTGGATTCAGTACGACGCACCGCGCCTGGAACGGCTTGTTCTTGAGCGTTCTGTGCTGTAGACTGATCTGCCGAGGCATGTCATGAACGATTCGCGGGTTTATGAGCTGGCGGACGTCGTGCAAGCTTATCGTCTTCCATCCTGAAGCCTTTAAGCAAAGTTAATACGCCGCCCTGGCCGAAGGATCCACCGTTTGCTATTTCGCGCGATGCTGGAGTGGAGCTCGTTCTATTGTAGACTTCGTCATGCTGGTAACAATGACGGTGCGTCTTCGACCAGCTTTCTTATTGGCGCTGAATGAAGATCCAGTGTAGAGCTTCTTCATTCAATGAAAATGTCATTTTAAAGTCATGTCGTTGCGGTCTCATCTGGCATCTATTCTAATCTACCTTTCAGCCTTTCCTCATGCCCTATTGCGATGCGACCTCGATTCAGCCCTTACTCCATGCAGTCGGCAGCTTCTTTGTTTCCTCGACGTCTCAATTGATTGCTGGCCACATAAAGTCGTGCTGTCTCAACGCTCTCTCCCCATCAATTCCCCGCTCAGCCAGCATGACTGCCGAGTCTGCTCAATCTGATTCAGCCAGTCCCTCCAGCGCAGCATCAGACGCGTCGTTCGATTCGTCGGTGCATGTTCCCGACGTCCAAGACAAGCATGCGCCTCCGACGGCGACGAAGCAAGATTTCGGTACCACATCGTATGCCCGTGACCGCCGCGCTCTCCTGCAGTTGTTGGCCCGCCTCCATGGTACAGGGTACGCTCTTGTCCGAAGGAGCACATTGCGCAGTCTCTGAACCACCACAGCATTCAGAACCTACTCACGCTCCCCCAAGTCTGCGTCGTCGGCTCGCAGTCGGTGGGAAAGAGCTCTCTCATTGAGTCAATAGGTGGAGTGCGTGGCTTTTAAACGACAATGCATTTCATCTCTCCATGCTAACAACACTGTAGATTAAGCTTCCCCGCGACAGCGGAACATGTACCCGGTGAGCTCAGCTCATCGCAATATCCAGATTCTCTGCTCTGCTGCCAGTCTACTGAGACCGAACCTTAAAGCTGCCCGATGGAGTGCCGCCTCGAGTATGCGGAATCCTCGACGTGGACGTGCCGCGTCTCGCTGCGCATCCGCGAGGGGGAGGCCTTCCAGGAGATCCCGTTTGGCGCCGACCTGACCGATCCCGAGCACGTGGAGAACCGCCTCCGCCAGGCCCAGCGCGCGCTCCTGCGCCCGGGCCTGCAGCCTGACGCATTCCTCGACGACTCGGACCTGCAGATCCGCGCGGGCGCCGCGGCGATGTCGTTCACGGACAACTGCGTGTGCGTCCACATCCGCGGGCCTGAGGTTACGGACCTTCATTTCTACGACTTGCCTGGTATGCCCCTGCATTCTCCGTCCGCTTGAGATGTCGTGGGGTCTCACTGGACTGTTCGTTCAGGCATTATTGTCAATGTGCAGGAGGGTCAGGACCCCTCGGACATCGAACTCGTCCGCTCGATGGTCAAGCGCTACATCGAAAGGCCAGGCTGCATTCGTCTACTTGTTGTCTCCTGCGAGAGTGAGCTGTTTCAACCTTTCTTTTTCATGCTATTCACTAAATATGTCTTTCAGCCGACTTTGAGAACCAAGTCGCTGGGCGGCTCGTGCGCGAGGTCGACGCAAATGGCATCGACACCGTCGGTACGACTCACCTTCTCACTGCTTAGATATCGACGTCGATTCTCACCTATCATATCGCCTGACAGGTGTGCTGACGAAGCCAGACAAGACGGACGCAGAGTCGTCGCACCGGTGGCAAAAGATCAACGAGTCGTACAAGCTTCAAGCGGGCTGGTTCGTCGTGAAGCTTCCTGACAGCAAGGAGCTGCGCGAGGGCATCGCGCCAGAGGTCGCGCGCCAGCGGGCGGACGCGTTCTTCAAGACCAACGAGAACTGGATCGAATACGCGCATCGCCACCCGGCGCGTGTCGGCACTGAGAACCTCACGGACTACTTGGCGCAGCGTCTCTCGGACCAGCTTCGCGATAGGTGCGTCCGAAATGTAAGCTTTTGCTCAATGGATTACTGGCCCTTACTCTTGCTCTTGCTCGCAGTCTCCCCCGCATCCGCGACGCCGTGCAGCGCGCGCTGATCGAAACGATGGCGCGCCTCGTGGAACTCCCGCCCCCCATCACGCACGACCCAACCGCAGAGGTCTTCGCGCGCATCAACAGCTTCGCGCAGGCCGTCTCCACGCACGTCCGCGGCACCGCGCCGCTCAAGGGCAGCCAGCGCGGCCTGGTGCAGCAGCTTTACGCCGCGTACCGCGAGTTCAAGCGCGCCGTCAGGGCGACTGCGCCGAAGTTCGATGCGCGCAAGGACGCCGCGGCGGAGCGCGGCTTGGACCTTGTCGACCTCGACTCGGACGACGATGAGGAGGTTGTTGAGCGCCCGAAGGATGAGCTGAAGATAGCGGAGGTCATGCGGATGGCCATGGAGTGCGTACCTTTCCCCCATTTCCCTCATTGAGCATGCACTGATCGCCTGCAGGGCGCGCACTCGGGAGCTGCCAGGAAACTACCCCTTTTCCGTCAAGGCGCACTACATCTTCAGTTTCTTGCAAGAGTGGGAGGTGCCGACGTTCACCTGCTTCGAGCGCGCGTTCAAGATCTTCTCCGACGAGCTCTCGTATCTGATCGAAGACCATTTCGCTCAGTACGCGCATGGGGGACTGCTCTCCCACGTCCAGTGAGTGCAACGCCTCTTCATTATGTTGACTCGTCCTGATTAAACGGCCATCTATGTAGGACTGTGATCGGCGCGCAACTTCAGACGATCGCCGAGACGGCGCGCGCGCGTCTTCGCGTCGACATGCTCAAGGAAACCGAAGGCATACTTACGGAGAACGACCACTACCTCGCAGCGTACAAGGACAAGTTCCTATCGCTCTATAAACTCAACCGAGTGCGCCTTCCGCCCGACGAGCGCGATGAGGACGCCTACATCGAACCCGGGACGGACCACATCCACGACGCCATCAACTCGCTGCACCGTGCCGGCTACAGGGGCGTGGCAACGTCCGACCTCGGAAAGCTTCTGCCAAGCGACGGCCTGGAGCCCGCGTTCGACATCATGGCCGAGGTCCGCGCGTATTTCCAAGGTACGCTCCCCGAAGAGCGCCTACCGACGGGAGCTGACACGTTTGCAGTCGCGTACAAGCGCTACATCGACTCGATCCCGCAGTGCATCGAGCAGACGCTCATCCGCGCTTTTGACGCGCAGCTCTCCGCGGCGCTCGTCGGCGACCTCGGGCTGCTGAAGAAGGGCGCGCGCCAGAAGTGCGAGAGCTGGGTGCGCGAGCCGCCGGCGCTTGCGGAGGAGCGGCGCGAGCTGCTCGCGCGGAAGAAGACGCTCGAGCACGCGCAGGCTTTGCTGTTCCGCTTTGGCTGAGCTGAAATGCCACGTTGTCTTCATTTGTTGCTCCCGCCGCTTCTTGGTAGTGTGTTGTCTACGCGAGATTGGGGTTTAGCCACCGTAGCACTAATCGCCGCGAATGAGAATTACTGTATTTCTTGATCCCTAACAATTCGCTGTCGTGATCATCCATAGACTCCCTGTCAGCATCATATGCAGCTGTCCTGAGTCCATCCCGAGTATATGCTTGCCAGTGCTGAAAACCACGCCAAGCATCTTGACTCGCGCACGAACTTCAGAGACTCCGATGAAGAAAATCTTGTTGAAATCAACCGAGCACTGGTCACGTGGCTGGTTTCATTCCCACGAGTGTTGGACCGTTGACAACAAGCCAACAACAACATACGCAGGGATGCGCAGTTCTACAGGTTGCCGGAGTGTCAAGAGCAGCTGGAGTAAGTGACATCATCATCGGCGCTGGATGACGCACTGGCGCGGGAAAGGATAAAAAGCCGCGCGCGTCGTGTCAATTGCCTTTCAAGTTCAAAGTCCAACCCACTCCAGAACTAGAAATTATGTCCGGCTCGAACGATACCGCCCGCTTCGACACATCCGTCCCGCACTCGCACAACAACCTCGACCGCAAAGACCAGCGCTCGCACGCCAACACCGTAGAAGCGGCCAGCAAGGTAAGCCCTCCAGAATCGCATATAAATTGAGGAGCAATTATTGATGAGTGCTGGTGTCCTCGAAGGCTGAGCGCGAAGTGGAAGAGCAGAAGGACCCGCTGGCACCGGCGCGTGCACACGGTAATGAGCCCTCGCGGGGCGCCAAGATCGACAAGGAGATAGAGCAGGAGGAAGAGCAGCTGCTCAAGGACAAGGGCAAGATATAGAGCAAATTCAGAGGCCTGTATTTGTACCATCCCGATTATAATCCAATAGCACATACGTGCTCAGCTGAGTAGCTCCAAAAGACCCCAGGTTGCCATCAAGTTTTTTTCGTAGGCGATGTACACAAAAAGCACCACGAGTGTCAAGTTGGCTAGCAGTCGAGGTTTGAGGAGGACAAGGTCCGGATTGATCCGTCGGATGTTTCTACTCCCTACCGTAGTAAGTACCTACCTACCTCTGATCCTGTGGCTACTTGGGCGCACCAGCGACCAACTCCAAGTCCCCGTCAGCCTCTCAGGAACCTCCGTATCTCAACTTCTCTCCGCCCTCTTCGCGTTTGTGACGTTCGCGTTCGCCGCCCCGATTGCCGTGCAGCAGCAGCAGCAGCCTACTGCCATCGGCGTTCCCGAACATCAGGAAAAATTTACATGCATATATAGTACCACATAGTGCCCCATAGGGACCATAGTCCCATAGACAAGTCCCGTTTATGGAGGACGCTATAGTACCGTCGTGTACGGACCGCGTCCACATAGTACGCCATAGTACCGCTGTTCTCTATAGTTACAGTACTATAGAGTACTATGTAGCTCTATGTAACAGTCACCGCGTCCGGCAACCATGGCAGCAGGGCTTTCCTCTCATCCTTTGCAAACGCCAGTCCACATGTAAGGTATAAAATAAAGAATTTTGCATTGCTGTGTGCGGTAAATACAGAAGACCCATGGGCGAATGACGCGAGGCAACATGTCGAACGTGAGAGAGGGAAAGCGGGCGGTGGGTGGGCGAGAGCAGAGAAGGAGTAAATGGGCGAGAGCAGAGAAGGGGTAGGGCAGGAAGTGCGCAGGCGAAAAGGCGGAATGCAGAGACGGCACACAGGCCGCCTGACTCATGGTGCATGGGCGATTCAGCGGGAGTTAGAAAAAAAAGTATAATATCGAAGAGTGTGAGACGTACACCAATGTGATCAGACGAGATGTCGGCCGTAGCAGTCTCTGAGCAAAAAGGTTAGTAGCTTGGGAAGTCTTGCCAACAGCCAGAGCAACCAGAGCAGCCAGCCAGACGAGCACCAGTCCCGAGAGCAAGAACTCAGGAGCAGCAGCACGAGCACGAGCAATTGGCAAGAAAATATTATAATCAGCCAGCAATGATCACAACGATGAGCAGAGCAGAACGGAACAGAGCGGACGCCCAGGGACTCGCGGAACATGCTTGAAATCTTGCGTATACACTCTTGCAGCACGTTGGGCGTGAGGAGGCAGCGAGCGGGAGAGACGCGGTCGGCGGGGCAAAGGGGAAAAGGGCAAGATGCGTTTAAAGTCCGACCCAACCATTCTGATGTCATCAGCTGCGTCGGCCCGGAGCAACACGATTTATCACATGCAACTTGACTTCGACAGTGACTGCGCGTCGAGTTCACGCGCGTACCGGCTTAGGCGCCGCTGCAGACCCTGGTACCCACGCCAATGCCAATGCCGCTCGTTGTGACATCGCTGCGCCGGTGTGCCGGCCCAGACCATGCAACAGCTCCAGCTCCAAGGCCTCCATGTCTGCCTGTTCCTAGACCGCGGGCTGCAGCAGTTTGCTCGTTCCTGCCCGATTATAGCTTTGTGCAAGGTTCGTTACGGGTGCATTGAATATACACCGCTCCGCTTTCTCTGTGAACCGGTGGAATGGCAAAACCAGTGGATGCCTCTACAATGTTTGGCATAGATTACAGATGCTACATAGTCCCATATAGTATCATGATGCTATATGCAGCTATGTAATGCTGCAGTACTATGGGAAACTATGAGGCACTAGATTGCATTGCCGGTACTATGGGGAACTATGGGACACTATAAAACACCGCTGCACCTATACAGACTTGAGCATTTCCTGATGAAGGCGCGACCGGAAAATCGCCGAAAAACGCGTGCGCGACCCGCCGCGACCGTCCGCGTCACCGCCGGCGCATTTCTCATGCTACACCTTCCAGAATCTGGGGATAGGGTTGCGCAGAGGATAGCCGCTATCCACGCGCAGGATCAGGGCCAATGTCGACTCCATAATTTTCGACGCAATCTGAGCATCCATTCTCCCCTGTTGCTCCCCTGGCTCATCCGACGCACTCAGCTCAGGTCTGACACCGGTAGCACGTAGGTAGACCATGGCCATGGATTATGCAGTTTTCTTTAAGGATTATTCGAAATGCCTGGGTCCTCAACGGCCGCTGTGAAATAGCATGTAAACAGGCTCGGCAGCGGCAACGTCTGAGCGCGACACACTGTGAAACGAGGGCTTGTAAAGATAGATCATCCTACCACCGACCCTGTACATGAGTTGTGAGCGCTCCTCGCTCGATACTCGCGGCTCTGGACCAACGATGCCATGTGTGAGTGTAAATTAGCCATTCTAATAAAGAGATCACACCAGCACTAATCTTGCGCGTGCATAGCGGGCATCCTCTGCAAGACCTCATTCCCAGAGTGTGGAGGGTGCAGGATGAGAAATGCGCCGGCGGTGACGCGGTCGGTCGCGGCGGGTCGCGCACGCGTTTTTCGGCGATTTTCCGGTCGCGCCTTCGGGAACGCCGATGGCAGTAACGTACCATAACGCCCCAAGGGCCCTTTCAGGGCAAATCCCGCTACCTTATCCATGATCATTGTTACGAATTGAGCAAATGGAGTTGCTTTTTCCATGGATTGGGCTGTCAGAAAGCGGTAGCGGTGCTCGTGCGAGGATGGTTCCCACCTTGTTATTTGCACCGCTACCTTGTTTGATGGATAGCAGGTTTGTCGGTCCAGTGCCACGTCCCGCGCGGCAGGCAAGTCCGTTTTCTTCAGTCCATTAATTCGTTCGTTCGTCCCGTTCCATCCTGATAGCTGACTACAGAAAATCAGTCTATTGCGTGGGGACTACGACTACGATGCAGGTATGTACATCGATCGTTTTCGCCGTTCGCCGTCCCAAGGGCGCGGGCTACCGCGCGCCGTTTTCGTCCTGCACGCGATGAGGTGACTGTACGTGCGCGAAGAGTGAGTTAGGGTCATGCCAGAACACATTCAACGATCCTGCAGCGCTGTGACGCTGTCGAGGGCGTAGTGCGCAATGTGCTTCGGCGCATTGCTACGTCGATACTTGATTTGTGCTGGACCGAGCGCTGAAAGGCGCCAGAATCGGGCGTCAGCGCATTTTTGCTGCCAAACGGCAGCACCGACCATTCTATGCGGCTTGGCCGGGCGAGACGTAGTAGGCGGGCTCTTTCTTTGAGTATGAGTGGTGAGTGCAGGTCCCAATTGCTACGACGAGTAGGATTGGCTAACAGCGCAAATGAGCAAATTGACGTACTGGATCCGCCGGAGCGTCCGTGAGACCGTCGAGGTGTTCGGCACTTGCTAGAATGTGCGGCGTGGCCATCAAGCGTGCAGGATCTCGTGAACCGACCTGGAAATTGCTGGCGCCTCCAAATAACTTGCAGCAGAAAGCGTCAATTGAGCATCCGAGCGACCACGACACAGGCAAGGCGGCCCCTTGCGTCAACCGAATGCTTCCTATCGCAGAAAAAGATGCTGTCAGCAGGCCTGCAGAAAAAGTGTTGCCGCGCATTACCTGTCACTAGTGCCGATCCCGCTCAGCTGAGTGCAGGAATCAGGTGCTGCGCTAGTCATGGGGGTCTTTCTTGCTTCGCACTTGCTGCCACGAATGGCAGCTCTGCAACGCATGGGCGAACATCTATCATCGAAGCTGCAACCTGCAAATGAGTAAACAACGAAGGCACTGTGCATTACGACCTGCTTACCGCCTATCTACGGCCATGCTCATGATGATACCGTGCTGTTTGTCTGGATTGCAATGCTGACATGAACAGCTGAAAACTGTCAGTAACCTGAATGGACGCAAGCCAGCGTGCATTCACCCACCCTATCAATCTCCGCGGAGGTGGCTTGGAAGCCACAAAAGTTGTGAATACAAAGGTCCCCGCACTGGAATACGAAGTGTTAGTGGGCACGGCGAAGTTTGGGCGAGCTTTTGCGCTACTTCGTACATGTTAGTATACACCCAAGAGACATAGCCACGCATGACGCTACACCGTCTTGCCAAGCACGACATGCTCGACGTCAACGTCGAGCAGTGGCTTGAATGTGTGCCATTGATGGTTTCAGCTAGGCGGGCGTCAGCACCAGGTCAGACATGATCATATCAGCTTGCAAGAGACAACTCACCAGAGCTCGATGTAGTTGCGTCCAACAGCAGGGTGCCTCACCATCGTCGTTGGGCAGCACGTTGCGCTCAGCACCGACCTCGAGTAGGCGGGCTGAACACGCGAATCTGGGCGGCCTTGAGCTGGGAAGGTGCCAGCGCCATTTCATAGATCATCGTATCAGGTCACAGTTCAAGCAGTGAGTCTGAGCCCTCCACGATAGGCAAATCATCGTCAAGATCTTGCGGGCTGTTGCACAACCAGGAGTGGAAGTGTGCCTGCGTGTCAGCAAATAGCGTGTGGGCGAACGGACGCGGGCAGCGAGGCTGAGCACACGTGCACGGGCGTAAAATGCTGGACGCGTTCAGGCGAGGGTTGCGGTACCATTGGTGAGTAGAGAGCTGGTGGAGGAGCAAGGGAGCGCGACGGAGCGTGCCAAGCGGAAGCCGGCAGATGTGCAGTTGTTCAAGCCGAACGCTCCGGCGGAAGTTACTATAAAAGGGGAAGTTCATCAAAAGTGGCGGTTTAGTATCAATAATTTAATAGTGGATTTCGTGGGTGTTGTGCCGCTAAGACCCACTACCAAGGTAGCGGGAATCGTCGGGCTCCTTCCCATCCCAATCAGCCTCCAGAAGCCTCATATAGAGCTTTGACTTGATTCAGGGCGTTGCGCGACGAGGTCAGACAGCTGCTACATATTGCTCAGCTGTATTGACCGGGACCCGGGTAGAGCAAGAGCAAGGAGTCAATGACGAATGTTGGGTTTAGGTTGGTCTCACAGCTCCAAACACTTGGACTGCAAACCCTTTACGGCCGTAATTAAGCCTTAAAGGGTGAGCACAGGATTTTGATGTTGGAATGCCGTCCGGACGAGGCACTCGAGTCCGAGTCGTAGTAGCAGGATACCCCGGCAAATGCGCGGGGATGTCGCATATGATTGCACACGGTGAGAGATAAATACAAAACAGCCGCCAAGATAAGCTGCAGCCAGACATGTGCAATGCCCGGTGTGATGCGGCATGGCAGGCACGTCGGATTGCCCATGAATCAAGAATTTCTACATTTGGGACCCTTGAAACGGGTACCATTGAGAACCCTCAACGTCTCAACCGCCGTTGAGGCTTAACCTGTAGCCGCATCACTGGTAGTAGCGCGATGCCGACGTTCAGGCCATCCTCGGCGGTCTTACCTACCTACCTACCTACCAGCAGGCCGTCCACAGCATTCTTGGCCAGCCTGACACAATTCTCCAGGACGGTGGCCTCACGGAGGTCGTCGTCGGCACCATCGTTGATGAACTCGTCGGTGCTCTCCACGCTGCCACAGCCGACCTCGGCAACCTCGTCATCGTTGCCACCTCGCCCGCCGCCGACTCGCTCCCATCACCATGCTCCATGTTGATACCAATACCGACGCCGTAGCCCACGGCGCCATCGTCCCCGACCTCAATGCCATCCTCGGCTCGCTTGTCAACGAGGCTGCGCACGTCCCCAGCCTTGTGACACTGCTCATAGGCGTCAACTCTTTGCTCTCCCGGATCCTCTCGCTCGCAGAATCCCTCATCCCCGGTGTTCTCGGCCTCGCCGGCACCTCACCATGACCCTCGGCCAGCTACTCAACGGCCTTAGTCTTATGGCAACCTTTGCGCCCAAGATAGAGTACCTCAAACGCTTCGGCTCCAGCGATTGGACTGAGATGCATGAGACTCGGTGAACGAGAATGATACGATATCGCAGCGCCGCTGGATTTGCGGCAGTCACCGACTCCTTGCGAGGGGGCGGCCAGGATTACAGGGGCTAGAGGAACTCAATTCGCTCAAACAGTCATTGAGAAAGATGCTCTCCAACGAGAGCAAGAAAATTCAAAATGAGCTGAGCACGGATGCATATTGACAACTTATGAACAGTCGTGAATTCACAAATCCGCTTAATGCTATGTGGAGCAGCTTGTCAGCCCGGTGCTGGATCCTGGGCGGTTTGGCAACGTCTGAGCCCACTAGAAGCCAGACCACACCGCAGAACTAATTTCTGAGCTCAAGCAAGCTCAAGCTGAGACCGCATACAGATTGAAATCACCAACAAGCGGGTCGTGCAACTCCGGGAGCTGGCTCTCGTGGATTTCCTATTCTGTTTAGCAATTTGCACAACCAGACGAGCATCAATGCGATAAATATCCAGAGTTGACGGTAAAAAGATAACCGGATGGTCGCTCGTGCCGCTCCAATTTACATTGTCATTCTGGCACCGGCATGGGGAGGTCGCAAGCAGTTGGCACAGTTGGTTAATGTGCTGACGATGTGGCATATACATTTGTTGCACCCCGAGACAGAATGACTACAATCTCGCAATCTGGACCTGGGCCATCGAGTGCAAGTCATCCACATATATTACGATAGAAACGGTCCTGAGTTCGGTGACACAGCAGGTGGACCCGTAGACTTGTCGATAATGTGCACGCAATCAGAGGCAGATGCTCGCCGCTCCAGTGCACCGGACTTGGGGGAAGCGGACACGCAACCAGTACCAAAGCAACATCCCAATCATTGACACAAGCCAGGGATGAGCCAGCCCACGAACTGGTCAAAAATGCCATGCAGCGACATCGTCCGGATTGATACAGCCCCGTTGTGACTCGACAGCATCGAAGCCACCGAATTCCTTGCTAGCAAATGGTGCCCAACCAGGAGCTGGTATAGCCGGCTTTGAAAGTTTTGTGAAAAGGCATACTGAGCAGCTCATCCGCCGAAAGCCAGCGCCCAGGCTCAGAGGAGAGTGTACGTAACAGGCCGATGCGGAGTTCAACCCTAGCCTCAGCACCAGCCTCACGGGGCGAACTGTGCGTGAATAAATATGCCGGACACCATACAAGGCTTATATCACATACATAATGACATGTAATACATATTCATCAGGTCTCACGAGAGGCAAGGACTGCGTTTAGGAGACCAATGCCGTTCTTAGACAAAACTGAGATATATTGATGAAGAATAAGTATGAGACGCACAGTTAGGTTTTTAAAGGAGCTGCCACTGGGAAGCGGTGTTGTGAGGGGCTCGGGCACCCGAGCGAGAGTGCACTTGAAGGTGATTTACTAAAAAGGCAAGCCTCGCGGAAGCAGTTCTCAAAATCCCATTGGGTCGGCTTTCGGACCGCGACACAGAGCGGATGTTTCAGCGTTTCAACGAACCCCCCCCCCAAGGAAGAACCGACTATTACCTTATCAGGTAAGACTCCGTCTCACCTAATAAGGAGTCGGTGATCTCCGTCAGAGACTTACATCGTTTTCATCGACGCCGCACTATACCCAAGGACACTTCAGCCAGCATTGAATTTGCTTGTGTAGTCTTTACTCTGAGGAGCTCTACTACAACCAGCTGCATTGCTTGTGGCTAAGAGTGTGTCCAGTCCACCGTAGTGCATTCCCCTCGTCGTGCCGGGGAAGACATGGTCCCAGGACACTTCTTCGTCTGCCATTCTGTCTATCTCGACTCAGACCATGTACAGTCTCATCGAAAATAGCGCGAAAGAAAATCAGAGAAAGTGGCGGGCTAGGCGGTCGAGCGTTTCTTGGTACTTTACAGGGAATTTTTTTCTCAAAAATGTATTCTAATGGTGAGAGACGCAGAACTATGGATTCGACGGGATGTGAGAACTGCAGTCTCAATAAGGAACGCAACCGGCGGCCATGATCGACGGCGCTCCTGTCAAGCTCGGTGTGGCTGTCCCCCGGTTACTTCGCTCGGATACTTTTGTCTCTTACACCTGATGACCTGGGCGCCACGCCGCGCAGCATTGCTTCTTAACCTCCCACATTCGACTTGAATGCTGTCGCTCATTACATTACTGGCGCTGCGCGCCGCGACGGCAGCCGGCGCCGTGGACCTCACCGCGCGTCGGGCGCCCGTGGTCGGCCTTCCGGACTGGAGCAGGGCGGGCTACGGCAGCGGCAGCGGCAAGCTGCCCGGCGACGACGCCGTGGGCAAGACTCTCGGTCCTGCCGAGCTTGCGAGCAAGTACGGCGTCGTGGCCGACGACGGCAAGGACGACAGCGACGGCCTCGAGCGCGCCATCTCCGAGATGAGCATGGGCGCCAGCAACAGCGGCGGCAGCAAGTTCGCGCTCATCCAGCTCCCCGCGGGCGTCATCAACCTCTCGCGGACCGTCTACGTCGATGCGAACCGTTTGATACTACGTGGCGCGGGGAACGACCCTGAGAACGGGGGCACGGTCATCCAGTTCGTGCCGGACGAGCTCACCAAATACGATGTGCTCGAGCCCGCGGGCGACCGCTGGAGCCAGGAGGGCATGAGCACCGAGTGGACGTACTCGACGGCCGACGGCAAGATCGTCGACGGCGCGGCGAGCAGCGGCTGGTGCGTCTTACGCGCCAAGCCCGCCCAAAACTGACTTGCCATGCAGGTTATGGCCTGGGCGCTCAGTATTCCGCGTGGGGAGCAAGGCTGTCGCTCCCAAGTTTGAGCAGCCGCTCACGCTTGCGCCCAAGAACCGCAAGGACATCTTCTACGGCAGCGTCAACTACCACTGGCGTAACGATACCAGCGTTAAAGGTTTTATGGCCGCACAGGACATGGAAATTGTCGGCAAGATGGGGTAAGAGATGTCTCGTTCTTTGGACCGCACGCTCATGTCGTGCAGGTCGAGCAAAATCTACTATAACGCAAGTACGACCTCCTGGCCGTGGCAGAACGGGGACGACGTCTGGGTCGCCGCGCCCGCTCGTTTCGTCGGTGAGTGCGCGCCGGTTCCATCTCGCACGCCGCTAAACAGTTGCCATAGACTTTGAGGCGTGGGGGGTTCAGAATCAGTCCGAGTACACGAACGAGTACATGTACCAGGTTCGCGTCGCCCGCATCATGGCCGGCTCACTCCCACTCACGCAGCGTGCAGGACTGGTTCACAGTGCAGTCCGCGGGCCGCGACGAGCTGGGCGCCTTCCTCACTCTCGATCACGATCTGCGCTTTGACGTCTATGCGAACAGCAGCAGCGGCGGGAGCCAGGTCGTCGGGAACCGCTTCACGCCCGCCAAAGTCATGCCCATCGAGCAGCCCGTCACGCATGTCGGCATCGAAAACCTCTACATCACGCAACCCATGCCCGCTCTCGACGCCAAGCACGGTGCGTCCCATTCGATGTTGCCGGGGGCTTCGTCGCTGACGATTCGAAGCGGTCAACAACTACGGCAATCTCGCGCCCGAGTCAGCCATGCACGGCGTCGTGTTCCGCTATGCGCGCGACTGCTGGATGCGCGGCGTGCGGACGTAGTGCGTCTCCGTCGTCACCCCTCGTTCGTGGAGTTGACGTGTCGATTTTAGCATGACCGGCTCACATCCTATCGCGACGGAAGCTGCACGCTTCCTGCAAATACAGGACAACGTCTTCGACGGCGCGTGGAACAAGGGCGCGGGCGGGAACGGCTACGTGCGCGGTAGCCGTGTGTGGGACAGCTTGTACTTCAACAACACCCTGCGGTGCGTCCCGCCCTCCCCCTTCTCCCTGTCGCGGCGCTCTGACAGCCCACAAGGAACCTCCGCCACTTTACGTTCCAGTGGTCCGCGATGGGCAACGTCGCGCTCTTCAACGACATGACGAACGACTTCAACTTGCACGGCGGCTGGGAGGGCTTCAACCTCGTCGAGCTCAACAAGATTAACGTCCCGTACGAGCACCGCGCACAAAAGTTCGTTGTTCGTCGCCTCTCTCGATGAATACTGAATCGGCTGCCATAGTTGCGACACCAACTGCGGTGGCGAGGGCGCGAATCCGAGCGAGGAGGACGAAGAGACTTGGGCGCCGATTTACTGGTGAGTCGCGCTGCGTGCGTTGTGCGCGCGCTGAGGCTCATTCTGTGCAGGTCGGCGGGCGACAAAGCTGCGGCGTGGAGCGGTGCAACTGGCCCGCGCAATGTGTTCTATCGGTATGTTTGTTTGCGTTGCGCAGACGGGTGCGAGGGGGGCTGATGCAGTTCGTCTGTAGGAACGAGATGAAGAAAGCGTTCACGCAGGGCGCGCAGGAGGAAGATTATTCCCCCGTAGGCACCCTTCCTTGCGCGACTGAGACATCCCGCATGGCTGACTCCTGCGCGCAGTACACCTCGAGCGGCTCAGGCTCAGCGACAGTGTGGCAGTTTGGCTGGTCAGTCGCAGCTCACAGCTCGGTAGACTCAAAACACAGGCTGACCCGACACAGGGACCGTAACACGACCACGGGCTCGCAGTACGTGCACCTCTCGCTGGACGGCAAGACACCGATGCTCGACTGGTCCTCGCACGAGCGCACGGCGTTCGAGAAGGACCCCGCGCTCGGCGTCAACGCGCGCCTGGAGGACGCGTGCGGCAGCCTGTTCCTTAAGGACGCGTCGCCGCTGACGGGCGTCACGAGCGACGGCGACTGCGGGAAGAAGATCGAAGACGCGCGCGACGGGAATAACGCTGCTGCTGGCGGCGCCCGTGTTGCGCTGTGGACTGTTGCTGTTGCCGTCGTGGTTGCATTTGTGTAGAGTCGGACCTTGCTTTCTGGCACTGTCGTTGTTTTGTCTAGTCCTCTGCACCTCTGCGCTCGTAATTATGTATAATGCCCCGTCGCCCATGAACCCAACATTACTCTACGTCTTGGTCACCGCATTACTCGTCGTCTTGGTCACCGCATGCACCATGATGGCGCCCGCTTCCTCGGGTGCGTACTGCTCGTCAGTGCAGCGACTTGTTGTCGAAAATGAGGGTCAGAGAGATGTATTCAGGTGGGTCAGAGAGAGATGTACAGTACACTATCGATGCAGAAGAGAGTGAGAGATCATGAAAGTCGTATCGATGATAAATCAAAGTCCCAAGTCCAAGTGAGAGATACCAAATGCTAGACAAGCCGGACTACTGAACCTCTGGCTTCGCCTCCGATGCCGCCTCCAACCTCGCTTTACATTCCGCGATGTGCTCGTTGAGTGTGTCGACCCGCTTGTAAAGGTTCCCGCACCATTCGCAGCGGAAACGCGCCATCACATGGGTCATCATGTGCTTGTAGTGCGCCCTCGGGTTTGGGCTGGGGTGGAGGCAGTTCGTGAAGGCGCAGATGGTGTTGTTGGGGTCCATAGAAATCGACTGCCTGTGAAGGCTCTCCGCAATGTCGTAGGAGACGAGCGTCTTATCCTTCTTTGAGGTGTGACGAGGAGACGGATGGACGATATGCGCCTTCTTGGAGGTGCCGGAGACGGTGAGGACCTTCTTGGGCAGCTGACCAGGAGCCATGGTCGGATGCTCCGGGGGCGGAGGCGGCGGGAAGTTAAACGGCGTTGGAAAAAGTATCTTGGGTACCTGTGGCACCGTCGCGTTGATATGTTGGGTCGCGTTATTATTCTGGGGTGGAGGTGGAAACTGGAAAGGTGTGGGTGTCGCGGCCGCTGGAGTCACCGGCTGTGGCTGGCCCATATTGGCGCTGAGGACCTGCGGGGTTTCGTGCTCGGTCTCCGCGGCAGAGTTGGCGTCCGCTGGCGCCAGAGGAGGCGGCATGTTGGCCCAAGCGTACAAGCGCTCAAGCTCCTCTTGCGTCCAGTGACCCTGGGAGCCGAGTGCTGCAGGTGCGGAGCTCGGCGCGTCGTTAGCAGACAGGACGCCGACGAACATGTCGTTCGCTGCATCCGCAATGTCGGTCTCTGGAGAGTCCCTCTCGCACAGGGCCGTGTCGATGATATCCTCGAGCGCCAGACGCGGGAGGACGGCCATCGCTCGGGGGTGTGAGTGATGAGCGCCATTCCCACAGCGTCGCGCGCGTTATATACACTCTTGAGAACAACGAGAGGGTGGTACACCTGCCAGTGAAGCGAGCGTCGGTATGCAACAAGTATAGCGTGGAGCCCGATGAAGGAAGGAAGCGACGGGCGCGAGTCCAGCTGGGACTATGCATTGTGCAGCGCCCTGCGCATTACAGAGATGAAATATGAACGATGCGTAGGCATAGAAGGGCAGTGCATGTCCACGGGGCGTGGTTGGGTCCAAGCTGCAGCCAGTGTTCGAGCTCGCGTCGAGGTGAGACACAGGTGTAGAGGAAGTATAGGCAGATGACGGGTCCTCATGGCCAGTGTGAGCGAATGAGATGGTAGTCGAAATGCTCAAATTCGGGTAGAAAATACTGCTATACAATGGGAACGTCGATCAGGTGCACAAGGGAGCGACGAATCATTCGCCCAAAGCCGGGTCGCCACTTTCCGCGGAAGTATTCCAGACAAAACATGATGCATTGACCACGCGCCCACTGTCGTCCAATACCTGAACGTTCGAGAGGCGATAGTAAGAAGATTCGTATTCCCGCAGCAACGCAAGTTGCGCGACGGAGCACTGGTAAAGGCAACCCCGTACAGTCCGCGTAGACACGGGCGCGTCCCCGGCAGCCTGGGAGCCAAACGCATACGAATAATGCATCCACTGTTTGGAGTCCCATTGCTCGTCTGCTAAAGAAGCAGGGATAAGGACGGGGGTCTCCTTCGGCGGCAAAGACAAGATGATGCGCAAGGTCTCTGGGTCAGTCAACGTTCCGTAGAAGAATAGTGTGCGGGTCGGTGTGATTTTGAGAACGAAAGTCAGCCCCGAGACGCTGCTGCCGCCAACGACGAAGTTCAGGCCCGTTTCTGAGTAAATGTCGCCGAGGAATCGACGCAACACAGTTGCTTGTCGAGTGTCAAGTATGACAGCGTAGCCATCAACAGATTCCATAGGCGTACGTTTGGAAGCATAAGAGTTCGAGAGTAGCGCCTTGGGCCGTGTTTGATACGCGATAAAATTCGGTGCGCGCAGGCTGGACGACCGGTTCTTCGATCCTAATGAGTGCCTCCACAAGGTCCATTTGGGTTACCAGGGCATCATATAGGAAGTAGCACGCAGCGTCTGACGAATCCGCGCGCAACGGGCGCATCAATCGGTTGTCCTGACCGTCGGGCGGTCCAGCTTTGCCTCGTTCTGAGCTGCCTCCCAGCGTAGTAAGAGGCCGCCGACCGCCACGAGCACGAGGGATACGCGACATAGATGGGCAACACTCTCTGACCGATCTGTTGTCTGAGGGGAAGACGAAAGCTGGCAGCATCGGCGGAGTTCCCAGTTCAGCTTTCCTCCTGAGCATGTAAAGCATCGCACAAGGGCTTCATCTACTCGTACTACATCCAATGGAATACCTATCTGTAAGCGTAGCTAGCAAGAGGGGCGCTAATATACACGTGGACGTGGCATCGACAGCCGTCGACAATAAACATACACGATTCCTACTGGTAAGCTATGGAGGGTAAAAGGCAGGCTCGGGAGTCAGATATACATATATAAGACAGGAAAGCGAAAGGGACAAGAATCTGGACAGCATCAAAAGCGACGGGAAGGCAAGGCAAAGTCAAGAAATCAGGACAGGATAGCAAGCGGCTGCCAACGCAAAGTGACGACTCGGACAAACTCAAGGCCATCCATCCCGGCAGTTTCTATCTGGCTTCTTCGAGTTACGACCAGGACAGCTGAGGCGACCACAGTCGCGGCACGGCCTGTTACAGTGCTGTCGGCCGCCCTTGCCCTTGCAGTCGTCCCCGCCGCACTTCTGGCAGTGACGCACTCTTGAGCGTTGACGCGATGGTGACACCTCATCCGCGCCACCCGCTGCATTGTTGGAGTGGGAGGACATGCTGGTATCTGGCGCAGAGAGTAGCGAAGGATGGTGCGAACTCAGCGGCGGGTACGCGGACGGCGCCGCACTCGTCAGCGCCGCCGAATACGCAGACTGCGGCGGGTGCCCGGACGACGCGCCGTACACAGGCGGGCTCTCCAACGGCCTGACGCGCGGGCTCGGGTCGTGCGCGCTTGTCGGCGTCGGAGGCTGAGGCGCGGGCTGGCGGTAGTACTGGCCCGGCGCGTGGCTGGGCTGCGGGTGCAGATGCTGAAGCTGCACGGCCTGGGGAGCGTGCGCCGGCCGCGTCGTCTGCATGGGCGGTAGTGCATGCGCCAGACTCGACGAGCTGGGCGCCGGCGTGGGCTGCTGCTGTGGCGAGGCGTTGTACCCGGATGGCTGTTGTTGGTGCTGGCTTGTGCTGTACTGCGGCGCAGAACTTGACGGCGGCGGGTACGACGACTGGTAGTAAGATGGCGGACCGGCGGGTGGCGCATACCCACCACCGCTGCTTTGGCGCTGGGACGGCGGCTGCGTCTGCGTGGGATGATTCGACTGCACTGGGCTCTGCTGCATCTCGTGCTGCTGCTGCTGCTGCTGCTGCCGATATGCTGCAGACTGGGGCTGCTCCGCGTACAGCTCTCGTCGCTGGGTCGGCGGGGGGTACGCTTCCGTTCGAGTGGACGGAAAACTCGTCTCTGTCCTATAATGCGATTGCGGCGGCGGGGGTGGCTGCGGCTCTGCACGCGATGACGAAGCATATCCTTTGACTAAACGTCAATAATCTGGTACCACATCCAAGCACGACCCACGTACCATCTGGCGCTCTAGAAGTCGAACCATACCCAGTCTGAGCATCCACCGACGAACGATACGATGTCGAGTGATCCGGTTGCTGCTGTTGCTGGTAGGTATACCCGCTGGGCGGTTGCTGCTGCGTCTGCTCGCGCGCATACGCAGTCTGCGGTTCACGTCCGTAGGTCTGCTGACTCTGCGTCTGCGCCTGCGACTGCTCGCGCGCAGCGTATGACTGTTGCTCGGTCGCAGACGAATACCGGGCCTGCTCAGCCCTGGCCGCCGCGGCCGAGCCAAACGCCGGCGAGTCCTGTTGCTGCTGCTGCTGCTGGGAAGTCCGATATGACGGCGCTGGCTGCTGTTGCTGCTGCAGCTGCGTGTCATAATGGGGGCGCGTATACGATGCTCCAGCACTCGTAGGATGAGCTGTTGTTGGTGTGAGGGACTCCAAGCGTGTCGGCTGCGGCAAACTGTATGAGCTGGCTGTCGAATCGTGGCGCGTACTAGTCTGCTGTTGGTGCTGCTGCTGCTGCTGCTGCTGCTGAGGGGGCTGGGCCTGCTGCTGCTGTTGCTGCGCCTGCGTCGCTGCCGGAGCTGTTTGCTGCTGCTGCTGCTGCTGCGACGGCTGAGTCTGCTGCTGCTGCTGCTGCTGCTGGTGCATCGGCTGCGTCTGCGTATGCGACAGTTGCAACGCGCTGACTTGGGGAGTATTTTGCTGCTGTTGACTTTGCTGCTGCTGCTGCTGCTGCGTCTGCTGACTCTGCTGCTGCTGAGCCGGCGCCGCGGCTGGGGCACGATAATACATCCCGCCGGGCCCATGCGGCGAATTATGCATGGCAGTGGGATGTATAGTGCCTGGCGCAGCGGGGAGCATATGCAAGTTCGGGTACGCCGATGGCAGCGGCTTACTCGGCACAGGCGCCGCCGCCGCCGCGGAGGACGGATGCGGACGCTTGACGCCGGCGACTTGCGGCGGCTCGGGTGGGCTGCGCGATGAAGACGCCGGCTCAAGGTCGGGGTCAACGTCCATCGCATCCGGCGAGTCTTCGACGCTCGGGCTTTGCTGCGGGGCTGGCCGCCCGTTCACCTGCGGCTGCTGTTGGTGCTGCTGGTGCTGCTGCTGAGCGGGCTGCTTGGCCTGTTGTTGTTGCTGCTGCTGCTGCTTCGGAGCGGCCGCCTTCGGCCGAGGCTGCTGCTGCGCAGGTTTTGGCTGCTGCAGCCCCTGGGCCGGTCGCTGCTGCTGCTGTTGCTCCTGGGCGGGCCGTTGCTGCTGCTGTTGTGCTACTGGTTGCCGCGCGGGAATAGCAGTAGCTGCCACGCGCTGAGGCGTTGCCGTAGCAGCGGACGCAGCGGGCTTCGACTGTGCGGCTGCTGCGGCAGGCGGTTTCGCATTGGCATTGGCAGTTGTTGCTGAAGCAGCGGAAGGCAAGGCGGTAGGAGCGGGGCCGGGAGGCACAACGCCGTTCGGCATCGGCTTCTTGTGTCGTCCTCGGTCGGGCGCGATGGGCCCGCCCGAGGGTATCTGGTTCGCTTGGTAGGCGGTGTAGTAGTGGGCGTTCGCGTAATGCTGTCCAGCAAACCCAGCGTCAATCCAAATTCATAGTAGGGTCGGACGAAAAGACATACGTCGTGCACCGGGTCTTCGCGAATGAGCTCGTCGTTCGCCATTGCAGCCCACATCCCTCGCACACACTCGACGATCTTCTCCAGGCTCGAGCCCGATGCGACCATCGAGCGCGCAAGGCCAAACAGCGACGTCGACACACCGGATGCCTAAAACGCGCCAAAAGCAGAATTAGCGCTGTGAACATCGCTAAGGGTCGAGGAGGCGCGCCTTCATTTCGTCATCAGCCACGCCGGCGCCGCGCACAACACGGGCAGGGAAGTCGCGCACGAGCGCTGTGGGGATCATGCGCAGGATGCGCTCGTCCCACGAGTACCAGCTTTCTTCGCACGGTGTGCAGGCGTATCTGTCGACGCAAAGGGTCAGCCTTAGTTCGACAGGCAATGAGGATCGCTGCGGCGCGAAAACTGGGGGCTGAAACGTTTCGAAGCACCCGGCGGTCTCGACGAGCGGAGCCGGTCACAAACTGTGCAGTTTCGACGTTGCGAGTTTCATGTGTGAATGAACTTACTTGCACCCAATGACCCAGAACTCGTGCTCGAGCCCACAAGTGTCGAGCACGCGCTTCGGTTTGTCGTTACCGTTGATGCCGCGGTGTGTGAGGCTGCCCGTGCGACAACTTGGGCACCGGATCCCGCTCCACACGAGCTGCAGCGGGTCCCAGAAGAGAAAACGCGCAGCGGGCGGTGATCCGCGGACCAGGTTGGTAAAGTACGACGATGCGGTCGGCAGCCAGAACGTGCGCAGCGTGCCGTACAGGTTCGGGATGGCGGGCATCGGCTGCGGCTTTGTGAGCTCCTTGAGGTGCGCGTGGTACGCGGCCATGATTTGCGGCGGGATGGTGTTGGTCGCTGGTGGCACGGAGGCGTTCAGCGCGTCCAGAAGCGCGGCGAGCAGCGTTTGCGGGTCGAGCAGCGGATTCGGCGGCGGCGCAGCGGGCAATGCGGGGAGAGGCGGGGCGGGTACGGGCACGAGTGCTGTTGTCATCGTCGTAGAATTCGAGGTGGGTGCGTGCGAATGCGAGGCCGGCGGAGGTGGATGATGCTGTTGAGACTGAGGCGGAGGCGGGGGATGCTGTTGCTGCGGAGGAGGGTGTTGTACAGACGCAGGCCGGGGCTGCTGCTGCGGATTGAGTGCGCCAGCAAGCGAGGAGGACGAGGAAGCCGCCGCCGCCGCATTGTTCGCCTGAGCCTGGGCAGCCGTAGGCTGCTTTGTGTTCGGGCGTTGCGGCGGTTGTGGCTGCTGAGACTGCGGTTGTGAAAGAGACTGAGGCTGAGACGGGGCCGCCTGTTGCTGCCCATTATTCGTGGAATTAGGTTGGTGCTGCTGCTGCTGCTGGGTGTGCCCATTGGGTTGCTGGGCCTGAGGCTGAGGCTGAGACTGTTGTTGCTGCTGAGCCGATTGAGCCGGCGGCCAACTAAAAGTCGCGTTGTCAGGCAAGCCCCCCGCCGATGCACGCGGCGCAGGCTGGGTGGGCTGCATGGTGTCGCTGCCGGGTATGTTGGTCTTGCGCGGCCGGCCGACTGGCCTGGCCGCCGCCGCCTTGCTCGCCGGCGCGCTGCCCGGCGGCAAGCCATCCTTTCGCGGCCGGCCAACTGGCCTCTTGGGCCCGTCGCCGTCCTTCTTGGTTGTGCGCGCCTTCTTCGCCGGCGGCGGCTGGCCTACGGTTGTCCCGCCAGTGCCGCCGCCTGGCGGCAGCGCCAGCCCAAGCGGCTGGGTCAGGAGCAGGCCGTTCGAGTCCATCGCACGCTCAAATCGCCAACGTCGCCGCCGCCGTCGTCCAAGAGGTTTCCGAGGCTGCCGCGTACAGTGTACGGCGCGGATGGGACTTATCCCGCCGTTTTGCGTGGCATCACGGTCTTTGCCGGTCACGCACTATAGTAATCGTCACGCCATCTCCACGGAGCTAAAGGCTGTCGTCGCCATCTCCTCCATTGTTCACGAAAAAATATGAGAAAGATGGCATGGTTGACATGTAGTTGTTTCATAATGAATTTACAAAAAATTCTTCAATGAGATAGAGTCCACGGCTTTCGGAGTCAATCAGAAGCTGCAGAGGTACCCGCGGAAATCGTTATCAAATGCTAATACAGCCATTGCCCACAAGACGAGTGCACCTGGAGAATTCAGTAGATTTCCAATCTCAATATCATTCACGAACGTTCAAATAAGTAGGCAGAGGACGAAAATATCCTTAGAACTGCATCATACACCCTCTGTGATATGATTATCGAGTCAACATGCTCTCAAGATTTCGCAAGCCCCTGCCAGCCAGTGGGAAGGCCACTATTCTGGGTCATAAATGCCAAGGTAATTTTTTGTCTACCTTGAACGAAGGCAGAGTTAGTCCCCCGTTCAAGCCACTAGCAGTCAGATGAGCAAACTGCTAAGCCTAACCCAACAATACACTGATTCAGATACGATGCTGCCATATAGTTTGAGATGGCTCGAGACGGTAGCCCTCTCGCCGCGTCGGATGATTTATCGTTGTTCACTGCCAAGCCTCCGACATGCAAAGCCTGCATGTGGAAAAAATGTACTGCAAAAGAGTACTTGGTATGGCGTATCCCATAGCCGAGACCAAGAAAGAGATGGAATTCCAACGGCGTGACTGTGCACGCCCTGTGGCTCTTGTGGGTCGACGTACGGGACTTGTGGACGTGACGATGTAACTTGAAGTATCAGCGGGCGCGACTGGGCTGGTGTCCTCCTGCGCATATGTATTGTAAATCGAACGCAGGCCAGCTGTAGGGTTCAAGCAGACCGAGTGGCGAGACGAGCAATATAAAGCGCTTCATGCCGCGGTGAGCATGAGAGAAGCGACGATCAAAGACAGGTTTTTGTGGTCCAGCGTCCGAGGCGTTGGATGACGTTGTCGGCCGCGGTCCTGCGGAGCGGTTATCGGTGAGAGCGATCGTGTCTGGCCATACGAGTTCGCCCAGACGCATAAGATTCAATCCGACAGAGAACGCATGCGGCTCGCGATTCAGGATGGAGCGCCAGTTCCCTGAACACACAAGGTCGCTGGGACGTTCGTGCTGTGTTCGGCGGCGCAGCGGTATCCTTCCATCAAAAAGCCCACGCAGCACAGTGAGCGCTGGCGATGCCCGACTATTGAGGCGTGCTGTAGGCCCTGAGGCGCACCGCCTGGCGTGTCGAATGGGCACGATTCGTGCAGGCGCAGAGACAGAGAGTGACGGTCAGATCCCGTCATCTCACCCCACGCGAGCAGGTTGGAATACGTGCTTATCCATCAAGGAAGTCAACATGACGCGTAGCAGGCGATGGGAACATGAGAGGAACAGTTGCCACCAGGTCACGTGATCGTCAGTCGAGGGCGTATCTGAGGTCAAAGTCGTTAGTCAAGCTTCATAAAGCTTATTGCCGGCGGCCGAACGAGTGGGAGAGCGCGGGTATAATATGCCGCCTAATAGTCATAATGATAGTTCGCAGACTGTCGCGAGGGGCGCATGGGAGAACGCGAAGGCAACCTGAAAAGCGACTGGAACGCACAGAAATAGATCAGCACATTGCAGGGATGATGGGGAAGGTGGGGAAAGGTGCGAACGTCGAAATTTCAGCCTCGTCGGCCTTATATGTGTTTTCGGAAATCACATGCGTCACTGGCGCCAAATCGGGAAATTGCCCGATATGGACGAATGAGGACGATGTGAATGTCGATGCAATGGCGGAAACAACACGCCCTGACGTCACAGAGATGTTTGAACGGCGTGTTTTACGTCCATAATCGGGAGCAAGGACATTGAGAGGCTGAGTGCGCTGGGCGCAATGCCAGCCTGGGCTTCAGTCAGTCAGTGTGCACTTGTTGCAGTCCATATCGCCAGCGCACTGGGCCAGAGAGAATCTACATGGGAGTTAATGTGTCTAATTCATTATGTAAGGTAAGAGTACAGAGTGCATGCATCAAAGAGAGGGGCAACGGTTTCGTAGAAAAGGGCAGGTATGATATACGAATGCTCGGCAGTGGGGAAGCAAGGACTCGGGCTGATTTAACGTAGAGGGAAAATGCTACGTCGACGAAGAGAAGGTTTCAACCCGCCGCCAATGAATTCTCCGACGCACTGCGAACCAAATGAGGAGCTGGTCGATGGCAAACTGCGCGATGAATGCCACTGCGACCAGCAAGCCTCTATTTACCCGGCATTTAGACTTCATTTGAGCAGCAAGTGGAAGTGAAGGCACTCACAGAAGCCCTTGGTCCTGCAGTTTTGACCATGTGCCCTTGCTAATATTGAGGAACGTCAGGAGCGCGACGCTGATCGCCATCCCGGTTCGCGCGAGTACCGAGGCCCAGATATACCGATCTACAGCGCCCAAAGAAATCAGCGTGTCGTTCAAAGGTATCACGCTGACTGTTAGTAACGCACGTTTCGGTACCCAAGCGTTAACGAGCGCGATGAGGGCGAGGGACGCGAGGAACGCGCCCGCGGCGACGGGAATCCAGAGCGCAGACGCCTGAACATCGTTGACCTTGGCATCCAGAACGTCCTCCAGCGCGAACTTCTCGTTCCCGATATCGTCCGTACGCGCTGCACCGCCCACCGTCTGGATGTAGTTCGTGAAGTTCGCACGCATATCATCGTCCGCCAGCTCGAAATTCTACAACGTAAGATACGGTCAGCCAGACCCCGACCGGCGGCTCAAGGTGATGAGCGAACCTCAAAAATGTTGAGAAATACTTGCGCAAAGGCCTTATTGACGAGTTCGTTGATGTCCGCGTCCCTCTGCTCTTCGGTATAGCCCGTGAAGTTGTTCCCACGGATTTGCTTGATGCCATCGCTGATAACCTTCTTGAAGTCGACCCCGACGTTGCGGAAAGCGGCGATGACGGCTTGGTCGGCGTCCTCGCCGCCCTTCGGCTGATCCGCACGCTTGATAAACCATATCGTCGTGCTCATCAGACTCTGCTCAAGTTGGTTGAGCGTCGATGAATAGGACGGGAGGGAAAGAGTAGAAAGGCAGTGGGAAGGGGGAGGAGGGAAGAAACGGAGGACGAGAGTAGTGTGAGAAAAGGCGGAGAAGAGAAACGTACCGAGTAAACAAGAGTGTTCTTCAGCGCCTCGAGCAGGACAATGATGGCCAGGTGCAGGGGGAAGTGCAGCAGGACATTCAGCTTCGACCGATTCTGCATCGAGAGCGTGCGCCGCTTGAAGCCGTCGAAGTACAACAGGAAGGCGAAGGTGATCACCAGCGTCGCGCTTGCTGCGACGCCGCCCGTCTCCGCGCTGAAGCCGATCGCGCTCGCCGCGAGGACCAGCGTGCCGGCCAGGGAGTTCAGACCTGAAGTCGCAACGATTCGCGCATGTGAATTGATAGAAAAGCCAGAGAGCATGGACGGACGGACCTTCTCCGAGAATGATTGTAGTCAGCGAGCTCAGCCGCTCGCCCATCGTGTCAACGTTGCGTAGCTGGCGTCCATCGACACTCGGGACGAAAAGGAAGACGAGTACTTCGGCGCCAACTCCGCCAAGCCACAGCAATAGTTTCGCCCAGACCGAGGCGGGTGTGAGGTTGTTCTTGATGACGAGGAAGGCACCGCCGAATAAGAGAAACGAGACGATGTAGGTGCCTATCTGAATGAGGACGCGGTTACGTTGCCGCTGCTGTTCGAGAGTGCCTTTGCGCAGGTAATAGAACACTGACGAGGAAGGGCTTCAGAGCGAGGACTTGAAAATCGGACGAAAATACTCACCGCGGACGTAGGAAATAACGAGGAAGAGCCGCGTCGCTGCGAACAGGCCCGAAATTCCGAGCATCGACTTGCGGGCGTATTGAAACTGTCTGCGTGCGTCGTGAGGAATGGTCACACTTGATCGCTCATGCCTACAGGAAATCCTCTAGCGGCGCTTTCTTTGGGTCGACTTGTGTGGAAAACGGGTTGAAATCCTTGGTAAAGGCTGAGAGCGTGCCAAAAATTGTCAACTGAACGAGCAGCATGGCTCGATGAAACCTTGAGCAGATGTCAGACTCTTAGAATCGAAACCTGGAGAAGAAATGAAGTACCAGTCGTTGGTATAGAACTGGAAAACGACATGAGAAGGCGTATTGTGAGAGAGGAGTGGCCGCTGCTGACCTTTGTATCATACGAAACCTGTGCAGCCCAAAGCCACCATGCAAGAACAAAGAACACGGCGTAGGACATTAGCGTCTGTTGCCGTGTCAGAGGGGACGCGGATAAAGTCAAATAGAACACACAGAGAACGTTGTCAGCTGGGTGTTGTTGGTGAGATTCGAGAACGTAGTCTGCAAGTCGACCGGTCAGAAAACAGAGTTCTAATGTGGGAGAATACTCGAGGACACTCACCGTCCAGGCCAGATCGAAGAACTGAATTGATAATATCGGTCAGAGCTTGGTAGTCCCGTAGGCATCGCGACGCACTATCCCTAACCAGTCCGGGGGACCGTTGTCGGCGGATTCTGCGTTATCGTCCTTGTGCTGTTGTCGCGTGACGGCATCGAGTGCGGTGACAGGCTCGGGGAACTTGACGTCCAGGGGCGCGCTCGGAGCTATTGGGGGATACGCGTGCGAGAGCAGCGGTAGCTGGGGCACGCTGCTGGAATCTGAGTAGGACGACGCCTGCGGTTTATGCAGAGATTCGGAGCGCAGCGGGATGGGTGCAATGCGTTCCAGCTTTTCCTCGTCTTCTGCCGTCAGGTCGAATTTTGGCGCGCTGACGAAGGGGGTCTCGCTGAGCGGTACGACGCGAATATCGGCAGCACTACCAGTGGACGTCAGCGAGTTGAGTACGGGGAACTCAGCATTAAACATGCCTTTGAGGATCAGGCTCGCGGGTGAACGACCGCAAGAGCTTTTGCAGGGCCACCATGCTGACTGGTCAAACAGAAGCGGGAAGGGAGAACGATGAGGCAACTTGGGCCAAGGCGAAAGATATCGCCGTTATTTATATGAGCCATTAGCAGCATTCGCTTGCCAGATAGTCCTGGTGGCGGTGAAACGTAATTCATGGCCGGTGCGTAGCGAGCGGGGTAAACGCTACAAGTGAACTGATGAAAACACTGAAGGCTATAATTTCGAGCTTGTCGTACGTCGCACACAGAAATGAGCCACTTTTTTGCCACTTGTCTTGCGCAGGCCTGCAGGCATGAGGGTAAGAGCAAGTTTGCCGTACAAGGCGTTGCGAGCGGACATGAGCCAACAGTCTCGGTCATCCAACGCCGATCATCACAGCCACTGAGTCGGCGCACCGGCGCTTTCCCTTTTTGTCGCTGAACTTCCAATGCTGGTCTCGGCACTTTGCAACAGGCACGCGGGCAGTGGACGTCAACTGCGTCGCAGGCCAATTAGAACGAAGACTAGATTTGTTTCCTCGATTGACAAACTGCGTACCGCCTGCATCAGCTCTCTCCCTTTCACCCCCTTCGAACCGAAGACTCGAAATGTGAACAGGCAGGATTTTGTAACTCGTTGGAAGTACCTAGTCAGAACTTTAGGCCGCGGTTATGAAGTGGCCCGCTGTTGTTCCTTAGGTCCTCTCCGTGACCAGTGCATGACCAGAAAGTATGACAAGCTTCTGAATTTTCTGCTCAATATTTTACGGAAGCTGCTCCCATCAAATCCCACGGCTCAACAGGCTGAAGGCTTGGAGCAGGACAACACCTACCCGGAAGCAAACTAGCAGAGGTCTCAATCTGCGCTGAGTCTGGGTACTGAACATCCTTTGCACGCACGGTTGAGCGCCCAATTGCTCATGGGAACTCATACGTATACCTGATTATGCATTGCGCTTGATGTTTCCTTCACATCCGCACGGTGCGTGTTAAGCCATTGATTCATCTCTTCTGCAAGATTGAAGCGTCGCGGGAGCTATGACTGCAAGTCTGCAACTGTTGCCTGGGCTTATGCGCGGCCAATAGGCGCCGTTATATGCCTTTACGCCTACACACTCTAAATCACATGTCTGCGCGGAGAATTTACATTGTCCGTCATGTCTTATTAATAAACGGCAGCTTGGGGTACGAACTCGGTTGGAACTTGCACAGTGGGAGCTCACTAACTGACCGGCAGCTCGTACGTTACATTCGAGGTCTTGATTGTTAGCCCAAGATCTAGATAAGCCGGGACCGGGCTTTGCAACACGTGAGGTCCCCAGGGAGTTGGCAAGGCGGTTTCCTCAGGGTTAGAGCTTCCTCAGACGCCGGCACCGCTGAAGGTGTGCCAGCGGTTTCCCCCGTGGTCCCTGGCTTGTTCTTTGGTTCCTTGGTGCATCAAAGGCCTATTCCTTGTCCATGAAGCAGTGAGAAGATATGGACAGTATCGGGAAGACCGCGCTCGAGGTCCTTTGTCTGAAACGCTCGTAGTACCGACGGCTATTCAGCCTCCAGTCTATGTCTCCGCTCCTAGGTTCGTAATACGGTGACTATGCGCTTAGGAGATTAACGTGAGAACTCCCCCTGATAGCCAATGCTCGCGTGCACACCCGCCGCATTTTTCCCGCTGGGGTGCGAGGATTCGGTTCGTGCGTCCATCTGGGCCACTACAGACTCAGAATCTTCAGGAAATATTTTAAATTTCCCTGGAGACCGAAATGCAGACGCTCGCAGGTAGCGCACAGGCCTGCTCATCTGTGCGCTTCGCTTTGTCTTGACTGTGTGATTGTCGAAAGGAGTCCGATGAATCTTGCGCTGCCAGGCACGGCATGCGAGATGTTCGCAAGAACTCACGCGAGAGGCCCTCTTATTCCCCTCTGTTCTGCATTCAGCATCTTCTGAAATCTCGCGTCCTTTTTCTTAGTGATCTGTGGAGGCCGAGATTCATTGCTCTCCGCGGTATAAAGCACGACAAAGAGCAATGAGGGGTTCCTCAGAGCCAGCAGCCAGCCAGCCTTACTCCCACAATAACAACAGCCGGAATGAACTCGCGCATCTTTTCCCTCGTCCTGTTCTTCCTCAGTTTCGGGCTCTTTGCCGTCGCGTCGCCCCTCGACGCCGACCTCGAGGCACGCGACATGGAGAAGCGTGCGTCCGCCGTTGTGGATGTCATCGCCAAACTCTCCAGCGAGGTCAACAGCGCTCTCAACACTTTCAGCTTCGGTGAGCGCAGCGAGTCTTGCCAAGTCTACAACAGCAACTCACTTCCTCGCAGCCGCCAATGCCAATGCTGGCCCAAACATCAACGCGATCACCAGCGCTTTCGCCACTGCAACTAATAGCCTCGAGCTCATGGACTCCGTCTTCCTCTCCGCTGCCGATAAGAACGCCGTCGCCAAGAACGTCGCGGACGCGATCAACAACGCCGCCGACCACATCAGCAAGTCACCCCAGACTGTCTCCGCCATCACGGCCAGCGTGCTCCTCGACGCTCAAATCAAGGTGGGCGTTCAAGCGCCAACTATTCTCAGTCGCGTTACTCACGATATTTCTCAGCTCTTCTTGAACATCTTCGGCATCGTCGTCGTCGGCGTCGTGGGCATTATCGCCAAGCTGTGAGCATTACGGTGCACTGAGAGTCTCAACCTTCTTTCTAACTCACTGTTAGGATTATCAACGTCAAGCTGTTCCTCACCGTGCGTGCATTCGATGTGAATCGTACCTCAGCCACTGATGCCCGCGCTGCAGATCCACCTTGTCCTTGTCGCTAACATCTTCATTGACATCCTCGGCATCGTCATCATTCTCTAAGGACTCTACTTGAATGTCACTTTTCTTTCTCAACGGGTGTTTACGGGGTTTAAGCATTTTTGGCCCTCTACATGTACTTACGCGCTCACCAATTGGGAGAACGCCTACGGGTAGTGGAACCTTTTTTCTACGCAGCAATGCGCGTCTTAGCATGACTGAGCAATTCGCGGCCGCGACTGCCAGAGCCGGAGTGAAAGAGCGACTAAGTATATTAAGCGTCAACATTACAGTATCAGACCCTGCGTGTAGTCCGCATTTCGGCCATTATAGCATGTATCTCAATCAACCTTGAAGGAGCGCAATTTTTAGGAGCGGAAGAACGCACGAGAATAATTTCGCAAGGCACTTCGGACAGCATTCACCCCCCTCTCCCCGGATCTGCAGACGCACCAATCACTCGGAGCCTTCCCTGCTGGAGCTCGTGCTCGCGAGTGTCGCGCGACTCTGCCGCTGGCTGCCGTAACCGCTGTAGATACTCTCGGGTCGTCCTTCGACGAGGCGCGTGCCGGCGTATATGAGCGCGATGCTAATAGCGATCATGACGCCGTATACGGTGCACGCGGCCAGCGGGACAAACACCGCGCCGACCTTCCAGTGAGGGGACGTGACGAAGGACGGGGCGTGGATGGTGGAGTAAAGTGCGCTGGATGCAGAGAGATGCCCAGCCGACCACGCCCACAGGCTCGTGAGCGCGGCCGGCCCAATGGCGCGCATCGTCGATGTGGCCGTCTGCGCGAGGCCATTGGCCGCGCCGAGCGATGCGCGCGGGGCGGCGTGCGAGACGAAGATGAAGATTGCCGCTGTCAACAAGTCTGAGTAGACTCCTGCAATGGAGATTTGGTTGCACGCACCGAAGCAGAATTGCGTGCCCATGTACGTCGCAAACCCTCCCGCCAGTAGTAGCCACACCGTCGCCGCGCCGTCCTGTGACCGCCAGTCGTCGCCCAAGGATGCGGCAGAGACCCAGGTGAGCGCCCAGATGAACCAGAGCAGGAGGAATGCGGACGCGCCGAGCACGAAAACGCGCTTTTCTCCCAGGCGCACATGTAGGCGTGGGAAGAGGACGGCCTGGACGGGTAAGTTGATCACGCCAGCTGATCCCTATAGTGATTCAGGAAGGAAAACTGCCAGAGAAGAGAGGCACCGACCATCCACCACCCAATGACACTGGGCTCGAGCCCAAGCCCGCCGGCGCTCACAGGCGAGCTCATGAAGAGTGGCTGCAGCGCGAGGTAGCCGATATCCGTCAGCGCCAAAAGCGCGTACGCTGTGACGGTCGCACGCAGCCGCGGCGTCATGATGTCGCGCAAGCTTCGCGTCGGGCTCGGCGACGGCGAGGTTGGCGACGGCGGCGGGCGCAGAAGCGCCGTGGCCTCGGTGCTTGGGGCGATCAGTAATGCTTCGGGATCGCCGTTGTGCGTTGGCTGGTCTTCGTCGATGGGCGCTGCTGTCTGACATGACAGCTACGCGTGAGCACAAGATGAGCAGCATGCAAGAAAAATGTTGCGCACCTCGCGGAACCAGGCGGCAGTCGCGATGCAGACGAGGATGGAGAATGTCGCGGCCGTTGCGCATGGCAAGAAGTATGGCCAGTCGCGGAAGAAAGTGAGGCGTCCGAACACGCTGTCTGGGAAACGCTCGTACGGGTGAGCTAGGCCACCGCCTATAAATGGTCTGAAAGAATAGTAAGTAATGAAACAGGACGGTGGTATCATGGTGGCGTCAGGTCGTAAGTTGATTACTGGACTCACCCAATCGACGAGCCGAGCGACCATATAATAGGCATGAAAGCAAAGGCGCGAGCCATATTGCTCTCGTCAGTCAGTTCAGCCATGGCGCTTTTGCTGACCCCGACATTGCCGTTGAGCGCGCCGGCGAGGGCGCGTGCGAGCATGACAGCAATGAAGCGCCGACTGTGCCCAGGTTTTGCAGCCAAGCCGAAGGCAAGCATGCTCATTGCCAGGCCAGATAGACCGCCCATGAGCACTGGCCTGCGACCAACAATGTCCGAGAGCCTGCCCCAGTGGAGGACGGCGACAGCCTCAGTAAAAAAAAACAACGACTCGACGAGCCCAGCATAGTAGCCAGTCTGAGCCGGAGATTCCACCAGGCCAAGCTCCAGAACGAGTTGGGCGATGAATGGGTAAATGACTGTGCTGGTTATGGGCTCGGCGAGCTGGATGGCGAAGAGTAGCGAGAGTTGACCCCAGGGTAACGGAGACGGCGGCGACGACAAAGCGGCCATTAGGAGAAGGACTGAACGCTAGCCGGGCGCGTCTCTGTGGCTATAAGGCGAGCGTCTTCTTCTTAGTCGCCGGTCATTGAACATCGCGGTTTCGGGACGAGAGGCGTTCATCGGCTAACGCCTGTCGCCGTGCGCTCCTTGGACTTGGACCGTCATCATCTCTCCGAATGTTGCTCATCATTGCCATGCTACAATCGCTCCAGTCATAAATGCTTTTCAATGTGATTCAGTGCAGTTCTGCCCCGCTTCTGGTGATCGACGACCCAGCCTGTCTTCTGAATCTCAAACTGCCCAAACTGTCACTGGTCGCTTCTCCCGGGACTAGTTCACCGCGCCCATGTCTATGCTGGCTTCTCGCTCGTCAATCCATGCTATTTCAGGGACCATCTGCTTCGTCCATCTACTTTGGCACGTGTTGGGCCATCAATATTGAGATACGCAGTCTAGGGCGCTGTCAAAACATCTCGTCTCCTCTCCCGCCTGGAAATGAAAACGTGCGTATCCATGATCACCAGAAAAACACACGCTAGCAGAAGCTGCACTGCGGCTCTGCCTTTCTCAATGGCCTCCGGTCGTTACCCATGGTTGCCGCAGACAAATGCGAATGTCCGGAATTCGGAGGGCAAGAACATTTACCTACTCTATTATTATAGCACAGACATGGTTTATTCATTCTAGCCGTACCCGCAGTGAATGGCCGCGGATCGACGTAACAGGTGTCATGTCCCACATGTAGGAGGAAGACGCATTTCCTCTGCTTCGGGACACCATACTAATATGATTATGTAGGCATCTCTGTGGATCATCTATTTTTAAGTAAGACATGTGGCTCCAAGCCGCAGCAGTGGCTATTTCACATCTTGATGGATTCGCATCGGACGAATATTATAAATCCCCGAGGGAAATTCCCAAGTCATACAATCTCAGGTGAATGTGGAGCAACCCAATACTTATCGACTGAAAGCTGCATTCACTTGGCTCATCTTGGCTAGAATTCTCTGGCAGTGGAAGGGGATTGTAGCATGGCTCTGGCTTGATCGCGAGTCGGAGGAAGATCACATAAGGAGCGCGCCAACAATGACCGCACATCTCGCCTATGCCCGCGCAGATTCGCCGCCCGCGCGGCTCATCCTGCGCTACAAAATTTCGCAGCTCGGCAACCATGCCATGCTATCTCATTCACCCACAAGATGCTCGTCGCGTTGCAGCTCGTCGTCGCCGCCACGCTCGCCGTTTGCGCCGCGAGATGGCAGCCGCCAGAAGAGCTCTTCGACCCGCTCGTCGCACAGAAGGTGCTCGATATGGCGCAGACGGTGCGCTCTCCGCCAGCGTACCCAGCCATCACGAGCACGAGCGGTGTCTGGCAGTGGTCGGGCCCGGACAACTGGATAACGGGCTTCTTCCCGTCGACGTTGTACCAGATGGCGAAGCGGGAGTGCCTGTGCCCGGGCTCGACGATCGTCAATGGCACCGTGCCCGACTGGCTCGCACTGGGGCGCACGTGGAGTGCGGCGATCCCGCCGCTGCATTGGCACAATGGCCAGGGGCACGACGTCGGCTTTCTCAGCTGGCCGTTCGTCGAGGAACTGAGAATGTACGTGCGGAATGCGGCACAGACTTTGAGTACTGACGCCTCGCTACCAGTCACCCTGACAACGCGACCGCACGCGAGAACATCATCGAGTTTGCTCTGGAACTCTCGTCGCGGTACGCGAAGGAGGTCGGCTGCACGCGCTCGTGGGACTGGTCCTCGTCGACATCCCCGACGCCGGAGACGGACTTCCTCGTGATCATGGACAACCTCATGAACCTCGAGACGCTGATTCAGGCGTACGAACTCACGGGGAACCGCACCTTCTACGACGTTGCCATCAACCACGCCGACACGACGCTCAAGAACCATTTCCGCAGCGACTGGGGCTCCTGGCACGTCGTCAACTATGACCACCTCACCGGCGCGGTCAAAGAGAAGTATACACAGCAGGGATACAGCGACGACTCGACCTGGTCAAGAGGGGAAAGCTGGGGACTACATTCCTATGCCAGACGTACGTGTTCGACTGATTCACTTGATTGACGTTTTCCTGAGACATTCAACAGTCTATCAGTACACGAAGGATCCCCGCTACTTAGACGCGGCGCGCAATATTGCTTCCTACTTCCTTAGTCACACCCCGGAGACCTACACGCCGTGGTGCGTGACCGAATCCTTCCCTGGGAGTTGCGCCATTGATCATGATACAATTACAGGGACTTCGACGCTCCGATGGACCCCCCGCTCGCCGACTCCTCCGCGGCAATGATAGCCGCCGCGGGTCTGCAAATTCTCGCGCAGGTCGAGACATCCGTTGGAGACGTTGTCGCTGCTCGGGGATGGACGGGTGGGGCGCGCAGGGTATGTGTAGCATTGCTCTTCCAGCAGCCTCGTGCTAAACGCAACGCAGCTTATCTCTCAGACGGCGGGATACGCCTGGAATGCATCCTGGCAGAGCCTGCTCTCGAATGGGACGCGTGACAACCACGGCGTGCCGCATTCGAACAGCACCGGTTTGCCGTACGGCGACTACTTCTGGATCAAGGTGAGATTCTAAATCTTTCAGCAGCCTACGAAACTGCTTATTCATCTTCCGAAGAACGGCAACTACCTACTCGTCTCGCAGGAGGTCGAGTGCCCGAATGGGGACTTGGCGCCGCCCACGGGTTGCGCTCTTGACCTTACCGTGCCATTCTTTGCAACTGACAGCGCTGAAATGCGGTGAAAAGATCCGTCCTGTGGACGCAGTTCGACTGAGAGCGACCCTAGGATACTATCCTATTACACTTCTAATTCAATACCAATATATACCAGCATTAATATTCGATTCTTCGTGGGCAGTTGAGTGCTTGCAGTCGATGAGGTGAGGTAATTCTTCTGCGCATGCGATTGCACTCGCGATTTTTTTCTTCCAAACACACGTAGTCTACACCATTGCAAAGACAAAGCATTCACTAAGCTTCACATTCTTGCCCCAGTGAAACAGAAGCCGTTGGTTTCCCCATTCAGAGGATGATGACAATGCCGAGGAGATCGATGAAGATGTTGGCGACGAGCACAAGGTGGATCTGCAGCGCGCGAGTTAGGGATCGATGTGTGGCTCACGGGGGATGCGTACCGAAAGGAATAGCTTGAGGTTGAGGATCCTGAAAGCAAGTGAGAAGGGTATTTGGGATGTTTATTCGATGACAGGGTACTCACAATTTGGCAATGATACCCACAATGCCGATGACGACGACGCCGAACACGTTAAGGAAGAGCTAAGACAGCAACATGAGGAAATATCGAAACGAAGTGAGCGCTGAGAGCGCGTACCTGGATCTGAGCGTCGAGCAGCACGCTCGCGGTGATGGCGGAGACCGTCTGCGGCGACTTGCTGATGTGGTCGGCGGCGTTGTTGATGGCGTCTGCGACGTTCTTGGCGACCGTGTTCTTGTCCGCGGCAGAAAGGAAGACGGGGCCCATGCGCTCGAGGCTGTTCGTCGCGGTGGCGAACGCGTTGGAGATCGCGTTGATGTTCGGGCCAGCATTGGCAGTGGCAGCTGAGACTCATCATGAGGTTCTGACGCGCAAACGACTACATGCTGTTGACTCACCGAAGCTGAAGGTGTTGAGAGCACTGTTGACGTCGTTCGAGAGCTTGGCGATGACGTCCACAACAGCGGACGCGCGCTTCTCCATGTCGCGCGCTTCGATGTCGGCGTCGAGGGGTGAGGCGACGGCGAAGAGCCCGAAGCTGAGGAAGAAGAGGACGAGGGAGAAGATGCGCGAGTTCATTGCCGTTGTTGTGGTAGTAGGGCTGGCTGGCTGCTGGCTCTGGAGAAGTAGTTGTCGTCCCTCGTGTGTCTTTTATACGCGAAAATGCCAATGAATCTCGGCCTGCAAAGGTCTAGAAGTGAGATAGCCTGAATGCAAGATCTGAGAAGACGTCGGGTGCAGATAGACGGGACCAAGAGTGCCTCTGAGATGAGAGCATTGTGCCGCCCCTTGCGGTGCAACATTCATGGGTTCCAGGGGAGGCAATCCCGGAAGCCAGGTACAGATTCAAAGTTTCCGGACGGCAAATAATATCTTGACATTTTCGTCGCAGTGCTAGGCGACTGCAGGCGTGGGAAGTCAATCCTGGCGAGATCAAGGGCGGAGTACGGTCCTATGGGTGGAAGTATAGCCGCGAGACGAAAGCTGGGAGAGTCTACAAGATCCAGACACTGGCGAAGAGCATATTCGTGCCGAAAATGGCCGGCATGCGGCGCATAATGGGCACCCAAAACATGCACGCAGGCACGTTCAAGGGACGTGTACACGTTAATCGAAATCAGAAAGGAGGCATGAATGGCGCGAAGTGGTGTGATTAGCGATGTCCGTCCTCGCAATGCGAATTGATATGACAGGAATAGTTGCGCCCTTGGAGGATGCTGCGTCGTTGCACTGGTCTCGCGAGAGGTGCCTGAATAGCAGTTAAGCCTTGGAAAACGCAAGTTGTCCCAAAGACTTTACGAAACGCGTCGGCCCGTAGGAATGGAGTGCCACGGGGTATAAGGGAGAGGGACACACTGCGGCGTGCTTCCAGCGGTGCCGGCGGTCGTGGGAGTTGTAACCCTGAAGAAATCGCCGTGCAGACGGCGCCCTTCACATGCGATTAACCCGAGCCGCGGCCTTCATGCCATGAACAAGAGACAAGCAATTGCTGTCCACGAGCATCGGCAGCTGGCTTCGGTTGCTGACGCGCGTCCAGCGCAGAGCCAACACAGGCAACGATACCGGAGTGGGAAGATTTTGCTCTGTTAATCCTTGGCCTGACCCGAAGCTATGGGCAAGATGTGTGGCGGACTGTAGGATTTGAAAGAAAGCCGATGGCCCGGGGTTCCCCGACTCGCAGCCCGCGGATCAAGCCGAATGAACTTTGTCTCGTCCGCCCTCTACGGTAGTACCTACCTACCTACCTACCTCCGTCTCCGGCCCTTGCACAGCAAACTGCATTGCTAGCCATATCCTATGCTACAAAGAACCTTTTGGAGCGTGCTGTCTTCTTACGGGATATCCTCGCATCCAGACTGCTTCAAGCTTGCTCTGAGGTTCAACCCGGAATGCTTCCTGAAGGGCCCAAAGCTTGACGCATTTGAAGTTCGATTTTAATCTAACTGTTTCGAGCTGCCATGCTTGCTGGACCTGGTTTACACTAGATGCCAGATTGCCTCGACTACAAACGAACGCGCAAGATTGCAGTGGTAGACTCTGTGCACGGTGGCGCCCGGGTTAGTGCGCAGCCTACAGCGTCCGTCCTCATAGATTACGGGATTTTCATGACTGATTTTCACACTCTGCCATATATCACTCAGAATTTACTGTCTGCTCGAAATTTCACACAGTGTGGTCGTTCGACAGCATCCACGATAACGCACGCCGACATTTCACATAATGAGTGAAGCGTACCAATCCAACACGTTCTTCGGAGTCGAGGCCCTTCTTTTCTGCACGTGAGGTATGCAGGGATGTAGTCGGCAGGCGGTTTTCTCAGGGTGGCAACTTCTTGAAGCGCCGGAACCGCTGGAAGTGGGCCGATATTTCCTCCGGCTGTCCCTGGTAGCAGGCTCGACCTCTTCGCGCACGAAACGCTTGTACGCCCTCGAGACGTCGACGATGAAGCAGCGGGATCATCGAGCAGGTCGCCCTGGGAACGTCTGTGCTGCGAGCGAGCTGTCGACTACTATGCCTTTCGGCGTACGGCTGCGCTTCACGCTTCTCTCGCCTTACGGAGGCTCTACCGTAATCAAGAACACACACCTAAGGCCCAGGTCCCATTGCATTTTCCATGTCTATGTTGATTGAAATTGCGCCTATGGGCGCTGCCGACTTTGTTCGTCCTACTTATTGTCCGCCGCACTTTCACCCCCTTCCGCACGAGAATCTGGATGTATCGACGTGTGCATGATGCAGGGACTCGTCTAGAATTTATGCCGAGGCTAGGCTCTGGACAGTGCTGCATGGCATCGATTCTGTTGTCTGTCCGACTTTGACCGTCTGAGCCTCTCATAGATCAAGTACGCAGTATGATAACTATGTCCCACTGAGGTGCGTGCATGTTGGTTAGTCATTTGCGTTCGTGGGATTGCTTCACGATCTGCACCACATGAGCTGCAGGCGTGTCGTTCGCAAGATCTCGCTCTAAAGGCACTCTGACTCCTCGGGTGCGTTTATCCAGTCTTCTCAACTATCGCATACTATACCTAAACTCTTGGCAGGCCGAGATCATTGTGATTTCAGGTATAAAAGATAGACGAATTGCGACGACCTTTTCTCCAGAGCCAGCAGCCAGCCACTCCCGAAACAGAAGCAATGAACTCGCGTATCTTCTCCCTTGTACTATTCTTCCTCAGCTTCGGGCTCTTCGCCGTCGCGTCGCCCCTCGATGCCGACCTCGAGGCGCGCGATATGGAGAAGCGCGCGTCCGCCGTTGTCGATGTCATCGCCAAGCTCTCGAACGACGTCAACAGCGCTCTCAACACCTTCAGCTTTGGTGAGCGTCGAACAGTTGCCCCTTCTATGATAGTACTCACGGCGTCTCAGCCGCCAATGCCAATGCTGGCCCGAACATCAATGCGATCACCAACGCGTTCGCCACCGCAACCAACAGCCTTGAGCGCATGGGCCCCGTATTCCTCTCCGCTGCCGACAAGAATACGGTCGCGAAGAACGTCGCGGACGCGATTAATAACGCCGCGGATCACATCAGCAAGTCGCCGCAGACGGTCTCCGCTATCACCGCGAGCGTGCTGCTCGACGCGCAGATCAAGGTGCGTAATCTCAACGCCCACTTCAATGTTTATATCTCTCATCTTGTTCCTCCAGCTCTTCCTCAATGTGTTCGGCATCATTGTCGTCGGCGTCGTCGGTATCATTGCCAAGCTGTGAGTTTGCATTCGGGCTGACCGCCTCGATTTTTTCTGACCAATTTCAGGATCATCAACATCAAGCTGTTCCTCTCAGTGTGTTCATCCCTTATGACTTGTCCTCCGGCCGCTGACTCGTGCGCTGTAGATCCACCTTGTCCTCGTCGCGAACATCTTCATTGACCTACTCGGGATCGTAATCATCCTCTAGATTATATGCAGATGTGGCGCTTCTCACTGGGTAAAAATTAGTCGTCATTGGGATTCTGTGTGTCGCATATTGGGGCCTCTTCTGTCTGCACAAGGATGTCGTCCTTTCCCTATTGCGGAAATAGATGAAGTGTCATTGTCCTCAACGAGATGTCGTTTCTGACAGTGAAAATAACGCGAACTCGGAAAAAGAAGAAATCTATACGCCGCTCGCTTGAGATGGAAGGCCAACCGGAACAGTCGCCACGGAGCTTTTCAGGCCGGATCCACTCGTGTTTGCTGCCGAGTCGTGAGTCGTTGACCACGTATTCACCGTTATCTGTTCCGTGCTCATGCTCCTATGCACGTCACGGTGAACCATCTCGCTCTCTCGTACTATGGCGCTCTTAAACAACGATATCCTGTTCCTGGTGACGGATTTCTCCAATACCAGTGGTCTACGAGATCTTTGCCTCGTTTCGCGCGCACTCTACGGTCACGCAGTCTGCCGATTGTACAATTCAGTGCGTATAACGCGTCCTTCAGCTCTTTATACGTTCCTAGAGTCGGTCGAGCGCCACCCTTGGCTCGCCGAATCTGTTAAATCATTTTCGGACGTCGTCAAAGTTCGCGTAGGCACGCGCGCTACCTTCTTATGGAGCATCTCTCGAAGCCTTCTCGCTCTTCCTAATCTGGAGTCTATATCCCTGTTTGTTGCCGGGATATACGACACTGACATTGAACCGATGCGGGCGATTTATTCGGCTGTTGCCAGTCGAGCTCGTCTTCGAAACCTGCGTCTTCGGGCCATCAACATGGATGTGCTACCCGAGCTACGAAATCTGGAGAACATAAGCCACTTGGACGTGTCCTTCAGCCATAATGTGCCCATTGGTGTAACGCTGGCCTGGCTTTTCAAAATGGCCCAATGCACACAGTCGCTCGCTGTCGACGGAGTGCTTCTTGAACGCGGGCTACAAAGCTTAGATAGCTCTAGTCCGCCCGTCTTCGCGCAGGTCCGTAGGCTTTCTGCGAATTCTCAATCAGTACATGGCATCTCTCCAACCTCCCGCCTTATATCAGCCTTCCCGTCACTCCAATCCCTCTCGCTCGGCGCCCGCATAACCAAAGACATTCGCCAACTTCCGGCATGCCTGGATGTGCTCTTGCCCTGCCTCCGTCATCTGGAACTGAAGACTTGGAACTATGGCCTGTTATCGGCGCAGCACCCGATTTCGAGTTTGCGGCTGAGCGTCGCCCGCGGCGATCTCATTCTCAGTCCCGAAGTTTATCTGGGGCTAGTTTCCTCACCGAATGTCCGCGCTCTTGAGATTGATTGGGGTTCTTCTGCATCTTTCATCGTTGCTGCCTCGGCCTTGGCAGCCTTTCCTGGGCTCGCCTTCCTCGACGTTACTGTCCGCACATACAATACAAGAGACGTAAGAGAAATTACATCTCCCATCATCTTTGCTGACTGCCCCAAAAGATTAATTCATGGTTGCGGGATAGAACAAGGTTACCTCAGGCCACCCCTCCCAACTTGGCCGCCCTGACCATTCGGTGGATGTCGGCTACGGCGATCGCGCAGACTTTCGAGTCAAACGACCTTGCCGCCCTGAGCTCTGTTTCCCCTGCGCTTAAGCTTTTGAGGATCGCCAAGCGCATCGAGCGCGGCGATTGCGCTTTTCAGGCTTGGAAGATCTCATCCGTTCCACGCGAGATTGACTGGGAAGACGCATGTGAGATTGCTAGCGAACATTTATTCGCAGCCGGCGCGCCTCGTACACCCTGGGATGACCTTACGGCGGTTTAGTCTCCCGTCCAGACTGCGTTGGTCTCAGTCAGGTACGGGTATATGTCTTTGTTCGTTCGCCACGGTTATCAACTCTTTCCGCAGATATTTCACGATTTGCAAGTCCACTCGCGTGCCACATGGAAACGCGCCACCACCGAGCACAACGACTTCTCTTCATTCCTTGCTCTGTCATACTTTGTCTGCAACCACTGCTTTGTAGAGGCCGACCACCACAATCTCGACCCTTTGGTGGCACAATAACGCGCACTTGTATAAATTCTCCGGCTTCGTAGCGGTCGAGCGGACACTGATTCCAAGCCTTTTCACCACACCCCCTTTATGTCCCAGCCGTCTCAGCAGCCACACGGGCACAACCAGGGAGACGATGACCCTTTCTATATCAGTTCTTCACAGGAGTCTATGGAGGAAGTCATCATAGAGCCAATGGAGGTGGGTTTCCAGCCGCGCTTGTATCGTGTATTCCTGACCAGCTGACAGTGCGATGAGCCCGAAATTGAGGACGCCGATGCCGACGTCGACACGCAGAACGACACTCGAGAGCGGGCGTCCAGCCCGTCTATCATAGTATCAGGAGACTCGTCGCCTGCGCGAGGGGATTCCCGGGCAAGTACCGTTGTACAAACAATCCATCTCAGCGCGCTGACATGCTATTATAGGCCGCTTGGACGTTCGAATCGTGGCGTGCTCGGTGTCGGGAAGCGACCCCGCACCGCGAATCGTCCCCGGACACCACTGCGCCTCCTGAGCCCGTCACGCCTGGGATCTCAGAAACGCCTCAGTACCCTCCTCCCTGTCCACCGCCGGGGCGCACGATGAGCGCGCTGAATCTCACAGCGCATCATGCGCCGGGCGGCGACGTGTTCCGCCCTGCGCTCGCAATGAACGAGTATGCAGCAAGGCAAAGCGGAATTGGACTACGCCGCACGTTTTCAGCGGGGGACCCTTCGCCGAGCTTTATTCCCGGTCGGATCGCTCTACCGGTGCCGGCCCGTTTACCTACTGTGCAGGAGAGCGGGGGCGGCGCAACCCAGGGTCCGTCACCTGCTTGTAGCCCTGCGCGTCTGCGTACCTTGCCGCCGCCTCCGCAAGCTCAGGGCGACTTTTTGCCGTCGTCGCAGGAGGCCTTGATGAACGATGCTTTCGCGGATGGTCCATCGCACATGCGCTGGTACACTGAAGACTTTGATGACGACCTGGACCTCGAGACATCCCCGCCTTCGCAGAAAAGGACGCAGGCCGACGTCGCGTATACGGAAGACACAATTTCCGATGCGATGAACGAGGACGACGTCGACAATTGCGAAGATACTGTGCTTCATGTCGGTGGGTTCCCCTCCGACCCGGAACCGCCGTCTGGGTCCTCCACTGTGCAGTCCGACGATGACAGCAACACACCTCGTCCTCCGAGCTTTAATCTGCCTCTGCCTAATGTCGAGCGTACCTCAGAGCCGGCAGACGTAGACGAGGACTTCATTGACGACGACAACAGCACTGCCCCGTCGTCGTCTCAGCCTCTCGCCGACGACGATGGCACTCCGGCGTCGCGGAGTTACAGGCTCGCAATGGAGCGTCTGCGTGATCTTTATAACGTCCAGCCGCTTGATATGGACGGGCCAGCCCCGCTGCTCCCGAACTGGGACGATCTCGACGATGACGACACCGGCAGCGACGATACTTCTCATGCAAACTCACATTCTCCCAACGATAGTGCCCCTGGACCTAGCAACCAGTCGTCTCCGCAGTAGCTTTGTCCTTTCCTTCGTAATGCCCACAAAGATGTCATTCTGATTGTATCCCTTCTCATGTATCCGCGCTTTGTATCCCCCTCTCAGATACCTTAGTGACGCACACACACGAATGGGCACTGCATTGCTCTTGTCTGCGATTGTTTGACACTCAACCCTGTGGCACCGAGGCATACAATCCAAGGCGCTCAAAAGTATAAATCTCCGGACGGCGCAATTAGTTTCATACAATCGCAGACTCCCCTCACTGACGTTTCACTAGTCAAGCCCAGAGCGCTCTCAATGACCAACTACGAACACTCGCATGACGGGCAGAACCCGTCAGGGAACAGTACGTCGGCTGCAGCACTCCTGCGCGGATTGTCATCGCATTGCTCACCTTTTGCTCCAGCAGGTGACAACAATATTACTATAGCGGACAACAGCTCCTCCGAATCCAAACCGACGCCCCGAAGCTCGACGACAGGCGATTGGTCCAATGGCGGCATCGTGGTGTCGAAAGGTCACGCTTGGCCGAGCGTCAGTACCCCAGGCACCGTCCGAGTCGCGCCGGCGAACTCGCCCAATCCGTTCTCGCCGTCCCTCGCTCATACGCCGTCGACGTGTGCGCCGATTCCTGGAACCGTCGCAACACCATACGACAATTTCGCCTCTCCGGGTCCTGCAGATTCGGCGCTTACCATCTCGCATGCGCCTGCATCATGGTCCCCGTTGAGGAACGGGCAGTGCGTGTCGAGTTACTCGTGGGACTCGGAGGGGGTATTTTCCTCCTTTCAACGGGCCCTCGAGATTGGCCAGCAGTTCCCTGACGACGACGCACCTTTCCCCGGCGGCTCGCAGGAGGTGGAAGGACCGCAGATGGTGAAAGACGATCCCGAGAATTTGTTCGCCCTCGACCATGTACCAGCGCCTGCGCAGTCCAGCTTGCAGGCTACGACCGCGTCCACGCCAGGTCAGGAGACGGCCGAGAGCTCTGGTAGGCATGGAATCGATTCTGAGAACAAGGACGAGCTTGAGTACGCAGACTATTAGAAAGTCTTTCGTGTGCAGCGCTGTTCGGAAGTTATCAGCTTGCATTTTTTATGTCCTTTTCGTTTGTCATACTATCTTCCAAATGTTACCCCGGCGCATGAGAGAATGAAGGTGCTGCCCCGGTGTAGTGCCTTTGCTCACTGAGTCCCATGAAGTTGAGTTTCCTTCGACACCGCACAGGAAGTCTCAGGCCAAGGATATGTTCGGTCGGCATGGCGGTTACATTGACGTGCGTTAGGTCTTTCGCAATCGCTGCGGGTATGTTGATTGACTATCGCGAAGATGGAGACCGCAAGTCCCGGAGACACTAATGACGATGAGTTCTACCACAGTCTTGTATTCGAGGCTGTACGCGGCAACATCCCAGAGACCAGCAACTTCCAAGCGTCTTCGCCGCTGGGCGAGGATGTCGACACGGAATGATACAGCGACTGACGACGAAGAAACCACGGGTGCGCCTGAGTCCCCTCGGGTTCGAATCTACCATTAATGCAGACACAGAGAACACAGCCAGCAGCACATCGGGCGATGCGTCCGAGTCCGATGACGGTACAGAGACGTCTGGATCCGACTCAAACACCAGCGGCCAGTCCGAAGATACTGGCGACAGCGACACAGTGACAGATTACACGAGCACCAGCATGACCAATAGCCCCAGGATTTTTGCGATTAGCCCTGCCAGCTGCGGGCGCCGGCCTCTCATGCACAACAACGCAGACCTAGCGTATTCTTCGCCTGCTACTGTTCAAGTTGGTGCTGTGACCGTGCAGCAGCCACGCGTCGCCGTCAACCCGGGAAGCCGCATGGTGAGGGACGACCCCGAGAACCTGTTTTTAACGAAGCCGATGTGACGCGTGTAGTCGAAGATGGAAAGTTGTAAACTTGTAGCATTGAAGACAGTGTCTGTACGTGTAGCAGTTTCAATAGCAAACCCGCCGCTTCTGCTTTTGCTGGTGCACGAAAGTCTTTCCTAGATGACTAGATCTGGACTGATGTTGCAGCACGGTTGGTCGCGTCGTCACTGCGCCAGCAGGGACAACAAAACAAGGTTCCGGACGTTACCGAAGAGAGTTGAAGCCATTCTAATACGGTATCGGTCCAGTCCCATGAATTTTATTTACATCATGGCATGAAGGCTTGCCCGCGTATTGGGCTTGCCAGATTCCCAGTGAGTACACGCGCATGTCCCATCCGATTGCCTATTCAACGCCCGTCTGAAGAGCGTCGAGTTCCTCGTTCGTCATCGTCGAAAAGTCCCCGGGCGGCATTTTGGCATCCGCGCAATCCCATTCTGCGCATTCATCAAGGATAACGCTGCCCAGTCCCTCAGAGCACCTCTCCAGCTTTGTCGCAGGCACCTGGCTGGCCAGCCATTGCTCAACGTTCAGCGACAGCGACACCTCGCTGGAAGCCTCCGTGCCCTTCGTCTCTGCCTTTTCTGTTGCACCTGCATCGAAGGAGCTTCCGGGCTGTGAGCTCGCGTCATCCGAAGCTCTGCCCGGCCCCTCGTAGAGCTCGAGCAACTCGTCCAGTATGCTTGTCATGGAGGTGCTAAGCGCGCCTAATACGTTGAGTAAGTATGAGGGTCTGACTCAGAGTAAGCTTGGAGGACCGGCTCACAGGTTTTTCCGCAGCCACGGACGTATGAAGGCACACTGGGACGAGCCTTTCGCGTGCAACCTGAGATTCGGTGAGATCGTCGAGATATTGTTCACAGAGACTCAGCTCGGGCTTACGGCTATCGTTCTTCGCAACCGAAAGATCGCAAGCGGGAGGTACGTGGCTGCGGTTCGACATGATGGTCTGACCGACTGGCCCTCGGGGAGATCTGTGTATGGGCTGGACGTGGCACCGACTGTTTATATGCGGTTTCCTGAATTGTCGCTATGGGTGTGCCACTGCAGAGAACCGGTAATAGATACCATTATCCGCTGCTATGGCTATGCTGCCACTTGTCCCTAGTGTGGCGGCAGTTAAATGTCTGCAACGGCGTGTCCACCCCATTGATACAGTATCATCAAGAAATCATTCTCATTGGTGGTAACAACATCCTAGCACGTTAAGGGGACTACGCAAGCATCACATTTGAAACAAAACCGATGGCATTGCCTAACCGAAGCGGAAGAGCAACGCCTGCGCGCGTTCGAGCGTCTTCTTCCTCGCGAGCAGCTCGCGCCGTTCCTCCGCGAGAGCAGGAGGCTCGCGCACCCAGGTCTCGCACTTCTGGCGGGCGCCGGCCTTGAAGAGCCCGAGGTCTTTGACAAGCGAGGCGGACAGTTGTTGGTCAAACGCGCGGATGAGTGTCTGCTCAATGCACTGGGGGATCGAATCGATGTAACGCTTGTAGGCCACTGCTGACGCGTGAGCGTTGACGAACTATGAGGTACGGAAATTGTCACCCTGAAAGTATGCGCGGACCTCGGCCATGATATCAAACGCAGGCTCCAGTCCATTGGTCGTGGGCAAGAGCTTGCCTAGGTCTGTCCTTGTTACACCCCTATAGCCGGCATCGGCTAATGCGTTGAGTGCATTCTGAACATAATCTACTCTGCACATCGGGGCTACGTGAGGAGGCCATACGCGCGGAATTTCGAGAGCCTCTGGTTCTGGGGGAGGCACTGGCGGTGAGCGCGTACGGGTGAGCTTATAGAGAGCCAGAAATTTCGCCTTGTACGCTGCGAGATAGTGGTCGTTCTGCGTTAGGATGCCTTCCGTTTCCTTGAGCATATCGGCACGAAGACGCTCGCGAGCGTGCTCGGCAACTGCTTGAAGTTGTGCGCTGATTGCTGTGCTGGAAGACCATGAGAATCCTCGTGAGACATAATGACGTACTCACTGCACATGTGACGTGAGCCCTCCGTGTGCATATTGCGCGAAATGATCGTCGACGAGAAATGAGAGCTCGTCACAGTAGATTTTGAAGGCGCGCTCGAAGCAGGCAAATGTTGGTTCCTCCCATGTTTGAAGGAAGCTGAAAATGTAGTGGGCCTTTACCGAGAATGGGTAATTGCCGGGGAGTTCACGAGTACGTGCTCTGTCGTTAGTGAGAAGCAATTGAACGATGAGAAAATACGATGGAGGGATTTGGCAGACGCACTCGATTGCCATCCTCATCACTTCCTCGACCTTCAACTTGTTGTCTGGAGCGTATACCTCTTCCTCCTCGTCGTCAGAGTCAAGATCCACAAGCTCCACGCCTTGCGTTGCGGCATAGTCGCGGCGGGCATCGAATCTGGGCGCAGTCGCTCTGATGTCACGTTTGAACTCCGCGTACGCAGCATAGAGTTGTTGGACAAGTCCGCGTCTCTCGGGCTCAAAGGGGGACATGCCGCTCACGTGCATTGAGACGCGATGCGCGAAGCTAGTGATGCGAGAAAAAATCTCCGCTGTTGGGTCGTTCGTGATCTGGGGAGGCAGCGCCACGAGACGTGACATGGTTTCGACGAGAGCACGCTGGACGGCGTCACGGATACGGGGAAGACTGGGGTGGACGTTAGCTTACGCTGTATCACAGCATGATTAAGTGGGGCACACCTGTCTCTCAACTGGTCCGAAAGACGCTGCGCAAGATATTCCGTGAGGTTCTCCGTGCCGATGCGTGCCGGGTTGCGCTGCGCATAGCCGCGCCAATGCTCATTGCTTTTGAAGAAAGCATCCGCACGCTGACGGGCAACCTCCGGCGTGATGCCCTCGCGAAGCTCGCGACTGTCGGGCAGCTTGACGACGAACCAACCGGTCTGAAGTTTATACTGTTCGTTAATCTTCTGCCACCTGTCAGATGAGTCCGTGTCGGTCTTATCGGGTTTCGTGAGCACGCCTGCAACATGTGAGTTGAGAAGGACATAGCGTATAAAATAGAGAAACCCATACCGACGGTGTCAACTCCACTCGCGTCGACCTCGCGGACGAGTCGTCCGGCCACCTGGTTCTCGAAATCGGCTGCAGGCAATGGATCAGTTCGTAATCTGCGCCAGGAGAACATGGTAAAACTCACTCTCGCAGGAAACCACGAGAAGACGAATGCAGCCCGGTTTCTCGATGTAACGCTTAACCATGGAGCGGACAAGGTCGATGTCTGAGGGGTCTTGACCCTCCTGCACGTTGACGATAATGCCTTCGCGAACGATATGAAACAGCTGACATTACTAAACGAAGGCAAAACGTACCGGGCAAATCGTAGAAGTGCAGATCCGTAACTTCTCTACCACGAATGTGGATGCACACACAGTTGTCCGTGAACGACAACGTGTTGCCTGCGCGGATCTGCAAGTCGGAGTCGTCCAGGAACGCTTCCGGCTGGAGGCTGGGTCTCAGAAGCGCGCGCTGAGCCTGGCGGAGGCGCTTCTCCACGTGCTCGGGGTCAGTTATGTCGCTTCCAAATGGGACCTCCTGAAAGGATTCGCCCTCTCGGATGCGCAGTGACACGCGGCACGTCCAGTTCGATGACGCGGAAAACTCGAGGCGGCATTCCATTGGGCAGCTGCAATAGAGTCAGCCTTAAGGGAGGGCTACAACGAAGCACTCACCGGGTGCACGTCCCACTGTCGCGAGGCAGCTTAATCTGATGCGCACCGTCAGCAAGGAGCAAAGGAGACCATATAACACATAGTGACATACGCCGCCAATGGACTCTATCAGGGAGCTCTTCCCCACCGACTGAGAGCCTACCACGCAGACTTGTGGGAGCGTCAGGAGGTTCTGAATTCTGTGAAGGATATGAGACATGAAGAGAGCACGTCGGGTATGAGCGTACCCTGTACCATGCAGCCGAGCGAGCAGCTGCAGAAGAGCGCGACGCTCTCGGGCGTAGGTCGATGTGCCAAGATCAGGCTTTGTAGTAGCATGATCGGGATTGGGAGGCAGTGGTCCGGGACTCGGCGGTCGCGACGACGAATTGAACGAGTCCTCCGATGCCACGCTCGACGCACTTCCTGGAGTGGAGTTCGCAGACTGGTATCCGCCGTTCATGGTGGTCAAAGAAAAGACACGAAGTGGCAGCATGCCGGAAGCCGTGGTTATATGGAGTCATTGGTCGAACTGAGATGGTTCGGGGGTCTCGAGGAAGTAACGATCCTCGTCACAACACGAGGCAGGGTAGTGTCGAACGAGGCGCGTGTTGACACGGCACATTCGGGCCGAGGTTCGTCGAGCATGTCAAGGCTTGCAGAGTTCGGACATCGGGTGAAGGATTTGACGAGACCTGGTAACACTGGAAGGGGCCGCCCAGACATCCCACCAATAGCACATGTACAACGACAGCAGGTTTCATAGACGTATATCCTTTGACATGCACGCGCTAAGTTGGATTACCACGCATCATTGAAGTGCGCGCGCCGTGTGTCGATATGCAACTTGGAAACTGAGGCCTGAAGTCCCAAAGAGTGTCCTAAGAACGTGCCTTTGCAACTTCGGAATGACTAACTTAGGCTTCGGAGTGGGCTTATACGTTGGAAATCCTGGCAGCGCCTGATCTAGCCGTCGACCGGGGTCAAGGACAGTGCCGCAAGCAGGCCGCAAGAGCCCGAAGATGTGCCACGTGGCGGGGCGGCAAATGTCACGAACGCGAAGAGAGCCGAAGAAGCGACGACGAAACGAGCGGACTGCATTCTGGCGAAGTTGAGACGCGGGTGGTCCTGAGTGGCTGGCGACGACTTGGAGTGTACTGCTGGTGGAGCAGGGTGACGCCAAGTGAGAGAGTAGCTGTAGAACGCGTCCGGCGGATCAATCCGGACCTTGTCCTCCTCGCATATCAACTGCCAGAACTCTGCCAGCAAACTTGACGGTCGTGCTGCTTCGCGTAAAAAGGCCTCGGTGATGACACAGCGGCTTTTGGGGCTACTCGGCCGAGCACGTATGTGCTCTTGCATTACAATCGTGTAGAAGGCAACCCGTCGTGAGTTTTCGTGCACATTTGCACGGGAAATCGTTCTTCTGACGGACACGCCTTGCAGAAATGCCTCTTCGGGCTGTCGTCCACCAAGCACCCGCCACAGCCGTCCGAAACTACGTGAATATTTAATTTATACTTGAGTGCTCTCCGGTAAGCTGCCGCTGTCATTCGTCCAGTCTCGCCTTTCTTTACCATCTATGGAATCCATAGCCGCGCAATCCCAGCTCCTTGGCACATTCTTCCGGCAGCAAGTCTTCGACCATGTGACCCGCTGGCAGTGTATTTCTTCCCAATATCTGATTATACCCATTCTAGGACAGGCACGCCCATCAAATCCATCTTGACAATGCCCCACGTGATGCGGCGGTAACGCGGCGCGACAGAGTATATAGGTCAAAGCGGCCTGCGTCTGGAATTCCTCGCGGCACATATCAAGATGCTGTTTACGCCTGTCCTTGCCCTGACCTCCCTGGTCGTTGCTTCGCTCGCCGTCGACCAAGGTGTGCATAGCAGTGTTCGGGAAGGGTTGTATACTCAGGTGGAATAGCTGTCTACGATGACCTGGTGCACTACTTCAAGTATGCCACCTCGACCTACGCGACTGCATGCGCGCGTCCCAACGGAAATACGCTTGTCGCAACTGTGAGTCCCGGTCGCATGCATGGTGTCAATTGCACGTTGACCGCTTGTGCAGTTCTCTGACAAGCACACGGGCGCGCACGGGTTTATCGCCCGCGACGACACGAAACAGGAGTTTGTCGTCGCATTCCGTGGAAGGTACACGCCGCTCTCCGTCACCGGCGTTCCTGACACATGTTGGCGTGCCTGCCGTTCCGCAGCACGAGCCTGCAGGACGTAAAACTGTTCAATGAAACTGAATTGGTCGATTACCCTGGAGTGGGAGGCGTCCAGCGTATGCCCGACTGCGCGCTTCCGTTGCTCGGCTGAGCAACCCTCTCTAGCGCCACGCGTGCACAAGGGCTTTATCAGCGCGTACAACAGCGTCAAGCCTGCCATCGTAAACACCCTGACGGCCGCTCTTGTCGGATCTCACGCGCACTATGCGCTCGTTGCGGTTGGGCACGACATTGGTGGCGCGCTAGCCGTTCTGGCTGGTGTAACGCTGCGCACTACGTTCATTGACAAGTAAGCGCTACATACACACGGCTCATTCACGAACGATGGTGCCTGAGGGCATTTTTAGCCGCTCTCAGGTGTACACATACGGCCAGCCGCGCACTGGCGATCTCCTCTTTGCGTTCTTCATTGACGAATTGATGGGTTTCTCGGTACATCGCGGTGAGTTCACTAGCTCATCCCTTGTTCGAATGTCTGACGTCTCTGTAGCCGTCAACAAGAAGGACGGGTAAGTCCCACATTCTCGCCCGATGTCAAATTTAATGTCTCGGACAGCGTCCCGAAAATAATTCCTCTGGACATTGAGAATGGCTACGTGCACCATCGTTCGTCCTCTTTGTACGCACCATCGTCAACAGGAAGCTGATCACGCACCACAGCGGCGGAGTACTGGACGAGCGCGGATCCACCGAGTGCCGCGACGACTGTCGGATGCCAGGAGTTCGGATCCGCTGTCGTTGGTGAGGACGAGACGTGCTCGCTCTCTGTCAACACGCACCTGCCGAATGCCGACCACTATGTTGTGTGTAATGTTTGTGGAAATTTCCACTCTTTGGCGCTCAATTTTCCTGTCGCAGTACTACGGGATCCCGGTCACGCAGTCGTTCTGCTCTTAGCTTTATTAGTGGGCCCACCTGCGCAGAATGGGGTGATGTAACTGAAGCGTTCTATGGATTACTGGACAATGAATTCGTTCTCATCAGGTATGGATGGCAAAGGCAGATATATTCGACTAGGCAACACGCCGGCACACGGGTGGCTAAATAGGCAAACTAGGACTTGAGCGCATAGTCTCTCGCTCACGGGCAGACCATCTGGCCTTTGATGTGTAGTGCATTCGACGTGGGAATGAATGCTTACGAGCCGTGAGCGCTAGGTTCAAAACTTCAGGGCCCTACAAGTGGGGCTGGTAGCCATATGGTCTGCGCTCCCCGCGTTCAGGCCGCAAATCAAAGCAGCGGAATGTCGCCAATCGGGGAGATGTCAATGAGCTATCTCATCTGGCTCTGGGCCCACACTTCTACTGTGGAATAGAGGGCCGAACAATGCATCACATAGAAGATTATGTTGATATTTCCCTGGTTTTCACAGGCTTGAGATATTTACGTCGGATCCGGGTAGGATGGCGACCTTGATGCTTCACCCTTGTCCTCAAGCAGATGGGCGGGAATACCATCAATGGTATTTTTACCAGATTGAGACCTCAAATATGTGTGATTGAAGCATGTGTACATTTTTGTTCCGACGCAGCATCAAATCTGACTCCGAAACGCGCTTTTTTCTTTTTCGGAGTTTTTACCGCGCAGCCAGCGTGACTGCTCTTGCTCTGGCGCCTGGAACATATCACACCTCAATGGAAAGGTACGTGTCGTATGCTCCGTATCATCCATTTTTCAATTCCGACACTGCGTGGCAGCGTTGGGCTTGAATTCCCGATTGTGCGTTTGCACCGCGACGCGCTTTCGCTGGTTTTCAGCGCGGCGTGGGAGGAAACGGTTACTAGGGATCAAAGATCAGCACTCACTGTTCCACTGACTCTGTCACACGTCTGTCGGCAGTGGCGAGCTGTTGCACTGACGCAACCGCGCTTGTGGACCGAATTCTTCTGGAAGCCAGGCGACAGCGTCGAAGCCGCGCTCGCCGTGCTGGAGCGTTCGCGTGCTGCACCGCTACGCATGAATATTGCCTTGGGCAAGCTGATCGGAACATCTGAAACTGACGATATCGTCACCCTCGACATGCTTGCGGAAGGGCACAACGTCCTTGAAGCTGCCAAGGCCCATTTCCATCGCGTCGCGAATCTCAAACTCTCTTTCGGCTTGGAGAGCCTGCACAGCACCGCGCTTGCGCCGCTTTTTGACTCAGAAGGTCCCCAGTGCAACATGCCACGGCTTCGCTTCATCGACGTCGAGTTTACGGACCCTCGCCCTCTGCCACTGGACTTGGCCCCTCGTCTCAACATCGCGAGTCCGCCTCTGATCTCAATTTCTCTAAACGGAGTACACATGGTGGACGTGCGCCGTCTCGTGGGGCGGGCGACGACGCACATCGAGTTTAGCTGCCTCAATCTGGCTCTGGCTGATTTGTGCAGCATTCTGGACCTCGCTCCCAACTTAAGACTTCTGCACATATTCTTTTGCAGAGTCTTCCAAGACCCACAGGGCCCGCTATTCGATGCACCGCGCATATCCAGCAGCCTGGACTCGGTCAACATCCTCTCGCCGCAGCGGGAAACCTTGCGTCTTCTGCGAATGCTAATACCCGCTGAAGCTCTCTTGCATGTGCGCGAGGTCGGCGTACTATCATTTCGCGCCGAAACGCCCCTTGACGCAGCTTTGGAGTTCCTGCACATCGATAAGCTCTGCACGCGAGTCAGTATTGTTTCGATGGAAGTGTCGCGCCACGGGCTGCAGTTTACAACTGACACGGGGATGGAGCGCAACCTCTCTGGCGATATGCCCTCTCTGGATTTTCTGCGCGAGCTCTTTACATCGCCGTCAGGGACCGAATCCACTGCGGGCTCTGGGGTGGTGTCTGCATTGCGCGAGCTCAGCGTCGGTATCGATTTCTGGGCCGACCTGATGCGTCTTTTCGAGGCCGCTGGTGCATGTCTGCCGGCGCTGGAGGAGGTCAGATTGTCCATCAGCCAGGATGACTTTCTCGATCATGGAGAGGCTGAATCGGATTTCTACAATGGGGCACGGATCGCTGCGCCGCAGCTACAGTCCATCGAGGTGCGCCTGTACGGTCGCGTGCCGCCGACGCTGCCCTTGGTTCAACGCTACATCCATGCGCTGTGGAGCTTCCTCCCGCCTCAAGACGGCGAGATGAGCGTCATGTACTATGACAGGTCTCATGACGAAAACCTCTTACCCACCTTTTTCGACATTTACGAAACCGAGATGGAACGCCTTCGCATTGCTGTAGAACGACGATAGACTTCTCTATTCTAATCCAGCGGGACGGGACTCAGCGGAGCGTTCGCGCCATAGCATGGCTGGATATATCGAACTTGGATTAACCTTTGCCAACAAGTAACAAATACCTGCCAAATGAAACGTCCCCCCTCTCCATTAGCTTGTTTCGACATCAGCTTGAATCCAAACCCCGCATGCCTTCCCGCAGGGCTGACTTTAGGCCTGGTATCAGTAGAGGACACCAACACCACACGGAGGAACGCGACAACAAATCGCACAGGCAACTAGGCGGCCGACTAGCGGCCGACGTTGAGGTGCGCGAGGTTCGGACTCCAGCGATACGCCGCTCGGCATCGTGTCCAATTCCTGCTGAGGAAGCCCGTTCGCGGCGACGACGCAAGTCTGCGAGGGGTGTATCTCAATCGATGGCCGCCGGGCTGGCTGGAGAAAGAATAAACCGGTGAGGGACATCGTCCGGGCTGGCAGACTGTAGAGCATGGCACTTTGGACCCCAGGCTAAAGATCAACGTATACTAAGACCTCCGCACAACATCATCCGCAATTCGCAAGAGCAAGCTGTAATTGGCGTCCATCCTGAGCAAGCCGTCGGAGATGGTGACGGTCCTCAGCTTGCGATCCACCCCCCGCAGCAGCTGCTGCGTGATGTAGAAAATCATCGTTTCCGGGTACGGCGTGGGCGGGTGCTCGATCTCGCTCCGAAACTCGACGGTCTCGAGCGCCGGGAATGCCGGGACGCCCGCAGGCAGCAGCCGCCCCGCAGCGGCGGAGTACACGGGCATCTCGACAACGAGCGCGCTGACCAGCGCCGCGACGCGCGGCGGGACGCGCGGGAGGAGCGGGAGGCCGACGGTGGCGTCCGGCGCATGCAGCCGCGCGGGGTGCGCGTCCCACGCGGCGGTCAGCGCGGGATCGAGGTGACACGCGAACGGGAGCTCGAGCGCGCGGGTGCGCGCGCCGTCGCCGAGCGCAAACACCAGGCGCTCGCCTTCGTCCTCGCCCGTATCATCCGCGTACTGGCCTGGGCGCCGGCGCGTAAGTCGGAACCATGCCGGGCGCGCTACAGCAGCCAGCACGCAGAATCCGTCGTACTTGCACGGTCGGGCATAGCTAAACGTCAGCGCGCGGTACGGCGCGTCGAGCAGGCGCACGGCGTGCGGGTGCGTCCGCTCCGTGATGCGCATCACGTCTACCCGCGGCAAGCGCGCGCAGGCAGCTTTAAGCGCGTCAAGATCCTGCGGGACGTTGCTGCCGCTCGTACGGCGATTGCGATGTGGGAAGCGGAGCAGCAGCGTCCGCAGGTTGGGTGTTTGCTGCAGATACGCCAGCACGTCGTTGGCGGCGGAGTCGTAATACGGGAGGCGCAGGAAGGTCAGTGACTCTGAGAGCTGCGGGAGGGCGCCGACGCCGGCGGTCATGGCCATCCGCCGCAAGGACGGCAGGCGGAGGCGCTGCGTGCTGTTGAAACCGGGAACAAGAGGAAAGCCGCCGTCCAGATCATCCTGTGGCGACTCCACGACCAGGGAATCTAGCATGGGCAGTTCGTCGAAGAACCGAAAAAAGACGAGGGGGATCATGGATGCCGCCGAATGGAACTGTATAGCTGCGATGCGGTGCGAGTGAGGCGCCATGGACTGCGCCAGGCTCTCAATGACGTTAATGTCGGTATATTTTACAGAGATAGTGACCTGCAGGGTCAAGGGCAGCGAGTGACTCCGGGGTAGAAGCGCAACTACCTCGCGGAGGTTGCTAGTACCGGTGCTGGGCGTTTTGGAACAGGCGCGGCACTCGCACTGTGTGGAGTGGATGGAGGACCGGAACGTGAGCGAACACCAGAGTCGTGGGCAAGATATAGCCACAGAACGCCATAGTCGGCAGACGCGCGAAACAGACAGCACGCTTTCCATCGGCAGAAATTCCCAGATAGTGCACCACAATTCGTTCGGCAGAATCGGCAGGGAATGCAGACGCGAGTAGTTCGGGTTAGAGACTGAGGCCATTGCACCACTAAAGCCTCTCGGGATAGCCTCTGCGAGAACTGCGGTAGTCGTAAGGAGCCGAGCACGATAAGCTCCGGATCAGCGGAGTTTGCACGCTGCACAGCATCGCCCTCCGGCAGACCGTCCGGCACGACGAGACGGACGCAGTGTTGGTTTGTAAGGGGTTAATAACCCTTCGCAGTGATCGTAAGCCTTAATGGGGTTAATAAGCTTAACGTAAGGCTTAAATTGAAGGCTTAAACATCAAAATCAGTCTACAATCATCTTTCAATATTAGCCACACATCATATTATTACTGTGAACATACTTTCGGGCTGCTGGTCAAACGACTCCTGGGACCAATCTTTGTCCTGTACACTGATGACAAACCCGCTGTGATGCCAAGACCTCCACTGAGAGAGTCTCCGAGCCAGGTCACTTTCCATACCTTTAGCTGACTTTTGGAGTGCTGAGGGTAAATCTAGTTGTCTCAGAGTTGCAACAGGTGCTCATATTAAGGAGGCCCCCGGCTTATTCCTATAGAGCATTCATCCAAAGCTCCACACATGAGGGCACTTTTGAGGCTCAACGTCCCATCCAAAAGTCCACACATGTGGACCCAATTGGGTGTAATGTCTCATCCAAAACTCCACACCATCGACCCAATTTGGGCAACGAGTATGCTATCACGACAAGCAAAACATCATGGAGAGTAAACTTTTGAGAAATAATGGGCTCAGCATCTATATATGCTTTAAGTTTACAATTTCCAATGCTCATTCATGCAGCTTAAACAATCAGGGAAGTCATTGCTAGCAGTCTGAGAGCCTTCGGACTTATCGGCAACATCCGGAAAGACCCGATGTTTCATCCAAAACTCCACATCTGGCGCTGAGATTGGCGATTTTGGTACTCCACACATGGGCAGCTTCCTGGATGAAGGCTCAGATGGCATAAGCCGGGGGCCTTATTAAGGGTGAATGCTTCCAAATAACCATCAACTGCCTGGATCATTGTAACCGTAAGGCTTATGATTACCCAGGACCAAATGTAAGCCTTAAATTTAAGGGGTTATTAACCTTAACTGAAGTTAAGTCATAAGGCTTACAACCAACACTGGACGGACGCGTTCCTGCCAGAGCGACACCCGAGGTGTGCACAAACTCGCTCGTCATCGCAATCCTATGAAATATTGAGGGGAACCCTGCACGTAGGATACTCGTTCCATTATTTTGTATGGAGCGCAGTCGACGCCTTTCGTGCCACCCGTATCGTGTCAATGAGAAGGAACAAAGGCCAATGGGCACTTCGCTTTGCCACAACCGAAATACATAATCCACTATAAGAAGCGCACTCAGTGCTGAGGCGGACTTCCTATCCTCAACTCCCGTCGACGTCACCCTCAACGATGCAGCTCAGCAAGCTCCTCACATACTTTGCCGCCCTCTTTTCTGGGACCACGTACTCCGGGTTCAGCACCAACTGCGTGAACACACATCTCTCCGTCGGCGGCAGCCAAGCCTTCCTCGGCGCGACATGCATCAACGAGGCGCGATTCCACGAGGGGAACCATTTTTTGGACTTGAACAAGTGCTTGGTCAACAAGAATGGCGTGCTGGGGTGCGGGGCCAAGTACGTGCCGTATATTTCTGATAGTCTGGAGGCGGCGTTCTTACGGACATATCTACTGCAGGGGAAACGCGATGCAGAGCTGCCGGAACTGCACGTTGGCTGGCACGGTCCTCCAGTGCGGCTGCACGCACACGGCCCACGGCACGTCGGCAATAACGATGCTCGACCTTAGTACGTTGCCGCTCTCTGTTCAGCCCGACGCCCATGAGCTGACGCGAGAGCAGATACCTGCATCGGCAGCAAAGGCGGGCGGATGGTCTGCCGCGGCTTGTGACATGAGCCTCGGGCTGAGAGTAGCGCTTGAGTTCTGAGTAGAAGAATTTCTGGTTGGATATATTCAATATGCAATGTGTGAATGCTTACTAGTTGGAACGGTGTGCGATAGACGCCAGCGCGCATCGTCCCCGCCCGAACGTGACTCAGTCCATCGTCTTCATGATGCGCGAGCTCGCCCGGATTGCGCGAGGGACATGCTCAGTGATGTAAAAACTTTGTTATAACGAGTTATAACGGGTTATAACCAAAGAACCCGAAATTGTAAATAATCGTTTGGGTCAAATCAACCGCCGGGCCGTTTTCATCAACCCGGATTGCTGCCGTGGCGCAGCCGCGGAATCGCACCGCTCAGTGCTCAGTGCTCAATGCTCAGCTTTGGTTCAGCTGTTGCGGCTGGCTGTCCACCTCGTATATGAGCAGGCAAATGGATTCTAAATACTGGTATACTCACCGGAAGATATAAAAGACGAGCTACAGATATAAGTATGGTGGCTGGTACCATCTCACTCCCATACGGAGTTCATGGGCCTACCCATTTTGCCTATGCGAAGCAAATGTAGAAAGTTTAAGTACTTTCCAGGTGCTTGCAGGGTGCTTGCAATGGCGGTGATCAAGCCAAGATCAAGCTTCGGCCAAGCTCGGCTTCCTCTGGGTTGATTACATCATCTATCAAAGGACTTGGAACCTGTTTGTAACCCGGTTTTAACTAATGATTACGAATTGACTAAGAACTAGTTACTTCACAGCCACTAACCCGCTACATCACTGGACATGCTGCAGTACCGTATCAATATCGAAGGTTGAGGACGCAGGGGATCTGCCATCGAAGATGCGGTATGGTAGTTGAGGCAAGTGGCTGGCTGGTTTTTATGAGGCAACGCATGCAGCATGGGAGACCCCCGGGATGCCTGCAGGCATATGGCAGGTTTATTGTTGATATGGTACTCCTGCCATGGCCACGTCTCTTCGTGGAAAAGCTTGCCAAACCGATGCAGATGACTGTTTCCCTCCCCGTGATGGTCAGCTATCGTGAACCCATCATCGCCCAGCGACGTGGCCCTAATGCAGACCATGCAGGCGATGAAATGGCGGACAAGGTCCGCGGTAGGCATTTCGCTGCCGTGTAGACACACTTCAACAAGAGTCAAGCTGGGCGCGAGGACGGGTGGTCCGTCGTGCACCGCGTCGTTGTCTCTTTCGAATGAGGACTGGGATACCCAGAGTGTGATCTTTTCAAGTTGCGGAAGGCTCGGTTCGTCTCCCGCGCCAGCAACCAAGATGATCAGATCCATGAAGAGCTCTAAGGCGATGGAGAGCTCGCGAAGCATCGTCGAAATAGCGCCGGTGCAGAAGAGGTCGCCCAAATCGTCCAGCGAGACCGAGTCGCAGTTCATGATGCGCTCCTGGCCTGCTGTCGTGGCGACTGCGAGTTGATATTCGGTGACATTCAGGTACTTGATGTCGACGAGGTCCGCAATGTGGAGGAAATCGTATGCGACATCTGCAGGGATATCCATGAAGACGGTGTTTATGAAAACCTCCTGTATCGGGGCGATGGGTACCAGTGACTTGAGAAGGAGAAAATCTGCCAGCTGCAAGCCAAAGACATGGAATATTGCAAACCGTGGGGTCACCGCAATTCCGGTCTGCGCTCCCACCTGATCGTCATCTATGTTGCAAAAGTAGACATTGAGTTCGTGCAGGTTGGGCGAGAGCTCGAGGACGCGTCGGAGGACACTAGCACGGAGCGACAAACCCCGCAGGTGTAGCATCGTCGTCGCCGCACCAAAAAAGCTGGGGCCAAGTGAGCGGGGCGATTCTGACCAGGGAAATCGAGCACAGGGGAGGACATTCGATGTTAACGTGGGGGATATCCGTTGCTCCACACGCCTCAATACTGAGGTAGCGAAGACGAGACATCGCACAGGGATTATCTGAGAACAGCACCGATAGAACGCCAGCACGCACGTTCACCGTCGAGAACGTCAAGGTCAAGTCTGTCGTCCGCCAGAAATGAGCTGCGGCGGCCGCAAACACAACGTGCCCCTCGGAAATCAGCGCGCCAGGCGTCCTGGGGTTATTCTTGGGTTCGAGACTGATTTTCATGGTCAGCAGCGCAGACCGCGAGCGCTCGAGAATCGTCAGTGCAGCCTCGACGTTATTCCCGGGCTCCCAGAAGAATGCCGTCCACAGCCGCGGCTGCGCCAAGGCCAGCGCGCGCCAGCTCCGACAGACGTGCGTCAACGTGAGAAGAGGTCGCAGCGCTGTCCGCTGATTGTACGGCGGTGTTTCCTCTCGCACGGCGCTGAACACCAGGGCAAGAGCATCGCTGTTCAAACGCGAGATAGCACTGTCTGACTGAGGCCTAGGATTATGGGCGCATCAGCTTAGAGAGCTTTCCTAATGCGCTTGGTGCTCACATTAATCTCGCGGCGTGGATGCGTCGCCTCTCCATCGGGGAAAACCGTTTCCGCTTCCCATCCCTTTCGGTCTTGGTCATCACCCGGGATTGTGACCAGGCACTGCGCCAGATCATTGCCAGATGATACGCCCTGGTCAGGCTCTGTCCGTACCACGGCGCTGTGCCAATATATTGCGCGTTATTGCCAGCTAACTGCCAAAGCCTGAATAGGTCGTGGTCAGACTTTGAGGCAGTAGTACACCATAAAGCCGGCATGAGTCCTGCCTGGAGTATCTGGGTCAATGTGCACCGGTCTAGGTGCCGCAGACCGGCGCCAGTGCCCGCTATTTCGGCCCGGTATGGTCACGTCGACGAAACATCCGCATGGTCGACCGCATTCCTCACATATAAGCAGACTAGGGATACGTTGTGTCCCACATTTTAGATATCTACCCCACCGTAAAGGTGTGTCCGTAGGTTTGCTACCGTATGGACTCGTACTGATCGCTGTGCACAGTGATCGTGCAAGATCACCGTCGATCATGGCCCAAAAGTGTATCGGTTGTGGCAATTATTTCCATGGCGGTGCGCAAGGGCTCTCAAAGCATCACTCGTCGTGCAAGGACTACCGCCGAGTTTATTCTGCTACGCCGCGCTCGAATCCCAGCGTCGCTGTCACCGGCGGTGCCGCGGCACCTCCCTCCGAATCTGCACCATCCGCACCATCCGCTTATCATCCTTATGCGGCGGTGTTGGGTCCTCAACGTGCGCCGAGAGCTCGACGCAAACCTGTCAAGCCAGCTGCATCAGTGTCTGTAAGTGCAGCGGATTTGCTTTGTCGTCTTCACTGATGTCCAGCTGTAGCTCGCGTCGTCTGAAAGTGGTGTCGCGGCATCGCAGCCGGCGCCCGCGCTAGGAGAATTCCCCATGGACATTGACAAGGACATCGAAATTCCAAACGGTGTGTATTCTCAGCTTCGTTCACGGTCCTGCTGACTTTGTTGTGCGGTCTCGTAGATCTCCCGATGGCAGATGCATCCCCTCCGGTGCTCGAGCGCCAGCGCCGCGTCAATCGTGGCAAGCTCCCGGTGCGATACGTCCAGGACGAGCTTCCTGAGGGTCCCGCGCCTCTGTTGGACGATGATGATGATGCTCCGCCCGACGATCCTGTCATACCGCGGCGCGTTCTCCAGGTCGGCAATCTACGTGTTCGTCTCGATACCACTCGTACCGGCGAGAACAGCTTTGGCGTCTCACGGCAGTACTTTGGCCGGCCTACATCGATTCCCGATGCGTTTACGCCGCTTGAGTCCATGCTGAACGACAAGGAGCATGTCTCCGAGCCTGACGCCGACCCCGAAACAGCTGATGGGCCTTCTCTCACTGCCCGTATTGCTGAGGCTATTGCGCCGTACCCGAACTTCAGCTCCTGGTTGCTGAACAAGTACTACTGGGCTGCCGATAAACGATCGCAGGACGACAGGCGGACTCTCATCCGCGACGTCTTGCTCCATGAGCTTTTTGACACCGAGGAGCTGCGACACGTCAATTTCGACGCTTTGGACAAGGAAATTGCTCGTTTGGAAATCGATGACGGCGCATCTGCCCTCGGGCGAGGCTGGAAAAGCGCGTCCGTGAAGTTCGAAGTACCGCACTTCCGCAAGTCGGACCCCCCGTCCAAAGAGGAGTGTTTGTTTGAGGCGACCGGCATTTTGCATAGGTCTATCCCAGATCTTGTCTGCGACGAGTTCTCGAAGCCATCCGCGGCGGCGTTCCATTATACGCCCTTCCAAGAGTTTCATACCGGGCCGAATCCGGGGGACAAGACTGAGAAGATGTACAGCGAGCTGTACTCGTCTCAAGCTTTCATCGACGCGCATAAGGAACTTCAGGACATGCCCGCAGAGCCTGGTTGCACGCTGCCTCGCGCAATCGCGGGCCTTGGCCTCATGTCCGATTCTATCGAAGGTACGTTCCTAGCAGGATATATGCGATGTCGTTCTTATGCATCAGGAAAACCGGTTCTCGATTAAGCATGTGCTCTAGGAGGTTTGGATACTCTGGTTGCTATCCAGAGGAAACGACCATTTTGAGATCCGGCAGAGCACTCGGAGTGATCAAACCTCCCAAAGACCGTCCATCTCGACTTATTTGATGGCAAATTGTGTTTTTTGAGCCAACCAGAGCTTCCGAGTCAGAACTATGCTCTATGGTGGGAGCGCAGGACCAAACGTCGATAACACAGTTAAACTGTGCTCACAGTGTTTTCGTGCATTAAACATTCAGGTGACAGGGTTTGAAAGCTCTAAAATCAAATCTCAGGCGAGGCTTGAACGGCCGAGTACTTGCTCTCAGAGGTTGGGAGCAAATTGACAGCGAACTCGTGTTTTCCTCAAAGATTGAATTGGGCCTCCAGTAGTCGATTTTGCAGTGGTCTGAGAGCAAGGAAGACGGATCCCAAATGCCAGAAAAATCTTTGGTTGACAAAGCGTGGGGTGGTACTTGCGGCACAGTTTGATTGAATAATCGACCGTTCAGCGCGAAGTCCGTCGAAGTTCGGCCGGCACGGACCGAAGGGACTTCACGCTTTTTTCCCTCCTCACCGTCTCGTCGCCACGTCGTCAATGCACTGCAAGCTGCACCCGGCCCTTGTAGTGGCATGCAAGGCTCAGGGGATACTGTGACTGGCGCCTCCGAGCCGTCCTCTGAGTTCATGGGCTTCGTGGCCGCGAGGCCGTTGCTTGGTTGTGCTGGTAACTGCTCTGCGCCATCGAGGCTGCCCTGCTCCATTTCTGTCTGTCACTGTCTGGCTCTCTGTGCGCGTCTGCTCTTGCCCTGAATGCTGTCCCTGGTTCTGTTCCGTCTGGCAATGCTCGCGCTGGTGTCTTCCAACTTCTGCTGCCTTGCAAGCATTTTTCGTAACTAATTTCCTAACTTTTAGACCTTCAGTGCCATTCAGGGCCTGCCCACAGCGTGATTGGTGTGTTCTCCTTCACGTTGCAGCTGCTCTGCTCGCTAATCGTCTTTTACTTAACGCAGAAATTCAAGCCCGGGATGAACGCGTGCCGCCGCGCCCTCCCACACCGGCGGGCTCTTGCCGGATTCGCCAGGTGAGCGTCTTGTGAATCCTTTCGGCACTTGTCTGTACAACCTTCTGGCTGATACACGCATCTGAGCAGCCGATTTATACATTCCTATCCGCACGTACCACTTTGATGGTCCGACCCTTGGAGCTTTTCGTCGTCGCTTCTTCTTCACTCTAGACTCCCTAGTTACCCCATCCCGTGTACCTGCCTTCGCCGCCGCCACCCCATGTTTCGATTCATCCCGCCTTTTATTAGACAATTTACCGCTAGTGTTATTATTGTACTGGAGTTGAATTATCACACCATGTTTTTTTTTGCATCTTCGTGTCTTTGGAAGGAGAAGAAACCAAGGGAAAGGAATGCCATGCAGATCTGAGCGACCAGAGTGATGGGAGCGGCTGGAGCTCCCGCTGCTCCAGCTGGTTTCCAAAGAAAGCGAATAATACCCAACATATTTAGAGCTCTCAGTGGTTTCCACGCTTATCTGCTCCAGGAGGTCCCCGGAGCTCTCAAACCTCCCAAAGCACATCCCCCGTTTTCCTGATGTGCCACTTGTTCCAGATACCGCGACCTCCCAACGTTTGGAAGGGATGTCATTCGTATTCTATCCGATCATGTGGCCGACATGTCGAAAATGACTGCTCATGAATACGCCAACATGCTCGAGGTTCGTCGTGGGACTGTGTTCCATCTTGATAGCTGATTTCGTTTGCAGTGCGCTCCGCCCTGTTTCGAAGGACTGTTTGGAGAGTGGGACGAAGAGATCCAAGCCCTCCTGTTCACGCTCGCGTGATGGCACTGTCTGGCCAAGCTACGGCTTCACACGGACTCAACGCTATCGCAACTGCGCCATGTTACGATTGAGTTTGGCGACGCGATTCGCAAATTCCAGAGCGGTTGCTGCGAGGCGTTCAATACGTACGAGACCCCGGCGGAACAGGCAAAACGTGTGCATCGTGCCAAGGCAGCGGCAGCTTCCAACAGTACCGGCGGGATACAGGCGGTGACGGACGGTACTCGCCAGCAGCGCAAGTTCAACATCGACACATTTAAGTTCCATTCCATGGGAGACTACGCATCTACTATTGCCAACCTCGGGTCAACGTACAATTATACAACTGCTATAGTAAGTGAGAATGATTGTGGGCTCAGAACGAGCTGACTGTCGGTGCGTTAGAATGAGCTCAGTCATCGTGCACCGATCGCTGCGTACCAACGCTCGAACAAGCGCAACTTCGAGCCGCAGATAGTCAAGGTGGAGAACATACGTGCTGTACACCGTGACATTCAGAGACGACTCGATGCTCTCAATATTTCTGCGCCAGCAGCGGGGGCAGGGAAGAAGCGGTCAGACGATCACGACGACATCGTTGGAGATGGGAGTGTCCAGTACCATATCGCGGCAGACGAGGGTCAGCCGCTTTATCTGAAACAATGGCTGGGGAAAATGCGGAACGATCCTGCATACGAGGTGAGGGCAGTAATCTCACACAGAAGGTCAGCTCATGTCATTTCAGGGGTTCGAAGACGCGCTGCGTTCCCACTGCATATCGCGTCTAACAAACGAGACAGATATTACAATTCGGTACCCCAAGTCTGAGTGCGACGAAATCGAGATTGTGGGAAATCGCATATTCTCGCATGCCCGGTTGCGGATCAACTACACCTCGTACGACATGCGACGCGCGCAAGATTGTATCAGCTGCAACTCCCGCAAATGCAACATAATGCTGCTCTCCGACGAGGACAGCGACAGAGACGAGGCCTGTGCTCCTTTTTGGTACGCGCGCGTCATCGGGATTTACCACATGCGCGTGCGGCATCCTATCCTGACCGCGGGTACCGCTCGGCGCATCGAATTTCTCTGGGTTCGCTGGTACGGAAGCGACCCGAGCCTGGAGAGTGGCTGGGCAGCTCACCGGCTTGATCGTATTGGCTATGTTCCCTCCTCAGATCCGGATGCGTTTGGCTTCATTGACCCAAGGCTGGTCCTACGCGCGTCTCACCTCATTCCAGCTTATGCCCACGACCGGAGCCTTGAGCTACTGCCTCCATCGATTCACTGGGATAGTGAGAGAGGTGACTGGAAATATTATTACGTGAATAGGTTCGTTCTTGTACCCTCTTTCAGTCTCTTGTTGGTGATCTGACGACCTAGCGGCGTAGGTTTCCAGATTGCGACATGATGCAGCGCTTCACCGGTCTGGGAATAGGGCATGGCTGCAACCGTACGAAGCATCCAGACGTCAGCGAGCCGCAGGAGTGGACGACTGCGCCGCGATCACTGGCAGGAGAGCAGCCAGGTGCAAACGTGGCTTTTCCGGGCACACGCACGACCGCGGATTCGGTTCCGGAGACTGAGGGCATCAACGATGATGAGCGCAGGGGTGATCCCAGCATCATAGAGGACGAGGATGTTGCGGAGCAGGATGCAGACGAAGCGCGCAGACTTGAAGATGAGTGGATATTCACGGAACATTGAGCTTCACGATCTATGTAGAACCTGAGTTCTCTCTTTGGGCATGCTACTCTAACATTTTCTTGCGTACGAACCAGTGTCATTGAGCAAATATACTTGTGTTCAAATGCTAAATGTACGATGTGTCACTGCGCATACTGTGCAAATACCACTGCGGCAACTTCCAGCAGGAGAACCGATGACGAACATCCCTGAATTCCATTGGCTTGGTTTTGCCAAACATGCCAACCCAACGGCAGATCGAATGGCTGATGTCCAACACCAAGACGACTATGTATAAGTACCTACAGCAGGAGATTCACGGTAGCACGCGCCAGGATCTATTGCATAACCGTGTGGTATTCGACGAGACCGGCCCGAGACCTGCGGCAGTCATGGAGTTCCGACCGTACCTAAGGATAAAGTACGGACCACATCGCCGCGTCCTGACTGGATTGTTGCTCGCGGATCACATACTAGCAGTAGAAATGCTACGGCGCCGGGATGAGGACATTGATAGGGAGTTACGCCTTTGCCGCCTCTGTTTATGCTCTACGGAGGACACACTGCACGCACTTTTCTTGTGCAGTGATACGCGTATTTGCACCCTGCGACAGAGTTTCTGGAGCACCTATGACGCTGCATACCATGCTCAGCGGAAGTCATTCAGCCCAGGACCGCGCAGCACGCCTTTCCCGCTCTCGCGGGACGACCTTCAGCACCTGACTCCGAAGCGCCGCCTATTCGCCCTTATATCGACCACAGAATCGTCTGAGATACTTGCATCTTTCGCGAGTCGAGTTATCGATGTATACAAGTCTGTCAGGATGTTTGTGCCGACCGCCAACATGCTTGCCGCTTTCAAGCGTGATCGCACGCTACCATTTGGTAACACAACACCTTAGGTTATTCAGATATGCCTTCACTTCCAATAGTGTAAACTGAGAATACAGTCAGTGGATGGTGAGAGGCGTTGACCCCCGCCATGCACTGATCGGACTGGTATAGCCGGAAGCCTTCGGGGATTGCATATTCGTGGTAGTCAGGGAGTTACATGTTGGTGAGGGGAACCGATCCTTCATTCCTCAGGGGTTTTTTCATGTTTTTTCCCCACAAGAGGTTTTACCTGGCTGCCTGCTCACATCTGAGCCGGCGAGTATGCATCTCTAAAGGCAACCGCTAGCACCGCCGCAGTGTCTGTCGGGAAAAACTACCGCACAGAAAATTGGCTGTACTGGGTGGGAGGGTTGGTTTTCCGGAGAGTTGTACATTTCATGTATTTACGCTCCAAAGCGGAGGCAGTCCAGATGGGCCCACCAGCTCCGAATCTACCTACCTACCTACCTTCTCACTTTTCTGTAAACCCTGCACTATGACCAATGATACCATGAACTTTTCGAATAACGGAATATGCACCTCTCACATCTTCTAAGCTGTCCTGAGTCCCACGACGGTGAGAGGATGACGAAGGATTGCTATACTCCCGCTTCATCAATGCCCTGGTTTTACCAATATCTAAGGAAGCACATGACATATTGGCCACATATATAAGCTGAAAAATGTCTCCCCATCTTGATCTCGCTCTTTCTCTTCCCCCAGGATCCTTCCTGCTCTCAGTCCGGGTATGCAGCGCACCCCACTTGCACAAAAGCGCAACATGCCCAGGTCGAACAATCCGCAGCCTCCTGCTCGCCTTCGACGGGCCCACGGAGCTGAGAACACGCCCGTTGGCCTTCAGGCCGCAGACAAGGGACCGATGGCGACACAATCCCAGCAGCCGCCGGCGCCCCCGCCTTCTAACCCCGTGACGCGCCCAAACGCTACCACTACGGCCGCTGCCCAGGTTGGCAGCGACGCGCAGCATAACACAGCTACCAATGGTACGCAGCAGCCGACAACCATCGGCTCGGACACGGAAGTCGACGATGAGGCGGCCGAGGCAGCGCTGGCAAAACGCAGCCGGATAACTCAGCACCTCAAGTACGAGGCCGCTAACGTGACGTTCGTCGACCCACATGTCTTTGCCTTCGTTTACTGACAGCACGGTGCAGCGAAAACGATCTCAATGCAATTTTCAAGATTGGCCGACTTGGTGGCCGACTTTGTGTCCCATTCACAAAATTTGAGCAGGTCTTTCACTTCGGCGCTACTTTGGATCCAGACCCTGCGGCTGGTTTCAAGTTCAATCTGTACGTGTAGTTCCTGCTGAAAGACGACACTGAGCCAAATCACAGAGCTCACCGATGTGCCTGGGAGTGGAAAACAATCAAAGAGGCATTTCCGGCGCTGCAAGATCTCGTTGACAGACTTGACAAGGATTACTTGGTTTATAAGGTACGTAGAACAAGTCTGAATGCATGCATCTCTCACCGCTGTCAAGTTGAATTTTTATCGTGGTCAAACTCGTGGTGAAGATGTGCTGCGGCTCAAGAACCTCATCCCCGACCTGTTCGAATGGACACCGCCCATCCCGCGTGCCCAGGCACACATGAAGAGTCTGCGCGGCCTCTGCCACCCTCAAATGGGGCAGATGCTCTTGCCGCCAACGGAAGATTTCAATGAGTACGTTTGTCCAGCCATTTACTTATGTCGCAACGTGGTCTAACAATGTTTGCAGCCCAGCAACGGCTCAGGCATACTTGAGCGGCGAGAAGAAGCTTTCGGCGGAGGTCTTCCCGCGGCTCCTCTTTCCAAGTGACGACCCGCTGCAGGAGAACGGCCCAGCGTTTCTCAAGAACGAGAACCTTCCTAAGGTGCGGTGAATACGTAGCGCTGCGCCACAGGCCTGATTTTGTGTCTACAGTGCGCGCAAGGCGTTGTTCTAGGCCGCCAGGGGGCACTCGGTGGAGAACGTGTCGCCAGCGGCAACTCCATCACCAACAAGCACCAACTTCGTTTCGTGACCCCACCGTTTATGGCGTACATTTGCTGCCTTGTATGTACCATCCCATGCCCGAGCAGCAGCAGCAGCTGATGCTCTTCTTTGTAGTTCCGCTTCGCCATCTCGTCCGAGACTGCCTTCGCTAAGGCTGAAACTAAATTAAATATAAGTACACCTTGCCGTACTTTATTTAGATTTAGTATGTAATTAGTATTAATTAAATATAACTAGTTATATCTGAATCAAATCAAGGGCCATTAATGACAAGTTATACTCGGTGTATGCAACTAATGACTACATCATACATACGTCTATAACTATACCTACTGATCATACAAGGTCCCTGAGGTGTTGGGATGCCTGCAATGTGAGGGTGAAGCAAGAAACCCTTTTGGGTGAGAGTATTACCAAATTGGGAAAGTCGATCCAAGATGAAGCATGACTGATGACTGGGATACCATACCTGCTCCTCAGGTATATGATCGATTAATAGGACTCCATATGGTTGGATACCATATGCATTACAACCTCAGGATACTTCAGAAATTGACTCTGGCAATATGTAAGGTACTTGGCAGTCTTGCATATCGTCAAGGACCTCCACTCCCATGGCAGGAAGGTCTCTATAAATGTGGATCAGGTCTATAACACCTCTCTCTAGATGCATCTCAGTTGATCTGAGCCCTCATAAAGTTGACATGTAGATACAATTAATTATAACTAATTACTCAAAAATACACGAGTCTGTACTTTAATTATATTTATATAGGCTGTTAATTAATTATACTTAGTAATTAATTAAATTAGTTGCAGCCTTAGCCTTCGCGCTTGCAGGCAACCATGGCTTCCAGTACGGCGTTTTTTACAACAGGATACTCAAGGCACTCGTTGGGATCGCTGCCATGGGCCCTGACGGCGAGGACGAGCTCAACGAGCTCATGGCTTGGTGGGAAGAGTGCGTCAACATTCAATTGTGGCGTTGTGCTTGGACCTGACGCTGTTACGACTGCATAGGCGTATTTGGGGTGATTCCGTCGACGCAGACGACGACGATCAGCCTGTAGCGGAGGAGGAGGTGTTGACGAGCACCCCGGACGACGTCGTCGCGCGGTACCGCGAGCACATCGCGAAGAAGCGCCGCCTTGCCGACGAGGCCGGGGAGCCCGATACCTGATGGGCGCCGCGCAGCACGCACCTGCATTCACCGCGTCTACATCCATCGGGCGACGTCGGGCTAGTCCATGTAACGCTGCGAGCGCGCAATTCGTCATCATGTAGTTTTACTGCATAATCGATTGATTTTCCCATTATTATCCTGTGTGCTGCCGTGGATCCTGAGTAATGAGCAGCAAGTGCAGCATCAGCAGCAACGTGCCTGCCGCTTATCACCTACTTGCCATGTCGCTTTGGCCGGTTTTCATGTTTTGGCCATGCTGCTCTCAATGCGAAGATAATGGCATTGCCCACACAACGGTAATAGGATTACCATATCCCGGCTCCTTGCAATGTAGGACATTGCGGCAATCCAGTATGGCGAGCATGGTCATGATATTTTGATCCTGGCCACGAGCTGGCAATCCCTAACGGTTTTCCCCGATGTCGGTAGCAAAAAGCGGGATGGCGGAGCTTGATTTAACCACGACGGAACAACAGGCACTCAGATGTAGTACCTACAAACGTGAGCGTACCTGTGCATTAGAAGAAACCCTTTCAAAATCGCCGTAAAATGGACGGGAGAGAAATGCAATCCGCGACCAGACTCAAATCCGATGCCGCAAGAAGACGAAAAACCAAGGGGTGTCCATCGGCAAAATCCGATAACACGAGGACGAGGGAGGGAGGGGTCCGATGAGGACCTTATTTCGTTTTTTGAAAATTGAAAAATTGCTTCCGAGATTCCTGCCGAAGCTGCGTAGAAGGGCCTGAAACTTGTTTTTCCACCTGAAATTGAGGTTTGAACCTTATTTGAACCCAAATATATATAGCATACCAGTCAAAAGCAGATCATTACAGACCATCCCCTCGTCGAGCACAATATGATTTCAATTCGGGAATAGCTTCATATCTTATGTGCCTGAATGCTGAGACTTTGATTTAATGACTTAGCTATGGCAGAGGATGGCAAAAACCTCGGGGCTAATCGCAATGAGCCCGGAGTTAGCGGTTCTGGATATCCGGAGGCAAATGCGTGGGAATATATTACCGTATTAGGCAGGAGGGAGGGAGGGAGGGGTCCGCTTGAGGGCTTATTACATTTTTTGGACCCTGTGTAACTTTTTTTTTTCTTGGACACCCCTTGCGAAAAACAGAACGAGGATGGCAAGGATTCAGGCTGCGAGTGGGATGTGACCTTGCGTGGCGTTCTGGATGGATTGTTACTGTAATGAGACGCCAAAAACCTGAACTGATTTTGGCTTACATTGTCCGAGCCATCCCACGCGGAACCAGCGAGGACGTCGCCAGTCGCCGTTCTCAGCAGCACATTGGGCTTACATAATCTTGGGGCGAGAAGCAAAGAAAGGCGTTTGTTGACCAATAGGCTGCAAGAATAGATACCCGCAACGTTCAACCCGTTGGTGCCACTTTGCCACAACTTGAACAGACCCCTCAGCATAAAATTGGCACTCCTGCTCACTGGCAGGCATTCGACACAGTAGACTCTACCACCCCCCAACACACATCCTTTATGCTGTTCGCCAACTTCATCCTGGCGCTCGCCTCCAGCCTGGGCCCCGTACGTACTGCTTTCGCTGTTCTCCAAACTGACTAAAACCGTGCGCTTCAGACGCCTGCATTGGCAACCACGACGGGCGGCTGGTCCGAGGTGAGTGCTAGTAGCGGGATGGCTGCCAGTGGGAAGACCGCGGCACTGCTTGAGTTACAGTACCGTACCTGAATCTGAGTCTAAGTTTCGCGACTGATGTTACAGTACCAGTGGTGCATGTACATTATGCCATGGCACAGCCTGCAATATGTCCTTTTCAGCACATTCTCAGTGGCACAAAAGGACGTGAGAAAGCATTGAAAAAAGTTCGTGCATTGGCACTAATGCACGAACTTTTTTTCAATGTGTTCTCAAAGCCTATTGTGCCACCCAAAAAGTATTGAAAAGGACATCTTGCAGGCTGTGTGGCCAGACTGAGGGAGAGTTTTCTCGTTGATTATATTGCTGATGAAATGCTACTGGCCCCATCGAAGTGAGATGGTCACGAACTTGAAGGATCTCATTGACACTCTCACGCGGATGGGATCAGGCCCGATCCTGGACCAGATTCCAATCCCGCCTCTCCTCCAGCGGGAAACTCCTCACGCAAAGGAGATATAGTGCCAAAAGTCGAGGATGCGCCGGGAGGCCGGCGATGGTGCAGCGGCCCGGGCGTTTCTAGACTGGGGTGCGAGAACTGCAGTGGGACTCTCATCCGCACCTGAATTCAGCCAGCGCCGCGGCGGCCCCGGGAGAACTTGAAGCGCAGATACACTCAGGCTGGCAGGACGCGCCGCCGGGTGATCTCCAATGATGCCAGCCCCGGGACTTGGAGGACATCTCGTGCTGCCAGTGCTGCTGTGTCGTATGTCCGCCGCAGGGAGCGCGCTTAGTACGAACTCAACGGTGGAGAAGGCTTAGGCTACTTCGTTCGCAGGCAGTGCAGCCGGTCTTGCGACGAGTTGGTGCAGGCTTCTTCCCGGTGTCAAGTTTCCGGAAGTTCCAGGTGCAGTGCGGCGTGCGTGCAGCCTGAGGCTGGCTGGCAGTCTCACGCAGGATGCGAGGAGAGGGAAGACGCGGACGGCCGGGCTCACGCACTGCTGTGTCGACGTCGAGAGTCTCACTGGCAGAGATTAGTCGGCTACATACTTGGAGCTGTTCGCAGCATGTGGGGCTCGGAGGAGCGAACATTGAACGTACTATGCAGCACGGTCAAACTGACCCGAACCTGAAGGCGCGGGGGGGGGGGGGGGGGGGCAGGTATGTGATGCCGAGTACAGTTAATTGAAGGCGCATGCCATGCATCTTCCATGCACGGCGCAAGACGTGCCTCACGACCAAACTCGGGTTGCGACGAGCTGGAATTAACGTTTAGTGTACCTATCCTACTTACCGTTGGAGCCGCGAATGCAGTGCGCGGAGCAGCACTGTAGGTCCAGGTGTAGACATCGCGTGTGCAAAGGCACCAGGAGGATCGAGGCGGCGAACTCAAAGCTGAGAATCCGAGCACGCGGTCTGACGAGAAGGTCGCGCGAGTCTCAGAGTCACAGAGGGATGAGACTACTGTAGGACTGAGCCACTACGCGCCCACAAAGCTTCAGCTCCCCCGACGACGCGGTGGAGTCGCGGAGGATTAACGTTTGCAGTTGGAGCCGCGAATGCAGTGCGTGGACCAGCTCAGTGATAGGTCCAGGTGTAGACTGAGCTCCCTATCGCGGGTGAAAAGGCATTAGGAGGTTCGAGGCTGCGTATTCCAAGCCTGCTGAGAATACGAGCGAACAGCGCATGCGGCCCGGGTACGAATGCGGATTGGGGGTTGCAGGTTGCATGAGGCGCCCCGGAGTCACAGGTCAGAGGTCAGAGCACTGCAGTAATTACTGCGGCGCCGAGTAGTTGAACGCGTCGACTTAGCACGCTCCAAGCTCGGGTTGCGACGGCAACAACAGGCGCTATGGTTCGCGAATGTGGGGTCAACGTTGGAGCAGCGAGTTGAAGCTGGGTCTAGACTCGCTATCGGCGGGTGCAGAGGACCAGGAGCGTTCGAGAGTCGAGACTGCGTCGCGCGTGGCAAAATGGAAGCTGAGAATCCGGGATGGCCGTGGGTTGAGGGCTTTTCTGAATGAACACAGGTTGCAAGTTGCCTATCGTCGTACATCAAGCTTTGTTTCTGTTTGCGCGGATTGATGGATCAGAGCGCGACGTTCATTTCGCGGGGCGGCGGCCAGTCAGAAACGCGCACGTGCAGAGTCAGCAGATGGTGACACGCTTGAGCTTGAAACACGGCAAGCCCAGCCTGGGGGTTCGGCAGGCAGAATTCAGTGGGCGGTGTGAACACGAGGCGTGTGTGGGGACTAGAACGAGAGCCGAGCCGATGGCAGCTGAGGGCAGTATAGGTGCGGGTTGCTCGGCCTAGGCGTGGGATAATTCGAGGATCCGAGCGCGATACAGTGCTGGAGAACGGGCGATGGCGGGCGGGCGGGAGGAGCTCATCGGGGTTCGGTGTTCGGGACTCGGGAGGCGGGGCCGTGATTGGGCAGCGGCGCGTGCGTGGCAGTGCCATGACGTGGCTGAAGCGCGCGGACTCATATACCCAATCTCTCCCTCCTCCTCCTCCCAGCTTCCCTCACTCCTTACTCACCGACCCCGACGATGGCGACGCGGCCGCAAGGGATCACTTTGCCGGCGCTCGCGGCGCCGCAGCCGCAGCCGACGTTCCTGGGCACGCCGTTCGCGTCGAGCAGCACGGTGAACCCGTTCGAGTACCCGTTCGCGCGCGCGCCGCCGAGCCCGCAGCTGCAGCAGCAGCGCACGAGCCCGCCGCAGACGCACAGCACGAGCCCCGTGCACCCCAAGCTGCAGCGCCAGAGCCCGCCCGTGCCCGTCCCGCCCCGGCTCTCCGGCGCCAAGTCCGCCGCCGCGATCGAGGACGACCGCAAACGCCTCGCATAGCCCTCGTCGTCGTCGCACTCTGTACTACTCTGATCTGTGCGTCGCCCACTCTAGAATACCCTCCGTGATTGCTGATGTTCTAGCCGCATACCTATCTAGACTCGCTGTCGTCATCGTTTCCCGCCCGTATCCGCGGCTGGCCCATCCCAAGCGCCCGGCCTCAGCGTCATACACGACACGCTCTTCTGCCGGCCCGTCCTGACTCTTCCAATCAAAGTGTATCCATGATGTACGAGCCTTTTCCGGTCAAAACCTCTGCACGACACTCTACCCCGTACCGCTACTCTATACCCCGCCCGCATACCTACCTACCTCGTATTACCTATTAACCGTTACTGCACGCTTGCAATGACGCATTGTTGCCTTTGCGTCGTCCGGCCCGACGCCGTTTATTGACGCTTGCCACTTTCTCGCGCAAGTGCTCGTGAGGATCGTCGAGGATCGTCGCAACGTGGGGCGCCACCGCGAGGATCATACGCGTATGAATCTCTGCCTTTCCTAAACCGTCGTGATTTGGACAACACTTCACGCCAACGAATACTTCTGAATATCAACAAGCGAGAACTATCCGACTGACACGCGTCGATTCAGCCTCTTCTGTCGGTGATTTGCGCTAGCTTGACTGCGAGACTCTCACTTGGCAATGATAACAGCTTTCTCGGACGATTGTTCACTAGGAGGCGCTTCTTCACAAGGCGTTAGTTGGTTCACATTGGACAACGCGATCTCCTGCATCATCGCTTTCGGAGACCGTGACCCGAGCTTTTTTGAAACACGTCCCATGCATTCAATTTGCATGAGACAGCGTTTTATCCATTATTTACATTCTTCAACCTGCCTCTGCTTTCAAATTTCGATGCATCCGACCGTTCCTCCGTGCGCGTTGATCACCCATAATACTTATCTCAGCTGTACTTTCACAATGATATCCAAAAAGACAAAACCAACAACAGGTGCTGTATGTTTTCGTACGGACGGTGCACTGGCAGATGACGCCAGAGGTGATTGTGCATATGGCGGCCATAAGTGATAAGTCAGTGAGCTCTCGTTGTTGCGCGCCCAGAGTCTGCTGTGCCCAATCCTGGAACCCCGTGACCGCTTACCGCTTCATGCTGTCCGGCACTATGCGACAGAGTGCGCCGTCTCTGGAACGCGCGACTGAGCTGCTGTTCCTGCCGCCGCTAGTGGCCACTGCACATTGCAGCCCCCGGTATTCCAGATCTCACGATCCGCCAGCGCTCACTAGCACTCGCGCGCGCAAAATCTGTTGATTGGAATGCGCCAGACGCCAGACTGCTGCTCCTCATCGTCACTTGACACAGCCCTTCCCGTGCCACGCCGCACTGCAGTCTTCCTCCCAGTCGGCCCCCCCACCCCCACCCCCACCCCCGCACGCCTCGACATCTCACGTGCCTCCCCAGTGCGGGTGCTGCATAGTCAGCGGCGCGACATTCGAGTGCTACTGTTCTTCTGGACCTGATACGAGTACATACGACTGTGACGGACGGTACACCTCTTGACCGCTTCGTTCTCCGTCGTCTCATCTCACATCTCACGTTCTAGGAGGGGCAACGCAAAGTCGTGGAAAGCTATGTATTACTGGGCACTGTGCAATGTGCATTCTGTACGACTTCAGACTTCGGCTAGGCCACTCGTTCTCTCTCACAAACGACTGAACACCAAGTTCCCGCCTACCCCACCGGGACCGGCTTGGGGACCGGCGCCCACCGTGACGCGACCGTAGCCATACTCAGGCTGGAGGCAGACCAGGAACCCGCCGTCGTTCCCCACACAGTTGTCTGCGCCGATACAGTATGCGCATCAGTCACCGTGACGTCAACTTCAATGGTGAACGTACCGACTCGGAGGTCGACCGACGCGGCGTGCGTGCTGCCGTCGAGGCGCGCACAGCTGCACGTGAGGAGTGTGCTGCCCGCTGGGAGGGTGCAGTTCCTACAGCTTTGGAACGCGTTGCCGCTGCACCACCCATCAGCGCCCGTCGAGAAGACAAACTCAAAGAAGACTCGGAACGCACTGGGACTGGCAGGACAGGACGCCGTCGGTGTTCGCCAGGCAGCTGTTGAGGGGGACGAGGCTGCGCAGGGTGCGGGGCTCGGTCCAGCCCCAGCTGCTCCAACTCCACGTCGGGGTGTCGCAGGTAGCGGCGACGTAGACTTCCTGGGAGTATTCGAATTCGACCATGTCGACGTCGGTGCAGGTCGTGCCGAAGCGAGAGATGCCAGCGGCGAGTGTGTTGGAGACGAGGCCCAGCAGGAAGAGGAGCTGCATTGGTGGAGATTTCTTTGAATAATCTCGGTGGGAATGCCACTAGAGCGGCATGAGGATGGGGGCCTTTATAGGCGAAATCTGTTGTGGCAAAGAATACACTGAAGTTCCTTTCTCTGCAGGTATCGGGTGGCACACCAACGTTGCAAATGAGTCAGGCAGGCGGAGCTTACTGTATCGACGCCACAATGACAGGAAACGACTCTGTATTATCACGGAGAGATCGGATTCGAGTTTAACGGCCCGATCGCCTCTCGCTCTCTTCCATTGTACCTGCGACGCCTTTGAAAAGGTATCCCTCTACAGTAACGAGTGCACGTTTATGAATGCTCGTACAGCCTCATTGAATACGGCGCTCCTCTAAGGGCAAATGCCCCATTGCGCGTCTTCGCAGCGATGTCCGACGCGCACGTAGCTCAGCGTCAGCCAATCCCGCATGATTGAATTCCCTTGGTCCCACACGGCCCACTCTCTCAGGCCTCGCCGTATTCTCGACTATAGCTACATAGCAGTGGCGGCGCAAGCCTCGCGTCCTCTCCAAGTGAGCTTCACTTCTTCCCGGCTCCCCGAGGTTGCCGCCGCGTTGTTTCGATCTTTCCCCGCTCAAGGGGGGATTGCATCCGAGTCATTATGAACCAAAACATCAGCCAGGACGGTTTTCTGCGCCGAATGGGCAGACTTACTGTACCCGAGACCTAGCGGCGCGCTCGCCGTTGCTGTTTATTAGCGTGGGGTCATTCGGCGACGCGGAGCAGATAGCAGATAGCGGCCTTGGAGCTGCACGTAGCCAGGACTCAGCAATAGGGCTTTGTGTAGAATTCCGGCCGACTTGTAAACGCGTTTTAGATACTACCGGAGGTATACATAATGCTAGAACAGCCTCCTGCGTCTATGTTGTTGCGTCGCGGTTAAATTGAGCTCCGACAGCTCCGTCTTTTCTCGGACCCCATTGCGCGGCAGCCGCCCGCATCCCTGCTGTAATGTGAGTACAGGCGCATTGGGAAGCGCGGAAACTGATTAATCCTAGGCTTCAGTCTGACAGTTTTATCTCGCGTTTGAACACCGATGCCCTTGCTCTGGTCTTCAGCGCCGTGCGAGAGGAAACACCGTCATACAATCAGCGGACAGCGCTCCGGCCTCTTCTCACGTTGACGCACGTATGTCGCAGCTGGCGCGCGCTGGCCTTGGCGCAGCCGCGACTGTGGACGGCGTTCTTCTGGGAGCCGGGGAATAACGTCGAGGCTGCACTGACGATTCTCGAGCGCTCGCGATCTGCGCTGTTGACCATGAAAATCAGCCTCGAGCCCAGGGACAATCCCAGGACGCCTGACGCGCTGATTTCCGAGGGGCACGTTGTGTTTGCGGCCGCTGCGGCCCATTTCTGGCGGACGACAGACTTAACGCTGACATTCTCGGCGGCGAACATGCGTGCTGGCGCGCTATCAGTGCTGTTCTCAGGTGCGCCTTGTGCGATGCCTCGTCTTCGCAACCTCAAGATCACGCCGTCCGGACTCGGCAGAACGAGTATTCCCACGCTCAACATTGCGTGTCCACCATTGCATTCAGTTTCCCTCTCAAAAATTGTACCGTCATCTTGGGGCAGCCTAGTTGGGTCGATGACCACAGTTATGCACCTTAAAAGGCTCTCCATTCGTGTTCGTGACCTGGGACGCATTCTCGAGGTCTCGCCTAACCTGGACGAACTCGGCCTCTTCTTTTGTAGCATAGACGACGATCGCGTAGGGTCTCAGACGCGCGCACCAATGGCCACGCGGCTTGCCAAGCTTCATGTTTTCGGCCTGCAGTTGCGGGATCTCCTTCTTTTGCAGTCGCTGTCGATACCCATCGTGTCGATAAAGGAGATTACCTTGAACACCGTTTTCATGGACGTCCCGGTTGACGTTGCATTCGATTTCCTTCGCATTGCCGACCTTGTCGACATCAGGGAGCTGTTCATCAACGCGGACTCGCTCGCAGTCACAGCTGCAGCGGACGTCAAGCGCATCATGGACTGCGAAATCCCCTCTCTGGACTTTCTGGGCGACTTATTTTCCGCTGGCGCCATCTTGACAACCCTTCGCGAGCTCACCCTTTCGTTGGAGGTCTTTATGGATCTGATCATTTTGATCACCGCAGTTGTAGACGCGCCAAGTCTCCCGCGACTCGAGAAGATGACGTTGTGGGTCTCGCAAGCAGCGTTCGCGAGGGCGGACGACCACATGTATAACGGACCTCCCATCCTCGCGCCCAGCCTGACCCTTATCGAAGTCTTCCTTCACGGCGACGAGCTGCCCACCGCCGACCTTGTCTACCACTTCATCGCTTGCATGGTCTGCATCAGGGCCACTTCTCTGACCGATGCCGGTTTCAAGATAGCTGACCGTCAGCATGGCGAGGGAGAGACGCATCTGCATCGGTTTGGCGAGCTTTTCCGCGAAGAGACGCGGAGACTCATGGCAGCAGGAGTACCACATCAGCAGTAGGCCTGCCCTCTGCCTGCAGGCATCGGTGTGTAGCGAGATCACTGAACGTCGCCTGCTTTGTAACGATTCGCTGATACAGGATTTAGGCGCCTGCGTGAGGATCCCATTTCCGGGGAGCTATTTTAAACGAGATGAATACAGTGTGCGTGGTGCCGGAGGCCTGGTTGGCACGAAAACGCGTTAATGGTGCAGTAGTGACGCACCTGGACCTCATTGCTGTAAATCGGCAAACCTGAGAGCGACATGCCGCAGCCTCGAATGGGCAATGCCCACACAAACTTCACTGTGCGCATACTACTTCTCCGATCGCGCCAGCGTGTCTGCCCCAGTCTCCACTTGACTCGGAGGACCCTCGCGTGCGTCGCGTTGTCTCCCTCTGCCACCGTTCTCGCAAATAATTCTCCAGCCTCGGATACTCCCACTGAGAAAGCTTTCAGCGTATTATACGGCCAGACAAAGGATCACCGAGTGGCATCATACCGGTCGTTGGAGACGGGACGCAGCAGCTACTCGCATCTGCTTGATCAGATAGGTAACGGGGCCTCCGCTTAGATACACGAGCCTTTCAGCATGGGTACTTGCGACGTACCGTGAGATAGCAATTTTTGAACCCGTTCTTTGCTTTTGAGGCGTGCTTGATCGCTTGCGTTGGCAAAGCTGGCCTCCAATTTTCCTCGAGCCTTCCGCGTGCGCGAACAAAATAAAATATGAGTGTCGTGCTCCTGAGTCCTCCGACACGACGCGGACGAGAACGATGGCGGGACTGACGTCACGAACGTCACTTTGTTCTAATTTGGGACGAGGTTCGTCGAAAACGACCTCGTCGACGAACCTGCACCCCAACCGATTGCGACTGTTGCCCCAGCCGATTTGGGCGGCCTTTGGCTATAAAAGGGGGAGGGTCGACGCGGCGCGCGCCATGTCGTTTTTGCCCCGCATTTCTCTTCTTCTTCACGCGCTCCTTGCGCGCTCCCGTGTCTGACGTCACGTGACCCCCGACGATGCTTGCTCCTGGAACTGTTGACGCGCGCACTGCCGCCTGCTGCCGCGACTCTCATTCTTGGCATGAACTATCTGCGTCTCTTCTTGTGTTCCCGCGGCGTAGGTCGAGGGAGGCGAGCCGATCTGTTCGACAATCACCTCCTTCGACCTATTCCGTCGCTGTTGCCTTCCTGGTCTCGCAGACGATCTGGCGTATGTGTCACAGGGAACTTGCTGGTTTACTTGATTCTTTCGACTCTCTTCCTCCTTGCGATGGTTTCTCCTAGCATGCACCGTTTTCTTCCACCTGCGACTGTCGCTCACTCGTACGCATTTGTGGTCCAACGTGCTACCCGCCCTCCCATGCCCGCCGAACATCGCGGCTGCCATCCTGACGCAGCCTTCTACAACTCATCGGGAAGCTTTTGTTCAGCGTCTGCCCCAGTTATGTCATCTTCCTTGGTTCAACGCTGTGCTTGCACTATCGCGCTCAGTTGCTATACATGTCCGTGCTCATTTGGTGCGTGCTACGTAAACCCTCCACAGTGTGCATCCACAACGCGAGCGTGCCTGCTTCCGAGCAACATTACACCATTTCCTGCCATCCGTCCGATGCGATTGTGGAGACGCGCCCCACGCTGCGAAGCCTGCCCATCGTCGCGACATTTATTATCCGCACGGCGTGGCGACTTCGGGAGCCTGCGCGACGCCCTTCACTGTTCGCGCTTTTTTTACCCTCGGCGCAAACAAGACAGTCGAAGTTCCCAGGCGTCAGTGCCAAGGGGATGCCGCTGTTTTCCTGAGAACCGGTAGAACGTGTTCAGCAGGGTGCTTTTACTAGATGAGAGATGTAAGCTACATGCATGATTGACACCAGACTGTGGCGAGTCGGCTGTCGTAACCGCCGCATGCCATTGCGATCTCAGCGCTAGCTCTTGGACGAAAGATTTGGGAGCCGGTCATCCTGTGTCTTCAGTCGCTGCAGCGGGGCCCAGTAACCGGTATGTCCCTGAAGTCAAGATGATTGACATGAGACAAAGATGCTTCGCGCCAGACTGTCCACGACTGACGTGATCAGATTCAATTTCTGGTCTACTATCAGTCATCCGAGACAACTACATGCCATTCTGATCTAAGCTCTTCGACGAACGACTCGGGGACGGGGTCACCTTGGTGTATACCTGACACCAATCCATGAAATTTCCGCCAGCGATCTGCCGCCCCGACGTCGCGGAGGATGAGCTCGGGAGGACGAGCTTCATCTAACGCAAGGAAATGTACGACGATTTCCAGGACAGCGTCGACCAGATCATCCAGGCAATCTTGCGGCATGTCGTGCCCACCCCAGAGCTCCAGCACGCGCGACGCGGGACATGGAATCTTTAAATCCGTCTCTACGATGACCGGAAAAGGATGGACGCGCACGCATAGTCGCGTCAGGTGATTGAACGACAAGTCATATGGCGCGAGGCATAGGTGTTCGTAAGAAATAACGAGTTCCCTGAGGTGCGAGAGCATGTGCCGCGCGCCGTCCGGCCAGCTGAAGTGATCGCGAACATGAATGTCAATCAGATCGGAGACGAAGCCTGAGTCGTCGATCATCCTCCAAGCTTGCTTTGGAAACCAAAGTTCTCCGCCGGCGTACTCTACACTCCACTCATCGACCATGAGTGTGTGGGGCTGACGACGTGGTGCACGGGTCATAGCCTCCAGCCATCGGACGTCTTCGGTTGACGTGAAATGTCGGATGTTGGGGAAGCCGAGATAGCGAAGTAATGGGCACGGCAGAGTCAAGTCCCACCCGCCATATGGGCCCAATATCCAGAGTTCGTCAAGTCGAAACGCATCTGGAGCAGGCGTACGCGGCACGTCGCAGCGATATACCTCCAAGTACAAGCTCCTGAGGCGAGGAAGGGAGACGATGGAATATAGCTGGGTAGCAGAGAGCGTGTGGATATCGAGGTGGAGTCGAGAGATATTTTGCATCCCGCCCACGGCGTTGAATCCATCTGGCGGCAGCCTAATTCCCGCGAATGCCAGCTTGCGTAGCTCGGGGGCATGTCCCAGAAGAAACGTTGCTGGAACTGCTCGAGCACCAGAATCTGCGTCTCGCTCCTCCGAAACGGCAGAGTGCGTAAGCTCGTCCGGGAAGACGGGGTCATGAAATAGTTGGACGTCGAGAGCCTCCAGCAGTGGCGCGGGATGTGCGAGCGCGGCGTAAACCGTTGGGAAGTACTCCAGTTCCAGAGGCACTGAAGAGCTTGCCTGCAAACGCAAGAGACGAACGTGATACAAGTGGCGAGATATGATCTCGAGAACTTGGTCGAGATTTTCCTGGGTAATATCGGTAATTTGGACGTCCACGGGCACTCTTTGTGTGCGCGCAAGCTGGTCGTTCAGAGCGGTGGCGGACGTGCATCGGATACGCGACCAGAGGAGCTCGTGAGCGAGCGCAATTGACCTCCAGCGCGTGCAGACGTGAGTGGCGCGTATCCTATCAACGAAGCAGAGTAGCTCCAGCACCCTGGACACCAGCTCCGCCGGAATGTCTCTCGCGATTGTCACACACCGCGTCCGCCCATTTGCCGCTTCAAGGTCGCGGTGCAAATCGCGGCCCGCTCGAAAAATTGCGTCGGGCATGCAACAAATAATCTGCCGCGGGATTTAACGCAAAGAGAGTAAGCGCAAGTGCAGTGGGAGGTAAAGTACGCACGTCAGCGGCTACAACGACAATGATTCCGGATTAGCGCAAAAAAACCGTGCACGAAGGGATCGACGAAACGAAACTCCGCTCACATGAGGCAATTCCCTGTTCAACAAGCGGGGGAAAAGCCCTTGAAGGCGTCGTTAATAGCAGAAGGATACACTACTGACATCGACAGTGTGCATTCGTTTAACGGACATTCCGAGTCGGTGTGTATATTGACACTGCAATGTAATAAACACTCACTCCTGTCGATTCTCTGACAACGAGGGTGTTACCTGTCAATTTTTCGAAGCCCATTGTTATTTATCAGATCTTCTTGTTTCTGTTGGGGCGCAAAATAGCATCTGCGATGACACCGGCCGCCGATGGTTGCAACAGTGTTAGAAATGAGTTCACAACGTGATGCACCCCACTTTTCCAGTAATAGCGTGCTCAACAACCATGGCCAAGTGTGACGCATTGATATGCTCCAGCAAGCAGACTGAGGTGGAACCGCAGTTGTCAGCGAGGTTAACACGTTTGCACCCTGAGATCTGTGCACAGCCGACCCGCACTAATTTGATTGCATCGCGCTGACTGAGCACGAAGGTTTGCGAGGTCGGAAAGCATACCACCCGCCGAGGCTGTTGCGAGCACGTTGAAACTGACTGCTTGGGGTGAGACACTGCACAGCGCAGAGCCGGGAAACGACGTGAAGTTCGAGTCAAACACCGGCGAGAACAGGACACTGGTGGCCAACCTGCAAAGCTGAAGCGCAGAGAACAAGCGAAGACAATGGGCATGACTCACTGCGACCTGCGCGTTGGCACCGCTGCGGTGTGCGCAGTCCGCGAGAAAATTCGTTGGGGTACGTAGTGAGACCAGCGTGAGAGTGAGACACGCAGGGCCTGTGCCAGTAGTGGGAGAGCGCAGGCTAGGGGAATGACGCGGACATGGCGCGACGGGCCTCGCCTCGGCTCGGAAACTGACGTGGAGACGCGTCGGTCAAAGAACGTTCTGGCGGGCAGGCACCGGGCGCCTATTCTTCGGGCTCATATATAAGACCGTGATGTGCGCGTGCGCACTCCACTCCACGCCCCCACTCCCATCCGTCCTTCCCGGCCGCGCGCCGCCCTCGCCCCCCGTCCCTCGCACTCGACGTCTCAATGGCTGCCACAGGAATTCTATACCCCCTGACGCCCGCCAGTGTCGACCTCGAGAGCCTGCTGTGGGAAATGCGCGATCTCCTGCGCGGCCTGAGCCAGGTACGACTCGATTGTCTCGCATGTCTTGGCTGCTCCGGTCTCACAATCTGTCCAGGTCACCAGGGCTCAGAGCAGCGAGATCGAGCGTCTGGGCGGGCCCGCCGTCTCCGTTGCGCTAGCGCACGAGTTCGGCGAACGCACAGACGCGGCGCTGGCGGCCTGCGACGTTGTCCTCGACAACTGGGACAACGACGACGGCTCCGACGCCAGCACCCAGTACGAGGCACTGAACATCGCCGCCTGGGTCAAGGCCACCAATAAGAGCCTTGGCTTCGACGATGATTCCGACAACGACGAGAGCCCGGTCTCGCCCGCACAGGACCCGGTTGACGTTGTTCTTCCGGTGCGCGCGCTTCTCCCGCTGCTATTGTTCGACTTCAACTGATCGCGTTTCAACAACAGACCCCAGTGGTCCCGAACAACTTCTGGGAAGTGCACGAATTCAAATGGGAGGACGAGCCGCTCGACGGCAACAACAACAGGGACCAGGACGCCGCCATCACCGCCCCCGCCCCGACGCAGCTGCATCAGGACAGCGCCCACCCGCACCACACCCGCACCCCCACGCACGTCGCCGACGGCCGCGGCCTGGTCCCCGACGAGCACATCCCCGAGCTCTGGCTCGACGACAGCTTCAGCGACGCGTCGTCGTCGACCCCGCGCGGCTTCGACGACGCTGCGACGCTCTACCACCCCGACGAGCCGGCGTCGCCCGCCACCACCCGGCGCGCCTCGCTCGACCCCCGTTCCTTCTTCCACTCCAGCGCGCCCGCGTCTCCCGACGCCGATGCGCTCTTTGCCTTCACCCCCACCACGATCGCCCCCGCCGCCCGCGCACCTTCATCAACAGCACGGCCCGCGCTCCTCAAGAGGAACAATAGCGCGCCGGATTTGCGTCTCCTGCGCGGCCCGCCGGCGGTCATCACGACCCCCTTCCAGCTTGCTCCAGTCTGAACCTTTTGACTTTAGGACTGCGAGCGCGTGTACCACCAGTATCTTTTCCGCCTGTAGAGGACTCACCCCACCCAACCCCTCAAACCCCAACACTCATTGCACCCACCGCATCAGTTACCCTGCCCCCACGCTTACCGCTATTAATCTATTCAGGAAGATAATTCCTCGCTTGTAGCACCACCCCTCGCACGTAGCTGACTCGGTAGAATATATTTGTTGACGACCCCTTCTTCACCTGCTTCTTGGCACCTTTTCTTTCTTACGCTTTTTAGGTACTTTAGGGCTTTTGTGGAATGCCACGGTTTTTAATGGTCAAGCTTGCTCACGAGCCCGCGACTTCTGAAGCACCAGTTCTTGCACCGGCGACCTGCTGAGCCGACTTGGAGGCGCATACGTGGCCGCAGCGCGCTCCGACGGGAGGAATGCGATCCATCTAAGCTGTCGGGCGCATCTAAACTGTTGGGTCCTACTTCCGAATCGCGCAGTTGTTCCTGTCAATTGGTCCCTGAGACTTGAAGCTTGAAGGATGCGCCGTTTGTGCCTGTTCAGCACCCGACTGATGCAGCTTGGAGCTGCCTGTTGCCAGGCAGCTTCGACTTCCACAGCCACTCTGCTTGCGTCTCCCGCCTTCTGCGGCCGTTCGGAATCGAAGGCTCGACCAGCATGCGCCAGAGATGAGCCAGTGCCTCGGGCCGGGCTGATTGCTGCCAGTGAAGCGTAGGAAGACACCCCTTCCACCTCACCTTAAAAGCGAGGGGTGCGCGTTGTTCAATGTGAGAAGGGAGAAGGAAGGTGCCCTGAAGTCCAGGGGTTCAATGTGATTGTGTTCGCATTCCTTGAACTGTTGGACAGTTAGAATGCCGCTGCCAGCTGGCACTACACCCTGGTCTCTCACTTCTTCCTCGGGATAAATGTTTGAGATCCACGCACTGTCCAAATCGGCTCATGTAATGCGCGCTCACGATTGACGCCTTTTGTCATTTTGACGCCCGGGCGCGTGGTACTTACATAGGTTGCCACGGCGGGGAATTAGACAATAGGGCATTGAGAAATAGTTCATATATTCCTCTTTGTAAAGTTAGCGGCTTCGTATCTCTGTTTCGTACTGTGAGACGGCACTGAGACACTGGGACAAAGCTACAGCTCATCGAGGACAACGTCGGCAATCCCCGATGTTATCACGGACTTGCACCGTGGCTATTCAGGTCATACAGTCTAGGCGGATGGATCGGTGATGTGCGCTACTGTATCCTCTAATCATGGCCGCTTCGTTCCAAGACGTGCCTGCGCCCTGGCACCTGCGCGGCGACGTCTACTGGATCCTGCTCGGCGCGCAGAAGACGCTCCCAAAGGGCGCGTATCACCCTCTGGAGCAGCCTGACACCAGCGACCCTCATGTCGCGACGAACAAGTACCTGGGTGGTCTAGGCACCGTGTGGGTTGTGCGGTACACGGAGAGCCCAGTGGGTGCGTGCTATTCCCCATACGAGCGCGTCACACGCGAACTAAAGGCGCGCCGTGACCAGGGCCGTACGACGAGCTGATTTACCACCCGGGCGACTTCACCGCGCCGTCGGGCGCACGGCGCGCGCGCGTGACGGCCGTCTACGTTTCCTCGCCAGCTTCCGTCTACAATGGTACGTCCTTGTCTTATCTCCGTGCCCACACGGATGATACTGAACAGTGCCCAGCGCGCAAAAACTGGAACACGCCCAAGCACCTCGCGCACTTCGTGTTCACTCCCCTCTCCGACGGCGCGACGCACATCTCAGTCTCTCCTCCCGACGCGCCTGACACTCCCTTCTTCACGGCGACCGTAGCGCCCTCTTCGTTCCCATTCTCAATTCCGTTTGACGCGTCCTGGGTCCCGACCTATTTCCCGCTCGTGCAGCCACCGCTGCGGCAGGGCAAGACGGACGAGGGTGAAGTCGCCAGCGAGGAGTGGCAGAGCATGATGTTTGGGCTCACGGGGCGCATCCGGCCCGTCTGGTGGTCCAACGTCACTGGCGACGGCTGGGCGTTTCCCGCGTTGGACAACATCTGGTCGCTCGGCGTGCATTGGTCCCCTGCCGAAGTTGTCTTCCACCCCGCAGAGAAGGTTGACTGCGAGCCTCCGTCGACAGCAGCACCATAGTATATGTATTGATTTTCAATCAAAATTTTCGTAGAGCACACCAGGCATGGACCCAACGCCGTCCTCGCCTCCTGAAAGTCTGATGTACGACTATGATACTCTTTATCCAATGCTCCCCATGCCGTGGGAGTGAATATTTTTTGTACAAGACACTTGTAAGTGGATGTGCACACATAGGGCAGAGCGGATAATAAGGGGACGACAGCCAACAGCGAGCTCCAACCAACCAGGGAGAGATAGACGATGCAACCAAGCAAGGACCGGGCAGGATAAGCAAGAAGCGCGAATCGTGAAGCTAAGCGAAGTGAAGGGCGAAGACCGGGTCAAATGGGCGAATAATATTCTATGCGTGCATTGGTGGATGGGTTGTGCGTGCAAGAGACGGCGCTCCAGGCGCCGCAGGGGAGGAAGGATGCATGGGCGCTGGGCATGAATAGGGAGCGGGGAGCAAGAATGGATGGATGACGATGCGGCGGGCATGGAGAGAGCGAGCGAGTGACAGAGGGACCGTCCGAGTGAGCAATGCAGCGAACGAAAAACCAAGACAGAGCCAAGGCAGAGAGCCAGCCAGGCCGGGCGCGCTAGAGCTTGAGCTCTGTCAGCACGCGCCGTGCAAGCATTTGGTATTGCCATCCGTCGCCCGCTACCCTGCGGAACTGAATTCCGTGGAGCGGCAATATGGGCACCTATGGCACGTTAGTTTGCGGGCATGTGTTGAGAGAACAAAACCGACGTACTTTGACAATATGGATCTCGAACCGTACGCCTAGCGGCGAGCTCTTGTCGAACCATTCCGCCGGCGGCGCCTCCGTCTGGGCAAAGTCGCGCCGTATGGGTGTGCTGGGCGGCTGTGCAACCTTGACTGCAACAGGGCTCGGCGTCCGCCCCGTCCCGGGGCGCTCGGACGCCTCGCGCGCAGTAGCAGCCAGGTGCACAAGCGAGCTGCTGACGCTGGCGTCGCCGTTGCCGTTCTGATTTTGCGCGTCCAGCTTGAGCTCCGCGTCCTTATCCTTGGGCGGCGGCGCGGGCGTCGGCGGCGCAGGAGGAGTCTGCGGCGGCCTGTTCTTCTTGGAAGCGATGCTCAGCTTGCTTGTTTTCTTCCGCAGCGGTCGCGACTTGCTGGACGAGCCGGGCACGATGGATGGCTCGTGCGCGCACTCGAACCCGCCACTGATCTCGCGGAACGCGATGCCCATCCGCGTGAGCGTGCGGCGGACGTCGGTGCGCAGTGCTGTAGCACCTTTTGTCGAGGTCGTGGCGACGCTGCATCGGGGTAAATGATATTAGCCTTGAGCCGCAAATCACAGACAAAGAAGTATTGGGATGAGGATGGTACGTACCTGAAGCTGCCCTTGAGTGGGACAGCCTTGAACTCGTTTCTGCCAGAACCCACGCCGCCCTCAATGTTCTCACTCTCGCGCGCATTCGCCTGCTCGTGCATCGTACTCCTCCGCCGCACAGCCCGCTCATGTTCTCCGCCAACGCTCGCAACAGCGACCTCCTCCTCCTCCTCGTCAACCACATCCACCGCACCCGCACCCCCACCGGCAGCGCTCGGCACCCCCGCGCTGGTCGGCCGCGCCTCGCCAGGCGCACCATTGGCATTAGCACTCGACAGACGCGCGCCCTTCCATCGCCGCCCAATGGTGCCCCAGCGCCCGAGGCCCGAGCCCTCGCCGTCCGAGAGCACCTCGCCTTCGGCAAGCGAGTTGCGCGCGACGCGCTCCGGGCGCTCCGTTGCGGGCGGCGCGCCGACGAGCGACGACGTCCGGCGGCGCGTTGCGCCCGTGATGCTCCCGAACCGCCGCGCGAACGCCGACCCGGCCGTGCCGCCACCGGCGCCGGCCCCGGGCAGGGGCGACGACGCCTTGCGCACCTGCGGCGCGGAGGGCGAGGGCGACATGCGGCTCCCGGGCGCGGACGCCGGCTGCTGTATCCTGCTCGCCGGTGCGGATGCGGGCTGTTGTGGCGGCGGCGCTGCGGGGTTGAGTTGCGAGGGCGTCGGGAGCGCCTTCTGCACGCTGACGCTGCGCCTGTGCGCGCTGACGGGCGGCGGCTTGACGCTCGCTGCGGCGTCTTCCTTCGTGGGCGGGATCGGGCTGAGTGGGCTGACGGGTACATCGGCTAGCCTTGCCCTCGGCGCAGGGCTTGCGGGTGTGGCAGCAGACGGCGGGCCAGAGACAACGCCGTGCTCGGCACCGCCCAGGCGCATCGGCTGCGGCGGCGCGATGGACGGCGGCACGCGCAGACGCTCCTTCTCCTTGGGCGGCGCAGGCGTCGGCGCCTGCTGCTGCTCGGCCTTGGGAGCCTGCTGCTCCTGCGGCTTCCGGAGTGTGGTATCCGAGGGCGTCTCGTGCACGCTATCCACGGTCACCTCGCGCGAGTGCACGGCCGGCGGCGGCGGATGCGCCGCTTCTTCCCGGGCGAGCCGCTCGCGCTCCAACTTCTCGCGCACCATGAAATACACGCTGATCAGCGGGTGGAAGCCGCGCGTGGGGTCCAGCGTGTCCAGATGGCCTACAGCATCATGCCCCACAAGCGAGGAGCTGCTCATCGACGCCGGGAGCGCGCTCGGTGGGGGATTCGATCCGGAATCTTTGTTGGGCCCGGACGCCGTGGACGAAAACAGCTTGCGGCGGTAATGGTCAAAGTTCAGACCGCTGAACCGCCTGGAGCCTTTTGTCGTGCCGCCGGCCGAGCCGTTGGATGGGTGCGAGACCACAGAAGACGCCGAGGACATGGCAACGTCCACGGACGACGTGCTGCCGAGCGTCGTCGCAAACGTCGACGCAGACGTCGTGCCGCGCGTATGCCGTGCACAGGCGCGCAGGTACAAGTCGCTGGTGAGCAGCGAGCGCAGCTTCTGCGTGATCTCGGCGTCGGAGCCAAACTCGAAGCCGCTCATGCCGCGGATGACGGCGGGGTCGAGCTCGTCCGCATTGAGAGGCGTGCGCGGTGGGATGTGGGTGTTGGGCGTCGAGGTATAGCCGAGATTCATCCAGGGGTGGTTGAGCACCTCGGTGAGCGTCGCGCGCTGGGCGGAGACCGTGACGAGCATGCGCGACAACAGCGACTTGCAGTCCGCAGAGAGCCAGGGCGGGTACTCGACGACGCCGCGCTTGATCTTGGCGTGCAGCGCGGGCATGCTCTGGTCGTCGAACGGCACGCGGCCGCACACGAGCACGTACAGCACAACACCAAAGCTCCAGACGTCGACCTCGGGCCCGGTGTACGCTCTCGCGTTGAGCAGCTCGGGTGCAGCAAAGTACAAGCTGCCTGCAAAGGTGTTGAGGTGGGCTGCCGGGTTGTACAGATTCGAAAGACCAAAGTCGATGAGCTTGATGTCGCCGGAGTGCGCGATGAGAATATTTTCGATCTTGAGGTCCCGGTGCACAATGGAATTTGCATGGCAGTAGGCCAGGGCTGAGCCTATCTGCCGGGCAAACTTGCGGGCTACCCGTTCGCGCAGACGGCCGTGGGCGATGATGTAGTCCAGCATCTGGCCGCCGGCAACATACTCGAGCACCATGAGATACTGGCCAGGCTGAACCAGCATTTCACGCATGCCACAGATGTATGGGTGCTGGACGAGCATCGCCATTGCTGCCTCGCGGACGGTCCGCAGCTCCTTGTTGGCGTCTTTGGCCGCTTGTTTCGCGGCCTCCGGCCCCGTCGCATGCGGGTCGGGCGGCGGCGCTCTGGGCACAATCTTGATCGCAACCTGAGATTTACTGTCAGCCAATGCCCAGCCTGATCCTCTGGCCACATACCCGCTCGCCAGTGACAATATGGTGGGCCAGCTTGACCTTGCCCATGCTGCCCGCGCCCAGCGTCTTGCCCAACGCATAGTCGCCAATAACCCGCACCCGGCTTGACTGGCGATGTTCCTGGGTGCCGGCGTCCATCGACTGCCGCGCTGGCTGCTCGCGCGCCGTCGCCGTCGTGGACGACATCCAATCGCTGACGGGTTCTTTTCGATCGGAGTACGAACACCGCTTGCCCCTCTCACACTTCCAGGCACCGCATCACCTTGCAGTGCTTCCTTCCGGAGTACAGACGCCATCCGCAGGGTCCGCAAAGGTCCGAGGTTTTTGAGTTGGCAGTGATACTTGAAGGTGCGACGATCCAGCCAAGCAGGGGGGGAGGGGGGCAAATTTTCACCTGGGTCTCAGGACCGTGAGTGAGACAGCAATGGCGATGCTCGTCCAGCAAATATCCATCTGTGGCAAACGTGTGCTGTACAGTAAGCCCAATACGTCCATGTGGTTGCTAAGTGCACAACGGTGGCACAATGCTTGCCTTCATAATCGACTACGGTTGTCAGGAAATTTCTTCGCACGAATATCGATATTTTCTGCTCACATTACCCGCTCGGTCATTACATAATGGTCTATGATTCTCAGCTCGGCGAATCTCCCAATGAACCACCTGTCAGCTGCCATCGCAGTGTGGCTCTTCGGGATTCCCCCCTCATTGACAGCCTCAGTTGTCAAGCTCGAGGATTGCTTGAATCTCACTTACAATCCGCCTCGGTCGGTCTCCTGGTCGGGAGTAGTTGCCTCTCTACAATTGTTTCAATCTCACACGGCGGCGCGCCCATCAATGCCTTCTGCAGATCTGCGACTTGTATTAGGCACCAGACTCAGCACTCGCCGTCGGGTCATGTGTAGAACCCGGAGCGGAGCGCACTTCGATGCTCACGGGATATGTGGTTGCCTATCTTGAAGATCGACCTTGGAATCTGCTGTTTATTGTCGGAGCCAAACCGCCATGCACATGGCTCAAGCTGTGAGCACGCTGACGGTGCTGACACATCGTGGTAACTTTTGATTCTCCTGAGCGCCGGGCAGCTTGCGCCTTAAGCATGACATTGAGGGTGTCATCGTGATGCTAAGTAGTACGCCATGTCGAACATTGTACTGTATCCTTCGGAATGCGATGATCGGCAAATCAAATGCAAGAGTTTTATCTACAATCTGAGATGTAGACACGTCAACTGCGCAACGGAGCGAAATATATAATTGCCTCCTTAACTGAGGCTGTTTTTTCTATCTCGGCGGAGTTTAATTTGGCCCCGGTCTTCAACTCAAACCACCTCTGGCAGCTCTCATTAGTGTCTTGGTGCCCACAGGTGTGCGTGATGTACCTTGAATTCCGCTGCGGCGGCTACGCGTACAGCCTGACAATGAACACGGCCTTAACTATAGACTACGACCCATTAATCGCTGCATGGTAAAATCTGCTAGCGACCAAATTCCCGCGGAGGTCGCGAGCGCCGTGTTTGAGCTGCTCTGCTTTGATGACAGAATACGCGCCACGCACGTCTGTAAGCGCTGGAGGTCAATTGCGCTCGCTCACGAGCTCCTCTGGTCGCGTATCCGATGCATGTCCGCCACCGCCCTGAACGACCAGCTTGCGCGCACACAAAGAGTGCCCGTGGACGTCCAAATTACCGATATTGCCCAGGAAACCCTCGACCAAGTACTCGAAATCGTATCGCGCCACTTGTATCACGTTCGTCTCTTGCGTTTGCAGGCCAGCTCTTCGTTGCCTCTGGGAATGGAGTACTTCCCAACGGTTTACGCCGCGCTCGCACATCCTGCGCCACTGCTGGAGGCTCTCGACGTCCAACTATTTCATGACCCCGTCTTCCCGGACGAGCTTACGCACCCCTTTGTTGCTCCGGAGGAGGACAGCACAGACTCGAGTGCTCGAGCGGTTCCCACAGCTTTTCTTCTTGGATACGCCCCCGTGCTACGGAAGCTTGCATTCGCAGGGATGAGGCTGCTGCCAGATGGATTCAGCGCCGTGGACGGGATGCAGAATATCTCTCGACTCCGCCTTGATATCCGCACCCTCTCTGCTACCCAGCTATACTCTATCGTCTCCCTTCCTCGCCTCAGGAGCTTGTACCTGGAGGTATATCGCTGCGACGTGCCGCGTACGCCTGCTCCAGATGCGTTTCGACTTGACGAACTCTGGATATTGGGCCCGTATGACGAAGGGCACTTCACTCCGCCGTGCCCACTGCTCCGCTATTTAGGCTTCCCCAACATCCGACATTTCACCTCGACTGAAGGCTTCGGGTGGCTCGAGACTATGACCCGTGCACCACGTCGTCAGCCCCACACACTCATGGTCGATGAGTGGAGTGTAGAGCACGCCGGCGGAGAACTTTGGTTTCCAAAGCAAGCTTGGAGGATGATCGACGACTCAGGCTTCGTCTCCGATCTGATAGACATTTACGTTGGCGATTACTTCAGCTGGCCAGACGTGCAGCACATGGTCTCGCACCTCAGGGAACTTGTTATTCCTTACGAACACCTGCGCCTCGCGGAGTACTATGGCTTGTCGTTCGATTGCATGACGCGACTCTGCGTGCGCTTGCATCCTTTTCTGGTCATCACAGGGATGGATATCAGGATTCCGTGTCCAGTGTTGCGGGTGCTGGAGCTATGGGGTGGGAAGGATATTTCGCAAGGCTGCCTGGATGATCTGGTCGACGCTTTTCTGGGAAACGTCGTACATTTCCTTGCGTTAGATGAAGGTCATCTTCCCGAGCTGATCCTCCGCGACGTCGGTGCGGTAGATCACTGGCTGAAATGCCACGGATTGGTGTCAGGTATACGCCAAGGCGACCCTGTCCCCGAGTCGTTCGTCAAAGAGCTCAGATCAAAATGGCATGTAGTTGTCTCGGATGACTGATAGTAGACCAGAAATTGAATCTGATCACATCAGTCGTGGACGGTCTGGCGCGAAGCATCTTTGTCTCATGTCAATCATCTCGACCTCAAGGACAGCAATACCGGTTACTGGGCCCCGCTGCAGCGACTGAAGACACGGGATGACCAGCTCCCGGATCTTTTGTCAAAGAGCTAGCGCTGAGATCACAATGGCATGCGGCGGCTTGGTACTGGCCGCTCTGGAACTTCGACTGTCTTATTTGAGACGAGGATAAAAAAAGCGCGAACAGTGAAGGGCGTCACGCAGGCTCCCGGAGTCGTCGCGCCACGCACCAAACGAGCACGGACATGTGTTGCAACTGAGCGCGTGCAAGCAGGATGAAACAACTGGGGCAAACACGCTGAATCATAGCTTCCCGATGAGTTATAGCAGGGTGCGTCAGGACGGCAGCCGCGATGTTCGGCAAGCATGAGAGGGCGGGTAGCGCGTTGGACGTTCGAGTGAGCGACAGTCGCAGGTGGAAGATACGGTGCATGCCAGGAGAAACCATCGCAAGGAGGAAGAGCGTCTTGAGGATCAAGTAAACCCGTATGTTCCCTGTGACACGTACGCCAGATCGTCTGCGAGACCAGGAAGGCAACAGCGACGGAATAGGTCGAGGGAGATGAGTCGAACCGAGCGGCTCGCCTCCCTCGACCTACGCCGCGGGAGCACAGGAAGAGGTGCAGATAGTCCGTCCCAGGAGTGAGAGCCGCGGCAGGGCACGCGTCAACAGTTCCAGGAGCAAAGATCGTCGCAAGGTCACGTGACGTCAGACACAGGAGCGTGCTCTCGCGAGTGAGGAAGAGGAGAAATGTGGGACAAAAACGACACGGCGCGCGCCGCGTCGACCCTCCCCCATTTATAGTCGAAAGTCGCCCAAATCGACTGGGGCAACAGTCGCAATCGGTTGGGGTGCAGGTTCGTCGACGAGGTTGTTTTCGACGAACCTCGTCCCAAATTAGAACAAAATGACGATTGTGACGTCAGCGTCACCGCACCGGACAACCTCTGAGGCTCACGTGACACGAGTGACGAAACTCTGTACTGTCACAGTACATTTCTTGGCTCTGGCTCGCCTGACCTGCGCGAATCTCTCAGTTCGCTGAAAAGGCACTGCCCTCCTGTTGGTGCTCGTGCTACTATCACATAGTCATTTGGGCAGTTCTGCGAAGAATCTGCGAAGAATTCTCAACAGTTCATGAGAAGGAGAAGTCCTATAGTTGCAGAATCATTGGTTATCTTTGGGCGATGTCAACAAGGCCGATGCATGCAGCTCTGAACGAAGCTCACCTTCCAAAACCATAGAAATCTTTGTGCCAATAAATAGGTTGTCCATGTTCTGTTGCAGCGGCGTCTTGATTACAGACGGGACGGTCTGATTCCACCTCACGCGTAACACGAGTGCACGAAGTTCGCACCATTGGGCGTTGTTGATCGCAAGCGGAATAGCCTCCCAGGGGTTGGTCAACATCCAAGGCAGCGTGAAGTTGTATTCGAAGATGATTTCGATCTCGCGCAGCGAAGGCGCGACGAGCTCCTGCGCGAACAGCCGGGACAGTCTTCCGGCCCAAAAGCGCTGGAAGGCGATCGTGCACCGCACATGGTTGATTGCGGGGAGGTGGCTCACGAGAGTCGCAAAGGCTGCGGATTCTTCAGTTATATGACACCCCAAACGGTTTCCAAACTTGCCATCTAGCATGACATCCTCGAAGCTCAGGTCAAGGCTACAGATCGTCTGCAGCATTGGGCTGGCGGGGTCTTGCAAGAGGTCGCCCAGAGGTCTGTCTGTAAGCTGTTGGTTCACGTACGCGGTGATGGAGCCCACGATCTCCACGCCTGCGATCCGTGCTGTGTCCATGGAAATCCAGCGTAAGACTGCTGAAAGGGCAGCCGAATCGGTGTTCATCTCCAACTTGACGGAGCAGGGCGCGACGAACTGCGGAGGGCACAGAACGGGTGCGGATGGGGAAATGAATTCCGCTGGAAGTGGAATGAAGTCATGACCGGACACTCTGAGGCATCTGAGCGCGGGCATAGCAGAAAGACGTTCCGCAAAGTCCTCCAAAGACGCGTATTGGCCGACATGCGTCTGTAGCATCTTCAACCTCCCAAAATTGGCGTGCAGAGCAGCTTCGGAACTGCACTGGAAGCGGAAACGTCCAATCAGCGAAAGGCGTTCGACAGAATGGCCCTCCGGCAACCGTAACTCGCGAAGAAATGTGGAGTAGGCGTCGTCGTGTTCCCTGCCGTCCAGCCAGTCCCCAACCTGCAGGTGCACGACGAACCGGATCAGTTGCGGCAGCTCGCGCAGAAGCTTGGCGAATTCGGCGACTGTGACGCGGATGAAAGCCACGGGAGCTGTTGTAGACGAACTAGACCACCAGCGGTCGAACGAGTACGGGGTTTGGGTAACCTGCAGGATGCGGAAAAGGTGCGCGAGACTGCGCACGCGCCAGGAGCGACCAATAATACTGCACGACAGGAGCGAGGAGCGGTCGTCGTCGAGGAAATCGACGATACACTCGATTACTTCGGTGGGAAGATGCGGCATCTGCGCTGGATAGGTGTAAGCCCGCACGGAATGGTGGCTAGCGCGCCAGAAAGCTCTTACGACAGAACTCGATGCTATGAGCAATACACGGAAGAATCAGACGGGCTTGTTGACAAGTATTTGCTCTCTTTTAGTTCTGACGGTCGGACTTGGAAAGCGTGCATCTCCTTCGCGTCACAATCTCCAATGGCCAGTCCAGAATATGTAATGCAAATCGTGATCTCGTGTCCAATAATTTTTTATGTTTTGAGGTTAATCAAGACGATCATTTTCTTATGCCTGTGGTATTCCAGCACTATTCCAGCCCGAATATCCTGCTCCGACTCAGCGTGAGGTGTCCGACGCAGCCGTCAGGGACAGAATACATAGAGTGTGCGCTCAATTTAACAAAAAGCGGCTCATACTGTGTCATAAATCCTCAGTTGCAGCACCTACGGTCAATTTCACAGCCTGGTAATTACCTCCTCACCTACGGAACAGATAAGTATGTAGGGAGACCGAGAGGAAGATTTAGCAATGAGAAACGCTCTGTCATAGGAGCTCTACTGGTATTCCGTTTCTATAAATTATTGAGGCACACTCTGTGGACGGAATGATCACAGCGCGCATGTAACAGAAAGAGTGGCGATCTGTGGCATTCCCTCGCGAAAAGAGGCATATATCGCTAAATATACAAGCACTTCCATCTATCTTAAACACACATAATGAGTCGTGAGAGTCTCAGTGACAGTCAGGTATGCGTTCCAACGATCGACCAGTCGGAGCTGTGTAGAGCCGTGGAGCGGCGGGCCGACTTTTCGCAAGGAAGATCTCAGCATTCGACGTGGAAGAGACATCCTCTTTTAACTGCTAAATTACTCATAAAGGTGTCTTGACTACTTCCTGGGCACCAGCCGACGGCAGAAAACGGCGCTGCGTGTACAGTACGACGACGTTTCCTGCCTCGCTTTACCGGTTTCAAACAAGCTGCTAGTAGCCAGACGACGTAATTCTGGGTGCGAATGCCGCATTCAGACGCATTGAAAGTTTCAGTTCTACATTTAGAGAGAAGGTGTCAAACGGCGTCGCCGATCCGGAATTTTAGATAGCTGTGCCCGCCAAGCATTTGTAGTTGTTTGTCCCGATCCGCTCCCGCCCCGTTGCTCCTGTCGTCGTCCTGGGCATGTCATACCCGTACCAGCAGCCAGGGCATGACTACAACCCGTCGGTGTCGGACGTCAACCTGCACCACCGGCACCCGCAACATCCTTATGCCCAGGCCGAAGCGCAGCCATATGCCCCGGACCCGCGCTTTCCCCCGCCCCAGCAACAGCCGCCCACGCTGGGCCCGTATGACCCGCCAAGACGCCAGCGCACGCCCAGCCCGACGCCCACGGAAATAGCAGAGATTAATGCCCCGCTGTACGACTACAGCCATCTCAAGAGGAAGGACTGGTGGCTGCAATGGCGGCTCGTCCGTGCGTGCCTCTCCCTCTTCATTTCTTGCTGATGGACTCACATTTCTGCAGCCTGGTATATCGGAGGAATCATCCTCATCGCTGGCTTCACGATGCTCACTCTGTACCATAAGCAAATTGTCCGGTTCCTGCGCCCCGCCGCGGACTGGATGCACGAGTGCGCACTCGACTCTTACAGTCCGACGGTCACCTGAAACTTTACAGTCTCAAGTTTGGCTACCTCATCCCCGTCGCCGTATTCTTCGTCATTTCATTCCCGCCGGTACGCCGTGCCCGCACTGCCCATGGAGCTGCTCCTCACCGCACACAGCTTTTCGGCCACGAAATCGTCGCTGTCATCTGCGGTCTCGTCTGGGGCTTGGGTATCGGCTTCGCCATCACCTGCGTGGGTACACTGCTTGGCGAAATAGGCAACTACTAGTGCGTCCTTCGCTACCCATCCTTATCTTGCGCTTTCTGACGGGAATCTGCAGTGCCTTCAAGTACTGCTGTCGCGCGCGCGCGGAGAAACTCGAGAAGGAGAAAGCGTACTACGACTGCCTCGCCCGCGTTGTGCGCGAGGGAGGGTTCAAAGTCGCCCTCATGGCGCGCCTGAGCGCCATTCCGGGGCACTGTACGCTGCGTTTTTCCCGATTTGAAACGCGTTCTGATGCGGGTGCAGTCACCACGGCCATCTTCGCGACGTGCGGCATGAACATCTGGGTGTTCTCCCTGGCCGCCATCCTCTCGCTGCCGAAGCAGTTCATCACCGTCTATGCGGGCGTCATGCTCGAGCAGTCCGAAGACCAGGACAAAGAAAGCGAGTTTGAAATTTTGTCCTCCATCCAGCGCAGCTGACCGCCGCCGTAGAGAAGGAGGACAAAACGCAGAAGATTATCTCGGACGCCGTCGCCGTCATCAGCGTGCTCATCACGTTTGGCGCGCTCTGGTGGATATATCGCGAGATGCAGCGCGTCAAGCCCGAGGTCTTCAGGGACCGTCGCCGTGCACGGTGCGTCTACTTTTTCTCGATTCACATAGGATACTGACAAACGTCATTGCCTGCCACCTTGACATGCTTCCATCGCATTGTTTGCCATGCGCACATCCCAACCCCCTGTCGATCTTACCTCTTCCGAATGAACTCGTAACTTGGGCGCTCGCTGAACCTCCAGGCTGGCAAAGCTGAACGCGGCTGCGGAACTGACGTCGTACTCGCTGGGCGACTCGAGCACGCGCGTCGGCACGGTGCGCTTTGACAAGTACGGCGGCAGCGCGAGCAACCAGGACCTGTACGAGATGCGCGGCCGCTCCCCCGCGCAGTTCGCGCAGAACCAGAAGCGCTCGAGCGGCGACGACGACGGCAGCGTGGAGAGCGCCGCCAGTGACGCGCCGCTGGGCGGGGGCGGCCCGCCTATCCGTACCGTTGACTATGGGAAGCCGTATGATACCGCGGAGGAGTACCGTCCGCAGGGTCAACCGGCGCCGGCCAAGCTGTACGATGCGCCGTACGATGGGCGCGGGCCGCCAATTTCGCGACCGAGTGAGGACAGGGCGCGTGGACCAGCTTCTTCACAGCAACAGCAGTTCTATCCGCCCATGCCGCCGCCACCGGGGGCGGGATACGCACGCCATCAACAGCAGCAGCAGCAGGCGTATCCCCGCCCTCCAGACCAGTATCGGCCGCCGCAGTCGCCTCCGTCACACTATCAGCCACCTGCTGGGCCGCCACAGTCAAGTCAATACCCGGGCCAGCCCCCGCGGCCGCAGCAATTTGCATCCCCGCCCCAGTCGCTGCCGCAGCGGGAGCCGAGTACGATCCCCAACCCGTTCGCCGGGGGTTCACCACATGCGTTTGCACCTTCGAGCCCGCCCGCATCGCACGTGCCGACGCTACCACCCCCGGCACAAAGCCCATATGCATTGCAACCTCACCCCGGCCCTGCCACCGCCCCTCTGGTCGGCGCTCCGAGCAGCGCGCCGCGGTTCGCCTTGTCGGACGGGCCCGGTGGCCCCTCGTCAGCCCCTGTACCCGCCCCGGCAAGTCAGCCCCGTTACCCGCTTTCGGACGGTCCCACGCGCCAGCCCTCGCGGCACAAGCGCGAGGAGGCGACGACCGAGGACGGCGATGATGCACACCTTGATGTCCCCGCCGTCCGGGGCGGCGCGCGCCACGTCAGCGAAGCGACGGCCTATTACTCCGCGAGCGAGGGCGAGGACGACGACGTGCCGGATATGCGTGCGCCGCCGCCGATGACGAGTAAGTAACTTTCTGTTGGGTTGATTGCAATATGGCTGGATGGCTCACTGTTCGGTAGCCTCTAAGATGCCTGGTTCGCTGTTCCGCGAGGAGAGCGAGCCTGGGCCTGGGTGGGCGCGGTGAGGAGACGACTCAGACGACCGTAACGGACTTGGGAGGATTGCATATCATACCCCGTGCTGACGCTTTCCCTTCACGAATTCTGACCCTGTGTTTATGCTACTGCTCCCGTCCTTTACTCTAGTACATTTGTTTGGATGGCGACCTTTCGTTCAACTCTTGCAAACTGTCCAGTGTATCTGTTCTGGTGTTCCAAAGATTTGCCTGAGGTATTCCATCGGCGTTGAACATCTTCTGCCGAGAGGACGAGCTCGTCTCCAAACGGGGTGCGCCCTCAGAATTCCGGTTTCCATAGCAGCAGACACAGGGGTCGACGATATCGGGACTCACTGCCCAAAAGATGAACGGCCATAGTCTTACCACATCCGCGACTCGCGGATGGGGAAAATCGCAGAAAATAGGTCTCAGCCAACCCTCAAACCGGGAAATGGAAAATGAATGAGCATATCCGCCCTCCTTTGTACAACACCTTCATACTATAACATTCAATGCAGAGCGAAAGCAAAAGGTGTAGGATGTGGGCTGTAGTAGTTACAAAGCCGAATCGCGCCCGATTCCGCCTCACGCAAATTGTGTCTTGACCTTGTCCTGTCACAAGAATGAGCAGCTAATTGGGTCATCGGGGCGCGCAACGCACGTTGACGGCATCCAAGTACGCAGTCGTCGTGACCCAGTGCTCGCGCTTAACGCCCTTGACGCCGTGGATGGCGATGGCGAGGTCCTTCGTCATGACGCCCTCCTTGTCAATCAGGTCCACGCACGCCTTCTCCACGACATCGCAGAACTTCTTCAGCGCCGCGTTGTCGTCCGTCTTCGCGCGGAACGCCAGCCCGCGCGTCCACGCGAAGATGCTGGCAACGGGGTTCGTCGAGGTCTCGTTGCCCTTTTGGTGCTCGCGATAGTGGCGGGTGACCGTGCCTAGCGCGCATGCGTCAGCCACGAAATAAAAGGTAGTAACGGACGCACCGTGCGCTGCCTCGGCCTCAATCGTCTTGCCGTCGGGCGTGATCAGCTCGCTCGTCATCATGCCCAGCGAGCCGAAGCCCTGAGCAAGGATGTCGGACTGCACGTCGCCGTCGTAGTTCTTGCACGCCCATACGAACCCGCCGGACGACTTGATGGCCTGCGCCACCATGTCGTCGATCAGCCTGTCGCGCATGTCAGCGAAAGGAAGCACAGCGGGCAGTTCGCCGCCAGCGCACCGGTGTTCGTAGTAAATACCCGCGGCTTCGAACTGGCTCTTGTACTGCGCCTCGTAGATCTCCTGGAAGATGTCTTTGAAGCGGCCGTCGTACTTCTTCATGATCGTGTTCTTTGTCGACATGAACTGCAACCGATTCAGTGGATTTAGCCAGTAGCGCACGGGGCAGACGCACAAGAGGCAGCTTCTTCTCCAGCGCCATCTTGAAGCTCGAGTGCGCGAAGCCCGTTATGGAGTCGTCCGTGTTGTACATGCTCATGGCGACGCCGCGCCCCTTGAAGTCGTACACGTCCATCTTGACCGGCTCGCCGCCCTGCGGCGTGAACACAAGCTGAAGCTTGCCAGGCCCGGGCACGACGTAGTCTGTGCTGCGGTATTGGTCACCGAACGCATGACGGCCGATGACAATGGGCTTTGTCCATCCGGGCACCGGGCGCGGTATGGAGTCGAGCACGATGGGCTCGCGGAAGACGGTGCCGCCGAGAATGTTGCGGATGGTGCCGTTGGGCGACTTCCACATCTACCGCGAGTTAGCACAAGACCGAGCCTGGAAACGCATATCCTGACCTGCTTGAGATTGAACTCCTTGACGCGCGCCTCGTCGGGTGTGATGGTCGCGCACTTGATGCCGACGTTGTACTTGAGGATAGCCTCGGCGCTCTCGATCGTCACGCGGTCCTCCGTCGCGTCGCGGTGCTCGAGGCCAAGGTCGTAGTACTTGATGTCCAGCTTCAGGTAGGGCAGAATGAGCTCCTCGCGGATCTTCTGCCAGATGATGCGCGTCATCTCGTCGCCGTCCAGCTCGACGACGGGGTTCGTGACCACTATGCGCTTGTCGACAGCTGGACACGTTCGACGTAGACATTGCGAGGACCAGGGAGAATCCGGTGGGCCCAGACGATGTCAAGAGCCACGTAAGCAGCACGAACGAGTAGCCATAGACCGAAGCCGCGTGGAGAGCAAGGTTGAAGCGAGCAACGAGTCGGCGGGTCGTACAAGGGATCATCGCCAGCCAATAGGTGGGTGTGACCAAGTTTCCAAAGCGTGAATCGTCCCAAAACAAGGCCCCCAAAGTAAGCAGAAAGTCAGAAGCATGGCCATGAATGTAATAAGCGACTGCAAGGCTTCCAGGACTGCAGCACGAACCAGTGGTCATGGTCCTCCGCGCCAATGGACGCAGTGTACGAGGAACAGCGCGAAGGGACCTGGCGAACATGGTGACGGTTGAGTGTAGGAGTGCGGCGTGCGGGGGATCGACTGTGGGGTAGGAGGTGATGTGCTGTGCGTGCCTGCGCCGAGGTTGTGATCAACGTCCGGACCAGTTGAGCGGAATGTTCCGGGCAACATCGGCACGGCTGTCCCGCATGCTCGTCAACGTGGACCAACAAATTGAAAGAGGGAAAGCTGGCGATCATATCAACTCCTACAACAACCGTCTCTTAGTGATACACACTTACAGCTTTCAGTATCCCCATTGTTTGCATAAGTAACATTTTGTAACCCCATTACAGCTATCATGCAAGGTCTGTTTAACGCCGTTGCCCCATCCTCACAACTGCTTGAAGCCGCGTAGTACAGTACGTACAAGAGGTCTGTGTCAGGGAAATTTGCAGGCGCTCTGAGAGAGAGACTAAAAATGCGGAGGTGCGTGTTTTCCGATGTTTACGTGTTCCTGCCCCCCGACCCATAAGGCCTGGAGAATGCCACCTACAGCGGCTTATATCCCACGGATTCCACTAGAGACGCTGTGCGGCGTTTTCGTACACTTGCCCTTCGTAGATCGCGTACACGCGTCGCACGTCTGCAGGGCCTGGCGGGACGCATCCAGGGGCCCTCTGGTCGCATATAATATCCAACGGAACGCGAGCTGGAGTACTCTCCCAGCTTTTCGAGCGATCGCAGGGCGTGCCCGTGAGCGTCGAAGTGCTGCTTACAGATAATTCGCTCGGGGAATCTTTGGCCGCTCTTCAGAAGCACCTGCACCACATCCGTACCTTATATCTGCACTCGTTCGAAGTAGGAGAAGGGGATTTCTCCAGTCAGAACATACACCTCGTCTACCGCGCCCTCGCATATCCGGCACCTCAAATGACATCGCTCGACCTACGCTCGAGCTCCCGATCGCCGACTTCCCAACTTGGAATAGTGAGTTCAAAGCAGCAAAGCATACGGACCACGATTTGGATCTCTTATGCATGGGAAATTTCTATCAGGTCACGATGCTCCTGCCGACATTTTCGCAGGACAAGCGCCTGAGCTTCGCCGAGCAACTTGGTTGGAGATAGGGCTCGAACCCCGCAGATACGGGTATCCCGCTCTCAGAGGACTCACGCACTATAACATTGAGATTGCATATCTTTCTGCGGCGCATATATCGGCGATCCTATCTTGCCTTCCAGCTCTCACGTCTCTGAAGATCGTCACGCACGCTTTCGACCTTCCAGGAGTCTCCCCTGCATTCTTACAGCGCCTCGAGGAGCTCTATATTGACATGCGCGGCCTTCCGTCACGGCAATCGGTCATTTCTCTAGCAAGGTACCTTGGATATATGCACACGCGACGGGTCACCACATCCGTATGCAAGGATTGGCCCGAATGTCCCAAAAAGTGCAAGTTGGCTATGAGGATTGACCAAGTGCGATGAGTCCTGATAACAGGGTCAGCCGACCCCCTATCTGATCAAACAGCTTCAGGGGGTATACTCGCTTATAGGCCTATTATACGGCTGACAAGGCCAATACAAGTTTATAATGCGGACAAGGCTGATAAGAGCTGATCAGCCGCCCCACCCAGTATTACGAGAACTCCCCCAGCTACCGCTCCTATGCGGCAGCTGGGTCTTACTTTCTGTCTTTACAGTTGTACATTTACTACTTACTGGTATTACTAACTGGTGTACATTTTCTACGGCTTCCTCCAGGTTGTATATGACATACATGACTTGTATACTTTTCTAACTTAGCCTCGAATTGAACCAACGGCTTTCCTGCTGGCCACACGCGCCCTCGCGCGAGCTACCAGCTAGGCTATTACGCCAATTGCCTGTAATGGTGGCGCAAAGTATACATGCCCGCTCCACCGCTCCACCAGAGCTCCGCTCCATTGAACCGCGGCTCCCCTTCCTCCTGGAGGCCCCCCCAAGCACCATCTCATGTCCGGCCTGACCTCTCAGTAGCTGGGCCTTGAGTGAACAGGTGCTGGGGGTACTTGTTGCTGGTGAGGGGTGATCACCTCTGATGAGGCCCTATCCCAGGCCGCAGAGCTCTGATCAGGCCTTGATCAGCACCGGTCACCGCTTATCACTCCACATTGACGAGTTATCAGTACTTACCAGGTCTTATAGGCGCTTAAGGCATCTCATAGGTGCGTACAGGCATGTATCACGATACATAGAGCTCTGATAAGAGCATAATCACTGATCACCGTTTTGCAATTTTTGGGACAAATGGTTCTCAGCGGCACCGCGGACCATCCCTCACAGTCTCAAGATAACGAAAGAAACAACGACGTCAGATCCCTGGATAGATTGCTGGTGCATGATCGACGATGCTGGATACATCTCCGAATGCTTGGGCGCTCCCACCTATATTATGCTCAGCTCGCCCATTGGCAAGCGCGTCTTCGAGCGGCTGGAGACCTTGGAAATTATGGCCAGTTAACGAAACTCATATACGGATCTTCTGCAACGTTTCCCCACTGCCTCGCCTTTCTCGACTCGTCGTGAATGTTACAGACAACGGCGACTCCGTGCGGAGGCTCGGCTCCCCCAGCGCGCAGATAGGGAAACTTGCCTGCCCCCAACTACGTCTTTTGGAGCTGTGGGGCAGAGCGTCAACGTGGATCATGCTGGTTCTGTCCGCGGACGACGTGGATCAATTCGTGCTGAATACGCTCGCGTTCGACCCAGCCATTCCCCTGCGGGTCCTCCTCAGAAACGCCACACTATCGTCGATAGCATCTGCAAGGCCAACTCCAGGCTCAGGACAGGTAATTCATTGGTTGTCGGTGGAGATCTGAACGCTTACTGACGGATCCGAAGCTTTTAGTCATAGATACTCTACTAGTCAGCGATTCTTGACGATGGTAAGCTCATTTCCATGCACTTGTATCGAAGAGTCTGATGATAGTTAGTACTCTCAGCCTTCATCGGTGAAGGAGGATATTCAGATAGGCTCTCAGGTCTACTGGTCAAATCGAGACAGGCTCAGCGAGCTTCTTGCGTTGCGGGTATTAGTGGATAGCGCAAACGTTTGTATGGGACTCACCTATCGCTTTGTCGAATATTGTCAGGTCGGGCAGAGATAAAGTTAGACCGAGCTCCCCCAGAGCCCTTCGTCCCCATCCTCCTTAGAGTGCCGCCCACAAAAGCCGCGCCGCCGGACATCAGAAAATGTCTGATCCAGTAGCCGCCGCGCCTCTGGCTTCGCCAACTCAATGCCGACAAGGACAAGCGCCGCCTTGGTGTGTTTCAGCCGCGCGACCTGACCCAGCGCGCGGCCAAGGAACGCCACCTCGCGCGACTGGACAGTGATCGTCTCGTCAAGCGCGAAAAGCACAACCTCCTCAAGGGCCGCACAGGGAACGCGGTATGTACTCTCTGCATGGAACTCTCTTGACGTCTTGTCGTCGTCGGAGAACACAAGATTGGGGTGCGGTCTGAGCATGTCGGGCGGCCAAACCGTCGCGGGATGATCGTTTTGCGAGTCCAAGTCGACTTTTAGCACGCGCAGGGCCGGGAGCGCGGTGTTGCAGGCCAGGAAAGAGTGGAGGAATGTGCTTTCCACGCGGACGTAGGTCAGATGGGCGGGACCTCCGCCTGGCTTCCAGTCGATAGACAGCGTGCTGTCGGGTAACCACTCGCTCATATCGTAGATGCGCCGCCAGTGTCGGTGAGCGGGGACGATAATGATGGAAAGTTCTACGTGTCGGTGGAGGTTGCCTTGAAGGCGGAGGGAAAACTCCACGGCGGTGTCTGATTCGGGCTCGATCCACAGAATGTCGTCGCAGGCCACGCGGACGTCCGGGATCTTGTCGATGTCCAGGGAACGCAAGACTTCCGCAGCGTTGATACCGCCTTCGACAATGAGCGAGCGCAGGTTCAACCCCTTGAGGAGGCCCTGCGGCAGTTCCACGGGAGCAGCATACAGCGTTAGCGCGGAGAGCCTCGGAAAGTCGCGCGCGAGCGGAATGTTGTAGAATGAGGAGTCCTTATTTGCAAGTTGCAACGATGTGACCCCATTGAAAACGGGTACCTGCGCTGCTGGTAGGTGGACGTCGCCTAGCAGGACTGCGCGCAGCAGCGGTGCATGGCCAGCAAAGAGCTCCGGCGGTAGAATAGGCTTGCAGGCAGGGTTTAATACGGACCGGGAGAGCAGAAGATTTTGCAGATGCGGTGCAGGGTGACAAAGAGCGGCCGCTATGTCGTCATCCCAGTCGGCCAAGTCGACCTCTAGGTAGATCAGGAGCGGCAGCGCAGGTGTAATGGCAGACATTATATCGCGCATTTGATGCTTTTCATCCTCATCAGAGATCCGAGGAAAAGTGCTGGTAAGTGAGAGCATCGTGTGCACTGACAGCTTCAGGCGCAGGTTTTTGGGCAGTGCATGTTGGACGAGGGCTCGGAACTCCGCGAGCTGTTTGCCGCAGCTTCTTGACTGCTCCAATACGATATGTCGGTCGATATATAGTCCGGCATTCCACGCAGCGGCGTAAAATCTGCGGGAAACGCCCGATGCCCCACGACGATTGGGAACCGTCAAATGGCTCAGGACCTGAGTCAGAAGCTCCATAGGAAGAGCCTCTGGACCCATGATACGAGCGTGCGGAGAGTGACGCGTTTCGGTGCGCGCGACATCCTGGGACATGACAGCTGCTGTGGACGAGGAAAAGAGATGTGGCGGAGCTTCGCAATTTCGGTCGCCGCAATCAAATGTACTTCTTCTGCGGCAACAGCCTCTGTTTCCGCAGTACCGACGAGGCTGGGGGTCCTCTTAGTGAGTACCAATACTTCCTAAGCAACTATTACAAGGTAGGATCTGCTCATTGGTCCGTGAGGAGCCTCCAAGCCGGTGGCCGCGCCACAGGGCCTAAGTTGTACGAGTACTAAAGCTGACTTATGAAACAGATGATGCTTTATGTGGCCCTCAGAAAATTTCTGACGTCAAGGCGAGGGCAGCGCTGATGGTAGACTGAAGTTTAGTATGCGCTGTTATGGCTTGATGCGTCTCATGAGCAACGGCGGTGAGAGCTTAAACAGGACTGGCATATGTCCAATCAAGGAGAAGGAGAGGAAAGAGTACACGCAGCTCAAATAAACAGGTATTTCTCAGTCACCGGCTGCACTGAGGCTGCATTATATTTCCAGGAGAGATAGCAGAACATTCCGAGTCCCTGGTCTCAGGCAGAATCTCGTCGAGATTGTGTTAGACCAGGCGATCTTAATCTGCATCATAAATACGAGAAGATTCATGGTCTGCTTTTGATAAGTCTGCTTACCATTTAAGTATTATATTGGCTTAAGACGTCGTTTTGTGGTGATCCATAGGTAGTCAGTTTGAAAAGCTGGATTAGACGAAAAAGAATGCTATGCATTGTACATTTAAATACCTGTTCGAGGAAATGTTGAATTATGAGACAGAAAATCGGCCCATTGATTCCTCGCGAGGCTCAAAAGTCGACCTTGTGCAACTTCGATGACGTCGAATCACGTGCCCGATGCGCGTTGCGCGACGCGTTCAGTGCCGTCGCGCGTGAAACTCCGCTTCCCCGCTTTATCTTCGTACTCGTTGCCCTGTCCACCGTGCACTGGCCACGCCATGCATTCAACTCAGATACGAATGCGCAGCAGCGCAGCCTCTTTGGCTTGATACGCCTTTCGACATGACCACAGCCAAATCACAGCTCGTCTACCCAGTAGCTTTCGAGTGCATCGAGCGCAGCTGCCGCAATTATATTGGTATCCCGCTTGGATCCTTATGAGGTGTTGAACTGTAGAGGAATTCAGCTTCTTCTGCTCGTGCTCAGGTCAGTGCGTATCCATTACAGAGCATACTTGATCCTAAGTGCCATTTCATTCTGAAGCCAGTAATTCGTACTGAGCATACTCGTGCTAAACTTGCCGATTCGTTACATCCGCCTTCAGCGCAGAATGCGTTTGCAGTCTGGCCTCGTCGCTTTCTCGCTCCAAGTCAGCGCTTGCCCACCTCCTGCTCTTACGACAACGCCCTCTTCATAGCGCTGTGTCTGTAATGGCAACGGGCTTGGCGATGTGAATACCGCTGGACCTGACTCCCTGGCTGCATGCTTGCCTACTCGTGGTCAACGCTGTTATTTTGCCAGAAGGCTTCTGTTCCCATCCAGCTCCCGACCCGACTTGCGGCGAATCGGTTCTCTCGACATTGTCCTGGATCCATGAGCCTTCGATGCCGCTTATATAGCTTTGATTCACATCGGGGACCTCAACCCGGATGACTGGTGAGCTGGACGAAGCGCGGTGTGGTGCTTTCACTCTGGTCAAATCCCAAGAACAACTTTTCTTTGGCATTGCGGACGCTACGGACACAACTGCCTATCTCCCATGCGTAACTTCTACTCCCGTCTCCGAGAAACAAGACCCCCGATACTGCCAGTGGGCCTTCGGTGGTGTCGGTGCTTGGTCGGTGCTTGAAACCCGCCGATGTTTTGACTTTGTGATTTCCGACCGCGGCGTCAACACCACGCCAAGCATGACCTCACGCTCTACGCAGCTAAAAGACTATCGCGGCGCCGATTGTTGCGGATAAACATACAGTGCACACGCGTTTCCAGGGCGGCAGAGAAGCCGTCAACACGCGCCACCGTGCAGCATCCCAGCCCTCCGAGCAGCGTTCCGAGGCACCCTGGGCATCGCCTCCGAAAGCACGACACCTGAGGCTGCTGTCGGCGGGCACTACGGCCGAACAGGACCCGCGTCGATCGCGAAGCCGCTCCTAGCGGTAGCGCGCGTTGAAAAGACCAGGCTAGGGCGTGCCATCGCGCTTCCCATCCTTTGCCTCTTCCCCTCCGCCGACCACTATGCTGGCCGCAAAAGTGCGTTTCTCGCTGTCGCATCCGGCGGCGAAGGCTGACAGTAATGACAGGAATTCGTTCGGTCGACGCTGGCGACGCACGAAAAGACGCGCCGGCTGGCGGAGCTCGCCACCGACACGCTCGTCGAGGTCGTCGACGCCTGCGCCGACCACGGCGTTCCGCTAGCCGGATATGCCAAAAACGTGACCAGCTTTTTCAAGAAGGAAGCCGACGATGTGCTCCAGGTCGGGCATTCCATCCGCGCCATTCCAGCAATTTCTGACATATTCTGTAGGCGCCGTACGCGCATTTGAAGAACGACACGACGGAGCAGACGGCGCTCATCCAACACTTGCGCGAGCAGCTGCGCAAAGTCGAGCAAGATCTATTCGAGGCGCGAGCGCAGGCGCACGTCCGCGAGCGGCAGCTGTGCGACGAGGAGGCACGCAGCCTGGCGCTCGAGCTCGCCCTCAACGAGGCCCGCGCGCGCGCACGGCGCAGCAGCATCGAGCAGGTCGTGAGTCCCGCCCGTCCCCTCGTGTTCCGCGTTTCACACAACCCCTAACTCCCGCTCAGCCCGCGCTGGATCCCGACTCGCCCACGCGGTATACGCATTCCCACTCGCAGTCGGAAAATGAACCGCACACGCCCAGCCTGCAGCACGCGGCGAGCACAATGACCTTCGGGCACACTGCCGGCGACGCGTACCCAGACGAGCCGCCGCCGCCGCTCGAGCTGCGGGGCGAGGATGCCGACGAGTTTCTGAAGGCGATTGGCATGGACCCCAGCGACGCCGATATCTTCAACAAGCAGCATGCGCTGGACTACAGCAGCGACGACGACGTCCCGCCCAAGCTCGTGCCCGCCGTCTATCGCCTGCCAGTGGACCCAGACGCCACAGCTGTCGCGCCGGCCACACCGACGCAGCCACCCAAGATGGCGCGCGCCGAATCGTCTCCACTGGGCATACCGCGCTCGGGCACGTTCGGATTTCCCGGCGGCACCCCAGAGTCGGACAGGTTTCACTATGGTCGCGCCGAGGATACTGTAGCAGTTGGGGATATACTGCGCTCCAGCCCTGGCTCTGGCATTCCCGAGTCTGGCACCTTCGGTTTCGCGAGCGGCATACCCGAGTCCAGCACTTTTGGTCTTGGCCAGCCGGACGGCGCCACGTCTGCATCGACAAGTAATGCTACAACGCCCGTGGACGAACGGCCGACGCCATCGACTGCCGAGGAGGATGCAGCGCCGGCAGTAGCTTCTACTCCACTGCTGGACGACTCGCCCAACGAGCCGCCGCACCTCACGCCCGCGCTTGTGTTGACTCCGTTTGGCCATGACTTCGCGTCGCTCCCCGCGGCGGTCGAGATGCTTCAGCTGAGCCGACGTGACCCTGCCGCGGATTCTGCGCCTGATGAGGACGTACGCGGTGACGCTGCTGGCGGTCTGGCAGCGACCCTTGAGCATCCACTTGCGGATCCTGCAGTGTCTGCGGCTGGGCCTAGTGCGGATTCAACGCAGGCTCACGCTCTGGGCGCAACGACCCTTCGTCTTGAGCCTGAACTGGGCGATGCAGACTCCGGGCCTGCTATCGACGACGACTACTTTGGGCCTCCTGCTGTTGTCGCGCCCAAGTTGACCCTTGTGCCTACCTCCCCCGCCGAAGAATCTGCTCACGAGTCGGAGGGACCGCGGGCTTCTCCTTCAGGCATTACGCACCCGCATGTCGATCTGGAAGGCCAGAACCCATGGACGACGACACCGGACGCGCTGTCGGTCGCGCGCCCGACCTCGCACCAGCACCAGCACCATTCGTCGACAGTCACCGCGATGACGGGCACCACCGGCGCGGATACCTTCGCGAGCGTGGTGGCTGTCGCGCCCAGCAGCGCCAGCGTGCACACGTACCCGCCCTCGCGCGCGCCCTCCGTCTTCGAGGCCGAGCGCGACCGTGATTCCTCCGGCGGGCACTCGTTTGCGGCGAACGGCGGCGTGGTGCATCTCAACGACGCCAGCGTGCGGTTCCCGATCGACGACTCGTCCAATTCCAAGCTGGACGCGGATGGGCGGCCGCTCCCGCTGCCGTCCATGGTCGGCCGGGCGCGCGCGCGCAGTGTTGGCGGGCCGCATAAAGGCGCGTTTCATTGATTCTGTTATTTGGCGTTGGGCGACGTTTTGACTTTGGAATTGTGTATGTACAGGGAGACTGGCGCATATGTTCGAGGCGCTCGAACGACGGCTCAGTATCGGCCGTGAGCGCGCCGACTCGAGCAGCGCAAGCGAGGCTAGTATCAAGGTATTCTCTCGCTTTTCGCCACTCGAGGACGTGTGCTGATTTATGACAGCATGTGACCCACAAGCTACACAAACCGCGCAGCCGCGCGAATAGCGCGGGCGCGACCGTGCTCGGGACGCGGTCTCCTGCGAAGGAGAAGAGTGGTATGACCAAAGATGGCTTGAACGCGGTAGGTCATGATTTTTCCTCGTCTGCTTTCCTCTACTGGGCTAATAAGGATTGGTTGTAGACCGAGATCGGCGAATTGAGCGCGCTGGCGCCTGTGCCCGCTGCCACTGAGGTGCGAGCTTTCACAAGCTGCGACGCATGAAAATCGTTTTGCTAAAAGAGCTCTAGGTCAAGAGGGCTAAGAGTCCGCGCATTAGCATCGTCAGTCGCTTTTCGTCCCTGAGAGACGTCAAGACGCGCGGGACCTGACTGGTCTGTGCTTTGCTTTTCGTTATTCGGGTCGCGAGTGTGCTCCTATGGCAGGTTCTGGGCTAACTTCCGCTATTGCTATAAGTCCTGAGGCTATGTACTATGTAATGCTTCCAAGTGTGTATTCGTGATTAGTGGAAAGTACTTGTACTTGCCGTGTAAATTAGGTCGTTTGCTAATAATTTGATCGTCGGCGTCGCCGTGTTGTTTAATTTGAGGCAATCCATAGCATATCAATCAATAAGAAGCAGACACCGATATCGTAAGAATTTGAGGTTTTCGGCACAAGTGTTGGTCGGACTTCGATATAAGCGTGCACGCGTCCGATCGTTCCACTCCCATTGTTCCAGCTTCTCGACCGCTGCAACAACTGGACAGCACGCGCAACTCTCTACAGCTCCCGGAGTACATCATCTATCACAGGGCTTCCGCAAATCAGCCAAAAGTTGGTTTTCAGGGCCGATTCTGATGACAACGCTCTCGTCCGGAGACCAACGTAGTGCTGGAGCGTGCGCAACCTGCCCGCATGTGCCACGCGACCTGAACTCCGCAATTGGGACCGTCTGCACTCGCTTGAATATACCTGGTAAGAAAATGTCCTGTATAATCTCTGATCACCCGACTGACCAGACTTGTGCAGATTGTCAGACGAAGGCCGGTTTAAAACGCGCTAATCGCGACCTGGATGGATTATTCGAACGTTTATCACGGACAATCCGCGCAGGCTCAAGCGCGTCCGAGAATGGCGACGTCGAGCTTGCTGCCTGCGCGGTCATCCTCAATCGACTCTGTCGGGACGACAAGGTTCTACGCCGACTCATTCGTGAATATGGTGAGTCCTCTTCTTATTATAATTCCTTTCTACTTAATCGCTGCGTAGACTTGCTCTTCTATGTGTCGCTCCTGCTCAAAGTGCCCTGCGAGCTCAGCACTATAGCTAGCCTGCACCTCGCCATTTCAATCTCGCAGGCCTTCGTTAAAGATCCGATTGTTATGGAACGAATTGGGATCGCGCTGCTTCCTGCTGTTGTCGAAGCTGTGAAAGGCCGTGAGAAAGACGACATATACGCGGAGTGCGCCGGCATGTTCTTCGTCAACTACCTGATGGCTATGCTCTGCGTCGAGGCTGAGGATCAGCGGCGAGCGTTTCTAAAGGCCTTCCTGCAGTACTCAACGCTTGTCGGGCGTTGTAGCCCGGGGTTTCTATCGTACCTCGTGTTTTTCTGGACCATGGCAGCTATCGAAGGCCCGATGTTTCTTGAGGACTGGGGTCGCCCTTTCTACGACTTCTTCATTGGCATTCTGCGCGTAGGAGGGCCGCTGAACCGCCTGTACGCGCTAAAGGCCGTGTATCTCCACCGTCGACCCGGCCGTCCAAACATCGCGTATACAGATCTCTCGCACGGCGTCCCTTTCAATCTTGATTCCGTGACCGCCAACGCTCAACGACGACTCAACATTTTGACTAACAATCCCGACGCGCCAGACGTCCAGGCTCTCGTGTTCGCGCAAACGGTCAATTTCACCGCCGTGCAGAAGTTCTACAAGAGCAGCGAGCGTGACTTTGGTCGGGTCGCCGTTTGCTTTGCTCTGATGCTCCTTCAAGACCCGCTGTCGTTCTCTCTTGACGGTAATATTTCTGTTCGCTTCGGCCTGCCTGATGGGTCACCTCGCGCTTGTGGGTTGCCTATCGATGACTGGAAGGATATCCTCAAATACTCTGCCGAGGCGCTCTCGACGATGACGCCGCGCGCCATCAAGGCAGCGAGCGAAGCATGTCTCATGCCGCCTCCTGCGTCGTTCTCGGCCACTCGTCAGGACCTGGTCGAAGTTCTGAAGACAGCCGACTGGCTCCTCCGGAATGACTTCACCAGTTGCTCGAGAATGGCCTTCGCGGCCTTCAGCCGCACTCGGGAGATGCGGTGCAAAGCCTGGTTCATTTACGTCCTCAGCTGGAGCACCAATGGCTATGATGTAGGCCTGGTCTTTGAGACTATCAAAGCCTGGTACCGTGGGCAGGCCGAAGCCGACATCCTGGCTTCCGCGGCCTGCATGATGACGCTGCGCAACCTTGGTGTGCATTCACTCGAATGGGCCTTGTGTGGAATGAAGGAGAATGACGCCCGCAATCCCACCGGCCTTAGCGTCCGTACAAAAAATGTCATCACCTCACGGGGAATGGCCGATATGTATCTCAAAATCTGCGGCAAGGACGCGCGAGACGGACAGACCATGGTCGCCGTGCGCATCCTTACGAAACTCCTCTTTGATGGACCAACCTTAGACCCGGGCTTCATGGACACGGAAATGCAGGTGTGTCCGAGTGGATGCAAGTCATTTATTGGTGAAAGATCAATGTTGACTTGATCCAGGAACTAATGGATCTATATGAAAGCCATACTCGATCAGCACGCCTCAATTGGTGCGAATCGCGGCGCAGTCATCTTGTCCCCGCCGTGGAGATATTTCTCAAGCATCGTGTCTCCGGTTGGCGCATGTTCTCGGCGCCGGGGTTGAAGTTTCATGAGCGTCTCCCGTGGCCGATCTGGGGCGAGCTGCCGGAGTGCCATAACTGTTTTGACCGTGTTCCTGCCAGAACGACAGCCAGATTCGTCACTCAGCTACACGAGAGACCGTCTCAGCGCATCTCCTGGTCGGAGCTTCCCACGGACGTCTTTACGACAATCGTCACCGGGCACCCGAATCAACTGAGCCTATACCGGTGCGAGTCCTGTGGGGCTCACAGTGCCTCTCTTAGGCGTTGTTCTGGATGTCGCAACCTGCGTTACTGCGGGCGGGAATGGTATGTGCAAGGTTCGATTCATGATGTTCGTCAATGCTAATACCCAATTCGCTCGAAGCCAAAAGAGCCACTGGCGGTCCGGTCATCGAATTGAATGTACTTACGCATTCATTTAGAACACAGTCTTCCTTTTCTTGAATTCTGCTGCTCACAGCCAGGGACATGATGCAGGCAAATGACGTCGACTACAACACAACTTTTATCATGGGATTCATGGCAACTTACTGTAAAGCTTTCCAGCAGTTTGCATAAGTCTGTAAAATCGCGGGAACGCGCGGTGGATTTGCGCTGCGGAATGATGATCTGGAACGGTGATTGCGGTCTCTTCTACTATGAGACCAACGGGTTTCGTAGCCAAGAGTTGCCGCAAACACCGTGCATCACATCACCGCAGTGCAAATCCACGAGCGTCCGCTCGCACCATTTTACAGACATATGCAAACTGCAGTCAAGAATCGACAGCGTGCGCGATCAGCGATCAAGCTTCTCGTTCGGTTCCGTGATCACTGTTTGCGCAGCGCTTACCGGCGCCTATATCCCTTCGTCTCGACCATCTATGAGCTTGCGCGCTCGCGCCGCGCTAGTTGCTGTCCTGGCCCCGCCGAGCTTGGCAGCGGCGCAACGCACTGTTACTGTGTTTGTCGCGTGCATTCGTCTTCTCACTACCATTGATCATCAAGTTCATATTGAGCAGGCGAAACCTTTGCGCTGAGACCGTGTGGCCAGCGGTCCTCACCCAGTTGGGTTCGGCGCCGAACGGGGCAACAGGCTGGGAGGCTGCACCACAAACGTCTTTGAGCTTCACGGCCACCCAGGGCTGGAGGGGCCGTGTTTGGGTTGGGCATTGTCCAGTTTCTCTTGGCCCAGCCTGACCTAGTGATCGTAGGCCCGTACTGGTTGTGATTTCAGTAAACCCGTCTCGTCATCCCAATGCGAAACTGGTGGATGCGACAACGGCTTACTCTGCTCGAGCACCGTATCAGGCCCACCAGCGTCATTTGTGGAGCTCACTCTTTCATCCGGAGGCAGTGGGATCTCGAACTTTGACTTCTACGACAGTAAGTATTCCAACGTAGCACGATGTTTATATATGACTGCTCACGTGCGTGTCAGTATCGCTCGTGGATGGGTTTAACTTGCCCATAGCCAGTGCGCGTTATTCAAACCTTGCCACTCTCGCCCTAACTCTGTCAGTCGCGCCGACTGACACAGATAATTCCTGCCCGACGGTCGCATGTGTGGCGGACCTGCTGGCCGATTGTACGTACCATCCCCACGCCGTCTTCCGAAGCTCATATAACGTCCAGGTCCGTCACAGTTATCCATCGAGAGGAATGGGAAAACGGTAGCATGCTCCAGTGCATGCCGGGCTGGGCTTGGGGGTAACGCCAGTAACTCGACAAACTGTTGCTCGGGCGCGTTCAATACACCTGCCACGTGTCCGCCGTCCAGTGTTCAGTTTTATGATTACTTCCGTATGCTTAATGTTCCTCCGTCTTGTCGACAACTTACTCTCTGCTAAGATAGCAAATGCCCAGATGTCTATGCTTCACCTTTCGATGACGGTAAGATCTCATCTAAGAGCTGATAGCGGCCTAACAGAAGAAACAGAGGTTGGCCTTCGACAATGTACTTCATCGGCCACGGGCCCGAACTACGAAATCACCTTCTGTCGAGCGACCAATGTCACATCACCAGCGACGAATGCATCAGCGACTGGCACGACTTCTCCGCCAACGTCGGGCACACCATCGTCTCAGTCGCCCGATGACTCTTCCGCGTCTGTTCCGCATGGGACGCAAGCTGACAACGAGCATAAGTCACTGTCTGAACACGACGAGCCTTCGCCAACATCTTCGGCGGCGGCTACCAGCAGCAAACCAAGTCTGGCCCCAGTAATTGCGGGAGGCACCGTTGGTTCTGTCGTCTTGCTCACACTCGCGGGTGGTTTATTCTTCTGGCTCTTTCGTCGGGGTCGCAAGCAGCAGCGGTTCCTCGCGCATCCGCACACATTCCACAACGCTCCGGCTGCATCTTCCCAGCATCATCCTGGAGGCAGCTTTGAGAACTCGCCGATTTCGTACTCGCAGAACAACACAGCTGGCGCCGTAGCTGGATCGCCCGTCTCATCGCGTGTGGCTCGGGGAGACATGTCGTACAGTGGGCACGCGGACTCACCCCTGTACCCGAGTTCGGCCGCTTCTGGTCCCAGTTTCATGCGACGCTCCAGTTCTGTACGAAGCCCGCCACCTGCGTACTCCATCATCACGACCAGATAACACTGGTTTCACGTCGCTGCAGGAACTGTTGTACACTTATCACATTAACCAATCACTCCACAATCTTTCAGCTCTGAACTGGGAGCCGTCCGGGTGATTAGGCAAACCCCTTGGGCATTTTGGCTCCCGCCGCGGGTTGATATTTGGCCCGGAACGCGCGGGACATTTCAATCATCGGGACCCACTGCACGTGTTCGTGGGTGTTCACCCATTCGATGAAGCGTTCCTTTGTTTTCCTCAGCTCGCGGCAGATGTGACTGTAGGACCGCTTACGAGCATCAGGAGAACGTGCGGCCGTCTGCATTTTGTTATCCTATCGTTGTTACTTCTTGAGTGCAAGCGCTCACCCTGACACGTCCGGGTGTATGGTGATTGGGAAGATGAAATCTTCTTCCTCTCTGTGTCCGTTTTAAGCCGTGACGCACGTCGAAACAAGGAAGCATATCCTCCGCACCGATAGAGGTAAGTAAATGTATCTTTCCAAAGCTGTTCGACGTCGCGAGAGTTAACCTAATGCTATTTCAGAGGACTGGGAACTCGGAGATGGGTCCAAGTACCCAGCCGTGGGAATTGGGAGCGGACTTGATGAACCTGCAGGCCTCTGTCAGGAAAATGGCACGCTTGCCTACACAAGAGTGGCGTACATCATTGGAGGGAGGTCGTCCAGGTACCTTTCGACATTTTCACTGTCACGCAATCCGCGATAAATACGCATCAGCGCACCAGTTTCCAGGGATCTCGACGAGACCAGTGTCGTTCCCACGTTCCAAGGGCTTCATCCAGGTACTCGCCGTGGCGTCGGGATCATACTGAATCTTGTGCCAGAGATCCTTATCGCGGAGATAGTATGCCTGGGAACTATCTTCGCATCAGATGCGGACTCCCGGCTAGCCAAATAATGCGGTACGTACTCATGTGCCATGTGTGAGTGATCTAAAACAGGCTCCAAGTAAGCACAACGCGAATAAAATCTAACTAGATACATGACCGTATTCGACGCCTTTGGCCAGTAGGAGTTCGGTCCCCTCTGCGCTGGTCTCCCACCAAGGCGCCACGCTGCCTTTCGGAGCGTTGCCGTTGCAGAACTTGGTGAGAAGGTCGAACGTATGGTCCAAGATGTCACTCTGCTGCTTTAGAGTGAGAGAGACCGGATTCTCGTGCGAATATCCATGAAGTCCACTGTTTTCGGTCTCTTCAATAGCACGCCGATTATAGAGTGCAATACTCACATTTCGTGACCAGCATCACGCACGGCGGCCATCTGCTCGGGAAAAGTCTCTAAGCTGTGGCCTGACGCATTGATTGAGCTGCGTGCCCGTCGCGGTAGATGTGATAACTTACCGGGGATAAACCAGGTCGTCTTCAGACCGTATTTCTTGAACAGTTTGAGGAGGCGTGGCACGCCGACCTCCCCTGCATACATCCCCTAGTCATATATGAAGGTCATTCGAGAGCTCATGAAAGGTGATGCAGTACGCACGCGGGAGATATCACCAGGAGAATCCTCGCCTCCGTACGACCCGAGCCTGCGTTCCTATCATGCCCATGGTCCCCGCCCTGAGACCTCTTACTCACCAGCCCGCTACTGCATCAACATCGACACCAAAGCCAACAAGGATCTGCCTGACCATGGCCGTCAAGAGATAGGAGTGTGCGATAGTGGTGCCGGGTAGAATCCCGGTGACGGCGTCCCGTGCGTTCACTCAACCGGACCCGAACCTTAAAGCCCGCACGAAGGTACCTTACAAGATTAGCACTAATAATGCTGCATCTTGTACGCGCGATATGTTGCATCAACTTAGTACGCAACCCTGACTGAAGCAATTTGTTCTGAATTGGGAACTGAGGCATGCCGTGTGTGAATGTATTATTATTACTTACACGGGCGCTACCGTACGCATAGTGTGGAGACATGAAAGCTGGGAAAGCAGGCCGAGAAAAGTCAGCTTGACAGAAGAGCAGTCGCTACAGCGCAGAGAAAGCAGGACGAGGATCAGGCACTGGCACGATGGGAGACAAGACACCTAAATGGGAAATCCATCGAGGATGAAGGGCGGCGGCTTGCGACTGTCTGGACCGGCCTTATTCAAACCACTAGCTGGGTCACTGGTGTCCGAAGTTTCATCGCCGCGGATGAGCCTCCGGCGCGCAAGCCACTGGGCATGACGGCGATTGAAGTAGTGACGCAAACAGAGGTAGAGCGTGCCCATGAATGCGCCCATGAACGCCAAGAAGATTATACCGATCGCCCATGAGGGAAACGCGTGGCCAGAATGAGACAGCGCCTTCTCAGCATGTGAAACAACAACTGCGCCAATTCCTGAGCCAAACGGCGAGGCTTCGGTGGCATTGCTCTGCGCAAAAGATAGCATGAGAAATGGAATTCCAAACAAAAGGCTCTTTGCTTACGAAATCTGTGACATTCGAGCGCACCGCGGCCTGTACAAACGCTCTGAAGGAACCAGTTGATGATGCATCGACCGGTGCGTTTATCACCCCGACTTCGCCCTCACGGCAGTGCTGTGCGCACGCAAAATACACCGCTACGGGAAGTCAGGGCAGTGATTCCGCTACATCAGAAGAAACACGAACCAATAGAGGCATTCACGATTTTCAGGTTGAAATCGGTGCCGTTCGGCGGCGCGACTCCAGTAGAAAAGCCTCCAGCAACAGCGGAGCAGGGATTGTCAAACGTTGTCTGAATGAGCGAGTGTTGAACGGCAGGATGCGGCGATGGCGAGAAGTGGAAGGAGAGGAATGTCCCCTCAGCCGCCGTGCGGTTGAGTGCCGCGTCATACCAGCTATCACTGAACCCGATAGCAATCTAAGCCAGAGAATAGGAATTAGTATCTGCATGATGGGAGCGACAGTGATGCACGTACATCTTGGATGGTGTTTGCCCGTACGAGGCTTGACACGACTAGTAAAAACCGAAGTGCGAGCAGCGTGTGGACCAACATGGCGGCGTGGACGGGTACAACTGGCTGATAGGCTCGCGCTCCATTATATCAAGCGGAGCGTGGTTCACCCGGATCGTGGTGGCCATTACGAAACGTGGTGAAGCCACTGAAGCGAACTTCGGAGTACGAATTGCCTCACGGAGTGCACAGCCACATTGTTCCTGGATAGGATAGTGCAGGGCTAGGGACATCACGCGGCTTTTGAGGATGGGAAAACAAAAGTTAGTCTGCATCCATAGCAAGAGAAAAATACAAGGGTGCATCCGCAATGGTTACCGTGCTATTCAAACAATTTGCTTTTGTTGCCTCCTGGCTGGTCCGCGTCTTCCCACGACTCGCCTAGGCCTGAAGCGCGCTATTCTTCATGAAACATTTTCCGCAATAAGGGGACGGCCCGTATCGATTGTTGAATAAGCCTCACTTTCATTTTAATACAGCATATGCAGCCTCCTCAACAGAAAGCGCGAGGGTGGTTAAAATGCCTCCATATTTACACGACGTAAAGAGCAGCTCCCAATACAAGCGCTGAGAGGGCAGCTCCAACTGAGAATGTAGCTTGGTGGAAGGCAGCAGCGGCAGGCGTGGCCGATGGAGCCGAGCCAGCGGCTGGAGGTGCCGTGGCAGAGCCGCCGGATGAAGCAGACCCGCCGGACGTCGCACTAGCAGCGGCGGTAGGGCTTGCGGTTGCAGATGCACCGACGCCTTTCAGGCTTCCGGCGGCTTGCTGTGCGCGCAGTCAACCGATAAACAGTCCGAGTGAATGTGAGACGTACGGAGGGAAGAGACGCAAGGGCCTTCGCAGCGGACATGAATGCGTCGACGGATCCTGTTCCATTCGCAGGGGCGTTGATTGCGCCTACCATGCCTGCGAGACAGTGAGGGCCTACAGGTCCCGCCGTCTGCTTGCAGTAGAAGTAAATCGCTATCAAATGCGTTAGATGGAGCACTCGAAGAATGCGACAGAGTGCCTTACGTTTTGAAGCGTCAGTTACAGTCAAGTTCCACACGGGAGTTGTAGCCGCTCCCATAGCCACGGGGACAAAGCCCGAATCGAATCCGTTGGACATCTGCGCGCATGGTGCATCGAAAGAGGCCTGGCTGACGGTATGGTTTCCAGGTCTGAGACCCAAAGTTAGTGGATATCCGCCGAGAATAACTTGATACTACGCACTCGCCGACAAACATGAAGGTCATGATGTCTCCATTCGCGACGCCGGCGGTGTTCGGAGGGTCGAATGCGAACGTTCCATTCGGAGCAACATTCACCTGAGCTTTGATCAACGACTAGTTTTGTGAGACAGTTGGTCCACGTACGATCCACTGTATGCCCTGTGCTACGGCTGCAGCAGCAAACCCAAGTACGGTGAGAATCAACATTGTAGGCGGGGCGTTGGAAGAGATGTGAGCGACGATTGCTCCCCCTCCACTCTTTTATATCGTGGGGCAATAGCCATTCCATGGAGTAGTGCATCATGTACGCGGCCAGGACATTGGGCGCGGAAGGAATTAGTAGTTTCCGTTGAATGACGGCAGCCAAAATCACGCATAGAACCCGGGACCCTGACGGTGGATCGTCTTACCTGTCCCCCCAGAGCTTTGTTGCAGTGGGAATGTAAGCGCGTCTGAAAAAGAAATCTCGCTTTGTGGGAAAGTTCGACTCTTTGACTGCTGGAGGATTTGTTACAAGCCAAGTACTCCGGCCATCCGATGCGCGCCACCGTCGACCCTCCACCGCGCACAATTAGCGTTGCTGCGCAGCATCATTCGGTAGGCTAACCAGCCGTCTTCCGTACCTTCTCAGAACGAGAATCGCATGCATCCTAGGTTCTATTGCGGGCCTGCTCCATTTCTGCCCGCGTAGCGATGCGCTACACTGCAATTTCGCAATTCTGGGAGCAATTCGCCTTCGAAAAGCGCATCACTCCCCTTCTTCAATGTGATGTGCCACGTGAAGTCGGTTGACGATCGCTCAATCGGTGAGCTGTGAATGTCCCCGTGTCTCCTGATCGCGACCTCGGAGAGAAATCTTGTCAGAACGGAAGCCTTCAAGCAGCCGGTCATCAAGCGCTGGCGGTTGTTAGAGGAACAGTACGGTAAGATGGCAGTGTCCTGAAGATGCCGAAGCTCTTAGATGTGCATCACAACAATTCCAGGGTATCGCATTTCACAAGGACCGCGTTTTACGATGTATCTCTCGAGTGTGTTAACCAAGCGAGCCACAGCCACCACATATGTTCCTCATCAACTGTAACAGTGTAATGGTCTGCATCCGGGTGGAACTGTCCGGAGCATGAGATGGATCATGGAAGCAAAGCGCCGCGGCGCAGCGCTTCGAGCCTTTACCGCCTGAATGACGGATTGCTCTAGACGAGCGCCGATCCTCCATGAGTAAGGCGTCTGGGCCACCTTGCAGTGCAAGTCGTACAGCGCCTGAATAAGTCGAGGTTGTGATCCGGTAAGCTGTCTTGTGGCATTAACGCGCGCGTTGCGCCTAAACACAGGTCTCCGCCTACCTACTACCGCCTCTTGAGGTATAAGTAAAGGCAGATTACAGCAGCATTATCAGCACACACCAACAGTCATGCCACCTCCTGCATTGCTCGCTCTCCTCACCTTCGCTGCTGTCGTCTATGCCCAGATCTCGTCAGGGATATACCGCATTGGCAACGCGGATTTTCTTCAGATCCTCGCAAGTCAATCCGGTGAGACTATCGGGAATCGGGATAGTCGCAACGCGATCTCACCGAATTTAGGGTCATCCATTGTGGGTCTCGGAGGAAATGGAGACGTCGGACAGGCGGTCAGTGACGACCAAGAGGTCTACTCCCTCTCACATGTTTCAACAGTGGTACATCACACCGGTGTCGGACGGCGGCGTTACCATTCAGAATGTCAAGTCTCTCCAGTATATGTCTATCAACGGATCTCCTGCAAATGGAACTACCGTTGTTCCTAGCGGAACACCATTTTCCTGGACGCTAGATCACGGCGGTATTGCAATAAATGGCTATTATATAACGGCATTTATTGGGCCCGTCTCAAGTGTAAGTAAAGCCCAGATGGCGCCGAATATCCTTTCTTACAGTATTTTAGCTCGTTCTGACAATCGGGCCGTGAGTTGTGTCGCGAAGGGAGCCCCTTTTCTCACCCATTTCCTGTCGTAGTCCAGAGCTTCGTAATCAGCAGTGGGCGCTTGGCAGTATAACACCACCTCCTTCTACTTATCGTCTGTGGAATACGGCAGCAAATACCTACTTGACTGCGCCACGTGAGTGCTAGCACTACTGTCCAGAACCGACCAAGAGTCCTCACCTCCGTTCGCTCCAGCATCTCTGCCCGGTTCTCTCACCGCCGAACCGTCGGATCCCACGAACGGTTTACAGCTCGTATGCTCATATCTCATGAGAGCGGCACAGCATTAGCTGAGTGTCGTTTAGTGGAAATTAGCAGGTACTGGACCAGGTAGCCTTCTCGGCACCGTGGCAAACTTCAAGACGGGCGCATTTATTGCCATCTTGAACGGCACTCTGGGAACGTTTTCTACGGCACAGCAGTTTGACTATCAATGGCTATTCACGAACCTCGGTGGTCCAGAAAGGTCAGACATCCATCGCGAACTCTTTGCATGCTGACACGACTCTGCACTGCGCAGACTGGCTTCCTTCTCTGCACCGAGCCCGAACGCCATTACTCTCGATTCAACCGAGCATGTTACTCTCGGTGATGGTAGCTCGCTCGTGTTTGTGCCGGCGAATACTGCCATCGCCCACTGACTCACAAACGATAACTTGGAATTGTTCCGCAGTGCATAGTACATGGACAATTATGTAGACTGATAGGAAGACCTACGCGAAGCAGCAGGGAGTGGGATGAGACAACGAATGGCATGGGGAAGAAATAAGTCAAGTCGATGCAGCAGTCCGGAAAGCGCGGGGAGGTGAATGGGTCTGGCACACAGGCAAGCAAGGACACGCCGGAACAATAACAAGTAGCGAGGCAGAGAACGAACAAAAAGCAAAGAGAAAACGAAAGTCCCGTACCGAGTGAGTAAATGCAAAAGAGAGAACATGATGTAGCCGAACGACCGATGAATTTTATTCCTCTTCATCCTCGTCTTCTTCCACGATAGGGTTCTTGAAGCTGCTGGTTGCAATAGGGCCGCGGCGCGTCCCGCGCGAATCAGGCATCCCCTCCGTCTTAACGGTCTCCGCGACAGGCGGGGGCAGCGGCATACTCGTCGCGACGGGCGAGCTGCGCCCCTTAGCCCCGCTGCGCTTGAAGGGCGTCAAGTTTGGCGGGGGGTTAGGCTGCTTCGCGCGCGCTCCGCCAATCTGGCCGAAGCCGCGGGCAAACGCGTCGACGTCTTCGTCGTCCTCGTCCACCCAGTCCGAGTCGTCGCCGCCAGCATCGATGCTGAGCTTACTGCTGAAGACATCCCGCACGCTCTTTGCGCCGCCACCAGCAGGGAAGTCGAGCGCGATGACTTCGACGGGCACCACCTGCGCGCTGCGGCTGCTCCAGCCGGGCGGCTCGCGACCCCAGCTCTTCTTCCAGCTGTTGCGGCCAACGCTGCTCTGTCCCAGGGTGGGCGTGCCAAACACGCCGCTGCGACGCTGCACGAAGGCAGCGGTGCTGGATGCCGGTCGTCGAGGCGTTTCGAATAACCCAGGTCCTTCGGCGTCGCTGACGGCCTGGCTCGGGCTGGCACTCTCATCCCATTCTCCCCGCTCACGCTCGTGCAGCCAGGAACCGCGCCGGGAGCTAGAAGCACTATGGGCACCGCTGCTGCTGGCTGCGCTCCCGCTCCTTCCGTGACCAGGGCGGAAGAGCGACGAGGCAGCGCTAGGCGCAGGCTTCGCTTGCCGCACAACACGCGTACTGGAGCCGGAGCCCGCACGCACGTGGTACCGCGGCAGCGGACTCGACGCGCCGCCTTTGCGGAGCGCAGCGAGTGCGGCAGCGCTCAAGCCCGAATGATGCCGGTGCGTGCTGCTGATACTGCCGCTTGACGGGCTCTTGCTGTGCATGGGCGGCCGGCCGCGCGGGACGAACGCCCCGCTCTCCGGCGTGCCCACGCGCCGCCGCGAGCTGGCGTCGCTGCGACTGCGTGACAGGCCGAGTCCCAGGCCAACGCCGCCGGAGGGCATGTCGACGCGGCTGACGGAGCTGCGCCGCGAGTTGACGCTGCTCGAGCGCCCCGAGCGATGGCTGCCGACGCTCGTCCTCTTCGCGCGCTTCTTGCGTCCCATCGCCGCGCGCAACGTCCGATCGGGGTCGTAGCGGTCATATGGTGTCGAAGGCGAAGGAGTCGGAGAAAGATGCACGGGTGGAGGTGGCAGCGGCGGCGGCTTGCGCTTCTTGCCTTTCCGCTCCTCGCTCTGGAACCACTGCCTAAACGCATTGAGCAAGCTCGCCCGGCTACGCCCTCCAGAACCCGTCGCTGCTGCCCCGGATGCAGTGCCAGTAGAGCCTGTATTGCTCGCAACCGTGCTCCGTGAGCTGCCCGCTGCGTCGGCTGCAGCAAGTGAAACCGCAGACGGCGGTGCGTTGGCGCGCACCGTGCGCTGGTCGTGCGATTCATGTGAAAGGACGGACGACCCATGGCCGGACAGGGACGCGGTGGGAGATGAGAGTCCGAAGGTGCCCAAGCCCCAGCCGGTGCCCGATGAATTTGGGCTCAACGCAGCGCTACTCTCATTCAGCCCAGAGAACATCGCGGTGGGTGTGCCGTTATCGCGTCTGCCCGCCGGCGGGCTCTTGGTCAACTTGCGGTTTGGCGTGCCTTCGCCACTGTTCTTACGCTCGGGGAAGCCTGCGGACGATGTAGGAGTGTCGACGGCGAATCCGCCAGGCGAACTGTGCACACGCTCGCGATCGCGGTCGCGCACGCGCTCATCGCTCTTCTTGCGAACCACGAGCCCGACACGCTGCAGCATGCTGACGCTGGCACTGCGCGGTTTTGTTGTCGGCGTCGAGTTCGGCGTCGGGCTCCCTGCTGACAGGGATGGACTGGTCTCGATGGGCGGCAAGGGCGGGAGCGGCGAGTCCTGGCTATTGCGAGCCCCAGCGACAAGCGCTATCAAACTCGCGCGGGCCTCGTTGCTCGATGCTGACGGCGGCGTAACGGGAGTGTCGAAGCCGATAGCGATGGGCGTCGCGGGGACGAGCGCGAGTTCGGGCAGACTGTGGCTCATGATCATCTGCGTGTGGCTCTCGCTGTGCGACCGCTTGCGGTTCTTCGCCTTCTCGCGCTCCTTCTCGCGTTCGCGCTCGGCCTCGACTTCAGCGGCGCGTTCGCGTTCGCGCTCCAGCCGCTTCTCCTCGCTCTTCTTGCGCAACATCCACCACACGGCGCTGCTGGCGTCGCATGCGTCCGTCAGCACGGAGTGCACCATCTGGCCGGTGTCGAGACCGAGCGCAGCAAGTGTATTGAGCAGCTCGCGCTCGAGCGGCGTGCTGAACATAACGGGCGCGCGGATGTTCATCAGGTTCGCAAAGTCGACCTTGGGCGCGGCGGGTGTAGGCGTGGCGGGCTGGGACGCCGGCGTGCCGAGATTGTCATCCTGCGACAGCGTAGAGGACACCGAGCGCCGCTTGGTCCGCACGGGCGTGCGCGTCGGGAAGATGGGCGGCGGCGTCGGGCGGTGGGGCGGGCCCGTCAGCCTCGCCAGCGTCTGCTCGCGCTCCTCCTGCGTCGACTTTTGCGACGCGAGCTCGTCGTCCTCCTCCGCGACGGGCATGAACGGCGTCGAGTGCGGCGGCTGCTCGTGCTTGGGCGTCGTCAGCGTCGCCTGGCTGTTGGACCGGCTGAGGCTCGCATCCAGCGGCGCAAAGACGTGGTGTGGGTGGTGCGACGAGTTGCTCTCGTCTGGCGTTGTAGGCGTCGAATCCGGGTGCGTGTCGAACATGTCCGAGACGTTTGCCGCAAACGTTGAGCTGGAATGCGAGAAGGCGCTGCTACTACTGCCCTCGGGCATCGGCTCTAGCGTCGGGGCCGCGCTGGCATGGGGATGCTGGACAGATGGGTCCCAGGATGGTGGGCGCGATGATCGCGAAGCCGGTCGCTGATGCAGATGGATGGGCGCGGGCGTGGGGTCGGTGAACCATTTGTGGGCGAGGATCTGGGAGATCGTGAGCCGCTTGGACGGCTCCTGGACGAGAATGTGACGAATGAGGTCGCGCGCGTCGGCGGTCAGCCACTCGGGGTCGTCATATTCGCCTTTGATGATCTTGTCGCGCATCTCGTCTTCGTCGTCGTCGTCGAACGGCAGAGTTCCAGTGAGCAGGGCATAGAGAATGATTCCCAGGGACCATACGTCGACCTCTGCAACAGGGCCTTTCAGCACACGTGCGATCGCTATAGCACCGATTGCCATACCTTGCCCATGGTACTTTTTGCCTAACAGCATCTCTGGGCACGCGTACCTGAGCGAAGCCGTGAGCATGCAAGCGATAAGAAGCACCGAAGCTTACCCTGTGGTGCCGCAAAACGTATCCAGCAACGAGCCGCGCTCAAATTCCCTGGTAAACCCAAAGTCGCCCAACTTGACGCGGCAGCGCTCGTCGAGAAGCACGTTCTCGAGTTTAAGGTCGCGGTGGACGACGCCCTTGTCGTGGATATAGGCGACGGCGAGACAGAGCTGGCCGAAGAGCGCCCGGGTCTCGTCCTCGCTCAGGCGGCCCTTCTCGACGAGATAGTCGAAGAGCTCGCCGCCGGCGCAGAGCTCGGTGACGAGCCAGATGTACGACTCGGTCGCGATGACCTCGTAGAGCTGCGTGACGTGCGGATGGTGCAGCCGCCGGTGATGATGGATCTCGCGCGTGAGCTGGGCCGACAGCGCCTTTGGGATCTGCTTGATCGCCACGCGCGTCGCGGTCAGACGGTGTGTGCCCAGGCGCACTTTACCGTAGGTGCCTGCAAGCGCGCTATAGCAGGCCGGACGTGATGAATGGAATGAAGCCAGCGCAACGCACCCTCGCCGATGACCTTGCCGAGCGTGTAGTTGCCCACCACGCGCACCTTCTGCGACGAGAGCTCTTTTCCGAGCTCGTTGTACGCGGTGGCGAGCTGTGCCTTGGTCTGGTTCATGGACGCGCTCCGGCCATGGCCATTAGATGATACCATCGCGTGCTAGAAGCGACGGCAAAGGAAGGGCGTAACGGTCCGTGAAGCGTAGCGTCGTGGTATAACGAGCGAGGGTGCAGCCAGCCGCTCTCGCCGGCGAGCTCAGGTTGGATGTCGCAAAAGAGCGCCGTCAATTCCAGGTCCGAGTGATCGAGAACTTGGGCTCCGCCGGAGACTGCTTCGTGACGTGCATCGTCATGCCGAACGCCTCAGCTTGGCGATCCAGGAATTCAGGCATCCAGGGCCGGATTGTTGACGCTTTGAAAGGTGATCCCGCGCCTGAAACGTCGCCAGGAAAGAACTAGTACGCGAGAAAAGAAAGAACACCAAGAAACTCTTTCCCGCGGATCGGTATCATGAGAATCTCGAATGCAGAGAAGTCACCAATAGCAACGAAGCGAGCCCATTCTGGATTCCAGTGGCAGAGGAAGAGGCTCTTTAATGCTTTGCACGCTCTGGCGGGGCGGGGACTGATTAGCAACAGGAGATAGCCACGAAAGAACTCAATGAACTGTTCCGCAGGACATGTGCGATATAGCATCGTTCAGACGGGAGAGGAACTCCAGTATGCGAGACAGAAGTCAAAAGCACTGTGCGTAATGAAGAGATCTCCGAGCAAGCAACTATGCGCATTTGACCAAGTTCCCACGCAAGCAACTTGAAAGATCTATATCCCAGGATTCTTCCCAACGCCCCGAGAGATGGGCCATGCAAAGCAATATTCTTCAAGACATAGTGTGCATTAGACCGGAGATTCCAGAAATTCTCGACGTCTAGTACGGTGATCATGAACTTCGAGAAACGGTGAGCCAAAGCGCCAGGAAGCAGCGAGGAGCGCCAACAATCTTCAAATTCGAATGCGCCGGGTGTCTGTCGGGCCGTATAGAATTGCCCAGGCGGAAGTTAACGAGAAGATCAGTCAGAACGAGCGTGCTGTTGCGGTGATTAGACTAGCGCAGCGGTGACAGTCGCAGGCATCTGTCTGCAGCTAGTGTCCCGCGCGGTACGCCTCGGTTATGCCAGATTCCATAGAGCAAGCGTGATGTCCGTATCCCTGTATAATCGCGAGATATCCAGACCCCAGACAGCGCAGACAGCCTAAGAACGCGACCTCGAATGCGCAGCAGCGCAATGAGTCCAGCGATGCACAAGACCTTCCAAAATGTCCCAGCGAGCAATTGACGCGTCAGGCGCGCCCAATTCAGCCTGTACGCGGTCATTGGGTGGTAGTAGAGCAGGAACAAGGACGAAGAGCGGAATAAAGCCGTATCAGCATCCGCAGACGCGCGAAGCACGTGATCAATCCCCAGAAAGAAATCCTATTGCCATATCGAGCATTACCCTGAAACTGCGAGGATCGCGAATTGCACGTCGCTATTGTATATTGCGTTTCAATCTCATGTTATGCGACCGGGTAAATGAGTGCTGGCGAAGGCCGGAGAAAATACAGATAGTGGTACACAAAACGGGCAAGGATGTTACAGTTTGTAAATTGATATCATTGCCGAGAAAGCGACCCTCCCACCGCGCAGCCGTCGCAAGGCCGCGAGATAACGGCTGCTGCGGCGCAGCGTGGTTCCCAGTAACACTGGGAAACCTGTTGCGGGCTGATGTGGCGCGCGTACCAGCGCGCGCGAATGTGCTCGGTCCACCGGAGCATGGAAAGCGCTACGAAGCCGAGAACTGATGCGGACATTGTGATGAGAAGTCTAAGAGTCCAAATGAGTCTCCAGCATAGGCAGACGAGTGATTCAAGACGAACGTAGGGAGCTGCAGGTACTGCCAATGACGGTGGTGTGCACGTGTAATATGAGTTTGAACACTGGGCCTCGGAGGACTGCGACTGCTCCAAGGCACGGTGAAGAGTCTGAGTCGAGGGGTGAGTGCTACCGCACATGCATGTAGCATTATATACCCCAGCAACGCGGGGAAGGCAGCGGCTCGATCGGCCGCCTTCTCATGCATGTCGCCGGGCACTTTACCACGCGGAAGCTGCGCGGATGACACTGCCGTTTGCTGTTCTGAATTTCCCCGACGGGCCCGCTGTGGCGCCAACGTATCTGATGCGAAGCACACTAGAATAGCGTGTCGGTCATCTGTCTCTGGATTCTCGTTGCCCATGTCGAGCCTCCCCTGAACGGCTTCCGGACGTCTCTTGGCACTCCCTTACTCGTGCATGTCACGTCTACGCCCACCAGGGTCAAAAGACGGCACAATGGGAGTCTGCCTCACGCCGTCCACGCATGTGTGATTGACCATGGTCGCTTGCCAGTGGCCGCTAAATAGGAATTGATGAGCCGGCAATTCAAGCCGCAGACCATTCCGGGAAAGGACTGCACCGCTGCGTCTCAGGGTGAACCGGTACGTGTTGTAATTAAGTCGGGTGGTAGTATCTCCGCTGCGCACCAGAACATGCATCGTGCCCGAGGCCCCGATGCTGCGTGGATTGGTCCTATGCAGGTGAGGCACTACTCGGACGCGCAGCCCCACTGCAACTTTCTTTCACAGCTTTCCCTGGAGAGAAAGGGATGGAACCTGAGCCGATCGCAACCTTAGTCCCCTTTCCGAGCTGCTACAAATCGAGGTGGCTACGACGACGACTGCAATAATGCAGCATGGTAGACGTCCCAACGCTATTGACCCTAATAACCTCCTGTTGGCTCCCACGAGCATCTTGAGAAGAGAGCGGTGGGGAGTCACAAACCTGCACTTCAGCGCCGGCGCGACCGTGCAGTCAAAGGATCATGCTCCCGATTCAAACAGATGCCCTGGATCGAACGTTGACGTAGAGAAAGCTCTTTTTTATGTGGGATAGATCCAATGGCTTTCTTGACTGCCAGCGGCTCGAATGCAGGACCTTTTACGTATCGAGCGGGGGGCCAGGGTCGCGCTTTATTCCGGACTAGTACATGATGCCCTGTGCCCGACTCATAATCTCATAGACATGTGATCCAGATAATGAATGGCACTCCTCAGCCTGGTGGTCCGGCAAGCAATCGATCGTCGTCACGCGTCGAAAGAGCTGAGACTCAGGCGAAACGTGTACCGACGTCGGGAGCATATGAATTTGCATGTAGTGCGCTCGCATACAGCATGTCTCAGCTACCTGGAAGCGAGCCACGCCATGCCAGCTGCTCAAACGGGTCGTTAATACACTACTCTGTAATTCTATTAGCGATGGCTGTGCCCTTACTCATGAGTATGGTCACCATTTGGTCTTTCAACCTCGGCCACTCCAAATTAATCTCTCGCTAGCTTGCTGCGTCGTCCGTCTCCTGCGCGGGTGGCCGGCAGTTGGAGTCGTCCGGGGCAGAGGCGCGGAACTCGACCAGACCTACGCACTGCGCTGCCGTTGTGACCTCAGTTCTCATTCATTACCTGGAGAGAACTGTCAGGCGCACGGTGCTTCCGGGCCCATCATCGTCAGCTTATGGTCCTCTTTTGTCCGTTTGCACCGGGCACTGCCGATTTTCCGACCTCGCATTCAACGCGTGACAACGGCACGACGCTTACTGGCATATTTTGCAGGGCCAGCGCTAGCATGGTGTATAATGGCAGAGGCTTGTTTACACATGGTCCCGGTCCTTCCCAATCCACAGTCTTACGAATACCTGCGTCTCTTCAATGGGCGATTCATCGGCCAGCCCGCCCATCTGCGAGCTGCTTCTTACCTGCATCCGTCCTTTACCAATAATCGGTGGCCCGCTGGCCGCCGCCGCCACCGTACTGGTTGAGCTGCACAAGATCCATCTTGTACGTCGCTGCGTCTGATCTACGCCCACAGGACCTATATTCACTAATCCTATCGATATCCAGAAGCGAGTGAAGGACGATATACTGCTTCATGAGATTGTAGAGAGCGCGGAGTTGCTCTCTGCATCGATTGTAGACGGCGTCAGCGAGCCTGAGGGTCAGAACCCTGAGCCGTTGTTACCGCTTGTCGAGCGGTTTCGCGCGTACGCCCTCCTGGCATCCACCTTCAACCCTTGTATGGCTGACAAAATCTTCCGCGCGCCTGTAGAGTTGTGGACAATGTCGGACAGCAAGCCAAGCGACTGCAGACAAGGCAGAACGCCGATCCGACCTGCTGGACGGGGTTTATCGCATTCTGGAAGGCGTTCGTTGCGTCACCAACGGCCGACTCAGAGCTTGCGCGTTTGAAGAAGGAGCTGGATGACTCCCGCATTCGGTTTACGGTGCGCTTCTTCTTGATAATTGCACCCGCGCTTTCTCACTTTCGAGACAGACAGAAGCGAACATCGTTCTCCTCGCAAATGCCGGAAAGATCGGGGAGGTTGTCGAAAAGATTCTCAAGTTGCATCAAACTACGCAGGTCGACAATTTCCTGGAAACCTTGAATCCAGTCCACAACGCTTTCCATAATTCCGATGGAGCGCCCGGCGCATGCTCTGAGGGCACGCGCCAGCGAATACTTTCCGACATTGTTTCGTGGGCTACCTCCTCTACGGACTCGCAGGTCGCCTTCTGGCTCACCGGACCCGCGGGAGCAGGCAAGTCCGCCATTGCGCGAAGCGTCTGCGAGCGACTCGAGGCCAACCGGCCCAGTCTCGGTCACACGCACTTGCTCAATTTCTTTGCATCTCCTACACACACCGCGCCCGCATCGCACCGGAATTCCACACGAACCGGCGCGACGCAAATGGTGCACACATTCGCATACTATCTGGCGCGACTCTTCCCAGAGCTCCGCGGGCCCTTGCGCGACGCCATCCAGGAGAACCCCGGGGTCCTGGGAAGACCGATCGGGGAACAAGTCCGGATTCTGCTGCAGGATAGTCTTGGGCGTCTAAAAGCGGATAGCGGGACTTTGATCATTGTCCTTGACGCATTTGACGTCTTGGAGAATGGTACAAACGACCGTGACCGGGGTGAACTTCTCCGCGCGCTCTTGGAGCTTCCTCGGTCTACGCCTATGCGTGTGCGACTACTAGTTGCTGGCCGCTCGACCCCTGCATCGTGTGGCATATTCGCGCCGCTCTCCGCCGTGGCCCAGCCAAGCACTCGGATACTCAAATTACAGGATGTGCCCTCCTTCGAGACGAGGCATGACATTCTGGTCTATCTCCGAGAGAAGCTGTCCACCCTTAACCAAAGGCGTCCCACTGGCGACTCCGAATGGCAGCCGTCGGACAGGGACATTGAGGAGCTGGCGACACGATCCGGCAGTTTGTTCCGCTATGCTGCAGCTGTCGTGCACAATCTCGAACGCGCAGGACGTGGGAGCTTGCAGCAACGCCTAACAAGTTTACTGCGGGACGAGACATCAGCGCCCATCTGCGAGGTCTTGGACGAGATGTACCGCGATATTCTCGTTCGCATATTCGGGGCCTCGGAGAAGTCGGAGGTAAAAGAGCATGCGCGCGATCTGCTCGCCGCGTTGATCCTGCTAGAACGCCGTCTCACTGTTAAAGAACTCGCGAAGCTTGTTGACGATGATTATACCGCGGTGCAGAATACTCTCGATCTCTTTCATGCTGTCGTCGTTTTCAACGGAGAGAACTCCATCCCGACCATCTTTCATCGCTCATTTGCCGAGTTCCTGCAGGATAACACTCGATGTTCGGATCCTCTCCTTCGCATCGACTCCGGCCGACATCACGCCATAATGGCCTATCACTGTCTCCGCGTTGTCTGTTCTACCATCTGGACAAACGAAACCGTCATCGCGGTGACCCGTTTTGCCCAGCTGGCGGCTGACCTGCGCCGCAGCAAACAGACGGGTGTGGATGATGTCCACTCGTATTCATTCCGATTCTGGTCACACCATCTACATCTAGCCGATGCTAGCCACATGAAAGCCGAGCTCGGAGATGTATTAAAGAAATTTTCAACAGATCACGTTCAACCCTGGGTCGGCATTATGCGCGAACTCGAGGAGCAGTCATGGGTGTCCGAAGTTCTTACGAAGGCGGTGGATTGGTGCAAAGTGAGCATTCACCGTATTGTTCGGATTGACTACCCTATTTGTGCTGATTGTCTTTGATAAAGGCGCATGCGGATGATCCAAATGTTGCCAAGAATCTTGAAAGAAGCATCAATGCGACGTCTCGGAATCACAGGTCTTCAGACGAGCAACGCACCAGCTATCCTCTGAGCTCGGACATGAATGTGACGCCTGCCTATCCACCTCCCTTTGGCGAGTCCGGCCCTCCAGAGTCAGTAGATTTTACCGCGCCAGTCAACTATCCTCTAACCGAAACACCTAGCGCGCCGGAGTCCTTTGCCGGCCCACCGGACACCGCTCCCGCCCCGCCAGTCATGCCTCCCTCCAAGGCGCTTCTTGCGCGGCCACCTTCGTCTCAACCTCAAGCCGAGCTACCTTCTCCCCCGGCACCACCTCTTGAGGCGACCCGAAGGACCCTTCTTACGGATAACAAGACTCTATCCCCGCCAGTGTTCAGCAAGGATGACAACCGCTCCGCCCGCTTTGTACCACTACCTGATGATTCCGATTCAAGCGCCAACGATGATAGCGTTGAAGATGTTTCCTCGAGGGGATCCACCGGCGATGGCTCGATTGACTTTCCGACTGTGGCAGGCGCCCCAGCCGCGATCACGAATATTCAGTGAAATTTCTCAGCCACAAGTTCCGTGAGAGACTCTCCCTCGTTCAGATCTCTTCGACGGACTGACGCACCAAGTCGCTCAGATTCTCTCAAAGAACTGTTGACTAACGCGGAACCTGCAACACGCTCGCAGGTGCCCGCCACGACGGGATCAGGGCAACTATCTTCCGTGCTCAGACAGCAGGACCCTGCTGTATTGCTTGACATCTTGGATGATATGGCATATGTAATGTACTACATCTTGGACCCAGCGACCGGATAATTCATTTGTTTCATGATTGCTTTGGCGTCAGCAACTGACACAAGTTCGTCAATCTCTACGAGTTTATCCGTCTGACCGTCTCGCCGTTGATTTATGTATCCGTCTTTCAGTCTCACTGAATTGGAATGACCGGTACACAGAGTTATCGTTTCTTGTGTTGGCGGCACGCCGGGCACAGCGTAGGATCCTCGCACCGACTCTGGGTCTTCTAGTTGCGAGAGGTGCAGCGCCAGGCGGCCGCATATCCAGATTATCATGTGATTACAGTACCTGCTGCTGTATCTCCACAGTCCGATAAAAGACATCCGGCCTCCACATCGTATATATGCAGACACACGATCACGTGTTGGAGCGCATTCTACGCAGAGCATGAGCCATGATCTCCCCGCGTCAACAACTGAGCGCACCTCAATACGAGAACACCCCAGGCGGCGAGCCGATAGGCCAAGGTGATGACAACCATGACGCCCATGAGGCGTGCCGTCGGGTCGTGGAAACCGAATAGGTCGAGAATTTGCTGGCCATCCACAGCAGTACACGCGCCGCTCTGAATTTCCTCCGGCGAGCAATTGAACTGGATATCGGTCATCTCGTTGATCATCATCACACGCGCGGCGTATTTCATGGGAAATATCCATGCGAGGCCCTGCAGCCTACGTTAGCGGCGCGACGACGGATGGGAAGGAGTCCAACGTACGTCGAGGAACTTGGCGATTGATGCGGAGAAAACGCCGGCACTTTGGCTGGCGACAGTGAGGAAGCAGGAGACCAAGCTGACGGCGAGGCCCATTGCGCTCCAGTAGCTGCAGAATGCGATTCCGATGCTCTCGCCGAAGTTGAGCTGAGCCCAGCAACTGATGGCGAACTCGAAGAAGATTCGCGCGTCCGTCTGCATGCCGCTACCGACATGCAAAACTGCAGCGTAGCCCAGAGCCGAGATAAATTCGGGTAGGAGGGCGAATAGGCTGAATGAAAGGATAAAGGACGCAGAGCTATATCGCCCGCCGGCACTCCGGTAGTCGTGGAAGAAAATAGTCTTCTCCTGCGGGAATAGACTCTATGAAGGCAGATTTAGCAACGTGTTACCCCGCCATGTCCACTCCGGACGCACCGCGAGATTGAGGAACCCAACGAATGGAAGAGCGGACGTGCTTTCAGCAACGATACCGATTCGGTCTTGTGCGCCGGATGCCCCTTTCTTCAAGCGCAAAAAGAACAAGAAGAACTGCAATACAATGTTAGCAAACAGCGCACCTCGAGGAAAAAATGCACTCACACAAACGGCAAGAATGGGTGCTTGTATGAAGCGCGTCCAAAAGAGGTCGCTTTGTCGCCACATGTTCTTCCAAGAGCGCTCGAGCAGGACGGGCAAAGAGATCAGCATCGGCGTCTTCTCGTCCACGTCACCGAAGTCAACACCGCCCTTTTCGCCGGTGCCCTTTTCATTATCCCCGCCGGCTGCATGCAGCCTGGGCGACCCGGGCGGGTCCGCGAGCTTCCGCTCTTGAGTCTGCCAGTTGTGCACGAGCGCGTCGATGCGCGCCGTGGTTGCCGCCTGCTTGCGCTTCCCGCGCACATCGACCGAGACCAGATCCATCGCGTAGTCGGACGGGTTGTACAGCGGAGGACATTCGTGCCCGAGCGACGCAAAATACGGGATCATATGCTCTCGCGGACCAGCAAATACGACATTGCCTTTCTGTCAGAAAGGTATATGAATGGCTGGCTGGATAAATAACGAGAGATGCACAAACCCTCGCAAGGAGCACGTAGCTATCTCCCAATTGGAAGATATCGCTTCGGGGCTGGTGCAACGATGCTATGACCGTGCGACTGGCAACGCAATTAGCGTGGCGACATCTTGAATGGACCGAAGAAGACTGACCCGCTACGCGCTATATCCCTAAGCGCTTCCATAACGTTCCTTGCCGTATTGGCGTCTAATCCAGAAGTCTGCAACATCCCAGTCAGTCAACGGTCCTGCTAGCACTCCAGCAGCTATGCAACGCACTGGTTCATCCACTACAAGCACCGCAGGGTCGTTAATCTGTCCGTGTTAGCATGGCACCGTGCACGCAACGCAACACACACCATCTGACACGCCAGACTCAACCGACGCTTCTCGCCACCACTGATGCCCTTCAAGTGCTCCCCGCCGACGATATTATCCGCGCACTCCTTCAGGCCAAGCATGACGAGCACCTCCTCGGCCCTCTGCACCTTCTCGCGGCGCGGGATGCTCTTCGGCAGCTTGATGATGGCCGCAAAGTGCAGCGTCTCGCGCACCGTGAGCGCGGGCATATGGTACTCGTCCTCCTGCTCGACGAACGCACACAGCCGCCGCGCGCGCGCGCGGTCGCACGGCCGGCCGTTGAACGTGATGCTGCCGCCCTGCTCGAAGCGCGCGAGCACGCCGGCGTCCTGCGGGCGCCGCCCGGCGAGCAGGCGCAGGAACGTCGACTTGCCCGCGCCCGACGGGCCCATCACCACCGTCACCTCGCCGCTGTTGAAGCGCGCGCTCACGCCCGTCAGGATCGGCGTCGCGCGGCGCGCCCTGCCCGGTGCCATCGAGATGTGCGTCAGCGTGACGTCGGCGGCCTGAACGTCCACCGGCGCACGCGCGAGCTCGATCTGCGCGGCCTTCGTCTCCTTGCCCTTCTTGTCCTCGCCGCTGCCCATACGGCGCGCGAACCGCACGCCACCCGGCTTCCAGACCGTGAGCAGCAGCAAGGCCAGGAGCAGGCAGACAGCGGTGAAGCCCAGCATGCCGGCGAACATCGGCGCGAGGGGCTGGGTTGGAGACACGCTCAGCGAGCGGATGGCGTTGTCGCCGATGCATTGCGAGCGTGCTGGGCCCTCGACGCCTTCGCAGGAAAAGGTGCGCGAGCGTAGCTGCGTCAACAGGCACACGCGGAAGGAGTAGAAGTAGGGCGAGAGCCACCTCATCCACCGAATCCAGCCAGGGACGTGCACCACGAAGAAGCCTGAAGTAAACCATGAGACTGGAAAAAAAGAAATTTGTGCAATCCACTCACCGACAGACATGATGAAGAATATCGATAGTGCGTTTCCTAGCAGCGATGCTCGCGCGAAGCTGCGCTACAGAGACGGTCAGCGCGTGCCCATCAGCCGCTGGGTCAAGCTCTCGTACCTCGACGGACGCCGCGAGTAAAGCCCATGCAACAAAGCATAGCTGAACGACGATCATGTCGCCCAAGAAGATACCGAAGTTGTAGGCGAGATCATCGGTTCGCAGGTTGCAGATAAAATACCTGCAATGCGTGAGCGAAAAGGAATGATGTAGCAGTAGTCCGCGCATACACCATGATGGCATAGGTTATGCTGCCCAGGATGTTGACTGGAAGCCACGCGAACCATTCCGCAGCAAGCCACGCAGCGGGTGTGTACAGCCCGTCTTCGCGCTCCCGGTCAAAGACGACGAGCGATGTGCACCACTTGTATATCCAGACGACTGCGTGAAAGCGGTCAGCATCGCCCGGTAACACGCATAATACGGACAGACCTTGGGTCATGTATCCGTAGACGGGCACAACCTGGAACGTCAGCGTCTTAAGCGACTGGATGTCGTTGGGCTGTTCCTCGAGACGGTAGAAAGTGATGCCCTACACAAGCTGTAAGCAATTCGGCGCCCACAAGCACAACAGACGCACGATCAGCAAACCAATGATGATAGCCGTTAGCAGGTGCCCGACGAGCTCGGGGTACGCGCGGACGGCGTTCTTGACGCTCCGGGGGAAGAGGATGCTGAACTGCGTAAAGACGTTGGGCCGCGCGCCGCTCATCGTCTTCTCCGGGGCGACGTGTGGCTGAGCCTCCACGGACGCCGCGCGGCTCCTGCCCTTGGCGGGGCTCGCGACGCCGTCCACGGCGTGCTGCTTCCACGCGGCGACAAGCTTGTCGACGCGCGCGCGCGACTCGCGTTCGGCGTCCTCGTCGCGCACGTCGACGCTGCTCACGTCGATCATAAAGTCCAGCGGGTTGACGTCCGTGTCCGGCTTGTATCCCAGGCTGGCGAAGTGCGGGAGCGCAAGCTTTGTCTGGCCGGCGTAGATGAGGTTGCCACGCGAAAGGAGCACAAGACGGTCGAAGAGCGGGAAGGCATCGGAGCGCGGCTGGTGGAGAGAGAGGATGATTGTGCGTCCGCGCTTTGCGAGGCGGGAGAGCGTGGCGAGTAGCTGGAAGGCTGTGAACGAGTCCAAGCCGGTCGTGGGCTCGTCGAGCACGAGGACGGAGGGAAAGGAGACGAGGACGCAGCCGATGCTCAGTCGTCGCTTCTCGCCTCCGCTGATGCCTTTCCGCCCGGCGCCGCCCACAATGGTGTTCGCCGCGTCCGAGAGACCGAGCTCGACGATGGTCTGCTCGACGATGAGCGCGCGCGTGGCGTGGTCGACCGAGGCTGGCAGACGGAGCTGGGCGGCGCAGTTCAGCGTCTCGCGCACTGGGCAACATCGTCAGTTTGAGCATTATTGAACGCTCTCTGCGCGTACCAGTCAGATGCGGAAGGAGGTAGTCGAACTGGCGCACGAAACCAATGACCTTGCTCATGCCCTTGAGCTTCGCCGGACTGCTGCTCGACGCGGGGCCCGCCGAATCTGCCGCATGCGTAAAGACGACGGAGCCGCTGGCAATGGGCAGGTTCCCCAGGCGGTTGGCGATGGCGTGTAGCAGCGTCGTCTTTCCCGAGCCCGAGCCGCCGATGATGGCCATCATCTCGCCCGCGCGGACGGTCGCGCTCACGTCGCGCACAATGAGCTCGTCGCCGCCTTTTTCGAGGTCCTTTAGACGTTGCGGTCGTAAATGGTTGATCACAAAGCGCGTAATGGGTTGCGGGATCTTGATTGGGATGGGCGTGGGGATGTAGGCTGCATAGGGGGGTGCAGCGATCGACAGGCCTTGCACGAAAACGTCCTGCGTAGCGTATCAGCGGCCAAGTCCGCGCACGGAACTGCGCCAGAGTACGTAGGACGGGGGTGGAGGAAGAGCGAGAAGGGCTTCAGGTGCCGTGGTCGACGTCGTCGAAGCGCTAGTCGCGACCCTGGCTAACTCGGGTTTGGCGTGGATGGCTTGGGCGTCGGGTACTGTCGTCGTCGCGCTCTGCCCGGCTTCAGTCACGGACGAAGGCGCACCGCCCGTGTTCTCCGCGGACATCGTGCGGCACGGCGAGCGTGGAGGAATGGGCACGAGGAGGGTAAGGAACGGTGCAAGAGGGCGTGTGACAATCGGCCGCCGTCCAGCGCTCGGCAACGCTTGCACCCACGTGGAGTTCCGATAATTCCGCATCGGCAACGAATATATTCGATCCAGCACTCCAGCGACCAGGATTTCAGATAGACAGCAAGTTGCTCAGGCATAGGAAACTCAGGCCATATTACATTCTCCGAGTCGAAATCTCATCAAGTTGCCCGAGCCTCGAGTCCTCGATGGATGCAAACAAACTGTCCGATGATGTCCAGATCGCGGGAGAAGTCATTTTGTGGCACTGTGAGAACAGACCCAGATACTGCCCAGCCAGAGAACCGTTGCCTTTAAGACGATGGCAGCCTAAGCGTCCAGTGCAAGCGTTGTCCGGGATTCTAGAGTAGATGTGACAATTTGGCAAGCAGGCGGAATCCAACGTTTCGAGCCATTGAGCAAACCAATTCGCGATCTCGGAATGTCGTAGCGCTTGGCGACAGACTGACACAATGCCACGGGCATTGGCTCGGCCCTTTAGCGAAGTCTGGGATTTCCTGGAAGGCAGAGAAGGCACAGGATAGCTGGTAGAGGCAAGATCGTGCTGATTGTGCGGCAGCGCAAGAGGTGATGACAGGAGATGACGGAGCAAAGTGACTGTGTAGCCTGGGTGTGTCTTAGGCTCGTTGAAAAACTGTCCTGTGAAACGATAGACCCCTGCGTCCCTCCATTCAGCTTGTACCGCGAGACTGTAAGCTGACTGTGAGCAGATGAGATGGTGAGAGGCAAGCGGCGATCCAACCGTGGTCCCGACGCCTCTCAACGGATGAAAGGGACAGCTTCCGAAAGCATTAAGCAAGTCGCCCCAAGTCGAGAAGCAGAATCGTGCGATACGCAGATCTCATATGCTTCCAGACTGCCACGAAGAGATCGTATAGGATTAGCTGGCAGAGTCTCTGTCCGCGTTCACTCAATCGCATGGACCATAGGATCACTTCACAAAAATAGGTCGCAGTAGTCTCACTTTTCGCACGTCTGAAACGCAGTACTCCACGACGATCCGAACGCGAAACTACACGATGAATGATCGACTAGTTGCACACCATTGCTTCCCAGTAGTTTAAAATCCTCCGAGCTGTATATAAGGTGAGGTTAAGAGCAGTTTTCATCTCTACTCAACCCACGTTGAACCTTTGTGTCCCCTAACAGCAATGAGCCGCGTCCTCTTCGTCCTTTCCGCTCTAGCAATCTTCGCGCTTGCCGCGCCACACCCCCAACTCCGTATGTTCCTACATTTTTTTTGCCGGTTTTCTGACATATAGCCGTTGCATAGCCGGCCTTCCGGGCCTCCCTGTCGGTGGTGGCGGAAATACGGGCACTGGCAGCAATAGTGGCCTCCCGGTAATCGGAGGTCTACCTGGGCTTCCCGGTCTCGGTGGAATACTTTGATTAAGTGGTGCTTGATGCAGGGGAGGATCTTGGCAAGGCCGGCCTCAGATAGTTGACGTGTGGCGCGAGAGGTGTCATGACCTTGCGTGGTTTACCAGTGATACAGTATGGTCATGGCTTATTGTGTCAAAGTAAATCAGCGTAATTATCAGCATCAAAACCTGGCATCCGTCGTATACACGACTGACGCGACGTGTGGAAATAAGTAAGCCCGGAGCCAGATTGAACGCGGGGCCGTCGTAAGCACACACATATAGCGCATGCAGACGCCACTGAGCGGATCGAAGAGCGCTGGCGAGAGCACAACAAAGGCAGGCGATGCATCCGTTGTGGGCACAGGGCAAGCGAGGTCGAGGTTCGTGTTTCGAAGTTCCAACTGTTGAGTTTCCAATCTGCCGGGGTATGCTGGGTGTTGCTTCATCGCGCGAAAGCGTGTCCGAGTACAAGAATACCACGCAACGCGTGCGCTTTTACTCCCTCTTCAACACTCTGCAACGGCATGTCGATCACTAGGGGGCATTCTCACTGTCGATATTAGGATGCAAAGATGTAGATTTACCAGGTCTCATAGGAATTGAGAGGAAAGAAGGAAGGTGCTTACGTAGCATATAAACCCCGGTATCATCTTGACAATCCGAATCGGATCCGGGCCGGGATCGTCCTCGTTTGCCTCCGATGAACAATGCATTGTTCCCATTCAAAGTCAGATCCACCACACTCTTCTCTTGCCCCACCTCACCTCGTCGCGTTCTCTGTGCATAGCACGCCCACGATGAAGCGCAAGCAGGAGGATCGCGAGGAGCAGCCCGACCGCCCGACCAAGCTCGCGCGCCCCGATGGTATCCTCGCGGACGTTGCGAACGCGCGACGCCGCGTGCTGCCCCAGCTACCGAAGGAAGACGACCGGATGGCCGCTCTCCTGGAGATTGCGCGCGCGACGCAGGCCGGCGACGAGTCGCGCCGCACGTACTGGCTTCAGAAACTGCAGAAACGCCTCGCCGCGATCCCGCTGGCCCGTCGGGTCGCGTCGTCCTTCGCCATTGCCTTCCCCAGGCCACAGACCACCCCTGTACAGCCACCACCGAACTCTGCCATGCCCCCGCCCCCGCCATTTGTCGTCATCTCGCTCCCCAAGCCCGCCAACGTCTACGTCGCCGCCCCGCCGACGCCGCCGCCCATGCTTACTGCCAGCGGTGCCCTGTGGAAGCCAACGCCCAGTCCACCCGCCATGCGGCGCCGCGGCAACGTCTCCGTCCGCACGCCCGAGCAGCTCGCCGTCCGTCGCACCGTGTCGCCATCGCCACTCGGCCCCCGCCCGCTCCCCGCGCCGCACGCGCTCAGCGTTCGCAAGCTCACGCCGCAGGAGCAGCACAAACTCCCGCGCCGGCGCACCGTCGAGCCGGACTACCACTGGAACGCCACGCACACCGCCTGGGTCGCCGGACAACCCATGCTGCGTGCGCTCTCCCGGTCGAAATTGCGGGAGGTGCTCTGGAAGCCTGGTGGTGTGAGGGAGATGGCGGTGCGTCATCACCAGGAGATGTTGCGTCTTGCCGCGGAGAGAGTGCTGCAGATGCGCATGGCGCAGAACCTTGCGTACTGCGGGTATAACCCGCAAACGGAAACCAAGACTGCGCCGAACGTCGCGATCTGGGCACGCCGCAGGTAGATTTTACTTTTTTTTTTTTTTTTTTTGTGATTTTAGAAACATCTAGCGCGTGTTGGACTTTATATTCTGTACACATCTACAGCTATCTAGCTTACAGAGCTTGCATTCTCATTTGAAGATGCGTTCGGCTTTGATGAGGAATGGTGAAATGCCTGCATCGGACTGTCACGCAGGCGCCGTGTTCGGAAAAAACGAGACGCACCTCCTGTCTGCAACTGGTAGCGATACCGCCCTGTGGCATCCATGAGCCCTCGAATCCAGCCCGCATGCGCCGTCAGCGAAACCACTGAACGAGATAAAAAAGTGTCAAGGCACAGTGCAGTTGATCGAACGGGAATAACGCACCAGTCGCGGGTTCATTGTCAAACAGGTAGTCTAGCACACCCCTCACGCGTTCAGCAGTCTGCTCCTCTGTTTCAGTCTTCCCGATGAGAGGGTCCTCCCCGTCGTGGTCCTTAATGGCGGAAAAGTCGAAGTCGGGAAAGTCGGCGCGTATGGCGGCGATGGGCAGGCGGAAGTCGCAAGTGTGACCCGACAGTTTCTCGCGGATTTCCTAAATTTACGCAATGGAAATGCAGCCCATCAGTCTCCGCTTGTGTTGAGAAGCATAAACGCGGCGGACCTCAAGCACGATGACTTTCTGTCCGGGGAACGTGATTGCGCATGTCCTGAGCGCGCGACGATGCGGCGAGCAATAGAATGCGCCTGGTGTAGGCGGGGCGTATTTCTTCCACGCTGCGTGGGCTGTTTCGGCTTGCTGGAGGCCGACGGGTGTGAGCAGTGGGTCCGCTGTTGAGGTTGGTCTTCAGCACGACGAACAGGTACGGGGAACTGTCAATGCGTACGGCCCCATGTCATTTCGTTGTCACCGTTCAGAAGAGCCCATTTGCTGAGGTTACGAGCAAGCGTCGTCAGGTCAGCAGCTTGGGAGATTGTAAGCAACGCACTTTCGCCAATCCTAATGCCAAGACAGCTATAAGAATGGCTGATTGCACGCATTGCGCACTGACATACTTCACTCGTGTATTTAGCGATAGCAACATTGTCTTTAGTTCCAACACAACGTCAGCTCAGATCGTTCGTCTTGTGCTACATAACGAACGCACGATATCCCTGTCCATGGCGCCCCGCAATGACGAGTTTATACGCTGTCCCAGGCGGCGCGCTGGCATTCATCGCATCGACATCCGGCCACGAGCTTCCGATGAGGCCAAGATTCGGCTGAACCTGGTCTGCTGTCGGCACGAAACCATCCTCATCTTGCGCGAAGACGCCTTTGACGAGCTATATTACTTCAGAACGTGTAAGCGCGTCGAATGGGATGCGTACCGAGTAGCTGTACCTGCGTTTCTCGGGCTGTGACATGGATCGGGAAGAGGAGTGGCGCGGACTTTGCGGCGTCGTCGGGTTTTGGTCCGATGAGCCGACGAAAGGGCGCTTCGCAAGAGACTGTAACGAGACGGAATCGCTAAACGGGTAGTAATTAAGCCTCGAGTGGGGATTAATGTACACTGGCGCAGGTAGCTTTGTTTTTCAAAATATGGGCGCAATGCAGTTTCGCAGATCTCAGCCCGTCACAAGCTCAGCGATGGCTAGCAAGAAGGCCACCGTGAGCAGCGCCGCACGGACGGCGTGCTGAGCGCTCCAAGTCGCAAGCGACCTGTCACTTTGGGGCCCGGCCGCGTCCTTCGACGCGAAAGCTACGATATCACGTCGCATCAGCGCTGAGCAACATTCATATATGTGGTAAAGACAACATACCCTTCGTCTCAATGTCCTTCAAAATATGTATCCCGGGCATCATAACTGCGAAGGTGAAGGGAATGATGGACACTGCGACGCTGGCCGCTGCAGCCAGAATCGCATGGCGGTGCGTTCCCACGAAGCCCAAATGAGCGGCCGGAGGAGCCACGTATGCTGCCGTGCCAAGCGCCAGTGATGAGATGATCGTGAGGAAGGGTATCTGAATTTTCCCCAGGTCGTACAGTTTCGACCAGACGTGCAGTCGTTCGCTCGCCTGGCGCGCGTTGTTCATTGAGGGCACGGCGAGCGTCGAGATCGCCACGGTCATACCTGCGTACAGCGAGCTGGATGTCAGGCACAGCTAAATAGGACGAATGAGAGCGTGCCGTACCCGCTGCAAGACCTAACCCGACTGTACCAGCCGCGCGAAGCCCGTCGAGGTACTGTGCCATTGTGCTATCGAGTGCGTGCTTCTAAACTGATGCTAACGTTCAACATGGCGAGTCCTTGTATTTAAGACCTGCGTACTCTTGCTCTAGACTTCGGATGACGCATGCGCGGCCGGTCGAGGCGGCGCGGAGGTTGCACGGAGGTTGCTGAAGTGACTTGACGCCGTTCGTGGCTGTATAGGCGTGCGCAGGAACATCTCTGTCGAACGGGACAAATATGGGATGGGAAGAGTCATCCTAGAAAAATCGGCGGGCGATCCTTCGTTTTCTTATGCACAGGCGGGCCTGGCATAGAACAAATAACTTGGGGTAAAAAAGAGTTCAAAGCGGCAGGGCTTGCTCTGCACAGACTTCAGCGACTCTGTCAACGATAGCCAATCCCGTAGCTTACTTGAACCACGCGGTTAGAGATTGCAACGAGCCGGAGTACAGAACGTTCGCGAGCAGCAAGAGTGTCCGTTGTTTACTACGGTTTGGCCCGCCTTTGCCTCACAATTTCTCAGACACTTCAGACTCTTGCTCTTCCTCTGGCTTCCAGTCCACTTACCTGGCTTACCCACGTAACTATTGGGTGCATTTATCTGACCCTTGCTTAATTCTGTGACTTCAGGCTCATTCTCCCTCCAGTATTTCGCTGCCTTGCGCGAAATGGCGAATGGCACGCACATCCCGCTCGGCCAATACGGGGCCCTGGTCCGTGCGCTGCGCCCGTTGGGAAACGCTGATAAGCCAGAGGACTACGATGTGTACGTCTCCGGGCAGTTTAGCTGGGTTGAGTTGGCATGCGGCCACCGAAAGCATTAAGAATTCTCATGGACGGCTTCATACCTTGGGATTGACTATGTTTGCCCCTCTTACACTCTTTACGGTACTCTAATTCTCGATCACATGATTCCTGTCCTCTTCCGTTCCTTTGCTGCAGACCTGGCCCCGTACGCTTTGGGGGGAGGGGACATAAAGTCGTATTCTTGCACTTTGCTTGCGCGATCGAACTCCTAGCTAGCTTCCCCGGAGAAAACAGTTACAATCGTATTAAAGTCCGTTCATGCAACATATAAGGGCCCAGAAGGATCCCGACTAGGTAGTATACAAGTAAAGACGAGATTCATGCTTTGCCACAGAACGGCAAATCGTCAAGCTTGCGGGTATCCGTCGTCTCCAGTACTTTCCCGTCAACTTCCACCAGGGCCGTGAGCGTGTTGTAGGTCTGGATCTCCACGGTCCAAACCTCGTACGCGTCAGCTGCAGCGCCCCCGGCCGGAGGCGGTGGCACAGGTATCACAATGACTTCCGGCTTTGCGTCGGCAAAGTCAAGAGGAATATCCTCTTCGATCCACACCCGCGAAGGGTTGACTCCCCGGCGAATCTGCGGTACCGCCCGTTGTTTAACGATCTCGCATATGAATTGAATGGATCTCAGTAGGAGACGTACCGCAATGTCGACCCTGACTTTATAGGGCATCTCGTACTCGTCGAGATCGTCCATCTTGCACGTCGAGTTGGCCCACATCAAGGTGTCCTGCAGAGCAAAGCCGACGCCGCCCTGATCCTCGACGCGCCCGTCGAACTCGAAGCTCATCTTGCCGATGGACCGCTCGGCGTCCAGAACGAGGAAGTCCGGTTCAGACGTCTTGTTGAAGGAGTACCACAGCCCCCAGCGCCGTCCGCCCAGCGCGGTGCTCATCATCTCCTCCGTGTGGCCCATCACAGCCGTGTTGCCCTCCGCAGACTGCCCGTCGCGGTCCGTCCAGTGCAGCTTCACGATGCGCGCGGGATCCTCTGGCAATTCCCACAGCTACCGGACGCCCGCTTCAATGTTGAGGGAAAATACTGAGACAGAGAGGAGAACGTACGCGGACGTAGCCTCGGAGGTGCAGCGTGCCGTTGCCCATGTACTCGAGCGTGGCCTTCGGCTTAACGGGCACCGGCTCCAGGACCTCGCTCAGTTGCACGCCGCGGGGCACCGTATCCAGCATGCGCGCAAAGAGCTGTGCGCAGGTCGACATGAACAGCTCCTCGGACTTGGCAAAGCTGCTAGAAGGTCAGCTCCATGTTTATTGGATAAATATGCGAGCTTTGCCTGGCCATGGTCGCGTTGTTGTCGCTGGAGAAGATGCGCAAGTCCGATCTCGTGGTCTCATTATGCCCGACGACGAGCGGGTTGGCCGTCGTCCCGTCTATGTACTCGGTCGCACTGCCATATGCGAGTCAGTCAGCTAAGCAAGCAAAACGTGTGTAGATGCGTTGATGAAGCTCACACTTTGTTATCGAAGTGAACGAATGTGCTGTCGAAACGCGCGTTGGACTCCTTGTTGTCGGGATCATTGAGCTCAGGCGCGATAGTCGGAAACGCCGTCCGCTGAACGCCCCCTGCCAACGAATATCTTCTGTCAGACTCAATACACAAGAAAGTGTGTGCGTACTACATACCGAAAGTATGGCCACACGCGACGAGAGCGATCATCTCGGTCTGGTTGAAGCCCTGCTTCGCGAAGCTCGAAACATGGGATTCAATGGGCTCGTGGGGCTGCGGGACGCCCGGCGCGTTTGGTGAGTCCGCATCGACGCGGCCGCCGCGGAAGTCGATCTGCGGGCCGCCGCAGTGCTCGACGGCGACGAGCGCCGCGAGCGCTATGCCGTCCGCCACTGTGCGCGATGTTTCAGAGGGAGAGATTTAATTGTTGCGAGGATACGGGGACTCGAAGGACGCACGCGAGAGGTGGCGGCCGGGCCGGATGAACTCGAGGGTGTTGTCGAAGCCGTCGCCGGCGTTCTGCGCGGCAAGTGTGTTGGCAACGTCAGCCTGAGTGAGAGCCAGAGACAGAAGCACGCACCTCGCCGCGCGCCTGCTCTTCCCGGAACCGGATGCTGGCGTCCAGCCCGCCTGTGCCGTCCTCGACGTTGTGCGTCGCCATGTCGTGATAGGCCTGCCGGGCGCATGTTCAGTCTGAAACTTGCTTGTGGAAGAACATCCAACGTACCGTGCGCAGCCAGTCTGCGGCGTTCGCGCGCCCAGCGCGCTGGTCCTGCTCGAAGGTATCGCACGGCGTGAGCCCCGAGGCAAATATTGTGCCCGGCCCCCAGCCTTCCTGGTCCCAGCGCGCGCTCTCCAGCGTGTCCAGCTTGGGGTTGGGCCATGTGTAGCCGCGGACCGCGCTCCGGGAGAGCCACACGGTAGAGACTAGGGCGAGCTGAGCGGTACGAAGCATCTCGTAAAAAATGAAAGGTGGGGGAAAAGTGAGGACTCGCCCAGATTCGCACGGCTCGCACTTATACTCGGTACCCATCCAGGCGGGAAGTAGTCAATGTCGATCCCATGCATGCCGCAGCCAATCCGCGCGTCCTGGACTGCCTCGAGAATCCGCAGCTCCAGACTGGCCGGTCCCAGGTCGGTGCGTGACAGCCAGAATTGCAGTATAATTGACCGTAGCAGTGGCAGTAACAGTATATCGCCGAGCGCAGCGGCATTTGCCGCCGTTGCGCAGTCCCGGTCCTGGTTCCGAAGCGAACTGCGAGAGGAATTTCAACGCAACCCCAACTATTCTAGCCAATGAGGAAATGCAGGCCCGAACCAAAGACAAAGTAGAGTTCAAGGAGCCGGCCATCGAATCGCGCCGAAACTCTACTACAGTGTAACTGTGTGGTCGTCCGAGGCTGAGATACTGCATCATAATGCTCCCGAGTCCTACTGGCAATTCAAAGATCGGCGAGAAGAGACGTGCATGCCGGCGGCGATCTTAGCACAGCTTCAGCGTACTTAGTCGTACCTCGAGCTCAATTACCTGTGATTAATGTCATTGTCGCGCAGCACTGAGCAGCGGATTCGGGAGCACAACCACAACCTGGACTGGTTCAACGGCGTAAACGAGGGACCGGAGCGAAGCTGCGGAAAGCCGACTTGGAGCAAGTGCTGTGACAGTCGCAAGAGGCTCGGGATGCAGAGCAGGGACCCGGAGTCGGCACCATGCATGACCCAAGACCCAGAGCAACTCAAAGGCAAACAGTCAGATTAAAGCGGGGAGCTGCGAGTTTGAACAATTCTAAGGCTTTGGAGTCGTTGCCCAGCGCTGTCGTAGGGGCAGTCATCCGACTCGGAGACCGGATGCAAGGCTCAGACTGAGATCCGGAGCGAAGCCGAGCAAGCGAGCAAGTGCTGGAACCCGGGTGGCAGCTTGAGCCTCGAGAGATCTAGGTGGAGCAGCATCATGATAGGAATCGGAACGGAAAGCGTTAGGCCAAAGCAGGGCACTAGCAGCCGATGCGACTGCGAGTTTGAATCAGTCTAGGTCTCCGGAGGCGCTGCGTACTGTCGTAGAGGTAGAGCGGATGCAATTGCAAGGCTCAGACTGACTCGGAGATCCAGAGCGAAGCTGCGGAAAGCCGATTCGAAGGAAGTGCTGCAAATGTAACACAGGTGGCAACTTGAGCCTCGAGGGTGGAGCAGCCTGGGACGCGAGATGCAGAACAGAGCAGCTTGGGACGCGAGATGCGGAACAGAGCAGCCTGGGACCCCGGCGAACGGCCGACAGAGCAGCGTGGGATCCGATCATAGGTCGCCAGAGCAGCCTGGGATTCGGGATTCCAGCGGCCGCCGGAGCAGGGACTCGGAGTAGGCAACAGAACCCGACCCGAGGACCAACTGAAGACCAAGACACAGATTCAGAGCACCAGCGGGAGCCAGGGGGACTGTGACTGCGGGCAGTCTGCGATTAGATTCGAATCAGGCCTCGCCTCGGACTCGTCGCTGCGTACAGTAAACGAGACCAGGGCTTTCGCATCCGAGAGTGGATGCCGGTCGTCCGAGAGTCGAACGTTGAACGTCGAAAGCCAGCTCGCGTCCGAGTCACCCCCGCCGTTCTGTTCTGTCCTATCCCGGACGCACGTAGCAGCCTCAAAAGACCTCTCCGCACCGCGGCTGCCGCAAGTGCGTAGCAAGCTTGTCAGCGGCACGCCGACACCTCAAAGAATAGAAAAGAGCACGTGCTCACCTCAACCGGCTGCGTTCATCCGAGTCATACGTGTTGAGCAAAGAGCAGTGCGTGCTTGTACTATATTAATATCCAACCTTATCACCATCTCATCTCATACACACTCGACACGAGAAAAACACTACAAGGGTTCAATGCCAGCGCCGTCACGCCAAGCATACTGTACGGTCACCGCGTCACGCGAGCAACGGCGACCGCTCGTCCGGCCGCCGCTGCTCCTCCTCGTCCGCGGCCACATGGCGCCGCGCCCACCACGCGCGCCATCGCGACGCCGGGGGCGGCGGCGGGGGTGCGGGTACGGCGACCAAGGTTACGTCTGCTTTGCAGACTGGGCACTGTGCGAAGTGTTAGCGGTGCGCGAATGGGCGGACGTGCGGTGCGGAGAGTGTAAGGGGGGATGGGATGCGAGAGAGCGAGATGGAGAAGGAGGGGGTTGGAGCGAGAAGGGGTGAGTGCGCGAGGACGAGGAGGTGGGGCGCGAGAACGAGATGGAGAAGGAGGGGTTGGAGTGCGCGGGATGTAGAGGGGATGGGGGAAAGGAGAAGGGACGCACGAGCTTCTTGCGCGAGACGAGCCACTCGTCGACCTCGTCGAGGTGGAAGACGTGCCGGCACGGCAGGATGCGCACGCGGTCGCCGCGCTCAAAGTCGGCCAGGCAGATCGCGCACTGCGTCTGCTGCGCGAACCAGCCGGGCGTCGACGGGCCTGGCAAGAGCCGTCAGCGCGAATGAACCCATCGAAAGGTGTATAATGAATGTACCTTGCGACGACGACGCGAGCGGCACTGGCACTGGTGCTGGCACGGGTATCCGGAGAGGCACCGCTTCGGACGCATGGCGCTCGCCCGGATCCGGATCGGCCGCGCGCTCTGCCTCCTCAGGCTCAGGCGCAGGCGCAGGCGCGTCGTACGTTTCCTCGTCGCGCGCGGCCGCGCCCAAATTCAGGTTCACACCCGGTGCATGGTCGGCCGGGGCGCCTGGCGCGTTCGGCTTCTCGACGCGGTCCTCGTCGTCGCCCAGCAGGCCGCGCTCGCCCCAGACGCGCCAGGGCAGGCCGAATACGAGCGCGGGCGGGGCCCGATCGGCGGCCTCCTGGCGCGCCATGCGCACGCGGTGCACGAGCAGCGTCAGCAGCGTCAGCAGCGAGGGCAGCAGCAGCAGGAAAATGAAGGTGATGATCGGGCTGGCGGGGTCGCGCGTTCAGTCCCTGCCAGGCATGAAATAAAATTTGAACGCACGAGTACCACTCCCAGGAGGAATAATCCGGGTGGATGACGAGGCTGACGGTCTTGAACCCGCTGGTGGTCGTGTTGCTATTGCGCACGAGGTCCTGCAGGCGCGCGTACGTGGCGTACGTGACGTACGTGCTGGGGATGGTGATATCGCTGGCGTCGCCGGGGGCGTACATCTGGACGAGCTCGTCGGGCTCGCCGTCCGCGGGCCGCTCGCCGCCGACGACGGCCGCGCGCGCGCCGAGCGCCTGCACCGCGCGCACCTTCTGCACGAAGCCGCACCCGCCGCGCTGGACGAGCGCGATCCAGCTCTCGCCGGCGTCCGGCGCGCGCGGGCCGACACGCACGGGCGGGCACGCGAGCGGGCCCGAGTCCGCGAACGCCTCGAGCGGGATCAGGTAGCCCAGCAGCGGCCCGTCGTCCTCGCTGATGTGCGCCCCGAAGCTCGCAGACCGCGCGACGAACGACAGCGCCGGCGTCCGGTCCACCACCGAGATTGCGCCGTCGCTCAGCGGCGAGAAGAGCGCCGCCAGCCAGCCCAGCGAGTGCCCCGTCACGTTGCCCACCTCGTGCCCGCCGCCGCCCGTGAAGAGCGCTACTGTCGACGACCGGAGCATGGAGAAGAAAAGCAGAGCATAGTACGGTATCGACGCCAGCCAGATCGCAAGCAGCATCCTGGCAGTAGCGGCGGGTCAAGGAACGGAAGCGGAGTTTGCTGGCCTTTCTCCGTCGTTTCTAGACTTTCATCATAGTTGTCTGTATATCGCGCTTGTCCCTTCCCTTGCACGTAGTACCAATATTCATACGCCTTGTAATAAGATTCATGCTGTCAGCCTCTGAGCATAGGACATTTTCTCAAAGCTTGCACCGCTTCATGGCAGTTGAAACCTAAGAAGGATGCCATTCAGGGTACAGTCTCAACAGTAAGGACATCAGGAACCGAACAAGAGGACAAGACCGCGATCTACATCGTTTAAAAGCGCGCACGACGGATACAGCATGTCAGCCTTGGTTTCAAGGACGCGTACAATCCACGTGTTGAGGATAAATCACCGGGAGGCCGCACCGCTGACAAGTCGGGTAAGCTGGACTCGGCACCTTCGCACTGTGAGCTTCAAGTTCGCATCCGACGGGGATATGGATGCTGGGGTGGTATGCCAGACGGCATCGACAAACCCAGACAGCACACACGCCGCATTGTCCTGGCTCATGCAATCTCGGACTACTTGCTGGCTGGTTACAGCCGCGACAAATCTGCGATGAGATTATTTATGTGAGAGGGATCAGACTGCTGCTGTGATTGACAGACGAACCGGTATGGCCTGCGTCTGTGCCTGCGTCTGTTGCGCGTGGGGCACCGTCATGAGCGCCTGCGCCTGAGTCGCCCGCGGGGAGGGTTTATTCGGGCAAACACGCAGGTGAGCAATGCCGTCCTGACGGCGCCCGTCGCTGGCGTATGTCTGTTGACTGTGACAGAATGGACACCTCGGCATGGAGTACTGTGGATGTGTAGGAGCTAGCGCTGGTATCTCGTGAACCTTCTTACATACTTCATTGACAGGGCAGTGGATTCACAAGTCTGAGTCGTAAGGATCGTGCTCGACAAAGCCAGGCCGACCGCTCGCAGAGTACAAGGCGCGAGAGCAAAGACCGGCGCTTTCCCAGTATCTTTTCAGGGTCAGAGTGCACTGCTCGGAGGAGATGGATTAATCATGGCGTGAAAGCAGCCAATCGAGAACAGAGACACCATAATAGCCAGTATTTCGTGCGTAATGCGCTGAACCAGTAATTTATCAATGAACGTCCTGCCCATCCACCTGACATATTGCCTGTCGAGCAGTCGTCGCTTTTCACAAAGACCGAGAGCTCCGAGTAGCGCGCAGATTTCCGAATGTCCCATGCATCCTTCAAGGAGGCACGCTTTCCCTGGCCAGCTGATGACCACACAGTAAGTCAGCGAAGCGCGCCACTGACACTCAGACTCTCAGCCTTGAGTCGTCCGCCAGATAAGCACAGGCAAAAGTGATAGCGCCCTCGGCAGGCAAATAAATGGGTTCAGCTCGCCCAGTGAAGAAGAGCCACTCGTTGGTCACGGCAGTGCGAGCGAGGAGGAGGAGAGGATGAGAGCCTTATTCAATCGGAGTTTAATAAACGTCGGATGCTTTCCGTCTTGCCCCTCAACCCCAACCGCTCGGCGCTCTTGCTGGTGTCTTTGCGTGCGCCGTGGACTAATTCGTATCTTTTCTATTGCCTAGCTGAATCGATTGGCACTTGGCTAGCTCTGGCTCTCTGTGTTACCCTGAATCTGATTCCTGGACTCTCTATAGCTAACACTGCTCGCTCCGACGATGCTCTGATTTTACGACCTCGGAAAATTTCGGACTTCATCTTCTTCACCCTGACACGGGGTGCTAGCACAGGCGCGTCTCCAGGGTAGATGGTAATGTAAAATTAAACTGTCGCCACCTCTATTCTCGCCCCCGAGGCACATTCAGATACTACAAATACGCGCCGAACATCGAAGAAGTACTGCTTTTCTTAGACTCAGAGGACCATCACAGCGGCGCCGACGACTGCGATCGCAACAGCACCCGCGGAGGCGGCGCGCTGGGAGAAGGCAGCGTTGTCAGGGGGCGCCGTGCCTGAAGGCGACGCGGCGCTGCCTGTGCCGGCTGGCGAGGCGCCAGCGCCGGTGCCGGCACCGGCGGGCGACGAGCCGCTGCCGCCGTACGGTGCGGAACCGGACGGCGCAGCGCTCGCCGCTGAGTCGGCAACGAGGCCCGACGTGGCCGAGGCACCGACGCCCTGTTGAACAAGCGATGATGCCTATCCGCGCCTGTCAGCTCCGGTCTTTAAGGTGCGCCGGGAACCCGTGGCGTACCTGCTTGACCAGCGGGACGGCTTTGGCAGCGGCGATGTACGTGTCGAGCTTGCCGGCTGGGGCGTTGATCGCGCCAGCCATGCCCGACTGGCAGTGGTTCCCCTGCTTGCAGTAGAACCAGATGGCTGCGGACATTACGGGATCAGCTCTTCGTTCCACGGAAATCGTATCGTGGGATGGTCTCACGCTTGGTATCGTCGTCGATGGTCAGAGACCAAGTTTGCGGCCCGCCCAGGGCAGTAATGTTGGCGAAGCCCGAGTCGAATCCGCCCTGGAGTTCCACGCACGGCGCGTCGACGGACGACTGGCTGACGCTGTGGGCGCCTGCGCTGAAGTGGAAGACGACCACATCGCCTTTTGCGGCGCTGAAGTTGTTCGGCGTGTAGACGAGCTGGCCGTCCGCGCCGACAGTCACCTGAAGCGAGAGATGTCCATCATCAGCGCGCCATACACCATCTTCCGCAAGGCCCTACATCAATGTTTGCGGCCGACGCCGCTGCTGCGAGGCCAAGGACGACGAGGGACAACATGTTCGGTGCGGGAGGGGAAGTTAGGGTGGGGGTGGAAGGGGAAGAGAAACTGAGCTGGGTGGCCATAGCGAAAATGCCTCTGAATTTATAAGTTCTCCAGTGAGCGGTGCAGCCGTTTGAGCATTGAGTGATCGACAAGCTTCATCACATTGAAATGGCGCAGCCACACACATCGCCGTCGGGTGCCGCGGGGTACGTGTTGTCTCGTGCCTCTCAAACCAGGCCGATCACGGTCTTTGAGCCCCGTGTCATCTCAGTCGTAATGAAATTTCCTGTTCTTCCAGTGCATCGTGAACCGGGGTGCTTACTAGACCACATCTTCATTCAGCGGCAGCCGTAAGTATCCTCGCAAAAATGCCTCAGACCTGACGTTGACAAATAAGCTATGTCCGCGACGTGTGATGAGCGCCGCAATGGATTATGGCAGGGTCGAATAGACGATCTGGCAGGGTTCACGGCGTCAAAACAGACCAGGCTTGAAGTCGCCGTGTCCGGTGCGCCCGTGTCCCCATGTCTCGAAGGTTCAGCTGAGCCAAGAGTTGTGCTTCTTGGAAACGCATATAGAATAGTTTGTTGCATCTCCATAGTCAAAAAGCTGAACCCCGAGCCCGTGGGCGTAGCACTTAACAAGCAAGTGGTCCGCTGGCAGGTTGAGCCACCATTGACGTGCATGAGCAGCGTAATCCAAAGCCACTATCCTGGGCCGCATATACGCATCAGAGGAGCGCGACGTCCGCTGCGCATGTTGCCCGTCAGGTGTTTGTTGACTGTTTCACCCCTTCCGGAAGGCGATCCCGCTCGCGTTCCTCAGCATCGCATTCCGCGCAGCCTATCACCGCGAAGCCCATCAGACCCTGGTGCAAGCTAACTATATTCTGCGCGCCGTGCTTGCGCGTGTGGGCACTCAGCGTACAGCGTTCCATCCGTGGCAGCGTTGATATGACGTCGGGGGCCGGCGAGCACGGGCCCGCAAAGTCCTACTGCTGGGAATAGCAAGTGAATATTAATAGTAATACCAAGCTGTGAGAGTGCGGGGGATTCGCGGTTGAGTGTCCGGGCAATCGACAAAGCTCCTGCCAAGAGATCAACAAGAGATATTCAATTGGTTTGTCTTGCGAGCGTTTGCCACGCCTGCCAAATCACGCATTCATTATCAACCCTCGCAGAGTCCACGCGAAGTCCTCTGGTCGTCGATACACCCGATTGGCTAACGGTATATTTGTGGGAAACTTGGCTGACAAAGTACTAGTACGGGAACGATCTGACGTCTATTTGATTCAGCACTTGAAGCATCGATGTTCAGTGCGCCTTGGTTGGATCCGCGGGCACGAATACGAAGAATTGCTGGTTTCCAGAGTCTGGCTCGTCGAGTATGACCTTTCCGGCTGCATTGTCAGCAATGACATTTGGGCTGGCACTGTCGAAGTAGCTCAACCTGAGAAATACAACGATTGATAAGCTGCCAGCCACTCCGAGGATCAGACAGGTACTGATTCGTACCTATCGCCGCCGCCACCAACAGTAAACTGCCATGTCCAGGGAAAGGCAGGTTTAGTCGCGGAGAACGTTCCGAGGGTGCCGTTCGAGATCGAGATGTAGCCGCCGGTTTTCACGTTCGCGATATTGCCTTCTTGGCTTTCGAGCGCAGTTCCGGATACACTCCACTGCAATGTCGCGCTCTCGGATTATAAACCTTCAAGCAAATAGCGTGGCAGCACGCACATATTGCAATGCATTCTGCGCGTCCAAAGCAGTCGCAGTTATTTTACCAGGCAGCGCCCCTGCAGATGTCATGCATGAGTAAACATCTGACGTAGATAGGAAGGTGCAGCACGGTACAGTACCTGAACCCGTCAAATATTTATTCGTCGCCGAGTTCCAGATGCGATATACAGCAGGCAAAGGCCGCATGCCGCCGAAGTTCCATTCCTGGGTCGAATCGGTGCTGTAACCAGCGCGAAATCAGCGCTGGCTGAATAATAGTGTCGCCACACCAAAGGTAAGAGGCTCACCCCCGAGGAAGAAGAAGCATCTGCGCCTCCACAGTCAGTATCTCCGATCTGCAGTGCAAGGGCCGTGCCCGAGAAGACTCACAGTCGAACTGACGGGACTGGCGACTGCAAAGCCGTCGACTTCGATCAACCCAGAGCCTTGCGCTATAGTCCAAACGAAGGGCGCGTCTCGGGGCACGACGATACTGCCGTTAGCGGGCTTCCCGTCAATTGACATGTACTGCAGGGACTGCGCGTTCTGGAACGTGTATGACGTGTTCTGCGCGGTGGAAGCGACTTGGGTGATAAACCACTGCAACACTAGTTAGCCGCTGCATATGAGTTTCAGATCCGAAGCTCACCGTGACGCCCGCGTCGTCCTGGAGGCGACCCGAGGCCGTATGAACAGAGGAACCTGCAATGCAGCAATTGGTGATGATATGCGGCGTCAATGAACCATTCAGCGCGCACCGGACTGCCCCACCAGAAGTTCAAAGAACTCTCTGTTTTCGATTGTGTATAGCCCGGTAGCTAACTGGCTGACGACGAGGCCGAAGAGCGCACAAAGTGTGAAGAGGATGGAGGCAAGCATGGGGCGCAGCTCGAGGATGCTGTATGACCACAGGCAGGAGTGTCTTTTATAGTAGCATGTTGGAGGGCTGATCTCCGAGTGCCCTGGAGAACGCGCTGCGCAGCTGCCATCGAATAGGCAGCAAGCGCTGTGTTGACGATTGCGAGGTGCAATAGGGACCACGAGCGCCAGAGTGATCTCTATCGCCTAGCCGCCGTCGCTGTGTGCACTGCGGGGTGTGCGAGCGCCGCATGTGGGCAGCTTGCACGAGCGCCTTATAATTGGGATGATGCCGGTATGAGATCCAGACCCGCGCTTCAGGATCCGGTTGTGCAAGCGATACGGGATCGACGGAGCCGATGTCAGAAGTGGGCGCACTACGCATAGTGAGCGTCGAGCAAACGAGTGTCTGAAATTCGAGCACCGGAAATTGTTGAACCTGGAGCCAGGAAGCATCTAGGAGCCGGTTGTGAGTGCCAACCCTGTCAGAAAGAACGCCGTGCTCGAACGACTGCAGCACGGGCGAAAGAATTGTAGTACCAGGGAGCGCCATTCAAACCAATAGACGCGAAGATGTATGTCGCGCTAAGAAGTAGCCAGTGACAGAGCGACGGCGCCAGGCGCATAGTACAGTGCATAAACGGAAAGCGCGCGACGAGCAAAGCAGTCAAGGCACTGGCGCTGTCATCTGTCCGCAGGTAGCGCCGCAAGCACGCCGTGAGTTCCGGTATTGAAATAGCACTTTTGAAGATGCACCGCGGTCATTGGGCGAGAAGAGTTAAGTATGAGCTGAAGAGCAATGGACACGGTTTTGACTCCGACCGCGGACGCTGAACATCATGAAAACCTCCGACAACTTGTAGCATAATACCTGGCAATGTAACGAGTGATAATCTTCTGTCTTGCCTATCATGTCTCACCTTGAATGTAGTCTTGGTGAGGCACGACAATGCAATGTAACCCACCTAACCGGCCGAAAACGCGCCGGCAGCATAACGCTCCTCTTGCAATCTGTCGTAATCTTGCGACCAGGCTGGCCAAACCTGGCGGCTTGTTTGTCGGTGCTGTACAACCAGGCCACTGTCATTATGGAACATTGCCCAGGAAGCTGACATTGTGATAGCTTGCTGCTCATGTCCAGCGATTTTGAACGGCTGAGCCACAGGGAAATCTTTTACTTAGGATTCTCGAATTCACGGCACGGGTGAGATAGGGCAAAACAAGTGCATATTCTGGATGCAGTAAGGACATGCGGGTGCGTAAATCTAATATACCGGAAACGAAGGCGGAAGACGGGACAGCGAGGTGAAGGCTCCCGGGAATAAGGCTGGTTGGGAGGCGGATAAGAAGACCGTACGGGAGTGGGGTAATGTGCAAGTGAGCGCGTAAGACGAGGGAGTGAGGAAAACGTGAGGGCGCGCTGCGTGCGTTGTATAGCATGTACCTGAAAACGATTGGTTAGTCTGAGGAGGCAGCGGAGCACGAGCAGAGCCAGCCAGCCCAGTGGTGCAAAGCGTAGCCCAAGATCATATGTAGCCCAAGATTGTATTCACGATTGAGTCACTAGAGCACCGAACGCAGACGGACACGAAGCGCGAGCAACTCAGGGCAAGCTCCAGCTCATTGACAAAGCTAACGAACAAGCGGGCATTGCGAATGGGGTAGCCCGCTGAAGTGCTTGATGCTGGCGCAAAAGCGTGCGGATGTGCTTGAGGCTGGCAAAAGCGCGATGAGTGAAGGGGGAGAGAAAAGAGTGCACGAGTCGATTCGAACACCGCGCTGTTCGTTGACGCGGCCCAAACAAGGTTCCGCAGTCCGGATCAGCACTGTGACGCTCATGATGACGTCGGCCTTGAATTGGCCTTGAAGCTTGAACGCGTCATCGAAGTAACTTGGGTGGGAGCTGCCTTGGTCGGCGTCGGTTCTTCGCCAGAACTGTATGCTATAAGATATCCAAATGGTAGAAAAATACAGTAGTGGAGTTGCAGAAGAAGCTCCGGGTGTACGACCTCATTGATCTACCCTGCATATACCCAGGATATCAGTCAGGCTTTCTGCAGAATCACTGCTTCATGGAAGCAACCAGTAAGCAGTCGGTAATCAATGGTAATCTACCACCAGGCTTGGCTCGGATTTTGATCCGTTATCAGGTTCCGCATGGAGTATAATCCGAGTGTAATTGCCGGGCATCCTGACCTGTTCTGCCCTCATAATGTAGAGACTTGTAAAAAGTTTCAAGGTACCACTTCCAGTACAAGCTAATGTCATACTAAGTAAGTTCCTACGCCTTTTCATGATGAACCCGGTCCGGCGGTGCCTGGGAGCCTAATGTTCCCTCCTCGACCATGCGCGTTCGCATGGATTCAGCAGCTCTCTGTGCCGCTCATACGGAGTTTTCTCATTATCTCTCTCAGATCATATATATCCTCAAGAAAAAAGGAGCACCCCAGGTGCTCATCTTTCCGATGCGTACGTCGCTCTCGAGGCGTACACCCTGGCCTGCACAGAGTTTGATACTGCGAGGTCTTCAACGCAGATTGACCTTGAATAACTCTCGCCGCAGCCAGGCGGTGCGGCTCTTTCGCCTTTGTCGCCATTCATACTCCTGCAGTCCCTGTGTATTACTCAAGTATTACTGCATTCTCTCTCTTCCAGTCATATCATTATCTGAAAAACTGACAAAGCTGTGAATACAGCATGTATTCAGATTCAGTACTATGTAATACAAGTGCTCAGAGAGCGTTGGATGGAACCGCGGGAACGAATACGAAGACCTGCTGGTTCCCAGAATCCGCCACGTCCAGGATGACCTGATCGTTCGCGTCGAGAGCGATGACGTTCGGCGTGGGTGCGCCGAAGTAGCTCAACCTGCGCAGTTGCCGAGGTCAGCGTGCGCGTCTTATGCTCCGAGTCCGCCGAGTCATTACCTATCGCCTCCGCCGACAACGGTGAACTGCCACGCCTCCGGCGCAGGAGGTTTGGTAGTGGAGAACGTTCCGAGCGTGCTGTTAGAGATCGTGATGTAGCCGCACGTCGCGACGTTCGCGAGGGTGCCTTCCAAGCTGTCCGGCGCCGTGCCAGCGACTGTCCACTGCGCGTGTTCCTTGAGAGTCAGACTCTGCTGTTTTCTTTTGATGAGAGAGCAGGGGTACGTACGTATTGCAGGGCATTCTGAGCGTCCGAAGCGGTCGCTGTCAGTGGGCCAGGGAGCGTCGCTGGGTGAACACGAATGATCAGTTTGAACTTTGAAGCTCGAGGCGACAGGGAGCAAGGGAGATGAGGTTGCGTACCTGAGCCCGTCAGGTACGTATCCGTAGCGGTGTTCCAGATACGATAGGTAGCAGGGAACGGCTGCACGCCGCCAAATATCCACTGCAAGCTGGAATCCGAGCTGCAGCCGCCACAGGGCACAGAGTCATATTAGCATCAATCCTCAATCCTCAATCCTCAAGTCGGGAATGCGGAGCGAGACTCACCCCCGCGGCGCGAGGAACAGCTACATCTCCGTCAATATCACACTGAAGGCAGGCGAGAAGATACCCGAATACTTACAGCGGCGCCGGGTTGCGTAGAGACAGCGAATCCGTCGACGGAGATGAACCCCGTGCCGGCCTCCAGCGTCCACGCGAACGGCGTGTTGGCGGGGACGACGGCGGTGCCGTTCGCCGGGGTCCCGCTGATCGACATGTACTGCAGCGATTTGGCGTTTTGGATCGTGTAGGCGGTTTGGCTGGCGGACGGTGCGGGAGCGATGTACCACTGACAATGAATTCAGTTCAGTTGGAGTCGCTCGCCGAGTCGGTGAAGTCCTCAGGCTGATACAGTAGGTGAATGGAAAGCTTACCGTCACGCCTGCGTCGTTCTGCACTGAGCCTCCGGTGGTTCCGATGGAGGAACCTGCAATAGTTTATCATACAGTTGGTGAGCTCCTGCGCAGCGACGGCTGCACGCACCAGACTGCGCGATAATGAGCCCGAAGAACTCTCTATTGCTGATACGGTAGAGGCCCGTGTCAACCTGCCCGGCGACGAGGCTTGCGACAGCGCCGATCGCGAAGAGGATCGAGGAAAGCATGACTTGTACTCTGCGGTGGCTGCGCGTCTCAATCTGAATCGAACGTAGGTCAAGTGAGGTCTCCCTTTATACCAGCTCGAGCGCTGGAAGTTGGTCAATAATAGTAAGCAAGCGCCGCACGTGTTCCATGTCCCTGTGGTCCCGCATGATCGTTGGCACAAACAAGCAGTTCAACAGCGTGAATCCGTCGGCGCCTCAGGCTGGGAATTCCGAAAAGTCGATGATTCACATGCAGCCTGAGAGCCAGAGTAGCCTTTACCTGCAAGAAAGCAACGTACTGCGCCGCAAGCAATGGCGTAGTACCGCAGGGGCAAGACCTAAGCGCTGCGTCTGGATGTACCATGCGTGTTTGTGTGCACAGCGAGCGCTTGTCGATGTCGAGAGTCACGCTGCGATGAGGTGCTCAGGGGCCCAGGACCAGCCTGGCGCCAGGGCATTCGATCCGAATTCCAGGCAGGAGACAACGCAGCAGCAGCGCGTTCAGCGATGTCGACTGTGACAGTATTGGGCGGATTATATCAGTCAGTCAGCCTGGAGCCATTGTCAACGTAGGCGCAGCGTCAGCGGCGGGCTGAACGTGAAGAAAACGGGCCTGTGGGCGGTGCAGTAACTCTAGGCTGTATGTAGCATTGAGCAGCGACAAACGCGGTCGAGATGTGGGCTGGATTTAATTTCGGAAGATCAAGACTGCAACAAGGTGGAGAGCTTAGCAGTAGGCACGCGCGCCTGGATGACAGCGACAGTTTTAATGAGCCAGACAAGCGCGGGACGGGCAGCCTGAGAATAAACGACGACGCCGCCAGCGCCGTAAAACGCCCCTAGCTTGCCGGGATATCTGGCGCAGTGGGTTGTATGGGCCATTGCATGGCGGACGAGGTACCTAAGAGGCAGATTTGTGTACTTAGTTTGGCTTGTGCGCCTCGAACGGGCTATCCGGCCCGGCGTTCCGGCTTCTCCTCACTGAGGTGTGTTTGATCCCGAGCGGAAGGACACTTGCCTTGTAGTCGTATTTCTGTACAGTAATGAGGAACGAATGGATGAACAGAAAAGGGTCTGTGCTAGGAATGGAACTAGCACTAGCTTGTTCTGCTTCTCTCATCGCTACGGCCATCTTCGCTGCGCTGTCAACACCATCTGACAGCCGCTCATCGCTCATCGTTACTTTTTCGCACGTGTATCTCCCGGCATGTCTCGCATCATCACTCGTGATCCGACCAACGATGCGCCGCCGGATTATGAACATGCTGGCTGGCAGGCCATTTTGGCCTCTATCGGCGGCTCTCGAGATGCTGCAATTCAGCAGCTGTTGACGTCCTGGCAGAACTCTCACAACGCCGAGGTGAAGGCGTGGAACGAGCAGGTCGCCCGTGAGCAGGCAGCGGAAGAGATCCGTCTCCGAGCGGCTGCCGAAGCTACTACTAGAGCGGAACAGGCGGCCGCGGAGGTCAGGCGTCTAGCAGCCGAGAAGCGCAGGCCGAAGATCCCCGATATGGACAAATCCGCTACTCTCGACGACAAGGAATCGCATCAGCCGTCTGCGTATGCAAGAGAGAAGATGCGCGAAGTCAAATATATCGAGCTCGACTGGTTTTCGCTCGACAAGTGTTGCGAGGCCACTGCGGCGGCGCGTGACTCGGACAAGACTTATAATCTCATCCAGGCCAGCGACGGACAGCTCACAATTGCGTCTGAATCTACTCGTGCCGGGACGAAGTCCAAAGTGATTGCTGACCGCGATCTCACATACGAGCAGCTGTGCCTCGCGCGGAACACCTATCTACGCGTTATGAAGGAGGTGGAATGGCCCGACGCTCATGTCACTGCATTCACGCAGTTTTACTTTGCTCTCGACACGCATATCATCCGCGCTGAACCGCACGGCCTCGAGGTCCTCATTCGGTACCACGACGAAGCACGCTTGCAGTGGTACAAGATGGTTGCCGAGCAGAAGGCGCCTTTCAACATAGCGATCATCAACGACAACCGCATTGACAACATCGAGAAGGCGGTCTTGAAGCAGATGCAACTCCGTCAAATCAAATTGCACACGGTCCGTCTAGTTCTCTCCTTTTCTTTGATCAATGTAACTAATAACTCGGTTTCTCCCTTACCGCGTGCATACACGCCATTACCATTTACTGCGCATCATCGCGCCATTGCACATTTGCACTTCATTACCTGCACTTCATATGTGCCATTCATTGCCTGCACATCTTGTGTGCCATTCATTGCCCGCACCTCTTGTGTGCCATTCATTGCCTGCACCTCTGTGTGCCATTCATTGCTTGCATCCCTCTCGCCTGATGCCATGATCTGTCCTTGCATATTTGCCCGCCCGTGTCTGCCATCGTGCATTTCATGCCACCCTTCATTCCATTTTCATTGCATGCAGACCCGGGCCCGGTCGAGTTCCCCGCAGAGGTCATCGCGCGCGCATAACACTCCGGTGCAGCGCCACAATGATCGCGATCGCGAGCGGGACTCTCGCGGCACCAAATCGGATCGTGACGCGCGGGGACGCGATTCGCACCAGTCTTTTCGCGAGGACGCACGCTCGTCGTCCGGCTCCACTGCGTGCACCTCAGGTAGCTGCAACCGGGTGGCGTTAACCCTATTTTACCCCCCCGGAAAATAGGCTAGCGTCAGGCCCGCGCCCGCGCCCGCGTCCGTTGCAGGTGGGTCAGTGGGACAGCAGGTGGTGGTGCGGGTTTCGTTGCGGGTCCCTGTATAGTAGTGCGGTTCCCATTGCGGGTGCGTGAATGCCAGTGCGGTTCCCATTGCGGGTGCATGAATGCCAGTGCGGTTCCCGTTGCGGGTCCCTGGGTGCGCCTGCGGGTCCCGTTGCGGGTCCCTGGGTGCGCCTGCGGGTCCCGTTGCGGGTCCCTGGGTGCGCCTGCGGGTCCCGTTGCGGGTCCCTGGGTGCACCTGCGGGTTGCTCTGCGGGTCCCGGGATGCACTTGCGGGTTGCTCTGCGGGACCCATTGCGGTTCCCTGGGTACGCCTGCGGGTCCCGTTGCGGGTCCCTGGGTGCTGCTGCGGGTTGCTCTGCGGGTCCCATTGCGGGTCGCTGGGTACGCCCGCGGGTCCCGTTGCGGGTCCCTGGGTGCTACTGCGGGTCCCGTTGCGGGTCCCTGGGTGCGCCTGCGGGTCCCGTTGCGGGTCCCTGGGTGCACCTGCGGGTTGCTCTGCGGGTCCCGGGATGCACTTGCGGGTTGCTCTGCGGGACCCATTGCGGTTCCCTGGGTACGCCTGCGGGTCCCGTTGCGGGTCCCTGGGTGCTGCTGCGGGTTGCTCTGCGGGTCCCATTGCGGGTCGCTGGGTACGCCCGCGGGTCCCGTTGCGGGTCCCTGGGTGCTACTGCGGGTTGCTCTGCGGGTTCCATTGCGGGTCGCTGGGTACGCCCGCGGGTGGCCCTGCGGGCGCTGCTGCGTGCGGCTTATCCCGGTGGGCCCCCGCCGTCGCCGGCATCGGCCGCCGCCGTGCCCACCGCCGTCGGCATCGGCCGCCGCCGCGCCCACCACCGTCGGCATCGGCCGCCACCGCTGCCGCCGCCGCCGGTCGCCGCCGGCGCTTAAATCTCAAAAACATTTTCTTTCCCAAAAACATTTTCTTTCCCCAACTACAAACTAAATCGAGGCAACACTTAATATGTACCATATTCGAAAGCAGTGTCAAATTTGGAGCACGGAATCTTAATGCATGCAGAAACTTTCGTATCACCTTTGCTATGTCTACAAGCGAGCAATTTACGCAAGGATTATCAAGAGCAGACAAAGCAGAGGTGATAGGAATTCCCTTCTAAGTTCCCTTGCAGCCTCTATGTGTCTGGATGTGCAACAACAACGATATAATCATTCAATGCACAACAACGGGCACATAGACCAATGATACTTTGCGGTATGTGCCCGTTGTTGTTCATTATGGATGTATGCATCGACATCCACACACCCTCGGCCGCACCCGCGCCTGCACCCGCGGCCGCACCCGTAGATGTGACGAACGTTGAATCGAACGCCATGTCCTGATGCATGCAAAATTGTTCGCGTTACCTCTGCTACGTCTACGCACGAGCTATACGGGGTAAAATATTGACCCAGAGCCTCTATGTGCCCGTTGTTGTACATCCAGAGATTAGGATCACCAAGTCGGACGCAAAATAAAGGAATGCACAACAACGGGCACATAGACGAATAAATATCATTTAATCGCGGTATGTGCCCGTTGTTGTTCATCACAAGTATTTATGGTACACGCCCCCGGACGCGCACCTGCGCCCGCACCTGTGCCCGCACCCGCGGCCGTACCCGCGGCCGTACCCGCGGCGGTACCTGTGTCGGGTGTCTGTCAGCTGTCAACGGACAAGTCCGTTGCGGCTGATCTCCGTTGCGGCTGATCCTGCGGGTCACGTGACGGGTGCGGCGGACCTACGGAAGTATCCGGGGAAGGCCGACTTTTTTTTTCACCCACCCGCCGCCACCACACCACATAATGTCCCACAGACCTGGCTCGTCGGCCGCGCCTAAGCGCACCCAAAAGTCCGGCGCCCAGCGACGCAACTCGAGCGTTAAAATCGGCGCTGTGACATCCATTGGCCTGGGTATACCCCAGGCCATGAAAAAGCTCACAAAAAGGCGGAAAAGCGGCGAGCAGCACATGACGCCGCTGTTTGTCGTCCCCAAAATCCCCGCGTCAGGTGTCGTTCGCGCCCGCACTGCTGTTCATCGCGAGTCACCCGTTCCACAGGCCGCCGCTGCTCCGGAGGTGCAGGACGACTTTATTCCGTTTGGCCCAGCAGATGACTACGACTATACGCCGGCCCCGAAACGCAAGCGGGTCGCAGGTCCACCGACGCTGAAGACGGAGCGCAAGTTCTTTCATTGGAACGAGCTGCTACCGAAGCTGGTCGACCCGATCCTCCATTATCTCGCATCCAGCTACGGACGACGCGATGGGCAGCAGCGGTAGCGGGACCCGCAGCGGGACCGGTAGCGGCAGCTGCGATGTCTTCTCGCGCTCTGAAGGTATGTCGCAGTTACAACAGAAGATGTTTCCTGAGTGTGTACATTATCAGAATGCCCCGGCGACGCGTGCACAAGTGGAGTGCGCCTGCATCGCGTTAATCTGGTGTACCTGAAGCGTGCGAATTTTCTTGCCATGCTTGGATGTTACTCACACACAATATCAGACTGTGAAACCCGGGAAGTTAGGACGTGTAGCCACATGAGCTATGCAGTCTATTTAGCTGAGCGCGGCCTGTTTCCCTCATCTCCTTGCAATCCCCATTACGCATTTAGTATCGACTTGCTGAATCTATTTCTAGACCTCATCCGGAATGCTTCCAATTCCGTTCAGTCTCTCGCCGCATCGCTCAGAGATCAGCATCGAAGCAATGGTTACATTTTGCGGACGAAGAAGGTAACAATAGTGCGTGAAGTACAGCCCAGTCGCTAATTTCTTTCCGTTTCAGGGAAAACCGATCAAGGAGGGATTCAAGAAGGCCCTCACGGACGCACTCCTGTGGTACGACCTCGTTCGTGCCAGACAGGAGGCCGGGACTGCCAAGTGCATTCTTCGAGGCCGGCAAGACGTGCTGTATCCATCGCTGGCGAGCGCGGTCACGGTCGCGGGTACGGGTACGGGCACGGGCGCGGGCGCAGGCGCGGTCGAACTTGCGACCCCGCCTCCAACGCCCACCCACGAGCATCAGCGGCACCGGATACCATTCCCGACCGTTGAGGAGGTTCTCGACGAAGACGCCATGGACGAAGATCGGTCGTCAGATGTCCCTGACACTGAGTTCGACATGGACAGGTTTCCACGGGCAGAGCCCTGGCATCCGCCGCATCCCGCAGCCCGTCCGCGACCGGCGCCGAGTGGGCCACAGGTAACAGGGCCAGCACGTCACTGGATTGCTGTTGCGGCCAAGTTTGGCCTGTTTCCTGATGGTCGGACCGACATCGATGGATATCTTGCGTCTCGTTGCGCAAAGTGCTTCGCTACGGCATTCGTTGGACTTCCGCTGTCGACGTATGTAATTTTCTGCTCTGGGCTGCGTGCGGTGTGACTTATGCTCAACAGATGTGATTACCACCTGGCTGTCGATGGCAACTTCTCCCACCGACGTAACGTCACAGCAGGTGACTGCCCAGAGATTCTGTTCACGCCCGAGGCCTTTATACCGAAGGAATTCGTCGATGCCGTTGGTACCGCACACGACGAAGCCAGGAAGCGCCCTGCTCGCAAGTACAAGACTGAGGTGCCCGCAAGCGCAGTGAAGCAATGCGAAAGCTCTCATACCGCGGCGGACGGGTCACGGATCAAGGCCGGCGGTGAGAAGCACGACGACCGCGGTTTGATGGCTATCGTCTGTCGACATGACGTGCCACTCTATGTCTGCAACATCGACACACCGGGAGAACAGATGAAGTACGCCCTCGCAATGTTTATCTGGACAAAACTCCACCTTCCGTCTCTGGCGACTATTCTGAACCTGTACGACATCGGATGTGTGCAGCACAAGACCGTTCTGGCTGTGAGCACCATTGCGGATACGGCCGCGGGCGCGCCTGCGGGTGCGGGTGCGGCCGCGGCCGCAGCACATGCCACCGTGACTTCAGCTAATGCCTCCTCAGTATGCCGTCCTGACTCCCCTGATGGAGTCCCTCGTGGTATTTGCCACGAGCTCCATGCACTCCTATGCGCACCAGTGGGAGTGTCAGATTGTGTACAGTCCGCGAATGAATCCCGGATTTGGCCTCTCTGATGGCGAAGGCGTTGAACGGCTGTGGTCACGGCTCAGGGGTTGATTACCAACCTCCGTGGTGCTTGGGTAAGTCAAATTGCACCTGTTTGGTATTTATATTGACATTATACAGAGGAAGGGACGCCTCATTACCCTCGATCGGCATATCCAATGGGTCGGCAGAGCCATACGCGACGAGTCGGGCAAGTGGCTGCAACGAAAGTGGAAAGCAGTCAAGGACCGCGAAGTGGAGGCAAAGAAGGACATTGAGGCGTCCGGACGCTCATCGGAACTCCTGAGGGCGCAGTGGCGCGAGCAACGCGAAGCTCAATTGGCGGTACGACGCAGTAAGTTTTGTTACGTCTGCGGGCGCGGCTACGGGCGCGGCTACGGGCGCGGGCGCGGGCACGGGCGCGTGTACGTCTGCTTGTTCGATTAAGCTAACGGACTTGCAGCTCGGACACCCCGGTTGCGCAAGGAGCTGGAGGCTGTAATGGCGCTTCAAGACCAGATCGACACGGTCGAGGAAGCCATCGCAGTTGCACAGGCCGCCGTCGACCGCAGCAGTGTGCCGTCTGCATCTCCCAATGCGCACCTGGACGAGCTTCGGGAATCATTGGCGAACCTGACACGGCAGGCAGATGCGCTGTACGCCTCGCTCAACGTGGAGCAGGAGTTTCCCGACATTCAGGAACTTGGTGTGGACTTTGTGCGTGCCTTGATCATGTGCTACGATGCGAAGTGCATTGCGCGCCGCAAGATTACCGGACGTTTTTTCGAGTACGAGACCCTCGATCAGGCTGCCGGTGGTGCTGGCGAGCCGCTGGGTGAGTTCGTGAGTTGCTTGGATTATATGTTCTAACGTCCTACGATCTTTGCAGGCACCAAGCAGCATCAGAAGGTCCGGTCTTCGATTAATCGCCGTACTCCTGCAGTTCACAGCGCCATCGTCCGCTATAACGACCTTTGCGCACGTGTGCGACAGCTCCTACCCGCAGGCCGCACGTTCCCCCTTCCGCAGGAGCTGCCAACCGACATTTCGAAGCTCAAGAGCGACAACTCGATGCTGCTGGAGGATGTCTGGGTGTCAAGGCTACCTTCTGGAAACGGTCTGTGGCTGACAGACTCGACTGTCCGTGTTGCGATTCGGGCGCAGCTTGCTCTCGATCGTTGCACTGCTGAGAGGGAGCGCCTACTTGCGAGGAGAAGCAACTGTTTAACTGGCTAACACTGGAGGCAAAGGCCATTGCCTCGGCGATCATGAACCCTAGCAGTACGTCAAGCTATCAATTTATCGCAGCCAACATTGACCCACCATAAGACGCTCTTTACGTGACCCTATTGCGGCGGGAGTATGCTCGTCTGGAAGACCTTGCTCAGGGCTGCAAGAAGCTCAATATCCCGCTCGCTAGGTGGGAGGAAGCGGTGCAAACGCCCATCGCAGCGGTCGAGGCCACCGCAGCCGCAGCCGCAGCCGCAGCCGCAACCGCGCCCGCGCCCGCGCCCGCGCTTGGAACACCAGTGTCGGCCCATGTCGGGCAGGCTCCGCGCCCCAACATTGGAACGACATCTCACGGTCCAATTCGGTTCAATTTGGCATTGCCGAACGGTACACGACCGCGCACACTGGGTCTCTCAACGCCGCCGCCGACTCCACAGCACCGACACCATCACGGCGTGGAGAACGAGGACTCTGACTCTGATGAGGACTCGGACGACGACGACGACGGCGATTCAAGCGATGAAGACGACCCGTTTCTGGACAATTCTGTTCGCGTGGCCGACTATGAGCTTGGTATTGCACCAACTGTTGACTTTGCTGCCCACAAGCCGGTGAGTCATCCTTGATATAGATTTTGCGGCATAATACTTACACAAACCGCCTTCAACAGATCAAGTCTGCGCATATCGACTCGGAGCTCGGCCCCATGCTCCAAGCCTATGTTCCAGCGCACCCGCAGCCGCAGCCGCAGCCGCGCTCGCAGCGGCCCGGGTCCGGTTTTGCGCGGGTGGATCTGACTTGTGCAGCTCTCACCTCGCTGCGCGCTCCTGGCGTTCTCTCAGGCGATGCCATATATGCGTGTACGAGGGCTCTCATTTCTGAGTTCGCCGGTGGGGCTTCAGACCGCGTTGCTGTGTTTCACCCTCGCGACTACGCACTCTGGCTCGACACAAGTGAGCGAACCCGCGTGTTCAAGCAGGTCGAATGCACCGAGTTTTGGAGGAAGGACGTCATCGCGGTGCCGATCTTGAAGAACTACGACTGGATGCTGGCTGTGGTGTACCCTCTCTGCAACAAGATCGACTTCTATGATTGCTTCGGCAACAAGGATCGCGCGGAAATTCATGCGGAGGTGTGTCTCTGTGATGTCCGCTGAGACAGAGTGCTAACTTGCTCTTAGTGCGTTGGTCAATTCATCACTGCGCTCCTTGGGTTCGCCAAGTCCGTCCCATCAAGGAACGCAACAACACCGCCTATGCGTTGGGACGTGCGAAGACTGGTGTCTCCCACAGAGCCCCATCAGGTCCACGGCCTTGTGGACAGTGGGCTTTGGGTGCTGGCTACGATGGCAGCTGTAGTCCGCCAGTGGCGCTCAACTGGGTTGTCCGAGGATCTAATTCCTGTGTTTCGGGTTTATTTGTATGATCTCATTTGTAGGCATGTTCCTGTAGTAGATAATAATGTTGATCCTTTGTAATTTGGCTGGCAGAAAGCTTGGTTCCTTCTGCAACGGCAAATGCCGTGGAGCGCGCGGCTGTACCCGCGGCCGCACCCGCGCCCGCGCCCGCACCCGCAACACGCACTTGCGTGACCCTCGACATTTTTTTAAGTGTGTTGAAGCAGCTTGCTGCCACATGTACCATTTCAAAAATATGTATGAAAAATATTTTTGATGTCCTATTTAAGGCGGTGCCATATCATATTACAAGTCATAAATGTGTTGAGGGGAAAATGTGTGGCGAAGAAATCGATTTCGGAAGAGGCCGGACTCAAGAAACGCACAAAGTCAAGCGGGAGAAACCGTATTACAGGTCAGACAGTAGCACGGCGAAACCCGCGGCAAAACGCGGTTGCAAAACAAGAGGCAATCCAGAAAGTAATCCGGAGAAAACCGCATTAGAATAGCACCAGGATTCAAGGCCAAATGCATTAGCAAACCCCACAGCAAAGGCAAGTCTAATGCGCTCGCAAACGCATTAGAAACCGCAAGTCTAATGCGCGCGCAAACGCATTAGATAGCGCAAGTCTAATGCGCTCGCAAACGCATTAGAAAGCGCAAGTCTAATGCGCTCGCAAACGCATTAGAAACCGCAAGTCTAATGCGCTCGCAAACGCATTAGAAAGCGCAAGTCTAATGCGCTCGCAAACGCATTAGAAACCGCAAGTCTAATGCGCGCGCAAACGCATTAGATAGCGCAAGTCTAATGCGCTCGCAAACGCATTAGAAACCGCAAGTCTAATGCGCTCGCAAACGCATTAGAAAGCGCAAGTCTAATGCGCTCGCAAACGCATTAGAAACCGCAAGTCTAATGCGCGCAAACGCATTAGATAGCGCAACTCTAATGCGCTCGCAAACGCATTAGAAACCGCAAGTCTAATGCGCTCGCAAACGCATTAGAAACCGCAAGTCTAATGCGCTCGCAAACGCATTAGAAACCGCAAGTCTAATGCGCGCGCAAACGCATTAGAAACCGCAAGTCTAATGCGTTTGCGAGCGCATTAGATAGCGCAAGTCTAATGCGCTCGCAAACGCATTAGAAAGCGCAAGTCTAATGTGCGCGCAAACGCATTAGAAAGCGCAAGGTAATGCGCGCGCGCGGATTGTATTTGATTTGCTTTGCATTAGGGTCGAAAGTGTTCTAATCAGTGAAGTTTGATTACACTGAGCATTACACTGAGCACTAATACCCTGCTCTTCGCGGTCTGTAATGGCGATTATCGCCCCAACGATGCATGCAAGTCTTGACCCCTCATAGGAGTACAGTTTAGATGCAAGTCAGAGTCTCTTGAGGTGGTGAGAGAGCTTTGAGAGGCAAGTAGTGGAAGACTTTGTGATGGTTTTGTTCACTTGGGTTAAGGATACAGATTCATGCAAAGCAGATCGAGTCGTCGAACAACCAGCCCACCGTACGCACATCCAGTCTTATTCCAGTGTCCTAAGATCATCTACTGTCCATCCTGTGCAAGGGGTCAAGGGAAAACGCGTGGGATGGTTGTGTATGCAGCAGCTGTGGTATTCTTGTTCAAACAGCTTACACCCAGTACCTCAATGTCCACAGCACTGTCTCATGAGCCTTTATTCGATGAAACTACATATGTATTGTACTGAGGTGCGCCAGGGAAATACAGCGTGAAATCCCGCACACCAAGGCAGTCAGGACTGCGCATGCAGCTGCAGCGTAGTGCTCACTCGAGCTGTTCCCTGCAGCAAGTCACTGAGCATCGCACTGCAGACTGTGCAGGCTATGAATGGTGCGCCTCACATCCTAGACACAGCTGAGCCTACTCATTCTCACTGACAGCAGTGTCCTTCCAGCAAAAGCACGCCTGGAAACAGGTGGGAGACGCTGTATAACTCACTGGTGCTTCGAGTGCCATGCATGAATGCACTGACCAGAACACACTTCAACCTCCCAACACTTACACCGTGCTATATTTGACAGTGAGGACATTGATATGTATTGCAGACATAAGTCTCAGGTTGCAGAATCCGTCACTGCTGCATAGTTGACTGAGGCACGAGTGAGAACGCTCCATAGACACACGCAGTCGCGCACGCAGTCAGAACCGCGGCCGCAAGCGCAGCCGCAAGTGCAAGAGGACTTGCTGTCCTTATCAAGGACTGATTCAAGGCTACATTAGAGTTAGTTCAGCCTTATTGCAACCGAGAGAGTTCGTTCAGGGTCACCTCCGGGATAATAAACCTTGTAGGGATCAATTGAGCCGATATTGTGACCGAATTTCTTTGCCCCACTATCTCCAACTGTATTAGACACGTGTTTATGGCGTTGTCTACTATTTCTCATGCCTCTGGGGGCGTTTGAGGACCCACTGGTACACCGGGGGCACGCGAAATGGAACTCCGATTCCGTCTCTTGATCCGTAATCCCAACCTCGCCCCCGCTCACCCCGCGCCCGCCCCTACCTCCCCAGGTGCGCCTGGGCGTTTACCGCCCTGCTTGCAGTGCTGACAGGCAGCGCAGGATGCTACCTACCGCGCCGCGCTAGCCTGCGCAAGAAGGCAGCCGCAGCCGCAAGCGCGCCAGCAGCGTCGCCCGCAAAACGGGCTGCAAAGCCCACCGCAAAGGCCACGACGGCCACGAAGGCCACCAGGGCCACCAAGGCCCCCGTTGCGAAGGTGCGCCCTTTGTTCTCGCACGACTTTGCCTTGCTGACAGCCTTGCATAGCGAGGAGCCTACACCGGCGACAGCAGCAGCGACAGAGGCGACGACGACAAAAACGACGACGACGACGAAGACGAGAAAACGGCCGAGGAGTCCGCCACGTCCAGCGCCGCAGAAGAGTCAGAGTACGAGGCCGCGAGCGACGCTGCGGCCGACGAGAGCGCTGCCGAGGGCGACAAGGCCGACGAGAGCGCCGCCGAGGGCGACAAGGGACGACGAGGGCGCCGCCGACGAGAGCGCCGCCGAGGGCGACAAGGACGACGAGGGCGCCGCCGACAAGAGCGCCGCCGAGCGACAAGGACGACGAGGGCGCCGCCGACGAGAGCGCCGCGAGGGCGACAAGGACGACGAGGGCGCCGCCGACGAGAGCGCCGCTGAGGGCGACAAGGACGACGAGGGCGCCGCCGACGAGAGCGCCGCGAGGGCGACAAGGCGACAAGGGCGCCGCGACAGAGCGCGCCGAGGGCGACAAGGACGACGCGGGCGACAAGGACGACACGGCCAAGGGAGCCGCTGACAACGAGAGCGCGGCCGACGAGAGCGCCAACGAGGACGCTGCTGACGACGCGGCCAAGGGCGCCGACGACGAGGACAGCGCTGACGAGAGCGTCAACGAGGGCGACAAGACGGTCACCGCCGCCGATGGAGCCGCCGACGACGACACCAACGAGGGCGACAAGACGGTCACCGCCGCCGATGGAGCCGCCGACGACGAGAGCGCCGCCGACGACAAGAGCGCGGCCGGCGAGGAGATCGCCGCCGAGGGCCCCGCTGACGGCGCACCCACCGGCGACGCGGACGCGGGCGCGCACGCGGGCGAGGGCGCGCTCGCGGGCGAGGGCGCCCTCGCGGGTGCCGCTGACAAGATCGCGGCTGAGGACGACGGCGACAAAGACGGCGACAAGAACATGAGCGCCGTCGACGACGACACGAGCGAGGTCGACTCGACGTACTCGCCCGTCAGCCCGCCTGCGCGAACCCCGACTCCGTCGGAACAGGTGAGGTTTTCATCTCCAGTGTTTTATTTTTCTAATATGTGGCTCAGTCGGACGACGACGACGCGCAAACGGTCGATGAAGATGATCTGTTTGAGGATGTAGTATGTACAGTCTTTTTGTCGCGAGTCATCAGCACTAACGAGCTCTGCAGCCTATTCTGACCTTCCCGGAGTACAAGCAGTTGTGCCTCAAACTCGAACCGTTCAACAGCCTGGGAGCCTTGGAAATGCTCTACACAGCAAGCTTCCTGCCGTGCGATTCAGAGGAGAGAGAGCAGGAAGAAGCGAACCGGGTCAGACTCCGGTCAATAATCTTGAACGACCTCAAGGCGGTGCGGAAGAAGGATCTCGTCGATATGACGCCGGATATGGTGAGGGAACGGCTGCGGCGGATGCAGGCAGACGCCAAGGACACATACGACGTGGTCGTCGAGAAGCAGGTCGAGTTCCCCGACTCCCCGCACGTCGCATTCGAACCCGCGCCCACGCCCGCGCCCTCGTCTTCGCCCGCCCCCGCACCCGCGCCCGCAACTCCCGGGGTGCAGGCATCGCCGTCACCAGCGCCTGCGAAGTCGAAGGCCAAGGCAACGGGCGGCCGTCGCGCGTCGGCCCCCGAGCAGGGTACCCTGGCTGCGGCCATCTCAGCTCGGCCACCTGCGTCCGTTGGTGCACCGGTCGCGGCGCGGGCAAAGCCCATCGTCAAGCGGACGCTCGGCGAGTTGCTGGGCGAGGACAGTAGCGACGACGGCGACGAGACACCGACCGCCGTGCCCGCTGCGACACCTGCAGCAGCACCCGCAGGCGCACCCGCAAGTGCCGACGCTACCACTGCGTCCGCTCCTCCGCCTGCTCCAGAGCCCGCGCCCAAGCCCAAGCAGCGCAAGCAGCGCAACGTCGAGCCCGACCTTCCCGCGCCCTTAGAGATCTCGCCCGAGGCCAGCAAGCGCAAAAGCAAGAGCAAAAGTGCGTCCGCTGCGCCCGCAGCCGCAGCCGTGCCCGCGCCCACGCCCGTGCCCGCGGCCAGCAAAGCCAAAAGCAAGAGCAAAAGTGCGTCCGCTGCGCTCGCAGCCGCGCCTGCGCCCACGCCCGTCCCCGCGACCTCCGAGGTCATGGCCGAGCCCAGCAAAGGCAAAGGCAAGAGCAGAGGTGCTGCCGCTGCGCCCGTGGCCGCAGCCGCACCCGCACCCGCGCCCGCGTCAACCCCCGCGCCTCCATCTCCACCGCCTCTGGATCCTGCCGCCGCCGCCGCCGCCCGCGCCGCCGAGCCATTCGACATCCCCGACGTGCTGATGTTCGACGAAGACCCAGAGGACGAGGAGGAACGCCTCGAACAGGAGGCCAGAGAGTTTGACAAGGTCTTCAGGCCTGCTGGCCGGGACACGACTCAGGAGGAGGTCCACGACCTCTACAAGCTCCTCATGAAGACTTTGCTGCGTGAGGCCAAGCTGCAGCACGAACTGGGACCCGGGCGTCCCACAGCGCGCCAGGGCCAGGCCATGGACCTTATGGCGACGTTTTTTTCCAAGATGGTCACCCTCGGCTCAGCCAGCCTTGGGGTTAGCTCGGAGCGCCTGCGCGCCCTCATTGGGCTTCTGCAGAAGCCGCGTCAAGTCACCCGGCTCGAGCTGTTCAAGAAGTTCTGCCGCAACACGCACGAGGGTACCTTTTTTTCCTTCTTTCTCTTGTCTCGTATGCTGATGTGATTGCAGAATGTACAGAGCGTCGCAATTTCGACGATATCCTCGGCAACCGCGGCAAGTACAGCGCCGAGGAGTGCAAGACGCTGTACACCAAGTGGTCGGCCAAGTTGACGGACGAGCAGATCGACAATCTGCTCATCCGTCACGAAATTGTGTACCCGTACGGCCCGGACAATGGCACGCCCACCGACCGCCACAACCTCTTTCAAGTCGAGGTGGACAACGTCATCCGGCTGGTAAGTCACTATTGCGGTCGCAGGCGCGGGCGCGGGCGCGGGCGCGGGTGCGGCTGCGCCTGCGCCTACCTATACATGCAGCGCTGACGCTTTTTACCTTGCAGCTCGATTACCTGGCCGCGTTCTACCATTTCGACTCGACGCTCTTTATTGCCGGCTCGCGCATCGACTTCGACCGCGACCCCTCGATGTCGCGGTTCCATGCGACCCACAATGCGCGCGACTTCGTCCAACACAAGCTGTTGGAGGAGCCCCGTGGAGCCTTGGCCAAGTTCCAGGGCCACGTGACGTGAGTGCCTGAAAGAGTTTGTCAACTCTTTCCCTCTCGCTGACATTGATATTGGCTCGTAGGAACAGCCACCTCAACATGGTGACGGACATGACCGCAATCGCCCGCGGTCAGCAGCCACCCGCCCAGCGCGTCAGCATCACGGGCACCGTCCCCCCGCCCCAGCCGACGCCCGACCAATTCTACATAGCAACACGCCCTCGCCCTGGGGCGGTTGGATACGGGCTACAGGCAGCTCGCGCATCGGGCTCGGGCTCGGGCGCGGGTGCGGGCGCGGGCGCGAGTACGGGCGCGGGTGCCGCTACACCTGCACCAATGTCGGCCCGTGGCGAGACAGCGGAACACGAGGGCAACGACGAGGAGCAGGTCGAGGGAACGTCCAAGACGCCAGAGAAGGGCAAGGAGCCCGTCCTGTACTATCCGGACGTCGACGAGCCGGTGCCAGCGGGCAAGATCGCCATCTGGACTCGCAGGGGCAACACGACGCAGCGGATGAAAGTTCTGCTCGACTACACGCCGCTGTACACCGACTACATCGGTTTCACGCTGCAGCTCTCGGAGGAGGATAGGAAATTGGCGCGCGATAGGCTCGTCGAGCTCTTCGAATGTAAGTACAAACCACATCCGCGCCCGCGCCTGCGCCCGCGCCCGTGCCCGCGCTTGACACCGTGCTGATGTCTTGCAGTTACTCACGTCAAGATCCCTTTGCCACAAAATGACGGGATACCTCTGGCGGCCATGATGACCGCGCTCAACAATTACCGGATGATGATGGGTGGCTGGCCGCCATTCGCATATTTCCCGGCCGATTTGTCGGGCCGCACCAACTTCTCGTCGTTCAGCGGTGCGATGCAACGGCTGATCTTGTTTGCTGCACTCTGCGGCAAGCTATGGACGCGCCCGCGCTTGAACTCGAGGGCGACATGCTCGAGCAGGTCCGCACAGCCACGGGCAAGCCCCACCTCAACAACGTCTTCGTCATGGTGCTCAGTGAGGAGTACCCCGTCGGCGTTGGCAAGCCGCAGTGGGCTGGCACGTATCGTGCTATGCTCAACGACAAGACGGTCCTTGGCTGCCCGCATAAAGAGCTCATCGACTATGTTCCCACCGCAGTCAAAGTCCCGCCGCCCAACTGCCCTTACAAGGGAGTAAAGGCGCCCGCTCCGCGCGTTCTTCGAGTGGGCCCTGAGCCTTCGGCTGCGCTCGCCGCGCAATGTGCATCAGATGGGCAGCAAGCCGCAACGCCCGCACCATCCGCACCCGCGCCCGCACCTGCGCCCGTGCCCGCACCCGCACCCGCACCCGCGCCCGCGCCCGCTCCCACCGCCAAGAAGTCCAAGCGCAAGGCGCGCGACACGGTCAACTCGGGCGACGAGGCGGCTCTCGCGCCCGTCACCGAGGTTGTCAGCAACAAGACCAAGAAGCCGTCGAAGCCGCCCAAGGGCGTATCCGCGTCTGTCAAGTCCAAGGAGCAGCTCGCAGCTGAGAAAGAGCTGCACAATCAACAGCAGCAGCGTAAGAAGGAAATGGTGGATCGGTACGTCGAGATTGACGACACCACAGCTGTCACCGAGGCTGCGACCTCCAAACCGGCTGCAAAGGACGCGAAGAAGACAACGGGCCGCAACAAGACACACGAGCAGGAAAAGGAGAAGGAAGCCAACGAGGAGGACGTCGAGGAGGTCGAGTACGAGGAGGAGGAAGTCGACCCGCCCGTCGACCCAACGCGTGTGGAGGCTCCCAAGCGCAGGAAGTCCAAGAGGTCGGTCGTGTTTGCGGAGGATAAGGATGCACCGGTAAGTTTTTTTTTTTTGCTGATTTTGGTGTCCATCACACTGACCATTCACAGGCGGCCAAGAAGCGCAAGATTGCGGGCGCATCCGCACCCGCAACCGCGCCCGCGGCCGCACCCGCACCCGCACCCGCACCCGAGCCGGCGCCGGAGCCCGAGCCCGAGCCCGAGCCCGAGGCTGACCCCACGCCCGAGCCCACGCCCGAGCCCGAGCCCACGCCCAAATCCAGGGCTGGAAAGCAGGGCAAGCGCAACGTCCAGCCTGACGTGCCCGCGTCCGAGGGCGATACTTCGCCCGAGTCCAGCAAGGTCAAGGGCAAGCGCAAAGCCTCCCCGCACCCTCATCCCCTCCCGCCCCTCCCGTCACACCCTCCCGCAATCGCCAGCGCGTCGTCGCCAATACGGCTGAGGCAGGCCCGTCTACTACGCCGTCCAACAAACGCAAGCGCGATGCTGCAGACACAGGCGAGGAGGACGCGCAGCCGCGCAAGTCGTCCCGAGTGCAGGAGAAGGCCATCAGCAAGCTCCCCGCGGTCACCCTCACGATCGCAAAGGCCAAGAAGATGTCCAAGTCAAACAAGCAGATGGACGGCCTCCTCAAGCCTCAGAAGTCGTGGCCGGCCGGTATGCAGGTGCCGGCAGGGTTCGAGGACCAGACCGCGTACACGACCGCGATTCTGCGCGCGCTCAATCGCGTTGCCCTGACCGAGGTGGAGAAGGTGCTCATCCGGCACTGCTTCAAGAGCTGGCCGGCGGATGTCAAGAAGTCGCCGAGATGATGGAAATGTTCCTTGAGCTCGTCATGTAGCGTGTGCCGGTTTCCTTGAAATTGGAGCTTTGATTTGTTGCGCTAAATTTCCGTGTGAACCAAGTACAAGCGGAGCGGCGCGGGCGCGGCTGCGGCTGCGGCTGCGGGCGCGGTTGCGGATGCGGATGCAGGAGTTGGTGTGCAACTTGAGTCCCAATGGGAAATTGGAATTCAGACATAGGCTCATGTGCTCTTATGCATCTGAATGTAAATCTTTATCTGGGGTTTTGGTGATTATCCAGCATCTGATGAAAAGAATGTGACAAGTACTTCTCACAATGCACATTTTCTTGAAACATCAACATCCATAGTCAAATCAACATATCCACATTCACATAAACACATTCACACGTACTGAGAGACCCTCCAAGCATTCACTGCTTCTCCGATTTGAAATTTGTCCCCAGTTATTTTGTTCATGTACAACAACGGGCACATAGCACCGATGGCTGAAATTGCATAATCAGGCGTCTGGCATATCTTAAATACGTTTTGTAATGGCAGAGGCTGTCACCGGATTGGCGCTGAGTTTCTTATGTCTGCTCTCGAATGCCCCCTCTGCCGCACCCGCACCCAGCAGCCGCAGCCGCAGCCGCAGCCGCAGCCGCAGTTGCACCCGCGCACTGGGCCGGGCGCGTAGATGTAACAGAGGTGACTTGAAATATAAATTTGTTAGCTGATATGAATGTACTTGAGTGATTTGAGTTGAGGTTTCAGCTGCGGTTACATATGTGGGATTCATGATTGACATTTTTGTTTCATGCAGTTTTTGTGTCGCCGCTTTTAAATGGAACTAATGTACAGATTAAGTGTTGCCTCGATTTGTTTTGTAGTTTGGGAAAGAAAATGTTTTTGAGATTTAAGCGCCGGCGGCGACCGGCGGCGGCGGCAGCGGTGGCGGCCGATGCCGACGGTGGTGGGCGCGGCGGCGGCCGATGCCGACGGCGGGGGGGCGGCGGCGGCGCGATGCCGGCGACGGCGGGGGCCCACCGGGATAAGCCGCACGCAGCAGTGCCCGCAGGGCCACCCGCGGGCGCACCCAGGGATCCGCAACGGGACCCGCAGGCGTACCCAGTGATCCGCAATGGGTCCCGCAGAGCAACCCGCAGGTGCACCCAGGGACCCGCAACGGGACCCGCATGCGTACCCAGGGATCCGCAATGGGTCCCGCAGGGCCACCCGCGGGCGCACCCAGGGACCCGCAGGGCCACCCGCGGGCGCACCCAGGGACCCGCAGGGCCACCCGCGGGCGCACCCAGGGATCCGCAACGGGACCCGCAGGCGTACCCAGTGATCCGCAATGGGTCCCGCAGGGCCACCCGCGGGCGCACCCAGGGACCCGCAGGGCCACCCGCGGGCGCACCCAGGGACCCGCAGGGCCACCCGCGGGCGCACCCAGGGACCCGCAGGGCCACCCGCGGGCGCACCCAGGGACCCGCAGGGCCACCCGCGGGCGCACCCAGGGACCCGCAGGGCCACCCGCGGGCGCACCCAGGTATCCGCAGGGCGCCCCGCAGGTGCACCCAGGGACCCGCAACGGGACCCGCAGGCGCACCCAGGGACCCGCAACGGGACCCGCAGGCGCACCCAGGGACCCGCAACGGGAGCCGCACTGGCATTCACGCACCCGCAATGGGAACCGCACTGGCATTCACGCACCCGCAATGGGAACCGCACTACTATACAGGGACCCGCAACGAAACCCGCACCACCACCTGCTGTCCCACTGACCCACCTGCAACGGACGCGGGCGCGGGCGCGGGCCTGACGCTAGCCTATTTTCCGGGGGGGTAAAATAGGGTTAGCGTCACCCGGTTGCAGCTACCTGAGGTGACTGCGTGCGTCATCTGCCTGGGCCGGCACCGTCACAACGTCCGTCAGTGCAACGCGACCCATTTCTACGGAACCACCAAAGAGACTCGTTGCTACCGCTCGGGAGCCAGACTCCAGCTCATCACCGTTCACGCCTCCCGAGCCATCCTTTGCTTCAGTTTCAATATCGGAAAGCCTTGCGGTGCTTCAGACGGGGCAGAGCACTGGTTACACGAGTGCTCCGGTTGTGGATCGCCCGCTCACGGCGCTCAGCAGTGCCCTATCGGAAAGAGCGCGTAAGCCTCGCACGCCTCTCGTGGCAGACACTTGGGAGCGTCTCCTTGTCTCCTCTGGTCTCATTTCGCGCTATCCTTTCATTCCTTTGGGCATTCGAGATGGTTTTTCTCTGGGGTTTCCATCCATCACTCGCACGTTCGCTCCGCTTAATAGCTCCACAATCGCTGTGCACAGTCAGAAATTTGAGGCCATTGTCGCCAAAGAGTTTTCGACTGGCCGGTATCTTGGCCCATACACGCAAGCCGAGGTGGAGCGTCTCATTGGGCCTTTTCAGTCGTCACCATTATCTCTCACCCCTAAACCACACAAACCCACGTCGCTGCGGCTCATACAAAACTTATCATTCCCTCATGCTCCTGTTAATGGCGTGTGCTCTATTAACTCCACTATTGACTCCTCCGCTTTTCCGTGTACTTGGGGCACTTTCTCTGTTGCTTGCTTGCTCATTTCTTCTCTTCCGCCCGGTTCTCAGGCTGGCTGTAGGGACATTGCAGAGGCGTTCCGCACCATACCGCTCCATCCTTCCCAGTGGCCAGGTGCTGTGGTTCGCCTGTCCAACAGCTTGGATCTTTTTGCCATTGACACCTGCGACATGTTTGGCTCGTGTTCAGGCCCCGGCGTGCACGGACATGTTGCAGACGCAGCCACCGACCTCATGCGATACGACGGGCTCGGTCCCGCTATCAAATGGGTTGACGATCATTTCTTTACACGGATTCTGCTGGTTCATTTGGCCGAGTACAATGAACGTCGCCGTTTGGCCCGTTCGCGCATTCAGGGCTCTCGTCACGTTGGCGGACGCATCTGGTATGTTGGCGGACATCTCCCCGATGGGAATGCAGAAGAGTTCGTCGAGGACTTCGAGTTTGACGTTCGGGATCATTCTACCGACTCCCCGCGCACCGCAGAGGATGCTGCATTCACCTACAACTTTGCAGACATTGACCGCTTCTCGGAGCCGCTTGGTTATGTCTGGCAGCCGGAGAAGGACGCGCCGTTTGGGTCTTCGTGCGTGTACTGTGGTCTGCTCTTCGATCTCGATGCCCGCACCGTCTCCATCACGGACGAGAAGCAAGAAAAGTACTTGGCCGCCATTGCCGATTTTAGGCAGTCGCGCACGCATGCCCTGTCCGACGTCCAGAAGCTATACGGCAAACTTCTACACTCCTGCCTTGTCGTTCCTTCGGGACGAGCATATCTCACCAGCCTGGAAACCTGCATGGCGCTCGCGCATAGTAATCCTTACATGCACCGTACGCCTCCAAAGTCCACCGCCGACGATCTCGCCTGGTGGATCAACCGTCTCTCAGACCCTGCCCTCTGTATTCGTCCCATTCCGCGACCAGTCGAAGTCTACGATGTCCAGGCTTATTCAGATGCCAGCTCGGGATTCGGCGTTGCCATTGTCATTGGAGATCGGTGGCGTGCATGGCAGCTCAAACCCAACTGGAAATCTCAGGGCAGAGACATCCAATGGGCAGAAGCGGTCGGCTTTGAGCTCCTCACACGAGCAGTTCTCGCTGCCGGCGCTCCCGGTCCTCAGTTCAAAGTCTACGGCGACAATACTGCAGTCGTTGAAGGCTGGTGGAAGCAATCCAGCAGAAATTCCGCTGTCAATCGCGTCTTCCAGCGCCTGCACACATTCCTGGAGCCACTCGGGCATTTTGTCCATACTCGGTATGTCAATACCCATCGGCGTTATGCATTCCATATTCACCAGCTTGTGCGGCGGCAGATACGTCGAAAGTGCTGCAAATCCCGCCGACGCGCCATCGCGCGGGCGCTACCCTCCTTTCTCAAAACTTCTCCCCCCAATTGCCCTACCTGCCGAGCTCGAGCAGTTCCTCATCGAGCTCCGTGCAGACAACGCTACTGCTCCCGCTGTTGCCCTCCCAGCCAAGCAGCTCACCTCTGACGAGCGGGGAAGCCGCGTCGAATACAACAGGCGTTTCGAGCGCGCTGGCGATGGCCTCTGGAACGACGAGACCTTCTGGTGGGACGTTGGGACCGACTAGAACTGCTCTGCCGGCTCGTTCCGCTCTGCAGGTCCGCGCACGTCCGTATCCTGCCCACCTCGGCCTCGCGCCCTCGATTCTGTGTCCGAATTGTCTTGCTCGGGAGAGATTGCTACGCTGGCGGCCTGCTTTCGTGCCCGATTTTGCGCGGTCTGAATCCAAGGCTGACCGTGAGCGCATCTTCAACGTTCTTTCCAGAGCTTGGCGCGACTCGACTCTGCAGACATACGGTTCAGGCCTGCTAATATACCACGTCTTTTGTGACCGCCGCGGAGTCTCAGAAGCAGATCGCGCTCCCGCCTCGAGGTCGACAATTTCGTTATTCATTGCTGACTTGGCGGGTCTCTACTCGTCCTCAGCCATCTCAAACTATATCTCCGCACTGGCAGCCTGGCATACACTGCACAGAATGACCTGGTTTGGAGATGAGAAAGAGGTGGACGCCATGATCAAAGGTGCGGCGCAACCGGCGCCTCCTCGCCGTCCTGCGCGACCTCCGTTCACCGTCGAACTCCTGGAGACGGTAATACGGCAACTGGATGCGTCTAACCATCTGGATTCGGCGGTGGCAGCGGCTCTCACCACTGGGTTCTGGGCAACGGCTCGTCTTGGGGAGCTCATGCCGGACTCCTTACAAAAGTTCGGTCCAGCCTATCCTACGCCCAACTGCGTGCGCTCTGGCGTCGACCGAACGAACAACGCGATCACGATCATTCGTATCCCGCGCACAAAATGTTCGCCGTCGGGCGAGGACATCTACTGGGCTACGCAGTCTGGTATCGTTGATCCGGCAGCTGCGCTGAAGCACCACCTTGAGCACAACAATCCCGGCTCTGAAGATCATTTATTCTCTTACAGGCACAAGGGACGGCTTCGCCCGCTCACGCGCCATGCTTTCCTCGAGCGGCTACAATCGGCAGGGCGTGCGGCTGGTGTAGCGATCCCGCCCGGCCACAGCATCCGTATTGGGTCAACAACCGAATACCTCCTACGCGGAATGCCTTTTGACGTTATGCGCGCGAAAGGACGCTGGAAGAGTGACGCCTTTCTGCTGTATCTTCGGAGGCACGCCGAAATAATGGCGCCTTACATCCAAGCAAACCCGACTGCGCTGAGCGAGTTCACGCGGATCGCGATGCCGCCAGTCCGTTCCTGAGTGAGTCCCTTGCTCCTACAGTCCTACGGGTCTCTGCGTTCGCTCGATGCGTCGCAAGCTCCTACACTATTGGGAATCATCGCTCACTCAACCCTCACAGTGCACAGCGGGCGAGTCGAAAGACTGCTATGGCGCAGTCTTTGCCCGTAACCATATCTAACCGGTGTCTTTGTTGTGCGATGAGAATGACCGCACAGACGTATTTCTGTACAGTAATGAGGAACGAATGGATGAACAGAAAAGGGTCTGTGCTAGGAATGGAACTAGCACTAGCTTGTTCTGCTTCTCTCATCGCTACGGCCATCTTCGCTGCGCTGTCAACACCATCTGACAGCCGCTCATCGCTCATCGTTACTTTTCCCACCATCCCTGCCCTTTAACTATCATGTAATTTGACAATTCTATCTGCTGTATTCAACTTGACAATATTAACATCACAACTATCCCTTTGGGCTCCGATGCTTTGCACTGTAAGGGAATCATCGCTCACTCAACCCTCACAGTGCACAGCGGGCGAGTCGAAAGACTGCTATGGCGCAGTCTTTGCCCGTAACCATATCTAACCGGTGTCTTTGTTGTGCGATGAGAATGACCGCACAGAATATAATCTTTCACCCGTGCCGTGCGACAAGCACCCGCGCGCCTCCCTATGCCCATCGTTTGATCCCCAACATTTCTCGATTGGCCTCCTCTGGCTGACGAGAACCAAGTATACGCCCATTACGTTCTGTTTCGCTTCGATAACGTTGCGTCTGTCGCCATACTCGACAACGAGGGCAGCGCTCCTACCACAGGACTGGTGTCTCGGCCTTGCATTGAGGGTTCTTTTTTGTGTCGCTTTCTCGGAACCCCATGCACTGGCACTGCTAGGTCCTTTCCACTTGTGGAACGCCGTTGCTGGATTTCCACATTTATTTGCTTGGTGTGGGGCCAGCTGACCCCGTCTCCGCGTGCATTCCCATTTCCCCGGCTCCCCCAACTCGCAGACGAAGAGTTGCCTGCCGCCCTCCCGTCACGGTGGCCGAACCTCTATGTGCATTCGTACCACGTCATCAGCCGTATTCACTATGGGGACGATTATTTCCCAGCCTCGCTCACGGAAGAGCAGCAGTCGGCAGTTACAGTATGGATGTTGTGAGCGATGATCTCGACCATGAATACGAGGCGGCGGCTCGGGTACAGTCAAGCTCAAGTCCGGACAACGAGACCGACTATACGGTGTCTGATGAAGGAAGCGATTCCGACGTTGTTTTTGTGCTGTCGGACGAGGCGCAGGCAGTACAACTACTGCGAACTGTGCGAATCGACCCTGCTGCATGCATGTCCTGGATCCTGCGGCTTCGGAGGAGATGTTCAGGAGGCTGCATGAGTGCGTCTACGTCTTTCTTTCTTTTCCGGTCGGTTGGTCTGATTCCTCCTCACCCCGCACTGCGCACAGAGTAGGTCGAACATGATGGTATGAACGAACACTCGAGGAGAGACGGCCCCAGAGAACGAAAGAATGGATCGAAGTGAAGCGGTCGAGAATGCCAGTGCCCCGCCAAGGTACGCAGAGCCTGAAGTTGATTATTGGATGCCGCATTCAGGAGTTTCCGCAGCGTTCGCGAGGGCGACAACGACGACATCGTACCGGAGGACGCTGTCGATTCGCGTCACGGTCTTGATTCTTGAACGCGGCGCGTTCTTCCCATTAGCCACGACCGTTGCATATCTGATGTTACCTATGCAGGTGGATCGCCGCCACTGAAGCAGTCGACCATTCCACAGCCCTTCGACCAGCAAGCTCGCGAAGATTCCGAGTCAGTCGCGGTCGCTGCAGCGAAACATGGACATGGCGGTGCACGTGCGAATACGACCACTTCAGCCGTGCACAATCTCAGCCTGCACAACTTGAAGCGACTCCGGTTGAGTCTTCTGCCAGTGGAGGTGCGCTCTACTGTATCTGCCACACAATAATTAGTACTTCTTGGAGTTGGACAAGGTTCACCGTAGGCAGATAATGATATCACGAAGGCTCCGAGCGAGCAACGTGCCCTGCCAGTGGACACGCGCACGCCTACGTCCCAGTGACAAGAGATCCAGCATCGATATGTCCACTGGCATGTCAAAGCCTTTCAATTCCATACAGCCAGTGACTCTTAAGTGTAGTTCCCAACTGGCTCGTCTCCGCGAAACGGGATGGCGAGTCGCTTCACTCCATGATTGCACACGTCAAGGCTCGGACACCACACGTCACTGTGCGCCGGCGGGAGCGCGTGTCTGGAGTGCAAGTACTGCTATTCGTTATAATCGGGTTTCCTTAGTCGTAGCTGTCCAAGTCTGCTATCGTCCTGTCTCAAGGAGACGGTAAAACCCAACATGCTATTAGGAGAAATCAAAGCGCATCCAAGGGATACAGTGGTTCGTGGGATGGTTTACATCAGAAAGAAAGAGTCCGGGGTATCCGTCGTGCGGGTTCGTGAGCTATCCCTCTATCCACCAAGCATGTCTACTACGCCGCGGTCGAAGTAAACGGCTCAGCAGCAGCCGAAGTAGAGGGATCCCGGGCCTTGCGCTTCCACAGCGAGCCGATAGACTTGACGGTGCCGGTCTTCTTGCCGTCGACGTGCTCGCCGCTCTCGAGGCCGGCGCCGGGCTTGACGACCGCCGGGTCCTCGACGCGCGCGGCCTTGGCCTTGATGAACTCCGCGCCGCGGATGCGCAGGAACTCGTCGAGCAGCCACGCGTTGCGGCTGTTCGCCTTGAACGCGGCGAGCACGACGTCGCCCGCGATCGGGATGAAGCCCACGCCCGCGCTGATCGCGTTGTTAACTAGCATCCGCCGGAGCAGCCACGCGGGGATCCTAGGGGGGGAAGTGCGCGTCAGACGCACGTCGCGAGGTGAAGATGAAGTTCAGAGACGTACTCGGCCTGCTTCGCCTTGCGCACGACGAGATAGTAGTTGAGTGCTGCGTCGGTGATGTCACCGACGACGGGGATAAAGCCTTTATGTCCACAATCAAATCACGTTCAGCAGGCGTTGAGCAGGACGCAGCAAGGACGACGCACCGATGATGAAGGTCCAGCCGAAGCGCAGGCCGCACAGGGAAAAGCCCTTGTCGAGGTAATGCGCGCGCTTCTTGACGCTCTTCAGGATCTTCTCGTCGCGCTTAGACAGGCCCGGCGGCACCTCGCGCTACATCCAGCATTAATTAAGTCCGTCCGTCGCAGGATACGAGCAAGCGGACCTTGCGGCGCTTGGTCTGGCCGCGGGCGTTGGTGTAGGTCTCGTAGAGCGGGTCCTGCGGCTCGTAGTTGGCCAGGTGCTGCGAGAAGATGTGTTTCCCGTATTTCGTCGCGATCGTGTTCATTCTGAGTCTAGGTGTAGAGTGTAGAGTGTAGTAGAGTTGAAAAGGGAGCGGAAGAGCAGGCTCTTGTACGTTCGCGGTCGATGACGCAACTTGAAGAGGATGCAAATTTGGAACGCGGACTTTGAAATAGGCTGTGCTGGTTTCCTCCGGACCTCGTCCTCGCCCGGCGACCCTTGCCCTCGATGGGATGCATCGCCCGCTCCTTGGACCGTTGTGCTCTGCACCCCGCGCGCAGGAACACTTGCATTGGGCTGTATGGGTCTGCTTCGGCAAATCTGATGTCTAATCTGGCTCCGGGCTTATCTCCGTCGGTCCAAACTCTCGCGGGACCAATCCTGCTTGCGTCGCGCGCACGAACAAGCTGATCAGAGACTGACACCAGTTGCCCAGAAACCCTCGAAAGGCGCTTTTTGCAGGCTTGCTCGGGGTGTTAACACCCATATGGCAGCGATTTTCTCGCAATGCCGAGGCATACATCTCTTCGGCGCGATACTCCTCCTTGCTCCGCAAATGCGACGGGCGTTGGACTCGAAGTCGTGCTGTCCGTGTGCGCTGCCGTTCCAGAAGCCACAGCCATTCCACGGCGCTCGTGGTGCAGGCTCGTCAGGCGCATTCATCGATTCGCGGTGTGGAGACACTCTACCTTAGCACTGCAATGTCTCACCGCTCCTTGTGCGTGCTGCTCTACGCGACCCCTCTCGATCATCCAATGGAATCCTAGGAGCAATATGCTGTACTCTGTTTTTCTGTCTACCGGACGTCGCTTCGTTCCCGCTGCTGGCTGGCAAACAAATTGCTGGCACCACAGGGCCGCATGAGAAATCATTCTGGGCAGTGGTGATGGGAAGAAATGTTCCTGTGTACTTCGGAACGCGCCGGCGGCGTTCCCACGTCCAGTTACCTGGCCCAGGATTGCGAATACCGTAGGTCAACGTTCGCTGTGCCGGTCCGAATTAAACCAGCCCGAACCGACGCAGACCTCTCATCAGATTCAGTGCTCAACGCCCAACCCTCCGAGCACTCTTCCGTCCACTAGTCCTGTATTGCACAGCGCAGGACCTATTGGCAATTCAACGGACGCTCTGCTCAGTCACGTACTGTAGTTTCGCTGGCAACATTCCGTTAACAAGTTCTGGATGCGGCCCCGTCCAGGAGGAGGAGATCTAGGACGCGCAGAATGAGAATGTGCCATCGTGACAACATGGCGCACCTCCGAGGCAAAGTATCAAGGACTCTGAGACGGGAAATAACGGGGATCCTTGGGCGCATCGACCGTCGAGCCCCGCGGCACACCGTACTTCCTTGAGTTGGAACGTTCATGCTTGCGAGGCTCTGACTTCTTCGGCGGCGTAAAGATCCCAGCGGTGGCGGACGACGTGCATGATGGTTCACTATCCCATCAAGCTGGTATGTTACTCTCTTAACGTCACTTGAGTCCTCATGATTGCCACTCATTACTGACTCTTCCTAGATTACCATCATCATCTCGTTCCGTCTCGCGTCAGGCCGCTGCAGATCGCACCAATACCTTCGGTATGTACGCTGCTACTGCTTGTCTAATTCTTCGTAGTCTCCCGCGTCACTCAGCGTTTAGCCGCCCACCGATGGATTCAGTCGGCACGTCTCGCTGGCAATCTCTTGTACACCGTCGCGTTATTGATTTTCCCTCGGCAGCCGCTCAACATTGCGGTATACTAAGAAGATTCTGCATGGCCATGGTTTGCCGATCTTTATACATCGGTAAAAACCGCCCTTGCTTCGGACCGATCCCGAGGCTCCGGAACACCGGGATCAGCCTGAGAAAGGTACCCCTTTCCGGAGCATCAGGATCTTGGCTGACGGCGTTGAAGCGGTCAGGAGCAGTCTGGAGAGCTCAAGGAGGACTGCTCCTGCTGCTCCGGCTGCTTGTAAGCTCTTTTTCACACTGGATTCCAGAGCAAATGGCACTGAAAAACATATTGCATTGCAGTACTAGAATGCCCGCTGATTTCTAAATACATCCACTGGTGCGCTATGCTACGAATAGACTACATTGAAGCACCTGATATGGGCTCTTACCGTGCTGCAGCTGCAGCCGCGATGCATAGACTGTGTGCGGCCGTAGAGACCACCGGGCATGGAAGCAGCACGGGCTTGGGCGCTGCGGCGTCATGTAGCGGCAACCGGCGCTGGATGGGCAGCTCCTCGACGTCGGCAAGCGGCAGCTCGGGCTTGCAGTCGGGCAATGCACTGGTCACTGTAAGCCCGGATGTCATAACCTGCGAGAAACCATGTGTACTCACCGTGCGCAGGATTGCATTGACACTGCAGGGCTTGCACGAGCGCGCGGCGCACATCGCCGTGCTCGATGCGCTGTACGCATGCGACGCGATCAACAACGCGGAGGTGCGCACGTGCTGGTACGCGCTGGCGATTGCGTCGCCTCCCGCGCGTGCGTACGCGCGCCCCGCGACGGATTGGGACGCTGCTCGGTTCCTCGCCGAACTCACAGAAAGCCCGTTCGGTACCCTGTAAAACGGATGGCTCAGCGCTCTGCATGCTGAAATTACGCTGGCGCGACTCACCGCGATGTGCAGCGCCAAATCCCGTCGGCTTAAAATGCTGTGCCTGTCGCTGCAACGTGAGCATGAATGATACGGGGAGCCAATATGCCTCGTCGCGTACCTGCTGTCTGATGGCCGCTGTTCGATGGACGGTGTAGAAGAGCGGGAATGCTGGGTGGCAGATGCCCATGCGGGCCTGTCGTCGGTTGTACGCCCTGCAAAGTGACTTGAATCAACATGGTGCTGAACGGCCAACACAGCTCACCTAGGTGCCAAAATACGGGGAAATCGTAGTAGCTGTAGATTGAGCAGTCAGCTCTACGAACTATGGACATACTGTACTTACCTCACGGTCAGCAGACACCACCGACTGCACAGGCCGATGTAGACTGAAAGTCGGTGTGGCTCTGTCAGCACGGCATGCCGCACGGTCGGATGGAGCAAATGAAGGCAAGCACGGCTGCTGCCTGGAGTCTGTGATGCACATGAAGAAAAATAAAATGGGTTAGCTATTTTAGTTGCGAGGTGCGGGTCGAATGAACGTACCAGGTCATATTCTGCCGCGAGCAGAAGACCACGGCGGTTCTCCAAAAATTAGCACAGCGAAAATGATTAAATGCCAGTGTTGACTTACACGCTGGAACCCACACTACCTCCAAGTACCTCTTGTACATGAGCCTGTACTGATGGCGGACTCATTTCATCGGCGCCGCGAAGGGTACTTCAGTGTAAAAGTGCAGAACTAAGTGAAGAATCTTACCAAGACAAGATCTTCTGCCGCGACCTTGAGACAATGACGCCCGAGTTCTTTGGTGATGTATTAAACGAGACTAGCCATCAGGCATGCCAGGACTCACCTGACTCGATGTGACCTCGGCGGGGAAGAGACGAACGGCGGTTTCCAAGTCCGACCCAACCGTGTTGCGTGAACACGATGCAAATAGACCATCACAACGCGGGTCTCTCGTCTCGCCTTCGACGTGGCGGGCAGACGTTGCCAGTCAGGCTCCAGCTCTCAAGCTGCATGTGTATGCCAATGCACTTGCGTCTAGGAGTTGCCCGAACGGCCCTTTACATCAGCACCTCGTTGGAAATACAGCGCATTACAAGCTAGTGGGTACCTATATCTACGAACAGCTTTGTGGCCACAAAGCTAATCTTACATAATCGACTTAGCTCTTCTGCAGGCTAGAGAGCGGTCTGGTGCTGTGAACCTGCAGAACATTGTCAACTTTACAAGCCAAGCTCTGCCTGCACAGGCCAGCCGCCGACATCCCATCTACGTCGAGTACGTCCTGACCTCGTGTATTGTACGTTGCATTTGCTAACAAAGCATGGGGCAGACACCGGCATGCGCTACCAGCGTATGATCCAGTCACACGCCTTGCACATGGCCACAGGCGCTGGGCGCTGCCGCAGTGTTGACGGTGTCAACTCACGGACGCACGAGTGCGCGTTCTCAAGCAGCGTCTCAGGCCACGTCGCCGCGCAGGTCACGTCGCTGCTGCTGCTCGAGCCCGAGGTTCCCGTGACGGTGCAGGCGCGCATACGCCGTCACCGACACCGACAGAGGACACATTCCTCTCGCTGCCACGCGCGCACGCGGTGTTCGTGCCGTCCGGCGTTCGCAACGTCTGCAACGGCCAGTACGGGCTATGACACGCGTGAAGGACGCGGGGGCGCTCAGCGCTGTACTGTTTGTGCTCGTCACGCACCGAACGGCAGCGCGCTGCTGCCGTTCGGCGCGTGTGAGATGGCGCGCGAGCGGCGTATGGCGGCCAGGCTGCCCTTTGGTTTGGCGCGGACGCCAAGTCGGACATGAAGGCGTGCGAGTGCCTGTTCGTGTGCGAGCGCACGCAGCGGGTAGGCGTCACCGCGCTGTTAGGTGCGGCGTGGTAAAGGGACATGCGTCCCAGGAGGGCAACGAGAAGGCACTGACGCGCGGCGTCCACGCCTGCTTGCATCAGTAGCTGCCTTGGGCGGCCTGCACACTGGGCAATAGCTCCCAGCTGTCAGAGTCGCTTGTGGCTGTTGCTAGATTGCAGCGGTCGGTGCGGGTGCAGCTCTGCCAGCTTTGGATGGCCAGGGCGCTGCTGCCAGAGTGGAGTCGCGCGATAGTTGAGCGTGGTTGCGCCCTTCAAGGCTGCCCCTCTGCTCCTGTCGCGAGGCAACGCTCGTGCCCGCCGAGGCAGCTTTGCCGATGCTCAAGCCGCTGACTACGTTTGCTCTGGGGGTGCCGTGCATGCAGTTGCTCTCACACTCTGGCGGCTGCAATAAGGGAAGGCATAGATTTACTGGCCAAGCATTGACACGATGCCAGCGGCTACATGCAGTATAGCAAGCGCAAAGATGGATGGGGCATACAATAAGTGCTTGGCCTCAGCCGTGGTTCTTTTCGCGACGACGCGTAAGTTTGTTGACATCATCCTTTGCGATGTACCCAACGACGTCGGCATCGTCGTCGTGAACGACAATGGAAGGCTGCAGGCCGGCGAGCTCACTGCTCTTGGCGTCAACATCATGCATGGCGCCACAGAAGTGGTGGCACTTGCACTCACCACGAGGTGTTCCAAATGTCCTGCTTGAGCTCGTGCATATAATCCGCGGCTTCGTTCTCCATATATTCGATGGAATCGAGGTGGACGTCGTAGACGTCGTCGTAGAAGTTTCCGTCAAACTTCTCTTCCTTATAAGTACCTGTAAGCCAGTGCCTAAGAGCGCACTCGATCTAAAATCTCTCAGCTGGCATATTACCAGGTGTGAAGCAACGTACCGCAGTGAGGAGGAACGCAAGGAGGTGGTTGGGCACTGGCTTGAAGACTGCGGCATTATGGCCAAATCCTAGGCCCTGCTTCTTGTTCGATTGTTTGTAAAGGAAGCTCTTGCTGAGTAGTTCTGGAATAACCTCATTGCCGAGGAAACCCTCGCGCTGAACGGCGAGGTTAGCATCATTCGAGTTCAAGACGAGCGGACTTGCAACGTTGCGCCGCACCTCTTTCGTGTCCTCGAACGCAAACAAGCCATCTTCGAGGAGGCTCTTGACGCGTTTGGCACGTTGCTCCTTGGTCTCCTTTTTCTTGAGCTCGTATGCAACTTCAACCAGTGGCTCTGCCGTTTCAACTACACGACCTCGAAAAGCCGACATAGTATTCTTCACCTGCGCGTGGAGTGAGTGCCTTGTGCAGCGCTTTTACAGCATGATTCCACATACTGCATTTCGTATGTCTTTCTTGTAGATATCGTCTGCTTTGAATCGGGCGCCGCGGCGAGCAGTTTTCGTCTCCGGCTCAGCCGCACTTGTTGACGTCTCAAAGATCATGTCTACCTTTGCAAATGCTTCGTCGTCCTTTGGGAAGGCATTCTGTGTCGAAAGGTACACTGCAAAACTGGTCTTGCCCTCGTCGACTATACGCCTAGTCGTTGGTGTAAAGTCTTCGCCCCGAGGCTTGTTCACGGCGTTCGGATTGACCTTGCGACCGTATGGTGTGAACGGACCCGTTACAGTTGGTGGATTCTCCTGCGAGAGTGGGTCCTCGCCTTGCTCCACCTCTTGCCGCTGTTTCTTTCGGGTGCTGGCCTTTTTCTTGAGCGGCTCATCGCCGCTAATCTCGATCTAGTTTCGCGTTCAGTGACTACCAAAATGTCTGCTGTCCGATTTACCTGAACGGCTGGAGCTTTGCCCTTCTTGGGAGCTGGCAATTCCTGTACTTCATTGTCGCTCTCGTCGGCCTCTATGTCGTCGCGGCGCCGCTTGCGCTTGCCGGCATCCAGCGTGTCTGCAATGCATTGTTAGCCTCGGTAGCTCTACCTTTGAGGTACTTACCATCGTCCTCGTCGTCCTTGCCGTTGTCGTCGCTGTCTGTTGTATCATCCTGTCCGAGGGCGCCGGCGCTGCTGCTGCGCGATGCACGCTGGAGACGCTGCCAGTCGCGCTCGGATTCCTCAACGGCAGCTTTCTCCTTGGCAGCCTTCCCTTTCTTCTCTGTGTCGAAGTCAACCCCATGCAAGGAATGCGCATATCACATTGGCATACTGGCAGCTGTCTCGGCCTTTTTGTTTTTGGCATACTGAGCAAGAAGCGCCTTGAGCTGGTCCTCGTCCAAATCGGCAAGGTTTACTTGGGTACTTGGTGCTGGACCTTTGGGCGTGGTCTTGTTGGTGCGTGCCCTTTTGGTCGACATGACTGGAAAGGAGTAAGTGTAGTCTGTGGAGACCGGGCGTATCTTAGAGTTTGGTTTCGGGGGTACATTTCCTTCCTCCTACCAGCCCATCCTCAGTTGCTACATGCTATGCGCCGCCATAACCCCTACACCGGACCACGCATGCACCAATGCACATCCTGCCTGCGCCCCTTCGATACCATGCAGGCCCTCAAAAGCCATCGAACGCAGAAACCAGAATGTCAGCGGAAGCCGAAGACGACCATATCATCCTCTAGCGCATCCACTAGCTCGACGGTTACAGCGATCAACACGGGCGCTCGCCGTAGCAGATTCTCTCGCATACAACAAGGCGAGCAACAGCCAGCAGCATCAAGAGTCCGCACAGAAGTCCATTACGAGGCAATGGACGTCGACACCTCCTCGGAGACTGAAGAGGCAGGTGCCACACCCTCCGCAAGGGACAGACGAGCTCGAGTGGAGGATGCAGTTGACGAAGGCGATACATCGAACTTCTTTGAAGCCTACCCTGCTGAAGCTGAGGCTGGCAAAGTGCACCGTGTAGTCGCTGCGCCATCAAGGCATCCATTTTCCGCCTCAGCAACAGAGGCCTCTGCTTCTAATCGCTATGCTCCATTCTCCAACAAGGCCGAGTGGGAGTTTGCGCATTGGATCAAGAGCGAGGGTATATCGGACGCAGCACTCAATCGCTACTGCGTGATGTCGTCGGTATGTACTTTAAGTCCCGTGCGTTGCGAGCAAAGCCTCAGTGGTTTCAGAACGCAGACAGACATGACAACGCCTACAGTATGAACAAGAAAATCGACGAGCTTCCGGGCTATGGTGCTTGGCGCCATATGATTATCACAGTCAATGGCTCAAAGCACGAGGTCTTCTTCCGCAACCCAATTGACTGCTTGCGCGCTCTCTGGGAAGATCCCGCCTTCAAGGACGACATGACCTATGCACCTATCAAGCAGTACTGCGATGCGGGGCATACTATCCGGCTCTACACTGACATGAAGACTGGTGATTTTTGGTTTGAGATGCAGGTGCGCTACAGGACCTACAGGTATTATCTGGAGAATGACAGCTGACACAGCCGCAGGGAAAGCTTCCCAGCGGGTCTACCGTGGTCCCAATCATCATCAGCACCGATAAAACTGAGCTCAGTGAGTTCACGGGCGATGCGAAGGCCTATCCGGTATATATGACCATCGGCAATATTGCTGGCCACGTCCGCCGCCAGCCGTCGCGCCACGCGCAGGTGCTCATCGGATATCTTCCAACAACGTCGATTGACGGTACAGGCCTCAGCGCGGCGGCTCTGCGGAATGCTCGGGCCCAGCTCTTCCATGCCGCGATGCGCGTTATCTTGGAGCCGCTGCGCACAGCCGCTGCTGAAGGATTGGACCTGGTCAGCAGTGACGGTGCTGTCCGTAGATGCTTTCCGCTGCTCGCCGTCTATGCAGCAGACTACCCAGAGCAGTGCCTCGTTGCCTGCACTCGCTACGGTACACGCTGCCCAAAGTGCCAAGTCAGCAAGAGCGAGTTCTCCAGTGGCAAGCCTGGCGCACCACGCGAACCTGGCGATACGCTACAGCACATCGATAATGCCCATGGCCCACCGACCACAATCGACGAATATCTACGCCCCTTTGGTGTCAACTACATTCCCGAACCGTTCTGGCGCGACTGGCCACACGCCGACATCCACCGCGCAATCGCGCCCGACGTACTTCATCAACTCTATCAGGGCGTCGTCCGGCACCTGACTGCATGGGCAACCCACATTGTCGGTGAGGACGAGCTTGATGCACGCTTCAAACGGGCCGGGCTCGCCCACGGCCTTCGCCACTTCAAGGACGGCATTAGCGGGCTGCAGCGCGTGTCAGGCGAGGAGCACAAGGCCATCGCCAAGCAGCTCCTTGCTTGCATGGCTGGAATCCCGGAAAAGGACGCTGTTCGCGCAGCGAGAGCGCTTCTGGACTTCACATACATCGCCCAGTATTCGTGTCACTCGGAGGAGACGCTGGAAATGCTCGACGAGGTCGTAGCTGAGTTCCACAAGCACAGCGCGGTCTTTATCAACACCGGCGCGGCAGAATGTGAGTTTCTTGGCGGAGCTGGCATCCTGCTCTGAACCACTCTACTGCAGCGTTGGATTTCCCCAAGCTACATAGCTTGGTTCACTACGCACCGTCCATCCGCCTCTTCGGGACCACCGACGGTTACAACACCGAGCAGACGGAGCGCTTGCACATAGACTTCGCCAAGGAAGCTTACGACGCATCCAACCACCGCGAGGGTCAATACATGCCTTTCATGTGCAACTGGCTGGAGCGCAGGGAAAAGATGTTTCTATTTGCTCAGCGGCAGGCCGCTCTCGACGGCAACACCTACACGGCTTTGAAGCGCGCGCCCTCCGACCGCAAACGCCCGGCTGTCGAATATGCGAAACACCCAAGCGAGAAGGCCTGCAATTACGAGCAGCTTGTTTCGGCACACGGCGCGACGTCGTTTGGAAAGGAGCTTGTCGCGTTCATCAAGAAGTCGGTCAAGCAGCAATGGAAGGCACGCACCAATATTCCTGTCCCCGACTACTCAATTCCCAGCATCGAGACGCTGGCGTTCCCGGTATGGCACCAAGTCAAGTTCAACACTCCCGACGTGCAAACTCTGAGCGCCCGAGATACTGTCGACATCGCGCACGCAGCACCGGCACGATCCACCCGCGCGAAGGACGACGTTCCGGCACGGTTTGACCCCATTCTTGTTGAAACGGAGAGCAATGGCATTGCGGGCGAAGGCACAATGGACGGTGAGCCGATTCTTGAGCCTGCTGTCTTGATTAATAGCTCATACTTGCAAGATATACGAGTTGCGCACCTACGCGTCGTATTTGAACTGCCAGAAGACATGCAAATCGACATTTTCGACCGTTGAAAGCTGCCGCGGCCCGGGAAGCTTGCGTACGTGGAGTGGTTCTCGAAACTTGGCGACGTGGACGACGTGACCGGCATGTATAGCGTGCGACGCGCAACGGTCGGAAACGGTCAAGCGGCTCGGCGCGCAGCTGGCGTCATTGAGGCCGTAGACATCCGACGCAGTTGCCATCTTGTAGCCAAGCTGTCCGGCCATAAGCCCTCTATCCCGTTGCATTTGAACGTTCACAACTTACTGGAGCGGTGGGATGCATTCTGGTTGAACAACTATATTGATAAGCCTGCCTACCGCACAATATATTGACTTGCTACTTCAATAACAGAGCAGAGGCTCCATGGAAAGAGGTTCATAGCTAGGAGCAGCTAGGAGCTGGGGGGAGCAGGCGGACTGACGCGAGCGGCAGGAGCCAAGATGCTGACCAAACCGCGGATGCAAGCGGCCGACGCTCCGGCAGCTCCGACCGCTCGCGCATCTCCGGATCTGCGGGAGCGATCCTGATCCTGAACTGGAGCTCCTGACCGGCAGGTTTTTACAGATGTACGCTGCGCGCACCGTGTATCATATGACGTCGCCCACGTTGGTGCTGTCTTGCCTACTTGGTTTGTGTGAATATATCAGTTTTCCTCACGCGTTCGCTTTGTCGAGATCAACCAAAGAACTGCAACCTATGAGACCACAAGAGCAGATGCGGCTTCCAGCCTGAGCTGAGCTCAATTTGAGGACCGCCCAGTGCAGAAGCAAGAGTTATGGTGCAGTATAATGCAGACATACGAAGGCATGGTGCGCTAATGGCCGCACCAGACCGGTGGCTGGTCGCTCCAAACGGGGGACATAGAACTTGGGCGCGCCCCGCTCTGCTGCGTCGAGCGCGGTCATGCGCGGAGTGACGTTTTCCTGATGCAAACAAATTGCTGGCACCACACATAATGGCCCAGGGCTGCATGAGCAATCATTCTGGGCAGTGGTGGTGAGAAGAGATGTTTCTGTTTACGTTGGAGGGCAAACAGCCAAGCACCCTCTTTTGGATTCCACACACACGTCATCTTGCATCTATCTTCGTGTGCGGATGTGGTCTTCGTGCGCACTGCGCATTGTATAGTGTGCACGCGAAGATACTCTAGGAAGTCCGCAGACGGAGATATGAAATAGACTGCATGCGCACGCGAAGACAGACTACAGGAAATCCGCAGACGAAGAAGAAAGGAATTTGGCTGCATGCGGGGAAATCCCGCACGCGAAGATACATAGCGGCCCTGCAGATCTGCGCGCCTAAGGTGTGGGAAATCGTACTTAAAGGCAACACGTGTTGTTGCCTAGATCGCGACGTACTCGAACGCATCCCTCTGCGCGCCTACAATGTGGTAAATCGTAAGGCAATACGTGTTGTTGCCTAGATCGCGACGTACTCGAACACCTCAGGTAGCTGCAACCGGGTGGCGTTAACCCTATTTTACCCCCCCGGAAAATAGGCTAGCGTCAGGCCCGCGCCCGCGCCCGCGTCCGTTGCAGGTGGGTCAGTGGGACAGCAGGTGGTGGTGCGGGTTTCGTTGCGGGTCCCTTTATAGTAGTGCGGTTCCCATTGCGGGTGCGTGAATGCCAGTGCGGTTCCCGTTGCGGGTCCCTGAATAGTAGTGCGGTTCCCATTGCGGGTGCGTGAATGCCAGTGCGGGTCCCGTTGCGGGTCCCTGGGTGCGCCTGCGGGTCCCGTTGCGGGTCCCTGGGTGCGCCTGCGGGTCCCGTTGCGGGTCCCTGGGTGCACCTGCGGGTTGCTCTGCGGGTCCCGGGATGCACTTGCGGGTTGCTCTGCGGGTCCCATTGCGGGTCGCTGGGTACGCCCGCGGGTCCCGTTGCGGGTCCCTGGGTGCTGCTGCGGGTTGCTCTGCGGGTTCCATTGCGGGTCGCTGGGTACGCCCGCGGGTCCCGTTGCGGGTCCCTGGGTGCTGCTGCGGGTTGCTCTGCGGGTTCCATTGCGGGTCGCTGGGTACGCCCGCGGGTCCCGTTGCGGGTCCCTGGGTGCTGCTGCGGGTTGCTCTGCGGGTTCCATTGTGGGTCGCTGGGTACGCCCGCGGGTGGCCCTGCGGGCGCTGCTGCGTGCGGCTTATCCCGGTGGGCCCCCGCCGTCGCCGGCATCGGCCGCCGCCCGCGCCCACCGCCGTCGGCATCGCCGCCGCCGCGCCCACCACCGTCGGCATCGGCCGCCACCGCTGCCGCCGCCGCCGGTCGCCGCCGGCGCTTAAATCTCAAAAACATTTTCTTTCCCAAAAACATTTTCTTTCCCCAACTACAAACTAAATCGAGGCAACACTTAATATGTACCATATTCGAAAGCAATGTCAAATTTGGAGCACGGAATCTTAATGCATGCAGAAACTTTCGTATCACCTTTGCTATGTCTACAAGCGAGCAATTTACGCAAGGATTATCAAGAGCAGACAAAGCAGAGGTGATAGGAATTCCCTTCTAAGTTCCCTTGCAGCCTCTATGTGTCTGGATGTGCAACAACAACGATATAATCATTCAATGCACAACAACGGGCACATAGACCAATGATACTTTGCGGTATGTGCCCGTTGTTGTTCATTATGGATGTATGCATCGACATCCACACACCCTCGGCCGCACCCGCGCCTGCACCCGCGGCCGCACCCGTAGATGTGACGAACGTTGAATCGAACGCCATGTCCTGATGCATGCAAAATTGTTCGCGTTACCTCTGCTACGTCTACGCACGAGCTATACGGGGTAAAATATTGACCCAGAGCCTCTATGTGCCCGTTGTTGTACATCCAGAGATTAGGATCACCAAGTCGGACGCAAAATAAAGGAATGCACAACAACGGGCACATAGACGAATAAATATCATTTAATCGCGGTATGTGCCCGTTGTTGTTCATCACAAGTATTTATGGTACACGCCCCCGGACGCGCACCTGCGCCCGCACCTGTGCCCGCACCCGCGGCCGTACCCGCGGCCGTACCCGCGGCGGTACCTGTGTCGGGTGTCTGTCAGCTGTCAACGGACAAGTCCGTTGCGGCTGATCTCCGTTGCGGCTGATCCTGCGGGTCACGTGACGGGTGCGGCGGACCTACGGAAGTATCCGGGGAAGGCCGACTTTTTTTTTCACCCACCCGCCGCCACCACACCACATAATGTCCCACAGACCTGGCTCGTCGGCCGCGCCTAAGCGCACCCAAAGTCCGGCGCCCAGCGACGCAACTCGAGCGTTAAAATCGGCGCTGTGACATCCATTGGCCTGGGTATACCCCAGGCCATGAAAAAGCTCACAAAAAGGCGGAAAAGCGGCGAGCAGCACATGACGCCGCTGTTTGTCGTCCCCAAAATCCCCGCGTCAGGTGTCGTTCGCGCCCGCACTGCTGTTCATCGCGAGTCACCCGTTCCACAGGCCGCCGCTGCTCCGGAGGTGCAGGACGACTTTATTCCGTTTGGCCCAGCAGATGACTACGACTATACGCCGGCCCCGAAACGCAAGCGGGTCGCAGGTCCACCGACGCTGAAGACGGAGCGCAAGTTCTTTCATTGGAACGAGCTGCTACCGAAGCTGGTCGACCCGATCCTCCATTATCTCGCATCCAGCTACGGCGACGCGATGGGCAGCAGCGGTAGCGGGACCCGCAGCGGGACCGGTAGCGGCAGCTGCGATGTCTTCTCGCGCTCTGAAGGTATGTCGCAGTTACAACAGAAGATGTTTCCTGAGTGTGTACATTATCAGAATGCCCCGGCGACGCGTGCACAAGTGGAGTGCGCCTGCATCGCGTTAATCTGGTGTACCTGAAGCGTGCGAATTTTCTTGCCATGCTTGGATGTTACTCACACACAATATCAGACTGTGAAACCCGGGAAGTTAGGACGTGTAGCCACATGAGCTATGCAGTCTATTTAGCTGAGCGCGGCCTGTTTCCCTCATCTCCTTGCAATCCCCATTACGCATTTAGTATCGACTTGCTGAATCTATTTCTAGACCTCATCCGGAATGCTTCCAATTCCGTTCAGTCTCTCGCCGCATCGCTCAGAGATCAGCATCGAAGCAATGGTTACATTTTGCGGACGAAGAAGGTAACAATAGTGCGTGAAGTACAGCCCAGTCGCTAATTTCTTTCCGTTTCAGGGAAAACCGATCAAGGAGGGATTCAAGAAGGCCCTCACGGACGCACTCCTGTGGTACGACCTCGTTCGTGCCAGACAGGAGGCCGGGACTGCCAAGTGCATTCTTCGAGGCCGGCAAGACGTGCTGTATCCATTGCTGGCGAGCGCGGTCACGGTCGCGGGTACGGGTACGGGCACGGGCGCGGGCGCAGGCGCGGTCGAACTTGCGACCCCGCCTCCAACGCCCACCCACGAGCATCAGCGGCACCGGATACCATTCCCGACCGTTGAGGAGGTTCTCGACGAAGACGCCATGGACGAAGATCGGTCGTCAGATGTCCCTGACACTGAGTTCGACATGGACAGGTTTCCACGGGCAGAGCCCTGGCATCCGCCGCATCCCGCAGCCCGTCCGCGACCGGCGCCGAGTGGGCCACAGGTAACAGGGCCAGCACGTCACTGGATTGCTGTTGCGGCCAAGTTTGGCCTGTTTCCTGATGGTCGGACCGACATCGATGGATATCTTGCGTCTCGTTGCGCAAAGTGCTTCGCTACGGCATTCGTTGGACTTCCGCTGTCGACGTATGTAATTTTCTGCTCTGGGCTGCGTGCGGTGTGACTTATGCTCAACAGATGTGATTACCACCTGGCTGTCGATGGCAACTTCTCCCACCGACGTAACGTCACAGCAGGTGACTGCCCAGAGATTCTGTTCACGCCCGAGGCCTTTATACCGAAGGAATTCGTCGATGCCGTTGGTACCGCACACGACGAAGCCAGGAAGCGCCCTGCTCGCAAGTACAAGACTGAGGTGCCCGCAAGCACAGTGAAGCAATGCGAAAGCTCTCATACCGCGGCGGACGGGTCACGGATCAAGGCCGGCGGTGAGAAGCACGACGACCGCGGTTTGATGGCTATCGTCTGTCGACATGACGTGCCACTCTATGTCTGCAACATCGACACACCGGGAGAACAGATGAAGTACGCCCTCGCAATGTTTATCTGGACAAAACTCCACCTTCCGTCTCTGGCGACTATTCTGAACCTGTACGACATCGGATGTGTGCAGCACAAGACCGTTCTGGCTGTGAGCACCATTGCGGATACGGCCGCGGGCGCGCTGCTGCGGGTGCGGGTGCGGCCGCGGCCGCAGCACATGCCACCGTGACTTCAGCTAATGCCTCCTCAGTATGCCGTCCTGACTCCCCTGATGGAGTCCCTCGTGGTATTTGCCACGAGCTCCATGCACTCCTATGCGCACCAGTGGGAGTGTCAGATTGTGTACAGTCCGCGAATGAATCCCGGATTTGGCCTCTCTGATGGCGAAGGCGTTGAACGGCTGTGGTCACGGCTCAGGGGGTTGATTACCAACCTCCGTGGTGCTTGGGTAAGTCGAATTGCACCTGTTTGGTATTTATATTGACATTATACAGAGGAAGGGACGCCTCATTACCCTCGATCGGCATATCCAATGGGTCGGCAGAGCCATACGCGACGAGTCGGGCAAGTGGCTGCAACGAAAGTGGAAAGCAGTCAAGGACCGCGAAGTGGAGGCAAAGAAGGACATTGAGGCGTCCGGACGCTCATCGGAACTCCTGAGGGCGCAGTGGCGCGAGCAACGCGAAGCTCAATTGGCGGTACGACGCAGTAAGTTTTGTTACGTCTGCGGGCGCGGCTACGGGCGCGGCTACGGGCGCGGGCGCGGGCACGGGCGCGTGTACGTCTGCTTGTTCGATTAAGCTAACGGACTTGCAGCTCGGACACCCCGGTTGCGCAAGGAGCTGGAGGCTGTAATGGCGCTTCAAGACCAGATCGACACGGTCGAGGAAGCCATCGCAGTTGCACAGGCCGCCGTCGACCGCAGCAGTGTGCCGTCTGCATCTCCCAATGCGCACCTGGACGAGCTTCGGGAATCATTGGCGAACCTGACACGGCAGGCAGATGCGCTGTACGCCTCGCTCAACGTGGAGCAGGAGTTTCCCGACATTCAGGAACTTGGTGTGGACTTTGTGCGTGCCTTGATCATGTGCTACGATGCGAAGTGCATTGCGCGCCGCAAGATTACCGGACGTTTTTTCGAGTACGAGACCCTCGATCAGGCTGCCGGTGGTGCTGGCGAGCCGCTGGGTGAGTTCGTGAGTTGCTTGGATTATATGTTCTAACGTCCTACGATCTTTGCAGGCACCAAGCAGCATCAGAAGGTCCGGTCTTCGATTAATCGCCGTACTCCTGCAGTTCACAGCGCCATCGTCCGCTATAACGACCTTTGCGCACGTGTGCGACAGCTCCTACCCGCAGGCCGCACGTTCCCCTTCCGCAGGAGCTGCCAACCGACATTTCGAAGCTCAAGAGCGACAACTCGATGCTGCTGGAGGATGTCTGGGTGTCAAGGCTACCTTCTGGAAACGGTCTGTGGCTGACAGACTCGACTGTCCGTGTTGCGATTCGGGCGCAGCTTGCTCTCGATCGTTGCACTGCTGAGAGGGAGCGCCTACTTCGCGAGGAGAAGCAACTGTTTAACTGGCTAACACTGGAGGCAAAGGCCATTGCCTCGGCGATCATGAACCCTAGCAGTACGTCAAGCTATCAATTTCGCAGCCAACATTGACCCACCATAAGACGCTCTTTACGTGACCCTATTGCGGCGGGAGTATGCTCGTCTGGAAGACCTTGCTCAGGGCTGCAAGAAGCTCAATATCCCGCTCGCTAGGTGGGAGGAAGCGGTGCAAACACCCATCGCAGCGGTCGAGGCCACCGCAGCCGCAGCCGCAGCCGCAGCCGCAACCGCGCCCGCGCCCGCGCTTGGAACACCAGTGTCGGCCCATGTCGGGCAGGCTCCGCGCCCCAACATTGGAACGACATCTCACGGTCCATTCGGTTCAATTTGGCATTGCCGAACGGTACACGACCGCGCACACTGGGTCTCTCAACGCCGCCGCCGACTCCACAGCACCGACACCATCACGGCGTGGAGAACGAGGACTCTGACTCTGATGAGGACTCGGACGACGACGACGACGGCGATTCAAGCGATGAAGACGACCCGTTTCTGGACAATTCTGTTCGCGTGGCCGACTATGAGCTTGGTATTGCACCAACTGTTGACTTTGCTGCCCACAAGCCGGTGAGTCATCCTTGATATAGATTTTGCGGCATAATACTTACACAAACCGCCTTCAACAGATCAAGTCTGCGCATATCGACTCGGAGCTCGGCCCCATGCTCCAAGCCTATGTTCCAGCGCACCCGCAGCCGCAGCCGCAGCCGCGCCGCAGCGGCCCGGGTCCGGTTTTGCGCGGGTGGATCTGACTTGTGCAGCTCTCACCTCGCTGCGCGCTCCTGGCGTTCTCTCAGGCGATGCCATATATGCGTGTACGAGGGCTCTCATTTCTGAGTTCGCCGGTGGGGCTTCAGACCGCGTTGCTGTGTTTCACCCTCGCGACTACGCACTCTGGCTCGACACAAGTGAGCGAACCCGCGTGTTCAAGCAGGTCGAATGCACCGAGTTTTGGAGGAAGGACGTCATCGCGGTGCCGATCTTGAAGAACTACGACTGGATGCTGGCTGTGGTGTACCCTCTCTGCAACAAGATCGACTTCTATGATTGCTTCGGCAACAAGGATCGCGCGGAAATTCATGCGGAGGTGTGTCTCTGTGATGTCCGCTGAGACAGAGTGCTAACTTGCTCTTAGTGCGTTGGTCAATTCATCACTGCGCTCCTTGGGTTCGCCAAGTCCGTCCCATCAAGGAACGCAACAACACCGCCTATGCGTTGGGACGTGCGAAGACTGGTGTCTCCCACAGAGCCCCATCAGGTCCACGGCCTTGTGGACAGTGGGCTTTGGGTGCTGGCTACGATGGCAGCTGTAGTCCGCCAGTGGCGCTCAACTGGGTTGTCCGAGGATCTAATTCCTGTGTTTCGGGTTTATTTGTATGATCTCATTTGTAGGCATGTTCCTGTAGTAGATAATAATGTTGATCCTTTGTAATTTGGCTGGCAGAAAGCTTGGTTCCTTCTGCAACGGCAAATGCCGTGGAGCGCGCGGCTGTACCCGCGGCCGCACCCGCGCCCGCGCCCGCACCCGCAACACGCACTTGCGTGACCCTCGACATTTTTTTAAGTGTGTTGAAGCAGCTTGCTGCCACATGTACCATTTCAAAAATATGTATGAAAAATATTTTTGATGTCCTATTTAAGGCGGTGCCATATCATATTACAAGTCATAAATGTGTTGAGGGGAAAATGTGTGGCGAAGAAATCGATTTCGGAAGAGGCCGGACTCAAGAAACGCACAAAGTCAAGCGGGAGAAACCGTATTACAGGTCAGACAGTAGCACGGCGAAACCCGCGGCAAAACGCGGTTGCAAAACAAGAGGCAATCCAGAAAGTAATCCGGAGAAAACCGCATTAGAATAGCACCAGGATTCAAGGCCAAATGCATTAGCAAACCCCACAGCAAAGGCAAGTCTAATGCGCTCGCAAACGCATTAGAAACCGCAAGTCTAATGCGCGCGCAAACGCATTAGATAGCGCAAGTCTAATGCGCTCGCAAACGCATTAGAAAGCGCAAGTCTAATGCGCTCGCAAACGCATTAGAAACCGCAAGTCTAATGCGCTCGCAAACGCATTAGAAAGCGCAAGGTAATGCGCGCGCGCGGATTGTATTTGATTTGCTTTGCATTAGGGTCGAAAGTGTTCTAATCAGTGAAGTTTGATTACACTGAGCATTACACTGAGCACTAATACCCTGCTCTTCGCGGTCTGTAATGGCGATTATCGCCCCAACGATGCATGCAAGTCTTGACCCCTCATAGGAGTACAGTTTAGATGCAAGTCAGAGTCTCTTGAGGTGGTGAGAGAGCTTTGAGAGGCAAGTAGTGGAAGACTTTGTGATGGTTTTGTTCACTTGGGTTAAGGATACAGATTCATGCAAAGCAGATCGAGTCGTCGAACAACCAGCCCACCGTACGCACATCCAGTCTTATTCCAGTGTCCTAAGATCATCTACTGTCCATCCTGTGCAAGGGGTCAAGGAAAACGCGTGGGATGGTTGTGTATGCAGCAGCTGTGGTATTCTTGTTCAAACAGCTTACACCCAGTACCTCAATGTCCACAGCACTGTCTCATGAGCCTTTATTCGATGAAACTACATATGTATTGTACTGAGGTGCGCCAGGGAAATACAGCGTGAAATCCCGCACACCAAGGCAGTCAGGACTGCGCATGCAGCTGCAGCGTAGTGCTCACTCGAGCTGTTCCCTGCAGCAAGTCACTGAGCATCGCACTGCAGACTGTGCAGGCTATGAATGGTGCGCCTCACATCCTAGACACAGCTGAGCCTACTCATTCTCACTGACAGCAGTGTCCTTCCAGCAAAAGCACGCCTGGAAACAGGTGGGAGACGCTGTATAACTCACTGGTGCTTCGAGTGCCATGCATGAATGCACTGACCAGAACACACTTCAACCTCCCAACACTTACACCGTGCTATATTTGACAGTGAGGACATTGATATGTATTGCAGACATAAGTCTCAGGTTGCAGAATCCGTCACTGCTGCATAGTTGACTGAGGCACGAGTGAGAACGCTCCATAGACACACGCAGTCGCGCACGCAGTCAGAACCGCGGCCGCAAGCGCAGCCGCAAGTGCAAGAGGACTTGCTGTCCTTATCAAGGACTGATTCAAGGCTACATTAGAGTTAGTTCAGCCTTATTGCAACCGAGAGAGTTCGTTCAGGGTCACCTCCGGGATAATAAACCTTGTAGGGATCAATTGAGCCGATATTGTGACCGAATTTCTTTGCCCCACTATCTCCAACTGTATTAGACACGTGTTTATGGCGTTGTCTACTATTTCTCATGCCTCTGGGGGCGTTTGAGGACCCACTGGTACACCGGGGGCACGCGAAATGGAACTCCGATTCCGTCTCTTGATCCGTAATCCCAACCTCGCCCCCGCTCACCCCGCGCCCGCCCCTACCTCCCCAGGTGCGCCTGGGCGTTTACCGCCCTGCTTGCAGTGCTGACAGGCAGCGCAGGATGCTACCGCGCCGCGCTAGCCTGCGCAAGAAGGCAGCCGCAGCCGCAAGCGCGCCAGCCAGCAGCGTCGCCCGCAAAACGGGCTGCAAAGCCCACCGCAAAGGCCACGACGGCCACGAAGGCCACCAGGGCCACCAAGGCCCCCGTTGCGAAGGTGCGCCCTTTGTTCTCGCACGACTTTGCCTTGCTGACAGCCTTGCATAGCGAGGAGCCTACACCGGCGACAGCAGCAGCGACAGAGGCGACGACGACAAAAACGACGACGACGACGAAGACGAGAAAACGGCCGAGGAGTCCGCCACGTCCAGCGCCGCAGAAGAGTCAGAGTACGAGGCCGCGAGCGACGCTGCGGCCGACGAGAGCGCTGCCGAGGGCGACAAGGCCGACGAGAGTGCCGCCGAGGGCGACAAGGACGACGAGGGCGCCGCCGACGAGAGCGCCGCCGAGGGCGACAAGGACGACGAGGGCGCCGCCGACGAGAGCGCCGCCGAGGGCGACAAGGACAACGCGGGCGACAAGGACGACACGGCCAAGGGAGCCGCTGACAACGAGAGCGCGGCCGACGAGAGCGCCAACGAGGACGCTGCTGACGACGCGGCCAAGGGCGCCGACGACGAGGACAGCGCTGACGAGAGCGTCAACGAGGGCGACAAGACGGTCACCGCCGCCGATGGAGCCGCCGACGACGACACCAACGAGGGCGACAAGACGGTCACCGCCGCCGATGGAGCCGCCGACGACGAGAGCGCCGCCGACGACAAGAGCGCGGCCGGCGAGGAGATCGCCGCCGAGGGCCCCGCTGACGGCGCACCCACCGGCGACGCGGACGCGGGCGCGCACGCGGGCGAGGGCGCGCTCGCGGGCGAGGGCGCGGGTGCCGCTGACAAGATCGCGGCTGAGGACGACGGCGACAAAGACGGCGACAAGAACATGAGCGCCGTCGACGACGACACGAGTGAGGTCGACTCGACGTACTCGCCCGTCAGCCCGCCTGCGCGAACCCCGACTCCGTCGGAACAGGTGAGGTTTTCATCTCCAGTGTTTTATTTTTCTAATATGTGGCTCAGTCGGACGACGACGACGCGCAAACGGTCGATGAAGATGATCTGTTTGAGGATGTAGTATGTACAGTCTTTTTGTCGCGAGTCATCAGCACTAACGAGCTCTGCAGCCTATTCTGACCTTCCCGGAGTACAAGCAGTTGTGCCTCAAACTCGAACCGTTCAACAGCCTGGGAGCCTTGGAAATGCTCTACACAGCAAGCTTCCTGCCGTGCGATTCAGAGGAGAGAGAGCAGGAAGAAGCGAACCGGGTCAGACTCCGGTCAATAATCTTGAACGACCTCAAGGCGGTGCGGAAGGAGGATCTCGTCGATATGACGCCGGATATGGTGAGGGAACGGCTGCGGCGGATGCAGGCAGACGCCAAGGACACATACGAGTCGAGAAGCAGGTCGAGTTCCCCGACTCCCCGCACGTCGCATTCGAACCCGCGCCCACGCCCGCGCCCTCGTCTTCGCCCGCCCCCGCACCCGCGCCCGCAACTCCCGGGGTGCAGGCATCGCCGTCACCAGCGCCTGCGAAGTCGAAGGCCAAGGCAACGGGCGGCCGTCGCGCGTCGGCCCCCGAGCAGGCTACCCTGGCTGCGGCCATCTCAGCTCGGCCACCTGCCTCCGTTGGTGCACCGGTCGCGGCGCGGGCAAAGCCCATCGTCAAGCGGACGCTCGGCGAGTTGCTGGGCGAGTACAGTAGCGACGACGGCGACGAGACACCGACCGCCGTGCCCGCTGCGACACCTGCAGCAGCACCCGCAGGCGCACCCGCAAGTGCCGACGCTACCACTGCGTCCGCTCCTCCGCCTGCTCCAGAGCCCGCGCCCAAGCCCAAGCAGCGCAAGCAGCGCAACGTCGAGCCCGACCTTCCCGCGCCCTTAGAGATCTCGCCCGAGGCCAGCAAGCGCAAAAGCAAGAGCAAAAGTGCGTCCGCTGCGCCCGCAGCCGCAGCCGTGCCCGCGCCCATGCCCGTGCCCGCGGCCAGCAAAGCCAAAAGCAAGAGCAAAAGTGCGTCCGCTGCGCTCGCAGCCGCGCCTGCGCCCACGCCCGTCCCCGCGACCTCCGAGGTCATGGCCGAGCCCAGCAAAGGCAAAGGCAAGAGCAGAGGTGCTGCCGCTGCGCCCGTGGCCGCAGCCGCACCCGCACCCGCGCCCGCGTCAACCCCTGCGCCTCCATCTCCACCGCCTCTGGATCCTGCCGCCGCCGCCGCCGCCCGCGCCGCCGAGCCATTCGACATCCCCGACGTGCTGATGTTCGACGAAGACCCAGAGGACGAGGAGGAACGCCTCGAACAGGAGGCCAGAGAGTTTGACAAGGTCTTCAGGCCTGCTGGCCGGGACACGACTCAGGAGGAGGTCCACGACCTCTACAAGCTCCTCATGAAGACTTTGCTGCGTGAGGCCAAGCTGCAGCACGAACTGGGACCCGGGCGTCCCACAGCGCGCCAGGGCCAGGCCATGGACCTTATGGCGACGTTTTTTTCCAAGATGGTCACCCTCGGCTCAGCCAGCCTTGGGGTTAGCTCGGAGCGCCTGCGCGCCCTCATTGGGCTTCTGCAGAAGCCGCGTCAAGTCACCCGGCTCGAGCTGTTCAAGAAGTTCTGCCGCAACACGCACGAGGGTACCTTTTTTTCCTTCTTTCTCTTGTCTCGTATGCTGATGTGATTGCAGAATGTACAGAGCGTCGCAATTTCGACGATATCCTCGGCAACCGCGGCAAGTACAGCGCCGAGGAGTGCAAGACGCTGTACACCAAGTGGTCGGCCAAGTTGACGGACGAGCAGATCGACAATCTGCTCATCCGTCACGAAATTGTGTACCCGTACGGCCCGGACAATGGCACGCCCACCGACCGCCACAACCTCTTTCAAGTCGAGGTGGACAACGTCATCCGGCTGGTAAGTCACTATTGCGGTCGCAGGCGCGGGCGCGGGCGCGGGCGCGGGCGCGGGTGCGGCTGCGCCTGCGCCTACCTATACATGCAGCACTGACGCTTTTTACCTTGCAGCTCGATTACCTGGCCGCGTTCTACCATTTCGACTCGACGCTCTTTATTGCCGGCTCGCGCATCGACTTCGACCGCGACCCCTCGATGTCGCGGTTCCATGCGACCCACAATGCGCGCGACTTCGTCCAACACAAGCTGTTGGAGGAGCCCCGTGGAGCCTTGGCCAAGTTCCAGGGCCACGTGACGTGAGTGCCTGAAAGAGTTTGTCAACTCTTTCCCTCTCGCTGACATTGATATTGGCTCGTAGGAACAGCCACCTCAACATGGTGACGGACATGACCGCAATCGCCCGCGGTCAGCAGCCACCCGCCCAGCGCGTCAGCATCACGGGCACCGTCCCCCCGCCCCAGCCGACGCCCGACCAATTCTACATAGCAACACGCCCTCGCCCTGGGGCGGTTGGATACGGGCTACAGGCAGCTCGCGCATCGGGCTCGGGCTCGGGTGCGGGCGCGGGCGCGAGTACGGGCGCGGGTGCCGCTACACCTGCACCAATGTCGGCCCGTGGCGAGACAGCGGAACACGAGGGCAACGACGAGGAGCAGGTCGAGGGAACGTCCAAGACGCCAGAGAAGGGCAAGGAGCCCGTCCTGTACTATCCGGACGTCGACGAGCCGGTGCCAGCGGGCAAGATCGCCATCTGGACTCGCAGGGGCAACACGACGCAGCGGATGAAAGTTCTGCTCGACTACACGCCGCTGTACACCGACTACATCGGTTTCACGCTGCAGCTCTCGGAGGAGGATAGGAAATTGGCGCGCGATAGGCTCGTCGAGCTCTTCGAATGTAAGTACAAACCACATCCGCGCCCGCGCCTGCGCCCGCGCCCGTGCCCGCGCTTGACACCGTGCTGATGTCTTGCAGTTACTCACGTCAAGATCCCTTTGCCACAAAATGACGGGATACCTCTGGCGGCCATGATGACCGCGCTCAACAATTACCGGATGATGATGGGTGGCTGGCCGCCATTCGCATATTTCCCGGCCGATTTGTCGGGCCGCACCAACTTCTCGTCGTTCAGCGGTGCGATGCAACGGCTGATCTTGTTTGCTGCACTCTGCGGCAAGCTATGGACGCGGCCCGCGCTTGAACTCGAGGGCGACATGCTCGAGCAGGTCCGCACAGCCACGGGCAAGCCCCACCTCAACAACGTCTTCGTCATGGTGCTCAGTGAGGAGTACCCCGTCGGCGTTGGCAAGCCGCAGTGGGCTGGCACGTATCGTGCTATGCTCAACGACAAGACGGTCCTTGGCTGCCCGCATAAAGAGCTCATCGACTATGTTCCCACCGCAGTCAAAGTCCCGCCGCCCAACTGCCCTTACAAGGGAGTAAAGGCGCCCGCTCCGCGCGTTCTTCGAGTGGGCCCTGAGCCTTCGGCTGCGCTCGCCGCGCAATGTGCATCAGATGGGCAGCAAGCCGCAACGCCCGCACCATCCGCACCCGCGCCCGCACCCGCGCCCGTGCCCGCACCCGCACCCGCACCCGCTCCCGCGCCCGCTCCCACCGCCAAGAAGTCCAAGCGCAAGGCGCGCGACACGGTCAACTCGGGCGACGAGGCGGCTCTCGCGCCCGTCACCGAGGTTGTCAGCAACAAGACCAAGAAGCCGTCGAAGCCGCCCAAGGGCGTATCCGCGTCTGTCAAGTCCAAGGAGCAGCTCGCAGCTGAGAAAGAGCTGCACAATCAACAGCAGCAGCGTAAGAAGGAAATGGTGGATCGGTACGTCGAGATTGACGACACCACAGCTGTCACCGAGGCTGCGACCTCCAAACCGGCTGCAAAGGACGCGAAGAAGACAACGGGCCGCAACAAGACACACGAGCAGGAAAAGGAGAAGGAAGCCAACGAGGAGGACGTCGAGGAGGTCGAGTACGAGGAGGAGGAAGTCGACCCGCCCGTCGACCCAACACGTGTGGAGGCTCCCAAGCGCAGGAAGTCCAAGAGGTCGGTCGTGTTTGCGGAGGATAAGGATGCACCGGTAAGTTTTTTTTTTTGCTGATTTTGGTGTCCATCACACTGACCATTCACAGGCGGCCAAGAAGCGCAAGATTGCGGGCGCATCCGCACCCGCAACCGCGCCCGCGGCCGCACCCGCACCCGCACCCGCACCCGAGCCGGCGCCGGAGCCCGAGCCCGAGCCCGAGCCCGAGGCTGACCCCACGCCCGAGCCCACGCCCGAGCCCACGCCCGAGCCCGAGCCCACGCCCAAATCCAGGGCTGGAAAGCAGGGCAAGCGCAACGTCCAGCCTGACGTGCCCGCGTCCGAGGGCGATACTTCGCCCGAGTCCAGCAAGGTCAAGGGCAAGCGCAAAGCCTCCCCCGCACCCTCATCCCCTCCCGCCCCTCCCGTCACACCCTCCCGCAATCGCCAGCGCGTCGTCGCCAATACGGCTGAGGCAGGCCCGTCTACTACGCCGTCCAACAAACGCAAGCGCGATGCTGCAGACACAGGCGAGGAGGACGCGCAGCCGCGCAAGTCGTCCCGAGTGCAGGAGAAGGCCATCAGCAAGCTCCCCGCGGTCACCCTCACGATCGCAAAGGCCAAGAAGATGTCCAAGTCAAACAAGCAGATGGACGGCCTCCTCAAGCCTCAGAAGTCGTGGCCGGCCGGTATGCAGGTGCCGGCAGGGTTCGAGGACCAGACCGCGTACACGACCGCGATTCTGCGCGCGCTCAATCGCGTTGCCCTGACCGAGGTGGAGAAGGTGCTCATCCGGCACTGCTTCAAGAGCTGGCCGGCGGATGTCAAGAAGTCGCCCGAGATGATGGAAATGTTCCTTGAGCTCGTCATGTAGCGTGTGCCGGTTTCCTTGAAATTGGAGCTTTGATTTGTTGCGCTAAATTTCCGTGTGAACCAAGTACAAGCGAAGCGGCGCGGGCGCGGCTGCGGCTGCGGCTGCGGGCGCGGGCGCGGTTGCGGATGCGGATGCAGGAGTTGGTGTGCAACTTGAGTCCCAATGGGAAATTGGAATTCAGACATAGGCTCATGTGCTCTTATGCATCTGAATGTAAATCTTTATCTGGGGTTTTGGTGATTATCCAGCATCTGATGAAAAGAATGTGACAAGTACTTCTCACAATGCACATTTTCTTGAAACATCAACATCCATAGTCAAATCAACATATCCACATTCACATAAACACATTCACACGTACTGAGAGACCCTCCAAGCATTCACTGCTTCTCCGATTTGAAATTTGTCCCCAGTTATTTTGTTCATGTACAACAACGGGCACATAGCACCGATGGCTGAAATTGCATAATCAGGCGTCTGGCATATCTTAAATACGTTTTGTAATGGCAGAGGCTGTCACCGGATTGGCGCTGAGTTTCTTATGTCTGCTCTCGAATGCCCTCTGCCGCACCCGCACCCGCAGCCGCAGCCGCAGCCGCAGCCGCAGCCGCAGTTGCACCCGCGCACTGGGCCGGGCGCGTAGATGTAACAGAGGTGACTTGAAATATAAATTTGTTAGCTGATATGAATGTACTTGAGTGATTTGAGTTGAGGTTTCAGCTGCGGTTACATATGTGGGATTCATGATTGACATTTTTGTTTCATGCAGTTTTTGTGTCGCCGCTTTTAAATGGAACTAATGTACAGATTAAGTGTTGCCTCGATTTGTTTTGTAGTTTGGGAAAGAAAATGTTTTTGAGATTTAAGCGCCGGCGGCGACCGGCGGCGGCGGCAGCGGTGGCGGCCGATGCCGACGGTGGTGGGCGCGGCGGCGGCCGATGCCGACGGCGGTGGGCGCGGCAGCGACCGATGCCGGCGACGGCGGGGGCCCACCGGGATAAGCCGCACGCAGCAGTGCCCGCAGGGCCACCCGCGGGCGCACCCAGGGATCCGCAACGGGACCCGCAGGCGTACCCAGTGATCCGCAATGGGTCCCGCAGAGCAACCCGCAGGTGCACCCAGGGACCCGCAACGGGACCCGCATGCGTACCCAGGGATCCGCAATGGGTCCCGCAGGGCCACCCGCGGGCGCACCCAGGGACCCGCAGGGCCACCCGCGGGCGCACCCAGGGACCCGCAGGGCCACCCGCGGGCGCACCCAGGGACCCGCAACGGGACCCGCATGCGTACCCAGGGATCCGCAATGGGTCCCGCAGGGCCACCCGCGGGCGCACCCAGGGACCCGCAGGGCCACCCGCGGGCGCACCCAGGTATCCGCAGGGCCACCCGCGGGCGCACCCAGGTATCCGCAGGGCGCCCCGCAGGTGCACCCAGGGACCCGCAACGGGACCCGCAGGCGCACCCAGGGACCCGCAACGGGACCCGCAGGCGCACCCAGGGACCCGCAACGGGACCCGCAGGCGCACCCAGGGACCCGCAACGGGACCCGCAGGCGCACCCAGGGACCCGCAACGGGAACCGCACTGGCATTCACGCACCCGCAATGGGAACCGCACTGGCATTCACGCACCCGCAATGGGAACCGCACTACTATACAGGGACCCGCAACGAAACCCGCACCACCACCTGCTGTCCCACTGACCCACCTGCAACAGACGCGGGCGCGGGCGCGGGCCTGACGCTAGCCTATTTTCCGGGGGGGTAAAATAGGGTTAGCGTCACCCGGTTGCAGCTACCTGAGGTGTACTCGAACGCATCCCTCTGCGCGCCTACAATGTGGTAAATCGTAAAGCAATATGTGTTGTTGCGACGTGAATCCGAATTGAATAATGTACTCATCACAGTCTAATTGTTTACATTGTGCTTCGCCCGTGAACTGGATATACACTGCTGTAGTTCTTCATCTGGAACCCAACATGTGATGTTTTACCCGATTACAAGCTGATTCTCATTTCCTAGCCAGCGCTAGGGAAGAAATTTTGATAGCTTCGCGTCACACAAAGAGAACCTATCGAGTTATGATCGTAGTCGGTCTCGTCCAGAGTTACGAGGACCACGGCTACATCAGTGCTCCCGTCCGCTCCGCCGGTATAAAGGAGCACTGATTCAGTAGTGTCTTCGTCCCGTAGACTAAGGACCACGATGGTTTAAGGTTAACACTGCTTCATATTTATAACTATTTGGCCGTTGCTTCAACCTGACCGTGCAGTTAATGCATCGAACACATCACGGTGCGCTTTTCTTTGATACAAACTCTTTTTAGCAGCTTTGTTGATGTTCCCGCACATGCAGCGACACCTAATACCTCGACGAACACGCGCTCCAATCCACTTTCGCCATGGGAGCCTGCGTCGGTCGCGTCAGTTGATTACCAAGAGTACGCGCGCGCAGGATTGCCCCTGTCTAGCATCAGCAGCTGAAAAACGAGACACGCTCTGCAGTTACTCAAGCAAACTGCCCTCTGAAATTCTGTGCTTGTGCTTCGCCTTCCTGCCCGACCTCCTCTCGTGCATCACAGTCTCGCACGTCGCACGCTTCTGGCGCACTACAGCGCTCGGCTTTCCCGCACTCTGGGCGGCCCTCGATCACGAGCTTGGCAGGTTTAAGCCGAAAGCGATACCGGACCTGCTGCGAACCGCGCTGGAGCGCAGCGGAGGCTGCCCTGTCGTGTTCAAATATCACAATGACGACCAGGCTGTCGATCCTGCCATCGTGGACGCCGTCTCTGCGCACATGCACTGTTAAGCCTGCTGTGCCTTGGGGGTTTGGTTGCAAGGATAGTCGAACGTCCGGGCGCAAAGAACACTCGAACGAACAACTAGAGCCTTCGGTGCGTTATTGAGCACACCGGCTACGTCGAGTAGCACGACCGAAGGGACCGCGAGCAGCAGAGGACTCAGACAAGTAAGTCGGGCGAAGGGAGAACCCAGAGGCGAAGTCGAGAGAGAGAGAGATAGAGTGTGCGAGGGGCACGACTATGTCGATTTCGTAACTGGGGAGCTGGATACAAAGTCGAGGGTCTTTTATACCTGGGGAGGTGATCCGATGTACTCGGAGTGTATCCTAGAGACGAAGGAGAGGGGCCTCAGATCAATAGAGATCGTCGTCATCGGCCGATAGGATGAGTAAGAGCGAGTGGGTAAGGTATCCCGGGGGATCGGACGAATGACGAGAGGCGAATGACGAAGACGAGTGGAGCGAACCGGATATGAACACTATCGATACAGTAGGGACAAGGCGAGTTAGGTGGATGTATGCGAGTAAGGAGAGAAGCTAGAGAAGTGAGGGAGAGGTCTAGAGGTAGAGGACGATGAGGAGAACATATCCCGAGCATATGAACACGAGGGGAGATAAGCCGGGTATTCGGGAGCTTGACCGAGTTGACCGAGTTGACCGAGTGACGTAGAATGACGCCGAGTGATGCCGAGAGCACGTGAGGTCCGCGGACCGGGGCACGGGCGTAACAGTATCCCCCCTTTACGTCCTGAGCCCACGAAGGACTGCAGCAACGCAAGGTGAATACGAAAAATGAGATAGCACGCACTCGAGTCCGAATGGGGCCAAAAGATCGGGTCGGGTCGGAACGGGTCGGACGCAGATTAAAAGTGGTTGGGTCGGGAGTTGAATCGTCGAACCACTCTTGTCTTCTGCCCGCCGCCCACCATGCCGCGATACGAATCGCTCGAGGACGTCGCCGCCGCGTACGACCGCAAGACCGTCGGCGCCGTCATGAGGTCGCTCGAGGACGACCCGACGATGGAGGCGCTGATCGCAGCGCACGAAGACGCGAAGCGGACGCTCGGCGGCCTGCAGCAAGAGGCCGTCGACGAGGAGGACCTCGACGCGATCGAGGCGTTCAGCGCGCGCAGACGCCAGGCGAAGGCCGAGCTGCGCCTGGCGGCGCAGCGACGCTTCGGGATGCTGGCCGAGCGCGTGGCCAGGATCGCGGCGGACGCGGGCGCCAAGGCGACGAAGAGCCAGGCGTCGCCGGCGAAGGCGCCGACCACGAGCACGAAGGCGCCGGCGAAGGACGCGAGGGAGACCGAGTCGCCGCCGAAGAGGCGGAAGGCCATGGAGGTATGGGTCGAGCTCCCGCGATTGCGGGATGTTGCTAAGGTGCGCTTGTTTTGCAGGTCGAGAGCGTGAAGACGGCTCAGGCGCCGCGCAAGGTCGCGCCGAAACCCGCGCCGGTCGCGGTCGCTCGCTCGCCGTCGCTCGGGGCGGGCGAGACGCTCGAGGACGACGACGAGGTCGAGGAGCTCGCGAGCCCGGTGGCGCCGGCCGCGAAGCCCAAGCCCAAGCCCAAGCCGCGCGCGGGCGGCAAGTTCACGGATAGGTGGCCGGAGGTGCCGTACGGGACGCGGTTCCCGAGCCAGGTGAGTTTTTTGGTCGTTCGTGTTTTGCTCGCCGGGACTGACGACGAGTAGTGCGAGGCTTGCGCCAAGCGCGGCGGCCAGTGCGTTCGACAGCACCGGTCGAACACTTGCACCGCGTGTCATCAGACCCGGGGTAAGTGTACGCACTCGGGCAAGCCCTTCGTGCCGCGCGGCGAGAAGAGGGCGGCGTCGCCGAGTGCGTCGCCCGAGCGCCCCAAGAAGGTGCGGATCGTCGAGGGGACGACGCTGGGGACGAGGGCGGCCGAGGATCGCGCGAAGACGGCCGAGCACCGCAGGGTCGTGGAGAACCACGCCCTGTGGACGAACAATTCGGTGCACAACATCGAGCGGATGTTGTACCGGATGCTGCAGTGGCAAGCGCAGCAGTTCGGCCAGTCGATCGACGAGTCGATCGACAATCCGTTTTCGAGCGAGGAGGAAGAGGAGGCCGAGGAGGAGGTCGAGGAGGAGTCCGAGGAGGAGGACGAGGAAGCGGTCGAGGAAGCGACCGAGGACGCGGACGAGTAGGCGATAGGATAGAGTAGTAGCGGGTGCGACCAAAGTCGCCCAAAATGTAATAAAGGGCTGTTTCTTGGAATCGAGTAAAAAGCGAGTGAGCGAGGAAATAGCGAGTGAAAAAGCGAGTGCTTAGATGTTTTCGAATTTCTTGAGGATCTGCTGGAATTCTTGATAACTGCCGGGAGCGCTGGGATTTGCAGCATAGAAGTCTTGAACTGCTTCTTGCGCGTGTTCGAGATTTTCGGAACCCATCTCGGTGCACCCCAGGCACCTGCCTCGGAAGCAAAATTTGGTTCCGTAGGGGGGTTTCTCTCATACAGAGAAAACCCCCTATGATCTGGCCGATGGCCAGCTTCGTCTGCCGCCGCCGTGTGCTCGTCGGCCGCTGCCGCGCGTTCGTCGGCCGCTGCCACGCGCTCGTCGGCCGCCACCCCCTGCTCATCGGCCGCCGCCCCCTGATCATCGGCGGCCACCGGCGCTTCCGGCAAATCCCGAAGGGGGCGCTGGGGCCGTCGGGACCGGCCGGAAAGATCCGAAAATGAAGCGTCAGGCTGCCCAATGCTTCGTCGGCCAGTCTGCAGACCGGCGCTTAATTCGTCGGCCGGCCGTTGACCGGCTTCGCCAGCGGCCGGTCGGAAATGGCCGACGGCACTTCTAATCCTTCGTCAGCGGCCCTTCTGACCGGCGCTTAATTTCTGTTCGTCGGCCGGCTCTTGACCGGCACTTAATCGGCTTCGCCAGCGGCTGGTCGGAAACGGCCGATGGCGCTTTCAATCGTTCGTCGGCGGCCGTATCCTTCGTCGGCGGCCGTACCCTTCGTCGGCGGCCGTATCCTTCATCAGCAGCCGTGCTGACCAGCGCTTAATTGCTGTTCGTTGGCGGGCTGTTGATTGGTGCCTAATTGGCTTCGCCAGCAGCTGGTTGGAAACGGCCGACGGCCATCTCAAGCCTTCATCGGCCACCATGGCTGACCGGCACTTAATAGGTTTTTCGTTGGCTAGCTGAGGACTGGCACTTAATCAGCTTCAACAGCAGATGGTCCTTGGCCACTGGCCAAGCAATGCTTGCCTGCCGACAAACCAATGCTTGCTCGCTGACGAGCAAATGCTCGGCAGCCACCAAGGAACATACTCAGTAGCTTGGATCACTGTTTGTTGGCCAGCTGCCCAATGCCATAACAAAGACATTGAAATGTGTATCAGAGTAGTTTCAGTGGCAGGCAAACAAAATCTTGGCTGCTGGCCAGGGAAAGCTTGCCTGCCGACGAACAAACAGTCGGCCGCTGCCGAACAAACAGTCGGCCGCCGCCGAACAAATGGTCGGCCGCCGACAAAGGTCGTTCAGTGGCGGGCGGTGGCCAGATACTGCTGAAATGAATCTCCTTGAAACTTTGGCTGTGTGATCCCATATATACTCATGTTGTCCCAGTGAATTATCAGACTCCCAGATGGTCTGGATAGAGTGCTATCCATGCTTCAAGTGAGGAAGCACAACAGGCCAACCACTGCTCCAATTGTCGAGCTCGAATGGTGAAAGTGTGCTGTTTGACATCTCTGAAGGCGTTCCAGGTTGCAAATTGTGAGTAGATGCATTGGTTGACCTTCGGTGCAAATGGCCACTTTTTGCTCAACAATGATCAGTTCACCCAGGGAGGGTTTGTTAATTATATCCTTAGTAACTCTCGCTGTGGGTTGCAGGACACCATAGAAGATTTTCGAGATAGTATGCAGGTCTGTATATTTTGAAATGATGGTGCAGTGTGCGATTTTGCCGGCCGGCCTCCCAAGGCCAACAGACCTCATAAGCCGAGGTCAGACATTGCTCCAAGCATGTGGATTTGTTGGAATACATCCATAACATCCTATCTCAGAGTTTGGTTGCAGGGGATGCGGAATTGGTGGAGGAATTGCATTCGCAATTCTGCCCCTCAGTTTCTGTCCAGAAGGACTTTCACCCAGAGCGCATTTGTTAATTATATTCTTAGCAACTTGGGGTGTGTATGCCAGGACCTCATACATGATTTTCGAAATAGTTTGCAGGGCTGTATATTTTGAAACGATGTTGGGGTGAGCGATTTATCACTCCCAGCCTTCCCACCCTCCTAGACCTCAGTACCCAACCTTATAACGTGCTCTAAGCCCATGGGACTATTGTATAGTATGCCTACATGAACCTCCTGAAGTTTGAATGCAATTGATTCAGAACTGGTGGAGAAATGACATGCGCATGTGGTGGAACTGGGTTGTAGCCAAGTTCACCATGAATTGCACATGCAACCTACCCCACTTTCCAGGTCAAGTGTCTCAGCGCCCATATAACACGTTATCTCAAAGATAGCATTGGGTACATTGGTTTCATGAGGTCCTAGCTTCTGAGAAGCATGGGCTGGAGTGTGGAGTAGGTTGTAACTACATATCCTGGTGAACTCACTGCAAGTCATACCACCCTCCAGCCCATGCTTCTCAGAAGCTAGGACCTCATGAAACCAATGTACCCAATGCTATCTTTGAGATAACGTGTTATATGGGCGCTGAGACACTTGACCTGGAAAGTGGGGTAGGTTGCATGTGCAATTCATGGTGAACTTGGCTACAACCCAGTTCCACCACATGCGCATGTCATTTCTCCACCAGTTCTGAATCAATTGCATTCAAACTTCAGGAGGTTCATGTAGGCATACTATACAATAGTCCCATGGGCTTAGAGCACGTTATAAGGTTGGGTACTGAGGTCTAGGAGGGTGGGAAGGCTGGGAGTGATAAATCGCTCACCCCAACATCGTTTCAAAATATACAGCCCTGCAAACTATTTCAAAAATCATGTATGAGGTCCTGGCATACACACCCCAAGTTGCTAAGAATATAATTAACAAATGCGCTCTGGGTGAAAGTCCTTCTGGACAGAAACTGAGGGGCAGAATTGCGAATGCAATTCCTCCACCAATTCCGCATCCCCTGCAACCAAACTCTGAGATAGGATGTTATGGATGTATTCCAACAAATCCACATGCTTGGAGCAATGTCTGACCTCGGCTTATGAGGTCTGTTGGCCTTGGGAGGCCGGCCGGCAAAATCGCACACTGCACCATCATTTCAAAATATACAGACCTGCATACTATCTCGAAAATCTTCTATGGTGTCCTGCAACCCACAGCGAGAGTTACTAAGGATATAATTAACAAACCCTCCCTGGGTGAACTGATCATTGTTGAGCAAAAAGTGGCCATTTGCACCGAAGGTCAACCAATGCATCTACTCACAATTTGCAACCTGGAACGCCTTCAGAGATGTCAAACAGCACACTTTCACCATTCGAGCTCGACAATTGGAGCAGTGGTTGGCCTGTTGTGCTTCCTCACTTGAAGCATGGATAGCACTCTATCCAGACCATCTGGGAGTCTGATAATTCACTGGGACAACATGAGTATATATGGGATCACACAGCCAAAGTTTCAAGGAGATTCATTTCAGCAGTATCTGGCCACCGCCCGCCACTGAACGACCTTTGTCGGCGGCCGACCATTTGTTCGGCGGCGGCCGACTGTTTGTTCGGCAGCGGCCGACTGTTTGTTCGTCGGCAGGCAAGCTTTCCCTGGCCAGCAGCCAAGATTTTGTTTGCCTGCCACTGAAACTACTCTGATACACATTTCAATGTCTTTGTTATGGCATTGGGCAGCTGGCCAACAAACAGTGATCCAAGCTACTGAGTATGTTCCTTGGTGGCTGCCGAGCATTTGCTCGTCAGCGAGCAAGCATTGGTTTGTCGGCAGGCAAGCATTGCTTGGCCAGTGGCCAAGGACCATCTGCTGTTGAAGCTGATTAAGTGCCAGTCCTCAGCTAGCCAACGAAAAACCTATTAAGTGCCGGTCAGCCATGGTGGCCGATGAAGGCTTGAGATGGCCGTCGGCCGTTTCCAACCAGCTGCTGGCGAAGCCAATTAGGCACCAATCAACAGCCCGCCAACGAACAGCAATTAAGCGCTGGTCAGCACGGCTGCTGATGAAGGATACGGCCGCCGACGAAGGGTACAGCCGCCGACGAAGGATACGGCCGCCGACGAACGATTGAAAGCGCCATCGGCCGTTTCCGACCAGCCGCTGGCGAAGCCGATTAAGTGCCGGTCAAGAGCCGGCCGACGAACAGAAATTAAGCGCCGGTCAGAAGGGCCGCTGACGAAGGATTAGAAGTGCCGTCGGCCATTTCCGACCGGCCGCTGGCGAAGCCGGTCAACGGCCGGCCGACGAATTAAGCGCCGGTCTGCAGACTGGCCGACGAAGCATTGGGCAGCCTGACGCTTCATTTTCGGATCTTTCCGGCCGGTCCCGACGGCCCCAGCGCCCCCTTCGGGATTTGCCGGAAGCGCCGGTGGCCGCCGATGATCAGGGGGCGGCGGCCGATGAGCAGGGGGTGGCGGCCGACGAGCGCGTGGCAGCGGCCGACGAACGCGCGGCAGCGGCCGACGAGCACACGGCGGCGGCAGACGAAGCTGGCCATCGGCCAGATCATAGGGGGTTTTCTCTGTATGAGAGAAACCCCCCTACGGAACCAAATTTTGCTTCCGAGGCAGGTGCCTGGGGTGTCTCGGTGGTCTCGGGGTCGTCGGGAGTGCCGATGTGACCGATCCAGCGAATGCGAAAACGAAGGCGCGAGTGACGATGGCGATTGTCGATGCGTACGCTGAGTACTTCGAGCTCGTACTCTTGCTCGCCGTCGACGACGACGGGCGGAGGAGGTTCTTGACGTTGACCGGGGAACGCTTCTCGAGGGTGGGGTTCGAGTTGCGAGACGTGAAAGACCGGGTGTACGCGAGCGAGGTAGTCGGGTAGGCTGAGTGTGAACGATTGCGAGCTAGGTTGATCGACGATCGGGAACGGGCCTAGGTAGCGATCGGCGAGTTTGCGAGTGGGCTGCGTCGTCTTGATGTGCTCCGAGAGGACGCAGGCCATGTCGCCGACCTTGAAGTCAGGCGGGGGAGTGCGTCGAGCATTCGCAGATGCAGTGTAACGCTTCTGAGCGGCAGCGATCTGCTCCTTCAGGACGTCCTGCAGTTCGTGGATGTCGACAGCGAAGTCGCGGGCGCGAGCAGAGGCAACGTCGCGCTCGGGGTAGACGGAGATGTTCGGATGAAAACCCTTGTTGGCGAAGAAAGGCGAGACACCAGTCGAGTCGTTCGGGGTGTTGTTGTACGTGAACTCGGCGAGAGGGAGTAGCTCGGACCAGTTGTCCTGCTCGTAGTTGCAGTAGAGACGGAGGTACTGCTCGAGCGTCTGGTTCGTGCGTTCGACTTGACCGTTCGCCTCCGGGTGGTGACCCGAGGTGAAGTGCATGGTCATGTTGAGGAGCGAGCCGAGTGCGCGAAAGAAGCGGGAGACGAATTCGGAACCGCGGTCGGTAGAGACGTGCGAGGGAGCGCCATGTTTGGCGAAGACGTGGATGAGGAAGAGACGCGCGAGTTCTTCGGAGGTGATCTTGCCCTTGGTCGGGACGAAGATACCCTGCTTCGAGAGGCGATCAATAATGACGAGGATCGCGGTGTAACCGTTGGACTCAGGGAGCTGTTCGATGAAGTCCATCGAGATCGAGTCCCAGTTGCGAAGCGGAATCGGAAGCGGTTGAAGTCGACCGTACGGCTTGTGTCGTCGAGGTTTACTGCGCCCACAGGTGACGCAGGCCTGGACGTAGGTACGAATCGAGTCGCGCAGGTCGGGCCAGTAGTACTCGCGGGCGACCATCTTGAGTGTCTTGTTTTGACCCGGATGGCCAGCGAGCGGATGATCGTGCTTTTCGCGAAGGATACGAAGGCGACAATCGAGAGCGTTCGGTACGTAGATCCTGCCCTTGAACAGCAAGAATCCATCGTCCGAGGCCGACCAGTTGATCGCGTCATCGGTGCCGAGTTTCGAGCGAATGTCGAGAGCGAGTTCGTCCGAGTCGTACGAGGCGCGAATGTCATCCCGAATGGACTGGGTGTCCATGATCGTGGCTGCGCGAAGGAAAGTCTCTTCAGCATACGTCGCGCGAAGGGAAGCGGCGAACTGTTCCGAAGTAAAAACGGGTCGGAAGTTCTGCGGGTTTGCGCTGGCGTAGCCACCATCCCCCCTTTTGAGATAGACGTCGTGGCGGCGAGTGAGAGCATCGGGTTTGCCGCCGAGTCGACCGGGTCGGAAGCGAATGAGGAGGTTGAAGGTAGAAAGGTACTCGGACCAGCGAGCTTGCCGACGAGTGAGCATCTTCGTGGTAGAGAAATACTCGAGGTTCTTGTGGTCCGTGACGACGTCTATTGGGGTCTCGGCCCCTTCGAGGTAGTGTCGCCATAGTTCGAACGCCTCGAATATCGCGAGTAGCTCCTTGTCGTGCGTGTCGTAGTTGAGCTCGGTGGGAGTGAGCGTGCGCGAATGGAAAGCGACGGGGTGAACAGAGCCGTCCGGGAGGACGTGCGAGAAGATCGCCGCGATCGCGTAGTCGGAAGCGTCAGTCTCGACGACGCGAGGAAGAGCGGGATCGAAGTGGTGAAGGACGGGAGCGCAAGTGAACGCCTTCTTGAGCTCGTTGAACGCAGCGAGGCATTGCGGAGTGAAGTTCCACGTTGCGGTCTTTCGAGTGAGACGAGTGAGCGGGACGACGATATCGGAGTAGTCGTAGATGAATCGTCGATAGAAGTTCGCGAAGCCGAGGAACGACTGGATGTCGCGAACGTTGCGAGGGACGGGCCACTCGAGGAGGGTGGCAATCTTCTTCGGGTCCATGCTGATGCCCTCGGGGCTAATGATGTACCCGAGGTACTCGATGGTGTCAGCATGGAACTCGCACTTCTCGGGCTTACAGAAGAGGTCATTCTCCCGCAGCCGTCGAAGGACCTCTCGAACGTGTTCCTCATGCTTCGAGGGATCGTCCGAGTAGATAAGGATGTCGTCGAGGTAGACGGTGACCGTGACGTCGAGGAGGTCGGAGAAGATGTCGTTCATGAAGCGCTGGAAAGCGGCTGGAGCGTTCGTGAGACCGAAAGGCATGACGAGATACTCGTAGGTGCCGTAGCGCGTTCGAAAGGCAGTCTTCCACTCGTCGCCGGCCGCGATGCGGACGTTGCTGTATCCGACACGAAGATCGAGCTTGGTGAACTTCTTGGCGGTGCGAAGGCGGTCGAGCGTGGACGAGATGAGCGGAAGCGGGTACTTGTCCTTCCGAGTGATCTTGTTGAGCCCACGATAATCGACGCATAGGCGACGAGAACCGTCGGCCTTCTTGACGAAGAGAACCGGGGCGCCACCCGGGGACGATGAAGAGCGAATGTGTCCTTTGCTGAGGTTATCCTGAATGTACTCCCGAAGCGCGAGTTGCTCGGGCTCGGAGAGCGAGTAGATCGGACCGGATGGGAGAGGCTTGCCTTCTTCCATGTCGATCTTGAGATCGTACGGCCGATGTTCAGGGAGTCGATTCGAGGCCTCCTTTGAGAAGACGTCGAGGAACTCGTGATAACACTCGGGGATGCCTTCGCCGGTTTCCGAGGCCGGGTTGGCAGACGCAGAGCGAGCGGGCACCGATGGATCTCGAATGTAGATGGCCGAGACCATCGAGCCGCGAAGTCGACGAGAGGTGTCGAAGGCTGCGGCGCCGATGATCTTGATGTCGACGCGAGCAGCGGCCGCGCGAAGGGCGGTTTCGTCCATCGGCGGTTCGGGAGGCAGAGTACGTGGCGCGGGAGGAGGTGACGACGGAGTCGGAGGATCCGAGTCGAGCGAGAACCCAGGGACGAAACCCGAGGGATCCGAGGGCGAGCGAGACACGAGTGGGGAAAGAGATGCGGTGATGGAACCAGTCAATCCTAGGATTGTAGCGGGCCAACCAGCGGTATCCCAGCACTGCAGAGCAAGTCGGATCTAGAGTGGTGAGGAGGAAGTTGATGATCATCGAAGTTCCGCAAGGGAAGCGGACGGGGAGCGACACGTATTTGGAGATAACACCGCGATAGGAGCCGTCGAAGAGCCGAAGGCGTAGCGGTTGATCGAGAGACTTTTGAGGGAGTCGAAGACTCTCGGCGAACTGAGTATCGAGGAACTGATCTTCGGAGCCGGAGTCGACGAGTGTGCGAAAGGATGGGACAGCGTCGGAGGAAAGGACGACGATGAGAGCGTCTTGATCGGTGAGCGCGGCAGCGTTCAACCGAGTGTAAGGCATCTTGGGCTTGACGCAGTTGGCCCTAGATGCCCGTGGGGAACTGCCCGTTAGTTTTTCGCTTCCGCCGGGGCAGAAGCGGCGGCGCCCGAGGGAGCGGGAGCCGGCGTCGAGGAAGTCGCGGGTTGAGCCTTAGCGGCGCGACCCTTCGACTCGCGATTGTGAGCGGCCTTGCGGCACTCGGACGCGGTGTGGCCGGCGTGGCCACAGTAGAGGCAGAGGTTGTTGTCGAGGCGACGGCGTCGTTCGGTGTCGTTGAGCTTGCCGTTCGAGTTGAGGTTCTTCGCGACGTCGTCCTTCGACTTGGTCGTGGTCTTCGAAGACGAACGGGCCGAGGTCGAGGACTGACCCTTCGAGTTCGAGTGGTTGTTCGAGTTGCCGTTGTTGCCGTTGTTGGAGCGCGCGTTGGACTTGGTGTTTGATCGGGAGCCCGATTGAGGCGTTGCGGTCGAGGTGGTCTTCTGCGCTTTACGGGGTTCGTTCGCGTGCTCGAGAGCTTGCTCGTCCTTATCGATCCAGTAGTTAGCGTCGATGCTAAGAGCGAGCGCAGCGAGTGGCGTCAGAGAAGCCGGGCGTTGAGCTACTTGAGCAGCGAAGACAGATTTGATGCGGCGAGGGAGTCCGCGATAGAATTGCGAGGCGAGTGCAGCGTCGTCCCAGCCGAGCAGTTTGGCGTATTCGTCGAACTGGAGCTTGTAGCGGGCGACCTTGCCGTTGTCGGCCATTTGCAGTCGTCGAATCTTGACTTCGGCGCGTTCGCGTTCGTTCGTGACGCCGAAGGTGATCGTGAGTTCGTTCTTGAATTCGTTCCAGTCTTCGAGGAACTCGTAACCGGGAGGCGGATTCGGGACGAGAGGAACGTAGCCGCCCCACCATTCCTTCGCCCGACCCGAGAGATAGGTCGCGGTGAAGAGAATCTTCTCGCGGGACGTCTGGTACTTCCGAGGGTTGGCGAGGAAGTAGGTTTCGCAGTCGATGAGGAATCCGCGAAGTTTGTTGGCGTTTTCGCCGTCGAATTTGTCGGGTTTGGCGGCGTCGATGCGAGAGCCGCTATCGCGGTCGACGAAGTAGACACGAGGGACGTTGTCGTGTTGATCGTGGAATTGTCGTTCGCGATCGACGTCCGAGTCGTAGCCGTCCGACGGAGGGTCGAAGGGAGGTCCCGGGGGACCAGGGGGATCGTTACCGCCACCACCGCCCCCACCGCCGCCACCTCCGGGAGGAGGGTTCGGAGGGTGCGAGCCGTGCGAGTGGTGCGAGTGGTGCGAGTGGTGCGACGAGGGCGAGGGAGCACCTCGATGACCACCACCGCCACCGCCGCCTCCGCCGCCTCCGCCTCCACCGCCGCCACCTCCGCCGCCTCCTCCGCCACCCCCGCCGCCACGCCGGGGCGTGTTAGGGGTGCCGGATGGGAAGAAGCCGCAGAACGACGAGGAGTGCTGCGAAAAGCGAGGAGTCGAGCGAGAGCCGGTGTACGGAACGAGCGCGAGAGGGTGTCGAGAGCCGAGCGAGTGAGTCGAGGGATGCGAGGGCGATCGCGTCGTGTGACTTGAGGGAGGGTAGGAACCGCTCGGGTCCGCGCGTAGTGTGGACTGGGCCGGCGAGAAACGCGAGGTGTGAAGCGAGCCGGAGAGAGTGTGTTGCGAGAGGATTTTGTCATCATCGTTCGGCGGTTGCGAGTGCCGAGATGATCCGAAGCGGCTAGTGCCCGACATCAAGACTGATGGCGAAGGCGTAGCCGGCTGAGGAGGTTGTTGGTCGCGAAGACGAGCCTGACGACGGGCTTCGCGAAGGATAGCGTCGGGGGAGTCGAGTAGAGGATGAGGTTCTTCCTGGTTTCTTCTGAGGTTCTGTCGAGTCCCAAAGGCCATACAACTCGAGCGGAGCTCGAGTTACGAAATACTGTTAAGCCTGCTGTGCCTTGGGGGTTTGGTTGCAAGGATAGTCGAACGTCCGGGCGCAAAGAACACTCGAACGAACAACTAGAGCCTTCGGTGCGTTATTGAGCACACCGGCTACGTCGAGTAGCACGACCGAAGGGACCGCGAGCAGCAGAGGACTCAGACAAGTAAGTCGGGCGAAGGGAGAACCCAGAGGCGAAGTCGAGAGAGAGAGAGATAGAGTGTGCGAGGGGCACGACTATGTCGATTTCGTAACTGGGGAGCTGGATACAAAGTCGAGGGTCTTTTATACCTGGGGAGGTGATCCGATGTACTCGGAGTGTATCCTAGAGACGAAGGAGAGGGGCCTCAGATCAATAGAGATCGTCGTCATCGGCCGATAGGATGAGTAAGAGCGAGTGGGTAAGGTATCGGGGGATCGGACGAATGACGAGAGGCGAATGACGAAGACGAGTGGAGCGAACCGGATATGAACACTATCGATACAGTAGGGACAAGGCGAGTTAGGTGGATGTATGCGAGTAAGGAGAGAAGCTAGAGAAGTGAGGGAGAGGTCTAGAGGTAGAGGACGATGAGGAGAACATATCCCAAGCATATGAACACGAGGGGAGATAAGCCGGGTATTCGGGAGCTTGACCGAGTTGACCGAGTTGACCGAGTGACGTAGAATGACGCCGAGTGATGCCGAGAGCACGTGAGGTCCGCGGACCGGGGCACGGGCGTAACATGCACCATATGCGCTGCCTCGACCTGCGCATCTCGACTGCCGCTATGGACTCGAACGGCATTGCGTTCTTCGCGCGCGCTGCGCCGCTGCTCGAAACGCTGTCCTGCGGCGCTGGCACTCTGTCGGAAATTACGCCCAACTTCCTTGGCAGCGTGACGAGCAGGCTGCATACACTCACGTTGCCTGGCCCGATTTTCCCACGGACATGCCCGGCGCTGGCAAACGTGACACGGCTGACGACGACGGCGTCGCTCATCATGAACGACGATACAAGCTACGCCGTAATATTCTTGCCTCTGTTCGACCTGTTCCCGCACCTCGTCGAGCTGTCGATTATGGATATGTACCATGTTTTTGGGCTTGACTGGCTCCCGTCGACGCCCGCTCCGAATTCCTTGCGCCATCTGACGCTCGCCGGCCCATGCAACGCCCTGGAGTACCTCCCCCGCTTTCAGGGCGCGTATACCGACACCGTAAATCTGCATATACTCTCGACTAAGCAATTTTCGTCTGGGTCTTATCGGGACATGGAACGCGCCGTCGAGCTGGAGCTCGCGGAGCCGCACGGCCAGGACGCCATGCACCTCTCGCTTCGCTGCCAGCTATCCTCCTGCCAGCAACGGATAGAGATATCGTTCCCATCCGCGACGAACTGGCGCGCCGAGTCTTACACGCGCATCGCCGACTTTCTCGCCCGCCATCGCCTGACGCACATCGAGCGCATGACGCTGCCGCTTCCCGCACTCGGCTACTTCATCCGAGTGCTCGTGAACGCCCCATCGCTACACGAGGTCTGCATCGTTGCCCAGGAGCAGGACGGCGTCTTCCCATGGGAACTCCTGCTCCATCTCCCGCGCTTGCCGGCGTCTGTGACGTCTGTCGTGCTCGAGGTCTCATACGACCCAACGACGCAGCCTAAGGCGCTGGATCTGGCGCTTTTCTTGGAACATTTCCGTCTGGATTCTCCTGGCGGCTTCGGGGCGACTCTCAAGGCTGGCGTCAAGTACATTGTGCAGGGGTTCCCTACGGAGTTGCTGCGCCTCGGAGAGATCGACATCCCAGGGTTGACATTTGGACCCGCCCCGGTTGCGGAGACTAAATCTCGTGGGCATGCAGAGACGTATCCCGCTCATTCCGAAGGAAGATCAGGAACTTGATATGGTCGTGTTGTGTGCGGGTCCAGTTGTTGGCCCGGATACGGATGTTCGCGTCTGATCTAACTTACCTTTTGCGCAACTACATCTTCTAGGCAATGGTTGAGTTGAAAGACGGCGATCTGGGGTGAGATACCTGTCTTTTCGTACACGGACACGGTATATGGCAGCAATTCAGACCACATGGACGAGGGGAAAACACAGAACTCGTCGAAGAAGAATATGCTTCCCAAGATGACCATGCTTCAGCTCCGAGTCAACGACTAGCGCGCTATTCCACTGCATTGAGGCAGGCCATGAGAACAGGTGGACGCTGCTTTGACTGCGCACCTCGGTTGACAAAGGATCACGGTCTCTGAGACGGGAAATAACGGGGATCCTTGGGCGCGTCGACCGTCGAGCCCCGCTGCACACCGTACTTCCTTGAGTTGGGGCGTTCAAGCTTGCGAGGCTCTGACTTCTTGGGCGGTGTAAAGAATGATTGCTGCGCTCGATCTTGAGCCTGGGTTGACGCCGGCCCTTGGGTAAGTGGATTCTCGCGGCCTGGGGGCGGCGCTGCAGTCACGGGCCCCGGCGGCGAGGTGGAGGCCTGAGGCAGAGGCGCGTGTGCGCTTCGAGTCGGCGGATGGCCCGACGGATTGCGGCCGGGCACGACTACCAGCTGGGCACTCGGCGTGGGCTGCCGCTGCGTAGGCGCACTCCCCTGCTGCGTCTCTGGTGGGTCGACTTTTCTGGTGGACATCTCCGATAAGTCTCAACTGTAGCTGCGGGCAGGATACAGAGAGATATCAGCCAACAGGTACTAGCACACAACGAGGGAGTACCAACGGTGGTACCAAGGACGATGCCCAGCCTTTGCGGAACGGTGTCTATGTATTGAGGAAGGCCGTGTGAGTCGCGTCTCTAGCTGTGGGGAGCGGGCAAAGGCAAAGCTTGACAGTGGTGAAGAAGGGACTCCGTCCTTTATCATCGCTGAAGCCTGCTGCAAGATCGCCCAAATAAGGACCTTGCTGTTCTTCTACTTCGAACGTTAAAGTCTGCGAAGGAGACTACTGTTGTGCCTATTGGGGAAGTATTTGAGTGCGGATTGGCGTACTTGCCGTTTCGACTAATGGGGAAGCATTCGAGTAGGGATTCGCGTCGCGATTTACGCAACAACACGTGCTGCCTTATGATTTACCACATCTTAGGTGCACAGAGGGAAGCGTTCGAGTACGGATTCGCGTCGCGATTTACGCGACAACACGTATTGCCTTACGATTTACCACATTGTAGGCGTGCAGAGGGATGGGGAAGCATTCGAGTACGTCGCGATCTAGGCAACAACACGTGTTGCCTTACGATTTGCCACACCTTCGGCGCGCAGATCTGCACGGCCGCTATGTATCTTCGCGTGCGGGATTTCCCCGCATGCAGCCAAATTCCTTTCTTCTTCGTCTGCGGATTTCCTGTAGTCTGTCTTCGCGTGCGGATGCAGTCTATTTCATATCTCCGTCTGCGGACTTCCTAGAGTATCTTCGCATGCACACTATACAATGCGCAGTGCGCACGAAGACCACATCCGCACACGAAGATAGATGCAAGATGACGTGTGTGTGGAATCCAAAAGAGGGTGCTTGGCTGTTTGCCCTCCAACGTAAACAGAAACATCTCTTCTCACCACCACTGCCCAGAAAGATTGCTCATGCGGCCCTGGGCCATTATGTGCGGTGCCAGCAATTTGTTTGCATCAGGAAAACGTCACTCCGCGCATGACCGCGCTCGGCGCACCAGAGCGGGGCGAGTATATACCATTTCTGTGAGAGTGAGACAGTGACGTGGCATTGACAGGTGAGCGCCTACGCGCGTGCTGTGCGGAACTGATTCCGTTTCATGATCCCGCCCGACGCCTCAGCTGGCCGACCGAAGAGGCTGCAGCGTCGACCGAGCGCGCTCGTGCGATGCGCGAATCCAGGGGTGGTTGGGCGAACCACACAGCGCCAAATAACGCGCTCGCGCTTTCCTTTCGACCGCAACGCCGATATCGTTATTCCGCGCCATGCTCGACGCGTACATGCCAGACAACGCGTCATTTTGCGAGCCTAACTTGGAGTCGAGCACCGAGTCGCCCGTAAGCACATAGGTCGCGCTATTTCGACGTCCTTGCTCACTGCCTTCTGTTTGATTGGGCTGCACAGTACACTGAGCACCAGGTCTCCGATTGTAAGTAAGATCCTCCAAAATCTCTGTATCTCGAGCTCTGACTACTACCGCTGACCCAGGGCTGCAAAATATCGCACATGGCCCTGACTCTGGGCCGCTGGACGCCGCGCTATATGACTACCACCGGTGCGTCGCAATTTCTCACTTGGCGCGCAAAATATGATCTTACGCGAATTGCCAGGCTTGCGCACCACGCAGATGCAACGGTATGGATATTTTATGTGCGCTTCGACTTTCTGACGCTGTTCTTAGGACGCTTCTTTCATCTTCAGCTCTGCCGACTATCCATCCGTCTTGCCTGGTACGTAACTCGTAGTGTTTCCCTCTCATTTATTTTGCGCTAACTCGCGCCTCGCATCCGCAGATCCTTTTGGTGTAAAAAGGCCCTCTGTAGGCGCAGCTTCTGGTTCGTATTTAGATTTCGGTGCTGTGCGCCCTCGTCTCACAATACAGTACGATTCCTCACAGATTTTCCTTTTCTTGGTGCGAAATATTTCCAAATCCATCATTTCCTGACGGCCAGTGATGCCAGATAATTCAACTGTCGCACGTGACGCTGGATCGCTTGCTCCAAATATCATGCATGGTTTTGGTACGCTCTGCCGCACTTGTTGAACTACCACGCACACGCATCTGATCGCCAATGGTGTAACAAAGCCGACGCCATCGCTACCGTATGCTAATTTGCCTGGCGGCTCCTGGCCTGGTACGCACAGATTGATTTTGCTTTACGCACTGCAGTGTCTCATGCATCTTCAGACGTGGATAGTGCACTCCACCTCGGTGACTCGAGTGAACCCAGCAGTCCCAGGTCTTCGTCTCCGGTAATTCCGGATCCGTCCTGGGCACGACCTTCTGCTGCCCGTTCGCACGGCACGGGAAATCGATAAAAGTCACAGCCATGTGCTCGGTACAGCGTGTCGAGACGCTTACTTCCATACCAAGAACATGGGCAGTCCCGCGTGGCGAGGTTGCATACATCCTCGACCTCAGCGAGGCTGCACGGATAAATCCAAGACTGTACAGTGACGCGAGCGGCGCGCCGATCTCGATGATTAAGGCAATCCAGCGCGAGGTACGTGACCACGAGTGCGCAGACTGTTCGACATTTAATCCCGGGATAGAACCAGGACTCGTGGGGGCGGGGCTCAGGGGGGTCCAAGAAGGCCCAAAATGCTCTTGTTGTCGACCTCCTTGGCGGGGTTCCCTGCCAGCGACTGAAACAGCAGTGTAATGGCATATTTATTTGTTCGCATTTCGATACCGCACGTTTGTCTCATTACGAGCGCTTCGAGCCCGACAAGGACGATTTCCGAGAGATCTGGAATCGCGAGCGCGAACAAAACGTTCGCATTGCAAGTTCAGTGGCAGGGCTTACTGCTTCGTATGTTTCTCTTACTGGATATAACGTCGGGTTCTTGATCAAAACCCACAGCTTTTACAACGTCGAGACGCGCCGACGATGCAAAGATGGGTGCACTGGGCCTCTTCAAATGCGCGGGCTGGGCGAGGTAGTATTTGCCGTGTTCACCGCTAGTCGCTAGTTCTTGCTCATAATGCTTCAGAGGTCTTTCGACGGGAAGATGTGGCAGATTTGCTGCCCTGGATGGTCGTCGCAACACCCGCTCGCCCATCTTACAATACCGATTCCCCGTCAAGTTGACGAAGATTTGCTGCTCGATCTCTTCAAGAACGGCTCCATCGGTGACGAAAATGCGAGCGCAGTGGACGGGAAGTGCTTTCACATGAATCATCCACGCGTTGGAAAGAAAGAGAAGCATTGCCGTACGTTTCACTCCTGTTTCTGCCGCTGCCAATATCACTTGCTCACTCGCCCACATAGCATATGTGCACATAGATCCATCGTCAAAGATTTCTCGAGGTGTTATGGGCACATGAGTGTTCGACAACAATCACCATCTTCGCTCCGCTTGACCCTTCGATACGCAAGGCGGTCGTCATTCTCAAGGGCCCGCACAGTCATCCTGCCTTCCCCGACCACTTGCAAGCCGGGGCTGATGAACTCGACGTCAAGGCCTGCGTGTGACTCATTGGTAGTCCCCGCACCGCCGCCTGGAGAGCATTCGGCGGCCTTGCTAACCGACAGTAAGAATTCCCCGAGCCCCTCTACTCGCGTGGGCGGCGACTCGGAGACAAACGACAGCTGCAGTGACTCGAGCGGAGGAACGCAGATCAGATGCATCAGGAAAACGTCACTCCGCGCATGACCGCGCTCGACGCACCAGAGCGGGGCGCGCCCAAGTTCTATGCCCCCCTGTTTGCTGTTTGGAGAGACCAGCCACCGCTCTGGTGCGGCCATTAGCGCACCATGCCTTCGTATGTCTACATTATACGGAACCATAACTCTTGCTTCTGCACTGGGTGGTCCTTAAATTGAGCTCAGCTCAGGCAGGAGGCGGCAGCTGCTCTTGCGATCTCAGAGGTTGCAATGCTTTTTTTGATCTCGACGAAGCGAATGTGTGAGAAAAACTGATATATTCGCACAAACCAAGCAGGCAAGACAGCACCAAGGTGGACGCATATGATACACGGTGCGCGCAGCGTATATAGATCGGCGAACCTAGTCGAATGCTTACCGCGACGCTACTTGGCGTTGCTCTGTAGAATTTCCACAGTGTACCGACGCGATATAGAGCGGCTGCCCAGGGAAAATCAATAACCCGACAATGTACGAGAGATTGCCAGCGAGACGTACCGAATGAATGCATTGGTGGGTGGCTAGACTCTGAGAGACGCGACACTACGCAGAATTAGAAAAAGAACAAGAAATGAACAGTAGCAGTGTACATACCGAAGGTATTGGTGCGATCTGCAGCGGCCTGACGCGAGATGGAACGAGACGATGATGGCAATCTAGGAAGAGCCAATCATGAGTGGAAATCATGAGAGACTCGAATGACGTTAAATGAGTAACATACCGGCTTGGTGGGCTGGTGAACCATCATGCACGTCGTCCGCTGCCGCTGGGAAAATGTACATAATAGGTTAGAAAAGCTCGAATACCAAATGCACAGAAGCATGACCTTGTATGAAGCTTGTGGCCGTAGTAAGGCAAAGCTGGCGAGCATGGTCGATGTGCAGCAATCGACGATTGAGGTGGGCGTCCAGGTGGAGGTACGAGGTCAAGAAGCATTGAACTCCGACCCGACCATCGGCCGGAGGTTTGAGGGTTTGACAGATTGAGCTATCAGTTCCTGTTCCTGACTTCCCAGTCAGTAGACAAAGTTCTGACTGTGGGACTTAGCCTCTCAGCGACAGCCATGATGAGACGGAGACTCTAGCATGTATTCTCGTTTACTGTATGGTTGGATGCTTGCCCATATTGTCGACACTGCGACGCTGCGACACAAAACGCCACGAACCTGGTTGCTTCGTAACAGAATTGCTTCTGCACATATCTCCATCTTGTAGCCGCTGTATGACTATGTAAAAGCGACGTGAGGGCGCCGGTTGAAAGGAAACCTACATACAAAGATGAGACCGGCATGTGCGGGATGTACGATCTCCGGCGCTTGAGATCAGCTGGTTGCAGCTCTGGCAGCACTGCAGTGATGGTTTTTAGCTTTCTACGCTACGGGAGTGCTGTTGGCGAGCGTTCTGACGCATCCGGAGGCCCGAGAGGTGAGTAGAGTTGCCTGGAAGCCACCAACCCGAATGAGACGGGCTGTGGCATCAGGCATCAGTGCACGAGCCACTAGAGTTTACTTAGGCCGCAATAGGGAAAAACGCGTTTTCCTGATGTGCGCCGTCCGAAGGGTGGCGAGGAGAGGTTTTCAACGCGGGTGTGACACTGGCAGGCTGGCTCCCGCGCGTGAGACGGAAGCCAGTTGCAGAGGGCTAAAGAGGTGAGACGGGCAATGCGAAATGCGGCAAGGCTCATATGAGACCAGCAACTTGAAGGATCGGCCCGAGATCAGGGCTGGATTTTTGCGGGTGTAGATCCGGACTTGAAGGCCTCCGATGTCCACCGTCCAACGCGCTGGATGACGGTGTCAGGCACTCTGCCGAGCGCGAGGATGGAGTGACGGCGTATGTCGGATGGGAAGTTACGAGCAGGAACTGGCGAGCGACTCGGAGACAGAAAGAACAAACGGTCGAACGCAGCGCGTATATCGCGCACGGTCCGACTTCATAAAGCTCGCGAAACGATCGTCTAGCCAACAGACGTTGCCATGAGTTGCCAACGGGTGCGCCGCTGACGGTCTGAACGTCCTATTGGACAACCAGTTCTCCGAAGGCGAGGGTCCAATCAAATTGATGCTACATATGTATTCCCGTTCCAGGTAACTTGACACAGCGCAGATCTGAGATCCCGGCATCTAACTGATGCAAGGGAGGCGGCTCGGAGAGAAATCGAGCTGCGAGGTTGGGAGCCAGGACGCAGCGTGTGACACATCGCGAAGGTACATAGCTGCATCCCCATTGGACGGCGCAGTCCGGTCATGTCCAATTCAATTGCAAGTTGCTTCTCCGAGGTCGAGCACAGCGAGCGTTAACCTGTTCCCAGTCCAGGTAGCACAGCCTGCGATGCGAGGCTGGGAGCGAGGATGGAGCTGTTTTCTGTCATACGACGCAGTGAGCACTGGCAGCCAGAGTTGCGCAGAACACTATTGTACTGTATAGCGCGTACGACGGTTCATACTTACCAACGGACGGGTGGTCTGCGTTCCCATTAAGTTGGACAGCGCGCCGTCCGGTCGGTCACGACGCATACGTGCGAGGGGCCAATGCTATTCCCGTTCGAAGATCCTATGTGGCAGCTCGGAGGTACGCCAGGGAGCAGGAGGACAAGGCTGGACGGATGACGCGGTCATGCGCCATGCACGCGTGACCTCCAGTCAAAGTCTTGCGAACGGTTGAGATCCGAGGGCGGTGCCAAGACGTTGTCTATGCTCGCTGGACGGTGTCGGCCGACGACTAGGACGGGCTATTAGAGGGCTAGGACAGGAGTAGGATGAGGAAGGAGAGAGGAGGGGGGAGAGGAAGAGGAAGGACGATGCCGAGAGGGGGTTGGTGCCGTAACGGTTCAATGGGTGAAGAACGACTGAACTCGGATGGCGCGAACGTGACCGCACATGTCGTAAGGAATCCGCGTAGCAGGAGGGAGGAAGGTATAAAGCCTGCGCGGGTCAGCTGCTCGTGCGCTCCCCTTCCCACCCAACCGAAACGAAGGATGGCAGACACCGCGAGCGTCTCTTCATGGCGCAGCGCGAGCACGTTCGTCGACAGGCTCCGGCACTCCTTCTCCTCCTGTGAGTCTCTCCCAGTCCAAGTCAGGCGCTCGGCGTCTCGGCCGACGTCGGACGGGGCTACCCGGCGGTATATAATAAAAGCCCGCCCCGGCCCCTCTCTTCTCTTCCATCCGCTGCAAACGCAAACGAAGCTTATTCTCAAACCGTTATCTGACGCAATGAGCACAGACGCCGCACCGACACAACCCGAGCGCGCCCAGTCGCGCGGCCGCGATGTCGTGCGTTCCTGCTTTCTCCGTGGCTGGCGATGACGATGAGCGATGCTGATGATGGTGGGTGGGCAAGTAGATGAGCACCGGCCGCGGCGGCGCGGGCAACATGCGCCCCGCCTCGGGCTCGCGCGACGCGCGCCCGCTCGACGGGCCGGACGACTTCTCGAGCACGCGCGGACGCGAGCTGCCGCCCAAGCATACCGTGCGTCCGTCCTCCGGGCATCCACCTCATCGCTGACGCTGACTAGGTGACGCATTCCGGGCGCGGCGGCGCAGGCAACGTGCGCAGCCCGTCGCGCGATCCCGAGCTGGAGCGGCGCGAGATGGCGAAGGAGCATGAGCGCATTGTGAGGCATTTGCAGGAGGAGGAGGGCTTGCCGGTACGTTTTTGTGCCCCGTTCTAGGTCCCTTCCCATCTCCCGTCTGTCTGTCCATCCATCCACATACTGTGGCCGTTCCGCTAGTGCTGTCCTGGTGTGCGGTCCCGACCGCGCTCGGCAGGCTCGTGATGGGTTCATCTTCCTGCGCACTGGCACCGCAAACCAACGTTGTCTGCTGCATGCTGCCAGTTGTGGCGTACTGTCGCCCAACGACGAGCTCACATTGGGTTTGCTGTCCGCACCGTCTGCTTAACGCGACCTGTCTCCTTGTGCTCTTGTGCGTCTGCGCTGCCGTAGCGTCTTCTGACATCCTGCTTGCGCGCGCTGGACGCGAGCGCCATCAGGGCTGAGCCATCCCAATCGGGCATCGCGCATTCTCTGTTCGTCTTGTGCCTGTGCCTGCGCCGTCCCGTCTCGCTGCACGCTTTGCTTGCGGTCTGAGCGCGGTCCACATCGCCACTCGACGAGGCCTGCGTCTTGTGCACCTGCACCGTCGCGGACGCGCGAGACACCCCGTGCTTCCGCCGTCCCGCTTGCCACTCAACGGTATCTGACCGCGAGGAAGGCACTTGACGCCGTCCCAATGGGGCATCGCGCAGTCTATTCCTCTTGTGCCTGTGCCTGCAATGTTCCATCTTACTCTCGTCTGCGCGCACCCCCGCATTGCTCGCGCACACCAACGCTGTCACGAAAACTGCCAGACTTGAGCCGTACGACTTGCCTCCATCCCTATCACCGCCTTGCCCGCGCGGACGCTAGGCTAGTAGGCACCCGCTTTGTATGCGGTCTGAGCAGGGCCTATATCGTCCACAGAGCTGTGAGGGCGCTCGACATTCCGCGCTCTGTCTACCCGTCCTTCTCATGCGCGCCTCGTCGTCGCGCGAGACACAGGCAGACACTCGATGGCGATCCATCCCATTTTGGCATCGCGCAGTCTGTTCCTGTGCCTGCGTCGTCCTTTCTTACCGTACAAACACCTCGCGCGCGCGCCCAAATGGCCGAACGCGTGAACTGCCTGCCGTGCTGGACCTGGGACCTGTCGTTGCGGACGAGTCGTCTCCTGCCTGCTACCTATCTTCCCACATCCTCTCGTGCCACCCGCTGCGTTTCTGTCCCCCTCTCCCTTCTCCTTTGCACACGCCGTCTTTCCTACCACCTCAAGCAACTTACTGACGCCCCATCCTCGCGACGCATTGCAGCACTCCTCCGGCCGCGGCGGCGCAGGCAACATCTCGCGCTCACGTTCCCGCGGGCCCGCTCCCACACTCGCCGGCACAGGAACCGGCACAACCACAACTACGACCACATCGGCGACGCACCCGTCGCCGAGCACGGGCAAGGGCGGGTACGGCAATATCAAGCATTCCGGCTCTGCTGGGTACGACCTCGAGGCCGAGCGTCAGGCTGCAAAAGAGGCTGCGGAGGGCGCGAAGCATCATGAGGGCAAAGCGCATTTTCATCTGTTCTCGAGTGGGAAGGGTGCCCCGGCTGGGAAGGAGGTCGCGGGTGAGGAGAGGGTTGGGAAGCTTGCTTAGGGGGATGCTGGGGGATGGTGGAGGGGATGGGGTCGTGGGGGGTGTGGAGATTTGATTGCGTCTGACTGTTTCGTATGTTTTCTGCCTGATATTGTATGTACTGGTACTACTGTCCGACCTCGTCCCCGTCCCCAACTCTGATTCATGTGACGACTTGGAATACTGGTTCTACCTCAATATGATGTGATAAATGGCCTCTAACCGTGCCTATATGTTGGGATATCGCTGTACACTCCGAGTCTGCGTTGAATTAGAAGTTGAACGTGAGGTGTCGACTGCTGATCGCTGACACTCTCAGCTCTGGATGTTTAGATGGTGGAGAGCACTGCCAGAGCAGGTGGGCGTTCAACCTGGTCTAGAAGCAACTCATGACATGAGACGACCGTAACACCCTCGTGAGCTCGCACCAGAACTAGATATTACATGTCATTTGGAATCGCCGGATCCGCGGATAGCCAAGTCGATTCCGAGTCTGGCACACTGTGATACTTGAATTCTGGGACGATGATCGTCTTCCCGTGTGCAATTGCAACTTACCGACGTCGGCGTCCGACTCGATTCGCTCTACGCAGACCGTCGATTTGCTTGTGCAAGTAGCTTACCTACGTCGGATACATAAGTAGTATGCAGTGTGACGTTTCCTAAGTAAAATTCAATTGGGCGGCATGGGGGCTTGGACTTGCGTCCGGAGTGCGAAAGCAGGATTTGACTTCGTGACTCGGATCTACATTGGAGGACTGGTATCCCGATTCCCGAGTGCACGACAGGACAAGGACAAAGACTGCCGGGTAGTGCACTGCGTCGGCTCGGGATTAGTGATTCGTGACGGAAAAATGAGATAATGTAAAATAAGAAAAACATTGCGAGGTCCGGCATAGTTCCCCCGCCGGGAGTCGAACCCGGGTCGCGTGTGTGAGAGACACGTATCTTAGCCGTTAGACTACGAAGGAGATGATGGAATCCTCAGTTATCTATTTGCGATCAATGCACTTGCTGTTGTTCAAAGATGATCGATGAGGCGTGCTGCCGGACGGATTCAGCTTGCCGTCGTAATCTAGTAAAATACGTTCTCACACTCTGAGACTCTGTTCACTTTTTACTTACTTATGTGCTGCGGAAAGGGCTCGGAGTGCCCAGGTTGGATGCTGGAATCGCTGAGTCGGAGTCATGCGGCCGGCGTAACTTCGACGCGGTGTTGTCGCCGAATCTTGGCTCCCGGAAGGACATTCAGATTCGGGGAAAGTGCGCCGAAATGTCTAGGCTGGGCGATGGTAGAGTCAGACGTCGGATGTTCGTTGTGGTCAATGGGCCCGGGCCAGGATCGCGAATGGTTACTGCCAGTAGCGGGTGAGAGCGGGACAAGAATGCGGCGCGGGAGATCTACATAGAGACGCAGACAATGTTAGGTCCAACTTGGATTGCATTTTTCAAACGGAGGGAAGACTAGTACCCAGTCGTTGTTTGCGGACGGTTGCGACACCGCCCGGGGGCGCGCACATCGGGGAAGGTCGCATATGCGGATGAATATGGGGAGAGAGTCGCAGGTACGTGCAAGACCGACGACTGCGAGTGTATTGAAGGACCGCTCTATATTGCGGAGCTACGTGCGAGCGGCGGGAGTAGGGCAATTGGGGGAAGTTTCTGCGGTAAGGTCGGACGGACAGAGGTAAGCGCGCGCAGACGCTGTTGTGTTGGCGAATAGACAGCGTCACCCCTGAGTCTGACATTGCGCAGCAGCGAAGAGCCGCATTCTTTCCGAGGTCCAGAAAGGCATACAGAAGGGCTGTAGTCCTTCAAACATGTTGTTGTTGTCATCGAGTTGTCCACTGCCAACTTAGGGAGCGCGAGGAATGCTAATGAGGGGCGGCAGAGCAGATGTCATCGCCGAGAAAGTATCAAGCATATGAATGAGAATTATACGCATGCGGTTCGTCCTCTCTAAGTGGACAGCCAGGCAGCACCAGGCTTGGGGGGGAATGCGTGCTGGACGGATTTCTGTCCAAAAAGAAAATCACAGGAGCAGGCGCGGACGGGCGACTTTGCGTGGCAGCACTTGCAGCTGTTCTCAGATGTCAGAGAATTTCTACAGCTCTGAGTGTTTAGGCCCTCTTCGGCAGGAGAATCTGTATGGTGAAGTGAAGCATCTCGTTGTAGCGCAAATCCACCAGTCCGAACACACACACAACCAGAGAATTTGCTGACATTGGCAAACAGCGAGCCATTCGAAGCGATCACGAGCTGGAATATCCCGCGCTGGTTCGCTCGTAATTGCTTCGAATCGCGCGTGTCGGATTTCGCTGAGCATGATGCATGATGGTGGGAAGAGGCAAGAGACGTTGCGGAGGTTGAACTTGCCGCCATGTCTTCTTCCGGCTACCATGATGAAGCTGACGATCTGGATCTCGCGCTCGCAGCGCACGTAGCGCAGCTTTGCACTGTGCTCGGACGACGAGTGCGGACGGTATCAGAGTACGCAGCCCATCTTAGGTCGCACGGCTCAGTCATCAATTAGCCTGCAGTGCGAACGACGCCGAGGTAGTCGCGCAGACTCTACTGCGCAATTTTGCGGTCAGCATACGCGAAGTCATGAGCGGTTGGAACGACTACAACTCGGCGTGGCGCATGCCGCCCGAGATTCTCGCTGCTTGCTGCCGATTTCTGAACTTTCGCGACCGTCTGGCTGTTTCGCAGGTAGCCCGCTCGTGGCGTGCGACTGCCTTGCAATTTCCCGGCTTGTGGTGTGATATCGAGCTATCGATCTACATGAAGGGCTCGGAACATCTCCTGGACCTTGCACTGCAGCGTTCGGGCAACTGCGCGCTCACGCTGTCATTCTCGAATCGCGTTGCCGCGGACCTGATCACGCCAATGCCGTCCTCCACTTATCTCGACATGTCGCACGCAGATGCGGCCGTCGACGTCCTCGCGCCGCACATGCACCGCGTACGCGCCCTCGTCTGGTGCCGCAGCCTCGACTGGCCCTGCCTCCTGCGCCCCGCGCCGATGCTCGAGGAATTCCGTTACGAGGAGTCTTGGCCCATCCCTGAGCAGCTCTTTGGGGGTATACCCGGAAAACTGCACACGCTGTCGATTCCGGTGCTGCGCCTGCCCGCCAGCTGTCCTGCGCTGTCGACCGTCACTTCCCTTACGTCCAAATTGCCGTACCACGAGGAAGAAGCCCTGCATCTGCCCCGCCTATCTGAGATGTTTCCTGTACTCGAAGAGCCTTCCCTCGCGGGCATGATAGGCGCGATGCCGCATTGGCTCCCTGTGGGGCCTGCTCCTGAAACTCTCACGCGGCTGTCCCTGGTCGATTACGATCATGATATGGTGGCAGCTTTCACGAGGTGGCAGACCGAGCGACTCAAGCGCTTTCACATTCAGACGTTCGGAGTGCCTCCTGCCGGCAATCTATCACCGTTTTTCGACGGTGCGCTCGAGTTGACTGTTCGCTATGACCCTTTGCGGTCGCTTGTTGAATTTTCAGTTCGAACTGAGAACGGGGCAGATCACACGCTCGAGACGGTCTGGTTCCAGGTCGAGCTAGACGCAAACCCGCTCTTCCTGCTTGTTACCTTCATACATGATCTAGCACCCAGCTTCAGTCGTACCCGCACTGTCAGCATTCCATTGGACGTGCTCGATTTGTATTCCACCGGCAGCTGCACGATGTCTTTCCCCGCTCTGGCGCATCTCACCGTACTCATCCAATGTTCAGAAACGCGTAGTGCGTCTTTTTTCCCTTGGGATGTGCGCGCACCGGGTGTTTCTGCGTTCCTGCGTGATCATCCGCTCGAATCACTCGAAGTGTTGTTTGCTCCTCCACCCGCGCGACCAGAGGGGCTCAGGGAATTCTTGCTATCGGTCAGGACGGTCTTTCAACAGACTGCTCGTCGAGCGGGCCAGAAAGTCGTGGTGCGGGGATTAACAACTGGCCATGTGCAGGCCTGCGTCGGCGTCGAAGTCGAGTTTATCCTAGCTCCGTCAAATGCCGCATTGGCGTAAGCCGCGGTTCTATTGACAGAAGAGACGGATGACGAGGATAGTCGCTCCCTCCACGTCCGGCAGTCTGCAGCACCTGGTCCACACCATGTCGATTATATTCTGAAATGCACTGAGCCTGCAGGCTGGCAGTCCGTCGCTATTGAATCCTCCCCTGGTTCTCTACTCTTATTCATCTCCACTTCAATACACGGTCGTCATATTCTCATCGCGTGTCGGCCCTGCAGCCTTCGGAACCGCGATTTCTTGTTTCAGACTTGCGGACAGAAAGAGCATGATAGCGGGCCTGAGTGCTAGGTTCATGTCCGGGACGTGATGGTCTTCTTGCAACTGGCGACTGGGGGATCACGATGAAACGGCAACGGACAGTAAATCTATGCGCCATAAATGGACGAGAGGCGCTGCAAGCAGGACAGCGCAGAGCAGGTGAAGGCGATTTTCTGTGTACTCTGCCAGTGAGTCATCGAACGCGGCAAAGTCGACAGTCTGATCATGCCGAAACCATGCACTCATGGATCTCTGCGTCCCAGATATTGTGGGAGTTGGCATGTTCCTGCGCGACCATCCGCTCGAGTCCCTAGAACTTTCCTTTGCGCGACCGCCGACGCACCCGCACGGCCTCAAAGTGTTCTTGGTGATGGTGCGCGCGGCGTTCAGGGTGTCTGGCCGCCGGCCGGAGCGACGAGTTATGGTGCGAGGTTTGCCGTCCAGCCTTGTGCGCGCGTGTCTGCCTCTGGACGTCGAGTTCATCAATACGCCTGACGTTTCGCACCTTTAGGCTGCTGTCTCGGTCACCGGTGACGAGGAGGACCGTCGTGATCGTAATTTGTACTCGAATCCAGCTAGTCGTCCAGCTCGTACCGCGCGATAATGGATCCTCGTCGCCATTCTTCCGCCGTCGCATCAGCCACCCTTGATCCCACAAGGTTGTATGTGATCCTGAATAGACTGGCAATGCTGACCAGGCGAACAGATACCGACTGTGCTATTCAAGTCTTACATTAAGATGCAAACATAGCGCCCGCCCAAATCTCAAAATCACATTACATATAGCAGAGCTGAGCTCTTGACGGACAATTAGGCCCAGGAGCAGCACGAGGTCATGGTCGAGTTTCAACTGACGAAATGCGGTTGCAGATGGCCCCGAGCACCCGGTCGATCTCGGCTGTGCAGATCGCCGCGTGCGTTTAAAGGTCTCCCGCCGATGGCACTGCAAGTTCGCTTCTGCACCTTTCACCTTCACCGTCACGAGTCTCATGTTCGTTGCGCGGAGCATCCTCGCGCTCGCTGCTGTCGGTGCCGTGCAGGCCGTCAATATTGTGATCTCTAACGATGACGGTGCGCTTTAGCGACGAACGATCTCCGTCTCGTTGTAGCTGAGCCGCGCTTGTGCTAGGTTGGGCGACGGCCAATATACGCGCGGCCTTCAGCGCGTTGACCAGCGCGGGGAATAAGGTACACTGCAACGCGTGTTTTTGATCACAATCGTTCCAGCTGACCATGTGCCTTACTGTAGGTCGTGTTGTCAGCGCCAGCATCGGGCAAGAGTGGGAGTGGCTCCCTCGACCTGCCCGCCGTACCCGTCCTTCTCGGATGCCAGTTCGACTCCTGCCCGCCCCTTTCGCCTTCCCATGGCTTCAACGCGTCCAATCCGCGCATCAACTACGTGAACTCGTTCCCGTGCGTCTTGCCCAGCCTATGATTGCCAGCTCAGCACTGATTTGATACTGGCATGTGGAGGGTGACCGCGACGCTGTACGGCGTGCACACGCTCGCGCCAAAGTTCTTCGCCGGCGCGGCGCCGGACCTCGTCGTTACGGGTCCCAACGTGGGTGGCAACATCGGCTTTGTTACCGATTTCATTTCCGGCACAATGTGAGTGCCGGAGCATCTGAGAGGAATACGAGCTGAATTCCGCATCGGATAGTGGCGCGGCCAGCGCAGCCGCACTGGGGGGCATACCCGCCATCGGCTTCAGCGGGCAGACCGGCTCGCAGGAGGACTCGTTCCTTGCACTGCCCACCGCGTACTCGGGTGTTTACGCGAGCCTCGCGACGGCGTTTGTCCAGCGCGTCGTCGCGGCGGGTAAGCCGTACCTCCCGGCCAACGTCATTCTCAGTGTAAACTTCCCCGCGGTCGACAAGAATGGCGGGTGCACGAAGCCGAAGTTCGTGCTGACGCGTCAGACGAGCGCGAATTTGCTTGGGAAAGATGTACCCACGTGCGGGAGCGACCGCCTCCCGACAGAGGCTAGCGTCATCAACGGTGCAGGCTGCTTTGCGAGTGTTACGGTGCTGGATGCTGCTGGCAAGGTCGACGCGTGTGCAGCGGACCAGGCGAAGGTTCTGAACAAGTTGGGCTCTCTTTTGGTTTGTCTTCCACAGTAGCAGGGTGCTAACATATTCCCTTCGTATTTTTGTTCATGGCACATGCGTTACAAATGATACTATACCTCTTATCCCTAGTTCTTGCCTCGGTGTTCACCTGCAATCAGCAATCCGCCGCCGACCGTTCGGGTAGACCAGCAACTCGGCGCTTGAGCGTCGTCGGAGCCCGGCAGTAAATCTTCGTTTCGTTGAACTCAAAACTCAACCTTCATCACATTGTGCAGCTGCAGTATAGCACCCCACATGGGCACTCAACTCGACATTGCCGCTGCGCTGCAGCTGCACCGCAGGCGAGCCGTGTTGCCTCTGAACATTCCCCCGCAATGCTCCTGCTGTCAACAGCCATTGCATGGTACGCCGTCCATCGTAATGACAATAAGTCATTGCAGACTAACCTTGAACGTAGTCCAATTTGGCCGCGTCTGGATCACCCGTGCTCAGCGCGCGGCATCGTCTGCTCAGACTGCGACTCCTCAGCCGTGGGCATTGGCTGTCGCCCGCCACATCGGTTCGTTTATCCAGCATTAGTGTCTAAAGTCAGCCTCATAGATGATATAGGTGATGCTCCTGCCAGTCCTCGCGTGCAACCTTCCGCTGTCGACGTGGACTCCGGCGACAAGACTCCTATCTCGGCGAGCGCAATTGCCAGACTCGATGCCCGCGATGCTGCTGGGTCTCTGCTTCCCATCCAGACTGATGCTGGTGCTTGCCTCCATGACGTACCCCTGCCATTACCCTCGCCAAACGAGACCTTTGAACACGGCACTGAACAGCAACTGCAGAACTCGACCTCGCAAGACAATCCCGTCGCAACCAGAGCCAGAGATATATATTCCCCATCGATATCTCCAACTCCTCTCGGTGATGACGCTGCAGCAATGGAGCCAGTGTCAATGGATACAAGCAAGGACCGATATTCTGCGGGCGGTCTCGTCTTCAAGTCGATCAGTGCTCTCCCAGAGCATCGCAACTTCTCCTTTGAGGTAAACCAATGCGCATTCCTCTTGTGGCCATTGCTTATTGACATCGCGCCTCTCGAAAGGAGTACCGACTGCAGGCTCGCAAGTGCCGACGGCAGGTCAAACCCATGGACTGCGACTCCCCGGCCTTTATCGCGGCCGCACGGACCGGCCACACGAATTCTACCCTTCCAAATGGTACCCCAATCAACTTGAAGGAGGGACAGAGTGTGGATGGATACTACAGAGAAATCGACGAGGATAAGCTCCCGTCCGTGAGATGGGTCCTCTACAAGTCAATTACGGCGGTCGTCTGCTTCAGGTCGCGCTCGTTTGAGGTCTGTCTTTGAAAGGTTCAGTGGCTTGACGGCGTGCTGATGGTCAACACCTGTGCAGGAGCTGCGCTTTTTCCATTATCAGAGAGGTCGCCTAGATTCACCCTCCACTACTGCTGTGCTCCAGTTTGCAAGCAACTTTCTCCCCAAACAGTACGAAGAATGGGACCCGAACTGCCCCATGCGTCTGCTGCTATACGAATCGGAGGTCGCTAAAGTGGAACTGCTCTTCTGGTCTCCCGAAGTGAGTTCTCTCTTTCTCGTGGATGATTGCGTCTCCTCACGACTCTATGTACTTGCAATTAAATTTCAGGAGCTGAGAGTGATTTATCATAAGAATGAGAATGGACCAGCACCTAGTGCGAGTGGTGTTGCATTTCCCCGGTGGACCGAGTTTATTGGCATCCGCACGCGCGTCCCAGAAGAGCAGGAGATCGACTGTCCTAAACCTGCTATGATTGTGCATACTTCCTCTTCCCCCATTGACCAGAAATCCTTGCCTCCGCCGCCACCGTCGACAGCAACAGTTGCTGGCAGTGATGGCCCGAAACCGAGGTGTGTGGTCTTCTGCGGTATGGCCAATGTGTTGTGCATTCCTCTTACAAAACTTGTTGGACTCGCAGACATGGATGGAAATATGCGACGGGGATGAGTTTCGCGGATGCGAAACGCGCGCGCAAGGCTGTTAAGCGCAAGAAGTATAAGGAGCGACAACGTCAGAAGGATTTGCAACGGCACGAAGCTCAACGATCATATTAGCAAATGAAGCAAGCGCCTGCGTCGGGAGGATACTCGGAGAGTGCGAGCTGTATTTGTCCTTTCCATACACCGCGGAGGATGCAGTACAGTACATAAAAGCATCGTAGGCTAGTCCGTGGTCCGATATTATAGAACGACGTAGAGTTATTAAGGGCCTCTTGTTCTGAACGAGCGAGAGCGGGTGTGCCGGTCAGATTTTCCCTGCACTTGACGTGGGCCGAGAAGTACAATGACTCTCAGTCAGTCAGGACAGTAGAGCTAATTTTTCTTTCAAAGTATTGTACAATACAGTACATTCTTTGGCCATTTTTGCAAACATGGCAGGCCATGGAGTCAGACAGACTCAGCACGTATGCCGTACTCACCGCGGGATGCACTCGAGATGAGGTAAAGCAATACAACCTTAGATAGGTCCGCAAAGTTCCGAATCTAAGCGCCCGCTTTTGCTCCTGCTCATCACCCTCCTCTTGAGCCGAACCTGTGATAGCTATCCTGTGAGTATAGACACATACTGGGCGCCTTTTGCTCATCATGGGTTACAGTCGCGCTGCACACGTGATGCTCAGTTTCGACCTCAGCGATACCACGCACTGGGCGGACCTGCTGAGTGCATTTGGCGCCAGACTGAGCGCCATTGACGAGTACGTTGAACCCTGCGGTGCTCCAGCTCACAGATGGCACTGATATTACCTTTCAAAGAGCGGCTGATGTCGAAGCAATTTTGCAGCTTACGATGACTAAGACTCTGCACCTCCTGCGCCTGGTAGCGTCCGATTGGAATCAAGGACACGACACCTTTCGGAATGTGCTGTCCCCCGAAGTTTGGGCGTCGTGCTTCTCGTTCCTGTCGCTTGACGACTGCATTCACGCGTCGCACGTCTCGCGCTCGTGGCGCTCAACCGCTCTTGCGTTTCCCCGACTGTGGTCCCAGATCAATCTCCCTCTCAAACCATCCAATACGCGCTTGGGACGGGCCACGACCCGACGGGCTTCGCCTCGCGTCCTCAGTATGGCTATATCGCGCGCCTGCCAGTGTCCCCTTGACATTTCTATCACCGGCGAAGGCGTGGACTTCTCGCTCGGCGAATCCGCAGATGTATTATGCCAGCACATGCATCATATTCGGTCCCTTTCGTTGATAGAGGTTCCACCAGACCTGCTGGCCCAGCCTGCTCTGTTGTTGGAGGACTTGGCTATCGCAGACTGCAGTGCTATCCCCGAAGATCTTTGTGGGGGTACTCAGGGTCGGCTCCGCCGCTTGAAACTCGACTATTTATGGCTTCCAGCTGCCTGTCCAGCCCTCTGCACTATCACACATCTAACGGCAGGCCTCGCTCCCAGCTGGCTACATCACGAATCGCACGGACCGACTTTGAAGCTGCTTTTCGAGCTGATGCCGCGCCTGGAGTCCCTCGCTCTTAGCGGTCTCACCCTGATGAACCATGTGTTTCTCCCTTCGGGTCCTGCACCCCCGACTCTGCGGACCCTTGCAATCGAGGGCAACGGTTTCGATCTTGCAAAATTCGTCGCGGCATGGAAAACGGAATCGCTGCGCGACATCACAATCACCACCCTCCTAAAGGAATTCATAAAATGCGACTCACGTGCACTGTTCGAGGGAGCTCTCACATTGGAAGTCGATGTGAAGTCCCGCTTACGCCTCCGAGTTTCAAGTCTACACAACGGGCCGAATGGGACGAGCGGTACGACATGCACGCTCATATTCGGCGACGCAACTGAGGGAATCAACCGCATGTGGGACGCCATGTGGCCCATTATACATAACCGGGAAGAACTCGCCGGCCTACGCGACTTTGCTGGCCCGGCGGCGCTTTTGTGTGCGTTCTACTTCTTTCACCGCGACCCGCCTCCCGCGACGTCGCTTTTCGGCCAGCTGCAATGTCTGCGCCCCTCCGCGCGACTACGGCACAATCCATCTTCTGGAGCCGCTACAGATGCAGATGGCGCTCTAGAGCCTGAACTCATAACCCTGCTCAAGAATGCGTTGGGACACGGCATTTCCCTCATTGAAATCAGCATCGAGTCAGCTATTCCCTTCCTTCCGGCGGATGCGGGAAGAATCGTGACCGAAGTCGTTGCGTGTGTGCAGAATCGCTGTGAAGTTGTCGTTAGGGGTATCCCGAGCGCTGTTACGCAGCACGCGGATGTGGGCTTCAATCGGATCACGTTTGTCGAGACTTGATCTGTATTAGATGTTTTCCGTGAAATGGAAAAGTTCTGCAAAGCAACGATGAGCTTTCTGAACTGCGGACCATCCGTTTAGCATCCTCACCAGGGCGAAGCGCCAGCGCAGACCCGAATTACCCTGTCATTGTTGCACAACGTCAGTCTTCGTCTGGCACTCATCCTCGCTCGTATCGGTCACAGTTCCGAGTGCGCCCGACTTGCCGAGGACCATCTCTAAATGTTGGGAAAGTATTGTACATGATCTAAACCAGCACAACGTCCCGTGCAACGCCCGCGAGGTTCGCGCTAACAGTGCAAGGGTCAATGCTCGCCGAGCCGGTGATGCGCAATGTGCGCAGCTGGGCGCCGCAGAGGTTTTCACTGACGCAGTGCCTCAGCTGAGTGCAACCGAGGACGGCATATTTCTCCAGTGCGACCTCGAGCGCGTCCAACTTCGGTACCTCCATCCCGCCAGGAGAGAAATCGAGCGGGTGGAAGATGCTGAGACGCAGCGTCTTCAGCTCGGGAAGATGCCAGCGCGGGTCTTGCTCTAGCAGCCTCTTGCCAGTGAACATGCTCGAAGGTAACCCGAATGACTCGAGACGTGAGAAGCTGGGCAGAAGCGGCGCAAGGATGGGGAAAGCGACTTCGCGCGTGGGCGTGAGGGCGAATGCGACATCGACGCGCCTCGTCGCGGCGTCAGCACCGGTGGCGTCGATGATGAAGCGTCGTCCGAAGACGGAGCGGACGTCGAAGCTGCGCAATTCTACGCCTGTGAGGTACGTGGATGTCCAGTGTGGCTGCGCAGCCCAGGAGCGTAATGTTTGCGATGCTCGAGTCGGACCACGCGCTGAGGTGTCGGCTGAAATCGACCGCCCATCCCTCGCATGAGATGAGCTCGACGTTTGTCAGCGTAGATGGAACGCGACCTGAGGGAAGCTGCGTGCTGTTCTGGATATTTTCGAGGCGCAGATACTCGAGCCGCGGGCAGAGGTCGAACAGCCTATCAACGTTTGACGCGGACCATCGGGCGAGGACGCCGGTGAAGCGTGTGATGGAGACCAGAGCAGAACACGACGCGGGGAGGGCGAAGTTATCCAGATGTACGTCGCGCAGACGCGGCGCGTGTTCCCCGAGAAAAGCGGGCGAGAGTTCTGCAACGGCGGTGCCGCAATTGGGCGCGAGCTTCAGTACTTCCAGCATCGGCGGGTGCTTCAGAAACGCAGCGGTAGACCCAGGCAAGTGGCATAAAATCGAGCGCATGTGGGACATGTGCGCGGCGATGGCGGGCTCGATTTTAGGGATAATCTGAGCGCTGCCAGTGCTGCCAGTGCGCAGCGCAAAGTCGACTGGGCGGGCACGAGAACGGGATAGCAGCTCGCGAAGGGCGTCCCCAACGGCGTCAAAAGGCTTCAACTGTATGCGGTTCCAGAGGTCTGGTGCGCCAAGTGCTGCCGAGCGCCAGTACCGCGAAACGTGGGACGCGATGACGAGGTCCTGGAACGGGAGGTGTCGAAAGCAGTTCGTCAGGACCTCGGGAGGCAGCCAAGAACCGCGGATTGCAAGTTCCAGTGGTCGGCGACGCTCGCGATCACGGTTAGCGCGGCGAACTCGACGGCGAGCACGATTTTTTGGGCGTCTCCCGCGCTGCCCATGAGAAGAAACCTTGTCAGGCTATGTATGGCAATGAAAAATTTCTCGGCGCACCAAGAGACGTCGCGGAGTGCGTCCAGGAGGACGTCTCGAATTCCGCTCGTGAGCGCATGGTGGTGGTGAGGAGCAAGAGCCATTGATAGACGGTCAACAAGCAAGCTGGGCACGATCTCCACGTCTGGGCCGCTGCTGGCAGCGATTGACGCGCGCTTGGGACATTGAGTACAGATGCAGCCCCGTGCTTGATGTCAATCCTCGAGGCTGCAACAGATCGGGTCAACGGCTGCAATTTGCACGCTTCGCTGACGATGCTGTGGCGATGGACGCGGGACGGTGTTTAGGATCATCGTGCGTGGTATCAGTTGCGCGGCGCCATTTCAGGCGCATGTGTGAGGCGGGTAGGGTGACGGGTCGGAAGAGACGTAGCGGAGTTGACAACGGTAATTATAACTTGGCTTTGCCGATAACCGATAACAAACCAGTAAGCAGCGGCCCTGCTTCGACCGTTGCTACGTGACTATGCTCTAATCATCTTTGCTATTGCACACTGACCTGCATTTCCAGTCTCCTCCGGTGTGCGCCGTGAACGACTGTTACCTGCTGCAATACCGTCGCCAGCCATGTTGACTGGGAACCACAACGATCGAGAGCTGGCGCAGTGCTTCGTACTCAAGGAGGATGTCAAGGCGCACCCATCCACTATCGCTTGGTACGTTGACTCTCTCCGGAGCATATCTTTCTATGACAAACTTGGATGATTCTTAGTGCGCCAGATGACGAAACAGTTCTCCACCCTGTGCTGGCCCAACCGCTACACAACCTTCAACGACTGCGCTCGCTTTCAGCTGATGCAATCCCCCCAGAAATCCTTGCTGCCTGCTTTGCATTTCTGTCCTTCTGCGAATGCATAAAGGCATCTCTTGTTTCTCGTTCGTGGTGCGGAGCCGCTCTCGCCTTTCCCCGACTATGGTCCCATATCGAGATTCCTACGCGGCAATTCTGCGAGATGCAGGGGTTCAAATCGCCACCACCACCAACTGCGGGAGACAGCAATAGTCTGCGTTGCGCAGAAATCCTGAAATTAGCTATCTCACGTTCGGGCCAGTGTCTTCTGGACATTCATATCGGTCAGGAAGCCGCAGATGCCGTAGAGAGCTCGAGTGTGATCAGCTCGAGTTCCTGCGGAGATTCCGACCGCGACAATTGTCCCATATCGCAATCGACGTCACGGCAGACCCGCCGTCGAAGCTCGAGTATTCGGATGCTGTGCGACTGGCCGCTGCTCTGGAAGGTATCGTGCAGGGGCCAGTTTCCGTTGTTGTAACAGGATTCACAGCGAGTTGTGTGCAGGGTCTTGGAGTTGGTCAGACTAGTATCATTTTTGTTGAGACGTAATTTGTCTATCTGCCCGCAACCACTACGCTTCCCAATGTGTATCTCGTTGGATGCCAGTCTGCATACACAGCTGGACCGTTGCGCAGCGTGGATCACGAGCGGAGAACTGAGTGCATGAGCTTGTGAGTTATAAGAATGGACCTTCGAAGCCTAGAGGCATTGGAACATCAAGAATGCCGGAGTTCCACGCGACAGTCATTCTCTCAAGCCTGAAGGTGCAGAATAGGTATCCAGAAAGTCTTAAAAGGGTCAATTCAAACTAGTAGATCTATCTAATAAAACACATGAAACCTGCACCTCTTCATCCTACGTAGAAATCAGCTACAATCCCGTCTTTGGGTCAACCATTTGTCCCTGTAATCGTTAACGAGCGCGCGAAGACGTCAGAGCATGAGGGCTGCATTGACGCCTGGCTGCTGATGTACCTGCGGCCCGTCGAGCTCAATGATCCAGCCTTCCGTGCAGCCAGTAGAGATGGCACTTGTGGCATTGGCGGGAAAGCCGCGCAAGACGTAGCGCACGCCGCGAGGACCGAACCGTTTGATGTACCATACGAGCGACGCCGCATCTGCGGCGGTAGCAGTATTCGGCAGCAGTGTCCGGATGTCGAATGAAATGGAAGAGAGCGCGCACGATTTCAGCAGCGCGAGACAGTACAGACGCGTGAAGTCGATGACGGTTTGCTCCCGGCTCGCATCCTGGATGATGATCTCCACCCGTGACAACGAGGGCAACGCAGGTCGACGGCGCAGGAACATGTGGAGAGTATACAGGGGAAGCGTCAAGCGGCGCAATTGGGCAAAGCCTGAGGCGCTGGATAACAAGCCACGAATAATGATGTCGGACGATTCTCGGAGGGTGGGGTAGTCGGTAAAGCGCACTTTGAGGAGGCGTTGTGCGGGTAGTTTTATCGAGGCAAAATACAGTTCCTCCACGTAGGGCCAACCCTTGAAGCGACCCGCTTCGACAAAAATTTCAACCGCGTCTCTGAGCAGAAAGGCGAGATGCGAGCTCGCCTGAACGGGCATTGATAACTGTATATCCTTCGTCCCGTGTGGGCACCACTTCGAAATATACTTCGCCAAGTTGCAGTCTTGACGGTCGGTATCGATGCTGAGGTGCCTGAGCGTAGGAGGCGCAGTACCCATCCCAGGCAGGAGTGCGTAGTCCACTAGCAACCCCTTGAGCGACAGTGACACGAGGCGTGGGAACAAGGCTAGCATGTCGTTGAGTGCCCGAGAAGTTTGATCCTTGGGGACGCGAAGGACCAAGTGCGTCACAGTCGAAAACGGCGGACAGGATGCTGGCACCGCGAACAGAGCTGATTCCACGTAACGCAGCACGCCAGGAGTTCCGCCGAGGAAATGATAGAAGGTAGGCATCATGCTTTTATAGACGTAGCGCTCGAGAATGGGCGCAGGGGTCGTGAAGCCCGCCGAGTCCTTGCTGCCGTACCATATAATGGAGCGGATGTGATGCATGTGCTTGATCAGCATCTGCACGATACGATCCGGCAGGTAGAAACACGTTGTGCATTCCAGGTCGATTGGGTGCAGGCCACTTCGCTCCAACGCGAGGTGCAGCAGCGCCATGTGCTCAGAAACTTGGATATCCGCGGAAAGTCGGATGTCTGCCCAAAGGCCTTTATACGAGAGCGCAGACGACCGCCAGTATTTCGAGACGCGGGCTGCGTAGAAACGGTCGAAAAAGGGAAGATATACGAAGCACTGGCTGAGGATCTCTGGCGGCAGTGACGCTGTGTGGTCGGATCCCGGCCTGGCGTAATCATCCGCAGGGTCAGCCTGAAGTCGTTGCATGATCACGAGAAAGTCATGACGCACCGAGTAGAGCTCAAGGAACACAGCTTGTAGACTGTGCGAGGCGCCATTGTGAATTTGTGTTGGACGCAGGATGGATGTTCGAGCGTGAGCCTGATTGCTTTGGCCGTGTTTGGTCTCCATCACTTGACACCGGGGTCAAAGCATTTAAGCTCCGAAGCGCCGCGTACAGTACCGGCTGCTCTGGCTGCCTGGCAGCCCAGCCGTCGGTTGGCCAATAGAGAAAATTAGAACGACTGATGGAGAAGGTGCATTGTAAAGAAGGGTAGACATAAATTTGCTATAATTACCAGTCGGGCATCACGCTACTATGCTTGCACAGACTATACATTAAAGTGGACAAGGAAGGGAGTTATGCCAACACTATTCTAGAACACATATTGATAGGAACAAAGGTTCGTATGATAATCTATCCCCGGCCGTCATGAAATATACGTACATTTCTTAATAACGGAAGCCGGACTGTGTCGCTTAATCTTGGCAGTCGAATGATAGCTGTAGGCCACACTGCGGTATCTGAACAGAGCGCACGACCTCGGCAGGGAATCCTCGCACGAAGTAGCGCACACCGGATAGCAATTCCGAGTACGGCTTCGTGTGCTCGGAGATGTGCTTGACGAGCGCAGACGCATCGGCGACTTTGTCCGCCGTCTCAGTCATGTACCGCACGTCGAAGGTGATCGTCGTAACCGCATAGTGGCGCACGAACGCGAGACAATAAATGCGCGTCCAGTCGAAGTGTCCGACGCCGCTGGGTGTCTGCTGCACGATAATGCACAGCCGTTCCAGCGCGGGCAAGTGCGGCCGTTTGCGGATGAAGAGGTGGAAGACGAGCAGCGGCATCGTCAGCGCGCGCAGCTGCGGGAAACAGGCATTTTCCCGCGTGAGCTTGTCGACGACTCCGAACTTCCTGTGGCCGTCTTCCACGTCCGTGAGAAGCAGCTGTAATCTGCAGCCTCCGGGGAGCACGGCCAGAATGGACTTGACAGGCCCTTCGTGCAGCGGATGGCCGGGCTGCACATCGAGCTCCAACGCTTCGCGCACTACATCAGACAAGGTCCGGCAGCGGTCCAGCGGCAGAAAGATGGTGACCTCCTTCAGAGCGGGCGATGCGCATGCCCAGAAAAACTGGCCGAGGTCGCAGTCCTGCGACGTCGTCCGCAGCTGGAGATGCGCAAGCGTGCTCGGCGGCGGGTTCGTAGCGGACAGCGAGACCTGCGGCAGATCGTGCAAGCAGAGAGTCTCCAGTCGGGGGCAGAGCTGCCAAAGCCGGTTCAGCGCCGGCGCTAAGTCGCTGTTCGGAGGGTCGGTCGCCAGATAGGTGACGTTCGCAATCGCGGGGCACGTCGCAGGTAGCAGCAGACTACGCAGTTCGAGACGGTGCAACACACCAGGCTGCCCAGCAAGGAAATTGGAAGGCAGCGGCACGCTCACTGCGCACACGAAGCGCTCCAGCATCGGCGCAGGCGCTGTGAAGCAATCCAAATCGCTGCCGAACCACCATATCGAGCGGATATGATCCATGTGCTCTCGCAATGTGGGTACAAGGGAGCCAAGTCCGCAGTCCAGGTTGACGGGATGGCGTCCGCTGCGAGCAAGAGCCATGCGCGCGAGCTGTCCGAGCGAGTTTTCGCTCCTGCCGTCCAGCAGGCGGATATCCGACCATAGCGCCGGGAATTGCAAAGCAGTTGTCCTCCAGTAGCGCGATACGCAAGCGGCGCGAACGCGGTCGAGAAACGGCAGCCAGGTGAAGCAGCTCGCGAGAAGTTCCGGCGGCAAGACTGCCGTCAAACTGTCGCCGGTCAGACCTGGAGGCTGGTTCGCTAAGTATTATGCGACGTACTCGCTTGTATTTGCCGTGCGGCGCTGCATGGTTCGACGGCGGTGACGTCTGAATGGAAGTCGGAGAAGCTGCACAAGAGCGCTATCGCGTTTGCACTTGCTTGGACGACTTTATCCAGACTCAGAGCGCGTCGGGCGCCGGCGGCAAAACGACGCGTCCTCATGGCCTCGTCGTCGCTGCCTACGTACTTAGTACTTATGAGCTGCCGATATCGACGAAACGGGACACGCAAGCTTGCGGTGCGAATTTCAATTTCCTCCGCGCCCCAGTACAGCTTTGCTTAGTCATCAGCAGGCCTTGTATGATTGTCAGGCCACCGGCAGTGCCTGAACGCAACATTTAATGTCTGAAATCACATTGGGACAGTATCCTCTCCATTTACAAAGGTAGCTACCTGATCAGCGAACGGGGCCAGGCACAGAGGAAATACGGTTCCAGTGCTATGATTACGAATGCCTCTACCTGCAACAGTTCGTCTCATAGTGTCTCCTAGTCGTCAGTAATGCAGCAAGCCCGGCCGTAACGACGGTTCTAAAATGCGGAATGAAATAAAATCATTTTATTATCTATTATCTAAGATACATATGTATTCTACGTTGAACCCACAGGCTGCAACTGCGGAGGTAACGAGTACATGTACACTCGCGTCGACATCACCTCGGCAGCCGAATATTGGACCGCATCCTCGAGAGCCTCGTCCTGCGCTCACATCTCCGCCGTGCTCAAAAATGGGACTGCCGACGCGCTCCGAGTCGGCCTTCTCAGTTTCGAGGCGCCAATTTCTCACCGTGACGCTCACCGAGGACATTGACAACGTCAGGCTCCGAGTCGCCCGACGTCGTGGCTAAGACTTGCTTCTCACTCTCCGGGATGTCACGCTCGACATCTGGGGCTACTTATTTTGGAAGATCGAGCTTCATCCCTAGTCACCCACACTGATTAGTACCCAAACGCCCTTTGGCCTGAACAAGTACTTTCCGCGCTGTCCAGCTGCAATAAGGACTCGGAGCTGGACCCGCTCCGTCGCCTGGTAAAGGCATGTTTAAAATGGAGCGTTGTTCTGAAGTACAGCTCAGGCTACTCTCCCGAGTTTCAGGTTCTGCCAGGTTGTAACTCCATCGTCCAGCACAATTTCCACGTAGCGCCTGAGAATCCACTGTCGGTTGACTCCTCAAGCGTGATCCGTGGCCGTGGGTCTTCCCAACGCACATGTACTGCGCTGTTAGTGTTATTCCCGGGTGAGTTGGAGTTACTTTCCCTCAGAAACACAGATGGCCGAAGACTGGAACTGATAGACACCAACGGTCGAAGATGCACTTGAACATTCTCCCGGACTCGAGAAGAACCGCCCTTCAAGTTGGCATGATGCGAACAGTACGCCATGGAACGCGGCGGACGGCCGACGCAGCAACATCGTCACGGTCGCTAGGTGCCGAGTGCTAGTAATTGAGCACGACCGCTCTGTTCTGCCATCCTCTGAGGCCTCGGACGTACTGGCTTTCATTCGAGGGATCGTTCTGCGGTACAGTATGTACGAGGATCACAAGCGGTACCCTGTCCTGTCTACGAAGGTTCTCTGTATCCGAGTTCATTCGGCAAGTGTGGGACGCGGATGCCGTCGCTGACCAGGGCGCGACGCACAACGCACAACCGAACTATTAACAGCACAACGCTCAACGCAACACACAGCACAACGCACAACACACAAAACACAGCACACAACGCTCAACACAGTGCTTGGCCAGTGATCAGATATGACGACAGAATGGAAGCTCTGGGTCAACATTGGGCAGGCGCTGGAGAGCGACCGTTCGATAGCGGCCTTCCCGGAGGTAATGCTCCCAACAAGGTGCGCGCGCGAGCACCAATCCTTATGCAGATCAGCCGGTTCGGTGGAGAGGTTATCATCTCGTCACGATCCAGACATTAGCGCAGTTAGACTTTTACGCACTTTCCCGAGCCACACCGCCGCACGAAGGAGAACGCATGAAACAAGCAATAGACTCGAGTCGCGGGGACAAACGAGAAAGACGAGTCGGCATGTCGGCAAAAAGGTCTGGCGCAGGACAGTTCGGATCAAGGCCCGGAGCCTAGCCAGCGTCAGGGCCCCTGTTTGATATAGCAGCCCAGGGCGCTCGACGACGACGGTGGCACGAGACGGGTCGGGGGTGGTCGCTCAGGCTGCTGGGCGCGGGGAAATAGGCGTTGGAGGTGATGCATCAAGATGGAGGCGAGCAGTAAGAAAAAAGCTGGCACGTCGACGCGCACGGTCTCGGGCACACAAGAGCACTCAGTAGCACGCGGACTGGGAGTCAGGCCAGGCACAAGAACGGGCGCGCAGGTAGGCACAGACGTCGACAAGGGCAGTCTGGAAGACGTTCTAGAGCTGTGGTGGTGTGACGATGGCGGAAGCAGACCTTGGGCGATGGGAGCGGGGAGCGGAATTGAGGCTGAGCTTGAAACCCGCTCTCTGCTCTGTTCCCCGTCCCGCCACCATCACACCGTTGCTCTGGCCTGCTCTGCGCCCTGTTACCCCGCGGCTTACGGTCTCTGGCCCGTCTGCTCTCTGCCTGGCTCGTTCTCTGAATATTTTCTGAACTAAACTCTGGGGCTTGACTCTGAACGCTGCGCACTCCGAAACTGGCTGCAGCTACTGGAATCATGGCGTCTACGGCGTCGCTGCTGGGGACGAAGCGGAAGCGCGGGGCGTCGGCGTCGGCGGCGGAGGTGGTGCGGTGCATCTGCAGCACGTCGGCCGACGACGGCCAGGAGATGATCGAGTGCGACGGGTGCAAGGTCTGGCAGCACACGGACTGCGTCGGCGCCCGCGCGGGCCAGCTCTCCTGGCGCTGCGAGCGCTGCGACCCGCGCCCGCCTGCCCAGCTCGCAGCGATGGTCGCCCAGGCGCGCGCCCGCCGCGGCATGGACGTCGGCCCGGCCGACGAGTACGTCCCGCTCGCCGACGACGACCTGCGCGCTTTGCAGCCGCAACTTCCCGAGCTGAGCATCTGGCGCCCGCGCCTGGCGCTCGAGCAGCAGCCGTCCCGCCATGGGCAAGTGCGGCCATTTGCGGATGAAGAGGACATCGTCAACGCGCGCAGCTGCTGAAAGCTAGCGTTTTCCTCCGTAAGCTTGCCGACGACTCCGACCTTCCTGTGGCCATCTTCCACTTCCGTGAGAAGCAGCTGTAATCCGCAGCCTCCGGGAAGACCGGCCAGAATGCACTTGACGGGACCTTCGTGTAGCGGATGGCCGGGCTGCACCTCGACCTCCCACGCTCCGCGCAGCACCGATGATAGGTTCCGACAGCCGTCCAGAGGCACAGACACGGTAACGTCATTCAGAGCGGGAGATGTATTACAGGCCAAGGTCACAGTCAGGGGACGTCGTCCGCAGCTGGAGATGCGCAAGCGTGCTTGGCGGTGGGTTCGAGGCTGGCGGACAGCGAGACCTGCGGCAGATCGTGCAGTCTGAGAGCCTCCAGTCGCGGAAAGAGCTGCCAAAGCCGATTCAGCGACGGCGCTAGGTCGCTGTTCGGTGACACGGTCGCCAGATCCGTAACGTTTGCTATTGCGGGACACGCCGGCGGCAGCAGCAGACTGCATAGCTCAAGGCGGCGCAGCACGCCAGGATGACCAGATAGGAAATTCGAGGGGAGAGGCACGCTCGCTGCGCACACGAAGCGCTCCAGCATCGGCGCAGGCGCTGTAAAGCAGTCCAAGTCGCTGCCGACACACCAGATTGAGCGAATATGATCCATGTGCTCTCGCAATGTGGGTACAAGGGAATCGAGTCCGCAGTTTAGGTCGACGGGCTGGCGTCCGCTTGGAGCAAGAGCCATGTGCGCGAGCTGTCCGCGTCCAGCAGTCGTATATCTGGCCATAGCGCTGGGAATCGCAAAGCCCTGGATCTCCAGCAGCGGGATACACAAGCGGCGCGAACGAGCTCGAGAAACCGCAGCCAGTTGAAGCAGCTGGCGAGAACCTGAAGTTCCGGGGGAAAGACGGACGTGAAACTGTCGCTGGTAAGACCTCGAGGCAGCATCGTTGAGTATTAGCGACGTACTCGCAGGTGTGTGTAGTGCGGGCCTGCATGGTTCGACGGCGGTGCCGTTTGAATCGAAATCGGAGCACAAGAGCGCTGTCGCGTTTGCACTTGCTTGGACGACTCTATCGAGGCTCAGAGCACGACGGGCGCCGGCGGCCAAGCGGCGCGTCCTTATAGCCTCGTCGTCGCTGTCGAAATATGTGAAACGTGACACGCAAGCTGGCTAGAACAAGGCAGTGCGCCCAGTTGTTCCGCACAAATGGCACAGCGTTGCTTTGCCATCATTTCTCATCTGAATGCCAGTCCTCACTCACCAGTCACTGAGCTTGAGCAAATTTAGCTTACGCCATGCACGTGTGTGCCCCATCCGCTCAACATAGAATGGCGGCAGACCGGAGCACTGGGAGAGACACGGCCAGCGCTATGAATGGCGCACCGATTGGCGCCGCTATGACATATATAGTCGCAGGCCGTTCATCTCATACTTAGCGCCTACCGGTTGACTCTCACACAGAGAGCCCAGCTGCACTTATGGTTCAGATATTCTACGAACCTACGGGCTGCAATTGCGACGGTACCGAGTACACTCGCGCCGACATCACTGCCGCAGCCGATAAAGCCTTGTCCCTGGCTTCCGAGGGCCGTACCCTCGGTGAGATGAGCGGCGCCGTGCTTTTGGAGCTTCTGAGACTGACTGAATTCAAGGCAAGGACAAGTACCCTCATGCGTACAACGACTACGAGCATTTCTCCTTCCCACACGCGCAGGCGCCCTACATCGAGTTTCCCGTCATGCAAGGAAAGGTGTACAGCGGGGATGCGCCGGGGGCGGACCGCATCGTGCTTGGGAGCATTGCGGAGGACTTCGGAAGCGCTGTTTACTGCGCGGTCATCACGCATGACGGCCAGCGCAAGAATAACTTTGCGGAGTGCAAGGACGACACCATGAATGTGCGTGGCAAGGGAGGAGACCTAGCTGCGAAGCACCATGGGCATCATCAAGCACACGGTGGAAGGAAGCTGCTTGAGCGGCTTGAGCTCAACTGAAGTCGCGTGTATCTCGTGCTGTTAAATATGGAGGCCGGGAAAATCTCGCAGCCCTAGAACAGAGTGCTAATCTTGTCCAATATCCGCTTGTATTTTTCAGCCCGAGTCATAGCAAAGCCCAATTTCCCCTGACTTAATCTGAATCCGGCGGTTGCAATCAACTTGAAGTTCCGGGCGGCAAACATCGGTCTCTTTTGCTTCTTGGTCTGAGACCACCACCATCTCGACACCGATGGGCGCGCGCTTGTATTATGAAGTAGGCGGGATTCACTCGAGCACGTAACAATGTAGCACATCAGTGCCACTTGGCCGCCGGCATCCGGCCATTGAAAAGGAGCTGCATTCTCAGCTATCACGTCCTTCGCCCTTATCCCAATGGACTCCCCTGGACGCGCTTTCCATGTTCCAGACGATGTTCTTCGCCTCATATTTGACTCGTTTTGTCTGCCGCACCTCGTCGTAGTCTCGCGTGTCTCTCGAGCGTGGCACTCTGTTGCCTTGGATCACCCGACGTATTCTCGCGACATTGACACCGATTTAGCGGACGACAATAGGTGTACCATCGACAAACTGCGGACCGACATCCAGCTGTTCTTGCGGAGGCTCTTCTATCGACATGCCATGGGCAGCGTTGTGTCGCTGGACGTGACTATATCCCGCAAATTGGACCCTGGCCGGCGGGCAGCCTGTGTCGACTGCGCGAAGTCTTTCGCCCCTGTATACGAATGCATGGGAAGACTCATTTTCCTCGGCCTCCACGTACATTGGCGCCATCTCCCCCCTCTATTTCACATACTGTCGATGCGCCCTGCTCCTTGCCTCCAGGAGTTCCGTCTGTCTGTTTACGAGACCTATACCTCCAAGGCAACAATGTCGTGGATCATTCCAGAGAGCATATTCTCCAACTGTGCACCAAAGCTCGTCAAGTTGAGATTGAAGGGTCCATTGATCCTACCCGATATTCGTCCCGCCGACGGATGGTCGCCACTCGCCGCGTTCGCTGCTCTCACGGAACTGCGACTGGAACTTCGGTGGCTACCAAACAAGAACCCTGCGAGTCTGCGCCTGGAACTGTTCTTCCTGCACTGTCCCATGCTGGAGCGCCTCGTCCTGCGCTGCACTGACGCCGTCTATCTCCACCGCGCTCAAACATGGGCCGCCTTGCCGCCACCTGACACCCTCGGCCTGCGTCATCTGAGCTTCCTTGGGGATGCGATACATTACATGGACGACCGCGGCTTTGCAGAATCCGAAGCGTGGGGACGAGACGTCGATGCCGTCGTGCGCGCGTTTGTCCATCCCCGCATGGAGACTCTCGAGGTCAATACTAACGTGATATCGGAGACCGCCCTGCGCGCTATCGTCGCGCACTTCGGCCCCGCGGATGCGCTCCATCTGGCAGCAACGACGCGCGACGCTTATTACTCCCGTTTCACGCTGCGCAGTGTCCCGCGCGGCATCGAGCGCACGTTTTGTCAACTGCTCTCCTATTCCGACCAAACTGACGAAGCGATGTTCGCGGAGTGCCTGGCGCCATTGACCGCGCACATCGTACAGCTCACGCTCCACCGGCACTACGACATATGGGACGTTATCGTGCAAATTCTCTCTGGAACACGCCACTCTCCGGCTGCGCTCCCCGGAGTTGAAAAACTCACAGTCGTCCTCGGCTACGAGGACGACCCCCGCGACGAGTCCGACCGCGAGAGGGACGCTTCGTACGGTGCCTTCCCCGGTCAGAGCCAGCTGCATTTACCCGGGCTCCGGTGTCTTGAGCTTCAGGGCCCTAACTGTGATAGGCCACTCACCGTGGACGATGTCGCGTTCTTCATGGGCAGGGTGCTCCGACGGCTCGCATGTCGCGACCTACGTCTCATCCTCCGAGACGTCACCCTCCAGGGAGACACGAGACGCCTCTGGGGATACTTTGAGAAGATCGAGCTTCTTCCGCTGAAGGACCCCGATATGTAGAGAACAGATTTCACTCGCGAGCGTATGTAATTGAAATCGTGATCCTAGTACGATGTGAGCGTTACCCTCAACTCTCAAGTATTGAAACGGGATCGGCGGAGTCGGTGAAGAGGGTCCGCAATTGCTGATGTGCCGCACCATAGGCATTCTTCAAGAAGGATCTAGACAAGCGCTCACCGCCAGACCAGTTGATACCCCCCACCCCCCACCCAAAACACCTTCGTACTTCGGCCCTCGCGGTCGGCGTGACAGCTCGTGTTCGCCAAGGCGGTGTGACTATACCGCGGCGGGAGCGTGCTGAAAGTCTTTGCCCACGAACTCGTCGAAGGTCCTGCGAGGGACGCCAGAAAAATTATCAGGCGAAGTTTGACATCCAGTCCCGAGAATTTGTTTCCTCCCTTCATGGAGTTACAGGTTCATGGATAAAATTTTGATAAATCGAATTTGTCTCCCTTGCGGTGTCTGGGATTCTTGCAACTCAGCTATTCTTCCACTGTTTCAGGCGGACTTGAATTTTTGGCTTGGTTAAGCGGACTCTGAATCGTTCTTTTTCCGCATCTGAGTCACGGTTCGCGCCAGCACAAGTTGAAACGACGGACGCCTTTCTCGCATCGCCATCGCTTTGCCATCTCGGCATCTGCAACTGCGCCACCAGAAAACAAAGCATCTGACTCTAGCGTTGCTGCGGCGGGCCCAGTATTTGGTTGTTCAACATCGCCCGCGCAACATGGGTCAGCGACGGCCTCAACGCCTCTGTCAATGGACACACTACCGCTCATAGGCCCTGTGAAAACCCCAACACTGGTGCCACCTAGCGTGGCGCCCGGAGCTATGGGCGAGGCAAGTTGATGCCACGGCACGGCCTGCTGCCGTCGTTGTGAGCACCGTCCGCTCTCTTTTAAAGGAAGGGACTGCCACCAGAGGCAGCTCTTCCGAGTATGGACCCCCAAATGCGCGAACTGCACTGGCCGGACGACGTCCTTCGTCTCATTCTGGATGTTTTGTCGCTGAAAGCTATCGTCCGTGTCTCGAGGGTCTCTCGAAGGTGGCGCTCCGTCGCCTTGGAGCACCCCACATACTCTCGCGACGTCTACGTCTTTCCGTATCCGGCAGGCTGTTACGAGGACATGCACACGCCGGGCAAGCCTTTCGCGGGGCTTCATCTGTTCTTTCACAGGCTCTTCTATCGGCATTCGATGGGCAACGTCGTCTCTCTTGATATGGGACTACCAGCTGAGCCTCGATTGACCCACGATGAGCTCGTAACGAGCGCCTGTGGCGTAACCCACTTCCGCCCCTTGCACGACTGCTTTCCTCGACTGATATACCTCAAGTTACGCGTCGAAGAAGACTATATTCCTGTTGCTTTCGCAGTGATATTGCACCCAGCTCCTCGACTCAAAACGTTCCAGCTCTGTACAATTGGAGACTCTTCCATATTGCGATCCTGGAGCCTGCCGCAGAATCTCTTCGCAGGCCACGCACCACATCTTGTATATCTCTCCTTCAATGGTCCGTTCGTGCTTCCCGAAACTACCGCAGGAGACTCTGGCTCCCCTGACTGCGTACAACGACCCCTTGCCGCTCTGGCTGCTGTCAAGGGTGTGCTGATAGTCATGCCATGGCAATACTCCACATCTTCAGGTCTACGACTCGAACGATTTTTCTTGCACTGTCCGCTACTAGAGCGTCTACGCATACATGGTGACGAGTGCTCCTGTCTCCAGGCTGAAGTGAAATATTGGACTTGCCTGCCTCCCGCTGACGCGCTCGGTCTGCAGCACCTCGAATTCACTGGAACTGCGATTCATTACGACCAGGACGACGGCGACCGAGAAGAATTCACTGCATGGGTGGACGACACTGACGCTGTCGTGCATGCCTTCGCGCATCCCGGCATGCAGACGCTTGAGATCAACAGCAACACCGTCACCAAGCCCACGCTATATGCCATCCTCGCGCACCTCGGCCCAGACGCGCTGCATCTCGAGGCTACAGCCCCGGAGGCATTCTACATGCGCCTAACGTTCCGCAGCATCCCGCGCGGTGTCGAGCGCACGTTCACGCAGCTACTCTCGTTCTGGGATCAGATTGACTGCAGCCTGTTCAACGAATGCCTGGCACCCATAGCCTCGCAAATACAGCAATTGACGGTCCACCGGAACCACGACGTCTGGAACGTCATCCTGCGCATGCTCCCTCCGACCTCTAAACCGGGCTCGCCGAGTGCCGTGCTTCGGAGGGTCGAAAAGCTGACAGTCATCTTGGGCCACGCGGATGGCGATACTCGCGATGAGAGGGAACGTTTTCTGGATGCGCAACGCGGCCTGTTTTCCCCCCTGTACGAGCTCCAACTTCCCGCGCTCAGGTGTCTCGAGCTCGTGGGCCCGACCGCCGAGCGACCACTCAGCGTGGACGATCTCGCGTACTTGATGGGCAGAATCCTCCAACGTTCGACGCGTCGTAAATTGCGTCTGACTCTCAAGGACGTCAAGGTCCAGGGAGACTTGCGGCGCATTTGGGCATATTTCGACAGGATCGAACTTCTTCCTTGACTTGAACTCAATTGGATTTGTTTCTAGATACCATAGCGAGAGTATAATTACCAGTATCCAACAATGTATCCCGAACTTTAAAGAGGTTACATCCCCCCTATGTGCTTCTCCATTGTGGCCGGCGAATAGAGCTTGATCGACCGACGAACACAATCCAAGTTGTCCCAGAAATTATACTCAATCTTAACCACAACTCCTCCCCACACGCAGGCATATAACCAATTCTGTGATTTCCGATGAAGTACACACACATACGTCGTAAACCAAAACAGCCAAAACGAAGCAAGGAAAGCACTAAGGGTCAGTGTCAGCTCAGAGACACAGCATATACATATCGTGTCATATCATACAGGTCGCGAAGTATATCCTCTCTGGATACCCGCGCGGTGAGTAGTCCCTCTGGACTCGGCGCATGAGTGCGGTGTACAGCTACGCGCCCGCCGCGTTCACCACTGACGCCTGTGCACACCCGCTCACGGACATTGACGCAGCATGCTCTATGGATACCCACGCATAGCGCGCGGCGCACTGGGCGCGCCGTTCCCAAACCGCCCCCGATCTCGATGCGGGTACGCAACGGCATCATAGTCGCCCCACGTGCGGGGCTGATTCGGCGGTGGTGGTGGCGGCGGTGGACCGCGCTCGTAGTCGTACGGCGCGTCAGGCGGCGGCGCCCACCCCGAGTGGTGCGGCATCGGCGGCGGCGGCGGCTCGTCCGCAAACCGCTCGCCGCCCCAGGCCCGGCTCCGCTCACGCTGCTCCCGCTCGCGCTCTTCCCACGCGCCAGCAGCAGCGGCCCAATCTCTCGGGGGCGAGGTGCCCCAGCCATGCGTGCGCTCCGCAGGCGGCAGCGGCGGTGGCGGCGGTGGCCGCCCATAGTCGCGCCCGCGCCCAAAGTCGGGCGCATACTCGCGCTGCGGGAAGTCAGGATGTCGTCCTGGCCCCGGTCCTGGATGATGGAAGTCGCGCCCTGGCCCCGGCGGTGGTGGCGGCGGAGGACCACCGAACTTATCGCGCGTCGGACTCGGTCCACCAAAATCGCGATACGGCGGCTGGTATCGCTCCACCTCGCCATACATGCCACCACTAACCCTGCGATTAGGTGGGCCCCCACTAGCCCTACGATCAGCCAGGCCCGCGCTCGCCCGGCGGTGCTCAGGTAAGCGGCGGTCGTGCGGGTTCTGCAGCTGCTGCGGTTGATTGAAGCGTCCGAAGCGCCGCGGCGTCTTGGTCGTCGAGCCCGCGGACGAGCTGGGGCTGCGCGCGCGCTTGGCGGGCACGACGACGACCGCGTCGCCCGGTACGGCCGCCCAGCCCTCCTCGCTCTTCACGCGCACCACCTCGCCCTCCTCCTCGGGCGTCTGCGGCGGCGGCGCCGTCGTGTCTGACTGCGGCGACCGCGTCGCGGGTGGCGGGGCTGCACAAGATGCCGGATCGTCAGCAGAAGCACGACGGCGACGGGGAAGCAGCAATGATGAGCAAGGCGCGTGGATGTGGCAGAAGACGGACGGGCGCAAGCTTATGCTCCGAGCGACGTAGCGAAGCTGTATTCTTCTATCGCTGGCGCGCCCTACCAGCATGTGGCGCACGTCACCGCCTTGGCCCATCCTCTCGAGAACATCCACAGCAAAGCCGGCGCCAACACAATGGCCAACGTCGGCGTCGTATGCAGATTCACAAGCGAGTGGTACTAGACAGGACGCGCGGCACCCGGGACGCACGTCACCGCCCAGTGCAAACCGGCGCTGAGTTCGCTCTGACGATAGGCTAGTGCCAGACGGGACGGCGCGCTCTGACGATAGGCCGATGCCAAACGGTACGAGCGCGCTCCATCATCACCCGCTCCGGCATCACAGAGCCAACGACGCGCGCCCCATCGTAAAAAGAGAAAGAAGAAGAAAACGCACCATCCTCGCCAGGACTATCACTGGCGCTCGCGCTCGCGTTCGCATTCGCAGCCTGCTCGTCCACCATCATCTGCGAGTCGCGTCGCGCCGCCGATGGATGTTGTGGTGTCGCCGCCGCCGCTGACGGGTGTCGCGGTGTCATCGCAGCTGAAGGATGTCGCGGCGTCATCGCCGCCGAGGTGTGCTGCGGTGTCGCCGCAGACGGATGCTGCGCTGCCGCTGAGGAATGTCGCGGTGTCATGGTCGCTGAAGGATGCCGCGGCGTCGCCGACGCGGACGGATGCCGCGAATGCGATGGCGGCCGCTGCTCATACGGCGCGCGCTGCGGGTGGTCGAACGGTCCAGGACCCCGCTGCTGGTGCTCGAACGGATGATGATGCTGTTCATCCAACGGCGGGCGGTGTGGCTCGTAAGGAGGCCCCTGCTGCTGCTCCTGCCCGAACGAAGGCCGCCGCGCGTGGTCATACGGCCCTGGTCGCTGAGGGGCATGTTCGAACGGCCGCCGCTGCGGGTCGTACGGCCCAGCCTGGTCGTGCGGTGGCCGCTCTTGATTATATGGTGGCCGCCCTGCGTCGTACGGCGGCCGCTGCTGCTGGTACGAGTTGTGCGGATGCGGGAGCTGCTCGCGCGGCGGCGGGCGTTGATCATACGGCGGCCCATGCAGTGGGTCATGGTGCGCGCGCGGTGAGGGTGGACGCTGGTCGTGCGGCGGCGGACGCTGGTCATACGGAGGTCGAGGCGATGGCGGGCGCTGCAGCTGGCGCGGGTCGTACGGCGGACGCGGCGAAGGCGGCCGATGGTGCCCCAGCGGCGGGGAAGGCGGGTGCTGCCGTGGGTCGTCGCGCGGCCACGGTGACCGCTGATCAAACGGCGGCGGCCCACGGTGCCCCTGTCCAGGCGGCGGCGACCGTGGCGGGTCGTACGACCTGCGCTGCTCAGCCGGCGGATAATGCGGCGGCGGCGGCCGTTCGCGCGACGACGGGCGCAGATGCTCCGGCGGCTGTGGAAACCGCTGCATCGGCGGCTGGTCGCGCGACGCCGACCGCTGCTCGCCCGACGGACGCCGCTGCTGCTCGCCCGACAGAAGCCGCTGTTGCTCGTCGGACGCACGTCGCAGCTGCTCGCCTGACGGACGCCGCTGCTGCTCGCCCGACGGACGTCGTTGTGGTTGTAGTTCCTGCAGTCGCGACGGCCCCCCAGACGGCTGCCGCCAGCCCAACGCCTCCTCGATGATGGACGTCACGGCGTCCTCGTGCGCCTGCTTCTCGCGCGTCTGCTGCTGCTCGTCCTCGCCGGGCCGCACCTCGCCCGGCTCCGGCACGCCGCCCTCAGCGGGCGGCGGCACCAGCTCGCCGGGCAGCACCTCGCCCGGCTCGGGCATCGCGACGTCCTCCGCGCCAGCACCTGAACCCGGGCCGACTCCTCCAGGCTCGCTCGCACCCGCGCCCACACCGAAGCCCGCGCCCGCCTCACTCGCACCAACCCCCCCAGGCGACTCGACCACACCTCCAGGCGACTGCAGCATACCCTCCCCACCCGCCGCCCCACCAACAGAAGCAGTATGAACCTTCCGGTTCCTTAACCACGCGCTGAACGTCGTCCTCCTCCCGGGCTGCGGCGGCGCGGGGGGTGCGGGAGGGGGCGGCGCTGAGGGGTCGACCTCCATTTGCTGCTCGGCGGCGGGTTGAACTTGTGCGGGCTGGGCGGGGGAGTCGATGGCCATGAGCGCTGGGTCGATCTGGGGTTGCGTTTGCGCTGGCGCTTGTGCAGGGGCGCTGGAGCCGGCGTCCGCTGGCGTTTGCGTTTGTGCACCAGCAGCGCCGCCTTGTGCAGCGTCTTGTGCAGCGACCGCGTCTGGCGGCGGCGGCGCAGCGTCCGGCGGCGGTAGCTTGGGCTCCGGGAACGCCGGGCTGAGCGGCCGCTCAGGCGCAGGCGCGGGCGCGGACGGGAATGCGGGGCTCAACGGCCTTCGTTCACGTTGCTGCTCCCGTTCGCGCTCACGCTCGAGGCTGAGCGCGGCGAGCGGCGTCACCGGCACTACGCAAAAGCAAAGAATGAGCAAACGCACAAAACGGAATAAGAAAGGAAAAGCGGCGCACCATCGCCGGTATGCCCATTCGCCTGCGCACCCCCTCCTCCACCAGCACCAGCGTCGGCCAAAAGACTCAGCACGTCCATCTTGCCGCGCTTCTTCCCTCCTCCTCCTCCCCCATTCGCACGCACGCCACTCGCAACAGACCCCGAGCGCGCAGTAGAAGCGCTCCTGCTCCCCGCACCATTACTCGGCGCAGCACCCACCTTGCGCACAGTCACCGCGCCCACGGGGTCCCACACCCTCCCGCGCTCGAACGCGCCGGCGCCCTTGAGCTCGTCGAACAGCCGGCGGATGTGCGTCTTGCGCATGCGGTGCGGCAGGCGCTGCTCGGCGGGGTCCGGTCGCAGATGGAGGTGCAGGGCGGAGGCGATGGAGAGGAAGGTGGTGTGCGCTGATGTGGACGGCGTGGGGAGCCAGAGTGAGGAGGCGTCCGGTGAAGAATTGGATGTTTGGGTGGTGGAGGTGGGAGGGAGGAGGACGGCGCCCTGCCCGAAGCCCTGGCGCGGTACGGCGGCGAGCCCGCGCTTGGGGAGAGGAGGGAGCGGGTGCGGCGAGAGTGGATGCTCCGCGGCGGCATAGCGGCGCATGGCGACGAAGAGGCAGGTCGAGGGGTCCGTGCACGCGCACGGCGGGATGAAGCCCTCGGCGGCGGAGAGGAACGAGGCGATGTGCGCGCGCAGGTTCGCGCTGTTCGTCGTCCTGCATTCAATCAACCAACGGTCAGCATCAGCATGCAGGGACGCGGGCGTGCTTCGCCGCGGCAGGGAAGACACGTACTGAGGGGTGGCGCGCACGAGGCGGTGGACGGGGTGCATGTCGTCCCACTCCCACGGCAGCACGATCTCGTCGCCGCTCGCGATGTCGCGCGTCGCGACGAGCACGAACACCAGCTGCCGCGCGGGCCCGACGTGCGCGGGGACGAGCTCGGCGTTCGGGCGGCAGCCGCAGCGCGCGAAGCGCGCCTCGCCGCCCGCGCGGCGCGCGTCGAGCGCCAGCGGCGTCGGGGCGGGCAGCAGGTGGACGTAGGGCTTGGGCAGCATGAGCGAGGGGTACATGTTGATCGGGTCGGCGAGGTAGTCCGCCGCGCGGGTGACGACGGCGACGAAGCGCGCGAGCAGGTCGCCGCGCTCGCGCCGGACGCGCGCGAAGAGGCCGTAGCTCGCCGCGAAGCACATCTGGCCGCCCGGTCCCGGAGCAAGGCGGCGCGGCTCGGCGGCGTAGCCGGGCGGCGGGACGGCCTGCGCGTGCTCGAGCGCCAGACGGGGGCGCCAGCTGCTCAGCTCGGGAAGTTGCGGCTGCAACGCGCGCAGGTCGTCGTCGGCGAGCGGGACGTACTCGTCGGCCGGGCCGACGTCCATGCCGCGGCGCGCGCGCGCCTGGGCGACCATCGCTGCGAGCTGGGCAGGCGGGCGCGGGTCGCAGCGCTCGCAGCGCCAGGAGAGCTGGCCCGCGCGGGCGCCGACGCAGTCCGTGTGCTGCCAGACCTTGCACCCGTCGCACTCGATCATCTCCTGGCCGTCGTCGGCCGACGTGCTGCAGATGCACCGCACCACCTCCGCCGCCGACGCCGACGCCCCGCGCTTGCGCTTCGTCCCCAGCAGCGACGCCGTAGACGCCATGATTCCAGTAGCTGCAGCCAGTTTCGCAGTGCGCAGCGTTCAGAGTAAAGCCCCAGAGTTTAGTTCAGAAAATATTCAGAGAATGAGCCGGGCAGAGAGCAGACGGGCCAGAGAGCGTAAGCCGCGGGGTAATGGCGCAGAGCAGGCCAGAGCAACGGTGTGATGGTGGCGGGACGGGGAACAGAGCAGAGAGCGGCTTTCAAGCTCAGCCTCAATTCCGCTCCCCGCTCCCATCGCCCAAGGTCTGCTTCCGCCATCGTCACACCACCACAGCTCTAGAACGTCTTCCAGACTGCCCTTGTCGTCGTCTGTGCCAGCCTGCGCGCCCGTTCCCGTGGATGGCCTGACTCCCAGTCTGCGTGCTACTGAGTGCTCTTGTGTGCCCGAGACCGTGCGCGTCGACGTGCCAGCTTTTCACTTACTGCTCGCTCCCTTCTCCAAGCATCACACCAACGCCCATTTCCCCGCGCCCAGCAGCCTGCGCGACCACCCTCGACCCATCTCGTGCCACCGTCGTCGTCGAGCGCCCTGGGCTGCTATATCAAACAGGGGCCCTGACGCTGGCTAGGCTCCGGGCCTTGATCCGAACTGTCCTGCGCCAGACCCTTTTGCCGACATGCCGACTCGTCTCTCTCGTCTGTCCCCGCGTCTCGAGTCTATTGCTTGTTTCTTGTGTCTTATTTCGTGCGGGACTTGTGCTGGCGGAAACGGCTTCAGTAAAGGCTTTTTGGACCTGGAAGAAACTTTTGCGCGCTCGGAGTTACTGCTCGGATAGCGCGTTGTCTGTTCTCAGCAGCAGCATTGCGTCGGGCCAGAACAGCTACCAGAAAAGTCGTGTGCATGTGTGGATTTCGTTTGTATCTGCTTTCTCTGTCAAGCTGCTAGCTGTTACGTGTTTTGCGTGGAGCGTTGAGTGTGCGTTCTGTATACATGCTGGGTGCCGTGTGTATCGAGCGTTATACCCTGTGCGTGTTGAGCGTCTGGCGATAAGTCATTTTTCGGTCGGGCGCCGAGCGATGCGTTGTGCGTTCGTGGTGTCGCTATTCGGAGACATCCCGCGTTCGCCTACGTTCGCCCAAGAAAATAAATCCGAGCCCCACTTTCGTCGAGATCTGCTCTGGCAAACGATACTCCTAGTACTGGAGAACGATACCTCGAATCAAATGAAAGCAAGTGCGTCCGCCAGCGCTGCTACGAACGACCCGACTCGGATGTCAATGCACATAGAGCGGTCAGTGCCACTTTCAGGTGACTATAAAGTCCAAGGCTTTACGTCACGCGAGGGCGAGATGTCGCGATATGTCGACCGTGCGCATGCCGTTCGAAAGACTGCGCAGTTGTCTATCTGTTTCCATTGCGAGCGACTCGTAGACCATCATGATTGCCATTGCAGTATCGGAAATTACCATTCAGCTATCGGCGCATGAGACTGGCCTTCAACTTGGATGGCCGCGCACTGGGGCATGGACAGCGTGCATGGTCTTTCAAAAATCTGTTTCCTCACGTTCGATTTCCCATCCCACACGTTGACTTTCCCTTCCTGCACGATCTGCGAGGTGCAGGACTGGCGCCGGTGTTGAGCTCATTGAAGGAAAGACTGTGACAAAAGATTCTAGCCGCGATTCAGCCTGAGAGGAAAGTATCGAGGCAAAGAACTCAGCTTCTCTTTCGCGACCTCGGCGTTCACATGTTAGCCAAGTTCTGCCTCAGGCTGCACCGGCGTTTGAACTACGCGGCCTGTAGGACATGCATGGCACAAGAAGAATGATTTTGGATACTATTCCGAGTCAGCAGTGCGAAGCTCGATCTTCTCGAAGTACAGTATCCGCATCATTACTGTATCTCCCTCGGGAAGTAAGTCACGACTTGCGATGTGGCGGAGGAGTATACCCATGAAGGATGCGACTGAGCGGCGCATCACAATTCAGACCGCGAAGCTCAAGCCACCGGAGAGCGGGAAACTCAGACAACTTACGCATGCCCTGTATGAAGCGTCCGACTCGTCGCGCAGGTCGTCCTCCGAGTAGCCCAGGATAACCTTAAGCTTCTCCACCCCGGCCAGCGGCGGATCCGGCGATAGGTTTGACTCGGCGTGTCCTAGCTTCCTGAGAAGGTCAGATGTTCTGAATCCATGACTGGTCGTGAGCTAGAGTAAGAACGGCTTCAGGCAATTGGCGAACCTCGTTTCGTCCGTCCATCTTCTCGGCATACGAATCAAGCAGCCGGCAAAACGTGCGCTGCGTCACGGTTAGGCTCTGAGAGTAGAGAGTAGAGTCGTGCTCTCATCCAGATTCAGTCACACCAGAGGCTACTGCAAGGGACTTCAATCGAGCTCAAGCTGCTTCCTTGTGGGCACTCGTCCTTCGCAGTTTCAGCCCGTAGATTCGTAGAATAACTGGAACTTCCACAGTATTACGCTGCCAGTGTGTCTCGCCCTGTTGCATCAGGTGAATTTCTATATGGAGGCACTACCAGCGACTTGTAAGTGAGCTGACGAGCAACTGCCGGTAACCACTGATGACAAAGCAAAGCTGTGTCGGGGGGGCGGGGGAAATTGAAATTCGCACCAGCTTGCGTGTCCCGTTTCATCGATATCGGCAGTTCATAAGTAGGCAGCGACGACGAGGCCATGAGGACGCGTCGTTTTGCCGCCGGCGCCCGACGCGCTCTGAGTCTAGATAAAGTCGTCCAAGCAAGTGCAAACGCGATAGCGCTCTTGTGCTCCGACTTCCATTCAGACGTCACCGCCGTCGAACCATGCAGCGCCGCACGGCAAACACAAGCGAGTACGTCGCATAATACTCAGCGATACAGCCTCCAGGTCTGACCGGCGACAGTTTGACGGCAGTCTTGCCGCCGGAACTTCTCGCGAGCTGCTTCACCTGGCTGCCGTTTCTCGACCGTGTTCGTGCAGCTTGTGTATCGCGCTATTGGAGGTCGACGGCTTTGCAATTTCCGGCGTTGTGGTCGGATATCCGCCTGCTGGACGGCAGGAGCGAAAACTCGCTCGGACAGCTCGCACGCATGGCTCTTGCTCGCAGCGGACGCCATCCCGTTAACCTGGACTGCGGACTTGGCTCCCTGGTACCCAAATTGCGAGAGCACATGGACCATATCCGCTCAATCTGGTGGTTCGGCAGCGACTTGGAGTGCTTCACAGTGCCTGCGCCGATGCTGGAGCGCTTCGTGTGCGCAGCGAGTGTGCCGCTGCCTCCCAATTTCCTTGCCGGGCAGCCCGGCGTACTGCACCGTCTCGAACTGCGTAGTCTGCTGCTACCTGCGACATGCCCTGCGATTGCGAATGTCACGTATCTGGCGACCGACCCTCCGAACAGCGACTTAGCGCCGGCGTTGAACCGGCTTTGGCAGCTCTGCCCGCGACTGGAGACTCTCTGCTTGCACGATCTGCCGCAGGTCTCGCTGTCCGCTACGAACCCGCCGCCGAGCACGCTTGCGCATCTCCAGCTGCGGACGACGTCTCAGGACTGCGACCTCGGCCAGTTTTTCTGGGCATGCGCATCGCCCGCTCTGAAGGACGTTACTATCTTTCTGCCGCTGGACCGCTGCAGGACGCTGTCCTCTGTTGTGCGCGAAGCGTTGGAGCTCGAGGTGCAGCCCGGCCATCCGCTGCACGAGGGGCCTGTCAAGTCCATTCTGGCTGTGCTCCCCGGAGGCTGCAGATTACAGCTGCTTCTCACGGACGTGGAAGACGGCCACAGGAAGTTCGGAGTCGTCGACAAGCTCACACGGGAAAATGCCTGTTTCCCGCAGCTGCGCGCGCTGACGATGCCGCTGCTCGTCTTCCACCTCTTCATCCGCAAACGCCCGCACTTGCCCATGCTGCAACGGCTGTGCATTATCGTGCAGCAGACGCCCAGCGGCGTCGGACATTTCGACTGGACGCGCATTTATTGCCTCGCGTTCGTTCGACATTATGCGGTTACGACGATCACATTCGACGTGCGGTACATGACTGAGGCGGCGGACAAAGTCGCCGATGCGTCTGCGCTCGTCAGGCACATCTCCGAGCACACCAAGCCGTACCCAGAGCTGCTATCCGGCGTGCGCTACTTCGTGCGGGGCTTCCCCTCTGAGGTCGCGCGCGCCGTTCAGATACCGCAGTGTGGCCTACAGCTATCATTCGACTGCCACGATCCAGCGACGCAGTCCGGCTTCCGTCATTGAGAAATGTAAATAGATTTCACGACGGCCGGGGATAGTTTATCATACAACCTTTGTTCCTATCAATGTGTTCTAGAATAGTGTTGGCATAACTCCCTTCCTTGTCCACTTTCATGTAAAGTCTGTGCAAGCATAGTAGCGTGATGCCCGACTGCTGATTATAGCAAATTTATGTCTACCCTTCTTCACAATGCACCCTCTCCATCAGTCTTTCTAATGTTCTCTATTGGCCAACCGACGGCTGGGCTGCCAGGCAGCCAGAGCACCGGGTACTGTACACGGTGCTTCGGAGCTTAAATGCTTTGACCCCGGTGTCAAGTGATGGAGACCAAACACGGCCAAAGCAATCGGGTTCACGCTCGAACATCCATCCTGCGTCCAACACAAATTCACAATGGCGCCTCGCACCGTCTACAACCCGTGCTCCTTGACCTCTATTCGGTGCGTCATGACTTCCTCGTGATCACGCAACGACTTCAGGCTGACCCTGCGGACAATTGCGCCAGGCCGGGATCCGACCACACAGCGTCACTGCCGCTAGAGATCCTCAGCCAGTGTTTCCTATATCTTCCATTTTTCGACCGCTTTTATGCAGCCCGCGTCTCGAAATACTGGCGGTCTTCTGCGCTCTCGTATAAAGGACTTTGGGCAGACATCCGTCTTTCCGCGGATATCCAGGTTTCTGAGCACATGGCGCTGCTGCACCTCGCGTTGGAGAGAAGTGGCCTCCACCCAATCGACCTGGAATGCACAACGTGTTTTTACCTGCCGGATCGTATCGTGCAGATGCTGATCAAGCACATGCATCACATCCGCTCCATTATATGGTACGGCAGCAAGGACTCGTTGGGCTTCACGACCCCTGCACCCATTCTCGAACGCTACGTCTATAAAAGCATGATGCCTACCTTCTATCATTTTCTCGGCGGAACCCCGGGCGTGCTGCGTTATGTGGAATCGGCTCTGTTCGCGGTGCCAGCATCGTGTCCGCCGTTTTCGACTGTGACGCACTTGGTCCTTCGCGTTCCCAAGGATCAATCTTCTCGGGCGCTCAACGACATGTTGGCCTTGTTCCCGCGCCTCATGTCACTGTCGCTCAAGGGGCTGCTAGTGGACTACGCACTCCTGCCTGGGATGGGTACCGCGCCTTCTACGCTCACGCACCTCAGCATCGACACGGACCGTAAAAACTGCAACTTGGGGCCGTACATTTCGAAGTGGTGCCCACACGGGACGAAGGATATACAGTTATCAATGCCCGTTCAGGCGAGCTCGCATCTCGCCTTTCTGCTCAGAGACGCCGTTGAAATTTTTGTCGAAGCGGGTCGCTTCAAGGGTTGGCCCTACGTGGAGGAACTTTATTTTGCCTCGATAAAACTACCCGCACAACGCCTCCTCAAAGTGCGCTTTACCGACTACCCCACCCTCCGAGAATCGTCCGACATCATTATTCGCGGCTTGTTATCCAGCGCCTCAGGCTTTGCCCAGTTGCGCCGCTTGACGCTTCCGCTGTATACCCTCCACATGTTCCTGCGCCGTCGACCTGCGTTGCCCTCGTTGTCACGGGTGGAGATCATCATCCAGGATGCGAGCCGGGAGCAAACCGTCATCGACTTCACGCGTCTGTACTGTCTCGCGCTGCTGAAATCGTGCGCGCTCTCTTCTATTTCATTCGACATCCGGACACTGCTGCCGAATACTGCTACCGCCGCAGATGCGGCGTCGCTCGTATCGTACATCAAACGGTTCGGTCCTCGCGGCGTGCGCTACGTCTTGCGCGGCTTTCCCGCCGATGCCACAAGTGCCATCGCTACTGGCTGCACGGAAGGCTGGATCATTGAGCTCGACGGGCCTCAGGTACATCAGCAGCCAGGCGTCAGTGCAGCCCAGACGCTCTGACGTCTTCGCGCGCTCGTTAACGATCACAGGGACAAATGGATGACCCAAAGACGGGATTGTAGCTGAGTTCTACGTAGCATGAAGAGGTGCAGGTTTCCTGTGTTTTATTAGATAGATCTACTAGTTTGAATTGACCCTTTTAAGACTTTCTGGATACTATTCTGCACCTTCAGGCTTGAGAGAATGACTGTCGTGACACTTAGCGCTCAGTTAGTTATCCCCCGCGGGGTAACTAACACGTTACTAACAATGTGTGTTAGTAACACGGTGTTAGTAACATTGTAAATAACAAGTGAGTATATAGTAAGTATATATTCTGAAGACTTGCTGCTGTACCCCCTGGAGGGGTTGCTGAACAACACCTTGAGGGTATTATGTGTGTTCCCATTCGGTCCTGCATGCGCAGAGCTTCCGGTGAAACCACTGGTCGCAGTCTCACCCCCTGGTTGGCCAGGGACACCTCAAGAACCTTCAATTCACTTTGAGCACACGCTACAGGGATTTTGTAGCATCCAGTGGACCTGAGATCACCCAATGCATGTGGTTTTATCAAGTGAAGTATCTCACAGCTTCGATGATTTGATACCTCTCCAGTTAGTAACGACACTCAAGCTCAGAGTGGTCGTTACTAACGTGTTAGTAACTAACAAGTTAGTAACATTGTTACTAACTTTTAGTAACTAACTGCAAGGGGACAGCGGAAGCAAATTGAACGGCACCGGGTTGGTAACCTCTGCAAGCCACCGAGGCCCGACCCATCCATCCTATCTCCGCGGATATACCTCCGAATTGCCTCCGGATGGCGCCTGTACACCAATGTTTTATGTAGGATTCGAAATTCCTGTATCCTGTGTGATAAGGGATGTCCTATAATGCTCTTGGGGCCTAGATTATTAGCTCCAGGTTACCCACAAGTCTCACCGGAGCATCATCTCGGAACAGCGATGGATTACATCAGCAATCGGTATGCATCCGAGTATTGCAAGAAAGTCGCAAATACACTCATGGGAGGTACTACTGGGGCAACAGAGCATCCCAGCTTGCACAAAAGACCAATTATGATGCGGTTCCATGTGAAAACAGTCGCCGTTGGGGTCTCCGGAGCCAAATTCGCCGGGGGCCCGAACCTCTCCAGCGGAAGATCGACCGACCCATCCATCCACCCGGTGTTCCGGATTTTGCCGGCTGGGTCCCCTTGTAACTGAGCGCTATACAGTCGCGTTGAACTCCGGCATTCTTGACGTTCCAATGCCTCAAGGCTTCGAAGGTCCGTTCTTATAACTCGCAAGCTCATGCACTCAGTTCTCTGCTCGAGATCCACTCTGCGCAACGGTCCAACTTCGCGCAGCGGCAGCAATTTCACCCCGCGGCGATCCGGCGGATGCAGCTGGCGGAGTTGGAAAACGTCTGTCTTGACTCTCGCTCGCGGTTCTAGCCACATCTCCAGCCGCTCATTTCGCCCGTTCTCTCTAGGAAACGATGCAATAGCCAATCTACACGTAGTTCTCCGCTAGAAGACTCCGCGCAGCCATTCTGCACTGCGGTCGCGTCCTGTCCGCGAGTGCACAAGACGAGTTCGGAGTACAAACAGTGCTTGTGGCTCGCCCATTGTGAAAAAACAGGGCATATGTAAGCTTAACATTCCTTACATTCCTTGCCTTTCATTCCTTCACCCTACCTCGATCTTGCTGTCCCGCTCCGACGGCGCCGTTGCCCGCCCGTATGACCGCCTTCGACGCACGTCGCTCTCAAGCCGCGGATAAAGCTGCACAGCCCACCCATATATCTCCGCTGGGTGCCGGCGCTTATGGAGTTGCCTCTTTGGTGCGTTCCTTGACTGCTCTTACCGTCATGGTGGCTCATCCGAGTCGCTGTCCGACTACAGGCTGCCACCAACGCTCCGATTCAGAGCGAAAGAAACGATCACGTTCCCAAAGGGAGATCCTCCCTCTCAAATGCGCTAGATAACATAAGCGTTACCAATTCTCCGTTCAGTGTAAGTGGCAGCATGGACCTCACACTGTATGACTGACAAAGTTGCTGCTCAATAATATCTTTTGAAGGTCGCCTGTCCACCTCCAGAGCTGACTAGAGTCAGAGTAACATACCTTGCACATGAAGGAAATACTGTGCTAGTACGCGAAGGCAATTACCTGGGCTACGAGGATCATACCCGTGCTGAGGTCAGCCAATAACTTGAATTCGTTGATTGAGAGAAGTGGCTACATCCTGCAATTTTCTCACCACAACTACCACCCTACAGGAATTACGCCTGAAGTTTTCTCTCACGACCACGCCCGTGAGCGATGCGTATGTAGTGATTCGAGAAAGGGACATCGTCAATATTTGCAAAATTTAAAAGCCACAGTACCTATTGCGTACAGCTACTCCGTGCAACATAGACAGGGAGGCTAGGTTACAACCATAGTCCCCGCCTCTTATATTAGCAATGGTGATACGTAGATATCTGCCTCCCGGTTCATCGAGTGTTCTGAGCAACTGTGTACTCCGAGGTTTGGTGATAGACCGAAATAACCACAGGTCACCTGACTCGATTAGTTTTGTGAGGGAGTAGCTTACGCGCGAATCATCGTGAAAATCGAGGTTTCGCACGTTGAAGGTGGGAAGAAATTGTACGCAGGTTGCGTACACAGTGTCCTCCATACGCGGAAAGTACAGAACCGTGCGTTTATCGATAGAGTGTTCTGAGGTGGCAAGAGGCGGGACAATCATCTTTCCGAGGATGTGAAAAACGGGAGAGACGAGTACGCTCGGGCGGCCGAAGTACTCCGGATCCTCGTATAAAATGAATTCGAACCATGCCTTGAGTCCGTTTCCCAAGTAGATAATCCTAAGCGAGCATAAGTAACGACAACTGACGTAGCAGTTCAGCCTCACTGTTCGTGGATTCTGTCTCGTTCGGGGATACCGTTAAGGTGATCCGTAAACCTGAATTGAGTACAGAGGTCTTGGAATCTCTGAACGTGAAGGGTCACGGTCAATCCATGGTGCAGGGAATCACAGAGCGTGTGCGCAATGCGTACCAGATATGAAATGTTCAGTAAAGGCTTGACCACACGTCGCTGACCGTCCATGAAGCGAAACTTCAGGCAGCCAGTTCTAAAACGCTCGGACAGCAACTCGGCCGCGCGCCGTCTCTGGCACGCCTCTAGCCCACCATTCTCCAGCTTTCGACTGATGTCATTGAGAGATTCGCTGAAAGCATCGTTGGTGAAGATCCGACACACGACAAGAGAGCTTTTGCCGCATACCATTGTATCGCCTGGAGAAGAATCCCAAGCGCATCCGCTTGGCTCGTCAACTGTTTGTTAGAGCCCGTTCGGCGTTACCTTCGAAGGTAGAAGGTACGAAGTGATGGCCCGGCTCCGCAGTCGATCCGGCCGGCGGAGCGGTGCCGGTCGGGCTGCACGCGCGTTTCTCCGTGCCAAGAGGATCCTGTGCTGCCCGATATGTATATAGCTCCGGATGCACAGTGATAACGCGCTGCCGCCGCTGCATTTGCGGCTTGCTCTGCAACCATGCCCACCCCTCAGCAGCTGGCCGCTATACAGGGCCTCCGAAACATTCTTGTGGGCGCATCTGTGGTCGCTTCTTTGGCCATTCAGACTGCAGCGTTGTATGATGATCCTGCCTACTGGGCCCAGGATTATCATGATTCTGCTCTCTCTGGAGCTGCCTGGGTCGAAGAACTGCTCAACGGTCATCCTGATCGCATTTATAACGAGCTGGGTGTGCGTCTCCATGTCTTCATGTGTCTCCTTGGCACACTATATGGGCTGGGTTACACCGATAGCCGTAACGGAGTGGCTCTCAAGGAGCAGCTGGCCATTTTCCTCTATACTTGCGTCACTGGCCTGAGTAGCAGGCATGTAGGGGAGCGCTTTCAGCGGTCCAATGAAACTATCACACGGTATGTGGGATTTTGAACCTGTGTACAATTCTGAATCTGTGGTAGCTATTTCAGGAAGATGCTCGACATATTCTCCTCTCCCGAATTCTACAACAAGTTCGTTGTGCTGCCAACTAGGGATGACCCCGTATCTCCCTATATCCGGAATAACCCCAAACTCTACCCATATTTCAAGAACTGTCTGGGCGCACTGGACGGCACACATATTGCCTGCTCACCATCTGCATTAGACCGCTCCAACATGCGGAACCGCAAGGGCTTCCTGTCTCAGAATGTACTCGCTGTGTGCAATTTTGTCATGGAGTTTCTCTACATCCTTGCTGGCTGGGACGGCTCTGTGAATGACACCTTCCTCTTCGGCGATGCGCGTCTTGTCGATTTTCCCATTCCAGAGGGTCGCTATTATCTTGGCGATGCTGGATTTCCATTGGGGAAGCATGTTATCATCCCCTACCCAAACAAACGCTATCACCTGCGTGAGTGGGCCGTCGGCAATGACAGGTATGTGTCTTCATGTGATCAATTTTTTTTCACTCATACGAGCAGACCCAAGGATAAGGAAGAGCTATTTAATTTACGCCATGCACAAGCTCGGAATGTTGTGGAGCGCATCTTCGGAGTTGTCAAGCGTCGCTGGAGGATCCTACAGCTACCAATTGAATACAGCATGAAGGTCCAGGCACAGGTACCAGCGGCGCTCGCAGCACTGCACAACTTCATCATCCGGTATGACCCAATGTACGATGCGGCTGCCGATGCTGCTCATGCGGCCGACCCTGTCATTGGTACGCGCATGACACCAGACGGCCAGCGTGTACTTGATGACCATGGCGAGCTGTCAATGTCCCGTACGACATCGGTGGAGGACACTGAGGAGGGCAAAGTTATCCGCGATGAGATTGCCACTGCAATGTGGACTGATTACCAGCGATATGTAGCGACGCGTACAGAGGCGCAGCGCGCAGAGGAGGAGAGAATGGAGAGAGAAGATGAGGCCCAAAGGATGCGAGGAATTATGGGTGGAGGGGAGGATGAACAGGAGATGGAAATGGATGGATATTAGTAGCAATAATAACATGATTACGGGCAGAATAACAACCGCCTACTCGTCATCTGATGGCAAAATATCCTCGTCAGAAATCTTGAGGATGCCGAACAGGAATGCACGACGAGGGCCAGTGCCAATGCTGTCAAGAGTAAGGTATGCATCAGCCTGTGTGCGCGACTGGAACTGGAGTGTGGCGTTAACGACGTGCTCGTTGCGCCGGTTGCCGCCAATCTTCTTGAGATCCTTTTCACGGAAGAGGTCGCAGGCCTGGCGTGCACGAACCGGCGTGGGAGGTATCAGCGGCTTGAGCGCAGCAACTAGCTTGTCGGTGCTCTCGGTCATGCTGCGAATGACGTCGTTGGCCGTATTGGTCACATTCTGCAACGCCTCTGCACGCTGGCGCTTTGCAGAGGGCGCGGCAGGCGATGGTGCAGAAGAGGAAAGACGCTTCCGCGTTGAGGGAGCGGGAGTGGTGGGCTGTGAGGCGGTGGAAAGCGACGAAGTGCGGGACGGAACAGTAGCGGCAGCAGGCGCGCCCTCGCTGCCATCGGCTGCTGAAGCCTCAGGGTCGGGTGGTGGGCTCAGCGGTAGTCTGGGTTGTCGAAGAGAACCGCGGCTCGTTGCCAACGGTACCAGAGGCGGGGCGGAAGACGTTGTCGCCCTTCGGCTTGCAGGGCTCCAGAAGGTCGACATACTCGAGCAGTGCCCAGCCGCCATACCGAAAAGGCTCGATGTTGGGGTGCTGAACGACCAGCTCGTTCCATTTGCGGTCCTCGTCGGCCGTGTCCTCGCAGCGGAAGCCGTTGTCGTTGTCCCAGCTCCAGCCACTTTTCTTCTCCAGAATGGCAATGGCTTTGCGAACCTGGAACAGCTAGAACGATGTAAGAGCTCATGTACACGGCACTGCAACTATACGGGGCGCACCTGACGAATCTTGAGGATGAGAGTGTCTTTTTTCTTGAGGCCGCCGACGACGATGCGCTCATTTAGGAACTTCACAAGAGCATTGATAACGTGCTCCTGGAAGACGTCGGCCTCGCTTTTGTAGGCAAGGTAGCCTGCCAGAAACTTGCAGGCATGTACGAGGTCGCAGAAGAGGAAAACAGCATGCACAGTGGCGGCGATGGTGCTAGCATCGAGGTACGGGCCGTCCATGTTGTAACCGCTGTCGTGTTCCGTGTAACAGATCCCCGGACCCTTCTTCTTTGCTGTCTTAGGCTTGGACATGATGCTCGAGCGGTGTAAGCAGCGGGGAAAGAGTGCGAAGAACGGAGAAACGCGCGTGCAGCCCGACCGGCACCGCTCCGCCGGCCGGATCGACTGCAGAGCCGGGCCATCACTTCGTACCTTCTACCTTCGAAGGTAACGCCGAACGGGCTCTTAAGCGTTTCGACGTCCATCTTTCGGCCAAGTATAGTCCAGGCGCACGCGGCCCAGTAGGCTCGCCAGATTCGCTTCCCGTGCTGCCCCTCGATCCGCTTGCGGTGCGACTCAATGAGACTAGTGAGGTCGCGCAGAACGCGCGTGCAGGTCTCCAGTAAATGGTTGACGGCATTCTGAGTGGGCGTAGACAGCTTGGGCGCTTCCTTCATTGCAGCATCGACACTCTGCAAAGCGCAGGTAAACGAGTCGATGATCGCGATCACAGCGGTAATCTCGCTGGATGCGCCCGATGCGTCGGACAGGGAACGGCGAAGAGACCAGGCGAGCTGGAGCACAGTCGTGATGTCGCCGAAAGAGCCGAAAGTGAACGCAACGACAGACATCAAGGAAACTACGGGGTGGAGGTCACCGCTGAGGAGCAGGAGGCCGTGTCAGGCAACACGAGGCAAGTTCTTCCTCCCATAGCACCCGCTCCGAAGTGCTCGGCATTGTAGCCGAAGCAACATATGTGCACAGCTATACAGTAGCTGTCTTTTCCGGAGTAGGCCCGAGCCCAATGCAGAGCAGTTAGGCATAGCAGGGCAACTGAATCTCGGCAGGATGGTCAATCTATCAGAGTCTGTGAGAGGGCTTTGGCGAGCTTTGGCATTAGATGCACAGCAGATGCGGCACGCCGCGGTGTCGCCGATGCGCGCCATCACACAAAAGCGGCCACGAGGCTCGCCGTCGTCACCGGCGCACACGCGCGCGCTGGCGCTGATCGGCAACCTCACGGACACCGTTAGGACGGGCGCGGTGCGAGGATTGCGCGCGCTGACGGAGAGCATTGACCGCTCGCGCGGTGACGCATCCGCAAGCGACGCGACCGATTCCGCACCGCCCAGCCCGACGGAAGCCTTGAAGGCGGTTAACAACACGCCTCAGGGCAAGCGCCGGCGGACTACACGCACGGAGGCGAGCCTGCGCCAGTCACATGCGGACTGGCGCGGCGCGCGCTGGGACTATTCAGGCGCGATGAGGGACGACCTCTTTTATCGCGTAGGCGACACTGGTCCGAGCGCCTTCGCCTTCCCAGCTGTACCCCCACACTCGGCGACGACGCTGCTAACGCAGCCAACGCAACCGGCCAGACGGGGACCGCCCGCAATGGCGACGTACCCGACAGGCCGCCGAGCGCCCTGAGCACGGCGAGTGCCCCGGCAGCGCTGTCGACTCCGCGCTCCCGCCGCCGTCCCGAAGATGATGCCCACCCCGCACCAAGCGGGGCAGGTGACCAGGGCTGGCCTGCGGCCCGTACGCCCGTGCATGCGGATCTGTTCGCCCCCGAGGCGGACGACTACATGGACGATATACGCGGCGTCAAGGAGGACACGTTCCTGCGCGCCCTGGAGGAGGCGACGTCCCACATGTCGTGGGAGTCGATCCGCTCGCCGGCGTCGTGCGGCGCGCTGCTCGCATTCCAGGCCCGCCTCCGCACGCTCGACCCACACGGCAATTTCGCCGCCCACTGCCCAGCGGGTGACTCCGCAGCAGCCGAGCTGCAGGAACTACGGCGCATGGTGGCGGAACTGGCGGCAGCACAGCGCGAGTGTGCGGATAACCTCCGCGCACTCATGGAAAGGGAGGCCGCGCCACTTTCTGTGGGCTGCCATCGTGCCTGCGCTGTGCGAGAACCCGCGGCGTCTGCCGCGGGCCTGTCCGACGATTCCAACGCAGACGCGGACGGCCGCAAGGGTGCACGGACAGGTCAGTCTGTGGACCCAGCGCCGACCGTTTCGGCGCCGCCGACGGCCACTCCGAGCGCCACTGCTGCCCCTGGCACGGCAAAGGCGGTCGGTCGCCACGACGAGCGGCGGGCGGTGTTTCACCCGGCGTCACCGTTTGGCGGCCGCATGTCAGCCCCGGCAACCGCTGACGATGTGCGGCGCCTGAACCTGGTGTCATACCAGGTCCGGGACGCCGTGAATGCTGCGTTGCGCGATGCACTCGTGGCGCAGATGGATGAATTGGCGGCGCCGGTCCAGGTTGCAGGGGTCAATTGGACAGAACGCGGCAACCTGTGCATGATAGTGTGCGAAGGGTTCACCTCCGCGCACCTGCTCCTGCACGCCGACGCCGCCGCAGCCGCGGCCCAGCTCGGGCCTGGGTGGAGGGCTAGCCGGGACGTGCCCGTGCATAAGGCGGTCCTGCGCAACGTCCCCACTCAGCGCGTCGACGGAACGCTGTTCACCGAGGACGACGTCCTCGGCGACTTGCGCGCCCACTCAATAGCCTTCAGGAGCCTGGCCCTCGCCGACTCTGCGGAGCCGGCGAGCTGGATCTCGACGGCTAGTGCGCGGGCGCTCAAGGAGCGCTCGACCATGGTGGTGAATTTCACAACCGCGGACGATGCGACGCGTTTCCTCGCGATGCGGCGCCGCCTGTTCACGTTCGGGTGCCCGTGCGAGCCGGGCGAGTTCCAGCCTCGGGACCGCGAGCGGATATGCAGGAACTGCTGGAACCCGCTCGCGCGACACCGTGAGCGGGACTTTGTCTGCAAGGAACGATGCAGGCTCTGCGGCGCAGCCCATGCGGAAGAAGAGCACACGTGCCCCGATTGCGATGTACTCGCACGCCCATGCGAGCACATCCCGCTCAAATGCGTGAACTGCGGGTTCAAGGAGAACCTGACACTGCCCCCTGGTTCCAGGAGGATTCCAGGTGGAATTCCGGTGGAAAACCTGCTCCAGACAAAATATTTTCTAAGGGGTGAAAAATTATGTTAGACATCACAAATAAGGTTCAGAGATGCACAGCCGCCTCAGGAAACATGAAAACGTTCTAGTAACCTAACCTAACCTAACCTAACCTAACCCCTAACCTAACCTAACCTAACCTAACTCCTAACCTAACCTAACCTAACCTAACCTAACCTAACACTTAATCACAGTTTTTGATGAATTTCCACATTGTTTCCAGTGGAATTCCACCGGAATTCGGCCATTCTGGCCCATCCGATCCAATGGTCCAGTGGAATTCCACCCAAATTCCACCTGAGGGGGTATACCATCAAAATATGATGGATTTGACATTCTGACACTTTTTTTGCATAGTTGCATTTTTTCACCTGGAATCCACCTGGAATTGGGGGGCACAGTCACTTACAGGGTTCAAGCATGCGGCCGATGACGCTTCATGCGAGTATCGCCGCCGTGTGCGGGGCACGGGCACTTCGGCGCCACCGATGGCTGACCGGGCAGAGGGGAAGGCCGCGCCGGCAGTGTCGGCAAAGAAGAAGGGGAAGCGCGTCCGGATACTGGACCCGCACGAACCCTTCCCCGACGACGACGCACCCGCCATACCCGCTCCGCCTGCCGTTCCTCCTTCTGCGGTGCTCAAAACACCCACGACTGAGGAGGTGGGCTCGTCCTCGCCGCCCCGGAGGCGTGCTGGCCGCCGACGTAAGGCCCCCGCAACGCAGTTCGAGGGGAGGGCGCCGCAGTCAGCCCCCGCCAGCACGGCTGGAACGCTGTCTGCTCCAAAGACGCGGCTCGCGGCTGAGCGGACTCCGGATGACACACGTGTACAATGTAACGCGCCGTCGCAATCGTCCAGTTTGGAGCGCGAGGGTGCGCGTAGTCCGGGTATGGACTTCCCGGACAGCGCCGCTGTGCAGGACCTTGTCGGCAGCGTTGAACCGCGGCTCCAGACACCCTCAACAGCTGCGGGGCCGCTGCAGGAGACTGCCACCGGGTCTGCCGCTCCACGTCGCGTGTTGCCCTCGCGCGGCGCGGCAGCGGAGGCGGACAAGGAAGCACGCCGCCGACGCGCAGCACACGTTCTAGTGCGCGCATTCAGCTTCCTCAAACTGGCGGATGCCGTGGCGGCGATCCGAAGGAGCGCAGACGACTACGCTTCGGCGGTGTTGTGGGCAGCAGAGGAACAGGCCAGTCGCCGCAAGCCGAACATGCAAGGCAAATCCGAGGCGAGCCTGCGAAAGCTCGTGGAGGAAATGACCTCCGCTGCCGCCAAGGACAAGCCCGCCAAGGGTACTGACACCTCACCCGCGCCTGTTGATGCCTAGGCACAACACCCAGGCAGGCAGGTCGCGCGCGGAGGTCAGCTACTTCTGCGGCAACATGAACCGGTCAAACGAGGCGCTTCATGCCCTCGTACACGACGCGCACGAACTTTATGACATTTTATTCATCCAGGAGCCCTGGTGGGGTGATATTGGGAGGGGCCAGCTCGCGTCGGTCAAACCTGGCGCAGGCTGGCGCACCTTGCTGCCCCAACGCGGTGCTGGTGCGGGCCGCCCCCGCGTCCTGACATACTACCGGAAACGGCGCGACTGCACCGTCGTCCCGCGGTATGATCTTATCGACGATGCAGACGCGATGGCGGTCGAGGTGCGGCGGGCAGGCTGCCGGCCAGTTCTGTTTGTCAACATTTATAACCAGCATGCCACGCTTGCGGATGGCCGCGCTGGCGGCCGCACCACCGTCCAGCGCCTGCTCATCGACCCGCCTGCTTCGCCCCTGCCCGGGGACGTTGCTACGGTGCTGTTGGGTGACTTCAATGAACATCATCCATGGTGGCAGGAAATGGAAGGAGCACCGCGCCCACAGGCGCGCGAGCTCGCAGACTGGCTGCGCGAACGTAATTACACGCTTGCCAACACATACAACGAGCCGACGTTTGCGTCCCATGCTACGGGCGCAACGTCTGTGCTTGACCTTGTGTTCCTCAACCCAGCGGCAGAGCGTGCTGACGCAGTGCATTCCTTCTGTGTTGACGCTGCTGCCACTGGTACGAGCGATCACTTTGGCCTATTATGGAGCTCTCCGCCACCGTCTGAAACCCACGTCACAAACGTGACAGGGTGCCAGTTCAACTGGAAGAAGGCGGATGAGGACAAGTTCAAACTGGTGCTCCGGGAGCGGCTGGATGAGACGGGGGATATTCTACGGCTCATACTCGATCCGGCCTACAGGCCGGCGGAGGACGAGCTGGAACACGCTGCCAGATGCTTCATGGATGCACTGGTATATGCTGCGGGGCGCGCCGCACCCGCACGACGCGAAAGCTCGATGGCGAAGCCGTGGTGGAACAGCCAGCTTGATGGGGCAAAAGCTGCGCTTGCGGCAGCCAAACGCGGGCTGCGATGCCTGCCACCTATGCTTGCGGAAACCCAGGCCGCGGTGGTTCGCAAGCTGGCCAACAGGTTCAAGCAGATGACGAAGCGCGTTAAGCGGCGTTATTTCCGTGACCTGCTGGCGGCTGCATCAACCAAGGACCTGTGGGATTACAAGGGCTGGACTGGCGGCAAACGCACATACCCTACGCCCCCGTTAGAGCAGGGCCCGGGTCTCCCGTTGGCCACGGAACATGCGGACAAGTGCGCAGCCTTGCGGAGCGCGCACTTTCGCCCTCCGGCAGACCTGGGTGTACCACCACCCGATCTGTCCGCACCGCGCCCACATGCTCATGCGTACCACGACGTCACCCGACGTGAGGTCAGTGAGGCACTGTTCTCTGGGGGTGCCGACAAGGCGCCGGGTCCATCAGGTATCAGTCGCCGCGCTCTGCGCTGGGCCTGGTCAGTTGCATCGGACGAGTACACGGCGATTATCTCGTCGTGTGCACGGGCTGGTTACCACCCCGAAGTCTGGCGCCGCACAATATCGGCCTGCCTGGCAAAGCCGGGCAAGGGCGACTACTCCAGGTGCAAATCCTACCGCATGATTCAGTGCGAGGAGGAGATGGGCAAGGACCTCGAGAAGGTCAACGCTCGACGCATTGCGCACATTGCACTGGAGTGCGACCTCATTGCAGAGACACAGTTTGGCGGCGTCCCAGGACGCAGCGTTGAGGATGCAGCCCTGACGTTCTCCCATGATGTCCAGCGTGCGGCTCAGGATGGACTTGTCACCTCCGCCTTGACGTTTGACATCTCCGGATATTTCGACAGGGTGAACCACGCACGTCTCCTGTCGATCTTAGCGGATAGTGTTATGCCGACTGCCATTGTCCAGTGGGTGGGGAGCTTCCTGTCGGGCAGACAGACCTCCATCTGCCTTGACGGTGAGCGCGATGATATGGCACCTGTGCTGAGCGGCATCCCCCAGGGATCCTCGGTCTCGCCAATATTGGCGGCTATTTTCTCCAAGACCCTGGCTGACCGCCTCCAGGCTGCTGCGGGTGATATCCGCAGCAAGCTCGGGGCGCGGACACGTGTGACAGAGGGCCGGCTGGGTATGTTCGTCGACGACGGCAAGCTGTATTGCTCTTCCAAGTCGTTCGTCACAAACACCCGACACCTGCGCGAACTGTACATGGTGACTCAAGCCTGGGCACGCGAATATGGGGTGCAGCTCGACGAGGAAAAGCGGGACTTCGCCCACTACACGGGCAGACTCCGCAGAGTTGGTCGGCAAGCAGTATCGCGCCTCGCCCGGCCGTCTCTCCGACTCCCCAGAGAGGACGGCGACGGCGAGGACGTACTAGCTCCGAAAACACAGTACAGGTGGCTGGGGATCATATGGGACCCCAAGCTCTTGTTCAATGCGCACGTGGCCCGCATGGCAGAGCGTGCGGCGAGCGCTGTCACCGCTCTCTCAATGCTGGGCACCACGCGCACCGGGCTGTCGCCGCACCACCTCCGAACGGTCCACATCGCCTGCACACAGTCAATACTGACGTTTGCATCCACAGTATGGTTTGCGGATGGGGAAAGTCATGCGTCACGCATCGGAAAGCTCGAGGTTGTCATGCGGCGCGCAATGCGGCACATGCTCGGCGCGTTTAAGACGACCCCAAGCGATGTCCTCAACCTTGAGGCATCGATCCCCCCACTCTCGCTGACGCTCGCACTGCGCAACGAGCGCACTGCAATCCGCTTTGCGTCCTTCCCGCGCGAACACCCCATCAGGCAGCGCCTCGGTGGGGAGTGGTCCAATGGTGCAGCAGCGGCGTACCCGCCGCCGCTGTGCCCACGGACTGCGGGCGGGCTCACACACCTGCAGCGCATTGCACGCCTGTACCCAGCGGACGGTGAGCGGGTGGAGCCCCGCCTCGTGGCGCCATGGGAGGACCCTGTGAATACACACGGTGGGCGCCTCTGCGTCATACAAAAGTCCCCAGGAGTTACCAAGCGACAGGCAGCACTACAGCATGCCGAGGTTGCAGCACAGCTGCGTGACGACCCGTCCGTGCTGCTCGTGTACACGGACGGCTCTCTGCTGGACGGTGTTACCGGTGCGGGAGCATTGCTGGTCCACCGTGGGAGGACGATTCACTCGTTTTCTCGCGGATTGGGCCAGGCAGGAGATGTGTACGATGGTGAACTACTTGCCCTTGTCGACGGCGCACGTGCAGCTGTCCGAACTGCCCAAGACCCGATGATTGGTGCTACTCACATTTATATCTTTGCAGACAATGACGCCGCCATCGGCCGCATAGCATCGCTTTCCCCAGGCTCAGGTCAATTCCTTGCTGTACTATTTGCTGATATCATTTCCCCCTTTCTGCACCAGGACGGCGACACACGCGTCACGCTGGCCTGGGTACCGGGCCATGAAGGGGTGCGGGGTAACGAGGCCTCAGACAAACTGGCAAAAGCGGGGGTGTTGCGGCCGCCCTCGCTCCCAGTCACTATGACAAGGACTCGGGCGCGACACGACTCATCGGCCCGCCTACTAAAAAATTGGCGCAGCGCTTGGCTGGCGGTGACGTGGCGTGACTCCTTTGCACCCGCCAACCGCTTCCCTCCCAGTACTCGCCCCACCTCTCGTCTTCGAACGCTCGACAAGCCTATGTTCGCGCGCCTCTTGCAGTGCCGGACTGGGCACGCGTTCACGGGGGAGTACTTCCGGGCCATCAACAAACCTGAACGCGGCTTTGCATGCACGTGCGGGGTGCCGCTGCAGACGCGCGACCACATATTGGTCAGGTGCCCGGATCTGGAGCGGTATCGCGCCCCTCTACGCCTGCTCTCCCCAGCTGGTAGTGGCGGACCTGCTGGGGACGACGGAGGGGCTGCTTGCGACGGTCAAGTTCCTTAGGACCAGCGGCGCGTTTCTGAAACCCGCTGACGAGGACGCTACGCCTGCGGATGCCTGATGGGCGCGCCTTCGGCGCGCCCACACCCAGCAACACCCCTCCCCACCTGCCCCCATGCCGCGGCGCGTGTCGCCGCCCTATTGACCCCCAACGGACTCTTATATAGACACTGCTTCCCCAAAGATCGCGCTCTATACCACCGCGACGACCCACATTCCAACCCCCACGTGCGGCCCTAGCACCCCTTCGGCCCCTAGACACTGTTTCTGGCTCAGTTCTCGTTTTATCGTTCTCATCCCTATTTCGTTTTGGTCTCGATCCCCGCCCCATAGTCCCTGAACTGTGCGGCAACGCGTCTTGGCTCTACTATCTGTAGCCTGCTGCTATTATATACATGATTCATCATCAGCACAGCAGATGCGGCCAACAGCAGACTGAGTGGCGGAATTACGCGTTTTGGCACCAAGCGCAAGGATAGATACTTTGCGGATACGTTTCGCGAAGACTGATGAGCTGCGCAAAATGCGCCATGGTGTTGCGGTCGCTGTGGAAGTTGGCGTAAGGATCAACCGTAAAACTCCGCACATTGCATCCGTATTTTGCCCACTCACGACCATGACCGACTTCGACGTCGGCAGCGCGACGCGCCGCCAGTCGCACGCCGTCAAGCTATGCACTGGGTCCTGTGCTCTGATTTCATGACGCATTACCTCCGATGTCTGTTCCAGCGCACGACACAGCAAGGAGGTCTTCAATAAACCACCGTTGGTGGACCTTGGGATGGCAGATGCACAGGATTCCAAGGGGATGCTGAAAGCAGTCGCAAAGCCAGCGTAAACACGTGCAATGTTGCCTTCATACCATCATAATCCCGCTCTTCGAACCCGCCCGAGGGCAGTCACATACACGACTCGATTGCTCACAGTTATGCCACGTAAGATGCCTGCCTACTACTGTGATCATCTTTGCTAGCTTGGGACGAGGAAATCACATTACACTGTGTTCAATCTCATATTACTTGCCGCATGCCATTCCCCGGAGGTTCTTGCGTCTTGCTTCTCTTTCCTGGACTTTGGCGACGTGATCTGCGCTTCGTATGTGTGTCGTTCATAGCGCAGCTCGGAACTGGCATTTCTCGAGCTTCGACTGGGTGACGGAGGATTCTCCAACTCAGAAGCAACGGTCCGTCTGATACGCTTTTTGTACACTGCGCTGTCGCGTGCCCGGCAACATCCCGTGGACCTGCATATCAATTCTTGTGTACACCCAGCCATCATCGTGTTCAGTCTCCGTCTGCACTCGCACCATATGAAGTCGATCTCATGGATCGCTCCCGGTCCCGTCTCGCTGACCTTTCCCACGCCCGTTCTGCGATGTTTTTCCTGCAACCACTTGGTGCCATTCCCCGTCGACCTATTTGATACTTCGCCCGGTCGCCTCAGGAGTCTCGAAGTTATGAACGTGCTTTCCCTGCCCGTCGCGTGTCCAGCTCTCAGGAACGCTGCGCACCTCACGGCGTCCGCCGCGTTTCACGAAGAAACAGACGGAGTCCTCGAGCCGCATATTTCTGTTGATGCAGCGCCTGGTATCACTGAAGCTCTCCGATTTCTCTTATTCCACGTGTTCGTTTCTTCCTACGGGTCCTGCGCCAGTCACACTTCAAAGTGTGCCCCTGTCGGCTAATCAACATGCGTGCGATATCGTCGCACCGGTTGCGCCGTGGCGGAGACCGCCTCACTGCTACAAATACGCCTATTTCAGTATCAACGTCTCCGCCTGCCGAACGGTCGACATGGGCATCATTTTCGAGGACGCGGTGGAGTATTGATCCGAAGGAGACTAATGTCCAGTTCGCTTCGACAACGGCCCACGGCCGGCCGCGCGACTTTGCACTCGCTGCCGCGGAGAATATCGATCCGACCGCGCCGCGCGAGCTGACCGGGCTCCTGCAGAGGCATCTCCGACGTCTGCGCAAACTGCGCACTCTGCGCGCCAAGAGCTGTTGCTCGCTATCCTGCGCTCGCCCCTTCTGCGCAAGTTTTCACAAATTGGAGACGACGAACGTGCGTCTGATCCGCGGGAGAGAACAGGACTGCAACATCTCAGCCAAAGTACGGGATATTGAGGCCCTTGGGTCGCGCGGAATGTCCTCGTCGGATGACCAGTATTGGTGAAAGGCGAGAGCAGCCGCGCCACACCAAGCCACAAGCTAGAAATGTGAGATGCCCAGTGCATTTTGTTGCGGAAAGGCGAGCAGGTCGCTATTAATCTCCTCGAGCAAGTGATGTAGCTGAAGCCAACGCAGTGCCTGCTCAGCGATGCCTCAACGCGCCTTGTGCTGTACCATTTCGACATCAGAAGCACTGCGTACACATCTAATAGAAAGCAAAATGCGCCAGCTGTGTATGCAGACTGGCATTAAACGATATACACGTCGGGAAGCGTAGTAATTGCGGGCAGATAGACCAACTACGTCTCCACAAAAACGCTACTAGTCTGACCAACTCCGAGACCCTTCACGCAACTCGCTGTGAATCCTGTTACAACGACGAAAAGTGGCCCCTGCACGATAGCTTCCAGAGCAGCGGCCAGTCGCACAGCATCCGAATGCTCGAGCTTCGACGGCGGCTCTGTCGAAATGTCGATTGCGATATGGGACAATTGTCCCGGTCGGAATCTGCGCAGGAACTCGAGCTGATCACACTCTGGATCCGACCTGTCCTCACGGTGAGGAGCAGCGTGTTTCTTCTCCATGGTGATGCGCACACATTGAAGCGCACGCAGTCCTGCTCGTCGAAATCCAGAGCCGCGTCAAGTCGCGCCACGGGCCCAGAGATCTCTCGTAATTGCGTTGAGTCGACGAACATGATAAGAATGTTGCTGGCAATGGAAAAGACGTCGCTCAAGATCCCGGCTTTGAGAAGTGTGCAGGTCAATGCCAAGCCAGCAGCGCGACCGGCTGCGTCGCGTCCCGGCGTGGTGCATATTTACGGGGCCGCATGGGTGACTGCAAACGAGATCGCCGTCGCGCCAGCGAAGAGGACGTGCGACCGAAGGTGGAAAAAATGGGTCAGGAACCGCGTGAACGGTGCACAACTCCTCCGTGCGCCAGAGACGAACATATAGCACAATGTCGAAGGACGGAGAGGTGTCCTCCAGCGCGAGATGCGTAAGCGTCCTGTGCGCCGGGCCAGAGGGAAGATGAAGATACGCACAGGAGATCTCGCTCAGCGCGAGAGATTCCAGGACGGGCATCAGCTCAAACATTCAAACATCCGCTCCAAGCCCAACAGTTGAGCCCGAGGCTGGCGGACGGCCCAGCCAAGGCCCGCTGTGAGGTGTGTAACATGGCTCAGCGCTGGACACGCATGCGGTAGCCGGAGGCTGAAAACGTGAAGTCGGCGCAAGCACTGGGGGTCCCGCTGCAGAGATCGAGAGGCAGGTGAGTCAGAAGCTCGCAGCGCAAATCCTCCAGCACAGGAACAGACCGAAGAAGGAGCTCGTCCGTCAGTGAATGAGGCCACGAAAGCGAGCGCACACGGTGCATGTTGTCCACAAGGAGAGCCACGGCTTCGTCTAGGGTATTTGCAGCTTCCCGACCGATATCAATATCCAGAAGACACTGGCCCGAACGCAAGATAGCTAATTTCAGAATTTCTGCGCAACGCAGAGCATTGCGGTCTCCCGTAGTTGGTGGTGGCAATTTGAACCCCTGCATCGCGCAGAATTGCCGCGTAGGAATCTCGATATAGGACCATAGTCGAGGAAAGGCGAGAGCGGCTCCGCGCCCACGAACGAGAAACATGAGATGCCTTTATGCATTCGCAGAAGGACAGAAATGCAAAGCAGGCAGCAAGGATTTCTGGGGAGATTGTATTAGCTGAAGGCGAGCGCAGTCGTTGAAAGTTGTGTAGCGGTTCGGCCAGCGCAAGGCGGAGAACTGTTTCGCCATCTGGCGCACTAAGAATCATCCAAGTTTGTCATAGAAAGATATGCTCCGGAGAGTGTCAACGCACCAATCGATAGTCGATGGGTGCGCCTTGACATCCTCCTTGAGTACGAAGCAATGCGCCGGCTCGCGATCGTTGTGGTTCCCAGTCAACATGGCTGGCGCTGGTATTGCACTGCAGTAGGTGACAGTCGTTCACGGCGCACACCGGGGGAGACTGGAAATGCAGGTCAGTGTGCAATAGCAAAGATGATCAGAGCATAATCACGCATTTAGCAACGGTCGAAGAAGGGCCGCTGCTTACCGGTTTGTTATCGGCAAAGCCAAGTTATAATTACCGTTGTCAACTCCGCTACGTCTCTTCCGTCCCGTCACCATGCCCGCCTCACACATGCGCCTGAAATGGCGCCGCGCATCTGATACCACGCACGATGATCCAAAACACCGTCCCGCTTCCATCGCCACAGCATCGTCAGCGAAAGGTGCAAATTGCAGCCGTTGACCCGATCTGTCCCAGCGACGCATTGCAGCCTCGAGGCAGAAAGTAACATTGACGTCAAGCACGGGGCTGCATCCGTACTCAATGTCCCAAGCGCGCGTCAATCGCTGCCAGCAGCGGCCCAGACGTGGAAATCGTGCCCAGCTTGCTTGTTGACGGTCTGTCAATGGCTCTTGCTCCTCACCACCACCATGCGCTCACGAGCGGAATTCGAGACGTCCTGCTGGACGCACTCCGCGACGTCTCTTGGTGCGCCCAGAAAATTTTCATTGCCATACATATCCTGACAGGGTTTCTTCTCATGGGCAGCGCGGGAGACGCGCAAAAAATCGTGCGCGCCGTCGAGTTCGCCGCGCTCAACGTAATCGCGAGCGTCGCCGACCACTGGAACTTGCAATCCACGGTTCCATGGCTCCCTCCCGAGGTCCTGACGAGCTGCTTTCGACATCTCCCGTTCCAGGACCTCGTCATTGCGTCCCACGTTTCGCGGTACTGGCGCTCGGCAGCACTTGGCGCACCAGACTTGTGGAACCGTGTCCAGTTGAAGCCATTTGATACCGTAGCATACGCGCTGCACGAGCTGCTGGGTCGCTCTCGGGCCCGCCCAGTGGACTTCACCTTGCACACCAACAGCGCCGGCGGGCAAGGTATCCCAAAAATCGAGCACGCCATCGGCGCGCACATGCCACACATGCGCTCGATCTCGTGCAACTTGCCTGGGTCCTCTGCCGCCTTTCTGCAGCACGCGCCGATGCTGGAAGTGCTGAAGCTCGCGCCCAATTGCGGCACCACCGTCGCGGAGCTCTCGCCCGCGTTTCTCGGGGGACACGCGCCGCGCCTGCGCGATCTTCGTCTTGAGAACTTCGCCCTTCCTGCGTCGTGTTGTGCTCTGTCCTCTGTCACCCGGTTCACCGGCGTCCTCGCCCGATGGTCCGCGTCAAATGTTGATAGGCTGTTCGACCTCTGCCCGCGGCTCGAGTATCTACGCCTCGAGAACATCCAGAACAGCACTCAGCTTCCCTCTGGGCGCGTGCCATCTACGCTGACAAACGTCGAGCTCATCGCGTGCGAGGGATGGACGGTCGACTTCAGCCGACACCTCAGCGCGTGGTCCGACTCGAGCATCGCAAACATCAGGCTCCAGGGCTGCGCATCCACCCTAGACTTGTCCACGTACCTCACCGGCGTAGAATTGCGCAACTTCGACATCTGCTCCGTCTTCGGGCGTCGCTTCATCATCGACGCCGGCGGAGCAGACGGCGCGACGCGGCATGTTGATGTCTCATTCGCGTTCACCTCAATACGGGATGTTGCGTTCCCCATTCTCCCGCCAATTCTTCCTCTTTTTGCGCGCTTGGAGTCGCTCGCATTGCCGTCCAACATGTTCAAGAAAGCGCTCGAGCAGGACCCGCGCTGGCAGCTTCCCGAGCTCAAGACGCTGTGTCTCAGCATCTTCCACCCGCTCGAATTCTCGCCGGGCAGACTGGAGGTGCCGAAGCTGGACACACTTGAGGTCACACTGGAGAAGCATGCCGTCCTCGATTGTGCTCAGCTGAGGCACTGTGTCAATGAGAACCTCTGTGGCGCGCAGCTGCGCACGTTGCGCCTCACCGGTGCGACGAACATCGACGCGGACGCCATTAGAGTAGAACTCACGGGTGCTGCACGCGAGATTGTCATGGTTTAGGTCGTGTACAGTACTTTCTCAATGTTATGTCTCGGGCACTCGGCAGCATTGACCAGGATCGCCCGACGAATAGTACAAGTATGTCTGCCGCCGCACGAGGACTCGACCGGCACGAAGACTAGCTGCAGTGTGTTGCACTATAGCTCAATACAACGCCATTTTGTGGTTCTCGGGGCGTGCGCGCCGTGAGGCCAGGCTTTCTGAGGAGAGAGAAACACGAGGGCGAATCAGTTCTTCGCGGGCGCTGCGCGGTCGTGAGGACGCTACATCTTCCTTGCAGAGGGACTCGTCGACTTTTAGCGCACAAGGCTGCACCGACGCGACGTGACTGGGGCCTTGGTGGTCATTGAATACGAGAGTGAGGAAGAGCCGGGCCACCGGCTGTTTGCGGCCTCATCATGCGACGCCACATCCGCTATCAAGGTTCGACACGTGCCCACCGACATACTGTGCTTGTGCCTCAATAATGCTGCCGATACCAGCTCCCTCTGCCTTTCTGCCTATTGACCGTTCGCGCAGATATTGAGTGAGTCCGCATACGATTCAAGAATACGGACGTTCGATTGCCATAAATCATGCGCCATGAGCAACCAGTATGTGCACTCCGCACGGCTAGGCTGTGCGGGGCAACTTTCTCACGGCACGAAAGGTCAGCATATCAGCTCAATAGCGCGAACAGGTACTGAGCTGTCGCCTTGAGAAACGGCGGTACGCTCCGTACCCGCGCGCCGCGAGCCACTCCATTGCATGCATCAGCGGATAGAGTGAGAGCTGTCCAGTATCTACTGTATAATAATTTAAATAAACACACACCGGGGAGGCACGAGGCGAACATCTCCCGCGGTTCTGAAACACGGCGACGACTTCGCACAACCTGGTTGCCATTAAATGTGCATCGGCCAGATTCTCCACTCTGCCGAAATAATATATAGCTTCGGAGCGCCGCCGTCCACAGCGTGGTTGCAGAGATGGGCGTGAGAGGAAAGGGAACAGTCGTTTTCATAGACTGCGTCACTTTCGGCTTGTCTCCCTTGTCGATTCGCCCCCGCCCGCGACATCGTAAATGCACGTGAGAGATACAGCTGCCCACTGATAGCAAGTGCAACCAATTTTGATCTCAATATGCAATCACACAGGCTCGCTCCCAATTTTCTGCTGCAGACAACTGGCCCCTGGCTAGCTGTTCTTTCCGACCCGTTTGCGCGGTAACGTGTTTAAACCACCTATGTCTCCCACTATGAATGTTAAGCACTAGAGTACCATCTTTGAACTGGAGATTCTGCCGCGGGGTACTTCCCCTGGACTTCAACATCTTCCGCACGCCATCGTGGGGTATGCTCCGTCAGGCGACATCGGTTTATGCGAATCCCGGGCTCATTATAGACAAATTCTGCGGCGGAGACCTGGTTAAACACATACTGTGCATCGAGATCTCAGAGACAAAGGCGCGCGCCGGACGTTCTGCAGCAAACAGGCGCTGTGCTTATCCTGTTTACCCTGAATCAGCACCGCATGCGCTTCTACTCGCGATCCGCCGTAGGGATGCAACTCAACGGTGATCTTTGCAGTAGAAGGTAATATCCAGTGAGCCCTTAGCTGCTGATCGCATGCGATTCAGCGCCCCTTCGAGAGGCGGTATCGACCCGTCGCGAGAGCTATAAAACACCGTCCATGTCTACTCGGAGTACCAGTACCCACTCTTCAGCCAATCGTCCAAGATGCAGTTCAACTGCTTCACCCTCCTGGCTTTCGCTGTCGCCGCTGGTGCGGTCGTCGTCCCGGCTGCGGCGCCGTTCGAGATGGATACGTACACCGACTTCGACTGCACCGAGCGCGTTTCCACCGCTGGAACGTGCAACGGAGGATGCCAGCCGTTCGCGGATAGGCACTCGTTCCAGGTGCGCGCCGCGTCGTCTCACCGCCGCTGTTGGCCCTGGCTCATGCTGCTGGTCCCCATCGCAAGGTGCCAGGCGGCGGCAAGCACTGCGTCACGGTGTACCGCCAGGCTAACTGCACTGGAGTCTCGGAGAGGTACCAGGTCCAGAATGAGTGCACGGTACGCTGTTTGGTGTTTCGATGGTCCCTTGGCTTTGACTGACGAGAGGTACTTATATCGACAGGGCGTGAGGACCCCAGACGAATTCGTCCTCTCGTACCGATGCAGCGCCCTCGACATTTTCGGTGCCTGCCCCGTTTAGTGCACCGCGCGTGCGAACGTGTAGTCTGTGCGTGGTGGATCGCGAACGCTGACATTGGTTCAATGCTGAAGTGCCTTACAGCCTCTTCAGCCATGCTCCGGACCCCGTAAATGTCGCGATGTAGACTAGTTGTTTCTGAATGCAGTTTGCGCGACTTTGATCAGATCCCATAAGAGCCTAAGCACTAGGCATATCGAGATAAAAGCCGACGGTGACACCGACGTTCAGAATGTCTTATCAGAAGACAACTTGCCTTCTGATAAGACATTCTGAACGTCGGTCTGAACGACTCCCGTGAAAGCTGCCACTATTGACTTTCGCACGAAGACATTGAGTGCGGGTGAAGAAAATCGTGGAGTAGACCGGGGGCGATCGATACGAGATTTCTTGAGCAAGTGATCGCGGCCGCGCGGTGCATCGGACGTGTGATGCGAGAGGAACAATAGCAAGAGAGCGCAGTCCGCCTAGCCAAGAGTCGGGCTCAGGTTCTGTGCGCTGATACGGAATAGAGTGTCGCAGCGTGAGCATCGAATCAAGTTGGGATGGTCGGCGAGATGCAGGATGGGCGCCTAGCACGAGAGTTATCGATAGTCCAGGAGTTCGACATCGGCAGCGCTGTTGTACGAATCAATCAAATTCATTGGCGACTATGGCCATTGAAACATGTATATGGACACGCTCTGTGACAGTGCTAAGCCTTGCAGAAAAGGCGTTGATCAGGTCGGCCCAATCTGTGTGATCGTCGTGGTCGAGGTTCAACATGCTGTTGATTGTACATGTTTGCCGCTAGCCAGGATACTTTGCGTGTCAAGAATATTTTTCCAGGCAAGTCTGCCAGTTCACCCATAGGTGATAAGCAAAACGGCGAGAAACCGTCAGATGCGTGGAATCGGGCTGAAGAGTGACCAACAAGCGTAAACACAGATCAATGTTGACCTCGAACTAGGATGCTGTGGAAAAGGCCATAGTTTTAAACATTGTTTTAAACACAGTGTTTTAAACATGTTTAAAACAAAGGGTCACCGGTAGAACCGTGTTTTTAACTATAGTATATGCAGATGATATGGGCTTCAGCGACTTCATATTTAATGGTAGCAGCATTAATACACCACACCAAAGACTATCCTGTGCATAGCCACTGATCATCATCGTGCCGTCACGGTCTGTTTAGATTTTTGACTTGCCGAAGCCCATTCACCCGATACAGAGCCTCAGCCACAGCACGACCGTCCGGGACAGCGCAGCCTGCCACCAGCTTTGCTCTTCCTCTTATTCTACCAATGTCAACGAAGAAAGGCTTTGTCGTGTTCGATTGGACGGAGCTAGACTTTTCGGCGAAGCTCCACTACCTACTCCTGCTACTCCAGAATTTGCCGGCCGCTATCCCGACAGGTAGTCGCGCATACAAGTTCCACAAACCCATCGTCGGCCGCCAAGATGGCCCAGTCACTGGATCACAACGCGAGGCTGTCCTAAAATACCTTGAAGAAACTTTTGGACGACTCGAGACCGACGACAGCAACTCGTTCATTGTCTTCAAAGAGCGCGGCCCTGGTCTGGACGCCGTTGTAGAAGTCCTTCAAGCAAACATTACTGACGATCCCGACGAAAGCAACCTCACCATGAGGAGCTGGGTTGGTCATCTCCTTGCATCTGCCACGAGAGCGTACAAGGAGCATAATGCCGCGGTCAGTTCGTATATTGCGACTCAATCACAAAATCTGAAGCAAGATTAGCTCCCAGCATTGAAGCGCATACCAAAACCCAAAGTTCCAGCTGATTTGGGCGGTCCGAAAGGTCCTGTAGCATCTGCAGTCACGCCGAATCCGTCATCTGCCGCAACTACGACAGCAAAGCAGCCCGCTGAGGACGGGGCGACAGAAACCACACGAAAGCGACTCAAAGCAGTACCGTCCACAGTGCTAAGCTCGGACGAGGACGATGTGGCGCCGGTACGAGCAGTGTCGGCCCGCGGGAAGACACGGCACGTCGAGAGCGACGATAGCGACATCGAGATGCTTGATGAAGCGCCTGCAACTGCCAGCATGGCTACGAAGACAGTAAGCACTACGCCTATCCGTCTGGCTGCGTTGCCGACCCACCGTGTGCAGCCCGTTGCAGCGAAAGCGGCCGGCGCGGTTGCAAGCATATTTCTCCAGCAGCCTTTGAAAATGGCAGAAAAATCCCATGCAGTGGAGGTCAGTGTGGGTAAATTCACCTAATGGAAGACTCACTGACCGTGTTTCGTGTTTTGTGCTCCAGAAACCGGCGGATGACGCGCTCGATGGACCCGCTGAACTGCTTGACCAGCCGCCAGCACCGAAGGCAAAGGCGGTCAAAGCTGCAAAAAAGGATAAATCGCGGGCTCGTGTGGTGCGTTGTGCATTACATACCATTGGTGTGCTGCTCATACTGGACCGAGTCCAGTGGTTATGGGATCCCGACGACCTGACCGACTTGGAGGAGCCAAAGCCCAAGAATGTCACGGGCAAGAAAACAGGCCGCCCGCCCATAGAGGTCGTCTCAGCCCTCATTATCCCGTGCCGCTCGCGCAAAACAGGGGCAAAGCGTTGGCGCTGCTCGCAAGGACAGTGCCGCGAGTCCTTCAGTTCTCGACAGAAAGAGCGTGTTCTGCCGCACCATATCGACGACTGCGACTACGTGGACGCCGATCTTCGCGAAGAGGCCATGGCGCTCATGGGCAATGCCGCGTTGAGCTCGCAGCTGGATGAGGTTGGAGGCAAGGTTGTGGCGGGTACATCCGGTCCGACCGCCGGCTCCAGTTCCCGCCAGAGCACGTTGACGGAGCTCGCAACCATGGGCGGAAAGGAGGTCGCTCAAAAGCGATTCAACCTTGCTGTTGTCAAGCTGTTCGCTGCGGGTGGTCTGGCTGCTCGATTACTCGACCGCGAAGAGTGGAAAATAATGGTCAAATCAGCGAACGCTCGGCTTGACACATTCTCCAGCACGACCCTCACGGAGACCTACATGCCGCAAGAGGCCATACGCGTCCGACTTATTTCCGAGCAGACTCTCAAGGCGCTCGACAATCTGACTCTTTCCTACGATGGCGGTACGAACAAAATTATCCAGTCCGTTTACACAGTCCACGTTACGGCTCCAGAAACCCGTCATGCGCACTTCATGCTCGGACATGAGGCCTCTGGGCTCTCTCACGACGCCAACTACATCTTCGATATCGCGATGAAAGTCATGAAGCGGATCGGAGTGGAGAAATTTGTCTGCGTCGTCAGTGACAGTACGGGCAACACCCGCAAAGCTCGAGAGCTCCTCGAGAAGGCCAGCGGCATCTTAATTGGGCTCGCCGATGCCCCTCACCATATCAATCTGACGCTAAAGGATATATGTGCTCTCAAGCACTTTGAATTAGTGAGTTTGGACGTCAACATGGCAAGCACATAGTGTTAACTCGTAGTCAGGCAATTTCACAGTCTCGGATCCTTCTGCGCTATTTCAGTATTTCGTCCTTCGGAACTCAGCGCCTCCAGAGCCAGGCGCAGGTTAACGGCGTGACACGAGGGCTTGAATCGATTGGCAAGACTCGTTTTGCGTCTGTCAATCGAGCCGGCGCCTCGATTCTTCGCAATCTACCCTCGATCAAGGAACTCGTCAATGCCAACGTCATATTTACATCTTCGAAGGTGAGACAGCTGCTTTCTCACCCAGTTATTGCCACTCATGTTGTTCAGGAGCGTCAAACATATGGATTCCTGCGTGGCCACTCGCAGTACAACATTTACCACGCAACACTCAGCCAGCTTGTAGGCATTCTGACCCCACTCGCAAAGGCACAGAAGTGCCTTGAATCGTCGCACGTCCATCCTGGGCATGTGCTTTTGTTCTGGCTAGCCGCTCTGGCCACCCTGCAGGATCTTTTCGACAACAACAACGAGACGCTTGAACTCCCACAGCCTGTCTTACAGCAAGTGGTTGCCATTATCAATGGACGCTTTGCAGAGATGTTCGACGGCGAGAAGAACACAGTTTTCAAGGCAGCACTCTTCCTCGACCCTGGTCTGTTCTCACAGCACCGTTTCGGACCTACTGACGTCTTTACAGAGTATGTTCGATCCCCGTTCTGGCGCAAGGTTGGGCACGTTTACACCGCAACGGAAACCAATCCCGACGATGACCTGCGTACCTCTATTCCGTATTATTTCGACATTGGCAACTTCCTGCTGCAATTGCTCCTTAAACATATCGAAGCCGGCCACGTCGACTTTCTCAAGAAAACCCCGCCCAAGGAACTGACCAGGGCTTTGCGCATCCAGCTACCCGCGTACACACGCCAGGAGTTCCCGTTCAATCGAGATTGCACAGCTGGGTGGCGTTTGTATTGGTCAAACCTTTCGACTCACCCCGATGCGGCCGTCCTCGCGGTCTGTGCTCGTTTTGCTTGTACATTTAATTACTGACATCAAGGACAGTTTCTCGCCGAGAAGCTACTGTCCATGGTTCCTAACTCGATGGCGGAGGAGCGGACGATGTCTGCGATGACCAGAGCTCAAGCTGGCCGTCCGCAACTTCATATCCGGTCATTGGTATCCGAGGTGCAAGTAAAACAGCACAACGACCGCGAGGAACAACAGAAAAAGGTGAGATTCGACAATGCAGATACCTGACCTCGATTGACGTGTAGTCTCAGCCGCAGGTGCCTACGCCAAGCTTGCACCGCTTCCGTGAGCTTTCAGCTCGCGTGAGAGCCGAAGTAATGTCCAGCGCTGAAGATCGCTTCGCGCATCCAAAATCTACTGGCGCCATCTCTGACAGCGCCAGCGCCGCGCCTGATGCACCATGTCATAGTGGTCTCGAAGCATCGACAGCGGAAGCTTTCGGTACAGAGTTCAACGAGCTTGAGGCTCACGAGCCTGTGATCGGTGAATTGGAGGACCTGGCGTCTATCGGCTTTGACGTCCGCGACAGCATCAACCTGAGTGCGGTCTTGCTTCGGGACCTGCTCAGCGACAAGCCTCTGTCCGATGTCGCGGAGGGCACCTCTACCAAGGCCAGTGCAGTCGGGAGTCATACTGAAGTAGGAGACTTCACACTCGACGAGGCCGACTTCAAGTTTTAGATACGGAAGCTCATACACTGTGAACTTGTTTTTAACAATGTTTTTAACACGGTGTTTTAAACAAATCTTGTTTTAAACATGTTGAAAACTCTTGGTGACTTTTTAACAGCATCCTACCTCGAACCATCACGACCTCCGACCTTGGAGCCGGCTGGCTACCAGCGCTGCTGCCCTCAAGATCCGCTTTCTCTCTGTTGCTACAGGTGAATTACCACATTGCTCCGAAATGCGCTGACTGTTTGCGCAGCGCGGGCTCGGAGACGAAAGTCAGCTCGTAACCAGTCGAACGTCACATATCGGATCCCTCAGGAGATTCTTGCATCCTGCTTTGTATTCCTAGGCACTGAAGATGTGGTACGCGCATCCCATGTCTGCCACGCTTGGCGCAGCACGGCTCTGGCTTTCCCGATGCTCTGGAGCAACATCCGATTGGACAGCGGTGTACTACTTTTCGAAAACAAAAGGCCTCGCCTCCATAAGCTGCTCTCCATCGCACTTATTCGTGCGCGTCATCACCCCGTTGACTTGGACTTCCGCTCTCATTTGCCACCCTCAATAATCACGCCCATTCTGTACGATCACATGCACCATCTCAGGACCCTACGCTGGACCAACAGACCTCTCTGCTTCGAGCTCGTAAAAAAACCCGCACCTATTCTGGAGCATCTTTGCTGTGACAATATGTGCCCAATCCCCACTGACCTCTTCGGCGGCTCGGCCCCCAAGCTGCGTATCTTCGAGGTCCCGCTGCGGCTCTGTCTTCCCGAATCCTGTCCGGCGCTCTCCAACGTGACTTCTCTAATCGCTCCGGGCGCCTCCGAGAATGACCAAGAGGCCGCGCAGTCTTTTCGACTCATATTCCTGCTCATGCCACGCTTAGTCTATCTAAAACTGTACAGGCTAGTGCAGGTGATGTGCGATTACTTGCCCAAAGGACCGGCACCCGAAACGCTCGAGCGCGTGGCGCTTTTGACCGACCCCTTCGACTTCGCCTTCATGGCTGGTGCTCCTCTTGCCTGCGATGTCGTCGCACCCGTCGTAGAGTGGACATCGCCGTGCGACAACTTCAAGCACATCGAGCTCCAGATGTCTCTTGACGCCAGCAAATCAGCACACATGAGTCTCCTCTTCGAAGACGCCGTGTCGCTGTATGTCGAAATGGCGACACCGTCCTTCCGTTTGCTCGCGACGACGCTACATGGCCACACGCGCGACTTTACCTTCGTAAGACTGGACGTCGATCCGGCGAGCGTGCAGAGGGAAATAGTCGAGCTGCTGCACCGACACATCCCGCACCTACATCGCATCCACTCGCTCCGAGCGCCCGCCGTAATCCTCAGCGACGAGCTCTTGCGCGCCATGCCCGCACTCGCCGACCTGACCGCCGTCCTTCCGAAATGGGAAACTGCGTACGGAGCGACCATCGAAGGCGAAGGGCACACTGTGCAGGAGTCCCATTTTTCCTGCGCAGGTCTGTCGTTCTTGCGGTATATCGCCAATCCCGCGCTGGCGAAAATCTCGGTGCACATCGATGTGAAGTACAGATTTTCTCGCGGAGTCGAGGCGACTCGGGACGATGCAGAAGCGGTCATCTCCGCTATCGCGGGCTTCTTGCGTTGCAGGGACCCTGTCCAGCGTGAGGAGACGCTAGAACTCGCGGTGACAGGATTCCCGCGTGCGCTAGTGCAGGAGCTCGAACTTCCGATTATCGCGGGTTACGCTATTTGTTTCGGGGAGACCAATGGCTGAGCATTCTCGCTGTATTAGGCATCCCGTTGTATAGGTATACATTTCAAGGGAGGCCGGAAACACTCGACTCGGAGAAAGTACAACTGGAGCAGTGAACGCATCGCGAAAACCGGTCAGAGATTAACCGTGCGCTCGGGGAGGTTTGATCAGTTGAACTGGTCTCCAGATTAATGCACCTCTGTGTCCCTTCTTCGAGCACTCAGAGTGATCAGAGCAGCCAAAGAGCATCGTCAGATGATGTAAGCTACTTCAATTCCTCAAAGATCGAGTCTTGCAATGACATTAGAATGACTTGCTCCGTTATGTCTCCTTTGCGGCATGTAATGTCGCTTTGCCCAGAAATGCACTCTTGGAAGCTAATGAGCACATAGCTCTTGCGAAATGGTGGCGCTAAGGGTTGTCAATGGCATAGCCTACTGCGTGAGGCAGAATTCACACTTTCTGCGGCCAAATAAATGATTCAAAATTAAATTATGGCCCCATTTCTCGAGGACATGTACTTGCAACTATTGAAGAGCCATTGTTTCGCCTTTGCGGAAATTTGGAACATTTTAGGCCTCGACGCGTGCCAGACTCAGAGTCAGCAACCGCGCGTCGTCGGAGTCCGGCACGGGCCGAGTGGACTTTGCACTTTTTTCCCTCGTCGCCCCCCAGCCAAGTTCCATCTTGCTGGTACCACCGACACGGCATGGGCAAAGCTGCACTCCCCCACGTCTAGCCGATGCACAGGCTCTACAAACCCGCCAAGCTGTGTGCCCTGTTAAATCCAACTGGCCTGATCGTGGTCTGCCTTGTCTGCCTTGCTGTCGACACCCTTGTCATGCCTTGCCCTGCTTTCCGTGTGCGGCCCTTGCATTTCTTGATTTTGCTCTTCTGACCTGATGGCTCAACTGCTCTCGTTGCCCATTCTGCATCTCTGCTGGCATCCTGACGTCCTGGTCCTTGGGCTCTGTGCTTGCTCTGTGGCTGGATATTCAATATTAACCGTCTGATACCTAGATCGTCAAGCCTGTATATGCCTGCGGCGAAATAAGACGAGCTACCTGGATAGCTAAGGTAGGTTGCTCTCCAGCACCGCAGCCTGGCTGATTATTTTTTTCGCAGGTGACCGGTGCCGAACACTTGCGCGGCGCGTGCATCACGCTCGGCCGCAGGCGCCGCACCGAGTCCCGACTCAGCCACCTCGTCGCGTGTGTATCGCTCACTTGCGATGTCCGTGTCGCCTTCAGTGCCATCCGTGTCGCCGTCGGCGGCGGCGGCTCGCAAGCAGCCAAAACCGTGAGTCCGCGTGTACTTTTCCACAGCACCAGGTCCCTGTATACTAACGGTTCTCCATAGGTCGACGCTCCTGCCTGGGCTTGTTCGCCTACGCTACTTGCTCCTCCCATTCCCCGCCATTGCCCCTTTTCACCCACTCTCCCTTTTTTCGTTTCCGCTGCAACCCCCTTTCCGTCTTGGTCCCAGCACGTCATCACTCAACCCGCTAGTAGCTTGTTGTTCGTCTGTAGAATTTGCAATATACGTTGTGTTTCGCATCTTTGCGTCTCGAGTAAGAAAAGAAGTACTGTACAAGCAAAAGCTATGGTTTGAGCCGTCCGAGTGATGCGAGCAGCCCGAGCTCGGGCTGCTCCGGCTCCTCGCCAAGAAACTAGGATTTGGGTAAACGTTTGTGGAGCTCGTAGAGGTTGGGACGGTTTGATTGCTCGACGAGCTCCCTAGAGCTCTCAAACCGCCCCAACCTCCGATCCCGTTTTGCCGATGCGCGGCGCAGAACAATAGCAAGAAACCGTGGTCCACCGAATCAAGAGTCGAGCACTCGTTCTGTACGCACTAAAGGAAAAAATAATCACTAGGTCCAAGCATGAAATCGAATCGGAGCCTTGGCGAGAAGCACAAGAGACGCCTGGCACGAGATGTCGATGGTCCACGACGGAAAACGAAAGCAGCAGGCGCTAGCAGTCGCCGCGCAGCTTCCAGGTCCACCGAAAACCCCCGAGTCAGCACGTGAGCGCATTCTAGCAGCTTTGCGACCGCCATGTTGTGATGTCCATCAGAGCGGCGTAGTTCCAGACGCAAGAAGAGGCTTTTCCAGAGCACAGAAATGCGCAGCATGGTATATTTCATCAAGAGCTCTCGCGCGATCGGGCACGCGCGCTGACCAGGTGCGATGTGACGGCATACAAAAGCAGGACAAAAGCACGGAGCGGAGATAGCAGAAATGCATCCGGCCGCGGAACTCGTCGGATGAAAATCTACTCAATAGGGGTCGAGCAGCAGCAGTATTCGCCTCGTGGAAAAGCGTCGGCCTCATTGTCCCAAATTTTTCCACGGGGTAGAGATATATTGCTGATTTGATTATCAGCGCAAATCTTGATTTTCTGCTATCCGCGAAGCCCAAATTCGTTGTTCGCTGGGACAAAAAGAATACACTGGGAGCCAATGGCGAGGCTCTTTTTTTACGCCCTGCTGCAGCAGTCAGGTGGAGGAGCGTTGCGATCGATCAGCGTGCTGTTCTACGTAAACGTGGTGCGTAAAATCTCGAGGAGGGCTATAAGAGCTCGCGCTTTGCGTGCGTCTGGAATCTGCAGCTCAGCGCTTTCGACCCAGAACTCGCGGCGTGATTCGAGATGTCCGCTCCTCCTCCTCCTCCTCGTTCGTGCATCTTTCCCTGCGCCGTCGAGTCACCCGCGCTGACCAGCACACGCTGAATTGCAGGCTACTCCTGCCAGTTCTGCCAGGACTATACCACAACGAACCCAAACGACATCGTCGTGCGTCTTTCTTCAATTGCCCAGCCCATGTCGTGCGTCTGAATCATCTCACCCCGCAGTCGCACTGGAACAACCGCACGCGTGAGTCTCCCCCGGGGCCGCATCCCCTCAGGATGAGCGCCCCGATCTGAACGACGCCCGGAACAGCCCTCCCCTGCACCTACTGCCCGCTCAGGCTGCCGTGCCACGGCATCCTGCGCATCCACCTCGAGGCCGCGCACGGCATCCGCAACCCGGCGAACAACCCCCGCATCCGGTGCAGCCATTGCCGCAGCACGTTCCAGACTGATTACAGGCATCTTGTGCGTCTGGCCTGCTGCCCTTTACAGTACGCTGATTTCGCTGATTTCGCTGGTCTGCGCGCAGCTCCATCTGGGCGACGACCGCGGTGAGCCCCTCCCCCCTCCTCCCCCTTGCCTATGCGCGCGACGGGGGATTAACTGTTTGTTGTGTGTGCCGGCGTGCAGATGTTAACAGGACCTGCCATATCTGCGGCTTTGTTGGCGGGTGCGCCGCTGCGACTTCGCTCCACCTGGCCTCCCAGCACCCCCTGGGCTGAGGCGTCGTCCACAAATGTAGTCGCTTGGGGGCCCTCCAATGTACTCGTACACGAATCTGCGTTTTCTCAATAGCCAATGTGATGTCTATCCGTGATCTGCTTACTCTTACGGGAGTGATTCGGAAATGTGGTGCATCACTGACAACTGTCTGCCAAGCGGCGGATGCATGATTACGCAACATTCCGGCTGACCATTGACTCGGAGAAAGTAAATGTAAATACTTGCGCGGACCTCGAGCGCGCGGTCAAGTGTCCGCTGTGTCGCTCCCAGGCGACCAAGCAATCAGACGCCGTGTAATGAGCGGACAGGCAGGTCGAAAACACCTATCACAGCTGCTGCATGGACGCTCGTCGGCGATAATTGCTCGTGCGCGGACGACAGACTGCGTTCGCTCTGGAAGGCTGAGTGTTGGAGCAGGACATAACGGGCGGATTAATGACCTCGGGAAGATGCGCGTCTGGCCTTGGTGGGTGGACGCGAGCAGCGCGCGGACATCGGCAACCAGTGCGGACAGTGCGGACAGCAAAGCAGGATAGTGAACACGCGGGGTGTGGGATGCAGAGTCTGATGGATGACGCGGTGCGTGCCAACGGCAAAGTCTCTGCGTGCGATTGAACCACTGAGTGTTTCCAGGAGCATCCCCGCAGGCGAGCATGTCGTCGATTCTCGTTCTCGTCCGTACAGTATCAGCATTTCGTCGTCGGCCAGAACGGTGCCACGGCCCTCGTGCACGTGCGATGTCGGTCGAAAACGCACGTGAAGGTGGAAGACGCGGCAGTATGGTGCCACAAAGCAGTACTATGTGTTGGAGCAAGCTGCGACCGCGACAACATCGCTGACGAAGGTGCGTCATCGCCGCGGCAAGACTAGGCACCGGCAGCATCGTATCAAAGACGCGCATTGGAGCGACGGTCAGCAAGATCCAGGCTCACGCAGAAGAAAAGGACAAGGTAGCCACTGGATGGTCTCGCGGTGGGCGCTGCACAAGCTTTGGATCGGTCGGTTCAGCGCAACCCTGCCAATAGTTATGGTCGCGGTTCGAGAAGCGGTTGGGTGTCCATGGCCAGGCGCGACGCGTTGGGGGTTCCGAGTGGAAAAGGTAAAACGAGAGACGCGTCTCGGCTATCAGCGACTCCCGCTAGCTTGCCTCCTACTGCAGCGCAGGACACGCGTGTTTTGCTCTACCTTCAGCGCCCCGGCGATCCCCGCCTTTGCGCAGATGCCCTCCCTTAATCCTTGTGCGAAGAATCCCACTCTATGTCTTTGTCAACGCCAACTGCGGTCTTCCCTGGCTGTCATTGCCAACAGCATTCCGTGTAACTTGGCTGTCCTTGCTGACAGCATTTCTTGTGGAAAAGGATGGGACTGTAGCTCTCGATGCTATAACCGTGAAGCCTCTGCGCCGCTGGGTCCTCAGTCTGCTATAGCTTCTGGATCTGCCCTGGTCTGTGCGCACTGCGCATTGTCCCGTCGTCCTCGGCCCAGTTTGACTTTTGGTCCCCTAGACTGCTTCAGCCATGAGTGGTCAACATCCAGTCCATCCATATTATCAGTACGACTATTATCTATATTCAGCCGCCGCCCCGCGGGAGGAAATTCTCGATGATAATTAATTGCGCCGCGCTGGAGCAGCAGCGTGCATCCATCTCCAACTGCCGCAGAGACTAGTGCGATACTGTACAATCCGCTGGCTCGAAGACGTGCCAGTGCTCCGCGGGACTTGGACGCCTGCATCATGATGGACGACCGCAGGATATAGTCGCCTGGGCTGTAGACGCCCACGTTGCAGGCGTCAGAGTCCAGACGCCCGCATGGAAGACGCCCAAGCTGGTAGTAATACAGGCGCCCACATTCCGCAGAATGTTTTCCCCAGCCTAATCCTGTCCGGATCGTCGCGCAAGGTACGCGTCCTCAAGACTCAGAGTGCAGTTTGCTGAATGGTGCTCTGAAAAGCTGTCGTCGTCGCTTCTCGCCCTCCTGGTAGAGCCATGGCACACTGCATCGTCTCTGCGAAGTTAAGGCTGAGCCCTTGAGAATACTAACTCGGCGAGAAATATGTAACGGCAATTTCATCTGAGATCTTCGAAACGGCTTCTCGATTATTCCGCTTGATAGAGGCATGCATGGGGTTCATGGATTTGAAACTAGCCCTGGGCTGAGATCGTCTACTGTAAGTCTTTCCCATACACCGTATCAGGATACTTACTTCTTTCCCTAGGCTGGGCAGGGGCTACGGGGCGCCCCGCGGGGCCATGGACACGCTCGACTGTAGGTCTGACACTGCGTGATGTGTCGAGACTCCGGAATCGCGAGGATTGCGACGACAGGGCAGTGCGCGAATCATGGAAGGCATTTTGCATCGGCTTTTCGGCGCTCGGCGCCAAGCGGCTGGAACCTGCGCGTCTTTCTCCTGCCCGCTGCTCGCCCTCCCAGAAAGCACACACACACACACAGACAGACCGCACACACGCATGCTCGCGTTGATGGCGTTCCTGAGCGCCCCGGCGCGCCAGCTGGAATTTGAGCGATTGCAGCATTTTTGGGATCAAACGCGCCATTGCAGGCGGTGATGACGACTTTGCGACTCCACCGCGCCCTGATACTAATAGATAACGGACCCGCGCGGGGTTTGCCTGCTTCTCCGTTTGCACCCACCCACTCAGCGCGCCAGAATCTGCGATGAGCGTCAGCAGCGGCGAGTACCGCAAGGAGAAGGACCTCGCGGGCGCCGGGAAGGACGACGTCGAGAGCGTCCGCAGCCTTGTGGGCGGACAGCTTGCGGACGAGAGCGGCAATGCGATTCAGTATCGGACGTGCTCGTGGCAGAAGGTGCGTTGCGGTTGCGCGTCGGGTGCGTCGGCGCGGACGTTGACGGGCTTCTTTCTTTCTTGTGGTAGACGGCGGCGCTGCTGTTCAGCGAGTACATCTGCCTCGCGATCCTCTCCTTTCCCTGGTCCTTCAGCGTCCTCGGCATGGTCCCCGGCGTGCTCGTCACCGTCGCCGTCGCCGCGTCCGTGCAGTACACCTCGCTCGTGCTCTGGCGCTTCTGCCTCGCCCACCCCGACATCCGCGACGTGTGTGATATCGGCCAGCTGCTCTTCGCCCGCGCGTTTGGACCGAGATGGGGACGGCCGGCGTATAATGTTACCAGCGTCTTTTTTATTCTCAATAATACCTTCATCCAGGGTCCGTCTCCAGTCTCCAGTCTCCATTTCCCTCCTCGCGCTGACCTCGCCCGCGCACCCATAGCCCTGCACTGCCTGGTCGGCGCAAAGCTGCTCAACACGCTCACCGGCAGCGCGCTCTGCACCGTCACCTTCAGCGCGATCTCCGCCGTCATCTGCTTCCTCTTCTCGCTCCCGCGCCCGCTCGCACAGCTCTCCGGCCTCGGCACCTTCTCCGCTGCCACCATGGGCCTCGCCGTCCTCTTCGCCATCGTCTTTGCTGCCGTACAGGGCAAGCCGAATGGGTACTCGCTGGAGCTGGGCGAGCCCATCGTGCATATGTTTGCCCCGCCCGGGACGGGGTATGTTGCGGGTGAGTGAGCTGTGGATTTTATTTGGTACTCTTTTTTTCTTTGACACGACGATACAGGGATGAGCGCGTTCTTGAATATTTTGTATACGTTCGTGGGCCAGATTACACTGCCGTCGGTACGTCCCCTGCGCTCTGCTTCCTTCCCCACTGCCCGCTCTTCCTTCCACACGAGCACGCACGCACCTGCCTCGCGCGATGTGTCCACCATCTACATCTCACGCGCGCGTCTGGTCCTTCACTCGCCACCGCTCTCTGCTCGGTCCGGCCATTCGCTTATCCTTGCGCCCTCACCTGCTTCTCCCTGCATATCCTCGCTCCTCCTTACGCCTTCCCACCTTTCACCTCCTCCGTCTATTCCTCTCTCCTTCCTTCCCCACTGCCCGCTCTTCGTTCCACACATCGAGTTGCGAGCGCCTGGCGCGAGACGCGCTCTGCACCGCGGCGATCTCGCGCGCGCGTGCGTACGTCTCTGCGCGCTTGCCTCAATTCCCCATACGCGTATCCGGCGCTCTCCCGCTTCCTCGCCACTATCATTCGCCCGCCTTTCTGTCTCACACCGTTTTTGCCCCGCCCCGTTCTCGCACTGCTCCTCGCCCCCGCTCCTCCGGACTCTCTTCCCTGCACTCCTTGCCCGCCCCCTCCTGCTCGCTCATTTTAAGCGCCCACCGAGATCCCCGCGTTCGCGCTCTCGAACACGTTCCTCCCCGAATGCATCAACCTTCGTTTCCCGCGCCCACCTCTTCCTCCTTCCTCCTGCTCCCAGATCTTCCTCCTTCCTCCCATTTCTTCCTCTCTCCCGCCTCTTCCTCCTTCCTCCCGCTGAGTCGCCCGCCCTTCTTCCCTCCTCTCTCTAACACCCGCCTTTCTCCCCTCCGCCCGCCCTCCCTTCTTCCCTCCCCTCCGCACGCACTCGTACGCGCTCGCCCGCCCTCCCCTCCGTCCATTCTGCCTCGCACGCACTCGCCAACGCCCGCCTCGCACGCACTCGCTCACCCTTCTCCCCTCCGCCCGCCTCGCTCGCCCTTCTACCCTCCACCCGCCTCGCACTCCCTAACGCCCTCCCGCGCGCCCTCCCCGCCCGCTCTCTACCGCCCGCTCTCTACCGCCTCGCACGCACTCGCTGACGCTCGCGCAAACAGTTCATAGCAGAGATGAAGGAGCCCAAAGACTTCCCCAAGGCGCTGTGGGCCGTGACGGCGTGCGAGGTCGTCATCTTCACGCTGTGCGGCGCTGTTATGTATCATTATATCGGTGAGTCTTCTGGTTCGGCCTTTTCGCGTCTGCCCGAGGCTTGTTTGCGTCTGCCCGAGGCTTGTTCGCGTCCTGTGCGCGCTCGCGGCTCCGTGCTCAGGCGCCCCCGGCTCCGCACCCGCGGCTCCGTACTCGTGCGCCTGCCTGCGAGGTCTTGGACGTGCGCCCTCGATTCCGTACTCGTGCACCCCCGCGGCTCCGTACCCGTGCATCTGGGAGGTCTTGGACGTGCGCCCGCGAGGTCTTGGGCGTGAGCCCGCGGTTTGTGCGCGTCCTGTGTACGCCCTCGGCTCCATACTCCGCGCCCGCGATTCCGCACTCGTGCGCCTCCGGCTCCGTACTCGTACGCCCGCGACGTCTTGGGCGTGCGCCCCCGGCTCCGCGCTCGTGCGCCCTCGCGATTCCGTACCCGTGCGCCCTCGGCTCTGTACTCGTGCGCCCCCGCGGCTCCGTACTCGTGCGCCCGCTGCTCCGTACTCGCGCACCCGCGGCTCTGTGATCGTGCGCCCTTGCGGTCCTGGACGTGCGCCCCCGCTGGTCTGTACTCGTGCGCCCCCGCGGCTCCGTAGCCGTGCGTCCGCGGCTCCGTACTCGTGCGCCCGCGGCTCCGCACCCGTGCGCCCTCGCGACTCCATACTCTCGCGCCCTCGCGACTCCATGCCCGTGCGCCCTCGCGACTCCGTACCCGTGCCCCCCCCCCCCCCCCCCCCCGGCTCCTACTCGTGCGCCCGCGGCTCCGTACTCGTGCGCCCGCCGCTCTGTGCTCGTGCGACCGCGGCTCCGTGCTCGCGCGACATCGGCTCCGTATCCGCGCGCCCGCGGCTCCGTATCCGCGCACCCTCGCGATTCCGTACCTGTGCGCCCTTGCGGTCTTGGACGTGCGCCTTTGCGGTCTTGGGCTGGCGCCCTCGGCTCCGTACTCGTGCGCCCCCGCTCCGTACCCGTGCGCCCTCGGCTCCGTACTCGTGCGCCCTCGCGGCTCCGTACTCGTTCGCCTGCAAGGTCTTGGACGTGCAGCCGCGAGGTCTTGGGCGTACGCCCGCGGCTCCGTACCCGTGCGCGCCCTCGGCTCCGTACTCGTTCGCCCTCGGCTCCGTACCCGTGCGCCCTCGCGGCTCCTTACTGGTGCGCCCGCGTCTCCGTACTCGCGCACCCACGGCTCCGTACTCGTGCGCCCGCGGCGCCGTACTCGTGCGCCTGCGAGGTCTTGGGCGTGCACCCCCGCCGGTCTGTACTCGTGCGCCCCCGCGGCTCCGTACCCGTGCGCCCGCGGCGCCGTACTCGTGCGCCTGCGAGGTCTTGGGCGTGCGCCCGCGGCTCCGTACCCGTGCGCCCCCGACTCCGTACTCGTGCGCGCCCGCGAGGTCTTGGACGTGCGCACTGTCCTGCGATCTTGTGCTGGTTTGTGCGTGCGCCCCCCTCTTCGGGCGCGCGCGTGCCAGCGGGTCCTTCTGCGCGCGCGCTCTTCTTGGGCGTCGGCGTGCGAGATCAGAGCGCATGTGCGCCCGTGATCTGGCACATGTCTACGGGTTTTGCGTGCGCGCACGACGCGGACGAATGTGCAGGCGCGTCCGAGTGGCGTACGCGCTTTCCTGCTGTATCATGCACGCGCCCTTGCCCGCGGTCTCGTGCTGGTGCGAAGGGGTGCGGTCTTGTCCTTGAGCACGAGAAACGCGCATGCGCGCACGATGCGGACGATGTGCGTCCGCGCGCGAGGGTGCGTCCGCGCGTACGCAATGTCCAGCGGTCTTGTGTGTGCGCGCGCGCTGGCGGGTTTGTGTGCGCGCGCGCGGTGGCGGATTTGTGCGCGCACGCCCCGGTGGTTTTGTGCACGCGCGCGCTTTGGTGGTCGTGTGTGCGGCAGCGGTCTCGAGCTTGCGCGCTACTTTTCTGCCTTGTGCTTCCACTCCCTCTCACCCCGTTTCGTGCGGACGTCACCTGCATACCTGGTGCACTGCGACGCGGTCCGCGCGCTCGGTTGTGCAGCTCGCAGAGGGAGACGCATGCGTATGCCCTCGCTCGGCCGAAATGCGCAGCGGGCCTGCATGCATCTATCAGAGCGCGTGCGCGTCGACCCGTCCCAGCGCGGCAACGCACCTCGTCCTTGCACCATATGGATTCCGAATGCTGACACTCTTCGATTTGTTGCACAGGCGAGCAGTACATGACGGCGCCGGCATTCGGCTCGCTCACCGCGCCGTACCTCAAGATCGCGTTCTCGTTCGCCATTCCGACTATCGTGTTCCTCGGCTCGCTGTATGCGGTGCGTGTCCGTTTCTTCAGTCATTCCCTCCCCTGGCCTGCGCAGCTTTCCCCAACTCATTTCCCGCACCATTCCCAATCTCCTCAAGTACACCCCGCCCCCCATCCCCGTTCTCGCGCACCGTCCCTTGATCGTGGCCCACACCGTTTTTCGCCCGCGCGCGCTCGCTGACACCCAGCCTTCTTCCGCTCGCTGATACCCCCTCGCCTGCAGTCCGTCAGCGCGCGCTTCGTGTTCTTCCGCATCTTCCCGCCGACGTCGCGCCACCGCACGCAGAACACGGCGCTCGGCTGGGCAGCGTGGGCGGGCATCCTCGCCGCGTCGTGGGTCGCGGCGTTCGTCATCGCCGAGCTCATTCCGTTCTTCTCGGATATGCTCAGCTTGATGAGCTCGTTGTTTGGTGAGTGCGCGCGGGTCCTGCTTTTCTGATGTTGTTGCTCGTCCATTTCCCGCCCGCGCGAGGGCTACGCGCACGTATCGTTGCTCTTGGACACTTAATTGGTGTTGTGCGAATTGCGATTGTCAGTTGCGCGGGGAGTCTGCGTCGGCGGGCCGACTGCGCGCACGATGGTATGCGCACTGAACATGCGCGTGACTTCCTGTGCTCGCACTGGCCATTCCGCCGCACCGCCGCACCGGCTCTTCCCCTCAGAATGTTCCGACACTCCCGCCTCCATGCTTGGTCGCTCACGCTCTCATGCTTGCTCACTCACGTTCCTACGCTCGCACGCTCACGCTCCCATGCTCGCTCGCTGACGCTCGCGCCCCACAGACGGCTGGTTCGGCTTCATCTTCTGGGCGATGGCCTACCTCTCGCTGCACCCGACGAAGGAGGCGCGCTGGGGCACGGCGCGCGCTAAAGCCGAGACGGCGCTCAACTACGGCCTCATCGTGTTTGGGCTGTATACGCTTGTTGCGGGGACTTATGTGAGTCTCCTGGCGCCGATTTCCCGCCTTTGTGGTGCGCTGGAGACGGAGAGCTGACGCGCTGTTTTTAAAGACGTCGATAGAGAGCATCATCGTGGACTCCAAGGGCGGCAAGGTATTCGGCTGCGCTAGCAACGGGTTATAGGTGCGCGCGTCGCAGCGACGGTTGGCGTTGTGAGCATCCCGCGATGGCCGTCGTCGCGAGCATCCAAGCGACGGCCGTCGTCGCGTGCATCCCGCGACGCTCGTCGTCCCGCGACGGTTGTCGTTACGCACCTTCCCGCGAGCCCGCCGCTGGTTTCGCGCGTATAAAAATGATATGATTGTAGATGCTGTAATGCGCACACGGATGCATTGGTAATTAGACTGCCTGAGGGAATTTATCTATTGACTGTTGTACACCCGCGTCGCCCTGGAGCCGATCGCGCGTGTCTCAACCGAGACGCCGGGGAGATCATTCGTTCCTACAAGCTGGCTGCGCGACTCGAAGCGATGTGTTGGTGCGGCGCTACTAGTTACAGTAATGGCTGTTGATAGCACGACTGCTGGGTGGGGGTTACGTCAGGAAGCCATAGTGAGCGCAGTTCTATTGTTTGGCGTCGCTGAAAGAGATAGAATACCCTGCAATATCGGGGAGCTTGACGTCCTTAACTAGCGCGCTAGGGAAACCTGTCAGCGACAGCTCTACAGTCTCCTGCGTCTGGTCCCTGGGGCGCAAGAAGTTCGCGATGGCAGAAACAACTGCCTTTGCGTCGTCCGGTGTCACGTCTACTTGGCGACCAAACTCATTGCATCGCACATCGAGCTGTACAGTGAGCGACGCCAGCGCGGGGATAGATGGGATGTATCCCAAGCACGATAGGTCTTTGTAGGAAGATTGGACTTCCGGCTTCCTGTGGGGGTCGTCGCTCCATTTGTGCACCACGACGGTCAAATTGGTGAGCGCGGGCATGGCGCGCACGAGCTCTGCATTGAGAACCGAGGCAGGCACGTGGAGCGTGGAAACGCGGTACAAGTACGAACGGTGCTTGTGCATCAGTTCCGGCAGGTCGCCGAGAATGCTGGGGTCGGGGTAGAAGTCTAAGTCGAACGTGTAAAGGGAGAAGTCGCGTTTTCTGCCCGCAGTCGTCGTCACGACCAGTTTCATGCAGATCTCCGAGAGGTCGATGGACAGCACCAGAGCGTCTGTGAATAGGAGACCCATATTGACCGTCCGCCACAATGCTAGGGGCAGGCTGAGGACGATTTCCCTGAAGTCGCGTTGCGGTGTTCGCCATGCTGCGACCGTCGCCACGATATCGAAATCATGATCGCACGAGAGCTCCACATCTCGAAGCTTTCGAGGTGCTGCCATGATTGGGCCAGCGGGCAAAAAGCGGCACACCTCCAGCGAGAGTTCTTTTAGCTTCAACACGATCAGGCGCGGCATCAGCAGAAATATACCGCAAAACGTCTCCGCCTGCTCGTCGTTCTCAAAGGCTCCTTTAGCCGACAGGTAGGTAATATTTGCGAGCGCCGGACACTCGACAGGAAGCCAAAGACGGCCAAGCACCAGGATGCGCAGGCGAGGCGCTGACCTCCCTAGGAGGTCGGCGGGTATTGGTCCGGGGGACAAGCGGTCGCACATAATAGACTTCAAAAGCGGCGCGGGTCGGATAAGCTCGACAGGAGCCTTGCTGCGCCAACTGAGCGACCTCAAATGGTCCAGGTGCTCGTTAAGAATGGGTATGAGCACAGCGGATTGAAACACAGTCCATATATCGAGGTGCACGGGATGATGACGTGATCGCGCAAGAAAAGTGGCGAGCAGCTTGTCGAGATGAGGCTTCTCCTGTTCCAATCGGATGTTTCTCCAGAGCATAGAGAATGCCAGTGCAGTGCTGCGCCAAGCCACACACACGTGCGAGGCGCGCATGAGATCGAAAAGGTCAAGAAAAGTAAAGCAAGACGCAAGCATCTCCTGGGGGATACGACACGTGATGTTGGACTGGTTATGAGCTCGCTGTTCGCTCGCGGCCTGCTAAAGCAAGGCTATTTGAGTGTTGCAAAAATAATGCAAGTATGCGCGCCCTTACTGCTCGAACCGGTGGAGAATCGGGTCTCGATGGCGGCAGCGCGGGCAGCAGGGCGAGTTCAGAGACGGAGACCATGATGGTTCAAAGTTAACCTTGGTGCGTGTTTATATTTGATTGGTCGCACCCTTACTGTGACCGACCACCGCGTCATCAGTGCAACAAACTGTTCATTCGCATCGGAATCGTACAGAACAGCCGTCTAGATGGGGAACTACTAACTTCGCCGCAACCTCTCGGGAAAAACCTGTGATATCAAGCTCCAGTGGCTGCTCCAAGTCTGTTTCTGCTTTCCGGATAAGATAATGTTGAATGGCAGAGACTACGGCTTCTCCTTCGCCCTCAGTTGCGGCCATCACATTTGCGTAGGCATAGTTCACATCGACGTGCACTTCGATGCTGGAGAGCACGGGCAACGTGCGTGAAAGGTGCTGCAAAAATGCGAGTGAAGCGCAGTTGAAATGCACCTTTGACACCTTTGGCAAACGCCTCGGACCGTGACACGCTTCGGAACAACTGCGCAGAGCGTGACGAGGGCGGGCATGGCCAGTAGGATGCCCTCGCTGAGAATAGCAGCGGGCGCGTGGAGGGTGTGCACGCCGTTTAAATATTGCATGTCGCTGGAGGAGATCTGTGAGCATCTCCTGCGAGTCGCGCTGGAGTCACCCTAAGCGGCGTCACGTTCAACCATATGACCGACGCTTCCGCGACACCTACGCCGAGATTGCTGAAGACCCTGGCCCTCGACGGCGAGGGTTTTGACCTCATGCTCTACGTCGATTCGTGGAGAACAGACATTCTCCGGGATGTCACGATCGGCACACGCTTCGATTCAGAGGACTTCGGACGATGTGACGCGCAATCCCTGTTCGATGGCACTCTGACGATGACAATTGACCAAACGTCCGAGGCGCGGTTCTAGAATCACACAGACGTACATCAACGGCATATTGCGTGGAATCAAGTTAAGGCTTATTCTCGACAAATGTGATACGGTTGGGGCGCAAATCCAGATGTTCTGTAAAATCGCGCGGGATCCCGTGGATGACGACCTCGCTGCGACCTTGCACGTAATCCAGCAGCGCGACAGCCAGTCTGTCAGCGTCCACTGGCTCCAGGGGAAGCATCGGATGCCTCTCGACAGTGATTATGATCCTGTCGATATCTCCAGGAAATCCGCCGAGGAACATAAGTATGTCGCATGGGACATGTGTGGTCAGGATACCTTTGCCTGGATGCATACTCCGCAGGTGCATGGAGATGCACAGGCATCGCAGGTTGAAAACAGGGCGAGTGGCGCCGGCATCGGACGCGAAGAATGCGTCGAGAAATTCGGCAGGCGCAGAAAGCTCTTGGATCCCGACAATCTGTGAGATGTATCTTCGAAGAGTCGCACCGGCACGCAAATAGGTTGCACTGGAGGGGAATTGGACCTGCAGCGTGCTTTCCATCCCCGTAATATGGCCGGGTCTACGGTCGCGCGTGCTCGACGTGCGAAGTCGCAGGCATCGGGACTCCTCATCCCAGCTGACCGTCATGGTCAGAGCTCCGTCGAACAGAATGCGCCAGTCATCATTGTCAAAGTCGTATTCGGGCATGCTGATGCAAACAGTGTGGAGACTCTCTGTTTTCCACGCGCTGACATAGAGCGCAAGGCCACAATCCGGATAGGCAGCGGAGAGAGCGAGGTGTCTGAGAGCTATAGGCGCGGGACCAGCAATAACAGCTGGCAAAGCAATCCCAATGTCGCAGAGAGTTAGCGACTCCAGCCGCGGCATCAGTTGGCAAAGGCGCTCGAGGGACTGAATCGGGGACCTACTCATCCCTTTTGTATGGAGATGAACCACAGTTAACTGGGTCACTGTACTGAGCGCAGGACAGGTGACCGGTAGCCATAGGCCGCGGATCCTCAAGCGCCGCAGTCGCCCTGGAACACCTCCGCATAAGCTTTCAGGGATCTCGCGTGGAAACGCGCACGTCAGGTCCTCTAGAGCGGGAGCTGGTTGGGTGATCAAGCTTTGCGGAATGGGCAGATGCTCGGGCCAAGTAAGAGATCGAACACGCGCCATGTTATCCTGCAGGAGATCGATTGCACCGCTGTCAAAGAAATCAACGTCTGGCAGGGAGACACTGATATTCAAGGGAACGGTTCCAGAGCGAGAAATTGCCAGTCTGAAAACTTCGAGAGTGGATTGCATTGGTCGCGCAGAGTGCAATGGTCGAAGGTCGGAGCGCGTCGTCGAGACGGGCAGTCGGTCAGGCGGGCTCTTTTGCGATGCGCTGAAAAATGGTGAAGGTAGGTCTATGTTAGACCATATCCGAGGAAAGGCGAGCGTAGTTGCCCTCCAGTCGCGCGAGACGTGCGACGCCGTGATGCGTTCGCCAACGGACAAGAACGAGAAGCACGACGCCAGCAACTCTGGAGCACCGGCCCAAGGAGATACAGAATTGGCCCGGTTCCATTCGTATGCAGCTCGACGCAGGAGGTGCAGCGTCTTGGTCATCGTAAGCTGCAGAAGCTCTTCAACGTCCGCAGCACTGCAGCACGTCGCATCAGCCACATCGGTGTGCTGAAATTACAGCCGTGTATAGAACACACTCTGCGACAGTGCTCAGCTTGGCGCCAAATGCATCGAGAAGATCGGCCCATTGCGCTGTATCGTCGTGGTCGAGGTTCAACATGACGCTGTTTGCAGTTGCTTGGCGCAACTGCGACCGAAGACATTACAATATCCAGCTTCCCCGGATGGCGTTGCTCCTGCATTCGCCTCTTGATTCTACTCAGGTTCAATCCCGAGCAATTGTCCGCTGCTGGCTGCAGGTGCTGTAGGCCGCACATTGATGGACTGCTGTATTCTCTCGCCTTCGACGTTTCCCCTACTCACATTCGTGGATTTCGTTCAACTGCTGTTCACCTACGACAGGCAAGAGCAGAACACTCAGTGTCAAATTTCGTTGGCCAGGGACTCGCGATCATGCTTGCCACTTTCATGACGGTGCTCGCTCTCCCCCTGATCTCTCTCGGATTGGAGACAACACGTGGGAAGTTTTTACCCTCTCGATTCGAGTTGATTCTGCAGGAGACGTTTGTGACATGTTTCATGGCAAGTGCTCAAACGTTGGCCTGAGCGCACACGGGACGTTTCACGCTGCCAAGTACATTTATCGACTCAGTCGTAGACGGTATCCAGCATCGCGTCTGTTTATCATGCAGCAGTCCCAGAAGCTAATGCATGACAGTTCATACTTCAAGGCGAGCAGCAACTCGGGAGGAGAGCGCACTGCTGCGGCTCGCGGAGGGCAATCAGTAATGAGGTGTGCATTCGCAGGAGGCGTCCGGACAGATTTACGCATGCATACAAAAAGAAGAGTACAAGTGTTCACGCACGATGATACTCAACGCTGACCCTCCCCTTGAAGACCAGGCCAGGGAAGGAGTGCGGAGGCCTGTACTTGAGCACGATGATCTTGCCCGGCGTCACGTTCTCCGGGTCGGCCGCGACGGCGGACTCAGCGGTCGCGGGGCCGTACGGGCTGGTCGTGGGCACCTAGTCCCGACATCAGCATCGATAAAGATACCTACAGAGCGCGGGAAAAAACGCACGGGGACGCGCCAGACAGGGCCGGGCGCAAGCGGCTGCTCGTAGCTATCCATATGCTCCCAGTTCATCTTGAACGTGCACGGGTAGGGCTGCGCGACGCGCTCGTGGTGGTCGCGCGCGCGCTTGAGCAGCTCGTCGGCGCTGTGCTTCTTGCAGTCGCCGTCGGGCGGGCACGTGCACGAGACGGCGACGAGGAGGAGGCCGTTGGGCTGGCGCGTGATGAGGACGTCGGGCTCGCCGTCGCGGGCGCGGGGCGCGAGGAAGACCTTGCACATTGACTCCATGGCAGGAGATGCAGATGGGCGAGAGCAGTAGCCTGGCGCGGGCTTATATACCCCGCTCGGTGCAGTTCTTGGACCCTGCGTAGGGGCGCACACGTTGCATTGGCGTGCAAGACCTTATCTCTTTGTTCACGGTCGGAGGCGAACACGGTCCGGACTCCGACCAAAGTTTGCATCTTCTTCCTTTGTCCACCAAATCTCGTGCCTGGCGCGTCGCGCGCCCGGCCGCCTTTGCAGATGCGATCCCTGAACATGTTTGCGACTGCGCGCGGTCATCTGGCGGCCTCGCGTGCGTCCAGAACGGACCTTTGCATTGCGCGGACTCTTGGCGCTCGCTCCAGCTTGCTTCTCTCGCGCGCCGGTAGTCGGCACATGCGGCAACCGCTGACTATGGGACCGAAAAGCTTGGCCTGTACATCAGCAGATTACTGCGCGACACCAGCACCTCGGCTTTGCTGCATGACTCTAATCCTTGCGCGTGTTCGGCTCAACGGCTCGTCTGCTGAGCACGCATGCGCCGAATGAAAGGCGGAAAAGGCGAAACTGTTCACCCATGGAATATCCGGTTCTCTGCACTTCCGTCCGTGCATCCGTTTCCAGGCACCCGTTTACTTGACTCGACGCTCTCTGTAGCACTCAGCTCCTGTCATGACTAAGTACCAGCCGGCGCTTAGATCGTCGAATCTCGCCTCGCTCATCCAGACTTCCACCGCCGCGCGCACTGCCCGCCCCGACGTGTCTGGTCCGAAACGTCGCTCGGGTTTGCGTGCCCGCGCCGCGCCGCGCCCAAGATCCTGAAGAACAGCGTGCTGGTGGTCACCACCTTGCGCACGTCAGCCGGCCGCTGGTGTGGGACCTCTGGTGTCGCGCGCGTTCAGCCGCTGAGCGAGACAACTGCCCGCTCGCTCATCCAGACTTCCACCCGACGCACCGCCCGTCTTCCTTCCGCCCCAATGCGTCTGGTCTGACAGCGTGCGCGCATAGCCTAGGAAGAGCAGCGTGCTGCTGGTCGGGCTATCCACCACGTTGCGCACGTCAGCCGCGGCACCTCCGGAACGGGGACATATGACCGCGCCGTTGTCAATGGTCGGTCGCGCCTACCGTGCGTCCCTCTGGTTCAACGTCTGCGCGCACAACGGGACCGGCCCGTAGCTCGTCGCTCGTCGTGAGGCCGTCCGCAGCACGTCGTGCGTAGACGCGCGCACTACACGTCGCACTGCCCATCGTCTTGCGCGCATCATCAGGCTGCCGGCGCTGGAGCGTGCGTTCGTCGCGCCGACGGCGCAGCCGCCTTCTCGCTCCTGCGGACTTCCTCAACCGCTGCGCACAATGGAAGCTCGGCGCCGCGTCCCGACCTGCTCTGAAATTGCGCGAGCGCGCGCGCGGCTTGTGTCAACGGGAGCGGGATCGTCCCGCTACGCCTCGGTGTCTGGTGCGAACAAACGCGAGCTCTGCACTGTTCTGTCCTGCGCGCGTCGTCCGGCTGAAGGCGCGGCACTTCCAGTGTTGAGAGCGGGACGAGGACATGTTGGCGCGCCGTTGTGTATTCCCGCACGCGCGAGCAGATTGAGCTTGCCTGCCGTGTGTCCCTCTGCTTCGACGTCCGTAAGCGCGCCGTTTGGACGACCCGCGGCTCGTGGATATCGGGTGCGCACCGTACGTCGGACTGCTCGTGCTCCTGCGCGCGTCATCTGGCCGCGGACGCGTCGCTTGCAGCGTCGCGCCCGCCAACACCGGCACGCCGTTGTGCGTTCACCCTGGCGGCGTCCTCTCCGTGCGCGCGCAGCCTGGCCGACCCGCTGCTCGTCAACATTGATGATCGGGTGCACGTAGATGCGCTGCACGTTATCTTGCGCGCGTCGTGATGCGGCTATCGGCGCGGCCCTCCGAGGGTATATGTCGCAGCTTGTCGGGCTAGATCTCTGCACCTGTCGACTCGCTCAACACATTCTTTGCGTCCTGCGACGGCATTCTGCCGTCTTTCAACCTGTAATGCCTGTGTATCTTCATGAAACTGCAGCCAATGTATCGGTCCAGAGGAAGCAGACCCGCGCATGTCGAGTACGACAAGCTTCTTTCCTGGACGGATTCCCGGAAGATATCACCAGGATCGTGATCAATGTCGGGGAACATCCGCTACTCTCTCACCATCCAGATGCAGCCTATCGACTGGCTGAAGCACTCGAGAAATATGCGCAAGGTCGCAGCGAGGTAGTCGTAAAGGGGATTCCGCATGCTTGCACGGAGCATGTAGATGTGGGCCTGACGCACATCACATTCGTCGTCATTAATGTGTTTTCGATCTTTTGATGTCATGTAGGTTTCCGCGTTGTGCACAGGCGACAATGAGCACTTGCTGATATTTTCTGTAGATACAAGATTGCATTAGCAGATTCTGGATATGAATGGAGCCGTCTGCTGTGATAAAGATGAAGACTGTGGTGGCAGGTTCACCTTATTTCAACGGGCGAGCAACGCTCTTGAGCTAGAAGACTTCTTCCACAAGGCTTACACATAGCTAACCCTTACAGCATGCCTGTCACTGCTGAGCATCCCCATATTGGTTTTTGCCACTCTCACTTCAATGTGACTGAAGTGTTGGAACTGTCAGCCAAGTCCACTGCAAGCACTGCAAGAGCTCTGAGTATTGGAGGCATGGGGTTATTCTTAGCATGAAGACATGTTTAGTCAGCAGCCTGATGACAAATAACCCATTTGTAATCCTAGTGTATATATAGAGCTGCTCTGCACTGCCCCAACACTGCAAACTGGACCGCCCCACCCCCACACAGCATTGGCACGTTAGGAGAATGCACAGCAACCAGTGTGTTACATTTTATGTGTGTGTCTAGCCTTCACACACTCATAACCAATCCAGATTGAGACAAAACAGGGACCATTTGATGGCTGAAATGTGCGTGCCATTGATAATTAATTTTTAACAGTGGTTCCAATGCTAGAGCCTGGTTATTAGTCCTCAAGCTGAGCAGAAACCAAAAGAGGTTGAAGAATGTGATCCTGTTCTGGGCAATTTGTCAGTTTGGACAGCTGTACCTGCACACGGGTTTCTGGATCCCTATGCCAAAAATCAATATATCATCAGTAAGTTTTCTTCCCTCAGAATCTGCCCTCATACTGAGAAATTGAATCATCCAGATAGGATCCTTATGGTAGAGGCGGGAACCTGGCTGGACGACAAGACCAGCACAAACATAGATTGCTGGATCGCATTGGTTGAGGTATGCCAGGATATCTTGGACTTGATTATAACTTATTCTCACTAAGTGGATGAGCGATGTCGAGAATGAGCATGGCTTCCTAGCTTGGCAGCCAGCAAGTAGTGTGGAAATGGATCTCTTCTGGCAAAATATCGACCCAAGATGTTTAAGTCCAGATGGGAAATATCTCAAACATTCCCGCCTTTACCCAACACAGGCATACATTGGTGGGCATTACAACCAGAATTTTCAGGCACAAATTGATAGAACAGTAGGAGAGTCCCTACAGATTGCTGCAGCATTGCGGTTTCCTGAGGATGGGTTCAAGGCGCTCAAGTGGCTTCAGAGGCACCCAGCATACCCACTTGGGCTCGTAAAGAGTGATTACAATGTCACAGTTGTTCCAGGAGAGAGCGATGGAGAAGATCAACTCTTCACTCTTCCACCACCCTCAGCAATGAAATGTCAGCCTGCATCCATGGACATTGTTGCCAAGCGGCACAAGGAGTTCCAAATGGGTGTCATTCCCATGGACTTGTGGCCCACTGGTGGCGACTGGGAATTTGCTACGTAACCTTGCTCAAAAGCGCAATATTAGAAACACTTGTACAGCTTGCTTTGTAGACAGCAATAAGAAATGTAACATCTGCCTGTACAAATCCCAGAGGCTGATTATGTTTTCCGATCTCGTACATGTTCATTTGTTCATGTTTTCCCCAAGGGGCGGTCAGGAATTGATCCCGTGATATACCGTTAGTTAGTTAGTCCGGCCATCAGGTCGTTGCAAAAAATTCTGCTTGATGCTACTTCTGCCCCTGGGACAGTCCTGAGATGCCCTGGCAGACACAGTAAGGAGTGGGCCCCTGTTGAAGACATAGTCCCTTATATTCAAGGTAGATTAATTGGTAGCCCTTGCCAGTTGCTAGTGGCGTGTCAGGTCTTCTGACAGTGGGATGACACTGCGGCGGGCAGTTTGGCAGCTCAGGGCCAACTCGGTGACAGCGGAGTTACCGCTTTGGGTAATAGTGACGTCATATAGTTAGTTAGTCCAGCGAGCTCAGGCTTGCGGAAAATTCTGACGGTATATACTAAGATATAATTCTGACGGCCCCTTCGTTTTCCCCATCTTGTTGTCCAATCTCATTCTGTGGTTTGTACCTCCTGTACCTACGACATATGGACACCAAGACATTCATTTGGTCTCCGCTCATGCTCTCATTGGCTCAGGGTTACGCTATCAGATACATGAGTATCAAGAAATCTTACTCATTCAAACTCCGATAATTTTGTTTCGTCAAGATTGGCGGAGTTTCAAGTCGGCAACACTCATCCACCTACCCTCCTCACAGCGCCACAGCGCCACATCACAGCTGCCCGTTAAGGCACCAGTATCAAGGATATTCGCATTATTTGCGATTGGCATGCCGCCCCGCATGCCGAGGCAGGTTTACCGTGTCCTCTTCTGCAGTGTGCTTTACTGAGCATCAGGCGCAGGTCGCGACAGACGCCTCACTCGCCCGCAGTGGACATGCTGCGCAGTGGAGCTCAGGCCTGCAAAATCTCTCCGTGGTGACCGCAAGTACAAAATCATCGGAGATGCGTAGAGCGGGCGATATGCGAAGCCTGCGGCACAAGACGAGGAACGAGAGCTGCGGATTTGACGCTCGTTGAGTAGGACCTTGCATTGCACGTGTAACACGAGGATGCTCGCCAGCGGTATGTATACCGCGCGCATGACTGGTGTAGCAGCAACATAAGACGATGCGAGTCGAGCGAGGCCGCCGCGGCAGACAGACCGAAGAATAGGTAAACGCGGCGGCACTCGGAACGGACACCACGCTAGCACCCCAACGAGGTTGAGCGCCCCCGTGAGGTGGCAGAGTGGACAGAAGCTCGGGCTAGGCAGTTGGGATGGAAGGCGGCCGACGCGACGCGCAGCGCGCCATGGAAGGATAGCGCGGGAATTTGCAGCCTAGCGGCCAAGAGCCAGTATGCCAGAGACGCGCGCCGACGGTGCGATAATATGGGACCAGTATGTATCGTAGCAGAGTCGCGCACACGGTGACTGAGTCGCAGCAGCCAGCAGTCTCGCCCTGGACTCCGGAGCGCCGCGTGCGACGCAATACACTCGGCGGTGGTGTCGGCGCAGGCATGAAGAGGACGACGTGCGCAGCGGTCTCCGTCTGCATCAGACAGACCGCGACCATGGCAGCGCGCGCAGAGGGCGGCTGGCAGAGCGATCCCAGGCCAGCGCCAGCTTGTGCGCACCGACAACGCGCAAGACCCCGATCTTTGACGGCCGCGACGCTGGAAGTACCACGCCAGCAGCCAGGCGACGCGCGCAGGACGCCTGAGGCACCGTCGCATGCCATCGGGCGCCATATATTGACGAGCAGCGCGTCCACCAGGTGGGGCGCGCGCGGGGGTTGGTGCAGAGGGAGTTCGAACCTGCCATGCAGCACGCACGCGCAGAAGGACTGCGCATCAGCGCGCCAGTAGATCCTCGTCCCGTACTCGACGCTGAAGATACCGAGTAAGCAGCCAACTGACGCCCGCAAGGTGACAGACAGCCCAACAAACAGCGAGGCGAGCGAGCCCTTTCAGAAGAGACCCGTTGCGCTGGACGGCCCGCGGACGAAAGTCTGGAGGGTATCAATAGACGCCGCGCCGATAGCCAGACGACTACGCGCGCAAGATAACGGACAGCCCGACGTGCAGCGCGCGCATCTACGTGCGCCCGATGTCAACGAGCAGCGGTTCGGCCAGGCGGCGCGCGCACGGACGGAGGCCGCCAGGGCATCGCGCGTACCACGACTGCACGACGGCGTGCCGGTGTTGCCGGGCGCGACTCTGGAAGTGCATCGTGAACCGCCAGATGACGAGCACGCAGGATGAAGGGCAGTTCGACGCGCAGCGCGGCCAGGATGATGTGCAGCCCGATGTGCGGCGTGCGTGTCAGCTTGTGCCAGACGTCGACGGGCTGCGGGGCGCGCGCGGACGCCGCCGTAGAGGGACGCAACGGCGCGGCGGTACATCCCCGTCCCACGCTCGACGCTGGAAGTGCTGCGCCAGCAGCAGGACGACGCGCGCAGTACAGGACGGTGCACAGCGCTCGTGTTTGTTTGCAGCCGACGCCGACGCGCAGCAAGACCGTCCCGCACTCGCTGACCCACACCGCGCGCGCGCGAGCGCAATTTCAAACCAGGTCGGGAGACGACGTCGTTCGTCCATTGCGCCTGGTAGTTAAGTATAGAAAGTCCGCATGAGCTAGGAGGAAGCTGCGCCGTTGGCACGACGAACGCGCGCGACAGGAGAAGTCCAGCGCCCCCGGGCTGATAATGGGCGCAAGAGGACCGAGCGACGAGCTGCGGGTCACCCAGGCGGCGCGCACGCAGACGTCTAATCAGAGGGACTCGAGGCCGTCCAGACCGCGCATTGCACGAGAATGCACGACGGCGCGCCAGCATATCCCCATCCCTCGCCAGCGAGGTATCAGGTTGACCAGCAGCGTGCTGTGCTTCAGGTTTTAGGGCGCGGCGCGGCGCGGGCACGCAAACCCGAGGCGCGCGCGCGACGTTTCGGACCAGAGTCGTTGGGGCGGAAGGGACGCGAGCGTCGTGCGTGGATCGGGAGCGCGCGGCGGGTAAAGGTCCAGGAAGTCTGTACGAGCCCACTTTCACTGAACGCAAGCGTGCATGAGCCGACGGCGATGAGCAGGAAGGCGGATCGAGTCGCAACCGACTGCGCGTGCGAGGGATGCACGCAGAGAGCCAGTGCGCGAGGAGGAGTGCGCATACGCGCGAGAAGCGTGTCTGACGCGGGAGTGGAATGGACTGGACGGCGTCACAGCAGAAGACAAATACGAGCCCCGCAGGCGGGCGCGCGACGGGACGGCATGTGTGGGCTCTGCGCAAGATCCGGAAGCCGACAGGGGATGAGTACGACGGAGCCCGCGGTGTACGACTTCGACGAGACCCTGAGCACTGTCGAGCTCCACCCGTGGCGCAGTGTGCGCGCACACCGGGCGCTGCGCGTAGACGGCTCGTGGTAGCGCGATATAGATATAGTCCAGTTACTGATAGCCAGGAGCCTGCTTGTCACGAGCAGTATTACAGCGCGACCGTCGCAGAACGCGGGAAAGCCAGAAGTGCGCATTTCAAGCTCCGACAGTGTGCTCACGAGCAGACCGTCGGAGCCTGAACATGCATCCGACCGATGAAAGTCTCGTGTCTCGTAGACATTCTGGTTATGTGATGATCACAACATAGGGTCAAGAAGCAAGTGCTGAGAGCTTCAGGCACATATCCGGGAAGAAGGCGATTTTATCCGCGGTGAACCGGCTCTGCGATGGCGTCAGGAATCATGAAGCGGGATGTGTATAGTACCTTCATGAAGATCTCCCGTTGCGCCAGCCATGGGCGTCTGTAGGCTCCAAAGAATTGAGCTCCTGTTGTTGCTTTAGCTTGCACGAGTCCCACGACTCGGACGAGCAACGAATGGCGATGCCAATCAGTGCGCATGCACTATCACTGTCAGTATGAACGCTGTATCCTCCGTCCGCCACAGCCCGGCTTGGTACCTTGTTCGGTTTCCGCTGCAACGCATGTTTATTCACACGCACTCACATACGGTGCCAGCAGCCCTCCATGCAACCTGCGAGTGATCCCAGACGTCCGGTCGCCCACTGCATGCATCTGCTGCCGCTGGATAGCGTCACGGTGCACATTCGTCGGAACAAGATCTGGACGACTTGCTTGTGATTGACGACCTCCGCCGTGCTCGCAACAGCTCGCGCGCGCAGGAACATCCGCTCGCGCGCAGAGAAGCGAGATCCTCATCCAATTCTTCCCGCAGCAGTGCTGCGCGCGCCGCACTTGCGCGACGCTTCTCGGCTACATAATGATGCTGGTCACGCGCAGGGTTTAGCAATGCTGCTAATTGCATGGCATCGTGTGTATGCTATTCTCATCGATATACGACAAAAAGTACCCAGGTCTCAGTCAAAAGATTCAAAGTCAAAGATGATTGAATATCCGTTACCGGACGGTACGTCAACGCCTGCAATGGCTCCCCAGGGGAAGCCTGTAATCTTGATCACGACCTCCTGTCCTTCGAATGCAGTGAGGCTTGGGCGGAGCGTATCGAATAAAGCGCGCGCTTCAGTCTTGCGCGGCGTGTGTTCTCCTCTGCTCGTTCGCAGATCCACCTCGAGCGTTTCCAGCACCGGTAAGACGGGGAGACGGCTCAACTGCGACCAGAGATACTTTGCATCTCGAACACAAAACACCAGATTACCGGGCACGCGTTCGTAGCGCGTAGTCCACTTCGGACAGACGATGATGGTCAGTTCGGTGAGCACAGATAGCTGATCGACGTCGCGCGCGAAGAGCTCGAAGAGTTCGGACGTCATTGTGAGCCGCCGCAGGAACGAGAGATAGTGCCGGTCGGCCAGGAGCAATCGTACGATCTTCGACCGCCATACGTCGTCTTGAACGCTATGCCGCAGTTCCAGGGTGTGTTTATTTCCGTTAAGGAGATGCGCGACGATGCGCGTGCTGTCGCTGCCGCGGTCTTCGCGAGAAACCGCGAGCTCGATAGCGTTATTCAGGATGGATGTGAAGTCCATTTCGGCAAGAATGGGCGAGCACAGTTCCAGCGACTTGATCCGTGCTAGAATTTGCCAGGTATTGCAGAGCGCGATGAGATCCAGGTTGTCAAAGTCCGACCGCACGGCGCGGTGATGGTAAACAGAGGCTAAACGGAGGTGCGCGAGCGTCGGCGGCGGTGGGCCAGGCGGCAGGAGAGACGCACGGTGCACGTGCAGATTCAGAGCCAAAGTCTCCAGGCGCGGGAATAACTCAAAGAGACGGTATAAGAACGCGCAATTCTCAGGATCAGTTCCGGTCCCAAATTCGAGATCTGTCACTGTAGACAGCGCTGGGCAGCTTTCCGGCAGAATCAGCCTAGACAGATGGAGCCTGCGCAGTCTACCTGGGATCCCGCCGAGGAAATTCGAGGGAATAGCATAGTTTACGCCTAGAAGACATTCGAGCAGAGGGGCGGGCCGAAGAAAAATCGATTCATCATCAAAGTCTGTGCTCCATTGAAGCAAACGGATACGATGCATATGCTTTTTGACGACGTTCCACAGGTCGGAAGATAGCTGACTCGCGCCCCAGTGGGCGTAATGAAGTGATACCGGATAGTGGTGGCTGCGAGAAAGTACGAGATCAACAAGAAGGTGGCCGCTTCGACTCGAGGCGTCCAGATCGATATCCGACCAGACTTCGCCAAAGTCAAGCGCCGTAGACCGCCAGAAACGGCAGACATGTAGAATCGGCAGACGCTTGAATATGTGGTGCGGCAGAAACGTGAAGCAGCCTGCCAGTGTTTCGACAGGAAGGGAATCGATCCCCTTTACCGCACCGTCACGCGCGCTGGAGACGAGTCAGCGACGGCGCTCAGGTCTAAAACGACGTACGCACGGTGTTGTATTCATAGCGTAACTATTGACGGGCCTGTCGGTCGTGGCGATACTCTCGTGCTCGCTGGACGACGGTAAGAGTTGCTCTGTTTGCGACTGCTTGGTCCAGCTTTTGAGTCCGGCGTTTCCGCAGTTTGTCTGCTCCGTAAAATAAATATTAAGGAGTTCACGGTGAGCTCTACTAATATAAGCATGATGTAGACCTTACAAACGCCAGCCAACTGCGATCCCCCGGAAGAGCGACTGAAAATGCATAGCACTCACAGTCTCGTATTTACACTTGCCGGGTTGTGGGAAAACGGTTCTTTGACGAACGAACGAGAATGCTCTGAACGTTTCCATTTAGATAAGCGCGCCATTGTACCATGCGCTGCTCGAGCGACTTGTGCGCCGGAATGAGCAACGACGCCAGGTAGCAACTAATGGCGCTGTACTCGTTACTACAAGATGCATGCCGGTTGGCTGACAGCCGGAAGGCATGTTTGTGACGCCGCTGAAGCGTCGCACTATCGGTACGCCGACCATCCGCCTCCTCTGCCAGTGCGTACTGTAACGCGGAGACCACTTCGTGGCAAAAGTCTGACTACTTGAAGATAATCGACGGTTCGCTGCATTGCGGGAAATCCGCGTCCGAGCGCATAGCGTCGGGGAACCCAGTGACGACGAACGACGTCGCAAGCCGCGCGCGATCCCGGCAGATCCACTGGATGCGCTCGACAGTGCGTAAAGCGTGCAGGCGTCGCGGGGGTTCGCCGGGCTGATACTGGATGGCCACCGTCACGGTGTGCACGCCGGGGAAGCGCAGCAGCGCGCTGGCGAGTCCGTTCAGCTGCTCCCAGGCGAACGTGTATGTGTATGGCCCTCCCAGTCGCAAGCAGATGGGGTGCTGCGCGAGGACGACGTGTAGTTCGTCGAGAGACGGGAGAGCGGGCACGTCGTGCAGGAAGGGCTGCAGGAAGCACGCGGAGAGATGAAGCCGCCGCACACGCGTGAAGTCGCGCGGGCGGCAGAGCAGGAAGTGCGCGATCCGCGAGGAGATGTCCTGCGTGAGGCGGTTACGGTGCCGGAGGTTCATGCTGATGCGCTGACCGGCGAGGGTCAGCGCGCCGAGACGGACGATGCTGCAGGGTGCGGGTGCGGTGTGGATCGTGATGGACAGTTCGATCAACCCGTCGAGGAGGACGAGCGCGCCGTTGTAGGGGATGATGATTTCGAGCGCGATAGATCGGAGGTGATGGGTGCGCCACGCGCCGGACAGCGCGACGGCTTCGCTTGTGTAGAGGCTGGTGGACAGTTCGAGGCGCAGGAGCGACTCGGGAGGACTCGGCGGGAGGCGGAGCCTTTTGGTGCCCGGTGTTTCGGCGATGGTGAGAGAGAGCGTCTGCAGGCGGGGACACACGGAGAAGAGGGGGGTGAAGTCGCCCGATGGCGTGCAGCGTAGAGTCGTCAGCGTCGAGAGCGCGGGGCATGTCGGCGGCAGAGTCAGACGACCGGTTTCTAGGACGTGTAGACAGCCAGCGATCCCTCCGAGAAATTGCGGTGAGATGGCGTTGAGAGCGCTGCACTGGAGGTGCTCGAGTAGCGGCGCCGTGCGGGTGAACAGAAGAGGACGATCGCATGCGCCGTGCCAGCGAACAGAGCGCATGTGATGCATGTGCGTGTGGAGGACTGCATAAACCATTCTGGAATTATCTTCAGGCACGCAGACGTATCGAAAATCAATCGGATAGAGGCCCGTATTGGCCAGAACCAGGCTGACGAGTCTGTGCGCGTCCCACGCGCCACCATGCATCATTACTGTCGACCATAATTGGGGGAAATGCAACGCTGTTACGCGCCATTTGCGCGAGACGTGCAGAATTGGGAGCCGATCCAGCAGGTGAGGGGGCAGGAAGAGAAAGCAGTGCGCGAGCACCTCCGGAGGGAGCCTGGAAATGCCCGGCGGGTCGTGGCGCGCGTCGCCCCTAGCGCCGGGTCAGAATCGATGGGCGAGGAAGTGGATATGGCGCGCACACCGTCGCGTGTGGCGCGCGCGGCCACGCGGGTCTGCTCTGCGCGAGCATGTTGTGGTCACTGTTCAACTTGAAGTTGTATTTCAACTCCGCTGATCCAACACTCACTGAACGGAGTTGGGGAATTCTGGACTGCATATGTATCGGCAGGTGCATCGTGAACAAAAGCTTATAGGGCAATCTTTGTGTGTGCGTGCATGACGAGAAACGTCGGTACAGTTGAACCTGTCATAACCCATACTTGTCGTAACCCATAACCTGTTCTACCCCATAGGATTTTGGCTCTGACCGACTCGGTCAGTATCTAAAACCCATAATCCAGTGATAACCCATAACCCATACCCCTTTGGTCCGGAAAACCCATAACTCCAGGTCTTTATTGAGGTGCTAGAACATTGAAAGTTGAGTGAGAGGAATCAATGCCATGCCATGCAGCACATTTCCCTCATTCGGGCCGCCCGGAAGCCCGGAATCAATCCTCTTCCTCAGTTCCTGCGCGCTCAACACCATCTGTCCGCGGTTCTCTTGCCTGGTGTGGCGTGCACTCGCACATGGCACCGAAGAAGCCTCTTGAAGTCCTGAAGAAAGGGCTTGCTCTTTTCCGAAAAGCCATCCAGTCCCGAAAAGCTGCGCTCAGCGAACGTCTGAAGAAGAATGAGAAAATCTCTTCCGCCGAAGAACTCTGGCTCGACAACAATGTCAATGACGTTGAGGAGGTCATGGTTCTTGACAAGCTTGAAAATGCCTCTGACTACGACCGCGGGCTTGCCCGCTTGGATTCGCGCGAGAAGGGCATCGTTCAGAAGCTCTCAGAGCTGGCGCAGCCCACAAAACCGGCCACAGGGAAACGTAAACGTACACAGTCGACCTGACAGATTCTGAGCTCCGTTTTTGACATCTGGCACAGGCCCCGAAGAGCGTGCCCCACCGAAACGTAAGGAAAAGACTGCCCCGGTGGCGGGAAAGAAGGTCAACGCCTCGCTTGCACAACACATCGAAATTCTTGACTGGTACCACAAGAACGGTCGAAACCAGAGCAATACGGCGCTACACTTCGACAAAATCTATCCCAACATTCATATCAAGCAGCCGCTCATATGTTCATGGGTGAAGGACGAGGAGAAATGGCGAAAGGCATGGGAGAAGGAGCGGGAATCGGCCTAAGGCTGTCACGGCAGAGCGCTCGTCACTCGCCGAGACCGACGCCCAAAGGAGGAGAGAGCACTGGGAGCAAGGCTGAGGATCCTTAGAATATCTATTGAGTATCCCGACTTGACATTCAGATGAATGGCACGAGTTTCCCAAGAGTATTATATCCTGAACTACTCTGGAGATACTCTATACACAAGGTAATATATTGGATGAGTATCCCTTGAGGCACAAATGTTCTCATGAGATACTCATTCAATATTCTACCTTGTGCATAGAGTAACTCCAGAGTATTTCAGGATATGGTACTCTTGGGAAACTCGTGTCATTCATCTGAATGTCAAGTCGGGATACTCAACTGATACTCTATGGATACTCTACTCTGCTCCCTGTGGAGGGACGAGGAAGAACGGACAAGCGGTACATTAGGGGGTGTCACAGTGGTCGCAACGGAATCCGCAACGGAATCCGCAACGAAAGTCGCAACAGGTCGCAACGGCCTGTTGCGACGTGTTGCGACACGTTGCGACGTTGCGACATCTCGAGTCGCGACTTGCGTTGCGGATTCCGTTGCGGATTCCGTTGCGACATGTTGCGACTACTGTGACACCCCCTAATTGACCAGACCAAACCTAGGGTACACGCATCTACACCCCACAACCTATATACCCCTCCCCCAAGGGCCGCTGATCCGGCCCAGGGTGATCCCGGAGCTAATGGACACACCTCTCATCGCCTCCCATGACGCCGACTCCCTGCCTAACCTCCGGTCGAGCACGATCCGAGGCGGAGCTAAGGTGCCAGGATATACCATACACACCGAGGACACGGACCGAGGAGGAGGGCGTCACACGGGCGCATAGGGATGGTGCCGAGCAACTGAGAGCGAAGCCGAGAGTCAGAGGGTGTAGCCAAGCTTGTACCAGGCGAGAGTAGCCTCAATACTATCCGTCCGAGATGTAGCGCGCCGGTGGGAAGTCCAATAGAGGTGTTCCCGAGCCCCCCGGGGCTGCACAGGGTGACCAGCCGAGCCCGTCCGAGGTCCGAAGAGGGTCCTAGAGTCTGGCCCGAGCGTCACAGCGCCCGTACCCGACGCATATGGTGAGAGCAGCCGAACCAGGGTCCGAGGGTAGGAAACCTCCACCGAGCTGAATTGAGGTATGCGCCGAGGTTGTCTCACCCCATAGACCGATAGAGAGCGGCGCGTAGATCATATCCTGAGCCGTTCAGCCCGAGGTCTACAACCCTGGCCGAGTCTCAGTCCGAGGATAAACAGTACGCCGACTGTATGCAGCAGCGATCGAACGCTCGGCGAAGCGGCGTAAAACCCGTGGACGAACGGACAGAGCTTGCAGAGACCGTGAAGACCGCAACAAAGGCTGCAACTAATTTAATTAATTACTAAGTATAATTAATTAACAGCCTATAAAAATATAATTAAAGTACGGACTCGTGTATTTTTGAGTAATTAGTTATAATTAATTGTATCTACATGTCAACTTTATGAAGGCTCAGATCAACTGAGATGCATCTAGAGAGAGGTGTTCTAGACCTGATCCACATTTATAGAGATTTTCCTGCCATGGGAGTGGAGGTCCTTGACAATATGCAAGACTGCCAAGTACCTTACATGTTGCCAGAGTCAATTTATGAAGTATCCTGAGGTTGTAATGCATACGGTATCAAGCCATAAGGAGTCCTATTAACCAATCATATACCTGAGGAGCAGGTATGGTATCCCAGTCATCAGTCATGCTTCATCTTGGATCGTCTTTCCCAATTTGGTAATACTCTCACCCAAAAAGGTTTCTTGCTTCACCCTCACATTGCAGGCATCTCAACACCTCAGGAACCTTGTATGATCAGTAGGTATAGTTATAGAAGCATGTATGATGTAGTCATTAGTTGCATACACTGAGTATAACTTGTCATCAATGGCACTTGATTTGATTCAGATATAACTAGTTATAATTAATTAATACTAATTACATACTAAATCTAAATAAAGTACGGCGAGGTGTACTTATATTTAATTTAGTTTCAGCCTTAAATCGGCCGTCGTGAACCCAGGCAACGCGAGCGCATCAAGCAGACAGAGCATCCCGAAGTGACAGAGATGCTGGAGCTCTGGGTAGCCAAGGCCATGGCAGACAATGTCCTCCTGATGGGCGAGGTTCTGCGTCAAAAATGGACAAGGTTCGCCGACATGTGCGGTGTGCTGACCGATGAGCGTTTAGCCCTCAGCAACGGCTGGTTCAATGCGTTCAAGAAGCAGGTGGGCCTGTATGGCATCAAGCGGCATGGAGAGGCGGGGTCTGTCGATGAAGAGGCGGTTGCACGCGAGCACGAGCGGCTTCGCGAGTTGATTCGGAAGCATGGATACCATCTGCGGAATATCTTCAACATGGACGAGACAGGCCTTTTCTATGCGTACGCACTGGCTGCCTTACATCACTTTGTGCTGATGCCCGTGTAGGATGCCACCTAATTATGGTTTGGCAACAAAGCAGATGTCAGGCTTGAAGGGCAAGAAGACACGCATGACTTACGCCTTCACGACGAACGCGACGGGCTCCGAGAAGCTGCCTCCGTTCATCATCGGCAAGGCTGCAAAGCCGCGCTGCTTCAAGGGCAAATCGGGTGCAGCGCTTGGGTTTCTGTACCGCAACAACGCCAAAGCCTGGATGACGAGCGCTCTTTACTGCGACTGGCTTCTGGACTGGGACCGCGAGCTGGAGGCGCAGAAGCGCAAGATCCTGCTTTTGGTTGACAACTTTTCAGGCCACTGTGATGTTCCGGAGCTCAAGAACATTCGTGTCGAGCGTTTCACGCCCAACTTGACGTCCCGCATCCAGCCCGCCGATGCAGGCATCATCCGCTGCGTCAAGGCCCATTACCGACGCTCCTTCATCGAGCGGGCCATCGACAACTACGGCAGCGGTGACCATCCCTTGGAGATCTACAAGATCAACCAGCTGCAGGCCATGCGGCTCGCAGCGTCTGCCTGGGATGAAGTTGATGATGACACGATCCGGAGCTACTGGCGCAAGGTTGGCATTCTGCCCGACCCAGAACCCTTGTCCACATCTGCACCGTCGGTCACCGTCTCATCGCTTCTGAACCCTGCTGAATCTGCCGAGCATCGAGTGGCAGAATCATATGACGCGCTCGTCGCATGCGGCGCTCTTCACAAGCGCAACCGCATGGCGCTGGAGGACGTGCTCAACCCCGCGGATGAAGCCAACCTGATTGAGGATGCATCGGACGAAGATATCCGCACCGCGGTGCGTGAGCGTCGCGAAGCGGAGCAGAACGCAGATGAAGACGAGGATGACGTCACCGAGCAGCTCCCAACACGGCCCGAAGCTCTTGCAGCGTCACGTCTGCTGCAGAAGTTTCTTTCGGACAAGAATGACAAGTGGGCACGGCAGCTGGATTACTGGCCACATTTGGTCGGGAAACGCGCCTGGAAGCCACCCGCAATCTGAAGGACACAAATATCCTGGACTACTTTACCCAAACTCTACCACATTGACTTAGCAGCCGCTTCAGAGCATTATTTAGAGTAGTATGGATTTAAATTTAGTGTAGTATGGATTTTTTTCAATATTTTCTACGATTTTTTCTCAATTAATGGGCAACCTCCCGGAACCCATAGCCTGTCATAACCCATACCGGTCGGTTCAGCGACCGGTATGGGTTATGACAGGTTCGACTGTAGACTCTCTAACTCTACTCGCGCCGGCAAAAGGCAATCGGAGCGCAACTGGTGCGGTCGATCTCGATCGTGCTTCGAGGCCATTGCGTCCAGGGCATAAAAGGCCTTATATTCGACGGAGATAAGAAAAGTCAGAGCGCGCAGAGACAGACGTCATGTTTGAATTGTGCTGATGGGAGGCGTCAAGATCGGGGATGCAAGAAGCCGGGCATCAGGGGGAAGGAACGGGGGGCGATCGAGGAGCGGCCGAACAAGGAGCGGGGTAAAGGGGAGAACAAGGGGGAAGGAGGGAGAAAGGAGAGAGAGGGCGGAATTAACTCCGACTCCGCCTCACACTCCGCCTCGGCCGTCCCACCCTCGTGCGACCCAGCGACACAACGCGCCTTATTATTCTTTTTTCTTCACGACCTACGCCGCTGCTGCGCCCCACGACGACGACGAGCCGAAGCCGATAAATGCGAGAAAGCAACTTTGCGTTCCCCGCGCAGAACCGGGCGTGCGTCTGCATCTCGTCGCAGTTGTACGACCGTCGCGGTGAGTCGGCCCCCTGCTCGTCGTTGTCGTCGTTGTCGTCGGTGCTGACGCCCCTTTGCTCGTCGTGGACAGCGCTGGACACGACGTCTGCGCTGCCGCTGTTCAACTCGCTGAGTCATCTGACGTACCTGACCTCGACGTCGCCGCGCATCCGCGAGATCCTCACGTTCGACGGCGGCCTCGAGCGCCTCGTCCGCATCCTCCGCGACTTCTGCCAGGCCCCGCCGCCGCCCGAGAGCCCCCAGCTCTTCTACGGCCTCCTCCCGCCGCCGCCGCCCAACACTTCGACTGCATCGACAACAACA